>OY992787.1:24867864-26205547 GCA_963921375.1 Tiliacea citrago | reverse complement strand
TTTGAACTTTAAGCTTTCTATCTTTTAGGTATGATCTTAGTAAATCAAGAGCTGCATTCCTAATCCCATAGTGCTCTAGTTTCAGCAAAAGTGTCTCATGGTTCACGCAATCGAACGCTTTAGAGAGGTCGCAAAAGATTCCAATGGCATCTTGTGCTTCCTCCCAGGCGTTAAAAATGTTCTTTATTAGGGTAACACCGGCGTCAGTGGTACAACGCCCTTTAGTGAAACCGTACTGCTGTTCATGAAAGATGGATTTTTTATTAAAGTGACGTAACATTTGATTGAGCATCAACTTTTCAAACACCTTACTGAGAACTGGCAGAATTGACACAGGCCTATAATTATTGGGTTCTTTACTATCTCCGGATTTGAACAAAGGAACTACTTTACTGTGTTTCATGAGATCCGGAAAGACTCCTTGATCCACACTGGTGTTAAATATAAAAGCTAAATAGGGCGCAATGGTTTCGATTATAGATCTACAGACTTTTACAGACATGCCCCAGAGATCTTCTGTTAATTTAATTTTAAGATCTTTAAAAGTTTTTATAACAGCCTGGGGGTTTGTATGTTGGAACCTAAATTCCAAAGGGCATACTTTTACATTCTTTCTAAGTAAGGCAGCCGAGAGCGCGGGTGAGGAATTTAAAGTTTCAGTAGTTTTAAGGGAAATATTAGCAAAAAAGTTTTCAAATTCCTGAGCTATTTCTACCTCTGAAGTGATGGGCCCATGTGCAGTTTCTAAATTTAATTCAGTATTACGCTGTTTTTTCCTACCTGTTTCATTATTTATTATTTGCCAGGTAGTTTTTATTTTATCATCAGCTGATTTTATTTTATTGCTAATATAAAGAGCTTTAGCTATTTTGCACACACTTTTAAAAGTTTTAGAATATTTTGCAACATATTGATGAAAGCTTGCCTCATCTCAGAAGTAGGCAGTGACCTGTCGCTGCCGGCCGTGGTCGAGTCGATGGCCGGCAGCGAGGAGTCCTGGGACGCGGTGGTATCCTTCTGCGAAACAGTCGTGTCGCAGAAGGAGGCTGCGGAAAGGGAGCGGGAGATCTCGTCCGCTCACCCGGCCCGCAGCAGGCGCACTAGGCGTCGGCAGAGAGCAGATAATGCCCTCTTCCGGCCCCCCTAAATGGGTCCAGGGATGGCGGACTCGGGGCCGTCTGCTGCCCCCTATCACACTGGACCCGAGGTGGCGGCACGTAGTGTTCCACGCGCGCCCCTTTCAGACGTCGCGGGGGGGTCTAACACCTCACCCTCCCAGACTTGCACCGGCACTAGCCGGGGATTGCGGAAGTAATAACAGATCCCAAGATACCCGGCCCAAGTGTGGGAAGGGAACACCGGGGTGGTTTTTAGTCAGTAAGAGTCTGACAGACCCCTCAGGAGGACATCCATGAGGATTTTCGACCTCGGCAACAAAAAAAAAAAATGGAGATGACTGGTAGAAATCGTCACGTAAGGAAAAGGCGTTATGCCTATTCCATGCGACTCTCTCTCTCTTTATTATTTACGAGTTAGTAGTAGTAGTAGCGAGTATCAAGATTCGAGCAGACGAGATTGTGCGCGGTCGGTTGTGTAAACTGAATACTAAACTGAACTTTCTTCCTGACCGCACACGTTTTTTTGAAGTGAAACCGTCTTTAGGCTCGTTGGGCACTTTTGGGATGCAGAAAAAGCACTGAACTGGCGTGACCGTCACGGTATACTATCGCAGATACATATAATACAGATGTATACAAGTTTGTGAAGTTAAGAATTTTCACCTCTGACGTGCAGTCCTACAACTGACAGTTTTTTTGTATGCACATGTATCTGTGACAGACAAACCAATTTTTCTTTCATTCTTTCTTTTCGTTCTCACTTTTTCATTCGTGAACCAACAGTTACTATGTAGGGACCTATTTTGTTATAAACAGTGCCATCATAGTGACGTCGTGTCGCCTGTGGTCATTGACACAGTTTGTTTGACCATTCCCATTTAACCATTAACCATGCTACCTATATGAGAAGTACCCCTAAATAAAGGGTGGTATAGACTGGTTCGATATCGCGGGCGCGACGCGACACTAGTAGTACAATTACTTTGTCGCTGCCCGTCGCGCTCGCGATATCGCGCGAGATGTACAAGCCTTTAATATAGCGTTGCCTGTGTTTGTTTTTATTACTTACAACTAGTTTTAATACTGTTAAAAAGTATGCGAATACATATGTCTGTACGTTCTGCAAGATTCTCAACCAATCACTTAAGACCACCACAGGTGCACTGCTGATCATTTATAATGCCTTTTCCAGGTTTGGTTACTTTACGCAACGTCTTCATACGAAAACTAAATTAGTATTTACTCGTAAAACTACTGAGGTTTCTGACCATGAAACAGAAATGTGTTTCGTTGTTAAAATCTCAGTGTTGACATAACCTAAGAAAATAGTCATACAAGAATGGAAATGAAAATGAAAAACACCAATACATTTTAGTAGACCTGTCCTAAAAACAGAAACATCAAATATCAATCTATCTGCCTTTTCCCAACTATAGTGGAGTTGGCTTCCAGTCTAACCGGATGCAGCTGAATACGAGTATGTTACGTAGAGCGACTGCTTATCGGACCTCTACAACCCAGTTACTAGGTATCACGATACTTCTTGCTAAAACTGGTTGTCAGACTTTTGGGCTTCTGACGTAACGGCTCGACGACGACCTTTCCGTAACGACTGTGAAAGATCTACGAATCAGGACATCAATGGCTTGACGTGATTTCTGAGGCACGGAGGGGTCTCGATATGTACTGGACGGTGACCCATCCACGAACCGACTGCGACAAGTGTAGCTTAACCTTTGTTCGACCCGTGCGGCTGTTAATATTCAAAATCAAAAGTCATTTATTCAAAGTAGGCTTAGAATCAGCACTTTTCGAACGACAAAATTACATAAGACACCGGCACTCCCTCCCTTCACCACTTCCTAGTGCTTTAGCTGGGAAGAAGAAGTGGCGCAACAAACTCCGCAGCAGCACAGCTGTCTGTTTTTATCTTTTCTAGTATATTATTATATATTCTTCTATTCTATAGAATAGTATGTGAAATAATATACATTACGTAACACAAAAAATAAATTAAATTATTCGCCATAAATGTCAGCTAGCACACGGTACTATACCGACAAAGGCCTCCCTCAAAGGGGGAGGGGGGGTTGCCATAATCGCCACGCTTGTCAGACGGGGTGGCGTTCGCAGTATTCTGTTAAAATGCATAGAGAACGCTGCTGCCCATCATTCTCTAGTAAGTCCCTTAGTCGCCGTTTACGACACCCACGGGAAGAAATAGGATGGTGCTATTATTTACGTTCGGCACCACACGGAACCTATACTCAAGCAGAAATAAAAACTAAAAAGGTAAACAGCCCTTAATACCTAAATAAAAGCCTCCAGGCCATAAAGGTCGTGCCCGCTTACATAAAGCTATAGCTGTAACTCGAAGTCACAAATGGTAAACTAGCACCTTCGTAGTAAAATTATTAAACAGTTAATTAGTAATAACAAAACCATGGTCAGCAAGACGACCAGTCACCACAAGCAGCACCCGTTCACGAGCATAACGCAAAGATCAGCCGAGGAGAAGGAGACACCCGCCTGACGCTACCGAAAGCAGTCACATCTAAGAGAGCATGACGAATTTGCTGCCGGTTGCTCATACAAGAATAATATGATCAAGACAGTGTCCAGGTCGCTAGCTAACCGCTTATTGCAATACAACTCACAAAAAAAACGCTGTACAACTAATAAATGAAAAATAAATTAAAATAAATTGACTTATAGTTCACTTATACAGTCAAATAGTAGTACATTTACAAGTAGAGAATGTTTGTTATTGCATTCGAGGCGGAATTAACACCCGAGCCGTAGGCGAGGTTGTTTTTGAGCCGAGAAGTGCAATAACAAATGTCCACGTGTATCAAACGACGTTTTTCAATACACTTTTGAAGAAATAAAATAAAATAACGAAAAATATTTTTGTCATGAATTATTAGGAAACTAATTTTTTTTTTTTTTCCGCGCTTTGCCTTCGCCAGGTTGAAGGAGAAGCAAAGGTATAAAGTCGATAAACAGCCTAATATGAAAAATAAAAAATTCAAATATGTTTGAGTATAGAACACAAATAAATGTTAATTTGTTCATAAATGTTTTTTTTATTGTAATAATCATGGTATTCTATTTATAAACATTATTTAAATATTCTAAAAATATTAACGCCGAAAAGACACATCTTTCGGGTGCGATGTATTAAGATTATAATGCGGTTCCTTTAGAGAGTAAAAAATGCACCGACTCGCGCGCACGCACTTTTACATCTGACAGCTGTCATTGGCCGCTCAGTTCTCTGATGCTCTCTTCACATGTCCGCGACAGCAATATATCCCAAAGGTTGGACCTCAGACACCGTAACACCGCCCACAATCAAAATTATCTATTTGGATATTAAATATGCCACACCACATTGTCTTGAGTTAATCACAGCAACCAACTATTTACCCTCCTTTGCGTCACGCAGTCGGGTAAAAAAAAGAAGTTATTTTATCGTTTAAGTAGTCGTTGATAAAATATATGTATGCCTTTGAACAAAGGTTGGATTTTACGTTAGCTTTAAACTTTAAAATTAAACTAGCCAAGAATAAAATATTTAGCCACGAGCCCACTAAACCACAGACACATCCAAACACTAAAACAAAACAAATACTAATCATAGCTTAAAACTAGAACAAGCACACTATAACGAACTTCCAAACTTCGTTCTAAACAAATCACCATCTATTCTAGCTCGACTCCAAAACCTGGCAATTCATTTAAAATCGATTTTGTTTCAAGAGTAAACTCCTTTGTGTTGCCACAAAATATTATCAAGAACAGAAAATCTACTCCAGCGAAGATATGGAGCCTAATCCATAAATATATTGTAAAAATACGAAAGTAATGCCTGTATCTGTCTGTCTCTCCTTTTCACGTATTAACGGCTGAACGGGTTTTGAAAAAACAACAATGGTCATTTTTAACTAGGAAAAAACAGAATTTGATACCTAGATGAGACTATTACCAAAATGAAGCACATTGTTAATGTAATCATTGGATATCATTAATAATTATATTATTTTTAAACAGGTAAAATAATAAATTATCGTCTTCAAAAATACAACTGTTGCTTATCAGAACGCAGGGTAAAATTATCTTATTTCTGGATCGCATTCGTAATTTTTACGTTCCTAGAGATGTACTATTTGTAAAGTTGAAATCGATTTTATTTATACATCAATATTAAACCTCAAATTGTCCGGAAATACTCTACGAAGTCGGCTTTTACTGGAAATGTACAGCTTGATATTGCCTCGTGTGTGTTATGTATAACACACATATTTTCGGATGGAGTTTCGATTTTAATTGCTTGTTGCATAATTATATTAATTGCTCCTTCTGCACGTGCATTATTTTGCGAGCGTGGATGTGCTACATATTGTATCCAAGTTTCAAGGTCAAATTAAATGAATTTGCGAGACTTTGCAAACGTGCCGAATACCCAACACATCTGTAGAGGTTCCAATTCATTTAATTTTGACTTTTATATTGTAATTTAAATTTTTGTAAATCTCTTAACGTTAAAAATAAAATAAACTATACTGGAATACAATAAACTATAATTATGTAAAAAACGTCCACTGCTGGACATAGGCCTCCTCCAAGCACCGCCACTTCCCTGAGTACCGCGATCCCCAAGGCCCCCGTCCCGGAGGACCCCGATTTATTTTTATCTTGATAAACTCAATTAAAAGTCATGTTAGCGTAAAAGTACCGTCAGCAGATGATTTATGTTAAATAAAATTGTATTACCTACTAAACATACTTAACTTTAAGGATCAGGAAAAAATCATAGTCTTGTTTGGTTAAGGTAAATATTATAATTAGAGAATAAAATATGTCTCCTAGAGCAATCACAAGTTCTAATTATTATTATCACAATAGTTCCTTTTTCAATACAGAAAATCAAAATACCTACTTTACATTGAACATTAACATAATTAAAAAAATACGCAAAAAAAATACGCGTTCTTCATTATTACGAATTAAAGTCGCTTATTGTCGATCTCTGTGTGACCGCGTTGTGCGGATTTCACCATCATTTAGAGAATTTATTCCAAAACTTTATATTGATTGTATAAGTTTTTCAAGTTGTAAAAACCGTTCAAAGCAGGGGTGGGTTGCTAATAATAATATAAACAGTTAACTAAATGGTATAATTATGTGTATCTAAAATCTCTTGTATCATCTTTTCTTTCCATATTTTTGTCTTTGTCTCCGGGTGGAGGTCAAGCAATCAAGTGTTCCAAGTGGACCTTCTCCATTCCCTCACACTGTGCCCTAGCCGTCAGGGGCGACTGAATTGCAATTAAAATCCAGTCTACCGCCTGCAATTAACAGAAATTGTTATGTGCATAATACGGCGATATTAATTTTACGATGGCAAACGTTATGGCATATTTATTTATCAGGAAAGTTCCTCGAGCATTGAAATAAGGGCGATATGTTACGCTCCCTTTACGACTATTTGGACCTCGGTAAGATAAGCAGACGTGCACTAAAGCTGAAAATTCAGTAGTATGTTAATAGAACTCAAAGGTTTTAACTGTCCGGGGACTTTATAGTGCCAATCTTAAATATATGTCACCGTATAATTATGAACTTCGTCAGTTTATAATCTAGCGGTATTTCCGTTAGATTATAAACTGTCGAAAAATTGTGAACTGCAACAAACCGTTTACAATTTAACGCATTATTTTGCGATAGTTTTCTATCCACGGGAAACCGACAAATTGTGAATTGGTATCAAACTTGCTGGTGACGTCATGCACCTCGCGCTGATACTAAATAGCCTGCCTAGCTGCTAGCAACTTGAAAGTAGAGCTCGGTTGCCGCTGCCGCGGCCCCGCTCGCTTTGCTCGCTCGGCTTACGCGCAGTTGGTCACATAGATAGATTATAACGCGACGGTTCTCACAATCCTAAGACATAATTATACAATCGAACTTGTTTTGCAATTATTTATTTATTAACTTTAATTAAAACTTTTAAAAACAAATTATAATAATTAAAGATAGAGACAAATAAATACACATAATGATGAAAAAGTTCAGGTTAAAACAAAAAAAAACCAGCCAAGTGCATGTCGAAACACCTACAATGAAGGGTTCCATACTTGGGATGAATATCCCTAGAACAAACTTAATATTGTAGCTGACACACATTCTCCGAAACATTCCGACTGCAAATGTAAGTTTGTACGCACAATATTGAGAGATTTACCATGTTATTTTAAGACCATAGACTTTTCATAGGTTTTCTTGTACTGTCTATTATAACTATTTGCTGTATTTTTTTATATTTAGGCTCAATAGTTTTGGAAATAAGGCGTTGGTAAATTTTCATCTATTTTCTTAAATAAATTTAAAACAGTTTATTTTAAAATTATAAAAAAAATATACTTGAGACCTCACAGTAAGCCATTTCATTGCTTGTGTCACACAGTACAGTTTGTAAACCTTTTTTTAAATTCTCTAATTTGCCCCCCAAAAGTGACCGCCATATTCAAAATTCATTTATTTCCGTTACACTTCCGTTTTTGGGACACAGAAATTCATATGTATACCAAATTTCAACTTAATCAGTCCATTAGATTCGGAGCAAATCGGCTGTGACAGACGGGCATACAGATAAACTGACACACGAGTGATCCTATAAGGGTTCCATTTTTCATTAGAACGTACGGAACTCTAAAAATTTATAAAACTTTCATGGGGGTACCTCTCACAGTACTTCTGACGTGCCAATAAAATGTTCGTCCATTCATGCGGAAACATCGTTTGTTGGATTAGAATCAAAGAGATCGTTAAGTGCGTCCTGAGTGTGAGGTACTGGGCACAGCACACAGGTACGGAAAACTGTTTGGGACAAAGAATCAAGCCAGCACAGCATGCAGATCAGGCGCGTCAATACCATACTTAGGATTAGGAACCAAATATCAAGCACAAACTGGGAGTTCCAGCAATGTCTATATACAACATTATTTTTAGTATATTATTATGCGAAACCTGAATATAGTTTGTTTAGAATAAGGTCCCGTGTGGTGCCGGACGTAAAGAATAGCACCACCCTATTTCTTCCCGCGGGTGTCGTAGAAGGCGACTAAGGGACTTACTGGAGAATGGGCAGCAGCGTTCTCTATGCATTTTAACACCATACGATTTGACATTGCGATCGCCAACCCGCCTGCCAAGCGTGGCGATTATGGCAATACCCCCATTTGGGGGAGGCCTATGTCCAGCAGTGGATGTCTTTGGGCTGAAATGATGAATGATGAGAATATGGAATTTAATCGATTTCAATAATTTTTACACCATGTTATATTTTGTCCCAAAAAATATTTAAGTGTGATGGAAAATGCAATCACCATTTAATTACTGACAATACAATCGCCGTACGGTTAGGTACCTGCTGCCAAATTATTATCAATAAGCGCAAGACAACCCTGGAGGCGCGGGGGCGCGCCGTTAGCATGTTTTTGTACGGACAACCCGGTAACATAACAACCTTATAACTTTGTGATTTTAAATGATAAAGTTTTGAAAGTACATAGATTCTTGACATAAAAATACTAGACACGTGTTTCGGGTTTCGCATATACTAAAACTAATATTGTATATATGTGAGTATCAACGGCTGCTGTAATAGATTTATTGTAATAAGCTCTCAATTTTGGTAATTTGATCACTAACTTATTAGTCAAGGTAATATGCCCAATTTTTTCATGCTCAATCGACAAGTCATCGAATGTCCATATTATTTCCATATTCCTCTAAAAGCCAATTCCTCTCGCTATATTTGCAGCGTCAGGGCAAAAGTTACGCGTGTTTATTGTGCATGTTCGATGATATATCCTCATTCATGATGCAAGTAATTGCTTTTTGTGATGTTACGTCGATGGATTATAGGAAGGAGGTTTGTATTGCCAGACGCATTTTAGTACCGATTTTGCGTGTTTGGATGACACAAGTGTGTGTTTGTTCCGTGTGTTTCAATGATTTGTTTGTGTATATTGTGTTTGATTGGCATATGGGTGTTTGTTTTAAGTGAGTAATACGAAAGTGGTAGTAGGGTAATGATTGGCTTTGAATATATAATTGTATTGTATAGTTTGGAAGTGATATAATGAAGCAAAATTAGCTGAAAGTGTTTTTTTACTTAGATATAGACAGACTTAACGCGACACGATGTGGGAATCCTTCAAGATTTAAAATATTATACAGGTTTAATATTGAACTTTTTATATACGACTATCCTTTTTTTTTCTTTTTTTTTTTTGGGTGGGAAATCATCAAATAACTTCTCCCGCTCTGGGCGGAGCGGGAGGGCGTGTCAGACTGTTACTGACTAAACCCCACCCGTGTTCCTTCCGTTGCCTGTGTGCCAGGGCCACGATATCCCTTTCGGACAAACTCGCAACCCTGGCAGGCATTGGTCCTAACGGACCCCGTCAGTTTGTGCTGACATCTCTTTGAGGCGCGCGTGGAACACAACGCGCCGTCGACCCGGGCCTAGTCCTTATCGGACGGCGAGCTACCCATCGCTCACCGTCCGCAGGCCCGCGCCTACGGTGGCCGGAAATCGGCTTGCGACTCCCGACGCCCGGGGCGTCTCCTGCGGCGACTAAGGGCGCGAGGGCGCGAACCTTGTCTCACCCTCACGCGTTCCGCCTCCTCCTTCGCTAGCATAACTGCTTCGCAGAAGGAGGTGACGGCCTCCCATGCACTCTCGCTCCGAACCATGGCCTGAACCAGGGCGGGACGCGAGAGATCGCCGCCGCCTATCGCCTCCGTGAGGACACGGCGGTGCTCCGCCCAAGCTGGGCAGACCTCCACCGTATGCTCCACCGTGTATATACACCCGTGTATATACGACTATCCTAAGGAATACTTTCAAAAGAGAACGGCTATAGGTGGATCCAAAACAACGCATCTCCCAACGGGGTAGGTACCTAGTTGATGAAGCTATGTGTCCGTACCTTTGCTTGGTGCAAAACGGAAAGAGTGAAAAACATCCACATTATGTGGGTATACAACAAGAACTTACAGACTTAACAGGTTTCAGCATGAGCATGGTTTCGATATCCACCTGGCAGTAAATCTTGTGCATTTCGGCAGGTTTGATCTTTAACATATTTGTGTCGATTTCAATCAAATGAGGCTCTAGTACGAACGAGCGAAGTAAACGTAACGTAAATTCGATCAACTTTTGAATTGAAAATACATCTATCTTAAATATAACTCCGGGCTGCTACTAAGACATTCCAGATAGAAAACCCAATAACACATGGCCTGACCTGGGAATCGAACCCAGGACCTCATCAGCAGCAGCCCATACGACCACTAGACCGACAAGGCAGTCGAGGTATCAATTTTAAAATGCTTCGAATTGATGTTACCTATGATTACTCCATGCGTTTGTGGTAGGTTCATAGAATCGAGATAGGTAAGTACCTATTGCATTCACTTAGATGCGGGTACGTAGAATATTTCGCATGTTTTGTTTCTAGACCAATAAGGTATTTTAACCAAATTACTTTAGTAATACCACGTAAGCCGCCGTTTAATCAATCTTTTAAAGCCCAAGAACATTCCAACATTCATAAAGTAATAACTAGTGAAGTTTAATACAGTTGTAACTGCATAAACGTAGGAATAATATTAATCCTGCAGCGGCCACGCTCTGGGAAATGCAAAGCTTACAGAGTGTAAGTGGACCCCGACTGACGACGTTAATATTTCGTGTAGTGGACCCCGTTTATCATTCTGTGTGTTGTATTGTGTGGTCGCAAGTGTGAGGTTTTTGGTTAATTTTCTTTCTTTTAACAAAAGCGTGTTTTATTATGGTGATATTTCACCATAATAAAACACAGTCAGCTGTTCCATACAAAACTTCAATAGCTACTCGACTCAAATATTCCATACATTTGAGTCAAGTAGCTATTGTTAAGTTTTGTAAGCTGATATTTTTTTTACGATTACGATGTTGGTCCCATGGTGGAAGTTGTTCAGTTTGATGGTTTGTACCACACTTTAAAATTCACATGCTGAACACTTATTTATAATGTTCAATCATAATAGGTTCATTGAACTTTTCGGATTATTCTTTAAAATAAAAACGCGAGCCCCTATTTTTTGATAAAACGTAGGCTGAACCGCTGAACCATGAACTATGATTAGGTTTTATTCATTCAAAGACTGAGTCTTGAGAATAAAGACCTAAGTTTTCACTTCATTGAACATAAAAATGCCAATAATTTTGAGATTTTTTTTAGACCAATAAGTATAATATGTATTTTCAATTATAATTACTATTAGGTAGGTATTTTATATAACAATCGCTTGGAGAGGTTTATTGGCGTGCTGCTTCTGCTGCATTGCAAAATTATATTTTTAACGTTAATTTGATGTGCAATTTCTTCTGTCCCAACACATAATATAACATCACCCCTGTATGCCCCGAAGGTTAGGGCAGAGGTGCAACTATAGTACTGTTCCAAAATGTAAATAAAATAACAAAAACATACCTTTCATAAACACAATTCTTTAATCCACGTACTAGTTTAAATAACAACCTCAATTAACTCGCTTCATTACCAAAACGTTTCTATTTCCTCTATGTATCTTATACATTTATGTATTTGCCATGTAGGTACATGAGCCAAGCAAGCAGAGTAGGATCATAGAATAGATAGGCAGGTACAGAAGGTCGGCTCTAAACAACGAGCGAAAACGCACGCACGCCATAATTATGCCTTAATTGCGACCTATAGGGTAACAGTACCAGGCAAAGTGCAAGAGCAGTCTGTCTAGGCACTGTCTCGAACAAAATATACAGCACCCCAATTGCTCAAATTATTTTGAAGGAAATTGCTAATCCATTCCTTCATATGTTTGGAAAAAATCGTCTGCTCGAGAACGTAAATGAGGGAACGATTTTTTTTTAATTGTCATAATGAAAGGCATTGCCATCATGTTACACAATTACCCCACAGCTCGCGCCTCTCGCTACAGTACTTGGTACGTAATCACGGCTGGCACTCGTGATGTCAAGAAGCAATCGTTTGGGATCGCCGTGCAGATACAAATGTGTGTTTGCGGCTGTTTTGTTAGTTGCATGGAGTCGCAGGGTAATTGCATAACACACTTATAGTTGCAATGGCTCTCATTTTGACAGTTCAACAACATTTATTGCGTTATTTAAGTTGCTGAGCAGACAAATTTTCGCAATGGGTTAGCAATATCCTTCAGATTGTAATTGATAATTTGTTACGTAATTAGGGCGCTGGCCTTCTGTACGTGTCTATTCTGTGGCGCAGTCGTAAGAACAAACTTGGCGAACAAATATTGGAGTGTGGAATAGATTACGTAAAATATTGCATTAAGGGATTACTTGGTTCGTTCAATAAGATTATTGTATATCTAGACATACTATTGAGCTTAATTATGTAGGTATAAAAGGTTTCTTTGTCTTAGTTTTGTAGAAAGATAACGAATTCTTTTTGTGAAAGAGTTTCTTTAGAAAATTACCACCAAACTACCAACTATTTCCTACCAAGATTTTTGAGCTTGGTAATATTCTATGTAGGACATGCAGGTACACTGACTTCTTTTTGAAAGATGCTCTTATTGTTAACGTTTTCTCTATACATGCGTGTTGTGTGTCATCAGGTTTTTCCTTCTAGAATTTCTCAATAGCAGCCCAGATTCTGGATTTGTGCCCAAATGATGGCAATAGGCTCGCCCTTTATTACGTGGGTCTTAATCATAGCAGGCGAAATGATGCTGTCCTGACCTCTGCCTAACCCTTCGGGGCATACAGGCGTGATGTTATGTTATCTTGTGGCGGCATCAACATCGCCACATGCGTAGTACGCGTCACACTGAAGTCACGCAAAATCCTGCATCGCGCAAGCAAAGTTTACCGCGCGACTAGTATATATAATATATAACGTCCCGACATCAAACGTCGGGCAGTTGCCCACCAGACACAAAACACGTTTAGTCGGACACATCATCATCATCATTTCAGCTGAAAGACGTCCACTGCTGGACACAGGCCACCCCCAAGCATCGCCACTTCGATCGGTTCCCACATCCAGCGGATTCCTGCGGGTTCACAAGATCATCGGTCCACCTTATAGAAGGCGTTAACTTGCATCAAATTAACTACTATCGTTTCTCTCATTCACAAAGCAATTTCGAGTACCTACAGTCAACAACTGCTTTAATTCGCGAAATAATTACGTTGGAATTAACTTACACTAGAATTAATTCGAGCATTCTGGCTGCAACAAAGGCAATATGTTGTGGTGTTGGTTGTAGAAAGATGTGTAATAGTAAACGTTTAAATATTTAAGTACAGGAAAGCTTGGACTATATTTAGTCCAAGCTATGGAGCTATGGCTATGGAGTTTATGAAAAGTATTTATTTAACAGTTTATGTACACACATATATACACAGACAAGAATAAAGGAACAGAAAAATACGTACAAAGGTGATGCTTATTTCTAAATAAATCTCTTCCAGCATACCTGCGATAGGAGAGTAGACAGAGAGATGTAGACAACGTGTGTAAGAGTAGAAGAGAAAACAAAATACATATAATCAAAAAAATATTACCCACCAATAACATTTCATGTAAAATGTTACCAAGACTACCACATAAGGTTTGCCCTGTGAAAAAGATATCAGATCTCATGTAGAGCCAAGCCATACATTTTTACTGCTATATAGAATTTGTGAAGTTAGGGTCGGTAGAGTTAGGCCGTGTAGATTCAGAAGCTTGGCTCTACATGAGATCTGATATCTTTTTCACAGGGCAAACCTTATGTGGTCGTCTTGGCAACATTTTACATGAAATGTTTTTGGTGGGATTTCAGTTCTTTTTGTAAGTTGCTAGGCAGTCTTTTTAGTGTTATTTCGGCTTTCTAGCACTTCAGGAAGTACCCAAACATTTTAAAGTCTCATACAAACACCCCTCCATTTTAGGGGATGGGGGGCGAAAATTATAAGCTTATGATTTTTTTTATTGGTTGTATACTAAACTTAGATTACATACCAAATTTCAGCTTTCTAGCACTTCAGGAAGTAGCCAAACATTTTGATGATCATCAGTGTGAGTCATGAGTGTCAGTGACGAAATCGGTGTATTTTAGATATCAATAAAATCTAAAGTATTAGAGTTATTCAATTGAGACTTTGTATGTTTGATTAGTCTATTATTGACATCATATCCTGAGAATATGAACTATCTGGTACATCGGAAACCAAGTCTATGAGGGTTCAAAAAAACGAGGAAACACTTTGAGAAAAGATAGGTAGTGCCCTTGCGCTTCGCTTGGCTCGTCTTAGCGGGGGCACTACCGTGCCCCCAGATTCTGTAATTTAAATACAAACATATATTAAGAGAATATTACTTGCATACATACTTCTAAAATAAATATCACAAAAATATATAGCATAAAATAATAAATTCATAAATAAGCAACTATGACGAAGTGGAAAGATAGTGTTGTTTCGTGTCCGTATGGATTGAGGAGCCATGTCTCATATATAAACGCGGGTACTAACAATATTTAGTAGTAAATTAGCCAACTTTGTAGACAAAAAATGTATTGTATTACCGAAATTAGTCAGTCAGCCTAAAAAAAGAATTAATTTGATTGTTTACAATAAAATTTGTGTTCCTTAATAGTGTATCAATGTGTAGCTACAATTAATTAGGTATCCAATGTGTAATATATTTTATGGCTACACATTTATCTAGCTACCCGGCGCGACTTTGTGTGCATGGTGCCCTACCCCTACCCTACTGGTGTATGCAGAAACACTCACCATAATTTAATCAAAATCAGTCCAGCCCTTTCCGAGGAAATAGCTAGAGGACAAACACACAAACATTGATTAATTTATAAATACATATAGAAGATTATGGAGCAAAGAAATTAGACAGTTAAATTAATCTTGTCGATGATGTTTTTGAGGCTGACTTTACAATTCGTGTTCCATTCCAGACAAACTCAATAACAGTCCAGCTATAACAAAGCTGGTCATCAGCATGACAGTAGGGTCTGGACACATAAACGTTAAGCGCGCTGCCCAATCCAGCTAATGAATGTGAACCGGATCGAATGTATGGCGGGTGCTAAAACAGCGGATGCGTGAGCGTTTTGGAATAAGCTGGATTTTCGTGTGAATTTGTTTGTGTTGGCGGGAACCGTTGGGAGCCTTTTCATCTTGTTCCCAACTATGGGCAAGATTCGCAGACTGCATTTTTACTTTACTTTGCCAATAGTGTCGCATATAAATGTGAACATTATTCGTATAGTAGCTATTGATGTTCATTTTGGAATGAAATGCTTGCTCACATTCGTTTCTACGAATATAAACATTATTCGCACAAGAATAAGGTTCATATTCGTGTGGAACGCTTATATGTCTTCGTAAAGTCAAAGTTCGATCTGTGAATCTTGCCCCTAAGTTGAAATCGGTTTCTGGATTAATTAAAAGAGGTCGAATTTTATTCGATATTTCATTCTTTGTTTTTATTCTTGTTTGTAAGTAAGTTTTGTCATAAAGAAGAATTTGTTTTGTTTCGTTAATTTAGAATTTGTTTTGTTTTATTTGTTTAAGAAGATTATTTTATTTTTGTGGACGTATTTTGAACTTTAGTTAAATAGTTTTTAATTTGTGAGAGCTTGTAAATGGCAACTGTAAGCGCTAATTGTACATTATTTACCTAGATATTAAACTGGAAACATTCCAAAGAATAAATAAATAAATATAGAGCGACTGACATCTCAACGCCACATCGCAATCATTGGGTGTCACCGTGATTGAAGAGACTGGGTGGGCAGACTATTGAGATCTAGAATTCATGGAACAGCTATCTTATGGATTATTTTAATTTTTTTTTTCTATTTGTAAAAGAAAGAAAGAAAGAAAAACCATCTATTGGGACTCGCACAGATCACAAATTAAACTAAAACACACTCATAGAAACATAAAGAACAAAAATAAAACAAAGTAAAAAATAAATAAAAATAAAAACAGAAAGTCCTGTACGAGGCCAAAAGGCACCACAGCATGATGCTGCGGCACTTAAAAATAAATGTCGCAGCGCTGGTATTCTGATAGGATACGCTGTGATGTCACGGATAGATACGGAAATAAATAAATAAAATAAAAATAGATGAGTGAAATAACAATAAAAATAAGATAATTATTTAATAAAATTATTATAATTGGTAAACTTACACCGCGTGTGAGAACCCGACGTAACATCATTTTCAAAGTCAAAGTCAAAGTCAAAGTCAAACCATTTATTTCAAATAGGCACATAAGAGGCACTTTTGAACGTCAAAATTTACAAAAAAAATAGAATTGATTCTAGTTGCCCCTTCCAAAAGGTAGTTTCGTATGGAGAAGAATGGGCAAGAAACTCCACCGGTACTCTTTTAAAAATGTTTTACAATATTTTGTTTGATTACATTAATTATATGATTATATGTGAAGACGATGCACCTAGAATAAAATTACTATACCATAATAGGTAAAACGAATTAAAAACTAAGCAATGAAAAATAACTTAATTATTAGATAGATACGTGGTGTTCACATATTTACAAACATCATACAAGTATGTTTTTCTAAAAAAATAAGTCAGTGTGTGAGTATAGGTTATCACAGAATGTAAAATGAATATCATAAAAATAACAGATTTTACCATAAAAATAGCAACCAGTTTGATTTTGTCTAGACTCTAGATTGTCCTATGGAGCTGGACCAGCATGTTTCCAAGCATTCCTGTCCTGGATATAATCCTCTAACTTGTAATATGCTTGTTTACAAAGTGTACTTTTAATATGTGTTTTAAATTTTCTCTCATTTAATTTCAATATATCACAAGGTATTTTGTTGTAACATTTAACACAGTACCCCATAAAAGATGTATGTACTTTAGATAATCTGAAAAATGGTTGATCTATTTTGTCTTTATTTCTAGTATTAAAATTATGTCTATCGCTTATCTTGTTAAAAATATGTAGATTTTTCCTTACATACATAATATTTTCATAAATGAATTGGCAAGGTACCGTCATAATATTAATCCTTTTAAATAGTTCCCTAAGAGATTCGCGGCGACGGAGATTATAAATTGCATTTACTTGCCTTTAGTGTCTGTGGTGTTCTATGGTATCGCTGTGACTTCCATACGAGTATTAATACACTGTGGCTGTGACACTGACAAGTAAAGAGACGCAGGCGCCGACACGCGACAATCCAACAAGAATAAATAAAGAAACATTACGGCTGTTTATTGCTACAGTTTATAGTGAATACTACAATAAAAAAAAGTGCTCTGTGATAGTCGGTTAACGGCAATTGGAGAAACTAAAAATAAACTACGTACGGTTGGTACGGTTTTGGTTTTTCGATCCCGTCTGATCCATAGAGTTTTTTTTTTTTTTTAATAGTAATCTTTATTACGATACACAAAAACAGATGTACAAAATAGCAAGGTATAACTACATAAATCTACACAGGTTATGTAACCCCGTCTCCTAAACTAGGTAGTCCTGTATCTTAAACTTCAAAACCTATCCTGTGTGGTGCCGGACGTAAAGAATAGCACCATCTCATTCCTTCCCGTGGGTGTCGTAAAAGGCGACTAAGGGACTTACTAGAGAATGGGCAGCAGCGTTCTCTATGCATTTAAACACCATATTGCGATCGCCAACCCACCTGCCAAGCGTGGCGATTATGGCAAACCCCCCCTTTGGGGGAGGCCTATGTCCAGCAGTGGACGTCTTTCGGCTGAAATGATGAAGCCTCAAAACTTAGACGTCAACTCGCTTTTCCAGGCCACACGTTTAGGGTTTTAGGCCATTACACACGACATTTGTGAGGAAGCAAGACACTGAAACTGGCTAATAAGCCTAAATCGTCACGCGTGACGATCCTTAACTGCAGTTTTACCCTTTACCTGGACAATTGACAAAATAGGTACCTACATACTACCTTCCTGATATCAAAAAGTTCTTCTATTTAAGGATTGTAGCAGGTTGCGTTCTGTTGTTTCTGCCCGGCGTGAGTTCTTCTAATACGTGCAATTTCTAAAACCAAAGCGTGGGTAAGTTTGTATGTAGAAGCAAGGGGAAGAAACATGGTTACATTTTTCATCAACTTATTGTATCTCTGAATAAATTGTTATAGTAGAGAAAAACATGTCTAGGAACAATGAAATGCCTGATTAAACTACAAATTAGGCACAGTCGGTGACAAAAGTCAGTTTTTTTATTATTACTGTTCTTTTTCATCTTTATTAATGAGCTTAATATTTAATTAAAATCGGAACGGAAGTAAATTGAAAAGAATGAAACTATTATATGAACTGCTAAAATAAAAGTAGCAGAGTTAATCAACCTTTGTTGCTGACCGTACGTACTACTTTTAAATAATTCTAACTTCTGTGTTTGAACTTTATGGAATCCACACAAATATAATTAAGCTTAAACTGTAGTTCAATTTCAAAAATGTAATTTAAAATAATTGTCCAAACGTAGTATAAATGCCAGACAAAGTTTATGAAATCGCAATAGTTCGCTAATTACGAGGACTTACTGCAATGGACACAAACATTACAGACAGACTAAATTAATTCTTAATAGTTAGAAGTAACCTAATTCTCTTAAACTTCAAAAGATTTTTTTAGGCTGTGGGTTGGTAAGCCAAAGATAATATATTCATTATAATTTAAGACGTAATTATATTTAGTATTAACATCTGCCCGCGACTTCGTCCACGTGTAATTTCTTGTTTTAAGAAAATATCGTATAGCATCGCATCGCCCGCCGCGCGCTATATTACTTCGTTTTCGCTTAGCGTTCTTTCTGACTTTTTTTAATTTTGCTCGAGAAAAATATGATTTTGTGACGTCTTAAGGTGGATCCGCAGTGGTAGCTTGCGAAATTCAAATTTTCATAGGTTTTTGCTATTTGCAGGTCAGTGTTAAGTTGTATCTCGATCATAATATGAGTCGCGAATGTAGAGGTATGAGGAACAGGGTGTAAAGTTCACTCATCCTCTATAGAAAAGTGAGGATCCTCCGACCAGACGTGGGTCCTGTCTGGTGGGCAACTGCGCTGGCGATTGATTTTTTTTTTTTTTTTATATATGGCATCTCGCAGTTGACCTTGAGAGGCCGTGACTGCTTAACCGGTCAAAGGCGATTGATGTCGGGACGTTGTATATATACTAGTCGCGCGGTAAACTCTGCTTGCGCGATGCAGGATTTTGCGTTACGTCAGTGTGGCGCGTAGTTCGCATGTGGCGATGTTGATGGCGCCACACGACTGTAACAGATATGTATTTATAGAATTATAATCATTAGAATTATTAATACATCTCTCTAAGTTAGATTTGTTCCATTAAATTACTTTTTCATGACATTGGGGAACAAATCAAACTTAGAGAGATATAGGTATTAATGATTCTAATGATTACTTTGTAAAAATAAATACTTGATAGAGACGCAAATCATATTTCCATCAAGGTACAACCTGATTATATTGACCTGCAAATTACAAAAACTGTAAGAAAAATTGAATTTCGCGGGCTACACCTACGGATTCACCTTAAACTAAAATATTAAATGTACCTACCATAAAGCGAAAAATTATCATACCTATATTTAAATAAATACGTAATGCTAAAATAAATAAACATTTATAGGTTTATCATTATTCTAAAAAGCTAGGATCATTTTATTTCACTCCGTCAAAATTCTATCCAATTCTATTCAAGACTAAAATCTTAATGCAACTCTTAAAATAATTGGCATGAATAAAATAATAGTTAGAAGTGTCGTAATTACTTATAATTATTTGCAACGAAGGTCAAAAGCCCCGAGAATTGCAATTTCAATTTCGTAGTGTTTGCAGACGCCCAAGCCTCTGGATTAGGGATGGCAAACCCTTTCGTGTTGATTTTTTACTTTTGGTGAAATATTGTTTGTATTTGTGATCTTTTGACGGAAATAATTGAATATTAATTTAGTTTTACGTAAGCAGTTTTTTTATTTCCTCAATTATTGCTTTATTATTATTTTTCAACCACTTTTGGATTTCAACGGAAAAATATATTATAATTTCCTTATCTATTAAATAAAGAAAAACAAATTACTTGTGGCGTTAACCGATTCTTAAGGTTGTTCGCTACTTGAAGTTTCAAAAGAATCCTAAATTACTACGAGGAACTTAGCTATGACCAACAGAGATCAACGCATTGCATTCATATTTCAATAATTTCATAGTCGTCATTTTATTAAGGATTTCCAACAACATGTAGTATTCTGAAAGAGCACTGCAGTTATAATTGGTATCTAATTGTGATCTATTTATTTGAGGCACTTAATTTTACGACTATTACGAAATTTAATTAATTTAATTTGTTTATTACGCACTTATAAAATTGACATAATTGTGTATAGTTTTATGTATTTAATATGGGTTAAGGAACTGAAATAAATGTTTTTTTTTAAATATATTATATGTGATCTATCTGACGGCGTGAGCGAGGGCGTAGCGACATTAGGGTCACCGTCATCGTTTCTTGTTGCGGGTTCCATGAGGTAGATGGGTACTCAGGCAAACCAGTAAAACGTAGGTTGTAGCACAAAATCACAGTCACGTTTATTCGGCAATTTACAGTGGTTTGTAAGTATCAAGGAACAAAGGCTTGTACGGTGAACGTGACAGTTTCGATCGTATGATCTGATGGCGTCAGCTACAGCAATGCGAATCAGAATCTCGCGTTTTTCGATCGACTCTGTCCGCGTGTAGGTATGGCGAAATTAAAGCGCCACCTCACGGCGTCCACTGTACTAACCGATCAACCAATAAGAATTAAGTTAGTTTGGCCAATATTATGAAATCAACGGGAAGTAATATTTTCATAATGTTGTCGTCTTGAAATCGTTTGCGAAGTCATATCTATATAGATAATTGGTATCTAATCGAACTGCCTCGTTGGTCTTGTGGTCGCAAGCGCGACTGCTGAGCATGAGCTCCTGGGTTCGGTTCCTAGGTCCGGCAAAGTGATATTGGGATTTTCCATAAGGAATTTAAATAGCAGCCCGGAGTTTGGATTTGTGCACGGTTGATGGCATTAGGCTCGCCCCTATTACATGGGACTTAAACATAACTGGCGAAATGTGGTTGCACCTCTCCCTAACCCTTCGGGGATTACAGGCGTGATGTAATGTTATGTAATTGATACCAATTAAAATTGAAATAGTCTTTCAGAGAATACAGAATTATAACTGACTAGTAGTTTCTGCCCGCAACTTCGTCTGCGTGAAATTTCATGTTTTATCAAAAAATATCGACACTCGGCAATACCACCTCGGCGCTGCCGCGCCCGTGCCGCTCGGCTTGTCTCGGCTTGGCTCGGCTCAGCTCGGCTTCTGTAGAATTTTTGAAATCGCATTAGTAGTTCCATTACATACAAACTCACAAATTTTACCCCTTAAAGGCTCTTACAGACTCAAACGATATCGCGGACGCGACATGCAGTGACATAGAAATTGTGCTACTAGTGTCGCGTCGCGCCCGCGATATCGCACCAGTCTGGACGAGCCTTTATGATATTAGTAAAGATTAAATGGCCATTATAAGTTTAGAGGGTTCTACGGAAAGTGTGCCACATGTTCGCCACCCCTGATTTAAAATAATACCGCCTCTCCGAACAAAGGTTATTAAAAGTTCTGATTATTTTCACTCGGTTTCAGCTGTACATATAATAAAACGGCGTACAAACGATCCTGATGCGCCGTTTGTTGATTGTTTTATGCGCTTTGTTTGAAATTCAAGTTTGGAGCTGGCCTCAGGATTCTCGAGAAGGTTTGATTACGTTCGGCTATTAAAATACTTCAATACATTATTCGATTGAATGAAAATCCTTGACTTTGCCCGCTTTATTATTCTGAATTTTTAATTTGAATTTGTTGATTGCTCAAAAGTTTTTTTTTTTTTATAATTGGATATTCCAATTAACAGCAGATGGCTTCTACAACAAAATAGTAAACTTATGAACTCATTTAAAATCTGAATCTAAACCTATTTCAACTATCCCAGGCATAGTTAATTAATGAGCAAAAGTTGAATTCTAAACTAATGTTTTAGAATTACTTTTACTTAATTACAAATTAGTGTCCAGCTTAACTTTTAACATCAATCTTTCCAGCCAGTAATATCTGAGCACAGTATTTGCTCCCTTCAGTTATTTGCTACTGAAGCACAAAAAAAGGGCACAACCCAATGTGACCTCTGCAGCACTATTAACCGGACAATTTATTCATATTTTTTATCTGTGCCCAGTGAGGCCGTGAAACGACACCTTTTGTTTAACTTTCATTAAGGAACCCTAATCTTTATTGTTAATCCAAGCCTCGCCATTTTTATTTTAACAAGAATCCCTCCGCCAAAAATAAATAAATTAAAAAAAAGGCGGCCAAGTGCGAGTTGGACTCGCAAGGGCTTCGTACTACCGGTCAATATTTAACACTAAACACGTTTCTTATATAGGAACCCCTTTAATTATTAGCTTTATCTGTCTTATTGTTGTTATAGCGGCCACAGTACTACATACTCTGTGAAAATTTCAGATGTCTACCTCACCATCATCATTTCAGACGAAAGACTTCCACTGCTGGACATAGGGCTTCCCCACAAGGAGGGGGTGGGGGGGGGGGGGGGGTTTGCCATAATTGCCACTGTTTGCAGGCGGGTTGGCGATCACAGTATGGTGTTAAATTGCATAGAGAACGCTGCTTCCCATTCTCTCATTCTTAAGTAACTACCTATTACGGTTCAAAAGTTACAGCCCTGTGACGGACGGATAGACAGCAAAGCCTTAGTAATAGCCCTTTGGGTACGGAACCCTAAAAATAGCAGCCATGTTGTATTTCATTTTCGTGAATCGACGTTCAGAATATCGTTTTAATTTAAAACCGGCGTGTGAATGTCAGGTCCAATAGACTCATTAATGAGACGGGAGGTCTGCTAGTGAAGGGTACAAAAGGGAAAGTAAGGAGGGCTATGACGTAAATATGTGAAGGTCTGTTTTCGGGTCCGTAAAAAGACAATAGATGTGTGATTATTATTGATTGTGTTTTGAATTATGGGGTAGTATTTTGATTAGTTTTTGTTGATGTTTATAGATATACCTTGTCACACTAGATCTCCTTCTGTCCCCTTTCAATGAGCTCTAATTTATCTCTGTTTCTATGTAGCCTGGAGCCACTCCTGGCTGATCCTACTCCGTCAGTCGTTTGCTCAGTGCTGAGCGTCGTAATGTTCTCGACCAAACTTTTTAACGACATCTAAGAGACTCAGTTGCAATGAATTCCTAAAAAGAATATGGGATACCTGTATTGCTTATAAATAAATAAATAGGGGTTCACAATAAGTTTGAACCTGTCTATAAAAAAAAAACTTACTATATATTGCTCCACCTTTGATCGCTCCCAAAACATGCGGTTCTAAGCATATCGACCGATTAGTCGACCGTGTCGGGTACGTTTTGCCCATGCATAAACTTTCTGCTTCAGGAATCAAGTAGTCGGTAATACATATTGGATTCTTCATTATTTTTAATAATTCTCCGAAAATAGCGTTGGAATGCAAATGAAACCAGTTAAACACATATTGTGGCATTTTGTTTGAATTGGCGTGAACACTGAAAATCATATGTTTTTAATACATATGCTGTGCTACAATTTACTACCTTCATTAATAATTATTATATTTAAATTGTGGACGTTGCAAATGATTCCATGCAATTTAACATAACATTTTCCGAACATATTCAGGCTTATTTTATAATAAACTAGAGTACTCTCGATTGCGGTAGTTTGCCAAAATCCAGCTGATTTGCAGTGTGTTAGCAACAGTTAACTGTAATATCTGTTAGTATTTGAAATATTAACTAATGTCCTTAAACAATGTTTGAAATCGCCCATTGTTTTAGCATGTAAGTGGCTTATTGTGAATGTCGTAGCTCAATGATTTATCGAGTTAATTAGAAAGGTATGCTAACTAGGAATGCTAGAATAGCACGCTTTCAGTATCGCATTTTATCAGCCCGTATATATCCACCTAGATAAGACTCGTACAGACCAGGAAAGCATGACACAAAAGGGCGGAGGCCTATACTCGGCTGTAGGTGGAACAAGGCTGCCAATGATGATAATGAAGATGAAAATATACACCGCTGAATTCCAATCGCCGCCCGATCAAAGGGGTCATAATTAAGACGAATGAAACCATTTCGTAGGACACACTTGGTAACTCAATCGACTCAAGGCAAAATAAACCGCTGCATAACGATCCTTTTCGTTTCTCACTCTTACCTAATCAATTTCAATTTCGAAAGTAAAGTTCAATGTTCCGGTCGATCTATGGGGAGCAGAGCGCATCACCATCATCAGTACTTCGTCGCAAATGATGGTGATAGTAAAGTTCCCATTTTCAAAATGTAGCACGTGTTTTTACCAATGCAGAAAGTTTATAAACATCATGACGTTGAAAATGCTTTACTTTAGTTCCCAGAAAAATACATGACAGCCCCTAGATTATCTTTTCTCTTTATGTGTTAACAAAAGCTTATTATTTTATTCTGACGCTTGCTTTTTTCCTTTATTTTGCTGTTTCTCATTATCATCCTTCCGCTCTTCACTTTTATGCTTTTTATGCTTGGCGGAAGGCATGTTGGGTAAAGCTGTTGTATGTGTGTGATAATACTTTAATTTTTTGCACGTATGTGGGGACTCATTTGAGTTTGACTGCTAACTCAGGTCCTGAACGAAACTTTTTAATGAAGCTTTCTATTTATTAATTTATATCTTTTATTTACAGTTTGCACCACACATTCAAGTTATCGGTAATTACAACAAATCATACCATCATACAATTAGATTAGATTATATAAAACGAGTCAAATTTAGATAAATTAAGACATAATCAAGATCCTTCCTCTTTACATGATTGTATTAATCAATCCCTGAATTAATCAATTTCAAAAGTCTGCAACTCCTAAGTATGCCTTCTCTATACCTAATAAAGAGAATAAAAAAATAAAGAGATAATAAAGAGTATTCTATTCTATTCTAATTCAAAAACTATTAACTCTTGGGAATACAAGCGAAGTTACATAACACATTAGTCTCTTAGTTTTAGGGTTCAGTACCTCAAAAGGAAAAAACGGAACCCTTATAGGATCACTTCGTTGTCCGTCAGTCTGCCTGGCTGTCTGTCAGTCTGTCAAGATCCTTTTTCTCAGGAACGCGTGAAGGTATCAAGTTAAAATTAATAAAAAATACGTAGATCTACGGTCTCTTGGAGTTCTAAAAAAATTAAGCTTCTAAGTCAACGCAATAAAACAATCCGGTGTGTTATGTGACATAATATTTTGATACTTGCAAGTATAAAAAAAAAGGGTACTTCCCGTTGACCTAGAATCTTGAAATTTGGCAAGAAGCAAGGTCTTACAACGCAACTAAAGAAAAAACGTCCGAAATTTGTTAATTTGTAGTTTTATCACATAAGCACGTGGTCCGACACGCACTTGGCCGGTTTTTTCAACAGCAAAATACACGAGAAGCTATAATATTTCCAAGGTAAATTTACGCCTTGTAGACGTGCTAAGCTATTCTGTAAGCAATGCAGTCAGTATGCAAATCAAGCTATCGATTGAGGGTAAGAATAACATCCTCGATTGTGTCGGTGTTGCCAGACTCCAGCCAAGTGTGTGCAGATCTAGACTGATTAAGACTGATGCTGCTATTGTTTAATTCAAGCCGAGGTCGGAAATAACTGGCAGGCTAAGTTTCTAGTAGACTTTACTAATATTCTGGGCAATTATGAATAGTTGTTCATTCATTCGGCTGAAATAGTTGTCCATTTCTAAGAAGAAGAACTAAAAACAAAATTCCAAGGGTTGAGGTATAAAGAACCACGATTGAAAATACTTTTAATTCCTGGCAATTAGGTACCCATTATTTGATTCGGTCACCATGAGCAGATCTAACTTTTTCATTCGTTCCTCTTCATAAATTACCTCTGCAGCCATATGTACTTTCTGAGTTTATCTTGGACATTATTGACATTGGTGAACGAAAACATCATGAGGAAATCTGGGGGTCTTCTCCGAGGCTTAATAGACTGTAGTTTTGTATATCATTTACTATTTTGTTAAGTACTTGGTACTTATTGACGGGCCTACACTGTCCTCCCATACCTATTAACACTGTAATTTGAAAACATTGTAAAAACCCCTTTATTTTTAAAAGAGTAACCGTGGAGTTTCTTGCCGGCTCTTCTCCATAGGAAACGACTAATTGGAACCGTGCACCTAGTTTCTGACATTTCATAAGTGCCCATGTAGGTTTAAGTGAAATAAAATATTTTGATTTTGAAGCGGTAATCCGAATTATCGGCCAAATGTTCGGCCGTTTCTTGACTTCCAAAGTTCCCTTTTTTGACTTTGAGTCCTTACCCGACTTCAAGTCACATTATATTGACTTGGACTTATCTCTTTGACTGTTGTTTTTTTTTCTTTCGCCATAATCAGCCATAGTCAGCCGTTGTCAGGAAACGGCCAAAAGTTCGGTCGATACTTCGGATTTATCTTCGAAGTAGACCCCCTGGACTTATAGTTAACTAGCTTTTGCCAGCAGCTTCACCCGCGTGCATGTCAGAAATTATCCCATGGGAACGTACTATCGGTATACAGATAATTCTATGTACTGATCCAGGTCATGGTCTAGTCGTGTGCCAAATTTCATGTAAATCCATTCAGCCATTTTAGAGTTAAAGCGTAACAAACAAACTCACTTTCACATTTATGATGTTAAAGTAAGGGTATAAGCCTGATACCGCCAACCCGTCTTGAGCAAGCGTGGTGACCAATGCGCGTGCCTTCTCTGTATCAGAAGAGACCTGTCTTCAAACTAAAACTTAAAAACTCAAACTCAAAGCATTTGTTTCAAATAAACCAATTACAGGCACTTTTGAACTGTCAAGGGGTCGGTCAGTCAGAGAGATGAAGCTAGTTGGTTCCTATCGAGAAGAACGGGCTAGAAACTCCACGGACACTCTTTTTAATCAAAATATTGTGACAAAGTATTGGTCACATCATTCATGTTGAAATTATACAGTGGGGCTTCTGCAGTGGGGCACTAATAGGCTGGTTTTATAAAGGTATGCAGCCAACTTTATTAAACATACCTGATTCATATTTTACGAGTTGGTGTGATAAGCCAACCATTAGCAGAGCCTACATGTTTAATGGTTCCTTTTCTTCAAAAATGAACTCTTCACTAAAGCCGTGTAAATATTTTCTGATTTATCTTTCGTGAGTTGATTACGATAAGCTTTAATATTGAATTGGAATTGTAAAAGCTCGTTGTTCAACACGTTCCCAATCTCTGCCACAAATTCAACCAAACTCCTGATAACACGAACCAGTTGACAAATAAAATAATCTCCCACAAATTACAACATTCACATCAGCGTCCCCTCGTCAATTCACTGAATAGGGCGTTATCTGATTTGTCAATTTGAGCAACAAACAAAAGCGGTAATGTACGGAATAAGCGACGCGTGATTTCAAATGAGTTTGTTGTACATTGAATGATGTCTATCAAGTTCCAATAGCCCAGTTTGATATTAAGTCGTGAATGTGTGGTGTTTGTATTTAATTACGCACATTTAACGTTAATAATCCCTAATGAGTTACAGTTCGTGTCAGTTTGCTTTAAAACCAATTTGTTGGAAATAGTAATGTGGAAAGTTGACAATATTTTACCTGGTGTCCTTGTGTCAATTTACTAATACATCTCTTATCTACTACTATGTGTATACTTACAAAGTATTTTATTATTTTAATTATTGTGAATGTGACGACTGTGTGGGTCATTATTTTTTTTCTTAGTTAGCTTTAGTCATAGTCTGACAGTTTGAGTAATTAATTCGGCCTACCTAAATGTTCTTTCTTTGGTATTGTTCATCGCATTGTTGAGCTCCTTAAGTTATGAGTTGAGCTGCACTATTACTGACAAATGCGTGCACTGATTGGATAGGTCCACTCAATATTTAATCTAGGTACTTTCCTCAAAATACCATTTCAGGCACCAATCTACATGGCCTTCACATGGTCTGGCCAAGATTATGTCTGAACTTTAAAAGAGACTGTGACCTCTGAGTTTGTTTCGGCCTTTCTTCTCAGAATAGTCAGGCAGGAAACACCGACCTCATCTATTTTTTAAAATACGATTGACGTGTGAAAGTGTTTGTACAAACCTACTTACAGACATAAAAATAATTTATCAGTATTATAATTATAATTATAGTGCCACAAATTAATACTCGGAAAATTTGAATTACATCTATATCATACTAGCGTTTTTACAATTTGAAAAAACTTTAATTTATAACTTGTAATACATTTATTTATTAAGATTAATACTAAAACTCTGGACGAGCTGTTTCTCATACGGACAACTGTACGTCGCTTGCCCGCGTCACCAGTCCTGACTCTGTATATTTTGGCTGCTGAGACTAAAACTACAAAAGTAGTACACAGGGAAGTTTAAAAAAATGTGGCTGTTTTTTTAGCATATTGTGGTGTCGTTAAAGGGGACAATTTACAAGTCCGTGATAAGGCCTGTCGTACTGTATGGATCGGAATGCTGGGTCGTGAAGAAGACGGATGAAAAACGACTACATGCAGCGGAGATGAGAATGTTGAGATGCATGTGTGGAGTGACGAAAAAAAAAGTAAGATATTATGATTAAGGGGATGTTTGTCAATGCAATTTACCAGACGGGTGCCAGAGTTTCTCTAAGAGATTTTTTTAAAGATATTGGTATACTCACGGCGGCATCACAATTCATCTTCGCCAACATCTTATATGTTAGGCAAAATATACACTTATACACTAAAAACAGTGATATTCACAATACTAACACCAGAAATAAGGATAAATTACGTGCTCCTTTTCACCGGCTTCATAAGGTTCATAACTCATTTGTTGGACTTGGTATAACTTTTTATAACAAGCTACCCTACTCTTCTTTGTTAGATTTGCCTTTTAATGCGTTTAAAGTTAAAGTTAAATCCAATCTTTGTTCAAAGGCATATTATTCTATCAATGACTACTTAAACGATAAGAATAGTTGATCGCTGTGATTAAGTCAAGACAATGTTCATGTTCTTTCTCCAGAATTAGCGTACCTACTGACATGTTATATGAGTTCATATAATTGTTTATTTTTATTTGACTGTCTAAGTCAATTTATTTTTATTTATTAGTGACATAATATACTCATGCAAATGTTTTTTTTATGAGTTGTATTGCAATAAGTGGTTAGCTAGCGACCTAGACAATTGATTATATTATTCTTGCCTGAGCAACCGGCAGCAAGTTCGTCATGCTCCCTTAGATGTCACTGCTTGCGGTAGCGTCGGGGGTCGGGTTGCCTCCTTCCCTCAAATAGATGGCTGATCTTTGCGTTATGCTCGTGAACTTGTGCTGCTTGTGGTGACTGGTCGTCTTGCTGACCATGGTTTTATTATTGTTATTAATGATTAACTGTTTTTTATTTTACTACGATGGTGCTAGTTTATCATTTTTGACTTCAAGTTACAGCTGTAGCTTTGTGTGGGCGGGCCCGCCCATTATGCCTGGAGGCTTTTATTTAGGTACGTTCTGTTTACGTTATTTCTGCTTTTGATTTTGATTTTGATTTTGAATGGCACCAGCGACAGAACAGTTGAAAGGAAATCGTTTGGCTTGGTATAGGGCATGTGAAGAGAAGAGGAAGAAACGCATGTGACTAAAAGATTGATGAATATAAAAGTTTGATGGGTGGAGAGGAAGAGGAAGGCCAAAGAAAATATGAATGTATAGTGTGAGGAATGATATGAAAGAGAAGGGAATGAATGATAGCGCGGCGGCTGAAATTTAACATAATTTAATTTATTTATTAATTAACAATTAACATAGTGTTGAACATTACACAATAATAAAATTATCACAGGCAGAAACAATACATTTAAAAGCCTAATTAAAATTGGTGTGAAATGTGTTCAAGAGTCAATTAATTTCAAGTAGGTAAGTCAACAAATGAATACATGCAATTAATACAGACGGGGAGAATGGAAGAAGGAAACGTGTTGCGCCGGCCTCGAGTAACATGGAACAAGGGTAGAAAAATAATAATGACTTCCACGCGAACGAAGTCGCGGGCAGGAGCTAGTAGAAGTATAAAAATGTAGTTGATAGAAAATGACATTTACCTTTTTTTTGGGATCCGTACATCAAAAGGAAAAAACGGAACCCTTATAGGATTACTTCGTTGTCTGTCTGTCTGTTTGTCAATCTGTCAAGATCCTTTTTCTCTGAAACGCGTGGTGGTATCAAGTTGAAATTAATATCAAATACGTAAGTCAATTTCTCAATAGTCAACGCAATAAAAAAATACGGCGATTTATGTGACATATTTTGATACTCGCAAATAAATCAAAACAATGGGAAGGGTACTTCCCATTGACCTTGATCGGAGAACATGTTTTTCAACTATAATGTTAAGTTTTTTAATTCATCCCAACTACGGAACCCTTCATTGTGCGTGGGCCGACACGCACTTGGTCAGTTTTTTAAATGGCCTATATACGTATAGACATAGTAAAATTGGGAGAATCAGATATCGACTAGACAAAGGATCGCAGACCTTACAAGGGATCACAGGACACTAAGTTTCAAACCACTTATCCAGCCTATGTCTGCCACTTTGCTAGACAAAGATCAATCTAATAGTACAAACAAAACTTAGAACATTCTACAGACACCCTGTCCTCTAAATTGATACAAACACCCAGTACTAAAATAATTTACTGTATTAATTCGTATCAGTTTAGTATTACGAATAGATTAATATTAAGGCTCGCGTACACCTTATCTGTCATCGGCCGAAATACTGTGCTCGTATGCCGTCGGCCAAACTCGGCTGATCGAACTAAACTGAATTATGTAAAAAAACATGAGTCAAAAAAAAAGAAAGTCGAACCATTTATTTCAAATAGGCACATAAGAGGCACTTTTGAACGTCAAAATTTACAAAAAAACTAGAATTGATTCTAGTTGCCCCTTCCAAAAGGTAGTTTCGTATGGAGAAGAATGGCCTAGAAACTCCACCGTTACTCTTTTAAAAATGTGTTTATGAGTGCGTATACTTCAACCGACTTCGTCTGATGAAAACTTGGTATTAAACCCTAATTTTCTTATACATTTGTCTGCCTCGTTGGTTTAGTGGTGGCAAGCGGTAAGTACTGCTGAGCATGTGGTCTTAAGTTCGGTTTTCAGGTCAGGCAAAGTGTTATTGTGTTTTACATCAGGAATTTCTCATTAGCAGCCCGGAGTTTGGAATTGTACCCGGTTGATGGCAATAGGCTCGCCCCTATTATATGGTACCTAAACAAACCGTGGGTGTACTATAGATACACCTCTTTCTAGCCTCTACACAAGTATATGTACAACAATTATGTTTGGTTCAATCGGTAGAGTTAGGCCGACCACGCACGGGGTAGTTCGGCCGATGACGGATTAAGTGTAGACATAACCCTCGGAATATTATGTTTGCTACTAACAGTAGCGACTAGCAGCTCGAAACAATTATCCTAGACTAGCTGCGCCACGCGGTTTCACCCGCGTAAGTCTCGATCCCGTGGGAATATCGGGATAAAAAGTAGCCTATGTCTCAATCCAGGGTGTAACCTACCTCCATACAATTTTTTTTATCAATATTGGTTCAGCCGTTTGAGCGTGAAGAAGTAACAAACATACACACACACACACACTCACAAACTTTCGCCTTTATAATATTAGTGTGAAGTGTGATGATGTGATGTGATGTGATTATAGTGTGATTATAATATGACTATTCAATTCCATCAATCGCAATAATAATATAGGTGGGGTGGGTAATGATTTTTATGTGTGTGCTTATATGGACATTTGTTTAGAATAAGAGTGAGGTATTAAACAGAGACTAAGCTTGATGTGATCGAGCTGCAATACTTAGGTCACGGGAGGACAACGCAATGCCAGTACATGGCGTTGACAACATCACCTGAGTGGCTATCATACTACATACAGTTTTTCTCTCAAATTAGCATAATCTATGTCAATTTGAGAGAAAAAACCCGGAATCAGCTCTTGCCCTTCCCGGTTTCCACGTGTCTTGTGACTTGTGTGTTGACTTTGACTATAAAAAAAGCTTAAGATGTGGTTAAAATGTATCTGGTGAGTAAAATGGGAGTGGGCCTGGCTGCCCAGGTCAGTTCAGGTTCAGAGCCAGTTAAAAACACCACACGAGACAGCTATTTGAATGGACCCCATTCGTACAGTGGCAGACTACATACACCACTGAATGACAAATCGGTCCAGCAAGTGGAATTTGCTTGAGCATTTCATTCACATTGCCGTGCGATGTATTAGATATATGGGTATCTATACCCATTGTACATAATCGCTTGGGTCAGTGACCTGCATAACCCGACCCCTTTTCCCCTCTTCTTCTTTATAAAAGGGGTTAGCTAATGCAGAGCACTGACCGTACTATCGAATATCTAGTCATGTGATACCATTGCATTGTAACAGTGGGCTATCCCCACTGTTTAACGAACGCAGAATATACGTAACGTACAATCCAACGATTTTAAAATTGAAAGTACTCGTTGCACACATAATATTTACTTAACTTTAAAACTTCATTTATATCTATGGAGGATGCTAATTGTGCTTATCGCATTATTTTAAACCTAAATAATTGGTTGTATTTTTGATTTAAAAATCTGTCAAATTTACGCTACGTTTATTTCACACGTTCGTGCTATAGGGCCTCTGGATATTGCACAAATCGGCAAAAGGTGTTGGGGCTTGGTCTCTGCTCGATATTCATTCATGTAGTCCGGGTGAACGAATGTTTTGTCTACCAAAGCTTATGTTTGTGGTGGTTGTGGGCGACGTAGAAAATGTTTTGTCTAAGCACCCATGTGTGAGTGCCGTGTGGAAGGTTTTCATATTGAGATAATGAATGTCCCCTGTATCCATACATAGAGTACATTCCATGACATCCCGCCCAGTAAAGGGGTTTTCTGAAAAAATAAATTCATAATAGTCTTCCGGGCATCCTTGTACACTGCAATGTTTTGGTATTAGTAGATACTTAAAACTCCTTTTGAGGACTCCACAAAGTACTTTTGTGTAATATTATGCAGGACCTATCATGTAGGAACACGGTAAGTAGCTACTTCTGCAACCACGCAGGAGTGATGTGTATAAACTTGAAAAGTATGAGTACCTACGGTAAAATAACATTAAATGAGACAATAATTTAACATTGAATTTAAGCTGGCAACATCGCATAAATACGTACTAAAATAATGTAAACCAAAAATTTCCGACCAAAAAGTAGACAAGCGAGCAAATTAAACAGCATTAAATGAATACAAACGCTTATTCCGTAAGAAAAACCATAGTTTCTTGTTTGCCAGGAAGTACTAAGATATTATTAGTACTAAAAGATTTTCGCGTCCGCTGCAATCTTTCATTATCCAGGCATTATCATAGCTTTGCTGAAATTATTCCTAGGCTAAAGTCCGTGTTCTGCTTTTCCATTATTCTCGTAAAAGTGCAGGGCGTGAGTAATAAGTATTAAAATGTTGTTTTGTATTACTTATTTTATTTAGAAGCTTGTTGTCTGTTTTATCCCTGATTATTTTTGGGTTTTAAGATTCTCAGATTTATTCTAAAAGAACATACATTGTTCACTTAGCGAATAAATACATGACTAAGGTAAGTGTAGTCCAGTAGCAATTTTTTTTTTTAATGTAGGTAGTTACGATGTCGCATTTTATGTGCAAGCCTAGGTTACTTTGTTAATCTACTCGTATTAGTTTTGCGTTGTTAGTAACGTACTATTTAAGTTTAGCTTTAAATAAGTTAAAAGAGGATGTGCTCCTGATATCTGCCGATAGATTATTATAAAGTTGTACACCTTCGTAAGTTGTAAACCTTTTTAAGGTAGGTTATCAACAATACAACATTCTAGGGGGCCAAGTTATGGTAGAGATTTTAAATAAATGATTGAGACATTGTTTATGCTGGGTTTCCTTATCCCAATTCAAAACTGCTGTAGTTTATGATTGGGATACTGACGTGTGCAAGTATTCGAACTAACTCCAAAGTTTTAATGGTTGATAGCATGTCAAAAATCAGTACATTACTGTAACGGCCTGCAAAAGGGGCATTGACGAACGAACGTGAAAATGTGGGCCGAGGCGAAGCCGAGGTACTCATACGTGTGTCCATCAATGCCTGGTTGCGGCAAAGGCTTGTATAGTGCTTTTCTCAAATAATGCGCGGAAATTCAAACTAAGTAAATTATTTATAAATTCCAGATTCAATGACGAACAACGATCATTTTTCACGCGCCAATGTGTTAATTTGTTTCTTTTTTACTTTAAACAGCTTTATTTACAAACCAGTTCGAAATTTAGGCAAAACCTTTGATTAGTTACCCCTTTGGTTGCCATATATGGAAGTAAAAAGTTCGTTCCATTTTTAAATTTCACGACAGATATGGATTTCCATACTAACATTGCCTGCCGCCTGCTCGCATGTACCAGCACAGCATTTTCGATTCATCTCGAAGAATGTTGTCAAAATAATGCTCGAATTTCCAAGCATGTTTGAGAAAAACTCTTCATGGCTCGTGAATGCTATAGATAAGTCAGTTGCATGTTTAATTTACGAGTTGGGAGTTGTAGTTTAAGATATATTTTGAAAAATCTTTTCAAAATGTATCGTAAACGTCTCATAATAAGCTATGATAGTTTAAAAATGCAAACGACTTATCTATAGCATTCACAAGGTATGAAAAGTTTTTTTTTTAAATCTTGTACTTACTGGGAAGCTAAACTTTCATCGAAATCATAAACAATAAAACTTTGTATTAATAGTCAGCAAATAAAACATGGACAGTAAACAATTCGGCCACAAGAATCACAGCCGCATACAACAATATCAGCATCCAATCTGTGCTGAGAGCAAACGGCGTAGTTTTCGATAAATAAATATTATAGGGACGGAGAATCGTTGGCGGTTGTGAATTTAAAATAAATAAATATTTGCGATTGTTTTTTTTATGCGACGTGGTCAATTGGTAAATAAAATGGATACAATTGGACAGTATATTGTCATACGCGATACTCGTACGGGTGAATAAGCTGAAAAGGTGGTAAATAAAATGTTAATTGATAGAATCATTAAATAAGTCATACTTACCAGTGGAAATAAAGGGCAGAAAGAGTGTAATCAGCTACAGAATGTGTGCCCCTGTATAGGATCATTGTTTCATGGTGCAACAATCAAGTCAAGTCAAATTATTTAATAATAATAATAATAAAATTTATTTATTTCCAAAAACAGGTTACAGACTTAAATAACTTGGTTAACAAAAGGGTATTATTATTAGCAGCTAGTGGTAGGAAGTAAGTACAGAGCAAATAATAAACCATGCTGCAGAAATCTGTAGACAATATAATTCGTGAGCCCTGCCTCTTAAACTAGGGTTACCTGTATCTTAAGAGACAGTGTTCAGCTAAATGATTGATTGCGATAAGATTTATACAACTTGTGAGTTGTGTCGATCTACCTAGTGATTTAAAATGAGGTTAGTTATTTCGTTTATAATTAAAATTAAAATAAAGAAAGGAAAAAGAGTTTAAGGAGCATGGGGGTGTGAGTGTGGGTGTTTGTATGTATGTATGTGTATGTGTGTGTGGGTGTATGCATGTGTGTGTAGAAGTATGTGTGTGTGTGTAGGTGTAGGGGCGTGTATGTGTATGTGAAGGTGTGTTAGTGTAAGTTGTGCAATTGGGTGAGGGTAGCTTGTGAGTGTACACTGATATATTAATATTAAGCGATGTATGTAAGTAGTGATTCTGTTTGTGAGTAATCCTGTTGAAGTAGCCATTCTGTCATCTTAGACTTTAGTTCATATCTATTTAGGTCGAGTATGTTAAGTTCTTTATGGGTTTTTTTGTAAATTTGTGTGCTTATTGTATAATATTGGTGTCTGGCAAAAGAAGTTTTGTGCCGAGTGCCTGGAGGGATATTGGTTCGCTTTTTGGGATCAGACGGGGGGACGGTAGCGTGTCTTCTGAGGACAGATTGAAGCACGAAGAGCTGACGGACTGTTAGTACCTTGCAATCTGAGTATAGTTGCTTTGTAGGATAACGATATGGTTTTCGTAACATCACTTTCAGTATAGCCCTCTGTGCTCTTTCCACTTTGATTAGACTAGTTTTATTTGCACTACCCCATACGGTAATGCAATACCCAATAATGGATTGACACAGGGCATAGAATACCATTTTCAAGGTATCAGGGTTTGCCGAGTCTCTAAGAGACTTAAATATATGTATCAATCTAATAATTCTAGTGGTGAGGGTGTTAAGTTGCTTATCCCATCGTAACCCTGCGTCTATTTGTACGCCCAGATATCTTACATTATCAGTTCTCGTGAGTGCTGGGCATAGACACGAAGATGACTGCTGTGGGCAAGTGTGAGCTATTATCGAGAAAGTGTGGTCTGTTGCGGTGTTAGAGCGAATAGAAAACGGAATGTAAGAAGTCTTGTTAAAATTGAGAGTAAGCAGGTTTGAGTTCAGCCATTTTATTACTTTGGTTAATGCTGCTTCTGCACTACATTTAACACCATCCCACGTTGGTCCATCAGCTACAATCACAGTGTCATCGGCATAGGCAAATATCTTAGTATTAGGGAGGGTCATTCTGCATAGGTCGTTTACATAGATTTGGAACAAAATGGGGCCAAGAATGCTTCCCTGAGGTACTCCGTAAGACACAAATTCTTCGTCACTAAGGGACTTATCAATTTTAATTCTTTGAGTACGGTTATTGAGATAATCTTTGAAGATTTGAAGAGCGATACCTCTAATACCAAGTAGTTCCAGTTTGGCGATTAGTATGGGGACAGAAACTGTGTCAAAGGCTTTAGAGAGGTCTAGGAATATACCTAGAGATTTGGTCCTATTGTCAAGGTTCCGAGCAACCGTTTGCGTCAGATCAAGTACCGCATCTTCAGTCGAGATTCCAGTACGAAAACCATATTGATTCTCAGCTATGACGCGATACCTATCCAATAAGTTCTTGAGACGGCTGCTGAGGATAATTTCAAGGACCTTAGAGAGTGCAGTCAAAACCGAGATAGGTTTGTAGTTGTTGACACAACTTCTGTCCCCTCCCTTGTGGATAGGGTATACTATAGCTCTTTTAAGAGCATCTGGAAAAACACCTTTCTGTATACAACCATTAAAAATGTACGTTAGTGGCTTTGCCAGAGTCTGGTGGCATGTTTTCAGTAATAGGGGCGATATACCATCCCAACCTATTGCACAGTCATTGCGTAATTGGAGAATAAGGGATTCGACCTCAGATTCATCTACCTCCAACAGCGCAAGGGAGTTGGCGGGAGAGAGAGGGGTATTGTTTTGAAACTGCTTGGTTGGCAGATTTAAGGGAGAAGTACACCGAGATAAGATGTTAGCCGCCAGATTTTTACCTACATTACTGAAGAATTTGCACACTTCATTTAAGGAAGATTTAGGACAGTCGCGTATTTTCAGAAGTTCAACAGGGCTTGTTTTAGTTTTACTTGTGTTCGTAATTTCTTTTATTGTTTTCCAGAGTGCTTTAGGGTTATTTTTTGCTTTCTCAAGTTCACTCTTTTCGTAGGCAATTTTTAATTTCCGAAGTATGGCATTACAAAAATTTCGATAGCGGGTGTAAGTAATCTTGAGTATAGGATTTTCTGCATGTTTTTTTGATTTTGTGTGCAATTTGTCCCGATTTTGGATACACTTCAAAAGGCCAGGAGTTATCCAGGGCTTGATAGTTCTTTTTTTCCTTGGAATATTGTTTTGGTGAGTATGTTTGGTAACTACAGATGTTAACATGGTTATTACAAGGTTCATTGATGTATTAGGGTTCTCAATTTTGTATATGGGTGTAAAATCCATGCTTTGTAGCTCTAACTTAATTGCATCGTAATCCACAGAGGTAGAGGTGTGGAATGTGTTGCGCTTGGGATAAGCGTTGGCAATAGTAAGTAGGAGAGGTTTGTGGTCGGTAATATGGGAGTCTAGAACTAATGTGGTGATAGGTAGGTTAGTTTTTATGAAAGCGTGGTCAAGACAATTTTCAAGCCGAGTGGGGAATAGGTGAGTCGGCAAAAGCCCGTGTGATGTGTTCAGTATGAGATATTCAAGACTCCGGTCATTTCTACTACTCTGTTTTATATCAATATTTAAGTCGCCTATTAGAGCGATATTCTGGCATGTGGAGAGTTTAGTGTAGACACTGTTTAAGCTATCCAGAAACTTATCAAAGCTTTCCCGGGAGTTGTATGAAGGTGAGCGATAGACTACTACCATGGCAATTTTTTTATTATCTTTTTGACAGACAAGACAGTTTCCACACATAAAGTTAGGTTCCCACACAGAGACCTGCAGACCATGTTTCGTATAAATAACGATTCCATCGTTCTGGTTCGAGTTTACTTCAGTGAGGTGGGATTGAAATCCCTGTAGCACAGGTAGGTTACTAACCTTACTAAGCCAGCATTCGGTCAAGATTATGACATCAAAGTAATTTTTTGTTAGTTGTAGCAGTACCTGAAGTTGATCAAAGTTTTTGTTTATGCTGCGTATGTTTAAATGTAAAAAGTTAATATTGCTGTCGGAATTGTTTACAAACTTTAGGGAGTCCTCTGGACTACAAGTAAAGGAGTTGCCTACGTTTAGCGAATCTAGATCACTGTTTAAATTATTTATTATATTAGCCATTTAAAATAGGAATGATTGCTAAACTTGTGTTAGAAATGAGTGACTCAGTAGTAGATATACAGTTGGACTGAAAGGAACATCGCATGTTTAGGTATGGTAATGAATGTTGTTGTGGATATTTCATAGTATTAGTGTATGGTGTAGTTAGGGTTTCATGATTTGTAGCATATGTATATGGTGTGTGAGGTGTGTGTTGTTGAAGTTTTTTACAGATATGGGTAATTAAACTAAATTTAAACAGTGCATGTGAAAATTGTAAAAGTAGTCACATGTTTAAGTTTCCGAGATCGTGAAGACATTTTTCCGAATGTATTAAGACTTGCTTGTCACCCTCTATCTTGCGCAGGAAGATATTGCCAGTAGAGAGCCAACAGTATTTATAGTCTTTGTTCTTGGCAAACTCTCGAGCTTGATAGAAAAGTTTTTTGGTAGTAGCAGGCAATTGCTCGGCGATATAGACCGGTTGCGTTTTACCTGGTATGCCGATCAGAGTGGTGTTTACTTTGTCTTCCTTTCCTTTGTCCTTATTATATGCTCGTACAGCCGACAAGAGTGACTGTTTTGTCTGCACTGCTGAGAATTCTGTGATAATCGGGCGTGGGGTAGTCGGACTGGCAGCCTTCCCGGGGAGCCGGTATACGTCACGTATGCCGGATTCCCGGATAGGGACTCCAACAACATCGCCGATCGTGCACACTGTTTTTAAAAGGCTGGTGCTGGTTTCTGTATCATCCTGCGGGATATTACGGATTTCAATGCCCGACGATCGTGACTTGTGCTGTAGGTCAAGTATCTTTTTTTATAAGTTTTCAATATATTGTTTTTGCAGCAGACGTTCTTTCCTTAAATCTTCGACCTGGTTTTTCATGTCCTCAAACTGCTTATTCATAAAAGACATCGATTCGACTATCTTTTCATTTGTCTTGCGAATTTCAGCATTGGACGCCTGTATTTGGATATTTTGAGATTTAAATTCCCCGATATCAGACAATAGTTTGTTCATTAGGGTAGTTTGTTCCGCTAAAGTCTTTGAGACGCAGGGGCCTTGATCATAGTCCCCAGCATCTAATGAGCTTATGGCATCCTCTCCTTGCGGCGAGTCTCCTTTACGAAAACGTTTCTTTCTGTTAGTGTTTACGTAACCGCTCATTGTTACAGCCGAGTTGATATCTGGTTCCGACTGCGTCTGAGTCTGGCTCAGGCTGGTTGCTTGGATTTTGGGCGGGGTGCGTTGTACGCCTGCCATATTTGGAGGTTGCAGTAGTAAAACAAAAAGAGTACTTATCTAGCCGGCCTGTGTTTAACAAACACAGTTCAAGGTAAACAACTCGATAACTCGTCTATCTGTTGTCGCGACAGCGTAGCCGATGCAGTGTTCGTAGACGATCCGTAGGCTCGTAGCGCTCGTAGCACTTGTAGCCGTCGTAGCAATGCCGTCGTCGGTCGTGCGTAGCAGACCGTTATTTCGGAGTCCGCTGCCAGTTGCACGGTGGCGCGTTGGCTATGCAAGCGAGTCGCTCAACTGTTAGTGGTACGCGTCGCCGGTTCGATTCCAGCGAATTACAGTCACTTTTGGGATATCACTTCGGATGACACTCACGAAATTTATTGCGTCTCTTTCTAGGACCGCCCAGTGGGAGTCGTCAACACGTAAGAACACTTTAAGAGTAACAAGGAATTGAATATAACTAATTGCGACCAATCAGAGAATTTAGAGTAAATAAATCACGTAGGACGATCGACACACGTCCACTAAAATTATTCAAATTATTTCAAATATGCACATAAGAGGCACTTTTGAACGTCAAAATTTACAAAAAATTAGTTTTGATTGTAGTCGCCCCTTTCAAAATGTAGTTTCGTATGCAGAAGAATGGGCAAAAAACTCCACCGTTACTCTTTTAAAAATGTTTTACAATATTTTGTTTTTAAGATAATTCACACAGATCAAAAGTGTCTAGGGATCAGGTACATTTTTAACTATAAAAAAATATCCAATAAATATTTACCAAATCTAGGCTTCTAGGCTGGTTTCTTACTTTAATTCTTATGTTTAAGTTAACAACTTATTTATTTTGTAAAAATTAAGAAAAAATGTTTTTTTTTTGCAATTTGTGGGAAATTAACATAAGTTAATGTCGTCAATTAAATGGTAAAAAATAAAAATAAATATTTTTTTAAATTATATTGTAAAGATAAAAAAAAAAAACTGTATTTCCACATTGACACGAATCACAAAATCACAGCGATTTGGCATGCTTAAAATCAGTTCATCAAAATCACTTTGAGCAATGGCCGCCCATGTCCTTTCTAACAAGTCAAATACTTGTTATGGGGTATGCCCGGCATCCATACTCAGCTGAGCTCTTCTTGGGAGCATATCTCATGCGTGCTCAATATGGTTGAGGTCTGGCAATTGAGCAGGCCACGACAGAACGTTGATGCGAGCATCGGCAAGAGTGAGTGTTACGATTCTAGCCGTGTGTGGATGTGCATTGTCGTGCATTAGTCGAAACGAATCACTCAACCAGCTTTGCAAAGAGATGATCACGTCTGAAACAATCGTCTCCGCATAAATCTGAGCATTGAGGTTGCCCCTGATCCAACTGAGATCGGTTCTTCCACCGCTCCAAATACCGGCCCAAACCATTATTGTTCCCCTTCCATATGAATGAACTTCCAAACAAAATTTCAAACGTTCTTGACGTCCAGAGGTCCTCTAAACTTGAGTACGTCTTGTATCCGGCCTCATACCGAAACGAGATTCATCAGAAAAGCAAACACAACGCCCAGTCCTCTTTCTCCCAATTTCTGTGTTTGCGAGCCCATTGTAAACGAGCCCTACGATTGCGTGGTGGTATAGGTGGAACTCTCAGCAGCCTTTGGGAACGCAGACCCACTTCACGTAAACGATTTGGGATGGTTTGGTCGCTTATCAGCAAGTCTGAGGAGCTGTTGAGGCTCGTAGCCAACATCATGGCTGTCAAGGTACGATTCCGTCGAGCAGTATTTTGGATGTACTGGTCCTGTCTGCGAGTGGTGATGCGAGATCCTCCACTATATCGCTTGGCCACGCTGCCCGTGATACGATAGCGTGTCAAGAGGCTCTGTTTAGTGCCAAGAGCGACAGCCACAGTACGTTGCCTGGAACCAGCTTGCAACATTCCGATGGCTCTCATCATCTCTTCTCGTGTCAAATGATGTTGTCGCTCAATATCGATACAATTTTTTTCAGTTCCGATGCAGATATTGTAATAGTTTTGTAAAAACGTTATTACATAGTTTTATAGGAATCCTGATTTTTTATTTTTAATCAAAATTTTAAGAAACTTCTTTATTCAAATAGCGAAATTCACTAAAAAGAATCGATAACAATCCAAAAAAGTTAAAATAATAATCCTCAATTGCGGCGATACTCTAAACCGTACTTGATCCCTAGACAAAGTATGTGAAAACGATGCACCTAGAATAAAATTACTATACCACAATAGGTAAAAATAGATTTTAAAAATGAGGCAGTGACAGATAATTTAATTACGAGATGAATACATGGTGCTCACATATTTACAAGCATCCTAAAATAATATTTTCCAAAAAAAAAAAAAAAATAAGTCTGTGTGTGAGTTAAGGTAATCACAGAATGTACAATTAATGTCATACAAATAAAAAATTATACAATTAAAATAGCAACCAGTTTGATTTTTTCTAGACTGATTGTCCTATGGAGCTGGACCAGCATGTTTCCTTGCATTCTTATCTTGGATATAATCCTCTAACTTTTTAATATGCTTTTTTACAAAGTGTACTTTAATATGTGTTTTAAATTAAGAAGTGAAGTAAAAAGGGAAAAAATGCCTAGATCATCGTCAGCCAAACTCCAATTTGTAGTCAAATAATTATGACAAACAAAGAAGTACTCTAGGCAATGCTGCCATTGATTTTCTATAATAAATATACTTCTAAGATTGTAGGTAATGATTGCCGTGCCTCAATACAATCATATTAATTATAACCTCCTCCTTTTTGGAAGTCGGTTATAAATATATTGAGCCATGCAGGGATCAATCAACCTTACTTGAATCAAATAAACTTTAATTTTATTATTATGACAGTAATCTTTTCTTTGAAGTTAACATTGTATAAAGTACATATTAAATTAAAATTTGTGAACAATAAAGCGGGCAAAGTTAAATTTGGCAACTTTATTCAAAACAATTTTGAGTTTTGTTATTAATATAAAAACCTAACTCAATAACAAGGTGCTTGAGTATACGAGCTGTAGTACTTTATAAGTAAGAAAATAATATAATTTGAGATTCATTAAACTTAAAAGTGCGCATTCACTTTATGAGTCACCTTTTTAATAATGCGGAGTTCAGCGAAATCGTTATTAGTAACGATTTAATAAATAATGTACTCGTACTCTACCAGTTCCTGATAATTAATTAATTCCATTCTGCCACTCTGTCTCTGCCATTCTGCTTATTTTATTGTGCAACCAATTTCCTCGCAGTTGGATATGATTATTATTTATCTTGTATTCCCGTTAATGTTTATCGTGAAAAAAAACGTTATGTTTAACATTAAACAATTTTACATAAAATATTTTACTCTTCACACTCTTTACAAAAAATATTACCAAGCTGCTGTTACCGATAACGGTCCGGCCCTCCCTATCAAATCTCGCAACACAAAAGTGCATCGAGGCGTTTTCCCGCAGCAATTGTAGGCAAGGCAGACATCGAGGCAGGTGGGGGGGCATCACTGCAAAACATTTTTATCTCCTTTCAATTTCCGTAGGAGATACCTACAAAGATTAAACGCCGTATCGAACTATCTCGAACTTCGATTAAAATCGCTAGCTCGGAAAACGGACAAACTTCTCTCTGTAGATATATTTTTGCAGACTTGCTTCTGGATGAAGTTTCGACTTTTAACTTAATACGTAGTGATATTAACAAAAAATCGGGACCTTTGAGATGCATCTCTGGGCAGACGGAATTCTTGGCGATTCGATGCGATTTTTGAGCAGCCGACGAATTAGTTTTGAAATAGTTTTGATAAAGCCAAAGCTGATTTTTACATGTTATGTTTGTTGGTAAGCCTGAAACGTTTCTATTGTGACTGATGTTTATACAAAGGAGGATGGCGAGGTTGCATGTACAATGGGACCCACTGATAGGAGTATCGTACAGTATGGATACTTATAACTAGTTGTAGAACTATATAAAACTAGCAAAAAAGCACATGGACAGTAAGTCGTAGAAGGTAAAAAATATATGCAAGGTAGAAGATTATAACCTAAAACAAATCTAATGGCGCTTACCTACTTACATTTTTTTAAAATCTATTATGTAGTTATTTTCAAAAAGGAAATTCAATGAGAATAGAAATATTTACCAACACTACCATGGCGGTTCTGCATCTCTCTGGCCAGTTATTGGTATCTACTCAAAATAAAAAATGCGTCTGTGAGCTACGAACTATAGTGACTTGGTCAAAACGAGTTATGAAATTCTGTTAGCATAGACTATATTGTTATAGGATGGAACTATAATCATTGTTGGCAAAAAATTAAGCAGAAAGAAGCCTAAATATCTAGCAGAGTATGTATTTTTAAGACTCCCATAGGCGCAACATGTCCGGTTACGACCGAGATTCCTTCCTTGTAAAGTCGGGTCGTACCTGCTTGTGGGAAGGTTTCGGCAGCGGTGTTACACGTTACACCCACATTTTGCCAGTTACATACGTTTAATTCTCGAGGGCTGAGCCAACTGTCACTAACCGGACATAAATTCTCTCTTCGGGCTGATTCTGAGAATTTCAAACTCAACAACACCTTGCCTGATTTGGGAATCGAACCAAGGACCCGCCCCACGTCCAGCAGTCGTGCTAACGATCACTAGACCAACGAAGCAGTTGAAAACAAAGTGTAGGTACTAGGAATAAATAAATATCTAGCCATCGTACTTAAAAGACAAACATAGATCTGGAACTCCCACTATGAAAAACAATTTAATAAAGACATTATTTTATAGGCTATTATGTACTTGGATTTTTAAACAAGAGGTTTGCTGAATAAAACAATATATTTATATAAAAAATAATTTATGATCATAAAACAGAAGGTTGTGATAAAAAATAGGATAAGGGCAGGAGGATGATAATTATAATAAATACAGATATAATAATTGTATCTTCGTTCTATCTTGTTACTGATCGTTCCTAGATGACCTTTAATGTAGTAGCTAGTAAATACACAATTTCTTCTATAAGTGCAGCACTAAATGTTGATATAGCATTTTCATTAGCATACAATTCATAAAATAAGTTGGCACCTAAGATAAAATTGTAAATCCTGGCATTTCTGGGTCTATAGAAATTGAAATTCTTAATTATGTGTTTTCTCAGTCCATCCGGCACATGTCGTTTTTCACTGTCATTACACACCAAAGACAAGCAACGCCGTGCTGTATTAGATGCTCTTCTTAATTTCATCATTGTTGGTTAGCTGAAACAATAAAAGAGAAAAGTTATCAAAAAAATCACAAAAATCATAAATACTATTGAGAATGCGCATCATTATTAGTCATTGTTTTTTCTATAACATACCTGACGGGGTCTTATCCATCCAGACACAATGTTTCATATTTGTATTTCTCTTTCAGACCTCTCTGGTCTAAGGACCGGTCTGCTCCTGATTCTCAAAATAGATCTTCCACACCCAGTGCACACATTACGATGGCCAAGTTGCTGTCGGGTGTTATGTTCAGAATCTTCATTTGGGTTGTGCTTTATCAACTCCCAACAGGAATGACAAATAAAGTCGTCTCCAGTCATCTAAAAATAATGATGACCATGGTTTTAGAGTTATTAAATACACTAAAGTCAATGTAATATTCATGTCAAAGTGGTTAAAAATCAATAATGTGACTACTTCTTATCATCCTGTGGGTGACGGTTATTATGTTTTTAAGTTCCATGTAATAGGGGGCGGGTCTTGCAATCAAACGAAAATAAACCACACCACGGGATGCTACAGAAATAAATGAGCTTAAGTACTAATGTGTTCGAATTACATCACGCGGATAAACCCATCTCTCAGAACTATCTCAACTACCTGAGCACTTTCGTCGGACAAACGATGTCTCCGCAATCGGGCAATGCGCAATTGACAATTCACACTACGCATTTTAATGGGTAACTAAGTCCAAACCACTTGCAAATCGGAATCCAAAGGTAAAAGCAGATGTCAAAGTCGGTATGTAGAATAGTCAGTCCAAAGATAAAGCCAAGTCGTCAAGAATCCACAAAATCGCATAGAAAGTAATAGAAATCCCACGTTAGCCGTTCAAAACAAACAATGGAATAACAGTGATAATGACACTGACAGCCAACCCCTATTGACAGCATAACGTTCCATTCTAAGATATCACAAATAATAGTAATAATTATAACATTATACATTTTTGTATAAAAAAATGTAAAGGCATTTTTATTATTATCATAAGTATGTTTTTGTTACATTTTACAAATTTTGATTATTAAAAAAAATCATTTACAAGCTTAAACGTCTACAAATGTAAGAACGTCATTTATTATGTAGGTTGGAATGAGCACGAAACACGGTGCGTTTCATAACTGCATGATGACTTATTTTTTAGTAAATTATAATCTTTTCTAACTTTCAATTCCCATCACCTAGCGACTCAATATTTTTTATATAATCCTCTTACAAACTTTTAATTATAATTAATATTAACTTGCAAGTGAATGACACTCCGTTAATTTATAAATAATGTGGGTCCAAACTCGCCATCCTCCTTTTACCCATCCGCATCGGTGGAGTGGAAGTAATAGGTTTGTGTCCATTTTTTCCAACTATTACTTTGGGCATTAGTTATTAGTACCTACGATAGAGGAGGATAGTGGCTGACACCTAAGAAAGCCATATTATGCTCCGTGGTTCTTAATTCAGTACACTAAAACTTAACACCCAATGTATAATATGTATAAAATCCACCAAACACACTTGAGAGTGGAACCATCCAAGAAAAATAAAAACATGCTTTTCCAGAAAATCCCAAACATTCTTACTCGAAACATCTTGAAAATATAAAGCACAGGATTGTATCAAATAGACCGTCAGTGAGCTCCATTGGATTTTATCACAGATCTCATCACATACGTACCATATAATTTTATTATACCTTCGCCGAGCGTGTTAAATCCTCAGAATATCTTGATTTTCTTAATGGGTTCTTAAATGCTACACATTATCCTTACTTATCTTTATTTACCTTTAACTTTGTAGCAAGTTTGTTTGTTTTGTTTTTTTTTATTCAGCGAATGTTGTATGTTCATCTCATTACTAAGAAAGAAAGAAAGAAAGACATAAATTTTATTTGCTCGAACATACATACAGAATTAAAATAAAATAATACATGCATGCAAGAACTTTTAAATAAGAGTGGCTCACGACATGTCTGCCATTTTTCATAGCGTGCAAATATCTGAGGTACAATATTACTATCACGGAATCAATGACTTTTAACTTTTACACTTATACATTAAATATCAGTCATACTTACTTAAAAAAAAATTCTTATGTTCAATCATTTACATTATCCAATTATTCATTATTTATTTTCCTTGTCAATAACGATTTACGTCACTTTTAAAAGGCATTCATTTATTTATAATGTAGGCATTCAATTGCACAGATGACAGTCTTTATCAAGCTAGTAGCTTGCATAATGGCATGCTACGTTCTTACTTCTATTGTGCAAGCAACTGGCATTATACATTGTGTCTTCCGGATTACACCAATAACTACACATTAACCACTGGCGATTGCAATACATCCTCATAAACCCAGATATCAACTAAACAGTTTAACAGAAACATAATCCATGAATACGTCACAAGATTGTATCTCGACAATACAATTTGGTTCCTCCAAGTCTAGTGTATAGTCATAACCTATTTAATACAGTATTGTTAGCGGGGTGCTAGTGTTGTGCTCAATCTAATAAATGAGTGCAGGCAGTACTGAATTGGAATAGACTTTGTTACTAAATAGATTATGGTGTTTTGTGATTAAGAGCAGGCAGTCTAAATCAAATTTCGAACGCAAGCTTCGCCCCTTGCTCCCCGCCACTCCGTTATGTGCTAAGCGCTAATACATCAGTAATAAAGTTGTTTATCGCGTGCGATCTTTGATCGTGTTCGAGCACGAAACTAAATAGCGTAAGTCTCAATTCTTATTCCGTTTATAACTAAAGTAATAATTGATCTAGAGAAAAAATATCTTAATCAACCAACTCAGCCTAGAGCAGTCCACTGCTGGACATAGGCCTCTCCCAGGCTGCGCCACAACACCCTGTCCTCCGCCTTCCGCATCCAGTCTTACCCAGCTACCTTCTAAATGTCGTCAGTCGATCTAGCTGGGGGCGTCCCACACTCCGCTTGCCGATACGCGGTCTCCACTCCAGGACTCATCTGCTCCACTGGCCATCGGTCCTTCGACAAACATGGCCAGCCCACTGCCACTTCAGCTTGCTTACTCTGCAGGCTATGTCGGTAACTCCGGTTCTCTTCCGGATAACTTCATTCCTGATTTAAGCCTTCAAAGAAACTCCGAGCATAGCCCGCTCCATAGCACACTGAGTGACCTTGAATTTGTGGACCACCCCGACTGTCAGTGTCCACGTTTCGGCACCGTACGTCAGAATGGGCAGGACGCATTGGTTGGAGACCCTAGTCTTCAAACACTGCGGGATCGACGACGAGAAGACTTGACGAAGTTTTCCAAACGTTGCCCAACCCAATCGGATCCTTCTGTCGGATTCCTTCTAAAAGTTGTGCCTACGAAAAAATATCTAGTGGCTGGATAATAACCTATATTTTCTTGCGGTGAATATTTATTTAAGACATCATAAACGCCTAACAATCTTGTTTGTTTTTTATAGTTATCCTTAAAAAAGACATCATTTTCGAATAAAAAATGTATTGAGAGAACATATTTTACAATTACGTAACTGTCTTCAACATGGAAAGAAAAAGATCCAATAAATCATATACTAAAGTTTCATTTTGCTTGTATGTGTGACTTTTTCCGAATATTCATGCAAATTAACATAAAAATAGGAAGCCTCCTCTTAAGGAGTCGTGTCTGCAGTGTGTCCTATGTCAGGGGGGGGCAAATATAAATGAGGTTTTATAGTTGCAGAGTCGCTGAATGTGGGTTAAATCTTCGGGGAAAGTGTTATGAATTTATAATGTGTGAATTATAACGATTTACTCTCGCCCCGAGTTAACTTATCCCTTCGGGAAATACAAGCGTGATATTATGCAATGCTTGCTAAATTTATTTAGATCGCCGCATTAGTCGTAGAATTTGCCTTATCACATTTGCAGCCCCAAATGGCTAGGTGGTATTTTATTTAGGTAACTAATGGAACTGGCAGATTTCCCACCTCATGGTGTGTCCGCCACCTCGTTACCTAAATCTATTACAACTGCTTTGCTAGGCCTGGGTTCCGTCTAAGATCTAGAACGTGCTCAATCGTCGCTCAGAGATAAACACCGTCCAAATAAATATAGATAATGTAGGTATTCATTCATTCACTAATTTATTTAATTTTGGCTCACCATACCTATTTAAGTCACGAGGCAGTATTACCAATACTGATTGGTGGCTATGTTCCGGTTTGTAGGATATTTTTTCTCCTGGTGATATTAAATAGAAAACGAGACAGACGTGGAAATCGCGTGGGCTACACAGCACGCGTAGCCTGACCACATTGTCAGGCTACGCGCGCAGGTTTTCTAATTGCTTATTTTGCTCAGGAACGCGTAGACGTATCACGTTAAAATCAATTTCAAATACGTAAGTCTATGGTCCCTTGGTGCTGTAAAAAAAATCAAACTTTTATCTCAACGCAATAAAAAAATATGGTGATTTATGCGACATACTTTGATACTCGCAAATAAATCAAAACGGGTACTTCCCGTTGACCTAGAATCACGAAATTTGTCAAGAAGCAAGGTACAGCACAAGTAAAGGAAAAAGTCCGGAAATCATTAATTTGTAGTTTTATCACATAAAAAAATACTTTTTTTGCGATTACAAACTTACATTTGCATTTGAAAAATTGACCGTGGCGTATATCTATGTATGGGAGAACATGTTTTTCAATTACAATGTTAAGTTTTTTTGGGATAAATTCATCGTAACTACGGAACCCTTCATTGTGCGTGGTCCGACACTCACTTGGCCGGTTTTTTTCGGTACAAAGTGACATTTTTTTTGACATCGCGCTGAAGAAAACTTTCTACATTTTGTCTTTCGTTTCAGCCGTTTCTACGATAGTCATGCTACGAATCTATAAATGGCGGTTACTTTTTCAACAAGCGAACTGTAATAAAATATTAGGAAACTATAAAATTGCACATACAGCAATAAACACAAAGAGTAGGTCTACCAGGTAGCTAAACATAAGAAAAAAAATAAAAACAAACTCGTAAGCAGTTAATAAGGACATAGAGAGGAAGGAAGGCCATCTAAAAGTTCCATATTATCTCCGGCCAAACTGAGGGTAGGTACTTGGAAATTGAATTCAGATATTATTATGTTTATTCGACTATGGGTCCCCTTTATTTTATCGAGTGGAATGGTTAACGCGATTTGCAGGCAGAATAACGCGAATTTCTTTTTCAATTGTTTTTTCTTGGTTCCTGAAGAAAATTGAAAAGGTTTTTTGCGAAATAATTGATATATTTATTAATGAGTGAAACGAGGACTTGTAATTTATTCAGGAAAGCAGGAAAATGCTGGATGTAAACACAATTTTAGGTACCTTCGATTTACAAATGTCGCTATTTATTTAGATTCTTGGCGTTTTTGATATTTATTTATTTGCTCTCATGCACATCATATATTTTAAAATGGATTAGTGTCGTTTTTTGGACATGAACCCTGTCAGGGCACTGCAAAATACAACGTTGGTTTGCTGTTGAGTTTGTAAACTTGAAATTAACATATTAAACTGAGCCAAAACAAACTTATCAAGACACAATAATCATAGGGCATTAAAAAATTCGTCCATATGGTTTTCAACAGAAAAGGTGCCCAAAAGGCTGGCAGCATTGCCACGTTATGGGATGCCGATTGTTTCTTTAAAAAACGATACAATATGTTTCAGATAATGGTACGTCTAGATGACGTTATAATGTCCACTTAACAGTAGATAATAAACAATTAATAGTAACATTATATGAAAATTATATAACAGAAAATGTGGGTAGTTGTTTGGTTATAGCATACTTATTTATAATGCAAAAGTTCGAGTTCGTTATAGCTTGAAAAACCCGATTGAAAATGTTGCTTCTGTACCTAACTCCTTTCAAACCTATAAACGACTTAGAAACATTGAATCAATCCCTCAAACTGATTGTGAAACTTACTGAACGAGCTGACAGATTGAATTTCCTTAAATTCTCCCTCGGGAACCAAATTCATAACGACCTGAAAATCAAATTTAATAATTTATAGAATAGGCTCGCAATCAATTGTTATGAGTGAAAATCAGCGATTATCCCTAGTCCGTGTAAGTTCCGTGATCACTTCATTTGGTAAATTAAAATTAAATTGATTTTTGCCCACATGTATCATCGACCTCGTAATTCCGTTATCACCCTAAGGTTGAATGTCACTTGCAGGACTTCAGCACTTCAGAATCAAAAGTAATTTATTAAAACTAGTACTTTAGCTGGGAAGAAGAAGTGGCGCAACAAACTGCCTAGCAGCATAGCTGTCTGTTCAGTTAGAACAACTTGATTCAGTAGAATAGTATGCAAAGTAATTTACACAACGAAACACAACTTTTAAATTAAATGATTTTACATATGTTAGCTAGCAAACGCCACTATACCAACAAAAACATTGAAAACTGATACTCAAGAAGAAATAATAAATAAAAACGTGAACAGAATTTTATATCTAAATAAAAACCTCCAGGCATAAACGACAAGGTCTATTTGTCTATGTGACAATTAGATAGTTTCAACTTTAGTATATTTTCAATTTACTGGGAATTATTGTCAAAAGTGGTAATGCAATAACGAGGTCGAATATACGTTTTGTTACAATAGCCATTATTACCGCACTGATTAACATGTATCGGGTATTAAAAGGTTCGTTTTGAATATTGCTAATGTACTGGTTTTGTGTATAATAATTGTCATTTAAGAGTCATTGTCTTTGTTATTCCTAAGGTTATTTTAGGTCTGTAGTAATAACCCTGTACAATGAAATGGAACTCTGTCTATCAATGTTTTTGTTTCTAACCGGTTTAAAAAAAGGAGGGGGTTTTCAGTTCGTCGGAATCTTCTTTTTTTTTATGTGAAAACTTCTTTAAGTATGTTGAACAATTTTTGGTAGGGCAAAAACTTATACTTTATGGGTTCGCGTCACCGATATGCCCGCGCGAACATGCTGTCGGCAAGTTGTAAAAAATAATAGGCCCGTTTTGACATTTAACTTGAATTGATTTATCGTGAGTATCGAGTACCGAGTCATATGGTTACTTCACTAGTTACGTCGCGATGGTCAATCGCGACGTAACTAGTGAAGTAACCTATTTTGACAAGTATAGCAGCAAGTGAAGTTAAATTGATCACTTGAAAAGTTTAATTTGTGTATACTGTTCATTGTTTAAATTGTGTTTTAGTTAATCATTAATGATGTGAAAACTTCTTTAGGCGCGTTGAGCGATAAGTTTACTCTTCTGTCGGCAGTACCCATGACTGTCTATGTTTCTTTAAATTTAAGTTCCCCGATAACTAAAACGACGGCTGGACCGATTTGGAATTATTTTTTGTTTGAAAGGATGTACTTCCTAGGCGATCCCATATAAATTTTATTAACTTTGCTTGAGTAGTTTTTGAGTTAGTTTCGATATTTCGGTATACGAATTGGCATGGGGTAGGTTACCATACATAAACCATAAATAAAAATCTAAAATAAAAAACTTTTTTACTGAAATATACACCTGACTTAAAAAAAAACCACAAAAAAAAAAAAAAAAAAAAAAATAGTTTATTGCTTCAACTTAAATACCTTATTCTAGTTACAATGTGGAGAATCCATTTAAGCAAATAGTATGCTTGTTTTAGGATACTCCGCCCTTCCCCAGGTTATGTAATTGTATTTAAGTTATTAAACCTGATCATAATATAAATGAACTTATACAATTAAAAATTAAAAATGCAGGAACAAAATGGGTACTTACACAGTATTGTTATATAAGTAAAAGACAAATAACACAAAGACAAATAACGCGCTGTTCTGTGTGTAGGAGATGGTGTGGAGGTGAATGTGTATGTAGTATGTGTATGAGAGTGAGTAGTGGGTGAGAGTAAGTGTGGGGGGGTGAGGGTCATAATCCAAACTTCATACAGGTGGAGATTAATTATTATCTAGGTTTTATATAATAATGTAGCTAACCCTGCGACTAGTCTTGGGATCGGAATCAATGCAAAACATTAACTTCCATTAGCGCCATAAATAACATAGCGTAATATAAATATTACAGTCTCATTGATTGCACCATATTTTCCACTTCGTCATAGGTTTTTAACTTAAGCCATTTAGACAAAGCGTTTTTACATTCGCGGTAGGTTAGTGGGTATATATCAAGTTCTTTATTAAGAAAATTGTATAAATGGGATGATTGACTACCAACTTAAAAATAACTTTAGCCAGTGGCAAAATACTAAAATACATATCCAAGGATACCGAATTCCAAAATTAAAGTTATCTTTCACTTTTTATTGTTTTTTTTTTTTGTAAAAAGTAAATAAGAATTAGGAAATAAAGAAAATAAGTATAACTATTCCATGATATTACGTTCCAGTATTTACGCGTAACTTAACCATGCTATGTTGCCATGTCTTTAATAGGTTGAAATGCAGGAGCACTGGTCACCACGCTTGCTCAAGACGAGTCGGTGATTTCAGGCTTTATATTAACTATAAGGCCAGGTTCCCTCACAATGTTTTACTTCACCAATGTCTGTAATACCCAAGACAAACTTAAAAAGTACATACTAGTATGAATTGACCTTTTGGAAGGGGCGACTAGAATCAATTCTATTTTTTTTGTAAATTTTGACGTTCAAAAGTGCCATTTATGTGCCTATTTGAAGTAAATAATTTAACTCTGACTTTGATGAAGTCACATAAGTATTTGCAACTTCATGCATTGCATGAGAGGCGAGGCCTAGACCACTGGGCCATCACAACGAATGACGACGATTGGAGCTGCGCTTGATCGAAAAAAATACTACCACGTTAAAATTGATCCAGATTGAATAGTTTAAAACTTAAAAACTAATCTAGCTTTACTAATATCACGTCTACATCCCAAAGACATACAAATTGGCAAGTTTGAGCAAACACATATATATCCATGTAACGTTTCCATACGTTACCATCTATTTCCGCTACTTCTAACAAAGGAAACTTCGCTGTAAGAATAGTCAAACATATTTTAGAAAGATATTATTCAAGCGTCTCTACGTCAATAGTGATTTATTTTGAGGAGGAGGCACAATCTCTAGATAAATGACCTTTCCCAATACTTGGGTGCTGGACGGAATAGCAAGGACTTTTAGTGGGTTAGGTTGGGACAAGTATTTGTAATGAAATAGGGTACTTAGGTAATGTCCAGTTACAATGGTTTAAATATACTGGTCGACATTTCACAGATTCCGGTTGTACTGCAAACAGTATTCGTGTTACGAATGTTTAGGTACCTATTGGTAAACATTCGTTTAAACACGAACTCTACCTAGTGCCAATTTCACCAATGAAACTGAACGTGATCAACACATAAACCACGTTTAAGAGCTGTCAGTGTAATTGTTTTCTTTGTAATATTGACACTGACAGCTCTTGAACTTGGTTTAGATGTACTGATCGCGTTCAGTTTCATTGGTGAAATTCGCCCTTATTTAGATAGATATGTAGATCATGGGACATAGATTATGTTAATTGTAATAAATTATTTTTGCATTCAAAAGACATAATAATGTATGGCCGGAGCGAATAGACTCCTGCGACTTTACTACACTCTGTACCTGCTCTTATTCTCAGGGAAAATATGCTGCAGATCTCTACGCAGATGCTAGCCTGGAACCTAGATTACGCATGATAATTACGTACATATTTGTCTCAATACAGTTAAATTCAACCCTTAAGGCTCGTACAGAGTGGCGCGATATTGCGGGCGCCATAGGTAGCGCGACCCTTGTCGCGCCCTATCGCCCAGTCTGCACGAGCCTTTAACCCTACCGACACCGACGCTTTGACTTTGCCCGTATTTGGTACTTTTTTACCCATTTGTATAAATGCAAAAAAACTGGACATTATACCATCATTGTCTTTCTGTCTTCCCTACCGGGTACTGTGGTCAAATGCATACAAAACGTAGAGACAAAGCGCACGCCATACTATTTGTTCGACGCCATCTTATTTATGTGTTCACCCGCCGTCTGTCATGGCGCGATGGATCCTATTTGTGCTGGAGATATTATGGCTCATACAGGGATATAGGGGCAGTTAGTAGGAGCATATGGGTTTCTAGTGTGTGTGATAAAGATCAGTGATGATTTAACAGACAAATTAGATATTTGAACCATTGAACAGTATGTGGTAACCACTGTTACCAGTGCAAAACTAGTCTAGAATGAACACCAACCAAATCTTGTAGATATATTAATATGTAACGCGTGACTCTTGCAAAGAATACACCATCCAAATGAGTTGAAAATTATTTTACCGTCGGGATGATACAAGATAGTTATGTGCTGACGCTACTCGTCTTCACTCATACATTTACAGCATGTTGTACATTTGGTTACCAAAAGTAAAGCGCACGTCGCTACGTGGGGAACCGATCACTTTTTCGGATTTTTTTGTTCGAATTTCTTTTTACCGAAAACTATTGATCGACGTCTTTTTTGCTATATGCATTATTTGACATATTTGTAGATCATCGAAGTATCATGTGTTTATAGGTATTATTTTACCGAATTTCTCGTCGATTTACAAAATAACTTTTTGCTATTGGCCGAAGCCTCTTTTGAACTTTTTTCATTTGCCAATGATTTATTTGCCATATTTTCACCACACCGAAACAAAATTTTATGGAATATTATTTGGTCTATTGCCGGTTACTTGGTAGCATTTTCTATATTAAATTAAAATAGTGCCATAAAAATTCAATAATAATATGTTGTGCTACAAAATTTAGTGAGAAACGAATCGCTGCAAAACCGACTACACGCAGACTTGTCTGCCCTACCCCTAGAGTGTAATTTAAGCCCGCGTAGGTGCGGAGGGGTGGGGCAGCCTGCGAGCTGAGGACCAGGTGGTTTGAAGGCCCGCCGCCGCGGCTGAGGCTGGCCGGCAAAGCCGTCCAGCAAGCCGAAGCTGCGGTGGTGACCGTTAATACCATCTGCGACGATAAGCTCGCGTGAAGCCGCCCAAACCCCGCAGCGCCGGAGCCGTAACAGAAACAATGCCTGCTTCATGTTGCATGCTTGCTTGCATACAGCATGCACCTGCGTTACCTACTTAAATATATCTGCGTCAGATACCATCTACTGTTATTGAATCATTAGGGTTAGGTTAGGTTAGAACAGTGATCATTAACGCGCGAAGGCGAGCGAGCCTGAAAATGAAATTCGGTCAAATATTTTTGAACTTATGATAGGTAACCCGCTACGTGAGATAAAAATACTGTACGACATAATGGGGCTGTCAATGTCAAACTGTTACCGTGGACGTGTGGTTTTCTGTATTTCCTTAAGTTTTATATTTTTTTTATTTAGCAAATATGTGTTTGAAACCGAAAACACAAATAAAATAGTAGATAGTTTGCCCAGGGAGCAAACAACTTTTTTACTAGATGTGATAAAAAAAAATATTTTTAGTTTTCGACAAATATGGATGACACATAAAATTTGGCAAACTGTTTAAAAACGGTTTTAGCCGGTAGGTATAATTTTTACCCTTGTACCTGCATATTATTTTTATATAATAAAATTACCTTCCTTTGAGTCACGCAGTCGAGTAAAAAAGTAAATAGCGCACAGAAAAATGGATATAACTATAATTATAATTGTTTTACAAAACTCATATCAATAAACAGGCTGTATTTAAAGAAATATTACCTTATAGGTAGGTATTTTTATCAAAAGTTGCAAAATTAAATCACCAATTTTAAATATTAAAAGCTAAACAAGTAGTTACTTCCTCAATATTCATTTATAAATTGTTTGTCACAGGTGACAAGAAAGTTCTTACAATTACCATTATTGTATCACTGTAACGATCCTTGGGGTGTACAATATTTATAAGTATGTCAATATTATTGGCTATGTTAAAAATAATAAGATAAAGGTTTAATGTAAACATCTAGGACTGGTTACAAATAATAATACCATTACACTCTTAATTTTATTATTGGTGGTTATTTTACATTGCATTGGTTGATTTAATCAACCTCATTTTACATTCATTCTTATACAATCATAACCTTTAAGAAAATTAGAGACAGACGAAATACATTTTAAAACAAAAACCGTTAGGTTTACTTTGCTACAATTGTTTCCATTTTCTCGGAAAACTTGTATCATGTCGCGTCAGCCAATCGTTTATTAAACGCAGCACTGAACAGACTGGTGCTTAGCATTTTCTAGAAAACACCACGATACCCGAAGACAAATCGCAGGTATTTTTCCATGTCCAGATTTGCATAACAATGCTCTTTAAAGGAGTCAGGCCATTTGCGAAAAGCAGATTGTACTATTCCATTTTCTAATGATAATGGTATGTCTGGATTTTACCGCTGACATTAGTTGGTGACATTTAGAAGAATTGTACATTGAAACGAGCAGCCAATACATTTCACTTTTGTTGGGATCAGCACAGAATTATGCGTTATGTGAGAGGAATAAACAAAGATATACGCGGACGAAACAAACTGAAATAGGGGAAGTGTTGTCTCACACAGACTGGTTTCAAATCAAATCATTTATTTTTGCAAACATGGGTAATTAGTACCTACATAGATGTTTTCTTAAAATGTAGTCCTCCATATTCTACCGTCTCATGGGCATGCAAATAATATTCAATTTCAAAATTAAACAAAAATTCTATTAATATCGAATAAATATAAATTTCAAATCATTAGAATTCCAAAAAATGACTAATCAGTAGTGACATTTTTACAGTAATGTCAAAAAAATATGTCAAAGTGTCAATATGAACAAAAAGTGTCAGACTTGGAACATGTATGTCAATCTTATTAATAGTTTATAAATCAGTGCAGAGATTTATCATTAAGGAAGTCGTCAATTGTGTAATAGTTTTTCTCGACTGCACAATTTATTTCGGACGAGAGTTCCTTAAAAAGTTACTCAGCTGGACCAGTGTATCTACTTAAATAACAATTTTTAGCGCTAATCAAGATGTCGATGAAATGATTAGCCGATTAGAGTTTTCACTTTTACTCTTAGGTTGCGACGCATTTAACCACATTCCATCAGAATGATGGACCGTCGGCATCATTGGCAATCAATTAATTTATAAAAATAAGTAGTAAATGATTGGGCTCTTGATGCTTTCGTCAAAAACCCAATTACTTACCACTATAAACTTTCGGATCACAATTCTTGGAATCACGGTTAGTCAAAACTATCTAGAGTGAGATACATGTATGAAATTGTAACAATCTACTACAGAGTTTCCAGGAAAAACATGCCAAAATACCTTGTTTTTGCCTAGCACTTGCGTTTGAACTTTACTCCTGTACTTTATGGCCCGCGAGGAGGAGCTTATTTTTTTTCACGTATGTGTGTTACATATGTCTTCATAATAATACTTTTGAAAAAACGTCACAGCCAGCAAACACATCATTCTCGAGAAAAAAAATCCTAAAGTTTAAAAAAATTCAACTTATTTACGTAATCAAATTGATATTTTTTACCACAGCAGATAATGTTCGAATTTCACTCCTAGGTTGTTCCGTTTTAGACAAAGTGACAGCGGATTTATGGTTTTTTATTATAAATAATGCAAGCTTTTAACTTTAATTTATTTTTAAATAGCTGCTACCGCAATGAACTCAACTAAAAGCAAATAATATAAATAGTGAAATAAAAATAATAAAGTTTTATTTGTACTCTTAAAAGATCGTGGGTAATGAAACGTAATCGAAGGTAAGTGACGCTAACGTTTGACAGTTGTTGTACTTTTTGCTATTGGACTTGGGGCACCCCGACTTGGACAGGTTTGGCGGGGCTCGAATAGGTAGGACAGGTCTGAGATCCATCAGAGTCGGTGTGTCCCAAGTCCTGAGCTTGCTTCGCTCGCTCTTGCATCCTAAGTTCTACTAAAACATTTGCTACTATAAAAAAAACCATAGCCCAGTAAAACCAAGGCCATAAGGTACAATGCTTCCTTGAACTTCGTAGAAAACATGGGCTAGCGTATTTTGATAATAACACTAAGTATTTATCACATCAAAATAAATTATTAAAGCGTCAGTTTTTGACTGACGGTTGGCATGCAAAATAATTTATTATGCTTACCTTCTTAAGTAGCACTTACAATCATAATAATTATTTATTGAATCAATCAAGCTAACTGACAGAAAACTATCTTGAGTGCACCGTTCTCTAAAATTTGATTAATTAGTTACTAAGTTAAATATTCGCAATTAAGTAAAGTGTTGGATCATTTATTATCGGCGCAATGTGGATTTAACTCGAGTTATAATATGTTCTAGAGTAATGAAGGCAAAGCAGGTGTCAGAAAACGAATAACTTGTGCCCTTAAAAATGTATTATTTTGACAAGAATTCATCAATGTCGAACATGGCTCAATACGATTTTGAAACTCGAAAAGAATTCTGCTTGCTCTTGTCTGTAAGAGCTAATCAAAAATAGCATTTTATGCCAAATAGAAAATAACATATTTGTGTTTGAGTTTGAGCCTAAAGATTAGTTGCTTACCTAGTAAGGCCAGTAGGTAACTGGACTGACTGCCCGGCAGCCAGGCATATTATAAGTTGGGGGATTACATCGCTGATAAAAACGCTTGGCTCAATGCTGGTCCTGCTCCACAAGGGCGCAAAAACTTAATTGATTAGCATTTGGAAATAGGTACTGTTGGAGCTGCTGAAGATTTCAGAAACTATCTTTGCATTGTATAAATTCAATCTATTAGTATTATATAATTGCATAGCACATGTGTGAGTACTATGTACTTACTATAAAGCTACCATTTACTGGGTACGTCTTTCATTGACTTGAATGTGCCCGTTTTTTTTTTTTTTTTGGGTGGGAAATCATCAAATAACTTCTCCCGCTCTGGGCGGAGCGGGAGGGCGTGTCAGACTTTTACTGACTAAAACCCACCCGTGTTCCTTCCGTTGCCTGTGTGCCAGGGCCACGATATCCCTTTCGGACAAACTCGCAACCCCGGCAGGCATTGGTCCTAATGGACCCCGTCAGTTTGTGCTGACATCTCTTTGAGGCGCGCGTGGAACACAACGCGCCGTCGACCCGGGCCTGGTCCTTATCGGACCGCGAGCTACCCTGGCGGCTGAGAGTATGTAATGCTCACTGTAATGTCTCGCTGATGGTGACGGGTGTGTTGGATCATTTAGCTCCCTTCAAAATGGTTGAGCTGAATGGTGGTACTCCATGCGTCATGTTCGTGAACGGGTGCCATCAGTAGAGACTGGTCATCTCTTAGCGGCCATGGCTAATTTTAATTTTAGAATTGTTTTTTTTTATAATTTTATTACGGACGCTTTTGACGTTTTGCATCGTTCTCACATGTATAATTTCAACACAAATGATGTAACCAATATTTTGTAACCATATGTGAATTTAAAAGAGTGTCCGTGGAGTTTCTTGCTCGTTCTTCTCCATAAGTACCTACCTACTAAGCTTTGGAATGGGTAACTAGCTTCATCTTTATGACTGACCGACCCCTTGACAATTCAAAAGTGCCTGTAATTGGTTTATTTGAAATAAATGCTTTGAGTTTGAGTTTGCCCAGGGTGCCGTCGACGTGTTTACGACGTGTCGTCGTGGGTTTATTGTAATTGGTGGGCATTTTTTCATTAAAAAAGCTAAAATCAAATCGCGGAATTGAAGAGGTCGACTTATGGCCCCGCCAGTTGGGTAATATGGTTGGTCCTGCCTAATCTTCTTGTAAAAAAAACCCCGTGGTGTAAAATTCAATTGGCATCTTTACAAAAAAGCCCATAAACCGTCGTTTTCTGCCCAAACAGTGTCCGTGTGAGTTCTCCGACACATTAAGTCGAAAAACGCGAACGGTCTTGGCGTGACGGCTGAGCTCTAAACAATGTCGTTACGGCCAGCGTTCACAGTAAACTGACATTTATGGCCCATTGCCCCTATTAAATGGGCCGAACACAATGACACAACTTATATAGAAATTATCGGTGTGTTATTATTTTCTGGCGTTGGATGCTGATGAATGTTCTGTTTATGAATCTGTGGATGTTTCAATTAGTTATAGGTATTTGATTTATATGAATTATGGGTTTTGGGTTCAGGTTCGTTTTGATTTGAAGGTCGTATCTGTTTTGTTTTTAACCGACTACGATGCAGAAAGGGAAGGGTATATTCCTTCTATTTTTGTTTGTTTCATTTTAATGTTGTGATAAATTACAATAAAATTGATAAAGTGCAGTAAAATATTATGCATTACACATACAACGTATAAATTGTCAATTTAAATGTTTTTGTACCCAGGCCCACTCATATTATCGGTTTCAGTAACAAAATTAAAATAATCATGAAAATAACAAATGTAACAGAATCAGTTGAAAACTGAAAAGGCGAAATGCTGTCGATAAAATGAGTTCATGCTAATTAATTGCTCCTGATTTTCAAATTAATATTCATTATTTACAATGGGACATAATTAACAATTAACACGTTTTATTTGATTAAAGTTAATGGAGTTGGCATCTTTATTGTTTTCGTTTAGTCTAGCTTATTTTTTTATTATTCCTCTATTTTATTTTTACCTGACGACTTGGTGAAGGTTGTGGTAATCTACTGGAAGTGAGGAGTGCAGGAGCGGTTACTGTGAATAATGCTTAACAAAGTCTTATGTTGAGAAATGGACGTCGAGGAAATGTTGATAAATTAATTACCTACTTGTCGTTATTTTGACGGCTTTTAAAGTGATCTATCTTATCTCAAGAAGAAATTCAAAAGAAATATTATGCGTGGGTATCATCTGCTAGTAGGTACTACACAGAGAGATTTTTTAAATAGAGAAAAGCACTAAAGATCTTCGTGCTCGATTCAAAGAAAAAACTAGATATATGTTTTTTCTTTAAAATTAAATCTAGTTCTTTTGACTAGCATTTTTCAGAAAAACTCACCCTGCGTAGAGATTCTTTTATTCAAGATGTTAAAATACGAAGTTGTTAGGCTGCCTATAAAATAATGTCATTTAAAAATAAATCTCAACGAAATTCACGTATAAAAGGGTGATAAATATACGGGTGGGTATACTATAGGTACACCTCTGCTAACCCTCCGGGTATTACAGGCGTGATATTATGGTATGTATAAATGAATATAATATTTATTTTAAAACCATTTTCCACGAATCATTTCTTGATGAGACGAAGCGTTTTAAACTGAAGGCCAATTCTACTAATTAAAAAACGTTCAAATTCAAGTCGCAGTGCCGCAAAAGTTCCAAAATGTCACAAAAGGTATTCTACTAAACCAAAAAAGCAAGTTAAACGTGACGTTTAACTGCAATGAGATTGCGACTAGACCGAAGCAAAATAATGTACCAGAACGGTATTCTGCTAAATTTTCGAATTGACATTGTAAAAAAATTTGGTATTCCACTAAAAATAAGAACGTCAAAACTGACGTAAGCATGAGATTATTTGTTGACCGGACTGTGACTAATAATTTTAGCTTCTGCTAGTTAGATATCTATAAAATATATATATATATATAGCTGCATAGTTATTATATAAGCGTATGTATAAAACACAGGACAGACGTTTTGTGTATTTTTCTGTTTGTGAAGTGTTTGGATATTCTGTTATAGTTGGATAATTATTTAAAAAGGAGTGGTTTTCGTTTGCGGCATGTTTGCGGTTACTTTATTTAACCCTGGCGCAAAGTGCAGACTATGCAGCGGCGTCAGAAAGACGGAGAGAACGCCGTCGTCGTCGCCTTGCAACGGATGCATTTTCCATGAGCGACCGAGAGTGTGTGAAGACCTACAGGTTCACTAAGTCGCTCGTAGCGAATAACGGAGCTGACGCCGCACATCCCTTGGGAAAGGCGCAAAGATGGACTCGATGCTCGCCAAGGTGAATCTTAGTTACTTACACACATATTATTTATTGACAAGCAACAAGGCAGCTAGATTCCAAACATTACATTATCTACTTTTTCTAGGTACTGATAACCCTGGCGTTTTACGCCAGCGGGTTCTATCAGACCTTGGTAGGGCAGCACTGCTCCCATTCATTTCCAAGCCGAGCGTCTGTAGGGCGGTCAAACAAGTGACTCTGGCCCTGAACCACCCACATGTATTTAGAAAGCATGCGACTTTCCCTTTGACAAGGGGAGCCCAAGAAAGGGCTAGGAGTGGGTAAGTCTAACGCGAGACTAGCGCGTATATGATAGTCACATACGACGGAATTTAATCAAGTTAGTTATCCGTCGACATCGCTTGCAACAACTTAACAAAACATCAATATATTTCTTTACTATACCTATGTCATTTTAATATTAAATAAATTCTCTAAATGATGCTTGAAACCGTCTTAAAATCGGTTGCGTTTAAATGAACAACGCGGTCTGTACCTAATGTAATGATGATGCGCGGCAATATTGACAATACAATATTATACCTATTATCTGCATTTTAGATTCTAAGCCAAATTTGGATTCCCGGGGGCGGTTGGCTGCATTGATGGCACTCATGTCTGCATCATAAAAAACCGGCCAAGTGCGAGTTGGACTCGCGCACGAAGGGTTCCGTACCATTATCTATAAAACAAAAACGGCAAAAAATCACGTTTGTTGTATGGGAGCCCTCTTAAATATTTATTTTATTCTGTTTTTTAGTATTTATTGTTATAGCGGCAACCGAAATACATCATCTGTGAAAATTTCAACTGTCTAACTATCACGGTTCATGAGATATAGCCTGGTGACAGACGGACAGACAGACAGACGGCGGAGCCTTAGTAATAGGGTCCCGTTTTACCCGTTGTGTACGGAACCCTAAAAACCATCAGAACACGAAGATGCCTATTACTGCCGGAAAGGCCACCCACTGAACGTGAGAAAGAGAACATGAGGATAGTAAGTGTTAAGATTGATGTAGCTACTTAGTACCTACTACCCAGCGGCTACAACGGCGGGGTGCGACGCCTATTCTGTCAGGGCGGGCCTATTACCTCGTCAAGTCAAAAATATTTAATTAGATAACAACTTAGCAAAATAAATATTGTAGGAAGTAGGCATGACACACACGCGCCCGCTTCCCGCTGCACTATCGCCCCGTCCGTCGCCCACACCCCTTTCCGCGCCCGTCAGTCCGGCTGAAATCACGATCGCAAACGGCTCAATTTTTGCACTGTTCTAATCACTAAACTAAAAATTTTCAGCGTTTTGTATTGTGTGGACGAATATATTGTTTTTTTTTGTGTCGCAAAATTTTATTTCATTTGATTCAACCTACAATAATAATTTTCAGATATGTGATGCAGAGATGAATAGGTATACTTTGCGTCGATCTATCTAGCCCCGGGAGTTCACACGACTCGACCATTTGGAGGGATCACTTATATTTAAGTTAATCGGTAAAGTTATCCATTTCTTTACCGACTAACCATTGTGTACATACAAATAACTCGTTTCTGCTTACCCCATGGGAAAATGGCGTGAGTTTATGTATGTTTTCTTTGGTTACCAATTAAATTGAGGTCGGCGATCAGTTTTGGATTCAGCTAAGTACTACTACTTACTAAGTTGGATTCAGATGATACCTATCCACGGACCGACTGCGCGTGACCTGCGTAGCTTAACTTTGATTGATGGACTTGTGCGGCTGTTACTTAGCCTCGATCCCCTCATAGGTATTGTTTAATAAATAAGATTGAGTTTTTTTGTAATATGCATATTGTTTATTAATTAACAAAATAAAAGTGAAAAAAAACAAAGCCGGTGGCGCATCGCTTGTGTGAAGCACGGCGCTGCAGCGTCAACAAAACCCTGAAAGGAAACACAATTTAGTTTTTTATTTTATACATATTATTTATCAAATAAGATTGTTTTATTTTAAAACCAACTAAGGTAGGGGAAGCCCAGAGGATTTTTCAGCAAGCATATTCAGAACGACATATTCGTTCTGAATATGCTTGCTGAAAAATCCTAACGTAGTACATATATATATCCAATTCTCGACTTCCACGCGAACGAAGTCGCGGGCAGAAGCTAGTTAGTAATACGTTCACAAATAACATTTACATACCTTGGCCATTATTGGATACTACTCGGCAATTCTTATTTATGCTGCTGTTGCTTGAATTCTAAAAACAATCAATTTCTTCAAATGAAATCCTGTTGCGAGTATGATTATCTGATTTATTATTATTCGCTTAAACACTTACACTTGCGTTACGTCGTCGCAGCCGAAGAGTTTCCTCATAGAGGCCGGCAAAACGGTTTGCAGCCCCTGTTATTTCCTCCATAGCAGAGGCATGCCTAAAAAACAAACACATAGTTATAGTAATTATTGTTTTAGTTTTGTGATGTTAAACTTCACTGTAAGCTCGCTCTATATCTATCTGTCTCGCAGTAGGCGTGACAGTAGGCAGGTTGGCATCCTGCTGCACAGTGGTTATTCCATCATATCCACCACTACCATCAGTTGCCTTCTGGAAGGACTAGTCAAATAAATCATACATTCAATATAATTGCCTGTACTCCTAAGAGTTGTTATGTTGAATATGTGAAGACAACCAAAAAAACTACCTATATCTTATCAACAGAGCATCCAGTGCATTCTGGCTGAATCATCATCATCATTTCAGTCACAAGACGTCCACTGCTGGACATAGGCTTTCCCCAACGGGGGGTTGCCATAATCGCCACTTACGACACTGTCACCTTTTACGACACCCACGGGAAGAAATGGGATGGTGCTATTCTTTACGTCCGGCACCACACGGAATGCCTGACTGCATCCTCTGCTGAACTGTATCCTCCCACGATGCTGATTAGGCGCTCTTCGAGGAGTCACCACAAAATTTGGGGTGCTGGCCCACCACTCCTTGTTCGACCCTCCTTTATTTGCCTCAGTTTTGCCTTCGTCCGGCTTTTGTACTGGTTGTCGTACTGCAAACAAAAAAATTATGTATTTGTTGTTTTCCGACTCTCCTGCAAGCACAGCTAGTGGTTACAAAAACTTACCTTCTTCCACTCCGGCCCAGATTTGGACAGTCCACCGGCATCAGCATTCAAAATATCGGCGCAATGTCTCCAGAGCCACTCACCCACTTGGACAGGGCATTGCCCTCCCTGCCTCTCACCTTGCCCAACGCCAATGATTGGTTCTCCTCCAGAAAGTCTAGAAGCAGCTCCAATTGGCGAGGCGTCACTTGGCGGGGAGGTAATATTATTAAAATCAGAAAAAAATATGATGTTGTGTTTTGTGTTATTCACACTTGCGCGCGGATATGACAGAGTTGCTAGTAAATAATCGTCTATTACCCACAACCACGATAAAAATACTCACTTTTTACTTGATTATGGAAAGCATAATTTCATCTGTTCCGTAATAAGTCTAAACCCAAACCAAAGAAGTGGGTAGGTAGACCTCAATGATCCCAAAATAATTGAAAAAAAAAAACTTCAGGCCTTAACCGAAAAAAAGGTTCTAGTTTTCAACTTTCTCATTCCTTAACATTCGATTTAAACTCAATCAAATTTATCCCAATCAGAAACGATTTGATTACCGGTTGTCAATTATTGGATCGGATGTACTCTATAAATAGAGCGCATCTGATAAATTATAAGTCCGATGCTGTCGGTGTGTATGTTTATTTATAAATTCAGTCCTTCTAGCTTCTCCTAGTTTGAGCGTGTGGCCTAACAACTCAACTCGCTCGGTTGCTCGGTCGCTTAAAGGAGCAGATGGAAAACAAGGGCGAAAATACCATCAGACAGTCGGATGGACAATAAAATCGAAAACAGTGTAAGTGCTTCTGACTGAAGTACGATCTGCCTATCGGATTGGACGTGTATCAATAGATGGATTTAATACAAATGTAATAATATTTATTATTCAGTCCTTAATAGCTATAACCGTACCGTACCTAGTGTCACAAGTTTAATAACTGAATTTACCCGCACATCGGGAAATTATTCACCGGCAACTCTGATTTTGACACAATTGACATTCATTCTGGCATACAGTATTGAAAAACATTGCGATGGCTAGGTACAATAGTCCAGAAAATCAATGTAGTTTTATAAATAAAATGGAATAAATCTTTATAGAATACTTTCTGACAAAATTAAATTATATAAAATGGAATTATAGTTTGACATTCGTAAAAATAAATAATGACGTCTCTTTTTGACATCTTAATCATTTGCATAGCGCATGCGCGTCGCGATTACCAATACGTTCGATGTTAGCTTTCTAGCCGATTATTTATTCTAATGATTTTTTATTCTCAAAGATATGAAATAACAAACGGGAAATGAAAATACTATGAGTATGCACTTAATCAAGCAAACTAAGACATTAAACAAATCAGAAAATAAGGTTGCTAAAAATTAAAGTATCACTAATTATCACAATATCGTCTGCGTACATTGAATCAACATGAATCTATGTTTAATTTCGTAAACGAGAACAAAGTTGACCGCTATGAGACTAGACTGCAATGATATTGCGACCGGAATGTGAACAAACCTAATTTTAAGCTTAGCAGAATACCATTTTTTGGTCTGTTCACAATGTCATCGCATTCCGGTCTCATGTTTTTCATATTGCACGTTAATTAGTAGAATTGGCCTTCTGATCTTATTTGACTTTTACGTTTATAATACGAGGATCATTTAATAAAATAACTGTAAAGCTCGTCAGTTTTATTGACATAAAAATAAAAAAAAAGCTATAACCGAATATTATGATATTGAGATGATATTTGAAATTGGACCCCAAATGAAATGTTATAAATGGCCGCTCTTTGGGGCTTTCGTTTTAATTTAATAGTCGAGCTACTTAGATCTACTTTTTAAGGAATCTTACCAAAGATTTAAAGGTACTTAAATAGGTAACTTCACGAATTGGCCAACATTCATCAGCTACATTAATAATGTTTTAATGCTGTTTAAGAACGAGAGACAAATCCTTGTGAAGATCAATCAAAACTGAAGTTATACACGTGAACTTACATAATCTTATAGCCGATTGACATTTTATTCAGTTAAGTAGTGAGTTGTACCCGTGGGTACATAATAACAGCCGCATGGATTGAGACAAGGTTAAGCTACGCTTGCCGCGGCCGATTCGTGGATGTTTGCCCATCCATTGCAGATATCGTCAAGGCACTTAACTCAACGCTTGATTAATACGAAAAACAGGAAGAAAAGGAACTTGGACACGTCCCTTACTCCACCACCACTTTATCAAGCCAGAACTAGCGCTCATCAGCAGCAACTCAACAACAAAGAGAAGGCAACGGGGTGGGTGCGGTCCTTTCCCTTAATAGGGAAACCGATTTAAACACTAATGTTAACATAATGAGGAAAAACCCATTCCGCCTTATTACAAAACAAGATTTATATTTTGACATGGCTTAAGCCATGCAGCCAGTTATTGTAATAAGAACGTAACAGTGATTGAAATACCGTTCTTTATACAACTTTTAAACTTAGTTCGGTACTAAGTTGTCAGTTTTGTGTTTAGGAACTTTACCATAGTCGGAATAAAGTTCGGAATTCCATAATGGCTCCATGTTTTAAACCTGGGTCTGAAGATAAACCTTTTTTTGTAATAAGGGGGTATGTGTCACCCTGTGTAAAATTTCTACATCTATAACTGTAATTTTTATGGTGTGCATAATAAAGAGTGTTCTATTCTATTGTAAAAACGAAAATGTCATCAGCCTAGGGTAATTTAGGAACAGTCACACGCGTCACTTAGAAGAAACCTTTCAGCCAAATGACGGGTCTATATACACCATACAGTTTGCCAATATTCTGTAAGATCGATGAATTAAGGTTTTGACCCCAAAAGAAGTTGCAAGGGAAATTCAAATTATTAGCCTAAAAAAATCTCCAAGGTTTGAACTATGAGGATTTTTATTATTACGGAAACGTAAATTCATCGTTAAGCTTACCAGGCTCATCAATGCATCATTCGTGAGCATGGACATGTTTCTGAGCCATGGACAGTTGCTGAAGTGATTATGATTGCAAAGCCCGGTAAACCACCTGACGAAGCATTATCATACAGGTCCATTTCCCTGTTGCCAATACTATCAAAGCTGTTTGAAAAATTGTTTTTAAAACGTTCAAAACCATAAACTAATATCTATAAACGAGAGAAACCTGATGACTGACCATCAGTTTGGTTCCAGAGCGAAAAACTCAACAATATACCAGGTACATCGCATTACCAACTGCTCCACCATTTTATAGATGTGGCACAAGCTTATGAAAGAGTTTGGCATAAGGGTTTGACATACAAGCTAAGACTGATGCTGCCCAATGATTTTGCTGATATCTTGCAATCATAGATTACAGATAGAATGTTTCGAGTAAGAAATGAAGATGCCTTTTCCGAGTTATTTTTTTTTTCAATAAAAGCTGGTGTGCCTCAAGATAGTGTGCTGGGTCCAGTCCTCTACATATTGTACACGTATGATATACCAGAGCTAGAAAACAATACTATTGCAACCTTTGCTGATGACACTTAACCCTGTAGCCATTATGGCTACAAACCATACGCGCCGAGCGCATTTTCGCATTAATACGAAGATTGGGTTGTACCAATTTTCATATTGACGTGAAAATGCGCTGGAAAGCACACGTCAAAAAGAGAATTCCTGTTGGTGAAATCAATGTGAAGTGATTTGGATTCATTCAATTTGATACTCCATTTTTGTGCCCAGTCATTACCTTTATTTATAGTTATTTGTACCACTTGTGTACTATTTGTGCATGGCCCTGTAGCCATAATTTTATTTTATTTGATAATGGCAGTTTTATCCGCAAAGGTTGCAATAGTATTATATTAAAAGACTAGACATGCATTTTAAAACATGTATTGGTTGATTGGACGAGATTACTGCCTATCGATACTCGTACATAACGAAATTTTATTATATAAGCATATCATGCAAGTATGGGCATAATTATGATATCTGACTGTGTTCCCTTAACACAGTCAAATATCATAAACTAGCTTCTGCTCGCGGCTTCGCCCGCGTGGATGTCGGAAAAAATGTCACGAGAACGTACTACCGGAATTAAAAGTACGTGTAGAGTATGTGTTAATGCAGATTACAAACTATACGTATGTTACCTAATTTCATCTAAATCCGTTCAGCCATTTTTGTGCCAATCCGAAACACAACATCATCCCCTCTTAAATTGACTACCTCTTTTAGATTTTTTGACAACCCTGTTAAACCTTTTCGTTTATTTCCGATCGTAAATATAAATACCGAGTTTTCAAGTAAATCGAACCGCGCGTTAAAATCTTTCCATACCAAAAATTTTCATATTTTCCCCCACAAAATTCAACAGCCCGTTTAAAGGGCTGTTTTCGAAAATTTATGCTTATGATCGTTTTATTTATTAAGAAAATATCCGTGTCAATTTTCAAGTTTATTGATTAAAGGAAACATAATTTTGATATAAACTGTCTCCCCATTTTCACCCCGAAAGGATTTTATTTAAAAAAAATATTAAATCATGTTTTATTCAATTACTTTGCAGTTTATCCAGACGCGCAGTAAAATCCTTCCCGAAAAACTTAATTACCCCCTTTTGCCCAGTAAGGGTTACATTTAAATAAACCCAAACACATGTCAGGCTTTATATTTTGTGAGCATTAGGTATATATAAAATACCGAGTTTCAAGTTAATCGGACCGCGCGTTAAAATTCTTCTATATAAACTTTGACATTACCAAACTCATTTTTGGGGTAGTTTAAAAAAACAGTAAATTACAAATTTTATAATTTACTAAGGTTAGTATTTGTGTCTAGTTTAGGTTTATTAACTCAAGGAATAATATTTTTCATACAAACAAAATCCCCCTTTTCACCCCTTAAAAGTCGAATTCCCAAAACCCCCTCTTATCAGATGCCTACGTCATAATTTAGAGTTAATCAAGCCACGCAGTAAAATTCTCCCTTGTCAAATTGACTACCCCTTTTCACCCCGTTAGGGGTCAATTTCTCGCCATGCTACAATTGTGGCGATAGGTCCCCTCTGTGAGAAGTGGCTAGAGAGGCACCATGGCATCCTGTTATATCCACGGGTTTCTGTTCAGGATAAAGCGGGAGGAAACGCCCGGGTGTCACCACTGTGGATCGCCCGGAGAACATGGTGGAGCATACGGTAGAGGTCCGCCCGGCTTGGGCGAGGCACCGCTATCGCCACCCTCACGGAAGCGATCGGTGGCGGCGATCTCTCGTCGGTCCGGCCATGGTTCGGAGCGAGAGTTCATGGGAGTCCGTCACCTCTTTCTGTGAAGCAGTATTGCTCGTGAAGGAGGAGGCGGAACGCGTAAGGGAGATGCAAAATACGTGCCCTCACGCCCTTAGTAGCCGCGGAAGATGCCCCGGGCGTCGGAAGTCGCAGGCCGATTCTTGGTCACAGTAGGCGCGGGCTTGCGGACGGTGAGAGATGGGTAGCTCGCCGTCCGATAAGGACCAGGCCCGGGTCGACGGCCCGTTATGTTCCCCGCGCGCCTCAAAGAGATGTCAGCAACAACTGACGGAGTCTGTTAAGGCTGCCAGGATTGCGAGTTTGTCCGAAAAGGATATCGTGGCCCTGGCACACAGGCTAATGAAGGAACACGGGTGGGTTTTAGTCAGTAAAAGTCTGACACGCCCTCCCACTCCACCCAGAGCGGGAGAAGTTATTTGATAATTACCCACCAAAAAAAGGGTTAAATTTTCGAAAAACTTTGATACATTTTATTCTTAATTTTTGTTTCTAAGTATAAATACTGAGTTTCGAGTTAATCGGACCGCACGTTAAAATTCTTCTATACAAACTTTGACATGCCCAAATCCGAAACGGTACACGTGTAATTATATTATTTTTACTTGAATACAAAATTTAGCGAATGAAAAACTTCAATACAAAACTTCATCCCCCTTTTCACCCCCTTGTGGGTTGAAATTAATAAAAACATTGGTTTACGTTCTGTTAGTTTCCAACCATAAGCCGAAATATTAGTGATTTTACCTTGCGAAATAATGAGTTTCATCCCTCTTTTCACCCCTTAAGGGATAAAATTCTTACAACACCGTTGCATTAGCTTCCAACCATAAGCCTAGATGATAATTTAAGTGATTTTTACTTCGAAAATTAAGGACTTTCCATAAACAAATTCATCCCCCTTTTATGTATGTGATAGCTGAATATATCGCGTGTCGACCCCTTAACGTTGGACCACTATTTACGTCACACCCTGTATATATAGATAAATGATATTAAAAAAAAAACGACGATTTACGTTGTGTTAGTTGCCAGATAGTTGAGCTCCTTAAGTTCTGAGTAGAGCTGCACGATTACTGACAAATGCGTGCGTGAGTTTGTTTCGGCCTTTCTTCTCAGAGTAGTCAGATAGGAAACGCCGACCTCATCTAGTTTTAAAAATATGACTGACGTGTAAAAGTGTTTGTACAAACCTACTTACAGAAATAAAAATCATTTATCATTTATCATTTAACCGTAAGCCGAAATATTATTGGTTTTAACTAAAAAAATAAAATACTTTAATTAAAATGAAAATTTCATCCCCTTTTCACCCCTTAAGGGTTGAAATTCTTACAACACCGTTGCGTTAGCTTCCAACCATAAGGCTAGATAATAAATTTAGTGATTTTTACTTCGAAAATTAAGGACTTTCCATACATAACTTCATCCCCCTTTTTAACTCTTCGGGGGTGGAATTATCAAAAACACTGAGACACATGTAAATTAATTTTCAATCGTCACCCTATACACCAAATTTGAAGATCTTAGCTTCAAAACTGACGAACTTTCATATAAACTTCCATCCCCTATTTCACCCTCTTAGGGGAGGAATTTCGAAAAACTCTTTCTTAGTGGATACTTACTCTTCACAAAGAACACACCCTCCAAAATTCATGTTTCTAGGATCAGCGGTTTAAGCTGTGCGTTGGTATATCAGTCAGTCAGTCAGGACTTTGAATTTTATATATATAGATTATGGGTTGTAAGAAACCGACCAACATCAAAATTATACAAACTTTCCAGAATAAGGTACTCAGGAGAACAAAAAAAATCAACTAGGTGGGTGGGGTGGACAATGCCCTCAATAAGAAATGACGACCTTCATCGTGACCTAAAAATGGAGCCCGACATCAACATACTTAATACAAAAATTTGCTGATGCCCATGAACACACCGACATGTGAACTAAAACATCTAAACAAATACAGTGCTAAGACACTTTTAAGCCTTTTAAACCTTTTGAGTGTAGCGTAAAAATAGTGAAAATGACACAGATATAACACATAAAAAAGTGTTTATTATATCATCATATCAGACTCAACTAAGAAAGTGGAACAGGCTATCAACACTATTCTAAGTTTGAAAATAATTATCGCGTAAAAAATAAGTTAGATTAAAATTGCTTATAAGTCTTATAGGCTAGATTGTAATTAACTACACACATCCAAAGTGTCTAGGGATCAAGTACATTTAGAGTATCGCCGCAATTGAGGAGTATTATTATTTAAGCTTTTTTAGATCGTTATTGATACTTTTTAGTGAATTTCGCTATTTCAATAAAGAATTTTCTTTAAACTTTGATTAAAATAAAAATAGAAAATCAACTGTCAATCGGGATTTCTATAAAAGTATGTAATATCGTTTTTACAAAACCGTTATAATTTCTGCATCGGAACTGAAGAAAATTGCATCGATATGGAGCTACGACCTCATGAGACACGAGAAGAGATGATGAGAGTCGTCAGAATGTTGCAAGCTAGTTCCAGCCAATGTACTGTGGCTTTCGCTCTTGGTACTACACAGAGCGTCATAAACCGCCTCTGGACACGCTATCGTATCACGGGCAACGTGGCTGAGCGACATGGAGAACAATCTCGCATCACCACACGCAGACAGGACCGGTTTTTCTAAAATACTGCTTGTTTTATTTTTTTGGGTGGGCAATTGTCAAATAACTTCTCCCGCTCTGGGCGGAGTGGGAGGGCGTGACAGAGTTTTATTTAATAAAACCCACTCGTATTCCTTCGGTTCCCTATGTGCTTTTCCCTCACGCGTTCCGCCTCCTCCTTCGCGAGCATTACTGCTTCGCAGAAGGAAATGACGGCTTCCCATGCACTGTCGCTCCAAACTAGTGCTAGAAGCGAGAGATCGCCGCCGCTGATCGCCTCCACGAGGACACCATATCAGTGCTCCGCCGAATCCGGGCAGACCTCCCCGTGGTAACACCCGGGCATTTCCCCCCGCCTAATCCTGAACAGGAACCTCCCGATATAACCATATTTGATGAGGACCTGCGTCAGGTGGAAGGTGAGGACGCCGTGGCGCCTCTCTTATAGCCACTCCACAAAGAGGAGACTTATCGCCATAATTTTGGCGTGCCTAGTGTAAACTAGGCACGCCAAAATTAGAACCTGGTTAATATAGGATAAACAAGTGGCAATGGGGCCGCCATATTAGCTGTAGAAGCGATGACCGTTGGGGTAGACGTATTCTTGAGTGGGACCACGAATCGGCAAACGTAAGGTAGGCAGCTGGATGAGAATTGGCGAGAATCGAGTTAATTTGCGTGCAGTTGGAGAGGCCTGCATGGAGATGTCTAGCAGTGGCCTATTGTAGGCTGATGACAATAAGTTGGAAAATCCGGAGTAAAGTAAGTACCTACTCGAGCAAAGCAAAAAAACAATCATACATCAATAGAGCTATCTATACAAAAACAAACATTTAACCCAACAATATGAATATAATTTCAAACCCTCTGTCTTCCATTCAATCCTTATATGATAATGTACGTCGCATTTAATTCAAGGAGCATAAGTAATATTTCACGTTTAAGCATGAGGTACAGACCTAATCTCTTAAATCTAGGCCATAGGCACAAGCTCTTGATTTAGTACTTTCAGCTTTTCTGTGTTAGTTGATATAAAATGTTCTACCTTTAGGAGGCTTTGTTTCAATATTAATTCAGACGAGAAAAGATTAAATGTTTTAAGATGTTCTTGCAAATGTGTTGAAAATGGTCCATCTTTGTTTATAGTTCGCAAATTAAACAGTCTTGAACGTTTTAAAAGACAGTTAAGCAAGCCGCTATGGTAGTCCCAGCTCCAGAGGGTTTTTGAGCAAGCATATGCAGGGCGAAAAGTTGATAGTTGAGTACGTGCGACATAAAGACAAATCACCGAAAATATATTTGAAAAGATTCAGATACGAGTGGGACACCCGTGGTCTACTTTCAGATTTACAAAATGGACAAAAATAGTGTGACAGAAAATGAAAGACAGGAGCCTTTAAAAAGGCGGCTAGGAATGACTGAATGCAGAAAGTGGAAGCGAAATAGGAAAATAGGGGCGCAACTTGACAACAACAACAATGTATCCTATGTTCAGCAGTGGACTGCAATAGACTAACTTAATTAATGTATTCTGTACAAACAAGGTGGGTTAATGGGATGGGTAGCCCTTAATCTGCTGCCACGATAACAATAATCCTTTCCAATACACTCCTATTATTATAACAGTCACACAGCATTATCAGAATCTGAAGTGCGGGATCCGGCGCGGGAATCAAACTCAGTCCCTCAGCGAAATCCGTAGATATAAATTGTATTAACTCCAGCTGAGCTCGGATCACTGCGACTATGCCTGATTTATTGAGTAACTAACCTTATTTAGAATTCCATCTTAGAATTTCTGCAGTGCATAAACAACATTTTATTTTTATTTATTGCTGTTGTACGACTACTTTTGTTATTATTTGTAGCTCTAAATTTCCCAATAGGCGTGCCATAGAGTAATGTACCTATCTCAGCGTGATAATAATCTTCGTTGGCTGTATCTTGTGATGAAAACATGTTGTTTGATACTGTTAAGTTAATTAGACAACCTACAATTTCACCAGCAACGCTCGGTTATCTCTAAGCCACCACTGCACCTGCATGAAAAGTGAAAGCAGACCCATTAGCATAAATAGGTATTTTATTTTTAGGGTTCCGTCCCTCAAAACGAAAAGACGGAACCCTTATAGGATCACTTTGTTGTCCATCTGTCTGTCTGTCAATCTGTCAAGACCCTTTTTCTAAAGAACGCGTGGAGGTATCAAGCTGAAATTAATATCAAATACGTAGGTCTACGGTCCTTTGAAGCTCTAAAAAAAAACCGGCCAAGTGCGTGTCGGACCACGCACAATGAAGGGTTCCGTAGTTAGGATGAATTTATCCCAAAAACAAACTTAACATTGTAGTTGAAAAACATGCTCTCCCATACATCGATATATTATACGTTACGGTCAATTCTTCAACTGCAAATTTAAGTTGGTGGACTATTACTCGTTAACTAGTAAACCCTACTTAGCTGTGATAGTTTTCCTTTTAATTTCGTTATATATACTACTGCCATGATTTTTTTCACATATCCAAAACCAACTATTTAGCTGGCCGGAGGGGGGGGGGGGGGGGGGCACTTGACTCTAACAAAAAATAGCACTTTAAAGTTACACCTTAATATTACGCAAACGGATCTCAGAAATGAAAAATGGCTTTCACAGACCCACAATATTTTTAAACGGCCTATCTAACGATACCCGACACCATTGTATTAGATTAGAAAAAAAATATCATCCCCGTTTTACGTGCAAGGGAGGTACCCTAAAAAAAAATGTTTTTCATGGTTTTATTATACGACTTTTTCGGCGCAGCCGTCGGACAGTTGCCCACCAGACACAACACCCGTCTGGTCGGAGGATCCTCCCTTTTCTATGGTGGATGAGTGAACTTTACACTCTGTTCCTCTTACCACCAAACTCGCAAATAAATCAAAACCTATAGTGTACTACCCGTTGACCTAGAATCATGAAATTTGGCAGGAAGCAAGGTCTTACAGTACAAGTATAGGAAAAAGTCCTAAAATTGTAAATTTGTAGTTTTATCACATAAAAAAGAATTGCGAATATCTCGCACATAAATCAAAACCTATAGGGTACTTCTCGTTGACCTAGAATCATGAAATTTGGCAACAAGCAAGGTCTCATAGCACAAGTAAAGGAAAAAGTCCAAAAATTGTAAATTAGTAGTTTTATCACATAAAAAAAAATGCGAATATCTCGCACATAAATCAAAACATAAAGGGTACTTCCCGTTGACCTAGAATCATGAAATTTGGGCAGAAGCAAGGGCTCACAGCACAAGTAAAGGTTAAAAGTCCGAAAATTTTTAATTTGTAGTTTTATCACATTTTTTTTTTGCGATTACAAACTTAAATTTTCAGTTGGAAAATTCACCGTGGCGTATATCGATGTATGGGAGAACATGTTTTTCAACTACAATGTTAAGTTTGTTTTAGGGATAAATTTATCCCAACTACGGAACCCTTCATTGTGCGTGGTCGGACACGCACTTAGCCAGTTTTTTTTCTTCACAAATATGCAGTGGAAGTATATAAATAAAATGGGAAATCTATTGCAAAATGCAAACAACAACCAGATATAATTCCTACAAACGTGCATACGAATCTGGTATAATCATACATAAACCTTGCAAGGTGTGCCAGTTGTCGAGGCAATTGACGGTCGCCATGACAAATCGCGCCGGCTGCTACCCAAGAACACACGTTTGGAATATAATAACAAAAGCATGTTCGTATGTTTCCTGTTACGGTTGATTTAACTCCTACGTGATGCGTGTTTCTTCATAATAATACTGGTAACGGAGTCTTTTCATACGGAAAAGGAATGTGTACCTTTGATCATGCAATGCTTGCTCCAGATCATTAACTTCAGGATTTTTCGTCGTATTATCCACCAACATAACTTCCTGGTGTGTTAATTTAAATAGAAAGTAATATAGAATTTAGTAAACAAGTCAGGAATGACTTCGAGTCACATAAAGTCGTCACACGACTTCGCTCTTCATATAATCTTAACTGTAAATATAGAAGTCCAGTTAAGTGATTATTATTTTTAAAGTTACGGTCCGAGTTCTTAGGTTTGGTGCTTGGTAAGTCTGGATTTGGTTATTTATTTTGTCTAGTAAAAAAATAAAGCAAAAATAAAATAAAATATTATTTGTACTTAATACATTACAATACTTAGGAGATTCTGTTCCTAAAAATAATAATGAATGAAGGCATGTAAAATCGGATTAATTCACTCAATTCTTTCGAACTTTGGTGGAATGCGACAGGAATCTTCGACGGAGGCTTCGAGAAACTTCTCAAACAAAAAGATTTAATTAAAATATTTCCTTTTTTATTTCCGTTGTGTGTGCTAAGTTATGTGGTTTAAATAGAACTTCAGTAAGTTAAAAAATTAGTGCAATGCAAAAATATAGCCTGATCGTGGTTTTTTTTCATTCTTGAACCTTTTTTCGTCGTGATATTAAGGTATTATCGGTTTAAATGGACGACTTTCGGCTGAAATGAAGATCGGTTTAAATGTACTGTAATTCCCAGCTTATATTGATTTCTAGAATAGTTTATAACAATTTATTGTTCTTGGCTTGCATCTCGACGTATGTAGGTCCCTAATACTCGTACTGTCATGCATTCGAAAATTGGTATTGCGGTCGACAATGAAATCAAAATGCGTTGATTTTTCTTGTTCAATAAACTCAATCTGCACTCTCCAGCAAATTATGCTATTTGTAAGTAGCTCAGACATGTAACAACTTTTGATAACACTAATAATTGATACCCGAGCTTCAAGTTAGTGAGATATAGTGTATCTTACAAGTAGAAACCTGCTAAGCGCTGAAAACTTACTCTTAAGCACTAAGGTAACTAATTACTATATCCGCTAAGTTGTGAAGCATAAGCAGCAAGTTTCTACTTATGAAGCTTGGATTAGGAAGTGATAATTATGGCGACAAATAAATAGGTGGGTAGGTATATGTATCATGGGTGCATATAAAAATATTATATGTAAATATATACAAAAGAAGTACTTAATAATAGAGATGAAATATTATCTTGAAATCATGCAAGCCTAGTACTTTTAGGGTTCCGTATATCAAAAGGAAAAACCGGAACCCTTATAGGATCACTTGGTTGTCCATCTGTCTGTCTGTCTGTGTGTGTGTCTGTCTGTCTGTCTGTCTGTCAAGACCATTTTTCTCAGGAACGCGTAGAGGTGTCAAGTTGAAATTAATATCAAATACGTAAGTCTATGATCCCTTGAAGGTCTAAAAAAATCAAGCTTCCAAGTCAACGCAATAAATAAATACGGCGATATAAGCGACATTTTTGCTACATATTTCGATACTCGAAAATAAATCAAAACCTATAGGGTACTTCCCGTTGACCTAGAATCATGAAATTTGGCAGGAAGCAAGGTCTTACAGTACAAGTATAGGAAAAAGTCCTAAAATTGTAAATTTGTAGTTTTATCACATAAAAAAGAATTGCGAATATCTCGCACATAAATCAAAACCTATAGGGTACTTCTCGTTGACCTAGAATCATGAAATTTGGCAACAAGCAAGGTCTCATAGCACAAGTAAAGGAAAAAGTCCAAAAATTGTAAATTAGTAGTTTTATCACATAAAAAAAAATGCGAATATCTCGCACATAAATCAAAACATAAAGGGTACTTCCCGTTGACCTAGAATCATGAAATTTGGGCAGAAGCAAGGGCTCACAGCACAAGTAAAGGTAAAAGTCCGAAAATTTTTAATTTGTAGTTTTACCACATTTTTTTTTTGCGATTACAAACTTAAATTTTCAGTTGGAAAATTGACCGTGGCGTATATCGATGTATGGGAGAACATGTTTTTCAACTACAATGTTAAGTTTGTTTTAGGGATTAATTCATCCTAACTACGGAACCCTTCATTGTGCGTGGTCCGACACGCACTCGGCCGGTTTTTTTGTTAAGTTACCGCTCAGAACATGTAATAATATTTACGGTATGAGAAATTTTAAACTAATTACGTACAATCTGTTAAATAATGGTCAAACTCCAGCCTTTTTAATATTGGCCTCTCACTTTATAAAACTTGATAGAGAAGGATATAAGGCTCAAATAACATTTATTATGAATTGGATAATATCCTCTGCAAATAGTTATTAAATTATAGAAAAACTGTTTTTTTCTTAGCATTTAACAAAATACATCAAACTCATAAATTCTTCATACCCTAAGAAGTATAAAAACGGATATATTAAGAGTATAAAATACTTTACTTTTCTAAAGTGACGGCCAATTCGATCGGAACCGCATCTACTTTTTGGCTTGCATCCAAATCGATCCATCGTGTGACAACTTAATACTTCAGGTACATTTAAAAGCCATTTCTGCGCTGACCGGAGATTGAAAAATGGAGATATAACTTGCTTCATTGTGAAGAAGATAGAACATTTTTACAGTAAGTGGACCATTGTGCCTCCGCCTGGTTGATTAAATTATTGGTCTTAATTTATTTGCTTAAAATGCATTCGATGAAAGTACTTAAATCTGCCTATGTCTGTCGCACCCTGGGCGTTCAGTAATCTACCTTACGAGCTGGCTTGTTACCATTCTTCGAGCTTTTGCGCAAATATCCAATAAAATTGTAGTGGATTCTACTACCAGTTACATTTATTTATATCTGCATATCTATTTTGACCATAAAATATCGCCATCTAAAGGTGTAAACAATTTCCATGTAAAATAGTATTCAGCTGCATCCGGTTAGACTGTAAGCCGACCCCAACATAGTTTGGAAAAGGCTAGGCAGATTGATTAAACTGCTAATATTTGATATTTATATCCTTGTAATTACCAACATTCCGTCTGTTAAAGTTGTTGGCTTTTGGAAATCGTTATGCCTACCATCATCATTTCAGCCGAAAGACGTCCACTGCTGGACACAGACCTCTTCCAAGCGGCGCCACATCGAGCGGTTCAGCGCTTCTCGCATTCAGCGGTATCTCGTGGCCTTCACCAGGCCTCTTCCAACGCTTCGCCTTCCGGTTATACTTATATTAGACAAATATCTTAATGGATTTCACCAGCACCGTATAAAAGGATATTATTTACATTATATATTTTTTTGTTTTCATTTCATGTTTAAATTGTATCAAGTCGTACAAGTAATGGCGCCCAAAACGCTAATCGAAATCTTAAACGCAAATCTTTCCATACTAATCGTGTCTAAAATTCGTATTCCCGATCTAAAAGTAATAATATTTACATTAGATTTACCTACACACAAAGGGTTCAATAAATAACGCGTTAGAAAGAAAAGTTACATTCAAAAGGTTTTATTTGTATCAGACTGAGTGTAAAGTTTAAAATTATTATGTTTTAAAAACCTTTTGACCTCTTTTTAAAACATGGAAAGTTTAAGATTCTGGAAAAAGACGGGTCATTTATGATATAAAGAAAAAAAAACAATAAAAAAAAAGTCTCGGGGAGGCTTGATTGCAAAGTTATACCAATGGAAAATTATAGGTTTGAATCATCAGAAGACGAATTGATGAACAAGAGGTATCCCTTGTCTATAAACCAAATCCAAAATAGTAACTATCAACTCAATGCGAATAAACTGAACTACGTCATCAATATGGTAATAACAGTTCGGTGATAATTAGTCAGAATGGTCAGAGTTGGAGTGGTCCGACACCTACTCGTATTAATATCGAATCATTGTGAGGGCAGTGAAATCAATGATCCCCATTTATTTTACTGCTGATACTGCATGATCAACACCAACAATTAGGTGATGATGAACCTTGTCAGTGCTTAGAAATGGATATTGGTCAAGATAGAACTTTTCATTAAGGACTGGTTTTAGTTTGGTTGGTCTCAAAATTTGTATTAATTTGCCGTAAGTATATAGGTTTTTTACTCATAATAAATATAAAAATATGACTTTCTTTGATATGAATATGACTCTTTTTGAAAGTAAAAGTTTCTTCGCCTTTTTTAAGAAAATTCACATTTTTAAATAAATGAAAAATATTATAATATGATTATAATATTTATAATATGAAAAATAATTGATTTACATAAATATTTGTAAATAGTTATGTAAATAAATTATCTCAATAAACAATTTCAATATAGTTTATTTACATTTAACTAAAGTATGTAGGTACCATTTTGTTCGATAACTTCTTTGCCATTTTGTAAGTAGGGACATGATCCCATTGCTATAGAAATTTTGGGACTTCTTATCAAAATACCGCGACAAGTGGTTTTGGCAGTCCTCTCGTGATGTTAACCTGACACTGCCTAAAGAATTCTGAAGAGACCTAAACAGGTGGAAATCTGAAGGTGCAAGGTCAGGACTATACGGCGGATGCATTAACACCTCCCAGCCAAACTCTCTTATTTTTTGCTGAGTGGCTAAAGATGTGTGAGGTCTAGCGTTATCATGATGAAAAACCATACCATACCTTCTGTTGATTAATTCCGGCAGCTTCCTCTCAACTTCTTGCTTTAATCTCATCAGTTGTTCGCAGTAGAGTTCAGAATCGATGGTCCTGCCTGGTAACAGCTCATAATGAATAATGCCCTTCCAATCCCACCACACACAAAGCATCCCCTTGTTGCGAGTTAACCCGGGTTTCGCCACAGTCTGTGAAGCCTGACCGGCTTTTGACCACGACCTTTTTCGCACGTTCTTGTCGTACGTGATCCACTTTTCATCACCAGTTATCAGCTTCTTCAAAAATGGTTCAGTTTCATTACGTCGTAATAAAGAATCACAAATGAGTACACGGTTCATTAGGTTTCTTTCAGTGAGCTCGTGAGGTACCCAAATATCGAGCTTTTTTGTGTTTTTTTTTTCAAATGTGCCAAAACTGTTTCGTGGTCAATTCCCAGCTCTTCAGCTACGTCGTAACTACTGATATGCCGATCTTGCTCCACTTTTTCAAAAATGGCATCCATTTTATCCGTAATAGGGCGACTAGAGCGACGTGCAACTTTGACATCAAAATTTCCGGATTGAAAACGCTTAAAACAAATTTGTGCTACTCTCATAGACACTGCACTAGGTCCATAAACATCTCAATTTTTTTTCGCGGGATGCGTTGCAAATTTACCTTTTTTGTAGTAATATTTTAAAATGTATCGAATTTCTTCATTAGATTCACTCATCTTGACAGTAAGAAAAACAAATGAAAATCACACATTTTCCTAATTTGAAATTGGAATTATGTTCTTTAAAATTTAAACTTTCAATGATACCAAAACCAGCCAGATACAAATAGTATAGCCAAAGAGATTTTATTACAAGTTCATAATGCGAAAAGACTTTTTCCCCAACCTAATATTTTAATCATAAAGCTATATTATTTGCGGCACTGTCTAAACAAAAGGTTATATTTTCCAAGTGACTGACCAACAACTGACCAACGACTGACCAACCGTTACATTTACAATTTAATTAGTTTTGTCTCTTAAAATAAAAATCTACACTAGAGCCCTAATGTGGATTTTTTCCTGAGTTCCTGTTAATATCCTGAGTTAATATATAAGCCACTATTAAAAGAAAAAAGAACAAAAACCTGATTAAATTAATTTTGAAACCGTTTTTTTCCAGTTTTCTTAAATTCATTTAAACTGTAGTTAAAACCGGCAAACCGCCGCCGTTAAATTTTTTATTTATTATAATTTGGATTGTTAATTTTTTGAATAATAGATAAATTTATAATTATTTGATGTTAATTTAATAACCTACCTATTTATATTTGTACGCTGTTAAGGCAAAACCTGACTGTAATATAAGTAACATCTTGCATGCCTTATGTGTGAATGTATACTCATGTTTTGGACAAATAATAATGATCTTATCTTATCTTAACCTTTTGAACAGACGCTCCTCAATATATCTCCATCTGAAATTATGTACCTTTCAAATGGTGAAAGAATTTTTCAATTAGGAGCTGTTGTTCGGGAGATTACCCTCCACATAAACACAAACTCACAAAATTCGCTCTCTCTATAATATTAGTATAGACTATATTAGATTAAATGAATATCTACTTACCGAAAATAAGTCAAATTCAATTCTTTAAGTACCTTCTTACTCTATACTTCTCGAGACACCTAGTACACGTAGGGCGTATCAGTTCATACACGTTTTTATTACACCTAGCGTACTGAGTACTACTATGGTCACTTAATTGTACATCGATAGAACTCAGTGTTCGCAACAGCAATTTTTATTTCACCTAAAATTGGATGAAAGCCTTCTAAAAAATCCATTTTGTTGAAATAAAAGAAGAAAAATATTTCGTACATTTTGCGATAATGGTAGGGACTAGGACGTAGAAAGAATAAATTATAGGTTTAGTCAAATAATATGGATAGTATTAGTGTTCGTTTACAGGTTAGCATAATCAAGACTTTATTTTATATAAAAATGTAATACTATTCGTTGGTAAGTTCTTTTCGATTTTTTTTTAATAGTCCGAATTAGGTTTATATGGAAGTTATAAAGTGCGTTATATATAGATTGAAATTTTGACAGGACAACGTCCATCGGGTCGGCTAGTAACAAAATAAATCTTTATTAAAATGATATTGTTTGAGAATAAGATTTTCGATTTATCATTGGCGTTAAGGTGTTGAATGTTCTTGAGTTCTTCAGTAATGCACACAGGTGGCATCAGGTTATAAAATTTTAAATATTGGCCTATAAAACATTGTATTTCGATGCATAGCTACCAAATTGCGAAAACACAGGTGCTTATCACAATCGATTTTATTTTGTCAATTCAACTAGGTACATTTATCTAACTTTGGAGAATATCATGCTACCCTACCTAACCTGTTATGTTTACCGATTTCTCCGTCAATTGTAAACCGATTTTAAAAATTCTTTTGTTTTTGTTTGAAAGTGTGTGCTCCCGAGGTAGTTCCATTGCCACCAAATAAGAATCTGATGAGGGCATTCCATGGAAATCGAGGGAAATCCTCAAATTTTATAGGCACAACTATAGCTATTTAGGTATTTTTTATAGTAACTCATGCATTTGCATTTGGAAAGCACCATTTGTGAAGTGGAACTGATGATGAAGACCACAGATGGTCACCGGAACTACTTAATAATAAGTATTTTACGGGTTGCGATTCGATTAGGCAGTTAAGTATGGTTGCTAAGCAATTTATGCTCGTCACAATGCATATGGTGAAGTCAACATTAGCGCCAGTTCTCCTGGTAAGAACCAGGAGAACTCCTCAACAATTAACGCCCGTGCATCGGGAAAAGCATTTTTTCGTAAAAAGGTGCTGAGCAGTTGACATTAAACTATTGTATCTATATTAAAAACTGACTAACAACTCAAAGTTATTTTTCACATTGGAATGTTTTTATAGAAGTCAGTCTTTTTTTTTAAGTTTTTTAAATAACTTGTATAATATTATGAAAAGGTTTTGTTGTAGGTGTGTTTTGGTAAACTACAACTTATTTAAGACGCTGACAACCACTAAAGCATGGTCACTGTCGGCTTACATAGAAAAGAAAGCGAAGTGCGATGACACAACGCTTGTAATATATTGCAAAATATGAAGTAATTACCTCTTTACTCAAAAATTAATTGAGTAATCGAAAATAAAAACAACCAAGTTCTGCATTCAAATAAGAAATTCTTATTATTAATTAAATACCAAAGTAAACTGATATTTAAAACAAATATTTTGGATTGGAGCTCAAGGTAAAAGGTTAGTTTACCGTTAATTTGTATCGAGATTTTTTTTTCAAAACGTGTTCTGGTAGCAACCAAGTTCTGAGAAATATGTTCAAGATTAACATATATTTTATTCGCTACCGCAAAGCTATAATTATGGATTTACCAATTTTTTTAAAGATAATCCTACTTAGATCATTAGGCTCTTGTCAAAAAGATAGACTGTGATTGCCAGTGCCAACTCAATTACAATGTAGGTCATCGTAGGAGAGGGGTTTCAACACCTTACCCTTCTGGCTAATATTTAACATTAAACATTATTTCAGCCACAAATCTGAAAAACCTCCACATCCCTCATAAATAGTGGAAATCCGACACAAAATAGCACACGTTCCGAATGTATTATTACCTCAGGTTTCCGTGATTTTTCCCTAACCGTTTGATGCTGTGATAAATTCTTTAACATGTGTATATTTATTCATAGGTACGCGTAGGTACAGGTACAGGATTGAGTTAACGACGGCTTTGTAATGGAAATGGTAAACTTAAGTATGTCACTATGTAAGTAGGATTCACTGAGGGAGTAGTAGCGCAGAGGGGGTAGGGAGCAGTGGTAGCCGAGTGGTATCCGCCGCGACTTTCGAGTTGTGGGTCGTAGGTTCAAACCCAGGTAGGAGCTTTACATTGAGTAAATTATTTCATCACTACTGCTCTCAAAGCGGTGAAGGAAAACATCGTGAGGAAACCTGCATGTCCTAGAACTAAAAATTCGAAGACATGTGACATCGACCAACCCGCTCTGGGTTTCACAGAGACGAGTCCTGTGTCCCAGCAGTGAGAACATTACAGGCTGATTATGTAAGTAGGATTTGGGTGCGATTACAGTGCATTGAAAGCATGTGCGTATAAGTTACCTACTTGGCCAGAGAGCCCAGGCATGGGCTAGCATTTTTTTACTAGAACAGAGCTTCTGTTCTTGAATGCAAAGCTTGCGAAATAAACATTTTATTTAACAACATATTATAACTATACGGATTTTGATGCGGTTTTCACCATCATTTAGAGAATTGATTGGGGAAGGTTATGTGTGTGTGTTGAGGTTAAATTTCTGAACTCAATGCTGGCGAAACCGCGGGCAGAAGCTAGCCAGGAATAAAAAAAAAAATAAGACGGTAGGAATAATAAAACGCATCGAGAAATCACCACATACCTACTTTATCACTAGCAAAAAGTAACAGAAAAATATTTTCTCGGTGTGAAATCGGAAGTGTGAGAAAGCGGAGGAATTGTTGTCGGATCTAAGAATCTACATGTTGTGGTCGCTTTGGTGGGAGCTTCCAATCTGTGGCGACTATCTGCGATTCTGAATAATTTCAATCGTACCGGGATAGAAATTGGCGTTTTAAATAAATATCGTTTTTGAGATTTATTGACCGATTTGGCTAATTTTGAACGTGAAATATTTGTGGAAGTTCAGGGAAGGTTTAAAACGGTGCGAAACATAAATAATAAGTAAAGGAAAATACTAAAAACGACAATTTAATTTGCCAATACAAACTGTTCCTAGCTGTGGTTCTCAATACAGATGCGCTAATTACTGCTTACTATGGTTTAGCCGAATCAATTCTTAGATATGGAGTCATCTTTTGGGGGAATAGCACGGACAACGAAATAGCGTTTCGGGCACAGAAAAGGTGCATTCGATCGATGTTTAGACTGCAAACAACGGACAGCTGTAAATCTCATTTTATAGAATGTAAGATATTGACATTGCCCTCGTTATATATCCTGGAATCAGTAATGTTCATTAAATCAAATAGTCATTTATTTCAGCTTTTGTCTGATGCTGTCCCTAGAAATAGACGTGATAACTTCAAACTTTGTGGTCAAGGCGCTAAAACCGCTCTTATGCGTAAGAGCATCTTTTGCATGGGTCCGGCCATCTTTAACAAATTGCCATGGAGATCATTAAATATATCTGCTCTTAAAAGTAAATTGAAGAGTTTACTAACTGAAAGAGCATATTACAGTATAGCAGAGTTTATGAAAGAGGACAATTTTTCTTCGATTTTGAGATGACGATGTTGTATTTTATTGACATGTTATTGTAATCTGTTGTATTTTTGTGAATTAATTGTAGTTGTAATTTTGTATGATAGTAATTAATATTTTTTTTTTATTGACAAATTTATTTAATGACTGCTTTGACATTTAATTTTATCTAAAAAATATGCTTGCTGAATTGTAATGATACTTAATCTTTAATTAATAATGATGATTTTATAATTTCTATAATTTAATTTTGATGAATAATAACACGGTTTGTGCACCATCTCTTCCTACCAATTTGTACGCCACGATATGCGGCTGAACATGTTAGAACTTTCTGTATGTCATATTATCTTGCATGTAATGTATATGTTACGGCTAATACCCGAAGTGCGGCTACACCTAGTTTTAGCCGGTTAGAACTAGGTGTAGCCACTTACTCTTGGTTAAACCTAGTACGAGCCGATTGTTTTCGGATAAAATCATTTGGGTTATATATAATATAATATATATAATATATATATATATATATAATAATATAAATAAAAAAATATAATTAAAAGAAACCTTGAAGCTGTCTTCTCTTATTTTCTTTAACTCATTTAAACTCCACGCATCTTCGTTACAAGCAAACGTTCCATGAAAATGAAGTATTTAATTCTTGAACCACTCGCCAATAAAGCTTGGTAAACACAGTCGAAATGCCAAAAGTGCACAAACGAAGTATTTCGTATGCGTACCACGTCGTGTCGTGGAAGAGTCCACTTTCAGTAAGTATATTATTATGTAGACGAGGTTTGGAGGCTTCATTGAAAGGGGAAGATTTCCTGTCTCAAAAGGGTGTTTAAAGTACCTACGCAAGAAGGTACGTGTGTTAGTATAAAAACAAAAATCGGTCCAGTGCCTCCACAAAGAAAAGGAAGACAGTCATCGTATGAAAAATAAAACACTTAGTGTAGAGATAAAATTTTATAGAACAACGATTTTTGTGGTTATTGATATTGGTTAGAAGAACATAAGAGAGTAGGGTAACGATCTAAAAGAAAGCGTTGAATATAAATGAAAGTTTAATTTTGCTCTTATCTTTTAGGAACTACGTGTAGGTAAATCGAAAATAAATATATTTATTATTTTATCGGTGAACGCTAACAGCTATATTTATTTTACTGGAATTTCTATTTCTCTCCGTGAATTTTGATAATGAATCGAATCACATGGTTAAGCATCAATTTAAAATATTGTGTACTCATTCGTATGAACTACGCATTTAAGACTAACCTTACATCGTACAAAGTCAAGGACATTCCTGACGCATTATACAACGTTCAATATCACCGTCGCCGTCGTACCGTGAACAATTGAAACTATCTCGTGAGTTCTAAGCCTAGAATCAGGCTCCTTGATTTATTGGATTGGGCTTTTATTTTGCATAATGTACTTGGATTACTCTCGCTATGTATAGAATAGAATGTAACCCTACGGCTATATTGTCGCGATAACGCGAACTAAACTTCGCGCACTCTCTGTTGTACATCGAAACGTCGACCGGTGTGCGAGAGAGAGCGTGCGATGTGGAGTTCGGTTTATGGCGACAATGTAGCCGTAGGGTAATGTCTAGTCTGCCAGGGTTGCGAGTTTATCCGAAAGGGATATCGTGGCCCTGGCACACAGGCATCTGAAGGAACATGGGTGGGTTTTAGTCCGTAAGAATCTGACACACCCTCCCAGCCAGCACCGCTCAGAGCAGGAGAAGTTATTTGATAATTTCCCACCAAAAAAAAAAACAGGTAATGTCCAGTGGATTTTAAAGTGGTTTTGTTTAATGTTTAATGTGTTAAAATTAGTGGGAATTTTTTATTTCAGGAAAGTGTCAAGCGTTTTATTATTTTGATACAACCTACTGTCACTCATAAAGTTTAACCAGTTTTATTATTATTAAAGTTTATAGGTTAAAACAGTTTGTCTCATTACTGTGAGACAAGTTGAAAACAACCAATCACATGAGATTAAATTGAATAACCTCTCAGAAGTTGAGGGTAAATCCTTCAAACACCAGTCAAACTTTCATCCATTAAATATTGACATCACTCTCACGTATGACCTATTTTCACCAGCCAGTTAATCCGATGTTTTCCATCCACTTCCATCTGTCTGAGATAGGTAAGTATTTCCCCAAAGGTGAGACGACGATAAATATTTATCCCTCATTAAGAGGTAGTCAGGGTTGTAAGGTGGTCATAATATTCAAGATATTGGTATAAATGTATTTTTATGGAACCTTTCAATGGAACCTTAATCGGATCAAACGGCTTCAAGGAATTTAATGGATTTCTAATTTATTCATAAAAATCTGTGAAATAGTTTGAATTTTAAATAAGTTTTAAGTTTCAAAGACATCAAGGGGAGTGGTTGGAGTTAGTGTTTTACGTCAAATAACATTTTATAAGCGAAATAAGATGAAGATGATTTTTAAAAAGTCGTTAGTAAAGAATGCTGTTGATGGCTGTTGATAATTTCTTCGTGATTTATGATCATGAGACACCGTAATTATTTTCTAAACCTAAAACACTGAATCATTTATTTATTTATTATTAGGTTTTTCAACAATGAATAGCTTATTATTCTTACTTTACAATTTTACATTGCAAACTTATGTCTAAGCGCCTCATTACTTATAGAACAGCACAGCTTGCACTACATTATACGCAGATAATATTAATTAATAAAAACAAGTAATACATAGTTTAGTTAAAAATAAAAAATACATTTAAAAGCTAAATTGATTGCAATAAATTACATATTTTGATTAAATTAAATTAGATTCGATTTTATTTTTGAAATATTTTATTTAAGGTTAGGTTAGTATTATACTTTAGACTAAAGACACCCATTAATTAAATGGCAATCGCAGCTTTTTTAGAGAAGGTACTGAATAGTGGAAGAGATCAATGTCCAGTTCGTGCTCTTTGTATGCAGCAGACATTCTAGATAGTGGACAGTTGTCTTAAGTTGGTCAGAAAAGCATCCTATTAGAACTTCTTGGCAGATGATGTGACACATGGAATAACACCCTACTGAGCAAATCGGGACAGTTCAGAGAGCCTGTTACTAACTTCTTAGTGAAAACCAAATCTAGCATATTCCTGCGTTTCTTCAGCGACACCATCTTATATTACTTCACAGGCTTTCTTGGTACGAGTTGAACTTTTTGTCCATAATACTATTATCGGTGAGATGACTTATGAACCGTTTTTGCAGCCGTTCGATGCGCTTGATGTGGAACTTATACTCAGATGATCATACCACACTGTAATACTCGAGATGGATTCTAACTAGCGAGTTGTACATATATTTTTTCATCATCAATTCAATTCTCAATTCTTTATTGCGTATCATATTGTATATAGTTGGTAGGGAAATAATTATATATATAATAAAAATAAATCATAATAACAAGCATATTTATTTATTATTATTATTAATTATATCACACGTCACAAAAAATAGGGTATCAAGTCGAAGAAAGGCTTTTTTTGCGTTTCGGAAAATAGGATTTTTTATTCTACAAACTGACAATAGTATTTTTAGAGCAAATAGTTTCCGAGATATGACAATACATTTCTTTATTGACCGTACACTCTTGACATTCACGCATCAATCAATACAGTCGCATTATAGTTGAGTCACTTGCCACTCAGCGATCGTCGACGTCACTCGTATTTTTTTCAAGTTACGACGACTTTGTTTAGTGATAACATAAATTCTGAGTATTCTATAAAGTATTACTGTAGCTTAATACCCTATTGCCTGTTAGTTGTAAAACAAATGTTAGTATTATTTTGACTTAGTACTTAGTTTATTGTTTTGTTTTGATGGATTTGTGATTTTTACCGAAATTATCTCTAAATGATACTTTATAGCCATCGGTTTGTTTGAGATAATACTGTAATACACGTTAATTGTTGCGCAGTGACCGAGTGTTAAATTAAATCTTACTTTTTTGTCTGATGTTTATTTTTACTTTTATTTTAGCTTAACTCGAAATTATGAAGAGAAATAGAATGCTGAGGGCAGTTTATGATCGCCAAATGACACCTGAGAGCAATTCAAATGATGAAAATTGGGATCCCTTTGCAGATAATGATGACATTAATAATCAAAAACATCTTACGCTGACGAAGATTTAAACGTATAGAAACATAAAAAAAACCGTATTCGCTTTTTCAGAAAGTTTGGATAGCACTTATTCCGAAAAAATGCAAGTCAGTGAAAAAAACAAACAGAAACTAGTCGAAAAAGTCTGTTGAGATGCCATTGATAACAATATTAATAACCAATTTACATTTAGCTTAAGTTAATTTATCTAGTTTCTAAACGATTCAAGACTTAAAACATACCCATGATTTTTATAATTCATAATTGTGAAAAATATATAAATTGCCCAAAAGTCTGTAAATCAGTCTTACTAAGGGTAATCGTATTACCTAGTTACCGGGTTGTGGAGGTCAGATAGGCAGTCGCTCCATGTAAAATAGTGGTATTCAGCTGCATCCGGTTAGACTGGAAGCCGAACCCAACATAGTTGGGAAAAAGACTAGGCACATTGATTGATTGTGATCATTTAATAACTTGTTTAAAGTTATTTTTATTATATATTTTTATAATTGGTTTCTGTTTTTCTGCGATTATTATTTAACAATTTAGCTCAACAAGATATTAAACACTGATTATTTTTAATTATTAAGCTAATTATTAATGTTCGACTAAGAATTCAATTATATTTATTTTTGTAAACTGTTACCTAACTTTGAATTTTTATGCGGTATTATATTATTGCACTATTATGTTTAATCTTCTTTTATTTGTTACTGTTTTTTGTTTAATTTTGTGATACTTACTTTAAGTATAATATATTCTAATAAACCTGTTTTGAGTACTAAACAACAGCTGTGTTTTTATTTAGATAGCCCCATACTTCTAGAATTAATACATTACATTTTGTATTTTTTTTATGTATCATTTTAAATTACTACTTGATATTATTAAATTCTAGTCTATTTCGTTCGGGCTAGACAGTCGTAACTCAACAGCAAGCAGCAGCAATTTGAACTGCTTATACAGTATTATCTTCACCCGACCATGTAAAAGTGCTAATAAAATTAAGACCACCCCTGATGCACACACTTAACATACTAAAAATAAAGAAGGATAATGTACCATCAACTCTGTTTAAGAATTAAGACATTAAAACCCTTACTTCGGGAGTTATGAATTTTCAAACATTCAAGACGCGATATCTCAAAACACTGCTTTTGCAGATGATCCCCTTTTGTTTGTGATGTGCGATATATTATATTTATTGTTATATTTGATATTATTTATCTTATTTTATAATCATTGAAGAGATGTCCACCATTATAAATTAACGTACCTTTTTTTTAACATTGAGTCAAAACCGCAAGAATTATTTCAAGAAATCGGCGTTCAAAGTCAGTTATGTAATTTCATGCAATAACTGATAATGACCGACATGTGAGCGACGCGAATTTTCTCAGCACAGTTCAGAAATCCAATGACGTACGACAACAATCGACATCGTCGACATTGACAATTATAAATGGTCGTTTCATCCCTTAACATGATGTTAAAATGTTACCTCGTAAGTACATAATTAAATCATTTTGTTACCAAGAGGCCCTCGTTCAGTAAGACGTTTGAAGTAATGACAATATTCTTTATGAAGACTTCTTTGACCTACATAACCTTTATTTAAAACTTCATCAAGATTCACAGAAATATAATAAACTATCGTTTTAGGAGTCAAAAGTTTTTGTGACTTTTAGATAAAGTTCAACTTTAATGACTTTAATACTCGGACTCTGACTGAAACTGAAAGGAAAAGAGGCCCATGAAAATTTTTATTTGTCCTGAATACCTACGAAGAGAAAATTCTCTTACAAGCAATGCAAAATAAGATGCTTATTTTTTTATTTTTTTTTTCTAAAACACTTAGCCTATTTTACAATGTGGTTTTAGCCACACAACGAAAACCTCACAGGGTTTATCTGTATGCCGGCGAGCCGTTCCTTATATAAAAGGTTAACATGTTATTTTAAAAATTAATTACTACAATGATATATGATGACAATAATTTAAAAATATACTAATACATACATACATTAGAAGACATTTTGTGTAAGGAAACGCCTTGATTTGTACTTATAACTTTTCGAACTCGTTTTGTATAACGTTTGCAAGTCTTCTGGAAGTTTATTTAGAAAAAAAGATACTAAATAATCTGCAACCCTCATCCCGTATACATTATTAAATTTAGGTAGGATGTATTTATTTTTAAGTAGTATCGTTCTCAAAAACTCAGGTCTTGTTTTTTCGATTAGCAGCTCAGGTCTATTGACTTCCGCAAGAGTAAAAAATTCAGCTTTATTGAACACATTCATAACATTACAGTATTTAAAGAGGTCGTCGTCACTGTTTTTGAATGAATTGAATTGCTTGTTAGACCAATGATATTTACGGAGAGTATCAATGAAAATACTTTCAATACATACCTCAGCCTATAACGATAACATTGCGTTGTGGATAAATAACTCCAAATAGACGTGTTTTGTTTATAAAATTGAAATATTGTTTTAGTTAACTAATTATCAAACTGCTAAATTGACGCAACTACAGCAAAAAAATTCATTTTCAATTTCAAATTCGAAAGTTTCAATTTCAATTGTAATAAGCCAGACTAAATTAGAATAAAGACTTCTGGAAGCTTTTGGAACAAAAGCAAATCTAGTAACAAATACCTATCGCTTTATGACTGTTCCCTGATCAAGACAAGAAATAGTCTCAAGGAAGCAATTCCAATCTTACAAGCCCAGACTGCAAATGAGGTCGATCAAACGCAATCAATTGCCTATTAAGGCAAATTAACATTCAAAATTACAGGGATCTGTTTCCAAATCACGTCTAAATCATTCCATCGGGGTTGTATCTAACAGCTGACTTAGAAGGCCCCGTTTAATCAGTATGCCGTAAGGGCTGGCGGATGAGGTTGAGGGAATTATAGGTAATTCATGGTTTTTGCAAGTAAAATAATTATTGTATAAGTATCAGATATACCTAGGTACATAATGTTTGATAAGAAATATTTTTTTAAGAGAACCGACTTAATTACAGGCGGCAATCTGCACTGCGTACTCGAACACGATTTTGTATTTTTGATACCTGTCTGTTTTGAAAATTAAATAAGTTTACTTTTGTTAGGTTTTTTAATCATTATCTTTTTGTTTTTCGATTAGACTATTCGAGAAAATATTCATTACCAATAGGTACCCTATCACTTTTACCATTTTTTACGGTTCCGTACCTCAAAAGGAAAAAACGGAACCCTTATAGGATCACTTCATTGTCCGTCTGTCTGTCTGTCTGTCAGTCTGTCTGTCAAGACTCTTTTTCTCAGGAACGCGTGGAGGTATCAAGTTGATATTAATACCAAATACGTAGGTCTATGGTCCCTTGAAGCTCAATACCAAGCTTCCAAGTCAACGTAATAAAGAAAATGGCGATTTATGCGACATATTTTGATACTCGCAAACAAATCAAAACGTATAGGGTACTTCCGGTTGACCTAGAATCATGAAATTTGGCAAGAAGCAAGGTCTCACAGCACAATAAAAGGAAAAAGTCCGAAAATCTAAAATTTGTAGTTTTATCACTTAAACATTTTTTTTTGGAAATTACGAACTTACATTTCCAATTGGGAAATTGACCGTGGCATATAGCGATGTATGGGAGAACATGTATTTCAACTACAGTGTTAAGTTTTTCTTTGGGATAAATTCATCCCAACTACGGAACCCTTCACTGTGCGTACACGCACTTGGCCGGTTTTTTCATTAATAATATTCTTAAATTGAATATAAAAATTGAAAATTCTTGTACCAACGATTTTGCTTTTTAAATATCCATTAGATATATGTTCATGTAGCTCTTCATTTCAATTCGCAATATCCAACATAATAGTGAGCTAATCTCTCGAGGGTATACCCGATTCATCTGTTATTGACTTGGTATAAATAGTTAGTACGTATGGACTCGCGCAGAGTCTAGGTATAATATCACGCAGTTTCCGAAAGGACATTTTTTGAGTATGGATAATGTCCTAATCCTGCCTACAGAGCAATATTGAAGGGTACTGCGAACAAGAGTGTTAAAGTCAGGGAAATTAATTGTTTAACAAATTGACTGCAACCTTAAATTGTCCGTATATACAGATCCCAACTGTCATTCTTTGACAGTTGTATGAAATGGCTATAACACGAAAATAGACGTAGTGTTCTTTAATAAGCTATTCATTTCCCTGACTGTACAATTTACATCTGAAAATTCCGAAGCTATGTTGTTAGCATAGGTTTCACAATTTCCCAAAGTCTTAAAGAAGGTAAATATAATAATAAATAATTGTAATACTCCTGCAGATATTGGTAGCAGCCCTATTTGATCGCTCGTTCTGTTCGGACGCTTTTGTATCCCTGGTGATTTGCATAACAACCTCGAAATCGCATTTCTGATCACAGAATGTTGTTATTAGCGTACAAGATATTGTCGGTTTCGCTGTTAATTCATTATAACATTGCCACTTTTCTGCAACTCGGTAGAAGACCGATGGTAGTGTGATTTGTTAGCTCTACACCAAAATATTACGTTATTTTAACTATTAATTTCTAACGGGCAAACATAGTTATTGATTTATTCAAACCATCATTATTTTCAGGTCAGATCAAGTGCAGGGCAGGTTAAGGACAACTTAATGCCGCATGTATGATCCAGAATCGTAGAAACTTCATTGTTTGTCAAATATTGGTTGCGCTCATTCGATTATAATTATAGTATTGTCATTTCCTTTCTTTTTTTATGTTGGCAAATGAATTGATAGATAAAGTTGGTTTGCAACCTTCTATCTCCTATTCCATTCCTGCACATGCATTTTCATTCGCGTGTGAACAAGAAGGCTACACCAAGTGGCACCAAGCCGCGCCATCTCGTCGTAACATTATGAAGAAGGGATTACGGCGATTGTCTGTGTTCGAAAAAGCGTCGCTCGCGCGTCTCGTGCATTAAAACTCGAAAGTAAAAGTTCGTGAAGATTGCATAATTATGTATCGTCGCTCCAGGCCTCCACCGCATCAAGTAAGGTATTGTGCATTTATTCTGTACAAACTGTCGTTTTCATCACACAAATTCTCACCGAACAGTAATTTGTACCCCATCCATTGTTTTGCGACACCAACTTCATAAATCTATCGTTCGATATCGCTTATTTGCGTAATCAGATATCGGCCTGCTTTTAATCAAATATATAGTGCATGGTAACCCCCCTGATTTATTCGTAGACACAGTTGTTTTAATATTTACATAAGAGGACAAACCAGTACCTATTGTTATTTAATTTTAACTAATCCCGCGACATACTAACGACGGCTTTATGTCCTCGAATTCACGAATTTCCTATATCTTCACATCAAAAGAAAATGTCCCCCAATATACATAAGAGATATAAGTCGAACACTCGAGAAGATACCAGCCCTGCTCAATCTGCGGGCTGGGACATCGCCCGATAGATTTGCATAATAACACCCCCGACCTCCATCGAAGTCGTATTGGGTACAAGTGATGAATGAACGGGGTTTATACGATTGATTTACCACGATTTACGATTAAAATGTTTTCGGGTGACGTAATTGAAGGAATTGTTTGGGAAGACGATTTCAGTTTAGCAGAATTTTATTGAGTGTCGGAATATTCAGTTACTTTAAATCTTCATCATTAGGTAAGTAACTATGTAATCCGTTTTGTGTTTACTAGGTAAATCGATACATTCCACTCATACATATTAATATAAATTGGAACCTTATTGCGATATACTAGTGTCTCTTAAGATACAGGCAGGATACCCTAATTATTTAAGAGACAGACTTTAATCTATTGAGTACAGATTGTTCCAGCATCAAGGCTTTATGTAAATGTTCTCTACCATAAATTTAAAAATTGTAAACTTAAAGTACAATTATCTGAATGTGTTTTTGGGAAATAAAAGATAATTTATTTGTTTATTTAATTTACGTGTTATTTTTTTTTTAAGCATTCATTTGCATGAATGAATGTCTTAAAACGAATTTACTAATATATAAGTTAAATTGTAAAAACATACAAAGCAAACAATCCAGTAACTCATGGTACCTATTGAGAAAATGGCTTTTTGGAAGGGGTTGTTAGTTTGGTACGTCTGAAAGAAAATAGGCAATCATTGGCCAACAGAAATGAATACTTAAATAACAGAATTATATATATTAATGCGTATACATGTACACCGGCCGCTGCGCGTAACCGGTCTGGCGCAGCACATCATATGCATGTCGATGATGCGGTTAGCATGTCGGTGACGCGAACCGATAAGTTTTGACCCTACAAAAAATCGCTCAACGCGGCTACAGATTTCACTTCAAAAAGTATTGTTAAAAAAAAAACCGGCCAAGTGCGTGTTGGACTACGCACAATGAAGGATACCGTAGTTGGGATGAATTTATCCGAAAAACAAACTTACCATTGTAATTTAAAAACGTGTTCTCCCATACATGACACGTTCAACATCCAGCTGCAAATGTAAGTTTGTAATCGCAAAAAAGTAAAAAACGTATTTTTTTTTTGTGATAGCACCCTTAATTTATTCTACAACAGTGAAAATATCATCATCTAGTGAGAATAGAGACCGGTATTTGCAGATGGAAGAGAAAGGAAAATAAATAATTTTCAATCTGTTGCCGTCAAGATGTAATGGACTATTTTATTTTCTCGCAATCTTAATCGTAGTGAAAAGTATAGTGTAACACACGGGGTTAAAAACCGATTATAACTCGGTTTCTATTTACTCCCTCGCTCTACCTCGTATATATGGGTCATTTTAGACCCTTGTGTAACAATCTACTATTTTTGTAGCTGTTATACTTGTGCTGTGAGACCTTGCTTTTTGCCAAATTTCATGATTCTAGGTCAACGGGAAGTACCCTATAGGTTTTAATTTATTTGCGAGTATCGAAATATGTCGCATAAATTTCGCATAAATAACCGTATTTTTTTATTGCGTTGACTTATAGAAGCTTGATTTGTTTAGAGCTCCAAGGGACCGTAGACATACGTATTTGATATTAATTTCAACTTGATATCTACACGCGTTACTGAGAAAAAGGGTCTTGACAGACTGACAGAAAGACAGACAGACGGACAACGAGGTGATCCTATAAGGGTTCCGTTTTTTCCTTTTGAGGTACGGAACCCTAAAAATAAAATATATAGAACAACAGAAACATTTACATTGCTCAACATTTTTTTTTACAAACAAAAACAAGTCATTTTCTAAAAAGAAAAATGTCGCCATATTTACAAGTTAGGAATTAAGGGACGGCAGTGTCAGAAACGTTAATTTAATCAGGAATATTAAAAGGTGGGCACGAACCGTAGGCTCGAGATTTTAAATAGATCTCTCCTTAAGTACCTGGCGAGGGGAATGGCCCTTCATTGTTCATAGCCGATGGGCTAATAAATTGACACTACTTGAGCGATGAGAACAAGGTTTAAAAGGTCCCCGTTGGGATATAATAAGTTGGTCTGTTTTTGTGTTATGTATGATGAAATCCATGGATTTTTTTGTGGATTGATATAAATCGGTACGATAAAAGCGCGAAAATTATTGTCTGAAGACAGAGACTACACCTATATGATATTTTTAACCAAGTACTTAACCATTCAAGTAGATTTTATCTCTAAACAGAACACATCTGATTTTTCAAATCGACCGACTACAACACAGCTTATTCATTACAATCTTCCTCGAAAAAGATTTTTTTTTGTCGAAAATCAAAGGTAAGTTAACAAGACGAAATTATGTTTGGTACAGGTAAGTATAGCATAAGCTGTGCAGATTTCCTTTACCTTTTCCGGCGTAAAGGAAAAATCTACGAAGCTTTATTTATAATATATTTTTTTTAGAAAAAGTTAAAGAAACCGGTCATACTGGTACGCGTGCAAAGAAAATTCCATAACACTTTTTTGTTTACTTAGAAATTCTATTTTCTCCTTAATGTTTATAACTTTAAAATTCTTTGAATACTAGGCTATAATGTGGTAGGTATTTGCATGTTTTAAATTCCTAATATATTATTGAAATAGGGTTTTGTAACAGGTATACAGGGTTTGGAATATTATTATGTAAATTTTTATTGTCCATATAATAATGTACTATGACCATATAACAATATTGGCCATCAACGCTTCATCCTTTCCCTCAGACTTAAACAGCTACAGTTTAACACTACACAGTATAGATTGTGAATCTCATAATTAAAGCTTTAATTTTATTATCAGAGATTTTATTACGTGCAGAAAGATATTCAGTCCCCGTTAAATGTAGGAATTGAATTTGCACGACAAGGAATCTGCATGTTTAATGAGGGTGCAGTCTTTGATTATTTATATGACAGCTACGTCTTAAACTCTCGCCACGTCATTGTGCTGTCATTGTGTTATTCTAGTGTAGCGTATATTTCGGCCAACCAGTTGGACTCCATTTTTTGCGATGAGTGTATGTTTCAAGTTTAAAGTCCCTGGTACCTCATTAACGGCATAACTATGTGAACGTCTATTAACTGCTCCTAAATTACGATTTTTATTTCTGTTTTTTACATACTTTGACATAACCTACAAATTTTAATTTAAAATATATATTAGTGACTTGTGGACAGAATATCTATTCAGTTTTTTTTTTTTTACAGTTGTAATGACAATGTTGTCATTTGGTTTAAATATGTAGGTTTTTATTTTTATTACTTTAGTAATATTTTATATAGATTCTTTTTTAATTTGTGAATGTGAGAACGTTGTAGGCTTAATAGACTGTAGCTTTGTAAACTAACTTTTATTTTGTTAAGTACTTGGTACTTGTTGACGGGCCTACACTGTCCTCCCATACCTATTAACACTGTAACTTATAACATTGTTAAAGCCCACTTTTTTTTAAAAGAGTAACCATGGAGTTTCTTGCCGGCTCTTCTCCATAGGAAACGACCAATTGGAACCGTGCACCTAGCTTCTGACGTTTCATAAGTGCCCATGTAGGTTTATGTGAAATAAAAAAAAAATGATTTTGATTTTGATTTTAAAGGATTTTGTTTTTAGGTTTGGGAATTGATTTGAACACGTGCCTTTGGTTCTTTCACTGCTCTTCTTGTTTTTCTTTATTTATAAGTACACTAATGACCCGCCCCTGCTTCGCACGGCTTTTGCGACTTGATAAAATATCAAGATTACTTTAATAAAATATCAAGATTTCTTTAATAAATGTAAGTTTATCACTAACTTTTTAGGAAAAACTTCCGGAATAAATTATCTAAATGATGTTGAAAACTGCATCAAAATGCGTTGCGTAGGTAGTGACCGAGTGAAGACTTGTGCTACAATTTAAATACCTACCAAAGCTGCTTCCGATTACCGGTAAGTACTCACACTCGGGTGTTCTGCTTGCGCTTTCAACTTGCGTTTCAGGTATGCGAGATGCATGTATTGCGTAGATGTAATTAATCGAATGCGCTATCAGTTAAGAATCTATTTAACTCTTGTACTACATTTGCCGCTAATTGAGTCACCACGCATGGAAAATTTTTCAATCAACCAATCAACTCAGCCTATAGCAGTCCACTGCTGGACATAGGCCTCTCCCAGGCTGCGCCGCAACATCCTGTCCTCCGCTTTCCGCATCCAGTCTGTCCCAGCCACCTTCTCAAGGTCGTCGGTGCATCTAGCTGGGCTAGCCCCACACTATGCTTGCCGATACGCGGTCTCCACTCCGGGACTCGTCTGCTCCACCGGCCATCGGTCCTTCGACAAACATGGGTAGCCCACTGCCACTGGAAAAGTATTGATGTTGTCATAATATCTGATTTTCTTCCTATCATCATCCTCATAATCTACAGAAATATATAACCAGATAAGTACTCGACATTTTCCTCCCAGAAACATCATTACAGCAATCCTTCCGTTGGCCGCGTTCACTGACGCAGCTTGCGTCAAGTGACACGGGCACGCGTCACTTGTTTCCTTCGCACGAGTACCGTGGCATGCAAAATGTTAAAAGATGGGCTGAAGGTTTGTTGGTATCTACAGGTCGTATTTTACAAGTGATCTGGACGAAACTGGGTTTACAAGTTTTACTACTTTATAGAATTCATTTACTGTCGGGGATTTTTGATTCAAGTGGTACTTCCTCCAAAAAGGGAGCTACATATCGCCGCCTTATGACATCCGATTTCAATAGTTTTATTTTATTTGAAAAGTAGTAAGTCTTGTACCTTTAAATTGGTCTCTGAAAAATTTGGTGAAGATCTGATTAGGATCTTCGGCATTATGAGCAGAATAGCTCTTCTAAATACAGTATTGCTCACTTTTAGATTTCTATCAGTGGAATCGGCCCTATAACTAGTAGGTAGATTTGATGGATTGATGAGATGACCTGAGACTCCTCCTCATCACACAATTAGACTGCAGCGTTACCTTTGCCAATTAAAACCTATTAGTATTTTTTTCTGGCTGGCCTACAAATTTTTACTCATAGTTTTTCTTTACCATGTTTTTAAAACCAAAAAACATGGTAAATATCCCGAACTTTAGTGGTATATTAATTTTTGCTAAAATTTTGTGCCGCGCCAGGTCTACTGTTCGCAGAACTACCATTACTGTTCTCTTAGCTATAATAACCTGGTTATGTTCATCTGCTCATGTGAGCAGATGAACATAACCAGGTTATTATAGCTATGATGATAGCTATGATTATTATGTTGGCGATGTTTTTTCTTAGATATGTATCTAAGAAAAAACATCGCCAACATAATAATCAGACGATCCCTCATCCACAAACTCAATGACAACCCCTCAGGTGACTTATATAAAAAAAGGTAATCATATAATATATTTCATCTTCCTTCGTGGAAATGAGCGGTAGGCCGCTAAACACGTTCCTTATACACACTTCGGCGAATCTTTAAAGGGTAAGTCACATACTGTGATACATTCATAATAACTAGAAAGATTATTTTGTACGATGTCCTTAAGCTTCTTCATTAACTTGCAAATACTCATACGAATGATGTGCTGTCAAAAGTACGAAACGGGTTTGACTAGACTGAAAACGAATTCCAAAATAGTCGGGTAGATTTTATTTTGTAATAGTACTGAATCTGAATGGCAATGGCATGCACAGATATTTGCCGCTAGTAACATCACTTAATTTTTTTCTGATTTTTTATAGAAGTCAGTCATCAGGATCTTGTCAGTTGCAGAGTAAAAGGGGACTGACACTTAGACTTTGGAGAAGCTTGACAGTACAGCTGGAGGTCAGGCGCTAATATATAATCCCGCAAATAGATTTGATATCTTGCAATGTACAAATATTCTTAAACGTCATCATCAGTGTATCAACAATACCTGCTATTAATAATCCACAGCTACCACGCACATTAGCCAAAAGTATACTGTGCACAACAGTCCTTAGCGACGAACAGACTCAATGTTCCTAAAGTACGGTGACACATTACACCATTTCCGCACTCGGTATAGCCTGACTTAAGGCTTATCCAGATTGGTGCTATATCGCAGGCGCGACGCGACTCTAGTAGCACAATTTCTTTGTCGGTGGCTGTCACGCCCGCGATATCGCACCAGTCCGTACGAGCCTTTATTCCTGGCTGGAGAAAGGACTACTATTCATGTACTGTGTAAATAAATACTTTGCAATTTATCACTTAGTTTCCCCTATCATTGTAGGAAGAAAAGGATGATTTTTAAAAAGATTTCTCTCATAATAATTTTGTTGGTCAAACACCAACAAAATGGATGTGATGTGTGTGTGTGGATGTTGGATTGGGCATGAAATTGCATTCGTTGTTTTTAATTTTATTGTTGTTCTGATTGTTTTAGATTTGGCAGCGGTGAGAATATTATGAAGATATTATGTAATTGGAATTGAGTGTTTGTTTTTCTTTTTATCGGGCTTAAGGAGTAATGAAAACACCGCTTCTATATTTAACTTGCCGGGTCAAGGGACAAAGCATGGACGTATAAAACTTCGGACGGATTCTCGCTAACAGAAAACTGTGTCACTCAGAGTCAGCCAGCTCGCTGTACGTACCGGCCCCCACGCACACATTCACAGCATACTCACCCATTACGCGTGCAAACGTCAACACAGTCGACACGTCTATGCGGCAAAAAAAGTATTGAAATACAGCATGTCTTGTGTGGTGGAATGTTGCAAAAACTGTAGCGATCGGAAGAAAAAAAATACAGGAATCACGTTTCATAGGTAAATGAATAATTCAACAACTTAGTTCCCGATTTCATAGATTACAATCAATATTTATTCACCAGAACAAAATAATTCATCACAAGGCCAGTGTTGCCAATATTCACGTGACAAATTACACTAAATATACGGGAAATTAATATATTTTTAATCAATTCAATTATTTAGGTTAATTATTGCTAGTTGTTTTATATTCTTTCTACTAGATTTCCTAAAGTAAATGAAGTTTGGCGAAATGATTGGATTGAAAAAATTCGAAATTGTAACTGTCAAAATGACTGGATTCCAAACAAATACAGTGCCATTTGCAGTTTACATTTTGGAACGAATGACTTTTATACAACTAAAGGAGGACTCCGGCGAGTTGTTACATATGCAGTACCTCAAATTTGTCTGCCGACCTGTATTTTTCTTAAAATAAAACAATATTAAGTGGGTAATTTTGGCTATCATGACAACCCTAAATTCACTCACACATAAGACTGTCGCCGCCATTACGGGACACAGTTTTCTCTTAGAGGGAGTTCCCTCTGACTTTTTTTATAAGTCTATGGGACAAAGATAAAGTTTGCAATAAAATCTTTCATATTTAATTGTGATTATTGAAGATTAAACACAATATTATACAAATTGTTATGGCAATCTCCCCATTTTGAGAGGCCTATGTCTAGCAGTGGACGTCTTTCGGCTGGAATGATGAATGCAAATAAAAAAAAAACTCTGAAAAATTATAATCGGACACATTTATGTTTATTTGAGGAATGATCTCATTTGTCTTTAAAGCTCACTCATGAAAGCTCTCGGAATTAATAAAAAGATTTTATTCCATTATACAAATAAAGCTGTTATTCAGTGCAATTGATTCTCAAAAATTGGTAAAAATGTATCAAAAAAATCTAATAAGCAAAAATATACGTAGCATTCCATCTTCGTCAAACAACATAAAATAAACGTTGAGCCTAGTCCGAATCTTCGTGAATCCTGGTAACTTTTCGTGCACGTACCGAGATAACGCTTTGTACTTCATAGCGGGCCAAGTTTGAGGATTGGAAGAACAAGCTGGCTGTAAAGTTGTCCCAACTTTGTATGGTGCTTGTATGAGATGTTAAGTTTTGTCAATATTTATTTAGAGGGATGGGTGTAGTTATTGTATAACTTTTATAAAGTGACCACGAAGCGTTGCATATTTAATAAATTATATCTAATAGGATAGTTTCCAGTTTCCAAGCAAAACAAAACAAAAAAACATAAATTCGAAAAGTAGGCCAATATCGCCAGCCGACACTTAGTTCAGTATTTCTCCGCCTAAGACAGGCTAGCTTGCAGTGGTATAGTAAACAAGCTGATGTTATTGTCAAATATAATCACGTTACTTTTTTAAGGTCGAACGCTCTAGTACATACACACACGAACATATTATAGTGTATTAGTGATGTTCTTCAGACAGGTCAGGTGCGTAGTTCTCGCAACCAGCGTGCGTGTATGACCAGATTTATGAACGTAAACAAAGCAAAAGGAGTATGTACGAGTAAGGATCGTAGCAGGTGGCGTGCTGTAGTTTCTGCCTACCCCCATGGGGAGAAGGCGTAAGATTATGTATGTATGTTTACGATACTTTTTCACGTTTAAAAACTCTGATCTTTGTTGCTTTATATTTACATATTGTGGTATAGTAATTTTATTCTAGGTGCATCGTCTTCACATTGAATCATTTTTAAATTGTAAAATAAATATTAATATTGTAAAACATTTTTAAAACAGTAACGGATGAGTTTCTTGCCCATTATTCTCCATACGAAACTACGCTTTGGAAGGGAAAACTAGGATCAATTCCGTTTTTGTAAATTTTGACGTTCAAAAGTGCCTCTTATGTGCCTATTTGAAATAAATAATTTGACTTTGACTTTGAATGTTGATTTTATATAAATAGCCTTCGTAGACTTTTAGCCTGGGCTTCTGGCCAAAAACCTCAAACTTTTAAGCTAATATAAAACATATCCACCGCTACTGACATAGGCACTCTTAATCCCAATTTAGATAGGAAATCCATACCCACAAAAACCATTTAGTCCTAACTTTAGCAACGCTACAGTCAACTAACTTATATGTAGCTTTGCTTAGTCCAGCGGTATTTGCATTGGAAAACTGGAGACGGCCTGTAGCTGGCTGTAGCTTTCCGAATCTGTAATCCAAATTGTTTGCTCCCAGTTGGCCAATTAATAGTTTACCAGTTTGCGGGTTTGTCGAGCCAACTGGAACATTTCCACTGCATAATACACAGAGAGTCATTTACATATAAAAGTAACGAAGCTCTGGGCAGTGATCACTGGGATGGGTAAATTGGAGTTCTGGATGGACTAGATTGGGTCATCACTGAAAATCTCCTTGGAGACCTAGTGGTGGAAATTCGTACTATTGGTTAACTCTTTGACTGTTTAGTTTGATGTTAGAGAACCATATTGTGTAATGCCAGTTGCTTGTGAAGATCGTATGTTTGACACAAAGCTTTGAATCCTATGTGCTATTTAATTTTGAATTTTAATAGGAAAGCTGGCTTATTTGTTAATTGCAGTTTCCCTGAACACATTGTAAAGTCTTTCCGATAATATAATCGATATGCATTTTGCACAAGCTCGGAATTATCGTATATATTATAACTACTTACGGCTTCAAAATTGTATAAGGATTCTTAAAATATATATCTAATAGCAATACTCTTCAACTTCAAGTCAAAGCAATCTCAGATTACGAGCAGTTTGTATATTTACAATTTATGGCTCTTTACCGCAATTTCACCCTCTTTACCCCTTTGATGCCATTCAATTACAGACTCTATTCCTTTGGAATATGGTTGATAATAGAAATTCTGTTTTACCGAAATAAAATCAACTTTGACAATTGGCAATGCCTTCGGCGTTTTTCTGGTATTTGTAAAGGCTTCAAGTTTTATTTCGGATATCTTTTATGCAAATCAATATAAATGATTCCTTTTGCCTATATCTATAAATTGTGGGTTCGAAAAGTAACCTATCAGTTTGCTCAAGAAAACGTTTTGGTTATTTATATTACTTATTTTTTGTTATGTACATAAAGACGATCATTTATGAGGAGTATTACTAATAGACCATAGTACCAAACATTTTAGAAAAGTGACAGCTACCTCAGGTACTACCATAGCTAAGGACCCGCTTCATCGCTTCGACCTTGATAATTTAATTCAAACCCCTCCTTGTTACTTTAAGTGTCCAAACATAACATTTTAAAAGTCAAAAAGTCAAGCACATGGTTTAATTTTTTTGCTCCGTCGCGTCAGTGTAATGTAATTGCTATATGGCGCTCCAGTGTGAGGATAAATAAATAAATACAATTTTAGAAGTCAAAAAGATCCATGAACTATAAAGCAACAAGAACTGACCTTAAAATAAAAGATCATTCTTATCAGTTGACAGCGAGCCATCGATGTTGCAAAGTGAAAAAAAAAAAATCTTTCTAAAAAGGCGCGCGCGTTGACGTCGTTCCGTTCAATTTTCGTGATTCCAACGCACATACGTACAGGGCCAAATTGTAAAAAATAAAGTATTCCAACTAGCTTCCCGTCTATACGATAAAAACAAACGGGTGAATTGAGAGTTTTGGTGAAAAAGATTTTTCGGGCAGTTTTTTTGCACGGCAATTTTTAGAAGCGGTCTGTTTTTTTGGTGGCCCGTCAGATAGATATCCGGATTGCTCGGTATTTGAACTGTATTAATGATGCGGCGCTTTTTCTACACACGATAATCCAATTTCAACTGAAAAACTAATATTTTGTTCTAATTAGCACCACACCGGTGTAAAGTAAATTAAACTTGTATATAGATATTATATTCCACTATATAGCGTGTGATGTCAAGAGCAAATTCAAGCGTTACCTATTTTAATGAAAACATCAAAGGTCAAGTTTCAGATTCGAATGTATGGAAATTATTTAGTGTTATGAATATACACACACACATCAAGTTACCAAAAACTGTCAAATTTTCTCCCTCGATTTTGAACTTAAACATTTGAACAACATTTTAAGGTTTAAAATCATTTGGAGAAATTTTACAGTTTTGTATAACCTGATGTGCACTGTACAATAGGCCGCACGTCAGTAGCAATAAAACCAGTATAAGCTGGCCTCTTATTCTATTGAACCTCTGTCTAAGTCAGCTCACGGTCAAAATATTACCACAGACGCGCGGTCGGCTGTAGGACCTACATAAGTGTTTCGAAAATCTGTCCTATTTTGTCTATGGTCTTAGCAAAAGAGCCATGCCGCTTTGGTTTACGTCAAGCCTAAACCTAACTTTAGGTAAAAAAATATACGGCTAAGATTGCGGGTAGGAGGATTCTGGCATTTTCACGGCAAATTCGAGACGCCGAAATGAATGTGACGTGCCTCGCATATTTCTACGGATTCGTGGTACGGACCTTTGCGATGTTGTCGAGATTGAAAATAGATATTTTATTTTTGATTAGTTTAGAGGAGAAACTTACATAATCTGCCTATAATGTTCCCACTGCTGGGACACAGGCCTCCTCTTTCTGTGAGAGGGAGTGGGCCGTAATCCACCACGCGGGCCATTGCGGGTTGGTGGGTGTCACATGTCTTCGAATTTTTAGTTCTAGGACATGCCGGTTTCCTCACGATGTTTTCCTTCACCGTTTTGAGAGCAGTGGTGATGATATAATTTACACAAAGTAAAGCGACTGTCTGGGTTCGAACCTACGACCTACTACTCGTAAGTCGAGGCCTTTAACCACTGGGCCACCTCTGCTCTCTTGAGGAGAAACTTGATAAATGATATTTATTTCTGTTTTATAAAAACTAGATGATTGGAAACACCGACCGTGTTTCCAATCCGACTACTCTGAGAAGAAACACCGACAAAAACTCAGAGGTCACAGTCTCTTTTAAAGTCTAGACATATTCCTGGTTAAATCATGTGAGGACCCAGTAGATTAGTGTAGTGTAGTGATGCCGCAACGGTAAATATAAGCTGTAGGTGCAGCAGCTGTGTAGAATGTAGTATTAGCTTTAGTCTATTCATGACTTTAATTTGTACTGAAAATTAAACTGATTGAATATGTGGCGGCATCTACAATGCCACATGTGAACTACGCATCAAAGATAAACGTGAAACAAATCCTGCATCGCATAAGCAATGTTTACCGCGCGACTGACATATTTATTATATACGACATCCGAATATCAATCGTCGGGCAGTTCCCCACCAGACACAACGCCCGTCTGTTCGGAGGATTCTCCATTTTCTATGGAGGATGAGTGAACTTCACACCCTGTTCCTCATACCTCCATACTGGTGACCCCGACGTAATTTGTAAACACTACAAATACAAAGTTGTTTCCAAACCAACTGAAAGATATCATCATCCATCATCATCTAATCTTTTTCCAACTATGTTGGGGTGCTCTTCCAGTTTTATTATTCTGAGCTGAGGCCCTTTTGGCATTATAATAATATTGTTTTCTGTTTTTATAGTTTTAAGGTGTATTTTTGGCTGTAATGCCAATAAACGCATTTTTCTTTCTTTTCTTTTCTTTTTAACCGGATGCAGCAAAGCTGAATGGTGGTGTTTTACATGGAGCAACTGCTTAACTGACCTCCACAAACAAGTTACTGGGTAACATGTGAGCACCATGTATTAGTCGAGGGTAATTTATATGATTCCACCTTTTATAAACGGGTCTGAGTAAAAACGCTCGCAGTTATAAAATCTAAACCGAAGGCAAAATGTAGTTTGCCTTGTCACTATATAATAACACTGGACAATTCAAACTTGAATTTTCAAGTATTTAGTTCTATTTCTTAAGGTTGGTCACAGTTCTAACCTAAACGAACCCATTTGGTCGGGGTGCTCTGGCTTAGTTACTGCGACCAATTCAGCGCGTGCTCGGTCACAGTTCCAACCGAACCTACAATAACAATCAATGTCGAAATTATAACAATTGAACGAGTTGCCAATTTGCCTTCGACATATTTCATAACCGGACATTCTTCCTTCGACATATTTTAAACGGACGGTGTCGTATGTATACCTGTATAATGACGAATCATACAATTTGCCTGCGACATATCTATCACATAATTAATTTATCTGTCATTGCTTCATTTTTAGGGTTCCGTACCTTAGAATGAAAAAAATGTCTATTAAACTTAAAGGGCTTGTTGTAAGGATTTCAGATATATATATTTTTTAAATAAATAGTTTTAAAGTTATCTAAGAAAATAGATGAAAATTTACCATTATCTCCAAAACTACTGAGCCTAAAATGAAACAAAAAACAGGATACTACGACTTACTTATAGATTACAGGAAAAACTATAAGAAGTCTTTGGTCTTAAATCAACATGGTAAATTTCTCAATATTGTGCTTAAAAACTTACATTTGCAGTTGGAATGTATAAGGGAACATGTTTTTCAACTTCAATGTTAAGTTTGTTCTAGGGATAAATTCATCTCAACTACGAAAACCTTCATTGTGCGTGGTCCAACATGCATTTGGCCGGTTTTTTTTATTATTATTATTTTTACCTATTGTGGTACTTTTAGTGATTTTAGTCTAGGTGAATCGTCTCCACATATTGCAAGCCACAATTCGAAAACCTACAAATATTGACTGTACCATCACTTTATGTGTATGAAGCCACACACATGTGTGTCTTTGTGTGTGCTTTATGTGTATGAGTCATCATTCTCATGCCCTTATCCCAATTTATTTGGGGTCACTGCAAAATGTCCCTTTCCTTCATACTTCTCTATTAGTCGTCATCTCGATAGTCAACCCCTTTCTAGCCATATCATCATTCACACAGTTCATCCATCGTTTCTTTCGTCTTCCCCTACTTTTATAGCCATCGACATTAATACTCATAACTTTCCTCATGACATTTTCCTCATTCCTTCGCATCACAAGCCCATACCATGACAACCAATTTCCGCACATCTTTTCAGTCACGGGTGCCACTTTCAGACTTCCTCTTATGTGCTCATTTCTTATTCTATCCATTCGTGTCACACACACATATCCCACCACACCACACCACATCACACCACACCACACCACCCACACACCCCACACCACACCACATATCCCTCTTAACATTCTCATCTCAGCTACATGCAATTATCTTTCATTCATCCCTTTTGTGGCCCAACATTCTGATCCATACAAGACAGCAGGTTTAACCATTGTTGTATTTATAAAACCCAGAGTCACAGATTCTTCTCGTAACCTGCCGCCATTTCATCCATCCAGTGTAAATTATGTGCTTAACCGTCCGATCTCCTTCGCCATGGCTTTGCACGCGTGAACCGAGATATCAAAAATTGGAGCAGACTGGGAGAAGCGCGCCATCAAGCTCTATGGCTTCAGAACTGGAGAGACTGAAGAAATCACAGAACATATATTTAGTTTTGGTTCTGCTGATCTTCAAGACAACATTTTCCAGCTTCTGTTGCCATTTCTCCAATCTGCTCTGTATCTCAGGTCCATTTTCACCGACCAGAACAATGTCATCGGTAAACAGCATGCACCAGGGACCACCCTGTATGTCCGACGTCAGAGCATCCATAATAAACAGGAAGAGGTAAGGACTTAAAGCCAACCCTTGGTACAAGCCTGCAACCACACTGAACTCGTCAGTATTGCCAGCAACCGACCCGACGTAGGTACAAGTTTTACTGTTCGTAGCATGAATTAACTCTACATACTTTCCGGGCAAACCTTTCTCTCTCAAGGCCCACCACAACATAACCCGAGGTACCCTATCATACGCTTTCGCCAGTTCAATGAACACCATGTGCAAGTTCTTGTGTACAAATACACAAAACATTGCAGCCCACAACGCTGTTCACGGATTAATTATAGGATACCATACAGTGAAAATAATAGATAGGAGAAAAATATATAAATAATAATATATAATTAATATATACAAAATATTGATTAAATGACTAGATAACGGTGGAGTTTCTTGTGAATTCTTCTCCATAATATGAAACTACCTATGGGGGCGACTATACTCGTACCTACAATCATAATTATTTTCCTGTACGGACGTATAAAAGTGCCTATTAAAATTAATGATTTGACTTTGACATGAGACCCCTTGGTGAGACGGGTTGTCAGACTTCCAGGCTTCATTTTCGGCTCTATTTTTGTCACTACATTTTGTTTACATTTTCTTTTGTCTATTGCTTGGAAAAACTACATCTGTCTACTATGTTATCTACTAAACTGAGTCAGCTTTCTATTTATTCATTAGCCTATTAGTAGGTACCTACGTATATCTATTTACCATAAGGATTCTGAGTCATTGCCCAGTGAATCTTCAAGCCTTTAGAAGTAATAACCAAGTTAAACATCGACGCATTAGCTAATTTCTTTACTCGGTTAGTTTCGAGAGGACTTCAAACCCACTCTCAAGTCATTGGCTTAAACTTTAAAGTTTCACGATTTTAAATAAAAATATAGAAAATTGGTTTTGCAGTAGTAGTAGGTGGCTAATATTCAACAAGTTTATGAGTTTTTTCGTCGGTATTGTAGTTATTTAAAGATTTGGCGATCGATAACTGTTTTTACCAATGCCAGATTATTCCTACCTTCAGAAAACCTTAACGAACCCGCTTCTTCATTCAATCACAGGTAGGTAAGGTATTCAAAATATTCCGTTCGTAAATCCCGCAGCGTTTTGGAGAGAAAATCAAGATAATTAGCTATATTTCGTATTTTTAGCGGTCACGAACGAGACGTAGGTACAAAAAAAAAAATACTCGTCAGTTGCTTGAATATGTAATTCAAGAGGTTTCGTGCCACGCTAGATTTTGGTGATATTTTTCTTAAATATTGCAGTACGCGACACCTGTTTTAATTATATTTTTGTTTCTACTAATAATAAAAAATCAACTAATAATAATCAGGTTTCCTTTTAAAATACTTGTTTGTTTTCTCAGCTTCAAAATAAAACTTAGGTCTATCGTTTACGACGCTGCTCAAAAATAACCAATTAAAAAAGAAACCGACAAGTGCGTGTCGGACCACGCACAATGAAGGGTTCCGTAGTTGGGATGAATTTATACCAAAAACATACTTAACATTGTAGTTGTAAAAAATGTTCTCCCTTACATCGATATACGCCACGGTCGATTTTCCAACTACAAATGTAAGTTTGTAATCACCTTTTTTAAAACTTTGACGTGATTAAACCACAAATTTACAATTTTTAGACTTTTTCCTTAACTTGTGCTGTGCGATCTTGCTTCTTGCCAAATTTCATGATTCTAGGTCAACGGGAAGTACCCTATAGGTTTTGATTTATTTGCGAGTATCAGAATGTGTCGCATATATCGTCGTATTTTTTCGCTTTGTCTTAGGAGCTTGATTTTTTTGGAGCTCCAAGGGACAGACAGAAAGAAAGACAGACAGACAGACGGACAACGAAGTGATCCTATATCCTGTACCTCAAAAGGAAAAAACGGAACCCTAAAAAACACAAATGAGAGTAGTTAGAATGTCACAGTAATAGTATGTCAATGGCTCCAATACTCACTGGTGATTTTAGTTTGTGTGTGTGTTTTGAGTTTCAGCGTGGGCGATAGGCCTTAGTGCGTTTGTCCATCGCAGCCGTCACCAGAACGTCACCGAGAACGAGATGACGGCACTGAAGTAGCGATACATACATTTACTATGGCCGCGTGTCCACCGGACGTCCGTCACCCATTGTGGCCCGTCCCACCGAAGGTCAAAGTTCAGCGCGACCGCTAGAACTCGGCCCGAGATTGCGACGGGCGGTTGTGCCGGCAATACAAAACACGTTTGATCTTGTCCACACACTGCCGTCGCACCGGCGCGGCGGGCGGGCGCCGTTCACTCGGCTTTCGTTTTATCTATCCTAATATACTGAACCCTGAACCGCCAAGTTCGGTCGGGGTGGACAAACCATCGCCGTCATCGGGACGCCACGGTAGGTTCGAATATATCGTTTCTCGGTGACGGCTGCGGTGGAGAAATGGCCATAATTAAAAAAAAAAAAAAAAAAACAATTTTCGGTGTAAGTTTTTACACAACAATAACCAATTTGCAAAAAATATAACTGGCTACCTTTATAAGATAAGGGCCTTACGTGACGCAACCTGCAGATAGCTAAGCCCAGTGCTTCGATAATTTTGTAACAGAACCCTAAAAATGTGCCTCAAAAAACAAATACTAAAGTCTTAAACCATGTAGAAATAAATATTAATGTAGCCCAAGTTGAAAGACAGACCGTCAACGGATCGGCACCTATCTGACGGGTGAAGCAGACCTAAGTGGCAAAGTTTGGCTCGAGGTCTTATGACAGAGATGCTCAATCTTGTCATACCACCCCAGAGAGAGCAATCTGAATTTAATTTTAAAGTTTTTGAATAAATCACTTTGTTTAGCGAATTGTTAAGTTTCTGCTTCTATTTTTTTCTTGTAATCTAGAGTAGTGCTTTGGGGAGAATATAATTTTATTTGGACTGTTTGTTAGTTTTTAGGGTTCCGTACCGAAAGGGTAAAACGGGAACCCTATTACTAAGGCTCCGCCGTCTGTCTGTCTGTTTATCTGTCTGTCTGTCTATCTGTCTGTCTGTCCATCTGTCACCAGGCTGTATCTCATGAACCGTGATAGTTAGACAGTTGATTGCCGTTATAACAACAAATGACTGTAACTTTTATGGTGTACATAATAAAGAGTATTCTATTCTATTCTATACTAAAAAAACAGAATAAAATAAATTTTTAAGGGGGCTCCCATACAAAAAACGTGATTTTTTTGCCATTTTTCTAGATACGGAACCCTTCGTGCGCGAGTCCGACTCGCACTTGATCGGTTTTTTTATTGAAATCGAAAGGGGAGATGTTTACAACAGATAATCGTATAAGGTCCTGTACGGAGGTAAACGATATCTCTAAAGGGATTGAGATAAATATGATGAAACTCATTATTTTATATAACCACTAGTTACCATAAATTTTATAAAAGTCTCTAAACAAATTGCAGTATTTGTTTTAGTGATGATTATTTCTTTATTGTTTTAGCCAAATTAAACGATCTTTGGTATTATAACATACCCGAAATCAGAACCGCGAGATCCCCTTTAACACAATGTTTATTAAGGGGGAGGTAGTAAGAGTTCCAAAAAAGAAGGAATCCTTTTCAAACTTACATTTACAGTCGTAGCTACATTAAGTGAGAAATTCTCATGACATGCGACTATGCGTATCCTATGACAGCGGCCCTCAACATTTTCCATCCCTCCCTCGGGAGTCTTCAGAATCCATTACGCGACATACAAGGGACATTTCCGATGGAAGCTGACGAATCATAAATCATTTCGTATCTAAAACGAATCTACGATTACGTCTCGTATTATTATGGCTTGTTTACATATTGGTTTTTGTGGTTTTGGTACTGTTTTCAATTTGATTGGGGATATGGGAATGGTGATAATTGGCAATTTGTAGTTTTTTGAAATATTTCCAAATAGAATTTTGAAAAACTTGCTGAGCTAAGCGTTACTACTACAAGCGTTTTTTTATCGAACGCTAAAGAACGTTTGTGGTAATAATAGCCACATTATCAACACTGGGTGATAGCAAACTGCCGTGTCATGCAATAATGATGGGCAAGCAAGCAGCTGTTGATGATTGGTAACAGTCGTCTATAAACACCCAGAGGGTTTGCCTGAACCAGCTTTAACGACAGAATTGACGGAGTTGAGTCTTTTAACGTGACCAAACTGAAAAATCAAAAATGTTAAGCTTAGTTAAAGGATTAAGAAGAACACCAATAATATGCAAGCCGCATTTCTATAAATCATTTTTCATCACAAAAAATTGGGACATCCAGCCAATTCTTATACCAAATAAAGGACGCAGACAGCCATAAAATAGCTCATTTTTTCTTTCAACTTTGGCAACCACGGTCCACATCAATGAACGACACATTTATCTTCCGATTGCCGCGGGAGTCTCATAAGTCACTGACAGACGAATAATTTCGCAGAGACCTGTTCTGGATTGGCAGAATTCGTGGCTGATATGTCTTTTTGCTATTTTTTTGGCTCACCAAAAGTGACGGTGGTGAAATATATTCATATGTTTTTGTTACACGTTTATTGTAATTAGCTATTAGGATTCAAGATAGATGTAAGATATTACCAACTTCTTACGTGAAAAGACGAGGTTTAGCATCAAGTTGCATTTAAAATCCAACCACGTAAAACATTCATCTTCATCTGCATAGCCTTTATCCAACTATGTTGGGTTCGACTTCCAGCCTAACCGGACACAGCTTAATACTAGTACTTTATATGGAGCGACTGCCTATCAGACGTGAATATTTGTGACAAATGTTTTCATAGTAACATAATTGTTTTATTTAAAAGGTTTGCACGCAAACGATACACAACCCAAACGTACAATAGCAAGTACATCAAACACTACACTTGAAGACAAACAAAGTTGCTTTCGATCGAGTTGAACATGTGGAAGTCAGAGCAATAAAATGGACCACATAAACTGTAACTAAAGCGATCACAACTTTCTCAAAACAGTTTGGATGTCATAGTAAAACAAGGGAACAAGATATACTATCGCAAGGGTGTAGGATTTAGCTGGTAAACGCGCGATCCGAACGCAAAATCTTGAAGGGGAAGTGACAAATATAAAGATTGCCTTCTTACTCATTTCTTGTCCCTTGAAGACGGGTTTTTAGATACTCAACATTAAACGCAGCTTTTTAATCTGTTTTACTGCGAATGGTGCCATAAAGTAAGTCCAATCCGATAGTAATTGATGTTTAAAAAATATTCTGAATTGAATTGCCTGTGCAAATAGTACCTATATTCCATAAACCAGATAGATCCCATCTTAAAACATTTTTTATGCCTTATCATGTGAAAGCCACGGTGTGGAATGGTGCGCTACTGCCATTAATACAGGCTCGTGCAGACAGGCGTGACACGACGGTGCGACGCGACACCGAAAACAATTTCCGTGAAGTTTTCATATGAAATTGTTTCGCCAGGGTCGCGTCACGCCGTCTCATCGCGCCTGTCTGCGGGAGCCTTAATACAAACATTTAATTTTACGTCTGGGTAGTTAATTATTGAGACTTAATGCAATTCATAATAAAAGAAAGAAACATGAGATTGTAATCCTTTTAAATTAGATATATAGGTAGTAGTTAAAACGAATTGAATAATAAAATGACGGAGGATACAACATTGCTGGATTACGTGGGACACTCAGAAAGTTTTGAGAAACTGAAAAACCAACTTATATATGGATAAAATAATTTTATTAAATTTTTTCAAAGAACTCTTCGCCAGCCTCTACGAGTATACAAAGTTTCATGCGTCTGAACCAATTTTCGAAACACTTTTTCCAGTCCACCGCGGACACCTCTTTTACGGCCTTCTCGAACGTTGTTAACGCATCTTCTGGCGATGAAAACTGTAAACCTTTCAGTTGATTTTTTATTTTAGGGAATAAAAAGAAGTCACATGGTGCCAGATCAGGACTGTAAGGAGGGTGACCCAAGACTTAGACTGGTGTGGTGTCCAGGAAGTCCCTTGTTTTGAGCGCTAAGTGTGCGGGTGCGTTGTCGTGGTGAAGCAGTAGCCTGTGGAGCCCGATGTTCGGTCGCTTGTTGCTCATTGCAGTGAAAACTTCTGGCAGGCATTTCATAGTAGTACCGTTTGGCGTTGATGCTGCTTTGATTTTGTAATAGAATCTACACCAGATACCCCATCAAAGTGAAGAAACTGGTTATCAAACTTTCCCTGCGCTTCTCGATCGCTTCACTTTAGTAGGCGTTTGTTTGTTTTGAAACAGCCAAACTGTCGACTGATGCTTTGTTTCTGGATTGAATTGATAAATCCAGGATTCGTCACCTGTCACAATGTCGTAAACGCGCCGACACGAACCTGCTTCAAATTTATAAATCATGTCACAGCACCATTCCACACGGACCTGCTTCTGAGCTTCGGTGAGGTTATGCGGCACCCAGCGTTAAACTACCCTTCTCACGCGAAGGTGTTCGTTTAGAATCTTGTGAACGCTTCCCGATCCAATCAACAATATATGTTGAATCTCTTCGTACTTAATTCGCCCGTTTTCTTGAATTAAAATTTTCACTGCTTGCACGTTTACCTCGGTAACAGCCGTCGAAGGACGACCACTTCTTTCATCATTCCCCAAAGTTAGACGACCGCGCTTAAATTCGTTATGCCAACGGTAGATGGTTACTTTAGGAGGGGTTTCATCCATAAATTCCATTTGAAAACGATCAAACGACTCATTTGGTTTTAGACCACATTTGAAATCATAAAAAATCATCGCACGAAAATGTTCCCGACGCAGATTAATTTTTCAATGAAACACGATAATTCAATTTTGCTGTCAAAAAAACGTGGAAGGCAATCCAAAATTCGAACGACGGTATTTTTACTTGTAAATAATCATATTTTTTTTAATAATTATTATCTGCCAGGGCTTCATACATAAAAACTTTTTTTTGCATTACTTTGTGAGTGGCCTGGTATATATAGTGCCTGTATGTGTTGTACGACATACACATAATCAGCCTATAATGTTCCCACTGCTGGGACACAGGCCTCCTCTCTGTCAGAGGGAGTGGGCCGTAATCCACCACGCGGGCCCAGTGCAAGTTGGTAGATGTCACATGTCTTTGAATTTTTGGTTTTAGGACATGCCGGTTTCCTCACGATGTTTTCCTTCACCGTTTTGAGAGCAGTGGTGATGAAATAATTTAGACAAAGTAAAGCGCCGTCTGGGTTCGAACCTACGACCTACAACTCGTAAGTCGCGGCAGTTACCACTGGGCCACTGCTCTCGTGCGACAGGACTTGTTGTATTTTATGCATAACAGAATTTGTATGCATACTTCTTCTTGGAAGGAGGACGCTTCTTCCCTGTGGCTAAGTAATAACAGCCGCACGGATCACCGGTGGATGGGTGACCATCTTTACATACCAATATCCCTCCGCTCCTTGCACAGCCTGCACAGCCAGCCTCGCAAAGCACGTTAAGCCGTTGTCATTCTTTGACAGTCGTTACTGTTCGCCAGAGGCCCGAAACTCTGATAACCACTCTTACCAAAGGGTATCGTGTTACCCAGTTATTGGGTTGTGGAGGTCAGATACGCAGTCGCTCCATGTAAAATACTGGTATTCAGCTGCATTCAGGTAGAGTGGAAGCTGACTCCAACATGGTTGGGAAAAGACTAAGCAGAGGAAGACTTCTTCTTCGTGTCGCTGGCATGACAGTTATTAAAACTTTTCTGGCCCATAACTTCCCCACTTCCACTGCGTTATCGGTGGCAGCACATAGGTCACTTTAGCTGCATGTTTTGAGAAACACAGTGTAGGATAGTAGGTAGAGCATAGTTTGTGATACAGCTGCACATCAACACCCTGCTGCCGTTCTGTCGAAGTACTTTACGAGGTTTCATTTACATCTTCTCACTTTGGTACACAGATGATTCAGGGAGCTCCAAGTGGACCACGGAAAGTTACAACCTACAGAAAGATGCTAGTTTGGTGGTAGACAGAGAGGGGGGAAAGGTATCCTGGCAGTTTGCAAGGAACGTGCGTCGACCGCGTGAAAACGCTGTCGATTTTAAGAAGCTGCGCCTACTTTTTAGCCATTGCGTTGATGATTGAGCACCAAATAGTGGGGACTAGTATCAGACTCCAGTTAGTGTTTCTCTAATGCGCTCTTCGGATTTGTGGAGGTGCTATGCTAGCTGTGGGATATGGCGCACTGACCGCAGTCGGTTTGAGGCAGCCTGTCATTGTTCAGTATGTTTCGTTCAGAGCAACATCTACTTCCTTGGCGTGGGTTAAACAGTGCCACGCTGGCCATGCATATTCACCCGCAGAGAAGCAGAGTGCTAGGCCAGTGGTCTAGAGTACCTTAGGTGAGGCACCCCAGGTGGTTGAGGTTAGGCGCTTGAGCAAGTTGTTGCGGGAACCGACAATTTTTCTTGGGTTTCAGACAATGGTTCTTAAATGTCAGTACCCTGTCAAGGGTGACTTCCATGTAGGTAGGGTTACTGCAGTGTTCAATAGTGATACCTTGCCTGTGAATGTTCAGGGTGCTACTTGCCGAATTGTTGCGGAGATGGAAAGCACCCTCTGTTTTCGTAGAGTTCGGGTAAGTGGGTCGTCTTAGGGGCGTTCGATCTGAGAGGGTTTTCAGTGTTGCACTTTCCGAGAACTTCCAGTCTTGCGTCTAGGATTTATTCGGCGTCTTCAAATTTATTTGTTTGGGTAGCAAAGGCGAGGTTGTCAGCGTATAGGAACCTCTCGCAGTGTGCTGCAGTAGGTTGATCTAGCCGGTTGCTTCATACAGGTGGTATGTTGAAGAGAATGGGTGCCAATATACTTCCCTGGGACCTGGCCGTTCTTCTGTGATCTTTATCAGATTTTTTCAAAGTACGCATACTAAAACTGAACAAAACATTTTCGTGTTCAGTCAACATTCAATAAATACAATAGAAAATAAACTTAATTTTCTCTTGAGACCTACGTTTTACAACAAGTTTAATACTTTAAGAGCAGTTTAAAAGTAAATTATGAGATCAGAAATCCAAATATGACCATTTCATCGTAATAAAAATATCGGAGCACGACCAGCTTTTCTAACTAAAAGACCCACAAGCCGAGAAAACTAAAAGACAAAGAGTAAAACTGCATTACGGGGATTGCAACCACCAACCGTAGAATACATCCAACTTCTTATGTATTCAGAAGTTTGTGTAACCAGTCGACCGTGAAGCTCCTTATAATGAATTAGACTTGAGAAGATAGGCCGAGTCGAAACTGAATTAGTTTAGAAATTAATCCAATTGTTTACGTGTTGCCCGGCCAGGGTCATTGGTCGAGAAATTAATCTTAACCAAATAAAGTTATGGATACGGATAAATCGTGATTTTGAGGGTAGTTTAATTAAATTGATTGATATACCAATATAGGTTTCAGTTATCAAGTTACCAGTTTCATTGACCTATTTCTCAATGAGGAATCAAATAAAGTAATTAGTTTGAGAGGTGTTAGAGTTATATGACAACAAGTACACACAACAAAGTTTAAAGTTTGTTCTGTGCTTACTGAACAGAGTTGGTACTAACACTATTTTGACAAACTATGTAGTTTGACCTAGGCTAAACCAGTTTAGACGAAAATCGGAGGCATTCCACTAAGAGCACTGATTTCAACAGCACTTGACCGAACCGCACCTGAGCACTTCCACTAACCGCACTGAAACAAAATTTTGATAAGTGCGGTTCGGTGGAACAGATTATTAATATTATTTTCAGTCCCCGAACGGCACCTATGTAAAATATTTTTTTAGTGATGGGTGTATTATTTTGTTTAAGACATTAGCAAACAAAACATATCGATACAAATCAGAAGAAGTTAAATCTTCCGGATAATTGCACCTTGTTCACCTGGAGCAAAGAGTAATGTTTTATTTGTGTCGCTGTCAGTAAACAAAAAATATCAGACCTTGTCACTTTTCTTAACGATTTCGTTTGTTCAAATCATACAGTATTACAACTAGGAACAAAATGGTCGAATGAACACACACACATATAGATAGTTACATGAAATCTAAGTATGTTTCAGTATGCAGTGAGTCGGGGCTATCACATCGAGCCAAGTTTAGCAATTGCGTGTTATCATGTAGGTAGGATGTCTAATTTATAATTATAATTGTGTCGTTTATTTTTTGTTTTCTTACCAGAATATATTTTTAAATATTTCCTACAACAAAAAAAAAATCATTTAAAAATGTATAAAAATTGACATGATTGATTGATTGAAATTGTTTTTTACGAGCTACCGAGCTACCAGTTGTTAGGGCTGCAGGAGATAGGAACTTCCTCACAATGCGAGCCGTATCAAGGAATACTGCTTTTTGAATCTCGCCCTTGATCCAACCGCCTAACGAGAGCCTCGAGAGATGTTGATCGAGGCTTTCAGCCATCAGGCCTTTCGCCATAACGACAATCGGCACAATGACAGCCAAGCTCACATTCCACATGTCAACAAGCTCCGCTTTCACGAGGTTCTCGTCATGTGGAATGGCAACATCGACAATCATTGCGCGGCGCGCTAATCGATCTATCACCACTATATCAGGCGTATTGGCGACAATAGTCCGGTCAGTAATGATAGACCGATCCCAGTACAACGTGACGTAGTTTTCGAGAACTAGGTCAGGCATATTATTTTTTTTTTTTTTTTTTAAATTAATATGTATGTATCTAGGTATGTGTGAATGTTATCAAATCAACTCCTCATAATATGTGGCTGTAGTGGAAGAAATTGCACAATCATGCCAATATCATAAGATAACATCAAAAACATTTCACACACATTTCATTATATATATATATATATATATATATACATATAATATATTAACATAAATAAAATTACACACAATATATAGATTAACTATACACCTCCAAATGAAAACTATATATTAGTAATTACTTAAACTAAACAAAAACAAATAAAATCCAATACTCAAAATGTTTTATAAACCATGTAGGTATGTACCCAAAATATATAAATAGAACAATAAACTAAAAATAAAATAGTCTTATAATAACAAACCTGCTAATAACAGACTATGCCACATCTAGTAGAAATCAAATTCATACATCCATGTTTATTTATTTATTTATTTAAACTTCTCACACACAATTAGGTACAAAGGCGGACTTAATGCCTTAGGCATTCTCTACCAGTCAACCAAGGGTGGTGAAGAGATAAGATGGCGGGTGCTCTGATTGAGAGATAATAATAATATTAAAAAATATTAAATTATAACATTATTAATTATAAATAAAACGGGTGCACAAGTACATAAATAGGTTAAAGACTTATAATACACATACATACATAATTATTTACTATAATATTTATATACCTACATTATATATATATATATATATATATTACATACAAATTCAAGAAAAATAAGTAATTGAGTTGTGTTTGGTTAACTTACATTCGAGTTTATGTTTTCTGTTTACCCACATCTGTGCGCTCTAATTATTAATCTTAGTTTTAGATATTGTTTCTCAGTAAGTGAATTATGTATGCAATTCTTATGAGAAATAAAGTTGTTCTTAAACCTAAAACACATTGATGTCTGACATGAGCGAAAAAATATTTAAAAAAATTAACTGATGAGCGAATCCCAATTCTACACAGATTCACGTACTTACAGATTTTTCAGTGTGATAAACAAGAACAAAAAAATACAGAACCAATATAATGATACTTTTAAAGTTACAACTTTATTTCAAAATTTTGTTATGTGGGTAGTTAGTTTATGTAGGTACAGTTTTTTTACTTTTTGTGTCAGCTTATAGTTATGTGTATGAAAGGGCGGTGATGGTGACATTAGAGCGGCTCGATGTTTTGTTACAAGTAAAATATATACTGTACCTTTACGTTTTCACACGTTATTACGTTTTTTTTACTTCGAATGACGTTTCATCGAAAGTTTACTTCGTTGATAGTACGTTACTTCGAAGGGTTTATTTGCGACGGAGATACTTTACCTCGAAATCAATAATAACGGAATAAGTAACTATTATAATTATCGTCCACGAGATCAATCAACTCAGCCTAGCGCTGCACAGTGCAGGACATAGGCCTCTCCCAGACTGCGCCACAACACCCTGTCCACCGCCTTCCGCATCCAGTCTGTCTCAGCTACCTTTTTAAGCTCGTCGGTCCATCTAGCCGATACGCGGTTTCAACTCCAAGACTCGTCTGCTCCATCGACCATCGGTCCTTCAACAAACATAGGTCGCCCACTGCCACTTCAGCTTGCTTACTCTGAAAGATATGTCGGTAAATCCGGTTCTTTTCCGGATAGTTTCATTTCTGATCTTATCCTACAAAAACTCCGAGCATAGACCGCTCCATAGTGCGCTGAGCAACCTTGAATTTGTGGACCAGCCCGACTGTATGTGTCCACGTTTTGTCACCATATGTCATAACGGCCAAGACGCACTGGTTGAAGACTTTGGTCTTCAAACATTGCGGGATAGGTGACAAAGAGACTTGACAAAGTTTTCCAAACACTGCCCAACCCAACTGAATCCTTCTGTCGGCTTCATTCTCAAAGTTGTGTCTACCAAGCTGGATGACTTTCACTAGGTAGACATAATCCTTCACAACTTCGAAAAGCGACCTTTTGATGTAGATTGATCTCGGCAAGACGTGTGAATAGTACATGACTTTCGTCTTGTCCAAATTGATACCGAGGCCAAGCCGTCAAGAGGCTCCATTTAAGCTGTGCATCATATGGTCTAACTATTTCAGCGTCTCTGCTATTATGCTATGTTGAAATAGTTTAAAGATTTGAATCCAACGTTAAACAAATTGCATACGTAAAAATTTACCCGCATTCATTACGTACGATATCGGAGCCCTTTACTGTGCGTGGTTCGATTGCACTCACTACTCGTTATGTAATAATTGGTAATGTCCTGAACACCTTCAGTCAGGATTGTCCGGTGCGAAGAAAATGGGATGCGATAGCCGATCAGCCGTGGCATATTGCTAAGGGCCCTTTAGGAGAGTCATGCCGAATGCTCCAGGCTAATTTGCAGCGAAAAAAGTTGGCAACTTGCGAACTCATGATTGAGGCGGAAAAACGGAAGGCAATGGTGGCGCTTATCCAGGAGCCGTATGTTGGAGCGTTGAAGAGGATGAAAGGATACCGAGGTGCGAGGATCTTCCAAAACACGAAGCAAGGAGAAGGGACTGTTAAAGTGGCAATAGTTACAATACAACAATAATTAAAATATATATATATTTTTTTTTTTAAACGTTGCCCCACACTAGGAATTTCTCCTGTATCGTGGGTGCGTTTACAAACATTTAAACTCACATACACAAACAGCCAGACCCGGAACAACTACTTATAGGTCATACAAATATTTATTCCGTGCGGGAATCGAACCCGCGACACGCAGCGCAGCAGTCAATCGCTTAACCACTGCGCCAACCGTGCCGTCCAATAGTTGTCTACGATCCTACCATAAACGTTATACAGTACCCAGAACTGACCACTAATAACATCGTTGTGGTAGGAATCCAAACAAGTGCTTGGAAGATCACCGTAGTATCGTTCTATTTCGAGCCAGACCAGCCCATTGGACCATACCTGGAGTGCCTCGAAAAAATAGAAAGCAAGCTGCCTACAAGACTCCTTATTGGAGGGGACGCCAACGCCTGGAGCATTTGGTGGGGGAGCAGTAGGACTGACAGCAGAGGAGATGAAATGCTTGCAGCTCTCGACCAGGTTGGAATGCAAATTCTCAACAGAGGCAAAACTCCGACCTTCGACGTTATAAGAGGGCAGCAGCGTTACACAAGTTGCGTCGATGTAACAGCCTGCACACCGGATCGGTTGGCGATGGTGGACAATTGGAGAGTCGTGGAAGACCTGACGGGATCGGATCACAACGGCATCGAGTTTATAGTAATGCTAGAGAAATCGTCAGGAATTCAAGTAAATAGAACCACTAGAGTATACAATACTAAGAAAGCTAATTGGAGTCAGTTTCATGAGAAACTGACCCAACTTATGCAGCAAAATAAACTTACAATAGAAGAAATAAGTCAAATTAAAAACACGGAAGAAATAAATACAGCAATAGAAACATTTACCAAAGCAATAGTAGACACATGTACACAAACTATACCAAAAAGAAAACTATAGAAAAACTCGCCTTGCCGTGGTGGTCCAATGAACTCGCCAGGATGAAGATGGAGGTTGCTACGAAGAAAAGGAGGATCCGATGTGCAGCGCCGGTCCGTAGAGCTAAGGTCGTCGAAGATTATCTGAAACAGAAAGAAAAATATGAGAATGATGGAAAAAAATAAGCAATTAAAGCACAGGTCGGGAGTTGGAAGAGTTTCTGCGAAAAGCAGGACACCGAGGGATTATGGGAGAGGATATACCGCGAAATCAGCAGGACGGCTAGGAGGGAGGAGGATCTGCCGATGCAGAGGAATGGCGATACGCTGAATGCCGAGGATTCGGCTAGACTGCTGGCGGAGACCTTTTACCCGGAGGACCGAGGAGAGGAGGATACCGAAGAGCACCGACACATTCATCACAGAGCGTGGAAAGAGAGTGAGGAGCACCAGGATGAACGCCTTGATCCGCCGTTCAGCACTAATGAATTAAGTTGGGCAGTAAAATCATTTAACCCGAAAAAGGCCCCAGGCCCCGATGGACTAACGGCGGACATATGTGAGCGCGCAATAGCGGGGGACTCACTCTTTTTCCTGACCCTGTTGAACAAGTGCTTAGCACACTGCTACTTCCCTCGGATGTGGAAGGAGGCCGCCGTGGTGATTCTCCGCAAGCATGGGAAGGAAGATTACACCACACCCAAATCTTACAGGCCGATTGGTCTACTGCCTGTCATGGGGAAGGTGTTTGAGAAGATGCTGGTAGCCCGACTCAAGTACCATTTGCTACCCAGGATGAGCATTCAGCAGTTCGGTTTTATGCCCCAGAGGGGCACCGAGGACTCCCTCTATGTCCTAATGCAGCATATTCAGGCAAAACTAGACGAGAAAAAACTATAGAGGGAGCCTTCGACAACGCGTGGTGGCCAGCAATCCGGGTGCGACTGGCTGAGGAGTGTTGTCCTGGGAACTTGAGAAGGGTCATGGACAACTACTTGAGCGGAAGGGTTGTGGCGGTCAGATATGCGGGCGCCGAATACAAAAAAGTACCTGAAAAAGGATGCGTACAGGGGTCTATTAGCGGCCCCATCTTGTGGAACCTTTTATTGGATCCGTTGCTGAAGGGCCTTGGACAGAGGGGGTACCGCTGTCAGGCATTTGCGGATGACGTCGTGCTGTTGTCAGAATGCTTAAAGTATTGGATGCGAGGCTTTTGGCTACTTTGTATGTTTTTTTTTTTTTTTTGACTTATTTTGTTAATAATTTTTCATAATTGTTAAATAATTTTTCTTTCTTTTTTTCTTTCTGATGTTCGATGGAGATACAGCCCTTGATATAGAGAGACAGGCAAATGCCGCCTTAGATTATGTTCAGGCGTGGGGTGTCGCGAACAAGCTTAAATTTGCTCCGCATAAAACCAAAGCCATGCTCATAACGCGAAAGCTGAAACACGATACTCCACGGCTGAGCATGGGTGGCACCGACATTGGCCTGTCTAGTGAGATCAAAATACTGGGACTCACGCTGGACCATAAGCTCACTTTTAATAAGCACGTCACCAACGTATGCTCCAAGGCGGTCGCCATATATAAACAGCTATCGAGGGCTGCTCGAGTCAACTGGGGACTTCATCCGGAGGTCATAAGATGTATATACACCGCCGCAGTCGAACCCATTATTCTGTATGCGGCATGTGCTTTGGCGCCAGCATCCAATAAAGTGTGTGTACAGAAGCAACTAAATGCCATCCAGAGAAGCTTCGCCCAAAAACTGTGCCGCGCATATCGTACGGTGTCTCTGAATTCAGCACTTGTGCTGGCTGGGATACTCCCCCTTGATTTTCGAATCCGAGAAGTATCCTCACTGTACGAGGCCAAGCGGGGGGTACCCCAGCCTGCAGCCATAGAGATTGAGCGAATGGCATCGGCAATCGAAGCCCCCCATCCTGCGGAGGAGCACGAAATTAAACTCGGACACTTGGTAGACGAGGAGCAATATCACAACCACAGCGATTATGCAGTGCGCATCTTTACGGACGGCAGCAAGATTGAGGGTAAAGTTGGCGCTGCGCTATCCACTTGGAATAGCCAGGCCGAAACTAAAGCCCTCAAACTTGCCTTGCCGACCTACTGTACCGTCTACCAAGCCGAGCTGCTGGCCATTCGCGAAGCACTGAAGGTGGCCCTCCGACGTAGCGAAACATCTTTCGCCGTATATAGTCTCTATGGCAGTCCTCCAGACAGTGACTAACCCTAAGGCCTTTCATCCCCTGGCAGTAGAAACAAGAGATGCCATACGCAGCTGTAGCCTCCAAAACAAGAGCGTCTCTCTGTTTTGGATTAAAGCACACGCAGGATTGGAAGGTAATGAGAGGGCCGACCAACTGGCAAAGGAGGCGGCATTACGGTTGAAAAAGAGACCGGACTATGATCTGGCTCCAGTCTCATTCGCCAAACGCAGAATCCGGTTGGAAACGCTTGACGAATGGGACAGGAGATATAGATCCGGGGAGACCGCAAAAATTACAAAAATGTTCTTCCCTGATGCAATCGCAGCGTACAAAATGGTAAGGAGGATGGAACATACAAAGATTTCGACACAAATTCTCACGGGGCACGGTGGGTTCTCTGCATACCTGTACCGTTTCAAGTGTAAGGGGGATCCATCGTGCCCCTGTGAGCCGGGTGTGGACGAAACTGTTCCACATGTACTATTGGAATGCCCTATCTTTGCCAGATTGCGTTATGAGGTGGAGCAGAGTATTGCCATAAAGGTCGAGGCTGATAATATGGCACAACTAATGAAACATAGTTATAAAAATAAATAAATAGTGTAAGAATTCATGATATCAATATATAATGTAGTATACCGGGTGACTTTTTTTACCGTCTTGAAAAAAATAGGGTATGTTAGGTGAACGGAGTAAAAGCCTATGCCAAGTAATTTTTGTTTTAAATTGATCTATCAATAAATACTACACATTTGAAGTAAACATTTCATATTAGAAAGACAAAAAAAGAAATTTTGAAAAAAAAACTGAATACACGCAAAAAAAATATCGAAACTCAAATCATACGCACCCATCAATCACTAATAAAGAACTTAGTAATCGATGTACGCACCCTACTAGTACCCTACGAGTAACTATCGGCCGGCTTCAAAGGATAGGATCGCGCTACGAGTTCATTGATAAATTAATCCGCGCGCGATTATTAAAAAAAAGGACTATACCATAGGCTTCTACTCCGTTCACCTAATATACCCTATTTTTTTCAAGACGGTAAAAAAAATCATCCGGTATAATGAATATCATGTCTGATGAGAAAGATATAAAATAGAAAAGGATATAATTATTATGTAAATATGAAATAAGTTAAAAATAAGAAAATATAATGTAAGGTGTGCATGCGTGTGTGTGAAGGAGCAGCTGCGCGCCGGAGCGTCGGCGCGCCACTAACCGTCAAGCATAACTGACGCTCCGGAGTGGCGGCGACCTCACGCCATTAACAGCTGAATTTCTACTAATATTAAGCCTAATATTGCGTGTGGTAACTTTAATGTGTTAAACCTAACCTAACCTTATTGAAATAGCTTGCATTGAGCTTGAGCAGTTCATTGTAGTGAGTGTATACAGGCCCCCATGTGCTTCATAATGATATTTTTGAGAAATATATGGAAGAAATATTATTAAAGACTTGTAACAGTAATAAAACAGTTGTTGTCTGTGGGGATTTCAATATTAATATACTGGAAAAATCTTCTACAGTAAATAAGTTTATAACCTTATTAAAGTCATATAAACATTCTTTGAGCCGACTAGAATAACTGCCACTAGCGCTACCTGTATTGACAATATTTTTACAAACTTAAGACCTTCTAGCCATTTAATTCTAAATGAATTGGACTCTGATCACTGTGGCCAGTTAGTCACTTTCCCTCAGAAAATAGTCAGAGCTCAAAGAAAACTTGTGAGTTTTATTCCTGTAAACATAAGTCGCTTAGAACAATTTAAAAATAATTTAATGGAAAAACTACCGGGTTTGCCTTATCATACCGACCCAGATCAAGCTTATACTTCACTATTTAACCTCATTAATAGTGAATTTAGGAAGGTATTCACCTCAAAAACATTGCTTGTTTGTGACCGCGTTATATTTAGTGATTGGGCAACACCAGGTATTTACAACAGTAGGCAGAGGTTATATGAATTGTATCATGAAAAAACATATAACCATGATGAAACTTTTAAAGAATTCGTTAAAAAATATTCTAAAACTTTTAAACAAGCCTGTTCCTCAAAAAGCATATCAAAAATAAAATAAAATCTTCTGGTAATAAAATTAAAACAACTTGGAATATTATTAATTCAGAAACGGGTAGAACAACAGTACGTAATCGTGACTTCCACCTAAAAATCAATGATGTAGATATTAAGGCAGACGTGGAGGTGGCAACTGAGTTTGAAAATTTCTTTACTAATATTCCCACTTTAACAACCAAAACTCTGTCATCGTCGTCCTCCACTTCTGCTTACTCCATACTAAAAGAATGCGTACCAGAATGTGATAAACACTTTAAATTCACGGTTGTTACCGCTAAGGATATTATAGAACCTTTTAAAGATCTTGATGTAAAAAAAAACTGCTGACCTTTGGGGATTATCAGTACATACCATGTCTTCAATAATCGATGTTATTTCACCGTTTTTAGCAATTGTTTTTAATTCTTGTATTGCATCTGGTGTATTTCCTGATCTGATGACACTTAGTAAAGTGTTCAAATATAGCACTGTTCAAATTTGGCAGCACAACTGATCCCACGAATTTTCGGCCAATTTCGATATTACCTACATTGAGCAAAATCATTGAAAAGTTAATTTTGAAACAAATGTTAGGACATTTCAATACAAATAATTTACTTCATCTGAAACAGTTTGGTTTTACAAAGGGTCGTTCAACTACAGACGCGGGCGTGGAATTACTGAAGAGCATATTCGAGGCCTGGGAGTAGTCGCAGGATGCTCTTGGCATTTTCTGCGACTTGTCTAAGGCCTTCGATTGCGTTCATCATGATACACTCATCCGAAAACTGCACCACTATGGTATGAGGGACAGTGCTCTCGACCTTCTGACTTCTTATCTGAACAACAGAATTCAGAGGGTTGATGTTAATGGCAAGAGATCTGCAGGATCTGCGGTCACTATGGGAGTTCCACAGGGTTCAATTCTAGGTCCTTTCTTGTTTCTAATTTATATAAATGACTTACCTTATCACATAAGGGATAATCACAAGATTGTATTATTCGCAGATGATAATTCCCTCACTTTTAAAATCAAATGTCAGCTTGTCAATTTTGAACATGTTAACGATGCACTCTCTAAGGTTGTCCATTGGTTTAATGTAAATAATCTTCTCCTGAACGAAAAAAAGACTAAGTTCATTAAATTTTCAATGCCAAATGTCAGGCAGCTAACTACCAATGTTCAACTTAATGGAATATAGTTGGACCCTGTTGAGTCGACAGTTTTTCTTGGGATAACTATTGACGGTAAATTACAATGGGGCCCACACGTAGAAAAATTGTCAGGAAGGCTTAGTTCAGCCGCCTATGCTGTTAAAAAAATTCGACAGATAACTGATGTAGATACTGCCAGAATTGTTTATTTTAGTTATTTTCATAGTCTTATGTCATATGGGATTCTTCTCTGGGGAACCTGTGCGGACATTAATACTATCTTTGTTTTACAGAAAAGGGCTGTTCGAGCCATTTACAATCTAGGTCCAAGAGATTCACTTCGTGAAAAATTCAAAGAAATAGATATTCTGACTGTAGCCTCTCAATATATATTTGAATATCTATTGTACTCGTATGTACACAAAAATATATAAAATTTTAAGAAAATGTCCGATATTCATTGTTTAAATACCAGGAATAAACACAATCTTGCTGTACTTCGCACTCGCCTCCACAGAGTAGGCAACTCGTTCATGGGTCAATGTATACGCTTTTACAACAAACTTCCTACTGACATTCGAAACTTACCCATTAAACGATTTAAAAGCTGTATTAATTGTTTTAAAGGCTGCAGTGCCTCCTGGATGTTTGCAGAAGCCCACACGGACGGCTTCAAGGCCATAATTCGCAAAAAATCGGCTTCTTTACTGCAGCGTCTGCGAGGTGCTAAGAATGGCATTCTGAAAGTCATTGCGGCTCGCTTTGACTGCCCCATTCAAAAACACTGGGTAAGGGTAGTGAATGGTCTTGTATAGGTAGTAAGTAGTCTACATAAAGATGAGTGCTAACAATACTAACATAATTGTAAGCTAATATTGTTGTTAATATACTAATAAGATATGGATTTAAATTATCTGAAATAAATTATTCTATTCTATTAAAACCAAACTTTGTAAAAAAGGGTACTATAAAATTTCTGATTATTTAGAAGACAAAAAAGCTTGGGATTGAGCTGCTCGCTCTGCAAGCCTTGTGATCAAACTGGAAAACTTGACATTTAATGTTATTATGCATGATTTTATATAAATATTGACATTGCAGAATATTATATACAATATTACATTAATGTTTACTTTGAAAAGTATTATATTTATTGTGAATGTGAGCACTATGTGGGTCATTTTTTTTTCTTTAAATATTTTCCTATTATTTTATGCTTTTTCTCAGTTTTAATGATGGTCTGGCATTTTGAGCACTTTATGAGGTCTACCCAAATGTACTTTCTTTGGTATTGTTCGTCGAGTCGTTGAGGTCCTTAAGTCTTGAGTCGAGCTGCACGATTACGACAAATGCTTGCTCTGATTGGACAGGTCCACTCAAAATTGTGTGGTTCTTTCCTCAAAATATCATTTCAGACACAGATCTACATGGTCCTCACATGATCTGACCAAGATTATGTCTGGACTTTAAAAGAGACTTTGACCCCTGAGTTTGTTTCGCCATTTCTTCTCACGGGTAGTCAGATAGGAAATGTCGACTACATCTAGCTTATTTTTTTACTTTTTAATATGACGTGTAAAAGTGATTCCGATATCCTATTTACAGAATAAACGATTTCATTTCATTTCATTTCATTAAGAAATAAAGATAAGTGTACCAGTCCCTTACAATAAGTGTGTAGTAGCGTCGTGTTGGATTGTCTCTGAAACTTGTATTATATTATAGTGTTAAAATTATTTTCATACAAAATTTAGAAAATTAACAAAATTGTCTTAAATGGCCAATCTGTATAAAAGGGCTCTGATAATGTCAGAGGGACACTGGAAAGGCAGGAGTGTGGTTTTAGCCGGTAAGAGTCCGGCACTGCCCAGACTGGCTCATTTATGGGGCAGTCTGGGCGTCCATGAGGATTTCCCACTCCTGCCGAAAAAAAAATTTGTTTCAGTGTGGTTAGTGGAAGTGCTCAGGTGCCGTTCGGTCAAGTGCTGTTGAAATCAGTACTCTTAGTGAAATGCCTCGAAAATCGGGATTGGGGGGTGACAGATAAGGGTACTCTAAAATAAATGAGTGGTGTTGTGGAATGCATTGGATCATTAAAGGTAATGGAAAGTTGTGGAAAACCAGTATTCGGTGGTAGGCCAGCACCCTAATTGCGTAACTGATTTTCAATTACAAAGTTTTTGATGAAATTCTTAATCCATTGCTTAATAGGTTTGCAAAATTCGTCTTCTCAACAACGTAAATAACGTAATGAATGTTGTATACTCGGAAGTGTCAAAATTAAAGGCTTAGCTCTTGTAAGTGTGTTACATAATCACCCCGCTGGTTTCATTTTCCCTGTTGATGTGAAACATCTATAACCGCACATAAAACCGATTGCTGGCTGGGCGACGCATGCCGCGTGGCGATGCGTCGCTACTATACAGTCTATTTGTAGTAGTGTGTAAATAATGTCGATGTTTCACATCTGCCAGGCGTGCCATGACGGCTCAATTTTATTAAAGGTTTTTTAGAGAAAAATCAAATAGATCCCTGAGAGTGCAACAAATTTTGCACAGAAGGCACCACTTGAAACCAAATGGTTGCAGAGTTGAACTACAAGTACTAAAACATTGAAACGCATGGCTATAAAATTTAAACCGAACAGTTTTATGATGAACGATATAAAAATCATGGCGATATAATAAAATACAGGGACGTAAATCTTGATATGCGATTTTATTGTTTAGTTACTATGTCATTAAAATATAACGTTTGAAGAGTTTGATTGGACCCAAAGGATGATGCTAGCGAAGTTTCATCTAAGCAGCTGTAGGTACTGTAGAGATTAGACCTAACCTAGAGAGCGTTCTAATCCAACCTCCGTGACTGTTTGGCATATATTAGGAGATAAACACACATTTCATATTTAGAAAAATAGAAAAAAAAACAGAAGGGAATCAACAAAGTTAATATTTAAACTACGCCTTTCAATATCTCGGTACTCACTGTAAGAGCACAAAGCTTTTACAGTATAAAATTATGCTAACAGTAATATGTTTTCCATCAATCGGAGTACAGTCGACCGCACGTAAGAGGTTAAACTTTTATATAAGGAACGGCTCGTCGGCACACAGATAAACCCCGTGAGGTTTTCGTTGTGTGGCTAAAAACCAAATTGTAAAATAGGCTAAGTGTTTTAGAAAAAATAAATAAATAGGTAACACTTTAACCTTGAGCTGGCCTAACGAAGTGCGGAGTTTCAATAGAATACGAGGCCAGCTTATGCTGTTTTTTTTTACCACACGGGTAGCTGTATAATGTTTGGAATTTTATTACATGGTTTTTTTGGCAGCCTACTGTATTTCAGAATGAAAGCCTCAGGGCAAAAATTTTGTCATTCGCAGGAACGTGAACGTAGAATGAACACGTTTTTTTTTACATAAATACGTGGATAAAAAAATAAACAATATATTGGGTATATTGGGTATAAATATGTGTTTTTTAATACATACTGCCACTGGCACGAATATAGTGAGTTATAAATTTGTTATTTTTATACAGTCCCTGACTGTATAAAAATAACAAATTTATAACTAAGTATAAATTGATTGTTAAGCAAATTGACACCCTGCGTTAATTTACTAGGTAATAGGTAACACGGGCTGGTGTCCTCAACTCCACGTCAAAGCGCGTATTTTGCGTACAATTTACCGTGTTAGAGCCATTTCGTACAACTGTCAAAGCGTTACGTTTACATGTTCGTGAATGGGCGCCGTCAGTAGGGACTGGTCATTTCTTAGCCACGGCTTATTATAACTTTTTTTAATTGTTTTTTTTTTGTTTTTATCTTTGTTCTCACATGTATAATTTCAACATGAATGATGTAACTAATACTTTGTAACAATATTTTGATTTAAAAGAGTGTCCGTGGAGTTTCTTGCCCGTTCTTCTCCATAGGAACCTACTACACTTTGGAATGGGCAACTAGCTTCATCTCTCTGACTGACGGACCCCTTAACAATTCAACAGTGCCTGTATTTGGTTTATTTGAAATAAATGCTTTGAGATTTTTTGAGATTTAAGTTGGCCGTCAAATGGCTTAACAATCAATTTCCCTGACTATACATTGATAAAACTTAGTTTAAATAATAATATGTAACTGTTTTGTACATTCAACTGTTTCATACATACAATCAAATGATCTTTCATAACTCAGCGTTCGAGAGAGTTTACAAATCGAATCATCCGATTTCTCAACCGACATTTGGGTGTTTAAACTTTAAAATTATCAACCGAATGTGTCAGCAGAGGTGTAATTCTGTAGTGCATGTAGTGCACCCACATTTTACCAGTAATGTTAGATTGTATGAAATTCTTACCTAAATTTCTGGACCACTAAACCTACCGGCAACTCAAAATTAAGCATCATCATATTCCTGCCCTTCTCGCATATTAATTGTGGTCAAAAGTCAAAAAAATCCAAATATTTGATTTCACATAAACCTACATGGGCACGTATGAAACGTCGTAACAAACGTATGTAAAATATTACTAAAATAATAAAAATAAAAACCTACCTATTTAAACCAAATGACAATATTGCCATTACAATTGTAACAAATCTGAATTAATATTCTGTCCACAAGTCACTAATAAATATTTTAATTTTTTTAAATGGTCGGCGCAACACGTTTTCTTCTTTCATTCTCCTCGTAATCGCTCTTTCATATAATTCCTTACACAATTCATCCATCTTGTATTTATTTATTTAGGTTAGCCAACAATTGTTTACACAATACATATACAATAATTTTCATAATAGTAGATACATTTTTAAGTGCAACAATCACTTACAGGCTAACACAACATGCACCATTTATGGTTTTACATAATAATACAAAGCCAAAAAGGATATTTACAATTAAAGTTAAGTATTCAATAATTTTGGTGATTCACACGTAACAATAATAATAATAATTTTTATATAATATTTTTTTTATATTCTAATATTTAAAAATGTAATTTATATGTATACAGGGTGGAAACTTTCAGCGGGGCAGTAAGGGGAAGTACCTTATCCGTTGCAGCTACTCGAAAATGGTCTTAAGAGACTATCCATAATTTTTATGGAATTTTGATCCCCATTCACAGATTTTGAAAAAAATGTACAGTCAGCAGGAAAATGGAAAATTTTCACAAAAACTTTTTTTTATGCCAATCGATCCTCTTTCTTATACGGATCAAAAATCTCTATTGGACCAATTGAGGTTTGAGGACTAGAAAAGTCATAAATCGCAAAAAACTTTTCCCATACATTTCGTAAGAAATGATACTCCAACTTAGTTTTTTATGATCGATAGATGGACCGCTACAACGAAGACTGGCCAAAAATAAATAAACTTCGTATTAATTTACTTCATTAACTTCGTAGTTTTTTGCGTTTTATGACTTTTCTAGTACTCAAACCTCGATTGGTCCAATAGAGGTTTTTGATCCTTATAAGAAAGAGGATCGATTGGCATAAAAAAAAGTTTTCGTGAAAATTGCCCATTTTCCTGCTGATTGTACATTTTTTTCAAAATCTGTGAATGGGGATCAAAATTCCATAAAAAAATATGGATAGTCTCTTAAGCCCATTTTCGCGTAGCTGCAACGGATAAGGTTGCCCCGCTGAAAGTTTCCACCCGTATAATGAAATAAAGGAAATAATAATGTGCGGAAAGGGTTTACGTGGTGCACCAGATCAGTAAAACCACGTAAATTGTCAACAATTTATTACAATACTCGTATCACATAAAAGTGAAGGGGGTAGGTAAGTCTATGGTCACAAGGATTTCCCTAACTTCCCTTGGGAGTAGCACAGTACTCTCCTGGCGCAGCCTGGTGTGACGAAGACCGCGGCGGGTGCGCCACGCTGCAGACGCCAGGGATGGTGACGGTCGGCGGATGTTCACGCCAGACCCGAAGCCCAGCTCGACGTGCCGCGCGGGTAAAATATGTACCCGGCGCGGAGCTGGAGGATTGCCTGAACTGCCGGCAGGTGATGGCACGGTAGTAGATGGCCGGATGCCACCGATAATCAAGGATCGTTAAACCGGTACTTTGGACCCTGGAACATAACGTCCAGCGTGACACAAGATGACCTATATTGGTCACCTCCACTGATTGTGACACCAAGCATAAGCAAAGCGAGATGTACTAGTGCGCTAATGAAGGTGGTGTGTGGATGTCACAATCAGTTCGGAGTTAACAAAATGGTAGTGAGAAGCACGGCATGACTTGCACATTTTGAGTGAATATATAATACGATACAAGATCTCAAAATGCACAGAGCTGTAAGCAAATAGGTTGCATGGTAAATATGAATGCAGAAGGCATAATAAGCTAAATAAAGGTAGCAAGTAGGTACACGCCCTTTTTTTTTTTTTTTTTTTTTTGCCGGGGTGGAAAATCCTCATGGATGTCCTCCGCCCTAGGTCTGTCAGACTCTTACTGACTAAAAACCACCCCGGTGTTCCCTTCCCACACTTGCACCGGGGATCTTGGGAGCTAGTATTACTTCCGTGATCCCCGGCTAGTGCCGGCCCGCCTCTGCGGGCCACCTCAAGTCTGCGGGGGGGTGAGGTGTTAGACCCCCCCCGTCTCCACGTCTCAAAGGGGCGCGCGTGGAACACTACGCGCCGCCACCTCGGGTCCAGTGTGATAGGGGGCGGCGGACGTCCCCGAGTCCGCCGTCCCTGGACCCATTTAGGGGGGCCGGAAGAGGGCATTACCTGCCCTCTGCCGACGCCCGGTGCGCCTGCTGCGGGCCGGGTGAGCGGACGAGATCTCCCGCTCCCTTTCCGCAGCCTCCTTCTGCGACACGACTGTTTCGCAAAAGGATACCACCGCGTCCCAGGACTCCTCGCTGCCGGCCATCGACTCGACCACGGCCGGCAGCAATAGGTCACTGCCTACTCCTGAGATGAGGGCACGGCGAGGCTCCTCCCAAGCGGCACACTCTGCCAGCGTATGCCGCGCCGTGTCCTCAAGTAGGTACACGCCCTAAGTTAACCTATATAGGTAGGTACATAGAAAACTATAAAACTTAATTAGCTGTTCAACACTTACCCATTATGGGGTTACGAAAACACAGAATTTAATAAGGTTGACTAATATGAGCCAATAAATACTGTAGTCTGCTTTAGGCTTTTAAAATGGGGAAGACCACGTATGTAAGGTCGAAGGCGCACGTTCACCTGATTCCATATCACTATATGGAATCAGGTGAACGTGCGTCTTCGCCCGGAGCAGGATTTCGAATGGAAGGTGACCGTGAGCGAGTTGCCACGGCGCGAGCGGTCTTCCACGTATATCATTATGTACGTTCGGATATGCCGATCGCGCGCATCACTAGCACAGACAGCTAATTTATGTTGTTTAGTAACTTAAGACATCCCTAATATTATTACGTCTGCGGTTCGACTTGACATCTTATTGTTGTCATTTTGTTGTTTGGAAGATAGTAACGATACAACGTTACAATAATAAAAAATAAAATAAAATATAACAAAAATATTGATAACATTAACAAATAAAAATCTCAAATAATATTTTTTTTTCTTACGACTTTCTCTCCCTCCATCCATCCGCATTTAAATTCATCACTTTTTTAGTCACACGCGTTTCCTCCCTCCTCATGACATGCCCATACCAAGCCATACAATTTCCTTTCAACTTTTTTGTCACTGGCGTCGCTTTACTTGCAACTCAAAATAGAGCATAATTTAAAAATTCAGCCATTCCTCAAATAAATTAAATGAAGTAATGCTAAGTACCTTTTATTCTACAAGGCAGTGTTCCCGAACAGAGCTGTTAGAATAATATAGCGACCCACATACGACGTAAAATATTCGCATATTTGTGAAATTGCTTTCCAAACATGCGACGATGTTTGCAGGTCGCCGCCACTTTCCGGCTTGCACACAGAATCGCGTCGTCTGGGGGATAAAGTCGTAGTATTTTGTGGTCGTAATTATGTAAATATCTGCGGAAGAAGCACCTGTGCTATCTGCTGTAATTTGTTCGTTTTTTCTTGCGTTAAGAGTTGCAAAATAGCTCCTATATTGGCTAAGATATTGGTATAGTTAACTAGATGTCGTGTTTTAAAATACTGGACTATCTTTAGATGTGAAGCCTATTCTAAAATAAAAATGGTTTAAAAAAAATGTAGGTATGTGCCCTAACGTTATAGGTTGACTACGTTATAGGTTGACTACGTTATAAGTTGACTACGTTATAGGTTGACTACGTCATAGGTTGACTACGTCATAGGTTGACTACGTTATAGGTTGACTACGTTATAGGTTGACTACGTCATAGGTTGACTACGTCATAGGTTGACTACGTTTATATGTTATGTATGAAGACATAATAACACTGACTCGTTGGTCTAGTGGTCGTAAGTGCTACTGTGAGCTGAGGTCCTGGATTAGATTCCCAGGTCGGGCAGTGTTATTGGGGTTTTTCCATCAGAAATTTATCAGTAGCAGCCCGGAGTTTGGATTTGTATCTGGTTGACGACAATAGGCTCACCCCCCAATTACATGGGACTTAAACATAACTGGAAAATGTGGGTGTACTAAAGGTACACCTCTGCCTAATCCTTCGGGGATTGCAGGCGAGATGTTATGTTATGTGAAGAGTTTTTATTAAAGTTTTTTTTTATTATGAGTACGTAGGTGACATTGTACTAGTTATTCAGATCATCCCGTGTTTTCGATAAAAATAAATCTTGAAAAAGCAAGTAGTGTACTGAGTGCTAACTCTCCAATTAAACTTAATTAGTGCCAAATACTATTTGAAGAAGCACTTACACTAAACTAACCATAGTACAAACTACACTTACAGCAATGGCGATAGGACATAAATATTTCATGAAGCAAGCAAGCACTTTTATATTTTTATTTCAGTTATTCCATAGAGCGCACGTTTGCACTTTGCGTGCTGTGCCCGTTTGATTGTAAACGAGGTTTTTTTTCTAAGCGTGATGAGGTCACAGAAAAGTTAAAGAAGTAGTCCAACTAAAATTCACCATTAAAATTACAATGATATTAATTCAGTGGGCAAATGTTCATCGCAATTTAATTAGAATATGATTTTATTCGTTTTGTTATAAAATCTATTTTGTTAAATGAACCATGAATTCATGCTTCTACCCAAATAAAGAAGAAATAATTACTACCACTAACGTTAATTTATCCGAAATACACGACTAGGATTCACCTTTTAAAAATCGGCTGTTAACTTAAAAAAATAACTCTGACATAGAATTTCGGATGGCGTTACACGTGTTAAGAATATAGCTAGTTCCACTTCTATGTGATGATACTAAAGCTTCGCTGTGTTATCCTAACTTGTACCACTGTTTTCACTGTACTACACTACCATCGTTTGCATCCAATATACGAGACAGTTCATACGGAGTTTTGAATTTAATTGGGAAGTATCGCTATGTAGATCAACTGCGCTTGTGTTTATGTTTGTGGAACCTTCGTATGTCCTTCGTATTTATGTTTAAAATGAGTAATACATTATTTTCTTTAGAATACCATATGCTATGATGAAAATAGTAGAAGTGATTAGCCATGCAGTCAGCAAGATTTCTAGTTTGAAGCAGTATCAACAGCTGTATGACAGCTGAGCGAGGATTCCTGGATTCGATGCCTAAGTTGAGCTACCAGGAGTCTGGTTTTGTATCCGGTAAATGACCGTATGGTCACCCTCTATCGACTTTTACTGAGAGTTCTAACATATCTTCCGAAATGTGAGCGTATGGTGAGGTTTTGTATTCTTTAAATAACCAACTCTCTCTGAGCTGATCTAAACCCTAATTTAGGGATTCTCATCTGTCAAACGCACTACATCTGAATTTACTCGGAAACCTCATACTCTACTGCTGACTGTCGCGTTCCTCCAAAATATAGTTTTTCCAAGCCATATAAACCTGTCTGATAACACAGCTTAGTGTCGCATCAAGGGCCACTGTGGGCCATTGTGTACCGTATATTGTCCATGCTCGTCCACAGTACATCCTGCTGGCTGTGACTTCATTGTGATAGAAGGGTATTGCGTCCGTTGCCTACATGAATGTACCCTTGTAACCTGTGCTTGAAATTGACGAATTTGTTTTTGACGTAAATATAAATAGTAGGTGTGATGTTCACTTAAAACATTTGTTTGGAAATGTAGGAAACTGATTTTTTTTTCGATATAATTTGGCACTGGCGACAAACGGTTTTTATGTAGGAAGTAAGTATTTATAAACTTTTATTGATGTTTAAGTCATCATCATAAAGATGATGGTAATATTATAAGTTGTAGTAGGTGTGTATAATGTTTATACAAAGTGTTTCATAGGAACTTATTGTATTGCAATGGGTTTTCCGTAAATTTTTCGCTTCCCACGGCCACAGAGTACTCCACGGCTCCACAGCTGGTGCAGCGTGGTGGATATGCATTTATTTTTCCCCTTTCCGAATTTTTCATGCCTTTGATTTTTTTATTCATTTTTTATGAAACTCATTGCTTGAAACCAAACAAAATAAAAACCACACTAGCGCATCGTTTTCAACCATCCTTTGTGAGTCTTCTTTTGGCAGATGGTGCGATTGGTCTCGAATCCGTTTGACACGTCAGTTCCTAGCTGCCCTGCTCCTCTACCATTTACAATGGTGGATCTATATGGTCTACACGTTCGTTGTCACACAGCGTTGGCTTCGTTCGCGACCCACACAACAACATTATCAAGCTATAAATTTACAGCATGAACTGACCTCGCATTTTGGAGGCTTTCCGTGTAATGGAAGATAAGCTTATAGGTACTGGAAGTGCATAGCTTCTATGTCTACTCGTATCTTGTGTATATACTCGTTAAAAAACGAATGCTCGCGGTATATTGCACCGTCAGGGTTGCATTCTGAACAAGCACGATTATCTAAACAGACTTTATTGTAGCCTCAATGTCATAATTTCTCCGAAAACAAGCGAAGTAGATTCCCTGCTAGATAGTTAACAAAGGCGGTGTGTGATCGCATATCACTATGGTGCGGTGATATTTCGCGCCTTACCCTCTGCCAGTGACGTTTGTTGTTACATAGAATGGTGAGCTACTAGCAAAGTTTATTTTTGCTCAACAAGGGGGTCGCACTCGTAAGCAAAGTATTATTTGGATTCTCTATCAGGGGCTCCAGTTCATACTCTGGATTTGTGACCAAATAATCGCAAAAGGGATAAATTGCACACAGGATTGTTTTCTGTTTTTTATAGTTTTAAGGTGTATTTTTTGCTGTAATGCCAATAAACGCATTTTTCTTTCTTTCCTTTCAGTAGGCACCTGAAGACGGTTGTTGTCACCAAGACAGGCCTAAGAAACGTTGGCGTTAAGATTGTTAAATTGGATTAATAGACATGAAATAACTGTCAAAATGTGGGTGAGTAGGTGCTGCCTAACCCTTCTGGGAATACAGGTAACATGCTGCATTTTAAAAAGAAATTAAAAAGAAATTATATAAGCACTTTCGGTTAGAGGACGTTTGACTTATCATTCCAATGTTTAAATAATTTAACAATTTTAATTTTTTATTATATTAAACTCAATTAACTTCTAATTCTATTTTAAACTATTCTCTGTTATTCCTAATTTTTTTGTTTGTTTTATTTTTTATTAATTAATTCAGACATAATAATGAAAATCAAATTAATGCTTGGTTACTGTATTGTATTATTGTAAATTAAAACTTTTTTTTTATTAGCATGTAATTTTTTTATAATAGCATGAATATTGTTTTTTTTTATGTATTCTTAATTTTAATTATGTATTCAGAGCATGTGTACTCGATACTGTGTGAGCTGTGGTTACCTGTAATTGAGTGTGCATTACAGGATAATGTATATTAGACAAGTTTTTATTATTGTAAAAGGTAATTGTAATGTATCTCGTTGGTAATCCTTAAATAAATAAATAAATAACATCACGCCTGTGTATGTAACTGTCGAAATGTGGACAGAAGATTACATCTGTGCCAATCAATGTGCCAATAATTAACGATATGATTTTGAGTTATGAAAGGGTCGCCATGTACTGAAGTGTTTACTTATCGTTGGACTTACTACCGAGAGTGCAGCCCAGCCTCAGAGCAACAATTTTCTATTTCCTAAAATCAACTACTGCTAACTCTCTAACGTCAAGTACCAAATATGAGTAGGAGATAGTAAACACGCAGTAGTTTGCGGACACATATCACTGCGGCCATAATTCGAGCCTCTCTCTCTGTTCGTGACTTTTATAGTTACAGTGAATGGTGACGCACTAGGCAGGATTATTGTTATGGATAGCCATGCGGGATTTGGCGTTTTAGAAATTGAGATTTTTTGTTGGCTGGTTTGTTAAATGACTTTTTGAGTGGATAAAATGATTTTAAATTGTGGATGTAGTTTTTTGGCTGTGCCGTGAATACAAGTTAGACTGAATATATGATAAAAAGGACACATTGGAATATATTATATTTATATATTATAATATAACAAATATATATAATCGACGGCACGGTTGACTCAGTGGTTAAGCGATTGACTGCTGCGCTGCGTGTCGCGGGTTCGATTCCCGCACGGAGCAAATATTTGTTTGACCTACAAGTAGTTGTTCCGGGTCTGGCTGTTTGTGAATGTGAGTTTAAATGTTTGTAAACGCTACCCACGATACAGGAGAAATTCCTAGTGTGGGGCAACGTTTTTTTAAAGAAAGAAAAATAAAATCATACACATACATGCATGCAATGTTAATCGACGAGTGTAAACATCTTTTTACGAGCGTAAAATGACAATGTATTATATTAGTAGCTAGGAACCTATTATTTTGCGAACTTGATGACACTATGACAACAATTTTATTCGCATAACTATATCATTATCTGCCTACCCTTTTCCCAACTATGCTGAGGTCGGCTTCCAGTCTAACCGGATGCAGCTGAATACAAGTATTTACATGGAGCGACCCAATAACTGGGTTATGGAATCAGATAGGCAGCTACCTGACCTCTACAACCCAGCTATTGGGTAACACGATACCCCTTGGTAAGACTGTCAGACTTTCGGGCTTCTGACGGTACCCGAAACAACTGTCAAAGATCTACAAATAACAGCCGGGACCAACGGCTTAACGTGCTTTCCGAGGCATGGCGGAGTATTTTTATGTAAAGGTGGTCACCCATCCATAGATCAACCGCGGCAAGCGTAGCTTAACCTGATCCATCGACCTGTGGTGCTGTTATTACTTAGCCACAAGCCTCTCGCTCCTATATTCGCGTAACTAACGGTGGATAAAACTTCTAAAACAATTACATTGTTTTTAACCGACATCCAAAAAGGAGGAGGTTATATATCTTCGTCAAATATAGCAAAAATGACCCGAAATAAATTGGGTAGATGTATTGGGAAATTAGGATCTACAGATCTGAAATATGGTAAAACATTAATGAAGCTATTATCAAATTCACTTCTTTGGTTCATAGAAATATTAATTTTAAAATCCAACAAGAATTTCAGAAGGTTAAACTCAATATCCCTATAAATGTAACCCATCTATTTTTATTTTATTTATTTCTGTATCTATCCGTGATATCACAGCGGGCCCTATCAGAATACCAGCGCTGTGGCACTTATTTTTAAATGTCGCAGCATCATGCTGAGATATGAGCCTGAGTATTTCTTCTTTCTTTATTTGTTTTCTTTTGACCTCGTACAGGACTTTATTTTTATTCAACTTTTTGTTTTTTTTTATGTTTCTAAGAGTCTGTTTTAGTTTAGTTTGTGATCTCCTGTGCGAGTCCGAATACATACATTTTCTTTCTTTCAATGTCTGAAATTATTAATTCATGTCATTCATAGGCTGTTCCTGAAGATACATGTAAATAGGATCCAATAAAAATTAAGCAGTTCTTGAACTTAAAACGTTTTAAACGCTGCCAATATTATTAAATTTCGATGTTCCACGAAATAACGAACGAAGGTTATTTAATTTTGTATGTTACTGAGAATAACAGGATTTACGTTGTTTTCTCGATTAATATTCGTATTTTAATAGACCTCATTATTCCTCCGCCGTTTTTGATACATGAAATTGTAGGACCCTGCGATTTTGTTTTGCTTTATCTCTAAGGTAAGTACAGTGTGCCCATTGTGGGCCTACAATTCTTTTCCCAAATAAAATAATATCCTAGCCATTTTAAATTAGAAAGTGTTACTCTGCTAACGTAAAAGGAAAGAACAAAAACTGTGACTCCCACAAAAAGCAAAGGATCACTGACCGGATTCCATTTCAATCCAACCGATCTTCGATTAAGGGTATAATTCATTACACTAAGAAAGGGGCGGTGCAAAAATGAACGACAATCTTTCCACCATCAATCAAACTGATTCGCTTGATTAATGGGTCACCGTCACCCTTCGATACGTTCGCGTAAACTTTTTTTCCACACTGCCTTTAGAAATGGTCTAACTTTCGCAGTATTTCTTCGAGAGGTAACGCATTAAATTCTTAGGTCCGAATATTAAATTTGGTACTTAGCTTATTGGTTTTGTTCAAATTTCGCGACTGTTAGTCAACTTTGTGTACGCAGTTCGAGTGGTGAGAGCCTTCTATTGTTTTTCTTTGATTTTATGATGGTAGATTCTTTTGTTCTCGTTTTGTTAGCAAAAGTCGTAATTGCATGGACGAATTGGATCGAGTTTGAGAAATTCAAGGAGTTTAATGTTGTCATTTGTTTTGGCTTTGTTTGGCAAAAGTTCAGAGAGTTTGCTTGTCAGAGTCCTTTTGTTTCGCTGTTTTTTTTTTTGTATTTTACGTATGAACTGTTTGACCATTGTTAATTACGCAAGGTCATAATTTCTGTAATAAATATGATACAACATTCATATTCCATTAAAATTATCCGCATTCATAGTCTTTTTATGACAAAAAAAAACCATCTGGGCCTCTGAGTAACATTCCTCATCTATACTTAATATAAATTAAACTCACTTTTCGTTTCTGTCTGTGTGACTGAATTGTTCTTCTAAACTACGTAACGGTTTTTGATGCAGTTTTCACCGTCATTTAGAGAATTAATCCTGGTAGGTTTATGTGTATAAAACTTTAATTTATAATAAAGAAATCATGATGGTTTGTCAAGCCAAAAAACGTGTGAATGAGGGGCTAGTGTATAATAAACTACTTGAAACATCTTAAATCAACACTCGAATCCCTTCTTAAAATAGTACTCATTCGCAAGTACGGAACGCAGGCCCGTGTCATTCAAAGGCGCTTACGAAAGCTGCAAGACCAGCGAAGCGTCACCCATATAAGCCCAAATAAACGATATGTTTCTTCCATCCTTACAGCCGAGTGAGGTGACAGTGATCCCACAAAGTTGCCAACCAATAGTTACGGCTGTCAACCCGTCACTGTACCTATAAGTTGAAAAGATAAGGGCGAGAGTTTCAGTGAGTGCAGTGATCGAATTAAGTGTGGTTGTGAATTAGTTATTTGTTGTTACTCTGTGGCTTGAAGAGGCTTTTAAGGGGTATTATTTATGGATGAATCATATAGAGGCGAACATGGACTTGTCCATCAATAGTGACTACCCATTAGGTACCTACTTGACTAATGACGACAAAATCAAAAGACATTTATTCAAATTAGGCTCAGAATCAGTACTTTTCGAACGTCAACATTAAAAGAAAGAAAGGAAGAAACATATTTTATTTGGGACACGCAAAAGAAATACAAATTAGACTAACAATATCCAAGAATAAAAACAATCAAGACTTGTGCGATGCCAAAAAGGCTCCTATCTCAGCATAATGCTGCGATATTTAAAAAAACATACACAAAACACAGCACAGCACAGCACACACACAGCACATATTACACAAAATAGTCCCCCAAAAACACCCGCCGCACTTCCTATAGCTTTAGCTGGAAAGATGAAGTGGCGCAATGAACTCCCCAAAGAACTTGATTCTATACTATATATTATTGGGAATTGTCCTAAAACGAAAATACATTCCTAAAACTTGGTTCTACCCGTATTTTTTTTTTACCGTCAGGTCAGTTGTTCTCTAGCTGTTGCAAATGGTATCAAAATAGAGAGAAAAACAACTTCTGCATCAACAATACAATTAAAATCGACACAACATTTTCAACGCTTCTCGTATCTTCATCCCGTATACTCCAACAGAACTGAGTCTACCTTCCTACAAACGAAGCACCTACCTACCTATATACAGGGTGCCTCATTAGTCACGGGAGTTTGATTCAGTCACCCCGCGCCGCCGGTGCCACCAATCAATACCCACCGGTTTAGCGGATGCGGGTTTTTACTCTGCCAACATTTGGATTACGATTCTCCCTTTCTTGTTGTCAATTTGATCCGGTATTTGTGAAATGTAGATTTTTCTGTGTGAGGTGTCATTCGAATATTGAGCAAATGTGTGATGTTTGAGTTGTTCATATTTGAGAATAATTATCTTGGTCTACAGTGTGTTTGAACGCTTTCCATGGACTATATGTATACTGTGTATATATGTGGACTTTTTGGGTGAAAAAAAAATCATGGAACTCGCGTCATCGTCACCGAACGCTTGTTTTCACTTCTATCGGCAGTCCCCAAAGACTGCCCCGCATGTTTTTTTTAGTTCCTTCATATCGTCATCATCTATCTAGCCTTATCCCACTTTGTTGGGGTCGGCTTCCAGTCTAACTGGCTGGATTGCAGCTGAATGCCAGAATTTTACATGGAGCGACTGCCTATCCTACCTCCACAACCCAGTTACTGGGTAACACGATACCCCTTGGTTGTCAGACTTTCGAGCTTCTGACGAACCTTATCAACTGTCAAAGATCTACAAATAACAACCGGGACCAATGATTTAACGTGCTTTCCCAGGCACTGAGGGGTTTTGGTACGTAAAGATGGTCACCCATTCACGGACCAACCGCGGCAAGCGTAGCTTAACTTGATTGATCCATCCATGCGGCTGTTATTACTTAGCCACCAGCCCCTCCCCCAATTTCTTTCTAACGTCTCAACTAAATAAACAGTCAAGAGCGAGTCGGACTCGCGCACCGAGGGTTCCATACGTATATATGATGTTGATGATTTCTGAAAAACTGTGCTATTTAGAGATATCGTTTTATTTTTCCTGTAATATTTACATAAGCTTCTATCACATAGAATAATTTCATATTTTTCTCTATGCAAACTTCGGAGATAAGGGGGGAACGGTATTTTTTTTTTACATTTTTCATCAAAAGTCGAAAACTATGATGCCTAAAAAAATAATAATTGAGAATGTGTAAACAGCGCTCTTTCATATGATACCCCACATGTCCTAGTAGACTCCATTCGATTTTTAAGGGCCCTGTTGCAAAAAAGATACTTATATATTTTTTAAATTCTTTCTTGTTAGCAAAATAGTTGGGTAAACGTCATCTAAAACTATTACAAATTTCAAGTTGATAGCATTAGTAGTTCTTGAGATATCCAGCTGTGACAGACAGACAGACTCACCATTAGGGTTTCTTTTTACCATTTTGGTACGGTCCCTAAAAACCGTTTTCCCATCTTGTACTAGCAAGCAACCTCAACACCCACCAAATCGAAGATAATCATTCCCCCCCCCCCCTCAAACAGTCACACTGATAGCTTCATTCGTCGAAGATCTTGAACTATAACTAATAAAGATAAGTGCTTCTCTTATCCCTCACACACATAATACCCATGCGCACACACACACACACATCGCCCGTCAAAGCGTCAAATCAAAAACAAATCAAAAACTAAGCATCTAACTCTCATTCCTATCGAATCGAGATGGGTTCCGAATTCGTAGTAGAGCAGACTAATAGGGTTGACACACGCAAGATAATCTGAGTAGTTATTTCCGTGAATTGGATTTTTTGGATAAGCCATAACTAGAATTCACGGATCTAGTGACGAGTATAACCCGGCAATAATGGTAGTAGTCTATTATAAATTTTTGACAAGTCCACATATTAAGAACCGCATCTTCGCTGAACATCAGATGCAAGTAACTAATTAAACGCCAGCTTAAATGAACATAAAAGGCAATGAACGAAGAATTAAGTATTAATAAAGCCTTTACAGAGCCTTTTTGAGAGCAGTGGTAACGGCCCCGACCTCCGAGTTGAAGGTCGTGGGTTCGAACCCAGGCAGGCACTTTACTTTGTGTAAATAATTTCATCACTCTCAAAACGGTGAAGGAAAACATCGTGAGGAAACTAGCACGGCATGTCTAGAAGCATAAATTCGACGACATGATATGTGACATCTACCAACCCGCACTGGACCTGCGTGAGGAGGCCTGAGTCCCAGCAGTGGGAACATTATAGGTTGATTATGTAAAGCCTTTATAACATCTTTTTTCTTTTCCTATTAGTATATTTACGTAGATCTCCCTTCCATAAGACGGCTATTAAGAGGATATGAATACCAAAAAGCTCTGCCCACATTTAAGTGCTCATTATTCAAATATTTTCAGTAATGTTCAGCTCAAATTGGGGTATTTAACTGCCGGCCGAGTAACAAACTTCAGTCATAAAGATATCCAAAATGGGCGATTCAATCAAAAAAGTTAAAGGGAATCGTATAAAATTTAGTATTATATTTTTGTAGCCAACGATTTTAATATAAGACTTTAAAATTGAAAAGGAGTTGAATACAAATGAACGCAATTGTCTCTTATTCAAATCAAGATTTTTTTTTAAAGAAATGTTATTCGAATCTGAATGGATTTAGAATTTATTTTAAAAGTTTCATTGTAATGAAATAATTTGATACTTTTACTTTTTATTGGAGGTAAGCTGATCAAATATTTAAAACTAATTGTGAGCGATCACAACTAAGTTTTAAGCTTACAAAATAAAGTAAGCATTGTTATTATGTAATAATTTTCTATTACTTTTGTAAACTTGACCTCAGTGACTCATTGTAAAATGTTCCCTACAGTGGGTATTTTATAACTTATTAATACTACAGAATATTTATCTACAACTTTAGTGCGACAACCATAGACACGACCTCCACACAGCCTCGATTAGACAAGATGAATTACGATGAATCACCGACTAGGGTCGCCTCACACATCTATTATCAAACAACCATTGACTGTAACAACGCCATCTAGGGACACGCCGTGTAACTTCAATAATCACCGATTAGCCGAGCATTCGTTACTCGTTACTCTAATGTAATTCAAAACTTCGATTCCCATGACACGAAAATGTGGTAAAAATATTGGAAAATGTTGAAAGTAGGTCATGTTGCTTATAATGATGTATAGGCAATGGCTTGAAAAACATCTGATTTTGTGGATGCAAAATAAACACCTGCGTCTCTGAGGCAAGAGGGATCAAAATAATGAAAGTAGATACGAAAATATTTGTTTAAATTTTGTGGGTATTAACACCGTGTTTGTATCGGAAATAATAAATTAATTAATATTATAAAGAGAAAAGATTTAATTTTTTGTTTGTTTTTTTTACGCTTTCACGCTAAAATGGCGGCACGGATTAGGATGAAATTTGGCACATGAGTAGACCATGATCTGGGTTAGGACATAAGATACTTTTTATCCCGATATTCTCAGGGGATCAACACTTATACGGGTGAAACCGCGGGGCGCAGCTATTTACGAGTATTTAATAAAGTTGGCCTATACAGAAAAATTAGGTTACATTTTTTTCTCAAATATTCTTGGAAATTCGGGCATTATTTGACAACCTTCTTCGAGATAAATCGAAATTACTGCAAATACATGCGAGCAGCGGCCACCAAAAGTTGTATGAAAATCCATATGTGTCGTGATTTAGCGGCCAAATAAATTACGTAGTAAACTTATATATATCGTGTAATTTAAAAATGGAACGATCTTTTACTCCGAAACATGACCAAGGAGGTAACTAATCAACGGTTTTATTTAAATTTCGAACTGGCTTGTAAATAGAAAGCTGTATATTGAAAAAAAAAAACAAATGAACACATAGGTACGTGAAAAATAATCGTTGTTCGTCATTGAATCTGGAATTTATAAATAAGGGAAACTTACAGCTAACTTATACAGTGTTCTTAAACAATATGAAATTGAAGGCCATTTAGAAATTTCCACTGACTTTCCACTTTTTCCACTTCTTTCTGATTTATTATCATAAACCATCTTAAAATACGATAGAAACATCCCCGAAAGCATTAGATGCGTACAAAAGATTACTTTTCCATAAGCTACTTAGCGTCACACAGCCTCACGAACTCACGAAATCAGAACTTTAAATTCGTAAGGTCTGAATGTCAAGATCCACCTTCTAAAAGTTTGTTTAGAACTCCAAACTCGGCAGGACAATTAATTAAAGAAGAAATCTTTTGAAGTACGACACGTTGAGAATAGTTGAAGACTGAATTTGAATTTGCGTTTCGCATTTAAAGAGGCTTCAAGATATTCTTATTAAAGAGTAAGCAGAATTTCAGGTTTTTAAAGAGCAGGGCTCGAAATAAAGTCCTCCTAGCGTTACGGTTTCTTAGTAGAGCGGCTTCGTAATACGTATTTTTCTCAAACATGCTTGGAAGTTCGAGCATTATTTTGACAACCTTCTTCTTCTAGTTCTTTTCTTAGTTGTATGAAAATCCATATGTGTCGTGGTTTAGCGGCCAAATAAATTACATAGTAAACTCATATCTATTGTCTAATTTAAAAATGGAACGATGTTTTACTCCTAAACATGGCATGAAAGGAGGTAACTTATTAAAGGTTTTATTTAAACTTCAAACTGGCTTGCAAATAGAAAGCTGTTTATTGAAAAAAAAAACAAATGAACACATTGGTGCGTGAAAAATTATCGTTCTTCGTCATTGAATCTGGAATATATAAATAATTTACTTTGTTTGAATTTCCGCGCATTATTTGAGAAAGGCACTATACTCGTACAAGCTTTGGCCACAACTAGGCATTGATGGACGAACGTGAAAAACTGCAGCCTGTTGCAGTGATGTATTTATTATTAACGGCCGTCATGAAATCTGATATTTTCACCCGTATTTGACATTAAGGTGTTAAAAACGCTCTGGATATGATAACCGACCATTTGCAACCATTCACCGCTTTCTAGGGAAACCAAAGATTAACGGTGTAAAAGTTAATTAATCCAGCATAATTATTGAGTTTTCATTGGATATAATTAAATCTATCTAAGTTATTTTCCTAGTAATAATAATCTAACTAAGCCAAAAATCTAAGTAATCGTCAATTTTCTTGGAAGGTCACTGAAAAATATTCTAAGATTAAATCTGATCTAAGATTTTGAACGAGTACATTTTCTTTGATAATTGTCCTCATCACGATGAGTTCTCGGTAAAAACTGATTGAATATCTACTTAAGTTCTGGTTTCCAACTTGTGATGTCAAAAATATAATCATAGTTTCAAGAAAATACAAGTTTCCTTACAAAAATCTTCAGACATAATGAAAATAGCCTTTTCTAGCTTCAACGGACCCAATCATTTAATTCACAATATCTACAGGATAATAACTACCCAGAAACCTAATAGAATTTAAGCTCGAGTAAACTTTTTGCAAAAAATAGGCTGTCTACGTAGGTTTCTAATAATAATGATTTACTGGAGAAAAAGAGCAATATAGCTCGTCATGTGATAGTCTGCTGGCATTACAAGATTACCAGATAACTCATATCAACGCTATTCCCTACGTTCTTGCGAACCGTACAGTTTCCGACCTTTCCAATTATATGAATGGCAATATACTGGAGGATCGCGACTTCTTTTATTGGGACAAAAAGTTCGTCGTGCGTACTCGAGACAAAATAATGTCTTTAGAAGTTAGACGTCGATTGTGATATTGTGTGAGAGTGGAGGGTAGTTCTAAAGTGAGACGTATCTACTTTTTTTTTAAATCTTTATTAAGGAGTTTTGTCACGATACTGACTATGTCGCTGACCTCAGTACATCATCATCTACTTCTGTTGCAAGAAGTTTCTATAATTATAAAGCAACTTAAAAACAGTGAAGTGGTGAAGTGGCAGTTGGCTGGCTATGTTTGTCGAAGGACCGATGATGGCCGGTGGAGCAGATGAGTCTTGGAATGGAGATCACGTATCGGCAAGCGTAGTGTGGTACGCCCCCGAGCTAGATCGACCGACGACCTTAAGAAGGTGACTGGGACAGACTGGATGCGAAAGGCGGACGTCTGGGTTTTCTGGCGCAACCTGGGAGAGGCCTATGTCGAGCAGTAGACTGCGATAGGCTGAGTTGATTGTTGGTTGAACTGAAAAACATGGTACAAAAGCTTTTAAAATTATAATCAATCATACATAGATGAAACAACCGTCATTAAAGAGGATCCTTTTCAGTGTTTTATGACGGAAAAAGTAAACAATAAATTTTCGGTCTCAAAAAAATTTACGTCATTATGATGAGAGTTGAAATTATTATTGAATTGTAATTGTTACGTACAATAAAGAGTATTCGATTAATAATCTTGATGCTTTACCAGGCTTTACAATATTCTGCAAAACTCAATATAAAAATCTCTGCATTTGAAATCAACAGACATTCCCACACCTATTGAGAAAATAACGTATATATAATACACAAAAAGTTCGTCGTGCGTACTCAAGACAAAAGACTGTCCTTAGAACTTTGACGTCGATAATGATATTGTTTGAGTGGAGGGCGGTTCTAAAGTGAGATTGCATTTTCATCTTGGGTGTTACAAGAAGAAAACCGGCCAAGTGCGAGACTCGCGCACGAAGGATTCCGTACCATTATCTATAAAAACGGCAAAAAAATCACGCTTTTTGTATGGGAGCCCCCCTTAAATATTTGTTTTATTTTATTTAAATTATTTATTTTTAAAGTGAATATATAACTAAATATTCTGTGAATATTTCAAGCGACTACCTGTTGCCGTTATCAATATAGAGCAAAAAGGAGCAAAAAAATCACGTTTGTTGTATGGGAGCCCCCTTAAATATTTATTTTACTCTGTTTTTTTAGTATTTGTTGTTATAGCGGCAACAGAAATACATCATCTGTGAAAATTTCAACTGTCTAATTATCACGGTTCATGAGATACAGCCTGGTGGCAGACGGACAGACAGACAGACAGACTGACAGACGGCGGAGCCTTAGTAATAGGGTTCCCGTTTTACCCTTTGGGTACGGAATCCTAAAAATGACCCTATTACTAAGCATGAGGAAACTGAAAACCATGTTAAAGAAAATAGAGACTTCGACCCCTGAGTTTCTTTCGCCATTTCTTCTCAGGGGTAGTCAGATAGGAAAATTCGACCATATCTAGCTTATAATTTTTTCCTAATATGTCGTGCGAAAGTGATTCCGATATACAAAATTAAAAAAGTTCCTGCGAGTAAAGTCAATATTTAGGGTTAACTGTAAAATATGTATAATATATGTAAAAGTATATAATAAAAAAATGAAAAAGGGGGAAGTGCTCGTTGGAAGAGAAAACCTCAAACGGCGCAAATATGACAACCTTATTGGGAGCTATATGTTTGAGCCATTTGGGGTTAAAACTCAAGGGCCTTGGGGTCCGAGTGCTCATCGAGTATTTCGGGACATCGCCAAGCGGTTGGTGGATTCCTCACGTGACCAAGGCCAGTGCCTATTTTTAGTCCAAAGAATCAGTATTGCCATCCAACGTGGCAATGCTGCTAGCCTTTTGGACACTTTTCCCATTGACAGCGATGCGGACGAATTTTTTGATGGCCAATGAGCATTTCCCCATTTATTTATTTTTTATTATAATACTTGTACATATAATACATATTTTGGAGTTACCTTGTGTATTTTAATTAAGGATCGATTGTTGAAAATAATTCAAAAATGATCTTAACAAAAGGGTATTAGGGTTCCGTACATCGAAATAAAAAACAGAACCCCATAGTGTGTTTCTCTCTGTCCGGCTCGTGTGTCTATCTGTCCGGCTATCACAGCCGATTTGTTCCGAATCTACTGGACCAATTAAGTTGAATTTTGGTACAAATTATGAATTTCTGTGACCCAAATACGAACCTGAATGAAGAAATAAATGAATTTTTAATATGGGTTTTACTTTAGGAGGAAAATATTAAAATTTAAAGATTTTTGTTTGCAAACTGTACCATGTGACTTATCAAATGAAAGGGCTTGTTATGACGATATCATTTTTTTTATAATTTTGAAATGAATAGTTTTAAGGACGCTATCACAAAATCCGATAAAAATTTGCAAAAAATAATTTCCGTTGCCTCTTCACACAAAATTGACGATATCGTGTTGAGTTTAGGAACATTTTTCTTCAATATAATAACATAAATTTAGTTATTTAAAAATATTTTATGCAAGCAGACAAGTTCAACGCAGAAAGGTAGCAAAAAGAACTATCAAAATGTTACAAATAGTCTCAGAAAATAATGTTGAATAAACCTATATTTTTTTAAAAACACTTGTTTATGGTTTTTTCCTATTATTTAACAAACCATATCAAGTTTAAAAATCCACACTGGGCTTCAGCTATCCGTGTGATAAAATCAACATTTTATGTTATGATTATACAATATCTTCATTAAGTAAATGAACGGCGAAATAAGCTATATTTTCGAGAGCGCAAAAGTGATGTAACTATTAACTGGTGCTGAGACTGACAAGAATAGTTTATCACCACGAAAACTGTACTTTTATAGTTACACAGACTTATTATTTCAAGTTTTGTCACAATTAGATAAGAAATTGACGAAAAACGTTTTTTTTTTGTGATAGTATCACAAAAAAAAACGTTTAAAGAAAACAGAAGAAAATTAACTACTCCCATGTCCGAAGCTACTGAGCCTAAAATTTTGGAAAAATACGTAATAATAATAATAATTAAAAAAAAATAATAAAAATAATTAATTAAAAAATTCAAAACATACAATAAAACCTTTTAATTTTACTATTATTAACAAGAAGACAATAAACAACTAGAAAATGAAAAAGTTATAAACATATCGAAACAGCAATATGACGCTGTCAATTTGACCAACAATCACAATGAAACATGGGATGAATAACAAGAATTAACAGAATGTTGACGAGATCAGCAGCTCGCCACGCACGCCTACCACCTCCGGACTCTTCGCTCAGCTCCGCCTCGCCGCCGCCGGCACCCAGCACCATCGTGAGCGCTGTGACAACACCGGCCGCGGTAGTTGCGTCGAGCTCAAGCGACGAGTATTTTTCCCCGCCGACGTCGCCAACACCTGTACGTCGGCAGGGGAGAGGCCGGCCACCGAGGAGCTTGGGACTTAGGGGCCAACCGGTCCCGAGCCGGGTCCCCGCTGCCGGTGGTTGTGTGCAGCGCATGAGATGGACTCAGTCTATGAACGAGAACGTCATGCGCGCATATTACGGGTCTACAGAGGGGGGAACTAACCTCACTGCGTACCGTGTTAGGATGCTGTCTCTGTTCCAGGAACTAGAGCCAACCGTCGACGTCTCGGCCCAACGACTGTCGGATCAGGTGCGGGTCATCCAACGCAATCATAGGTTGGACGATGCCGCACTTGATAGGCTGCGCTCAGAAATACTGAGCAACCATATCTTCTCAACTCCGGCACAAACCGCGGCACAAGTGTCAACTATTGACTCAATCCCGCTGCGGTCCAATCATGGTGTTGAAGAGGAGGATGATAGGGTTGACACAGTAAGTAGCCAGTGCAACGCCCGATTGAGGAGCTCACTGGAAGATGCGATTCACGAGTATAGGTCAACTCCGACCGAACTTAGACCCCGATTACCACGCCTACCCATGCACAAGAAAAATAGGGCGCTGGTGTGTGCCTTGGACTCGCAGCTCAAACAGGTTTTCGAGAGCAGCGAGCATCTCGCTGATACACATTCGATCCTGTATTGCGCAGCTGTTGCGGCATGTCGTTTAGCAAACGTCAAGTTCCCAATCTGGGACGGAGCTACTCGACCAAAACCAGCCGTACCAGCCTGGCAATGCAGGATCGAGCGTCGTATCGATGGGGCGAGGGCACTCATCGGCAAACTATACTGCTTCAGGGAGGGCAATACACGACCACGAGTGATGCGCTTTGTGAGGCGGGCATTCTCGGGGACTGGAATAAGCCCTCGAGAATACATGTCCCATGTCACAGAGCGCATCGACTTCCTGAAGCAGAAAGTTTGTGCATGGGCGAGCCGTATTAGGCGGTATAAGCGGCGGGTTGATCGGTACACGCAGAATCGCATGTTCCAGAGCGATGAAAGGTGGGTATACAGAGCTTGGGAGCGACCTAAACAAAATGTGACAGACGTTTGCCATCCGGATGATGCCGTCACGAGTGAATTCTGGCGCAGCATCTGGTCGGTTCCCGTCTGTCACACTGAGGCTGGTTGGATGCGGGATGTCGAGCGAGTGTGTGAGACTATACCAGAAATGGAACCAGTACTGATTACACCATTAGACGTAGCCAAAGCAGTTCGCCCATTACCGAATTGGAAATCACCGGGACCGGACGGACTGCACAACTTCTGGTTGAAATGGTTAATTAGTTCACACACTTGCCTGGCATCTCAGTTCCAGTCATCCTTAGAGTCTGGGTCGCTGCCGCAATTTCTAACAACAGGCGTTACCCACCTGCTCCATAAGTCAGGTAGTCCCGCGGAACCCAAGAACTATAGACCGATTACGTGTTTATCGACGGTCTATAAACTTCTTACATCCATTTTGAGAGTGAAAATTAATACGCACATTGACAATAACTCGATTATGTCTGCCTCTCAAAATGGATGTAGGAATGGGTCCCGCGGTACTAAGGAGCTACTCCTCATCGATATGGCCATTAGCCAACAGGTTCGTTGGTCCCGCAAGGATCTGTCGACATGCTGGATAGACTATAAGAAGGCCTACGACTCGGTGCCTCATTCATGGCTCATGAGGGTGCTAGAGTTGTACAAGATAGATGCAACTCTACGCACCTTCCTGATGTCGTGTATGGGGCAATGGAGGACGGTCCTTCGCTATCCAGGATGTCAACAGATGCAGGGGAATGATGAGCCTGTATGGATTAAGCGGGGAATATTTCAGGGCGACAGTTTGAGTCCACTGTGGTTCTGCTTAGCCCTGAATCCTCTAAGTACACTGCTGGAGGATTCAGGTCTAGGCTATCGGTTGAGGAGAGGAGGTCAGGTCATATCTCACCTCCTCTACATGGATGATTTGAAACTCTTTGCCCCCAGCAAATTGCGACTGATCGAGCTACTGAAGGTAACTGAAACATTCAGTAGCGCCATCAGGATGGAATTTGGTGTGGATAAATGTGCAGTCATGCATGTAAAGCGAGGGGAGATTATGGAATCCGAAGGAACCCAACTCTCGGATTCCATACACCTTAGATCCCTCTCCTCATCCGAAAACTATACATATTTGGGTATGTCAGAAGCATTAGGGATCAACGTTGTTGACATGAAGCAATCGTTGAAGGAGCGCTTCTTTGGTCGCCTGAAGAAAGTACTTATTAGTCTTCTTTCGGGCGGGAACAAGGTGCGCGCCTTCAACGGTTGGGTCATGCCAGTTTTGATGTACTCTTTTGGCATACTCAAATGGACTCAAACCGAGCTGGACGCCCTGGACAGGAGGGTCCGTACACTGCTGACCGCAAACCGGATGCATCACCCACGATCATCGGTGATGAGACTGTACATCCCGCGGAAGTGCGGGGGTCGAGGCTTTTTAAATGCGAAGACCCTCCACAATCGCGAGGTGTGCAGTCTCAGGGAATATTTTTTAAAAGCCGAACTGGGTATGCACCGTGATGTGGTGGCAGTTGACAAGGGACTCACCCCACTCTCCATGGCTAAAGAGAACTGGCGCAAACCTGTAGTACTTACTAACGATGACCGCAAGGAGATATGGCAAAGCAAGGAGCTTCACGGACGCTTCTATCGGGCTCTTCATGAGCCCGGTGTAGATTTCTTAGCGTCCGTAGCCTGGCTACGTTTTGGTGACCTTTTCGGGGAAACTGAAGGTTTTGTCTGTGCAATTATGGACGAAGTTATCTTGACGAATAACTACCGGAGACATATTATGAAGGACGGGACGGTTGACGTGTGTCGGGCATGCCACCGTCCGGGTGAGTCCATCAGACATATAATCTCTGGTTGTTCTCGTCTGGCTAACGGTGAGTACTTGCACAGGCATAACCAAGTGGCCAGGATAATTCACCAGCAACTTGTTTTGAAATATAAACTTGTGGATTCTGAGGTACCGTATTACAAGTATGTGCCCGACCCAGTTCTCGAAAATGACCATGTCACGTTGTACTGGGATCGGTCTATCATTACTGACAGGACTATTGTCGCCAATAAGCCCGATATAGTGGTGATAGACCGATTAGCGCGCCGCGCAATGATTATCGATGTCACTATTCCACATGACGAGAACCTCGTGAAAGCTGAGAAAGAGAAACAAATTAAATATCTCGACTTAGCACACGAGGTTGTCGACATGTGGAATGTGAGCTCGGCTGTCATTGTGCCGATTGTCGTATCAGCTAATGGCCTGATGGCCGAAAGCCTCGATCAACATCTCTCGAGGCTCTCGTTAGGTGGTTGGATCAAGAGCCTGATTCAGAAGGCAGTACTCCTCGAGACGGCTCGCATCGTGAGGAGGTTCCTATCTCTGGAGCCCTAACCGCCGGTAGCTTGGACCCTGCTCCCGATACCAGCGAAGCACTATTTTTTATATTTTAAAATGTTTTTATATATATTTTTTTATATTCTAATATTTAAAAATGTAATTTATATGTATATAATGAAATAAAAGAAAATAATAATAATAAATAATAATACCTATAGATTACAGGAAAACCTAGAAAAAGTTTATGGTCATAAAATAACATGGTACATTACTCAACATTGTGCGTACAAATTTACATTTGCAGTGGAAATGTATGGGGGAACATGTATTTCATCTAAAATGGTAAGATTGTTCTTAATAAGATAAATTCTACGGAGTCCTTCATTGTGCGTGGCCCGACACGCACTTGACCAGTTATGGGAATCGTCGTGAAGACTTCTTATAATTAACGTCATAATGTTTATTGACATCAACGGAGTAGACAAAAGCAAGTATTCTATAAAATGTATGAGAAAAGTCATCAGTTACAACAAAAAGCTAAAATAATGCTTGAAATTATTAGGGCATTTGCGCAGAGGTTCGATTGCCAGTACCTGAACCATTGCTGTATTTTAATTAGGTAAAACACTGTCTATGATCCTTGTTGGTCGAAATAAACGTATTTTATTGTATTTATTTTATTATCGTCTTATAACAAAACTATCTTGTGAAAAAAAGGCACACGACTTCCAAAAAAAAATGGCTTTCATTTTTACTTTTTAGTTGTGGTACTTACCCCACATAAATTACTACTTGCTAACGCTAAGCTGTTAACACCATTTACAGAAAGTGATTATATAACATCAACAACACACTATTACGCTAAGTGGAAAAAATAATTATGTATTATTGAAGTTAACTCAAAAAATACCCACCGCTGCACCGCGCAAGCTTTTATGAAAATATTAAAGTTTTTGTTTTCGTAAGTTTTATTTCGTACTTTTTAATTAATTAAAATTAAACTTGCCAAAAAAGAATAAATAGTAGATTATTAACCAAGGGGATAAAACAGTGTCTTCTGCCGCGGATGACGATTTACATTTCCCATTCCGATAGTTTATAAAAAATCTATTGTTTTCCATGTTGGTGGGACGTAATGCTTGGTATTTATGAATGATTTTAGTATATTGTCCTTGTACAATGAATGACCGATTTTTCTTTGTCTTACTTTCCTTTACATTAATCAGCAGTAACTCATTGGATTGATTTACAACGTCCTCCACCTTTAAGTTTACAAGTTCACATTCGCGGCAAGCACCATTGAGTCCAAAAATTAAGGCCACCTATAACAAAGATAAAAAATAGGTAAATGTATAGAATAATTACCATTACTAAGATACGAAATATTCATAGTTAAATCATGTATACTTACTTTTGTGGCCAGAAAAATTTCGTCATGAGCTTCATTACGAAATTTTTCCACATTTTGAGTCGTAAAAATTTAGACTTCTTTGCGCAATGCCCTTCTGATTTCCTTTTTAAAAGAGCCAGTAATTTCGTGAATCTATTTATTTCAATGATGTGTTTGATGCTTATTGTAGCTTTCAGTTTTGAGTATATGCACCAAAGTGTATTCGGATTCTTTGTCTTGGATAAATAATAAAAATAGACAAGAAGTACTGATTCTGAAATTGATAGGCCTTTCGCACTTCTCCACGTTGAAAATTCTTCATAAGTTTTTAAATAATTTTCCTTGGATTTTGTTGAAAGCAAATTATTTGTAATTGCGGCAGCATTTGCACTGATGGAATCCGACAATTCACTGTCACTGTCACTGTCGCTTTGATTTAACATCGTAACGTATTATTAGAACATTAACTTATTTATAAAAATAAATTAAAATAAACTTAACGTTTATGTATTTGAAGAAAACAAAAACGCAGCAAATTCCTAGACTAATTTTTTTTGTCGGAAAAGCAAAGGCGTCAAGCTCATACGGCCTCGTCGGTTTTCGTAATTTTATTTAATAATCATAACTGCATAATAAATGCGTATTCCTTTTTCAAAAAGATGTATAATGCTTATATACAAACTCAATGGTGTAAACACAGATGTAGTTCAATATAAATTTCGGTAAGTATTCCAAATTTAAATCACATTCTCCCCCTAGAGGATGAATGAAATTCAGTACAATTTTCTTTCCCTGTTTTTAACAAATTAAAAATGACTATTGTTATGTTCGCTTTTTGTGGCATAGAATGTCACTTTTTTGAGCAAGTGGTACGAAAATCTAACTAATATTTTATTTTGTACATTTTAGCATTAGAATTTAATTAAATATCTGTTCTGTCACCTTAACTTGTAAAGTAGTTGTAAATATAACGACAAGGCTGTCTTGTTTAGTTGAGGAATGCCCATGATTACCCGTGGCTCCATCATCAGACCCTGGATATCGTTTAGGACTAGAGTCCTTGTCAAGACAAATCAAACAAGCCCAAACTTGATGGGATTGCGTCGCTTTATTACAGATTTCCTATGGCCACCAGCTTCATCATCAGATCAGCTCCATGTCATAATAATATTGCATTTTCATCAGATTTACATAAGCATGCAAAATTTCAGCTCAATTGGAAACCGGGAAGTTGGTCAAATTAAACTTGCAAGATTTTAATTACCGACAGATCTGATACTGGAAAGTGAAACAAGGGTGAAACCAAATAAAAGCTTGTAAAATAATTTTGATAAACATTATTTAAAAAATACAGACTAATTGAGAAGCTCCTCCTTTTTTAAGAAGTCGATTAAAAAATAACAACTAATTAGTACTGCACTCATTTTTATATGAAGATCTGTAAGTATATCAATCACCGTCTCTAATACAAAATCTGGATCGATGGTTTAAACCTTGACAAAGAAAAACCTTCGTTTGTAATAAGTATATTTTAGTTATTAGTATATTTACCAGGCATACTTTCTATAGCATACTCTGCAAAAAAAGATAAAAACCTCCGCTGTCAATAATAACTAACATTTACCCTCTTATTAATAAACCCCCTGTATAAACAAACATACAGATATCACCACACCACTTGACTTATCGCGTAATCAATCAGTTGATTTGAACGGAATTGAATAATCAATGAAGTTTCCATCGCACATCTGTATAGATTTAATTGCTTCCCTGACCAATGATTGGTCGACCCTTTGGTATAACTTTACTATCTATAAACTACGTTTGAGTAACTTAGGGTAAGTAGTAAAAACGATTAGCATAGACATAATCGATTTGAAACCAGCGCTGGGGCTCTGTCTCGCATAGGGTCGCAGCATTATGCTGAGCGATGGCAGTTTTGCGTGAATGTGACGCATATTTTCCCTCAACTTGTTCTTTTGTGTTTGTGTTTTTATTTCTTTGCGTTATGTTTACCGCAAATGAACGTATTTTCTTTCTTTCTTTTCTTTCTATTTGCGATATGAGATAAATCAAATTTCACTCGTCGGGTCATGTGAGTGTATGTGTGTGTGTGTGTCATATGGATGTTGTTAAAAAAGTTGGGAAGACCAAAGAAACGATGGATGGACTGTGTGAAAGATGATATGGCTAGAAAGGGGGTGACTACCGAGATGATGACTAATAGAGAAGTATGAAAAAAAAAACACATGTTGCGTAGAGCCCAAATAAGTTGGAATGAAGGCAGGAGGATGATGATGAGATAAAAAAAGTTTAGCGACTGCTAATGAATTTCAGTCACTTTGTGACTGAAAAGCGCTTTTACATCTAACACTAGAAATCTACATATTAGGCAGAAAGTCAAAAACAAATTTTCATTCTGCAAAAATATGACATGAATAAAATTTATTTTGATAATAAAAAATCGGACACATCCAATTATCGTTTTTTATCTGACATATGGATGTTGTTAAAAAAGTTGGGAAGACCAAAGAAACGATGGATGGACTGTGTGAAAGATGATATGGCTAGAAAGGGGGTGACTACCGAGATGATGACTAATAGAGAAGTATGAAAAAAAAAACACATGTTGCGTAGAGTATCCTTGGTTTCTGAGTAGGGTTTCGGTTCAGACACTAAAATTAATCTGTCGTCAGTCATAATATGGACAGCAGTCACATTTGAGTTAACACAGATTTACAGATCAGGCTTTCAAAAACAGGGGGATACGAGGGTGACACTGGAAGTTCTTAGAAAATCAAAAACTGAACAAACTAGCAAGTTATTACTTTTATAATATCTTTTCAAAATAGTGTCCATTTACATCAACACATCGCTGCATCCGATGGAACCACTCAGAAAAGCACTTTGCCCACTCGTCCTTAGGGGTCTCTTCGACGGCATTTTGCAACGCAGCCACTGCTTCCTCGGCGTCCATAAAACGTTATCCTCAAAGTTTTTCTTTTATTTTCGGAAATAAATAAAAATCCCATGTTGCGAGGTCGGTGCTATAGGGCGGGTGACCCATTAATTCCACGTCTGACGTCGCCAAGTAGTCGATTGTTTGCTTGGCGGTGTGCGATGAGGCGTTGTCGTGGTGAAGGAGGATCCTACTGCGAGATCGTTTCTCCCGAATTTTTTCCAAAACAAGTGGCAAACAATTTTGTTAGTGTATCACTCTGCAGTAACTGTTTTTCGATCCTCTAAAACAATTTTTGCGTAATGACCTGTCCTTCCGAAGAACGAGGCCACCATCTTTTTTCCCACGCCTCGACCTCTCTTCACTTTCGTTGGCAATTCCACGGAAGGAAACACTCAGACAGCAGACTGTCTCTTAGTTGCAGGACCATAACAATAGATCCAGGTTTCGTCACCCGTAAGTATGTTGAACACATCATTTGAGTCACCTCCGTTAAGTCTTTGAACCATTTCACTACACCAATCAACACGACGGAGTTTTTGGGCGTCTGTCAAATTATGAAGTATCCACTAGGCACAAAGCTTCCTGACCGCTAAATGTTCATGGAGGATTTTGTGCACTTCACTCATATCGATGCCTAAGCTTCTCCGAATCTGCTGATAAGTCACTCCTTTGGCAGTCTCTATCATACGCCGCACAACACTGATGTTATCTTCAGTCGTTGCGGTGGAAGGCCGTCCCTCACGCAGATCATCGGTGAGATTAGTGCGACCACGTTTAAACTCATTAAACCAGTTATAAACAGTGGCACGAGACGGGGCTTCATCGTGAAACGCCAATCGAAGTCTATCATAACTTTCTTGTTGACTTAAATGACATCGAAAGTCATAAAAAATCATTGTACCAAAAATTTTCTCGCGTTAAATTCATACTGACGTGACACAGACTATTTTCAATTTGCCGCCAAATCGTAAAAAAAATAAAAATTAATAAAATACATACACAATAGTATTGGCAGAATTCCATTTTCAAAATTTGAACTTATTTTTTTTATTATATCGTTTACAAGCGGCCAGGCGTTCAAGTCTGCTATTACAATAGTGTCAGAATGGTCGAGCGTTGATTTCATAATTGTTGATTTTGACAAGTTTGGTAATCTACTATTATAATGACATCATTATGACTTACCAATGGTCGGTCACTGACACTACATTGAAAGAAATTGCATATATTGGTAGTCTCGTACATAATGACAAATGAATGACATTTCTACTAATGGGTTTTATAATAATGGCAATACGACAATGCCATTATAATAATACAATTATATTACGAGAACATTGATCGACCAATGATCGACCATTATGAATTTACCAGATTACGAACTTTTAGCAAAATGACATTGGCATGACAATGGGATCGTGTTGGAATGACTGACTCCCTCCTGATTTCAACATTTATATCTGTAACTTTTATGGTGTACATAATAAAGAGTATTCTATTCTATTCTGACTTTATAAAAATAGCAGACTTGGGCCCCTGTTCTAAAAACTTTCAGTGTCCAGTTGATAGTTTTCAATTTTTTTTTATTGCGTAGTTAAATGTACATTTGAATTATTAACATCTTTTAAAGATCTAAGAATCGTAACAGGAGGCATTATGTTGTTCTGCCTACTCCCATGGGAAGAAGGCGTATTATGCTGTACATAATGAGCAGCTACAATTAAGTACCCAAAGTGTAATGTTTTGTGGCTTCACATTCATACAATACGTATGACTACGACAATTCTTGTCACACATCTTTTTAAGAATGGGATGGATTGATGGAATGGCTTTGGAATGGTCAACCAGCCTCATTTTTCTGGCTGACCGACTCCTTGAAAATTTAAAAGTGCCTGTAATTGGACGCATATGTGGTATTTATAACAAGATTAATGCATTAGAAGCCTATATATTACAAACTCTTGCAAAAAAGGTAGACTACCTATGCTTGACTGAGCATTTCTTAAATAGTGTGTCAGTAATTTCTTTTAACTTAGATGGTGTTCGAGGCAACAATTGCAATCGAACACGTTTGCTGACCTAGCGATACAATACGGTCGCACTAAATGCGCCGTGAGCTCATTGCATTACGGACAGCAACCGGGTGCAGTCATTTCCATCATTTTCTCATTTTAGCGATAGCTTAGCCTAAACGATACCTTGTTAACTCTCTTTCTAAGCAATAAACCTTTGAAGGTGATTTGAGTGTTTAACTTAGTAGCGTAGCGAATCCCACCAGGTACCACTTAGGTCGCGCCCCTACATTTTGGTCCTTCGAGCCTCTAACAAGGACTTCGCGGTCGGATTTTAGTTTTTCGTGACTAATGGTTCGTGAAGTGAACTTGAACTGAACTAGTAACACCTTGTATTACAGTGTTTCTTAGCTTAGCCTAGCGGTGACTGTGGTGGTTACCTTAGCAGCGAGACTTTAGGAGTGACTTTAGCGGCAGTATATTGAGTTCGAGTGCTCAATATATTCTCACAGTGGTATCAGCAACAGCGGTGCTCGGGGAGTACCGTTCCAGCAGCAGTGAGTTCACAGCTCACACAAGCGACACCAGCGGATCACTGACGTGGGGAGCAACCCTCGTTATGTTAGCAGCGGCAAAGGATTCTTCCAAGTAAGATCGTTCAAATTTTCTTACAGCAGCAGCGAAATGGAGAGCCTTTATTTTCTTCAATCCGAGATTTTCGGGAGAGCATCAGAAAACTCCTCGTCAATTTTAAAAAAGAAAAGCGTAGAGCGTAAGACGTTAGATTACTGTAAGCGTAGACTCGACTTACTTGAGAAGTACTGCGAGGACTTGTCAAGTGAATCATGAAAAGATTCTTCCTTTTGAACAGACGAACCATAAATATTTTACCAAATCTGAATTTGAGAGTACAAATCAGCTTTATTTAACAGCTAAAAGGCTTATTAGTCAATATACAGAAGAGTTGATGCAACAACATCAGGGAAAACCCTATCTTCCTCAACCACCACAGCGAGTGGTGCCCGGAACTACAGCGAGTCAGCCGGAACAGCTAGCAACAGCAGCAGCACCTCCGACCTTCGAGTCAAGAGGGTCCAACAGCAAACTTGATGATATGCTTCATAAGCAGTCGGTAAATTTTAAAGCGTTTCTTAGAGCAGTCGACAATATTGATGTGGAAACTATTGTTGACAAGTGGGAATTCGAAGACGCCCTTCGAAACCTGCACAGTCGGTGGACCACCATTGATAACCTTCATTGGGAAATCATAGGTGAATCGGGGGAAGATGTCACAGGAGTTTATGAATATAACTTTACCAAGCACGAGCGAACTTTCAACAGCTTGAGAAAAGCTATTAACTCCAAGATGTGGTCAACATCTTATCGGGTCATTTCACGCAGGCACAATTTTTTGCTAATTTCGGTGGTATTTTTTTTTTTGTAGGTTTTCGGATGAAAAAATAAACTTGTTTTATTCTAGAACACATTAGTATTCTAATTATTTTAGTAGGAAATAAATAACCGTAGTTGTTTTGAAAATATGACGGCCACCGAAATTACCAACCCACCGAAATTGAAAATTTTACACCGAAATTGCCAATCTTACACCGAAATTGCAAATCTTACACCGAAATTGCAACATCACCTCAAAATGGATATGTTTTGTAATCCACCATGACAGTTATTAAACAAAGAACAACTTTACCGTTGGCAACATTATGTAGCGGCTGCAGAGGCGGGTATAGCAGGTGTAAAATACGTTTATTTATCTATATTTGACAGTGTATTTTGACATGGATCATGACCACATTTAGCAGATTTACTAAATTAACATTAGTTCTGCTTAATGTGATCCATGTTGAGGGTAATATAAAAAAAAAATGAAGTTATGATGAGATCTTCGTTTAATTAACACTTCAGCAAATAATTATGGTTTTTTATAAAAAATCTTAAACAAACATAAAATAGTAAACTTTCAAATAATTAAAATGAACAAAACAAAAATCAAAAAATATTCAAATCACTTTCAGAGTCATTTTCAATATCGGTTTTAATTTCTTCTGTAGAAGATTCAGCTAATCTTGTTTCCTTTTTCTTTTCAGTTTTGTCATCTTTCTTCCAATTAGTTTCAGATATTGAATTTTCAAATTCCAAACACATTGCGCTGTCAACATTTTCAAAAAATGACGTGGAGGGGATGATATCCAAATCAACATTTTCAATACTCAGTGAGTCATCTAATATCGCCAATGATTTTGATGGAATGGTTGCTATAGAAAGTTTCTTGTCGAATGGATTTCTGGAGAGTTGGGTTTTGATTGATGGCTTGACTAAGTCAAATCTCTCAGAAGCTTTAAATCGTTGCACGCTTAAAATCTGAACTTTAGACTCAGTGCTTCTTGTGGAATATCGTTGAAGGTCAAGTTGTGTCATAAAACAATCTTTTTCGTCTCGTGATTGCGAGTTATCATTCCAGGCAAGATTATAGAAGCCTAAATGTTTTCCATGAGGACAAATTGTTGCTTTAATCAAACAGTCAGGATGTATACAAGTTAATGATCGCAAATCTAATCGTCGTGGCTCTTCTTTCATCAAAACTATCTGGTGAATCTTCAAAGTACCTGGAAACGTTTCTAATTGGTCAGGAAGAAGCCAGTCTTTTTCGGTTACTTTGTAATCTTCGACTACTTCTATTTTCACACCTTTAACTGAAGTTTTGAGGTTCTGAACTAAAGTGTCGAGGTCGGCGATGTCTTTTCCATACGCAACCAGCTGGTCAGCAGTTCTTTTTAAAACTCCACCGACACCGTCCGGAGCTCCTTTACCATGGCCGCATTCAGTGTAATGCCATATAATTTCGTTTAATTGTGGACAGTATGAACTCAACTGAGAAATAATGTACAATATTTTCTTGTTCCGATATTGTGCGGAAGGTGACTCTGACACAATGTGAAGTGTGCGTACCATAGGAGCGTTTGTTTTTATTTCTCTTAATATTGGGACTAAATAAGCCCATACTGCAGCAGCGTCGTGGCGTAAAGAAACACTGATTGTGCAAAAAGCTTGTGTTTTATAAGTCTGACTGCAGCCATAATAATAAATCACGACAGTATGTAGTGTGATCTGGTTCTTACTCCAATGTACAGACTGTACCTCTTCATTATATTTCGTCCCATAATTTTCGCTGAAATCTATATATATTAAATACTGACTTTCAGTCATATTGTCCTTTATTTCTTTAACAGCCTGATATTGATTTTTTAAGTTAGCATAGTGTTTGAGAAACGACTTTAGGGCATTTTCAATTTTTTTTATCACTGCCAGTGGCTTATCTGAATGACTAATCTTTGTAACGGTTTTAGTAGTTTTTTCCACATTATCTTTAGTATACACTCTAGCTTGTTGTTGCCATGCCCAGTAAGTTATATTATTCTGATTACTAAATTCCTGGTAGTTTACAACTTTGTCTCTGCATGATACACATTTTCTTTCGAGGCACTTTACATTGTCCTTATCACAACACAAATTTTTTAGAAGATCGGTGGTAGTATTCTCTTTTATTATGTTATTCCTTTTAAGAGATGTTATTAATAGTTCCATGTTGGCGTGTATTTGACAAAGACATGTGTTGCGGTTATTTATGTTTGGCTTCAAAATCCAGAATGGTCTCAATTTGGAAAATGTTGTATTAATTATTAATATTTTTATTATAAATAATTTTAAATATTTTTGGTGTAAATTTTTTATCGAGTGTGTTAAATATCTCTTTTGCTTTTTTACTTGACTTTTAGTTATGCAATCTTTTTTTCCGGGGCACATACGTGAATTCTCATCTTCTTCATAAAACTTTTGTACAGTGTTTCGTACTTGGGCATTAATTTTATTTTTATTCTTTGGTTCATCTGACTTTCTTTTCTGTTTAATTATCTTATTTTCTAAACGTGGACTTCTGAGGATCTTATTCAGTCGTTCCGCTCTTTTTCTATATAAGTCTTTTTCTCTCTTTAGTTGTATTACTTTTTTTCTAAGTGACATTATCTCCTTTGCTGTTATCCTTTGGTATTTTCTGAATCTGGCATCCAAATTCTTCAAAGAGGAAGACACATCGGATAAAGAAGGTACAGGGCTACTTGGACATAAAGTAGATACAGGGCTACATGGACACAAAGTAGATTCAGGGGTTTGAATTCTGCTGACAGCTGCAGTTATTCGCCCAGAAGGCAAATAAGAATGAACGGGACTACTAGTGAATATTTTGTTTTTAGAACGTAGACAACGAGAAATGCTTGAATGAGGACTAATGCTGCGAGAACGTTGAAAGTTGGAATTGAAGTTTCCATCATGAAGAGGTCCTGAAGAAGGTCCTAGTTGTGGACTAAGCGAGCGAGAACGATTTAGAATGGAAGGACTTGTGGGAGATGACGCGCCTGTCATATCGTCACCCTATGTTTCAGGAGAATCATTGGTTTTTTTAGGTGGAACATTTTTGGATGGTAAACTTTCTTCACGTGATAATTTTGTGTTTTTGTTTCTTCTTTCATAAAATGCTTTAAAGTTAGCTCTGTTTATTATTTGCTTTAATCTTCGGGCACGTGGAGTCATTTCAGCCATCGATAAAATTTTTCCTTCCGCTTTTTTCTTATTATATCGTTCTCTATCTTTTCTTCTTAGTTCTTCGCCTAGTACTGGATCATCTTTTATTCTTTTTTTTCTTAGTCTTTCAGCCTGTTTTTTTTTCTTCTAAAGTCTCTTCTCTTGATTGTTTTTCCTTTCGCCTTCCCATTCGAAAATAAGACAAAATTGAGTAGGTATAGTATAAAGAGTTTATACATATTTTGCACAGCTCTAATGCAGGCCCGGTTAACAAAAAAACATAATATTTTACATGCCCCTTGACACGGATAACTTTACGGACAGAGTGATGGCAGTGAAGATTGTATTGAATTATGACTCGAGGAAAAAAAAGAAAAAAAACCGAGAAATTGACAAGACAAATATACATACATACAAACAAACATACATACACACTTATGAAATTTGGCACATTCGTTAAGAAGCCTACATAGACCAACAATATACAAGAATTTTAAATTATCATCAATATTACATTCATACGGGACGAATTAATTACTTCCTTTTTAGAAGCCGGTTAAAAAAGTTTTTGTAAAATATGTACTAGGTACCAACTTATAATACTACCCTCCAAAGTTTGTCGGATTAATTTTGTTAACCCTTAGAGTAAATACTTTAACAAAGTCACATGAACCAAAAGCCACTTTAGTATTAATGCAATATCGGTGGCAATAAACTTACCACCGAAACCACCGATATTGCACCACCGAAATTAGAAACATGAACAAAAAATTAAATAAAAAAAAACTATTTATACTTTCGACACTTATAATGTATGATTGCTAAGGGTACCTAATAATATATAACATACCCGCCAAACGTAACGTAAAAAAACAACATTCATTCGTACAGTAACCCACCGAGATTGAATAATTTAGTATTCCTTCTTAGATTCAAAAAGTACTTACGTATTGGCGCGAAAACTCAGCAGGATCGGACAAGTCACTACTGCGAGAACGCAAGAGCACGACTGGGCCTCCGTGTGCGTAAGGAGATAGTTCGTTAAAATAGACTTGTTTACGTTATAGATCGATTTTAATAAAACGCACCGATATTGCACTTTTGGCGCGGACGTTCCTTATCACTATGGTCCTGATGTCTGCATGATAACAGAAGTAACGGAAGTATTAAATATGGTTGCTTTATGTATTGACCAACATAATAATGTTTAATTTAAGTACTAAATTTGCCATCGCAACGTATTTAATGAGGTAAATATGCTTAAAAGTCAATCAGGGACATACCACCGTTATTGAAAAACAGACATATTTTTTTTTTTATTTATTTATATTTAAGAGAAATATTTTTACACTAGTGCCTTCATATGATCAAGTTTTCTTATTACACGAAAAAATATAGAATGGTCATAGATAAACATTTTACATAGTGATTTCACGCGAAGAAACTCTAAAAACGCTGTCGGTGAAACCACCCTATCGTGAGAAATCCACTCCTCAAATGGATATTCCTGTATTTACAGGCCATTACCAGCAATGGATGCCTTTTAAGGATCTATTCAGTGAAGCAATCCACAAGAACAACGCATTGTCAAACGCTCAGAAAATTCAATACTTGAAAAGCAAGTTAAAAGGCGAAGCCGAGCGTTTGATCCAACACCTTCCAATCAGCGCCGATAACTATAACGTTTGTTGGGAGCTTCTAAATCATCGATTTGATAACAAGAGGATTATCTTTACAGCGCACGCCAATAAATGTTCCTGAATATTCCCAACATACAGCAGCAATCGTTTTCAGCCTTCAAAAAATGCATACACGCCACGTTAGAGAGTCTTCACGCCATCAAAAACCTAGGTGCAGATGTTAGCACGTGGGGCCCTCTAATTGCGCACATTATGTCGCAAAAGCTGGATAGTGAATCTTATTCCGAGTACATAGACTCGTTACAGAGCCCTAGAGAGCTACCAGTCCTACAAGAGTACTTAGATTTTTTAGAAAATAAATTCACTAGTCTTGAAACATCTCGTCGACGACAAGACACCATGCAAAAATCGCAGCAATCTCAGCAGCAAGCTGGTTCTAAAAACCATTTCCAAACAATCGGAAAAACACTAATTATAAATCGAACGATAATAATTCGAAGAACTCAAAAGCAATGCACGTGCAAGAAATCAAATGTCCTCATTGTTTTGCTGAGCATAAATTATACAATTGCGAAAAGCTTCTACAAATGCCGAAGGAAATGAAACTTAAAACCCTCAAACAACTGGAATGTTGTATTAATTGCATTTTTAATCACAATGGCAACAAGTGCCGTTCCAAGAAACGATGCCTAACGTGTTCAGGTAGGCATCATACCGTATTGCATGATTGTTTTGCGGATGGAAAGCAAAATAATACGAATGATGAAAATCTTAAGCAAGAAGAGAAGTCAAAGCAAGGCAGCGGCAATGGTGTTCACGCATCACAGCAAAATCTCACCGAGATTCTTTTAACTACAGCGTTAGTGAGGGTGATAGCAGCAGATAGCTCGCAGTTTGTCCTGAGGGCTCTCATTGATCAGGGCTCGCAGGTATCGTTAATTACAGAGAAGGCAGCTCAGCAGTTAGGTTTAAACGACAGCAATTTGATGGAGCAGTTTCCGGAATAGCGGAAAAGGAATCTAACTGTACGGGCAAGCTAAGCATTATGCCAGTCTATGTACACTAGCTTTAAATTCAATATGGATGTTTTGATTATGAAAAGTCTAATCAAAAATTTACCAAATCGATCATTTGAAAAGCCTACGTGGTCGCATTTGAAACATATTAATTTAGCGGATCCAGAGTTTAATACAAGTCGTCCAGTTGACTTGTTACTCGGGGCAGACGCCTATGCTCTTATCATGCTAGATGGTTTGATAAGAGGTGCCGATTCGTCTTCGCCCTTAGCTCAGCAAACACAGCTAGGATGGTTACTGTGCGGAACTATAAAGCTACAGTTCTATTGTAACGTAATCGTAAATAATATAGCGGATATTCATCAATGTTGGCAAATTGAGGATATTCAAGAGCAAAATGAAATATCAGCAGAAGATCAGCGATGCGTCGAATATTACCTATCAACGACAAAACGTCTGGAATGCGGTCGTTATGAAGTTAGGTTGCCGATGAAGCAGCAAGCGAGCGAAAAGCTAGGATCGTCAAAGGAAATGTCACTAGCGCAACTAAAGAATCTAGAGAAAAGGCTTAGCAGGCAAGAATCATTAGCTCAGCAATACAAGAAATTCTTACGCGAATATGAAGAGTTGGGGCATATGAAATTAGCGACTGTTAGCAGTGATAGAATAGAGTGTTTCTTACCTCTTCATGGGGTTCAGCGAGCGGAATCCTCCACTACGAAGTTACGTGTCGTATTTAATGCATCCGCAAAGACATCTTCGGGACTAAGTCTCAATGATGTCATGCAACGTGGACCTAACTTGCAGCAAGATCTACAGGCACTGTTACTTAAGTGGAGACAATATCGATACGTATTCACTGCCGATATCGAAAAAATGTATCGGCAGATACTGGTTAGCGAAGCGGATCAAAAGCTTCAACAAATCTATTGGAGAGCACAAACTGGACAGCCAATAAGAGCATACCAGTTAACGACGGTTACATATGGCACGAATTCAGCTCCTTTTTTGGCGATGATGACCCTTCGAAAATTAGCAGCGGACGAGAAGAATAACTTTCCTACAGCAGCAAGAATAATACTAGAAGAGTTCTACATGGATGATCTAGTATCCAGCGCTCATACTATCGGCGAAGGGAGAAGTAGCATATCAGAACTCAATTCGTGTCTAAGCAGCGGTGGATTTTTGCTGAGAAAGTGGTCAGCAAATGAGAAGGAACTATTGGAAGAGATAAATGCATCGCAGCAAAATATTCAAGCAGGTTCATTCATTTTTAAAACTGAAAACACAGCAAAAACTTTGGGCTTGAGATGGGACCCAGAAACAGATGAATTCACTTTCCAATATACTTCATCAGCGAATACAACAAAGCTTACAAAAATAATGCTTCTGTCGGAAATATCTAGGTTATTTGATCCTTTAAGTTGGCTAGCGCCGCTGACTACAAAATTGAAATTGTTGTTTCAAAAGGTCTGGCTAGGTGAATTTCAGTGGAGCGATGAAGTTTCAGCTGAGATCAATAATGAGTGGGTAAAACTAATTGAAGATATGGGATGTATAAGCAGAATTAAAATCCCACGATGGTTGCAAAGCAAACGAGATGACACTATCCAACTCCACGGATTTTGTGATGCATCTCTTAAAGCGTACGCATGTGTCGTATATGCCAGAATCGTATCAAAAACTGAAGCTTCTGTAGTACTAGTCGCAGCTAAAACAATATTAGTACCTAAAAGCAAGACAGTATCAATTCCTAGATTGGAGCTATGTGCAGCGGAACTTTTATCCAAGCTACTTACAAAAGTAGTCACTAGCATGTCTGGCATAGATTACCAAATCTATGCCTGGAGTGACTCTACGGTCGCCCTTAGCTGGATACAGGGCTTTCCAGAACGCTGGAAGCCTTTTGTAGCGAATAGAGTGAAGAAAATTATTAGCGTAGCATCGCCAGATGTTTGGCATTACGTATCGACTAAAGAAAATCCAGCCGATTCAGCGAGCAGAGGACTATCCATTACACAACTAATGGAACATACATTGTGGTGGCGAGGCCCAGCATGGTTATCGACACCTTCCTTTAAGCCTAAGCAAAAGCAAGCAGAATATACGACGGAAGAAGAGGTCCGGAAGCAAGTTGTAACCGTCCAAAATAGCAATCCTGAAAAAAGCGTAATTGAAGATTTATTCGATCGGCACAGCTCATTCGTTAAATTAAATCGCATTGTAGCGTGGCTATTACGTGCACTTGCACTAACACGTAAACAAAGGCCGACATATCTCACATTACAAGAGCTAAGGAATGCAAAATTAATTATAATTAAATGCATACAGCGCACTGAATTTGGCTCGGATATCGAGAGTTTGGTAAATAATAAACTCAATTCCGATAGCAAATTATTAAATCTGAAACCATTTTTAGATGAAAGCGGCATATTAAGAGTCGGGGGACGTCTTAAAAATGCCAACATTAACTCTGATATGAAACATCCAATAATAATTCCTAATAGCGGGAGATTAACGGAGCTTCTTATCCAGCAAGCACATGAGCACTCCTTTCATGGCGGAGCTCGGCTCACCTTGTCTTTATTGAGACAGCAATATTGGATAATTCAAGGAAACCGAGCTACCAAAAAGCAACTTCGTAAATGCGTGACCTGCAAAAAACAAGAACCCAGAAAGCTACATCAAATAATGGGAGACCTGCCTTATTATCGAACTAATCCAGCGCCGCTATTTTATCATACTGGAATAGATTATACGGGGTTTATTCGAGTAAAAGCAAACAAAGGAAGAGGCATAAAAACGACTAAAGGATATATCGCCTTGTTTATTTGCATGGTTACAAAAGCGGTCCATATAGAGCTAGCCTCCGACCTAAGCAGTACGTCATTCATAGCCGCATTGCGTCGTCTAGCGGCTCGACGAGGGACTCCAAAACACATCTATTCGGACAACGGTACTAACTTCGTGGGTCCCAACAAGATCCTTCAGAAGGAACAGCAACAGTTTGAGCGAATCTTTAACGATTCTTTTTACCGAGAGATAGCGGAGATGAAGATAGAATGGCATTGGAACTGCCCTTCATGGTCGAGTGCTGGAGGGATCTGGGAGCGATCTATTCGGAGTTTAAAGCAACATATGAAAAGAGTAATAGGGGACCAAGCTTTAACATTTGAAGAATACAGCACGATTTTGTCGCAAATCGAAGCAAGTCTTATTTCAAGACCGCTGTGCCCAATATCTGAGGATATCGACGACATCATATCATAAGACTGCTTTTAAAAGCTACTATAGACAACTACGTGACAAAAAAAGATTAGAAATTGATATACCATACGGGAAAACAGCACTAATCAATAAAAGTATTCTTTGTATGATATCATTGATTTACAACAAGATGCTTGATTATGTCAAATATTTACCTGTTCATCAATTTAAGTCGAAGCTGCACAAATTCCTGGTAAATAAATGTTATTATAGTGTCAAGGAGTACTTACAGGATAAAAATATAGATAGCTTTCTAAAGTATGAGTAATTTATTGACACTGAATATTATGACAATACAAATAATGTGACATGATTTAAATCGACATCTGTATAATTATATTTTAATTTGGACCATTAATTTAATTTACTTTATTTAACATGTATAATTCATCTAACAATTTTTATTTTTATTTTTAAACCGACTTTTGCAGTGTTCTGAATTTATTTTATTATTGTTTTATTTCTTTTATTTGATTTTTTTTTTGAGTATAATAATTTTGTAATGTTACTTTAATTATTTAATTAGATAGCCAATAATATAAATATTTGCACACCTGGTTAGGTAATGATACAGTGTACTTTATATTTATTTGTAACATCTGTTTATGCATGCACCTGTATTAAGCAAATAAATAATTTGATTTGATATTTGATTTGATTTTATCGATTTTCTCACGCCAGCGCATTTTCTAACTACTCGTGCCGGTCTTACTGTAATAGAAACGGCACAAGATGCGAGGACGAGATAGTATTTAGTAAATAAAACGTTCCAAGATATATGGAAGCGGTGGAAAGCGGAGTATCTTAGCCAGTTATCTATACGGAGCAAATGGTTAAAAGCACAAAAGAATATAGAGATAGGCGATATGGTAACCATTCATGATAACAACCTAACCCCTGGAAAATGGCCCGTTGGTCGGGTGGTAGAGGTCCATCCTGGAAAAGGTGGAGCTGTCCGAGTGGTAACCTTAAAAACAAAAAATGGTTTTATAAAGCGGCCGATTATCAAGCTTTCTATCCTACCTATAGAAGAAAAGGAATAAAGCAAGCAAAAGCCAGAAAAAAGCGAAGCAAAAAAGCAACATCAGCAAAGCAATGTGGCAAAAGCGGAAGAGAAAGCGAGCAAACAGTCTAGCAGTTGTCCTAAAATTTATAGGATAGCATTATCATTGCTATTTTTTATGAGCCTTATATTATCCACTGAAGCAACTTACAAGGTAACTGCATTTGATAGCAATCAAACATTGTATTTTGACCCTTTGGGACAAATGCATCTTATTCGTTATCAGTGGAAAATCATAACTTATTATAATTTGTCTCCTTACTGGCAAGGAGACAAAGCGGTCAAACAATTTTCTCAATATCTCGAACAAACATGCGGGAAAATTCAAGAGCAGAGCCATTGTGAAATCATCATCCTACAAATACAACACGAGTACGATGAACTACAGTATTATAATCAGCTGTTGCTTTTTTTTTTTTTTTTTTTGGGTGGGAAATTATCACATAACTTCTCCCGCTCTGGGCGGAGCGGGAGGGCGTGTCAGACTTTTACTGACTAAAACCCACCCGTGTTTCTTCCGTTGCCTGTGTGCTAGGGCCACGATATCCCTTTCGACCCCGTCAATTGGTGCTGACATCTCTTTGAGGCGCGCGTGGAACACAACGCGCCGTCGACCCGGGCCTGGTCCTTATCGGACGGCAAGCTACCCATCGCTCACCATCCGCAGGCCCGCGCCTATGGTGGCCGGAAATCGGCTTGCGACTCCCGACGCCCGGGGCGTCTCCTGCGGCGACTAAGGGCGCGAGGGCGCGAACCTTGTCTCACCCTCACGCGTTCCGCCTCCTCCTTCGCTAGCATAACTGCTTCGCAGAAGGAGGTGACGGCCTCCCATGCACTCTCGCTCCGAACCATGGCCTGAACCAGGCCCGGACGCGAGAGATCGCCGCCGCCGATCGCCTCCGTGAGGACACGGCGGTGCTCCGCCCAAGCTGGGCAGACCTCCACCGTATGCTCCACCGTGTCCTCCGGGTGATCCACACAGTGGTGACACCCGGGCGTTTCCTCCCGCTTTATCCTGAACAGGAACCTCCCGAAACAACCGTGTCCGGTGAGGACCTGCGTCAGGCGGAAGGTGAAGACGCCGTGGCACCTCTCTAGCCACTCCTCAAAGAGGGGACTTATCGCCACAATTGTGGCGTGCCCAAATCAGCTGTTGCTCAATCAGCACTTCGGAGCGCGTCTGGGAACTCGACGCGGGCTTATCAACGCTGTCGGCTCCATAGCTAATTCATTATTCGGAGTACTGGATCAAGAATTCGCAGAAAAATACAAGAGTGACATTGACCTTATACGTAAGAATACAAACCACCTTAGGCAGCTATACAGGAATCAGACATCGGTCATAGAAGTGGAGTATAATATCTTAAAGAGAACAGAAGAGACTATTGAAAAGCATCATAAGATAATTAATAAGCATTTGACGTATTTAGACAGCGTCACCAATACATTGCAGAAAGAGATTGACGTAATGTCTATTCAGCAAGATTTCTCTTTAGCAGCGTTAGCGACCATGCGGAAAAAAAAATGCGGTTTTGCTAGATAAGCTCGATAGACTACTCAACAATGGTATCCGGTTCATATTTAATTTAAGAAAATATGACCATGTGTCAAGTTATAGGTCTGTGCTCAAATGGATGTCCATTCGCCAGAGAAGAAGTTTGCGCGCTTTGACCACACTTTTTTCCCTTCTCAACTCTCCGAGCCCTCCTTCTTATCTTATGTCTCACTTCCAATATCTATGTTCTTCACACGCTAAGAACCTGCGTTCTTCCAACAATCTTCTACTCTGTCCTTCTCATACTTCTGACTTCGTTCATTCTTCCTTTCATATTCAGTCCATTCTTCTCTGGAATGCGCTTCCTCTCGATATCAGGACGGCCACCAGTCGGTTTGCATTTAAGCGAAAATTGCAGAGTTATTTGTCAAAACAAATAGTGTAGAGTCATCTCAATTTAATGTCTTTTCGTTTAATTTGTATGTATATAGATGTATATATATAATGAAGGGATATATTATAGTAAATATATGTGTATTATAACTAAGTTTATAACCTATTTATGTAACTTTGTACCTATTATATTTATATTTCAATTCTGAATCATATTTATTTATTTATTATTTATTTATTTAAACTTCTCACAAACAATAATGTACAAAGGCGGACTTAATGCCATAGGCATTCTCTACCAGTCAACCAAAGGTGGTGAAGAGATAAGATGGCGGGTGCTCTGATTGAGAGAAAATAATAATATTATAAAATATTAAAATATAACATAATTAACTCCTTAGCATTTAAGCTCATAATCACGTAACTCTTTATTTTTATAAAAGCTTATCTCATTAACTCATCTCTTCCCCTCGGGAGCATGTTCGAGGCAAAAATTTCAATCGAACACGTTTGCTGACCTAGCGATACAATACGGTCGCACTAAATGCGCCGTGAGCTTAGTGCATTACGGACAGCAACCGGGTGCAGTCATTTCCATCATTTTCTCATTTTAGCGATAGCTTAGCCTAAACGATACCTTGTTTACTCTCTTTCTAAGCAATAAACCTTTGAAGGTAATTTGAGTGTTTAACTTAGTAGCGTAGCAAATCCCACCAGGTAGCACTTAGGTCGCGCCCCTACAGATGGTTACAAGTTAGCGTCTTATAAATTATAATACACGAAATAAGAAAAAGGGAGGAGGGAGCTTAATTTTAGCTCAAGCAGATAGGAAAGTAGAGAATGTAATAGCAGTTGATAGATTGTACGCCGTAGAGAGTTTTGAGGTATGCTGCATAAAGGATACCACAACTGGAGTGCATGTATGTTGTGTGTATCGCAATCCCATTACGCAATCGCCATACATTAGCAATAAGTTTAAATCAGCAGACAATAAAATAAAGACAGTTTGGAAAATTATTAACAATGAAACGAACAGGAACAAAAGACATAATACTGATTATACACTGGAAACTTCCCGCCGTCTCGTTAGCGATAACATCAATGTTACTCAGGAATTTGCAACTTTTTTTACAAATATTCCAATTAAAACTACAGAAACTTTAAATTCCTCGCCCTCACTTGCTATTGATCTATTAAGAGCGAATGTTTCAGCTTACCCTGTGGAATTTAAATTCAAACATATAAACCCTGTGGTCGTTGTAAAGACTTTTAAGCAACTTAAGATTAAAATTACCGAAGATCTGTGGGGCATGTCTACTAAGGTTTGTCAATCCATTATTGAGACAATTGCACCCTATCTAGCTTTAATATTAAATTTGTATGTAGATCAAGGGATATTCCCAGATTTAATGAAGTATAGTAAAGTTATTCCACTTTTCAAATCCGGTGACAGCAAAGACACTAATAATTATAGACCCGTATCGGTTTTGCCAGTTTTTAGCAAGGTGTTTGAAAAAGTAATGTTGAATCAAATGCTCAATCATTTTAATCGTAATAACATCCTACACGATCAACAGTATGGTTTCACCAAAGGACGTTGTACAACTGACGCCGGTGTCACATTATTGAAACACATTTTTAACGCATGGGAAGAGGCACAAGATGCAATAGGCATCTTTTGTGACCTATCCAAGGCATTTGATTGCGTGAATCACGAAACTCTGCTCTTGAAACTTGAGCATTACGGACTGTGTAAACTTGCGCTTAACTTAGTAAAATCATATTTGAATGATAGACTGCAGCAAGTTCAAATAAACGGTGTGAATCCATTGGGTTTAATAGTCAAAATGGGTGTACCGCAGGGCTCAATTTTGGGTCCGTTCCTCTTTTTAGTATATATAAATGATTTACCTCATTTACTGGAAAACCGACCACAAATGGTGTTATTTTCTGATGACACATCTCTGTTTTTTAAAGCAAATAGACATGCACAGGAGCTTGACGACGTAAATAACGCTATGCTTAAGGTCCATAATTGGTTTACTGTAAATAATTTGGTATTAAATGAGAAGAAAACTAAATGCATAAGATTTGCGTTACCGAATGTTAGAAGTAGTGAATGTCACGTTGTATTGAACAAAGAGATACTAGAATTCGTCGGAAAGACTGTTTTCCTGGGAATCACGCTTGACTCAAAGCTGCAGTGGAGTGCTCACTTAACATCTCTTGCAGGGCGGCCAAGTTCAGCCGCCTACGCTGTTTGGAAAATCCACCAATTAACAGACGTGGATACAGCGAGACTGGTTTATTTTAGTTACTTTCATAGCATCATGTCCTACGGTATTTTGCTATGGGGACGGGCTGCAGATATTGTTTCTATCTTTATTCTGCAAAAGGGGGCTATCAGAGCCATCTACAATCTCAGCAGACGCGATTCTCTAAGGGAACTGTTTAAAAAAATTAACATCATGACGGTACCTTGCCAATATATATATGAAAATATAATGTATGTTAGAAAAAACCTACATCTTTTCAGTAAGATTAGTGACAGGCATAATTTTAACACTAGAAATAGGAACAAATTAGATCAACCACGTTTCAGATTGTCAAACGTACACACTTATTTTATAGGGTACTGTGTTAAATGTTATAATAAAATACCATTAGATATTCTTCAACTAAATGAGAAGAAATTTAAAACATGCATTAAACGCACACTATGTAGACAAGCATATTATAAGTTGGATGATTATATCGTAGATATATGCTTGGCTTAATGCTGGTCCTGCTCCACAACAACTTGGGCTCACTTGTTAGAATTTTAATATTTGGAAGTGATGCTTCCCCCCTTTTTCATTTTTTGTTTTGACATTACATTCGTAACTATCGTTTATTTTTATGTACTTAATCAAGTTTTAGTTGTTGAATACTTCAATAGGTAACAACGATTTTCCTTTTGCTGGTAAAATTTTATTAATCATTGAAATACATTGCAAGCTATAGTTTTGTATAATTTAAAAGCATTTTTTATTTTTGTAAATGTGAGTACCATGGAGCCGTTTATTATGTTATGATGTATGTTGACTTAAAAAAAGCCTGGCAGTTGAGAGTATGCCATGCTCACTTAAATGTCTCGCTGATGGTGGCGCGTGTGTTGGATCATTTGGTTCCCTACAAAGTGGTTGAGCTGGATGGTGCTGATCCACGCGTCATGTTCGTGAACGGGCGCTGTCAGTTGAGGCTGGTCATCTCTTAACTGCCAGTGCTTATTTTGTATTTTTTTAATCTTATATTTTGAATTGTTTTTTTTTTTAATATATTTATTTTTGTTTTTTACATTGTTCTCACATATAGAAGCGACAAGAATAATGTACCTACCCAGGATTTTGTAATATCGTAAGAGTGTCCTTGGAGTTTCTTGCCTGTTCTTCTCCATAGAGATCTACGTTTTGAAATGGGCAAATAGCTTCCACTTTTTGACTAACTGACCGACTCTTTGACAATTCAAAAGTGCCTGTAAATGGTTTATTTGAAATAAATGCTTTGAGTTTGAGTTTGATTCATAAGAATTTTGATATCTTTGTGAGAAAATTGGAACTATTACTTGAGTTTTTGTTTAATAAGAAATGCATTATTTGCGGAGATTATAATGTCGATTTGCTTCTGGAAACCAAAAAACGTGCTGAGTTTTTGAGTCTGCTGGCATGTTACAATTTTAGATGTCTTTTTGATAGCCCCACTTTCATTCGTAACAACTCGTATTCCTGCTTAGACAATATCATAACGATTCTCCAAGAAGAACAGGTATTAAGATGTGAAATTGACCACAATGGTATAGGAGACGGACATGAAGCACAATTAGGTGATTTTGTACTAGAAAATATGATAGGAAATAAAAATAATCAATTTTTAGTCATTTTAAAAGAGTTTTTAATTTTACAAATAGTTTGTCTTTTAAGGACAGACTATTGCATCAAAATTGGAGTTCACTGGGAATTCATTCTTTTTTGAAAAAAAATAATAATACTTTTTGGAAAAGTTACAAAAAACGGGAAATAAAAATCAATTTGAAAAGGGTATCACAGTTAAAGTGGGTAACTAAAGGAGTAAAAACGTCTAGTAAAATGAAAAGAGTTTTGTGCACAAATGCTGGTAATCATGTTCATAAAAGTGTACTCAATTATAAAAATAAATATATTCGCATAATTATATAGAAGCGTCATGACTTTAGCCAAAAAAAATAGCGGTCACTGAGAAAATTGGTAAATCTAAAAATGTAAGTAAAGAAGCTTGGAAGGTAATTAATAGCCGCACAAACAGGTTAAAGAAAGTGCAGCAGAAACCACTTTTACTAAAACTTAATGATCAAATCATAGACTCGCCAACTGCTGTAGCTAACATTTTAGCAAAACAGTTCAACCATAATTGTAATTCAGCTGAAATTAAGACGGAGGAAGCTCTGTTGCTTCTTCAACAAAGTTGCGAAAGGGTTACAAATGATATGTCACTCACGCCTACTACACCCAAAGAAATAACACAAATAATTAAAACTATGACTAACAAGCTCTCCAGTGGATATGACGAAATCCCTATTGCTGTACTTAAGGAGCTTATAAAAATATTGGCTGGGCTACTATCTACATTCTTTAACAATTGTCTTGAGCAGGGTATTTTTCCAGAACAATTAAAAATTGCAAAAGTTGTGCCAGTTTATAAAAAGGGTTCAAAAACGGACCCTAAAAATTACAGACCAATTTAGCTACTACGCACACTTTCAAAAAAATTTGAAAAAATATTGAATTCTCGGCTATTGCCTCATCTTCATTTGAATAAAGTTCTACATGATAGACAGTTCGGTTACCAGAAAGGAATTGGCACTGGAGATGCCGTTTATAAACTTTTAGATGATGTGATTAGCAAAATAAATTATAAGTTAAAGGTAGCTGGGATTTTCCTAGATTTATATTCCGCATTTGATACGATGGATCACAATCTTCTTATTGCTAAATTAAATTATTATGGTGTCAGAAGCAGAGCTCTGCAATTATTTACATCGTTTTTAAGAAACAGGAAAATGTATGTAGAGACTAGCACTATAGAACAGAATGTACAGCGGAAAACATACCAATCATCGGTGATTAATATTACCACTGGTGTACCGCAAGGTTTCATTTTAGGTCCCATTCTGTTTATTTTTTTCACTAATGATTTGGTAAATTATATTAAAAATGCTGCATAATATTATTGTTTTTGTAAGCATGCTTTTTTACTTTTTTATGTTTTTATTTTTGATTTTTTTTATTATTATTGCTGCATGTATACTTTTCGAATTTATATTAATATTATTCATTATGATGTATGTAATGTATCAAACGCAAAATAATTGTTCCTGATAAAAAAATAACAATAAAAATAACTGCTGGACATAGGCCTCCCCCAAGCACGCCACGTCAACCGGTTCTGTGCTTCCCGCATCCAGCGGATACCTGTGGCCTTCATAAGGTATTCGGTCCACCTTGTAGGAGGCCTTCCAACACTACGTCTTCAGGTACGCGGTCACCACTCCAGAATTTTCGGCCCCATCGGCCATCAGTTCCCACTGCCACTGTCACTTAATCTTGGCAATTATTCGGGCTATGTCGGTTACTTTTGTTCACCTGCGGATCTCTTCATTTCTGATTCGATCACGTAGGGAAACTCGAAGCATAGCCCTTTCATACCCCGTCCCTTGAGGCCGTCAAGAGGGGAGGGGGTTGCGTGGCAGCACGGTTCGGGGAGATTGTCGTGGTGGGAGTATACTTCTTCCCGAACCGAACTCTCGCCGAGTTCCACAACTCCCTTGTTGAGTTGATAATCGTCGTCGTCGGGTACCATCCCCTCCCAGTGATCGTCCTCGGGGACTTCAATGCCAAGAACGTGGCTTGGGGTTCCCGGTATACGGACACACGGGGCAGGATGGTGGAGGACTGGGCTCTGAAGACAGGCCTGGTCGTCCTAAACCGGGGTTCTGTCCCCACGTGTGTGCGGATGCGGGGTGAATCAGTGGTGGACATCTCGTTCGCCAGCCCCGTTCTGTCACCGCGTGTCATCGACTGACGCGTCATGGAGGGGTGGAGACCTATTCCGATCACCGGTACATTCGGTTTGACGTCTCCGCCCAGACCTCGGGCGCGCCGGTCCGACAGACCCCGAGTGGTCCGCGGTGGGCGCTAAAGCAGCTGGACCGGGAGCTCCTCCTGGAAGCCACGATCGTGCAGGCCTGGGTGTCATCACCGAACAGGCCTGCCGACATCAACGACGAGGCAGAGTGGTTCCGGGAGGCCATGTCCGAAATATGTGACGTGGCAATGCCCCGGGTCCAGCCCGGACCTGCCCGGCGCCAGGTGTACTGGTGATCGCGTGAGCTGACCGCTTTACGCAAGGCTTGCGTTGCTGCGCGCCACCGGTACTCCAGGCACCGCAGGCTCCGTATCCGCCTTCCGGATACGGAAGCCATTCAGGCGGAGCTATACGAGGGGTACAGGGCAGCGAATACTGCCCTCCGAGCAGAGATCCAGCGGGCCAGAGGACTGGCCCGCGAGGAGACGCTGGAGACTCTCAACAGAGACCCGTGGGGACGCCCCTACAAATGGGTGCGAGATAAACTCCGCCCATGGGCTCCCCCGCTGACGCAGAGTCTCCGGCCCCAGCTTGTGGAGGACGTGGTGGGCGCTCTGTTCCCTTCGCGAGGGGTACATACTCCCCCGCCCATGGCTCCGCCTCCTGCGGTGCCAGATGCGGACCACACCGACGACGACGATGCTCCAGAGGTGACCGAGGTAGATCTGAGAGTGGCGGTACGTAGGCTGAATGCCAAGAATACCGCCCCAGGACCCGATGGTTTGCCTGGAAAAGCCTGGGTTCTGGCTTTAGAGGCTCTCGGGCCTCGACTAAGGGGGCTACTAAGCGCATGCTTGGAGAGGGGCCAGTTTCCACTTCGTTGGAAGACGGGGAAACTGGTCCTCATAAAGAAACCAGGGCGCCCGGCGGACTCTCCGTCCGCTTACCGGCCCATCGTGCTGCTCGACGAGGTGGGCAAGCTCTTTGAAAGAGTAATTGCAGACCGCCTTGTCGGGCGGCTGGTGCGGGTGGGGCCGGATTTGGCGGAGAGCCAGTTTGGTTTCCGTAAGGGGCGCTCTACGGTGGATGCCATCATGCGCGTTCGAGCCCTCATGACGGGGGATGCTGTTGCCCGGGGTGGGGTCGTCTTGGCGGTGTCTCTTGACATCGCCAATGCCTTCAATACCTTGCCCTGGAGTTGCATTAGGGAGGCACTTCGGTATCACCGGATGCCGACCTACCTCTGTCGTGTGGTCGAGGCCTATTTGACGGACAGGGCCGTCATCTACCCCGGTCACCACGGAGAGTGGAACCGGCGAGAGATGTCGTGCGGTGTCCCACAGGGATCGGTCCTGGGGCCGCATCTGTGGGACATCGGGTACGACTGGGTGCTGCGCGCCGACCTCCCTAGTGGCGTCAGCGTAGTCTGCTACGCTGACGACACGCTAGTCCTGGCACAAGGGAGTTCGCATCAGGCGGCGGCCGAACTGGCGGGACGTGGGGTTGCGACAATCGTCGATAGGATCCGGCAATTGGGACTCGAGGTGGCATTGCACAAGTCCGAGGCCATGTGTTTTTATGGGCCTCGGAACGCGCCACTGTCGGGTTCCCAGATAACGGCGGGAGGGGTTCACATCGGCGTCGAGTCGACGATGAAGTACCTGGGACTCGTCCTCGACAGCCGGTGGAACTTCGTGGAGCATTTTCGACGTTTGGCTCCCAGACTGGAGCGGGCCGGGGCTGCTTTGAAGCGGCTCCTGCCCAATCTAGGGGGTCCAAACGCCTCCTGCCGGAGGCTCTACGCGGGGATCGTGCGGTCCATGGCCCTTTACGGGGCACCGGTGTGGGCGCGTTCTCTGAGGCTGCGACCAGCGCAGCGGTTGAACGCGTCCCAAAGGGTCATGGCCATAAGGATGGTACGGAGATACCGCACGGTCTCCCGTGAGGCGGCGAGCCTCCTTGCCGGATTGCCGCCATGGGCTCTGGAGGCGAAAGTCCTCGCGCACATTTGGGTGTGGCGCGAAGAGGCGAAACTCCGGGGCATAACTCCGCTGCCGCAAGAAATCGCGGCACAGCGGACGGAGCTCCGGAGGGATCTCATGGCGACATGGAGAGTACGATTGTCGCAACCCAGCGCTGGGCACGCCACAATTGCGGCTATAAGTCCCCTCTTTGAGGAGTGGCTGGAGAGGCGCCACGGCGTCCTCACCTTCCGCCTGACGCAGGTCCTCACTGGACATGGATGTTTCGGGAGGTTCCTGTTTAGGATTAAGCGGGAGGAAACGCCCGGGTGTCACCTCTATGTGGATCGCCCGGAGGACACGGTGGAGCATACGGTAGAGGTCTGCCCAGCTTGGGCGGAGCACCGCCGTGTCCTCACGGAGGCGATCGGCGGCGGCGATCTCTCGCGTCCAATCCTTTCATATATTTTGTTTGTTTTATGTCAGCATAAAACTGACCCGACACAATCTTTCAAAACTATATTGAACAGCAAGCTATAAAATTGACTCAAAGTCAGCAAGGAACGCTCTCGCATTGGTCGTTTGAGCAAATATTTGTCGCATACATATTGGTTGTCAAGCCAACACTTTGATCATGGTATACTAGGTTTTTCGTAAGTTCATCGCCCTCTCATATTGACAGATTGAGGGATCATAGACTTTGTACACAAGGTCGGCACACTATGATCTATTGTGCTTCTGCTCTCGTATGGGCACGAATAATATAAGAATAGTTCATGTCATGAAAATATATGAGAAGTCCATTTTAATGATCGTGATTTCGTAACTAAACGCTTTATCAACATAATCGGATGGACAGACGGATGGATTTATAGTACCGTCTAAACAAGCGCAAAACTAACTTTTGGGTGTGATTACTACGGCGTGAATGTCAAATGATCATCACTTAAATAGTTACATCAGCCCACCAGGTCGATCTTCAATCGACCGATCCGTGATATTACAGTTCAATAAAATTGCATCATTTTGCAATAATGTAATGTAGTCTGCCGAAGTTTACACTAAATATCAAATGCATCCGCCCTAAATTATCTACCTGTATCATAATATCTCGAACTGCATATACATATGTTATTTTGGCAGATAAACCGTATTCATTTACATAACCCGAATTAAATAGGCTGTAGGTAAAATAGCACCATTTCAGTCTATCTACAAAATATTTCAAAAGCACCTAGCTACAGATTGATCGAGCCTCTTTATTCGCACCTGCTTTTGATTTCTTATTTGACGAATATAAATATAGGATGTCAGATTTGAACGGTGACTAGCCGAGCCATTTTTGTGTATAATTGCTTGGGAGGAGACAAACGAGCCATCGTTAATATTATGTATATAAATGTCAGGATTTGTAATGACAAAGTTGGACCACTTAATTTACTTCATAGTCGTGTACAACTGTATACTTCTGCTATGGGAAGCTATCTAGTAAAATGTTGATTTTACGCAAAACTGACAAAATGTGGGTGCACTATACACCTTTGCCTATCCCTTTTTGAAATACAGGCGTGAAGTTATTTTGAACTCGTTTCTATAAATTCCCATCTACATTAAAAAAGCTGTTCGCTTTCTTCAACGTTACTCATCCACCGTACTTCTTCATCGTAACAAAAGCGATGACACAAATGGCATTTTGTACATCGCAAAAAAAGCGGTGACCAAAGAAATAAATGGCAATTTAATTTCATGCTAGATCCACTTTAGATCCCACAAATAGAACAGAGCTTCTACAATTTCATGAATTTCGCTTTTTACGTTCATCGCTCTTTCCTTGCGAGAATTTTTCCCTGAAAGTGAGACGGCTCAATATTTTTATTTGATACTGCAAATAAGAGTGCTTTAAAATTCTGTTTCACCTAGATCCATAAAAAGGCTCTGGTGGTGGTTTAGGTCCATTTTACTACCCATCCCGGACATTAACAAGCGTAGTTTGGTACACTTTGCCCTGTTGTACCACTCGACGTCGTTTAGCAAATACATTTGGATGGTACAGTGAGTACACTTCTCGCGAATCGAAAATCGTAGACGTGTCAGCGGCCAGGATCCCACCTATAAAGTAATGTGGACCCGAGACCCTTAACCCTACGCTATTGAATTTTATTCAACATCTCTATGTAAAGAGGTGTGTCCCTATTTTTGCTATGTGTTGGAGAATTAGGGATCGGTGACAGTAGCAGGTATGTTATTATTTATTTGTTTATTTTGCGATATTCTAAGTGTTTGGGGTAAGTGGCGGAAAAACGGTAGATGTATTGTGGGTATTAATAAGTTAAATAGGGCTCAATGAGGAATTTAAACCGGTGGCGGTTCTTACCTTAGAATACTGAAACATAATGTGAATTATGTTTCAGTGGCCGTGATCTTAAACATCACAGTCGACACGCTTCAAAGAAATAAACATCATTGTGTCTGTTTTAGAATCACTATAATTATTCTACTTGCACCAATCAAGCCGCAGAACCTCCATAGAAAAGAACATGAATGAAAACCATTCGACAATAGAACAGCACGTGTGACTCTCAGAGTAAACACATGCCAAACGAATGTGCTATTAGATAAATTTCTGTGAACGTTTGTTACTGCCGTGTCAGCATTAGAATGCTGGAAAGATTTCAAGTGAGTCTGTTTCGAGAGCGAAGTCACACAAGTGAATTTAAAAGTTAAATTCTACTGGTTTTATTACGAACGGGGAGGCTGTCGGAAGAATTAGGATAGATGAATGTAGAACACTAGATGCTTGAGAGTAGGATAAAAAAGAATATTGGGGTTCCGTACGTCCGAATGAAAAAACGGATCCCCTATACGATCACTCATGTGTCTGTCACAGCAAATTTGCTCCGAATCTACTGGACCGATTAAGTTGGAATTTGGTACACATTATTATGAATATCTGTGATTATACAAAAACCTATAAGAAGTCTGTGGTCTTAAAACAACATGGTAAATCTCTCAATATTGTGCGTACATACTTACATTTGCAGTTGGAATGCATGAGGGAACATGTTTTTCATCTACAATGTTTGTTCCTGGGATAAATTTATCCCAACTACGGAACGCCTTGGGCGTGGTCCGATACGCACTTGATCGGTTTTTTATTTGAAAGGTAGTAACTTTAAGTTAGTTTCATAGAAATTTGGTAAAGATCTAATGAGGATCTTCGGAATGATGAGCAGAATAGCGAGCGAGTGGTGCCGCGGCAGCGGCTGGCGAGCGCTACATCCAAGTTAGTCGCAAAAACGGTATTTGGAACCAAAAACTACAAAGCGATGCGCCAAATTGTATTATGGTGGAGCGTTGATCAGCCGTATAGGCCGTTGGCCGTTGGCCGTTGTAGGTCGCGATGCGCTATCACAACGCAGCGTACATTTATTTTGCCGTAATACATTTTGGATGAACGTTAATCGGCCGTAATAGAAAAAAGCGCCACAGCTGGGACACTGGCCTCCTCTCTGTGAGAGGGAGTAGGCCGTAATCCACCACGCAAGCCCAGTGCAGGTCGAATTTTTTGGTTCTAGGACATGCAGGTTTCCTCACGATGTTTTCCTTCACCGTTTTGAGAGCAGTGATGATGAAATAATTTACACAAAGTAAAGCGCCTGTCAGGGTTTGAACCTACGACCTACAACTCGTAAGTCGCGGTTGTTACCACTGGGCCACCACTGCTCATTTCGGCTAGACGTTTTGTAATACGATTCGGCTGCGACATAATATATATCAGCTTAAAGCCCCATTTACGCGGTGCCAGTTTCTGGAACGTTCTAGAGCAATAATCGCATGCCATAAAGCATTTTCAATTTTATTGCCATTCAAGAATTGCATGCAAGCGTTTCACTCACACATTTCCATAAAATGGCATACAATAACTTAATGCAAGTTTTGCCGTTGAATAAAATTGCATGCGACTTACACCAAGGCAATTTTATTGCAAGGCGATTATTGCATGCAAGTTTTGCCGCGTCCTAATACAAAGTTGCACGCCGTTGTACAATTAATTCGAGTATTGCCCGTATTTGCGCGCCCAAATATTTCATTAAAATTGTATTGAACGTCTTCTCAAGATTTTTTTAAACTTGTTTCATTTGTTCATACTTGTAGACTTGTAGAGTTGAATGCAATTTTATTGTACGTGCAAATTTATTGTACGAACTGTGTATACCAGTTTTGAAAGGCCCGTACTTGCCCATATCAAGATTCCTCCGTGCCTCGAAAAGAAAAAGAAAAGAAAAAAAAATTGTTTATTCTGCACAAACAAGACACACTTAACAAAAATAAAAATAAAATGCTATTGGTCCCGGCTGTCATTTGTAGATCTTTGACAGTTGCTACGGGTCATCAGAAGCCCAAAAGTCTGACAACCAGTCTTACCAAGGGATATCGTTTTACCCAGTAACTGGGTTGTGGATGTGGAGGTCAGATAGGCAGTCGCTCCATGTAAAATACTAGTATTCAGCTGCATCCGGTTAGATTGGAAGCCGACCCCAACATAGTTGGGAAGAGGCTAGGCTGGTGAATAAATAATAATAACTTAATTAGTAAGTTAAGTATGCGGTATAGTATATAAATAATGTAGTATATTAAAAACAATGTAAATTAATTATATGAGGAATTAGTTTCGGTTTTGCGCACCGAGTTCAATAATACTTTAAAAAAGGAAACAAAAACTATATGCCCAAATTTTTAGTTCAGTGACTGGGCAAGTGACGGTATTAGGAAAATGAGGGAAAAATTGTTTGAGATGTATGGCTTTAAGCCTTGTAGAAACTTTTAGTAAATATGTTGCTACTTACTCCTATACTTTTAAAAATACCTGCAAGGTTGCTAAAGCCTTGTACATTAGCAACAAGATCAAATCAGCCGATGATAAAATAAATAATCAATGACAAAACTAACAGGAATAAAATACGTAATAATGATATCACTCTAGAAATTCCACGTGGTCTTATAAGCACAAACAAAGAAGTTGCACAATAATGTTTAAAGTTATTTGCTGAAGAAACTTCCTTACTCCGTCCTTCCGTCAATATACTGATGTAGATACCGCGAAGCTAGTCTGTTTTAGTTACGTTTATAGAATTATGTCGTACTTTTATTTTACTTTGGGGACGGGCTGCAGACATCGAGTCTATTTTTATTCTGCATAAAAGAGCCATCAAAGTCATAATGGCCTCCGCAGGCACGACCAACTGTTTAAAGACATCATGACGTTACCTTGTCAATATATCTATGAAAACATCATGTACGCAAAGAAAAATCTACATATTTTTAGTAAAAGAGGTGAAAGTCAATTATATGATCACTAGAAATAGGGAACCAATTAGTTCAACCAGGTTTCAGACTGGCTAAAGTAGACTCATATTTCATGGGGTACTGTTTAAAATGTTACAATAAAATACCTCTTCACATTACATTCGTCTTATTCTTGTGCAATTTCTTTGTTTGTGCTTATAAGACCACGTGGATTTTCTAGAGTGATATCATTATTACGTCTTTTATTCCTGTTAGTTTTGTCATTGATTCTTTATTTTATCAACGGCTGATTTGATCTTGTTGCTAATGTACAAGGCTTTAGCAACCTTGCAGGTATTTTTAAAAGTTTAGGAGTAAGTAGCAACGTATTTACTAAAAGTTTCTACAAGGCTTAAAGCCATACATCTCAAACAATTTTTCCCTCATTTTCCTAATACCGTCACTTGCCCAGTCACTGAACTAAAAATTTGGGCATATAGTTTTTGTTTCCTTTTTTAAAGTATTATTGAACTCGGTGCGCAAAACCGAAACTAATTCCTCATCTGCCTAGCCTTTTTCCAACTATGTTGGGGTCGGCTTCCAGTCTAACCGGATGCAGCTGAATACCAGTATTTTACATGGAGCGACTGCCTATCTGACCTCCACAACCCAGTTACTGGGTAACACGATATCCCTTGGTAAGACTGGTTGTCAGACTTTTGGGCTTCTGACGACCCGTAACAAAAGTGTGTCTTGTTTGTGCAGAATAAACAATTTGTCTTTCTTTTCGTTTTCCTTCGTGGCACGGAGGAATCTTGGTATGAACAGATGGTCACTCATCCACGGACCAACTGCGGCAAGCGTAGCTTAACCTGAACGATCGACCCATGTGGCAGCTATTATTTTGCCACAAGCTCCTTTTATTATATTTATTACAAGTTATTATTATATATTATTAAATCTATTTAGATTGCTGGGTGTTATTTGTTTAGATGATGTCTGAATTTTTTGTAATGGTGTGTTGGCCTTGAAAGCACCGATTCGACCGCTGTGACCAGAAGGGAGATAATTTACAATGGGTTTATCTAAGTAGTCGCAGCTGCAAAAAACATTATTAATACATGTAGCAGGATTCGTAGTTATGCGGGATGGTTCTGAAAACACATTTGGCAAATGGATTGATTTAATGAGACAATAATCGACTGCTATTTGAACCATTCTCTGAAAAGAAGATAACTAGCGATTTTTCACCAGTTGCAAGTTTTGCTAAAACATCTTCCATTACTGACTCAAATACGGAGTGGTTTTGATAATTTGGGGGTCTGTAAACGCACACTATTACATGCCTCGTTCAACACACGACGGTTCAATGTTATGTTCCACCGACAGATCAACTGCATCTTTGCGAGTCTTTAGATATAATTTTTAACTAAGTTTAGTGAATAACACAGCATAGATTTTTTGTAAAAACAACTGCCTCCACTATAATTTTCATATATAATTAGCAACCAGTTAGTAGCTCTTCAATTTTATGGTATGCCACAGGCAATTAACTTACGCTGTGTAAATGGAGCTTATTGGATGTTTGATAATAAATAATTAAATTATAATATACTTTTCGAATAAGATGATTTTTGAAATATGCGGGTTAAAAAAAAAACAATACCTAAAGTTATTATTTAATTCTGTAAAATAAGGATTGACTACACGCGCATCAAAAACATTGTTAACATCACTTTGCCGTTATAATGAGCGTTGTTGTAAAGCCCGTAGAAATAATCAGCTCTTTTCTCAAACCAAGAATTTTTCGCACCTTCAAATCTTTAACTCACGAGTGGGTAAGCGATAATTTGAAAGGTATAACTTTTATAATTCAAAGTTAAATGAAAGTTTGAATAATGGTGGAGGCCTAACCTACTTTGGAGCACTTCAAACTTGGAACAGTAGAGAGTTGCTACGAAAATTGACGACATTTTGAAATGACAATTAGGAATGCGACTATATATTTAAATCCGTTTTTAATTAAATTGTGTGTACTTATTACTTTACTCAGCTGCTGAAACATAGTTATTTTCACAGCACTTTAAATAGGTGTATGCATAGAAAGAAAGAAGGAAAGAAAAATTGTTTATTCTGCACAAACAAAACGCACCTTACAATTAAATAACATAAACACACAAACAAAGAAGCTAAAAGCCTCGTATTAAACATAGAAGTTTTACAATCTTGTCTATTGCTTGATTTCCAGGGCCATGAACTAAAGACAATTTACATTGCGTAATTATTACGAGCCATACATAGCGACCTCTTTGTGTAAAAAAAACACGAAATACCAAATGTATTTCGTGAAAATTTAAAACAAATTAAAGAAACGATTATGTTATGCTTTGCCTTGTTCAGTTTACATAATACCACACCTGTATTCCAGAAAGGGTAAAGCAGAGGTGTAAGTTTAATTATTCCACATTAATCCACATTTTGTTGTAATAGGCTAAAAGTTCCATATAACAGCATGATTTATGACACATATTTTGCACATTATGCGTGGTAAAACATACAATCTCAACGAAATAAGAGCAATCTTCATTTCTGAATAAGAATGGGGTACAACCGTCAGCCAGCCTAACACAATATTTTCTTAAATATGAGAACAGTAGATAATCTCGCGTTACAATTCAAAGTTGGTATCCTTCGTGTTAGATTTAAGAAAAACATGTTCCAACCATTTCTGATGTTATTGAATCGTTTAACGAATTTTGAGTTAAATTTGGATTTTTCCTACTACCTATTTTATTTTCCTGACATACTAACTTTGAATCATGAAAAGTATCTAGTTGACGTATGAAAAGTAGTTAATTATTTTGATTTGAACGTTGTAATAGTCATATAACCGAAGTAACATTTATAACTCAGGTATACCTACAAAGATCTGGATATAATAGTTATAATAGGCTATTTTGGTTTGAAATAAATTAGTTTTATGTTTAATTTGTGAATAGTTTTAGATAGGATATAATTTTAAATTTTATTATTGAATTAAATAATTTATTTATGTACATATTATTTTATAACCCTTATATAAATAAACATAGTTATAATTTAAAAAAATGATGAAACATAGTATCTGAATATATTATATTATAAATTCGCTCGTGACTTCGGTCCGCGCAAAACTCGAAAAAAAGCGCCACTTATCGAGTCCAAAACTATCCTATCTTTTAAGGCGCTGACAAGTGGCAAATAATCTAAGTAGGCTTCTCTTAAACAAAAAAATTGGCAAATCTATAGTTTGTGGTAGCGGAAAAAAAAATATTTTATCTTATTCTTGAACATATTTCTCAGAACTTGATTGTTACCAAAACACGTTTAGAAAAAAATCTCGATACAAATTAACGGTAAACTAACCCTTTACTTTGAGTTCCAATCCTAAATATCTGTTTTAAATATAAACGTACGGTTGGTATTTAAATAATAACTTGGTTGTTTTTTATTTTCGATTACTCAACTCATTTTTGAGTAAATAGATAATTCCTTCATATTTTGCAATAAATTACAAGCGTTGTGTCATCGCGCTTCTCTTTCTTTTTATGCAGTCTGACAGTGATCGTGCTTTAGCTGTTGTCAGCGTCTTAAGCTGGAACCAACCATGCACATTCACAAAATATAATTGAAATCCGTTAAGTGGTTTCGTAAATTAGCTTGTACGAACATAGTGATTTTTATATAATAGGTATTAGGATAAATAAATATCTGAGTAGTTCTTGTTGTTCTAAATTAAGGACATGCTACGTACCGTTCTCTTCCAGGTAGATATTACCAACTGCATTCAATCTTAGGATTTTTTAGGATAGTTTTTTACAACTAGTGATTAAGCTTTTATGTCTAATTGAAGGGGTGTTGTGTATCGGCTTACTCATCGCCTATTGGCTGAGCAGCCCGATTGGTCTAAGGATGAGTATCGTGTCACCACACTTCGCTTGTCTCTTTTGACCTATTGTGGCATAGTAATTTTATTCTAGGTGCATCGTCTTCACATATAATTATATAATTGATGTACCGATACAAAATATTGTAAAACATTTTAAAAGACTAACGGTGGAGTTTCTTGATCATTATTCTCCATACGAAGCTACCTTTTGGGAGGGGTGACTAGAATCAATTCTATTTTATTTGTAAATTTTGACGTTCAAAAGTGCCATCTATCTATTTGAAATAAATAATTTGACTTTGACTTGACTTTGACTTTGACTGCAAATAACTGTCAACGCGTCCACCAACGTACTCTGCGCGCTATAAACTTTTTTCTAAAAAGAAATGGTCCTTCGATGATTTCGTGCGATAACCCCCAGCAAGATACGAACAATAACATAACCAACGCCTGTGGAAAATATGTGTAGTGAAGTTAAGCAAGATTCAGAATGACTGACCACATAGCCGAGCTGACCTGAGCGCGAAGGCACTGGAGGGGGGTTTGCCAGTAAGCTATTTTCGAATCCCCACCCTTAACTACTACACAGGACGAAAACACATGACGATAAATTACACTTTTGACTTTCCACTAAAATGTTAATTTTCCACGAAGAACCCTCTCTATGTCTAGTCAGGCGTTATTATAATCCTCTCGTACTTACATAATAATATCTTCAGTTTTAAATATTCAACAATGGAGAATATTCTCTTTATTTCTATTTTGATACGAAACTCGAGCGCTATTGTCATTCGTTCCATCTAATGACTGTTATTTTAAAATTATGAAGAAGTTTTTTGTTGCTCTTTTTTAATTAAAAGGAGATAGGTGCTCGGTCTCGAGGGCTATTAATAAAACGTAAATTGAGCTATTTTAGTTGACTTGTGTCTGTTTTGGGTAATTTAAAACACGTGAATACAAAATATTATAGCAGCAATTTATGTCACGGGTCGACCGAAGGTCGGTCTGTGGATTGGTGACCATCTGGGTTGTGGAGGTTAGATAGGCAGCCGCTCCATATAAAATATTCGACCCCAACATTGTTAAGAAAAGGCAGATGGTGATAGCAGCAATATACGTTGTCTAGGTACAAAGCATATTTAGTTTATGAAAATGATGAGTTAGATTTTTTGTTTTTAACCGACTTCCAAAAAAGAGGAGGTTATAATTATGTTCAGCTATATGTATCCCATGGAAATCGAGGGAAATCTCATCATTAAAAATTTTATAGGCACACCTATAGCAATTTGGGTATTTTTTATAGTAAACCACCATTTTGAGAAGTGGAACTGATGATGAAGATCACAGATGGCCGCCGAAACAACATAATAATAAGTATACAACGGTTTGCGATTCGATTAGGTACTTAAATATGATTGCTAAGCAATTTATGCTCGTTACAATGCATGCGGTGAGTGGCAGTACTCCTGGTCCTTACCAGGAGAACTCCTCAACAATTAACGTCCCAGAATCGGGAAAAGCAATATTTTGTAAAAGGTGATGAGCAATTGACATTAGGCTATTTTAACATAGATAAATTAATAACTGACACACTAAAAAGTACGAAATAAAAACAACCGACTTCCATTAAAACACTACAAACTGAAAAATATTTTTAATTTTGGAAGTCGGTGGCAAAAAACTAAAATACAGATCCAAAGACAGCGACTTCCGAAAAAGTTATTTTTCACATTGTAGTGTTTTTTGGAAGTAGGCTATTTTTCTATTTGCAAGAAGTTTTTTAAGAATCGCGTTTCGGTATCAAAATAAGTAGTTCTTCATCTTCGTTTATTAACCACGATTTAAAGGACATTATATTCGGAAATATAGGAATAATAACTATCAATATTATAATTAAAACTATATTTCCTCAAGGAATCACAAAATCTTACTAAAAGACGATTTGCAAACTAGCCTGAAGCGTTTTGTTATAATTTACGCAGCGACGATGAGGTTTCTTTCACACCGTAGGCTCGTTCATATAGATGTGGTACGCGAACTGACTTCCTTCGGGGCTGACTATCACACCGCAGCGTAGCACGAGGTAAGATTTCTTTTACACGAGCAAGACCCAAGTTGATCTAAGTATCTAAATAATATCGTCTTTTGACTACTAATTCGACGGTTTTATTTCCGTACTTGTTCATAACCGGAGTACCTATATTGGTTGACAAAATCATGAAAGAAGGTCTAATTTAATTGGAAAATAAGAATAGAATCCAAAGACTTCCTGTAGCTTTGATCTCGCGAAATTTTCTTTCCCAGTAATTGTCTGTGATTTACCTTTTTATGTGGATTTCTATGAAACTGCAGCATTACGTTGGTTTCCCTTTGGTATAGGGAAGTCAATTTACCAACCAGAATAAATAAATGTTTGGTCCGCTTTTTGCGACAAGCTTTCGATTTTTAGCCTTTGATCTAAGTTACTCAAAACATTACTTATCTACTAGAAACGGATAACAAAACTAAGGTTGTACTTACTTACTTTAGACACGTACGTTTCATGAATCGAGCGAGTGTTTTTTCATGAAACAAGATTTCAAATACTTTTATTTCACCACAGCTTCTGAGCAGGATTGAAAAAAAAAGAAAAATAAAAGAAAAGTACAAAAAGTGTAAGCGTTACGCACAATACTGCTTGTACTTTTGTTTTTTTTTTTCTGTAATGAAAAAAAGTATTTGAAATCTTGTTTCATGAAAAAACACTCGCTCGATTCAGGAAACGTTACATATTCAGAACGTTTTAGGTGTTTTTGAACAACGTACGCACTTACAGCATGTAGATGCGACACGTGTAACAGAAATTATCTGGTTCTATGTTATAATGTTTATAAATTAGCCTGAAATTGTCCCACGGAATGGTAACTCGAGGTCTCAGAGAAATTATACAAAAATAATACAAAGATGAAAAATGGTTTTATAAATGCGACCGTTCACTACGGTATATAAAAAGACGTCACCACCTGTCACACAAGTAAGCAGCATTTGCATTATACACTGCACGCAAATGAGACAGATTTTTTGGTACTTCAACACCGAGAGAAACTTACGAATACATTTTGACCGTTCAACGTTGAAAATGTTGAGCATAATCATCGAAATTCATAGCGAAATAGTACTTCTTCGATTAGCATTTATAGCAAATCCTATTAGACGCATAATACTAATGATTGAAATACTATCGTGAATACATGCAAGCTTAGAATTATTTGTTAGGTTGTCTGCTCAGAAATGTCAAACTGTCAAACGTGCGAAGTTAAAATAGTCGTTAAGTTTTCTGAAATTTTCCAATTTTTTGCGCGATTTTCTAATTTTTTCTTTTCGTTAGAACCTTTTATAAAATATTTGAAAACTTAAAAAAAAGATGAATGAAATCAGTACAGTCGTTCTCAAGTTATGGCGTGACCAAGCGAAATAGGGATTCATTTTTATTTATGTAAGTTTAATATTACACCTAAACCTTCCGGAATAAATTGTCTTAATAATGGTAAAAACCGCATCAAAATCCGTTTCGTAGTTTACAAGAACAAGACGGTCACACAGACAGACACGAAAAGCGACTTTAATTTTTAACCAGCAACCCGCCACGGCTCCGCGCGGGTATCAGAGCATATATGTCTCCATTTTTTTTCTGTCGTAGTGTCGTATCAGCCTGTTGCGTCAAGCATGTGGGTTGGATTAAAATAACCGATGTTCATCCTACTTGGAGAATATTTCAGCCAATTTACACAAAACCTTAAGAGTAGGCAGTCTAAATCAAATTTCGAACGCAAGCTCTGCCCCTCGCTCCCCACCACTCCATTCTGTGCTAAATGATAATACATCAGTAATAAAGTTGAATATCACGTGCGCTCTTTGATCGTGTTCGAGCACGAAACTAAATAGCGTAAGTCTCAATTCTTATTTCGTTTATAACTGAAGTAATAATTGATCTTGAGAAAACATTACTTGTGGCAGGCTAATAAACTATATTTTCTTGCTGTGAATATTTATTTTAGACATAAAAGCCAAACAATCTTGTTTGTTTTTTTATAATTATCCTTAAAAAAGACATGATTTTTGAATAAAAAATGTATTGAGAGAAAATATTACAATTACGTAACTGTCGTCAATATGGAAAGAAAAAGATCCAATAAATCAATTACTAAAGTTTTATTTTGCTTGTATGTGTTACTGTTTCAGAGTATTCATGCAAATTAACATAAAAATAGGGAGCCTCCTCTTAATGAATTTTACACCTCATGAACTCCGTACATTCGTGATAATATATGAAATACCAACTCGCACTGGGCCCGCGTGGTATATTACAGCCCACTCGCTGTCGAAGAAAGGAGGCCTGTGTCCCAGCAGTGGGAACATTATAGGCTAATGCTGCTAATATAAAAATCCGTTCGCTAGTTTTTGAGTTTATCGCGTTCAGACAGACAGACGCGGCGGGGACTTAGTTTTACAATATGTAGTGATATGCATGATGTTCGAAGCGTAATATATAATAATAATAACTTGTATAAATAAGCTTATAAATTCGATATTATCTGTGGACGGGTTAGTCAATTAATTTTGTCATACTTGATGGCCTAGAATTATGGTAATTTTCTTAAAATCCAAATTAAAATTGTTTTTTTACCTTTTTAATTGTATAATTTGTTATTTTTATGACATTTATTTTACATTCTGTGATTACCTAAACTCACACACTGTTGTATTATTTTTTTTTTTTTAGGAAAACAATACTTTTACAATGTTTTTAAATATGTGAGCACCATGTATCTATCTCAAAATTAAGTTATGTTTCATTGCTTTGTTTTGAATTATTTTTATCTATTATTGTTACTTTATTCTAGGTGCATCTTATCTTCACATATAATCATATAATTAATGAACTTAAACAAAATATTGTGAAATTTTTTAAAAGAGTAACGCTGAAGTTTCTTGCCCATTCTTCTCCATACGAAACTACCTTTTGGAAGGGGAACTAGAATCAATTCTATTCAATTTTTTTGTAATTTTTGACGTTCAAAGGTGCCTCTTATGTGCCCATTTGAAATAAATACCTTATTTAACTTTACCATAACTTTAAAACTGAAGTAGTAGAAGTAAATTTTTTTGCGACCAAAGAGTAACGTAGCACATGAAATCATATCTGTTTTTAATGTACTTATAAGTACCTAAAATAAGGGAAGCGCGGAACCGGGAAGTACGGCAGAAAAAATAAGAGGCATATATCCAACAGTGGGTGATTCCAGGCTGAAAGGAGTTGATGATGAGCCTAACATATTGTTCAGTATTTCAACTCTACCCATGTAATGGACTTACTCTACCATGTAAGAACTCTACCCATGTAATGGACTTACTCTACCATGTAAGAACTCTACCCATGTAATGGATATTAGTTTTCCTAAGTATGGAGGCTACAGACAGAGTTTTGTATGTACGTATCAATATTGCTCAAGATAATATTACTCTTAGCACACTTTGCAAGCATGTGATAATATTACGTTTGTTCAAGAATATGTATTTCTTGGATGGATAAACCTTAACTTATTAAAAAAATGGATGTGGTAGTTTAATTATTTGTTGTAAGAAAAAGCATTGAGTTTCTCTTCCAGGTTTATTTTTACATTCCATATTCACAACATAATATAACATCACGGCTGTTTGCCCCAAAGAGAATGGCAGATGTGTATATACAGGGTCAAATTAAATTAGCTAGCGAAACTTTGCAGACGTGATGGGTATCGATATCTAAACATAATCAAACAAAAAAGAAATTAATTTGATGATATATATTTTTAGAGTCATCAACCGCAAGTGGGGTAGTCACTTGAAATATAGTTTTTCTTTGTGTAAACTTCAGAGATATGATGGGTATCAATATCTAAACACAATAAAACAAACAAAAAAAAACTGTTTTTCTCAACTTACACTTCAAGTCAACAGACACCAGCAGTCGATGACCACAAAAAAATTCAAATCTTTTTAATTTTTATTTTGTTGCGTTTAGATATCGATACCCAGCCCGTCTGCGGAGTTTCTCTAGCTAATTTAATTTGACCCTGTATAGTACACCCACATTTCGCCAGTTATGTTTAAGTCCCATATAATAGTGTCGAGCCTATTTGCTTTATAGCAATAAATAGGCTCCAGGCACATTTGGACTCCGGGCAGCTACTGAGAAATCCCTGATGGAAAAACCCAATAACGCTCTGCCTGACTTGGCAATCGAACTCAGGACCTCATGTTCAGCAGTAGAGCTTGCGACCACTAAACCGACGAAGCAGAGTTTCCCTTCTATTTTCATATAAACACCATAATTCTACTCTAAAACCTAAATATAACATTGTGCGTTATTTTCCATTCATTTTTGTTGTGATAAAGGTGACCATTCACTACGGTGTACCGCGCGACCTAGTCAGCTCACAAACAATGGCACTTGCGAGGTTACCCCTAGATTACCGCGCCATTGTGCTAGTTTCGCCACAAAAATATAAATACAGCTTAAAACATACAGCAGACGAGTAAGTAATACTTTTTTACGTAAACACCATAGAATCCGTTTTATAAAAAAATACGTACCTTTATATTTTAAGTTGATTTGCAATAATTTTACTGACTTATAGTTAGGGATTTTTTTAGACAAGTCGACACCCTACGTCAATTCACCGTGGTATCAACATCATTCACACAGTTGTCGTCGTTCGTCATTTTTACTGTCGTACAGTTTAAGTTGGTAGTCAATTTGTTTAACAATTAATTTCCCTGACTGTGCTATAATAGTAATTTGTTGAGTAAAAATAACAAGAATGTAACGAAGTCTTGCTTCAGTAGACATTATGTATTCACATTATTCACGTCTTACTAAGTCCAAACAAGCAGATGTGTGCTTCAAAGCGAATCAAATACAATCAATATCAGTATTGGCACAGTTCAGATTGCTAAGATATAGACATATGGATTAGCTATTCTCAGGTTTGACTAGAAATTAACCTATACTAACAATTACTGCATCGGATTCATTAATCATAATGGTGCAAACGAGTTTTCAGGTTGACAAAAAATCTGTTGATAACATATTTTTTATTGTAATTTATTTATATCAAGTCAATCAATTTTTATCAAGTGATTCATATTTTTGTTAATAAATACTTAAGAATTTTGTTAGTAACCAAAGCTCCATTTGAAGCTTTGGTTACGTACTAACATAATTCTTAAGTGGGGGTGGGGGTGGTGGAGTGGTGGTCTTGGGTGGTATTGTGGTGTGTATTTAAGAAAGAAAGAAAGAAAAATATTTTATTTGGGACACGCACAAGAAATACAAAAAATAGCATTTAACTAACAATATCCAAAAATAAAAACAAAACTTGTGCGATGTCAAAAAGCCTCCTATCTCAGCATACTAGTGGTGGTCTTTGTGGTGTGTATTTACACACCACAATTATACTATTACATCAAACTTATTGAATTTCCCAAATAAAAATTAATCTAAATAATATATCTGAAACACAAGCTGATTTCAAATTAATCAGTTATACCTAAATATGAATAATCATTATCAACGAAAACAAACGTTCTGTTTAATGTTGGCAAAACTTTACTTTGACATTTTATTTTATTTTATTAGGAAGAATAAACTATTGAACAGTGCTGATTAAATCTAAATAATAAAAGCTAAGGAATGTACTGTACACTCGTAATTTTCCCAGAAAAAAAAAACAACTCATAATACGAATCCAATACTAACCTACCTACTCTACTTGTTACTAACCCAATGGATCGTTGTTATCTGCGCTAAATGAATTATATATATATTATAAATATAATACAAAATAGCTCACCTATGCAAAAAGACTGGAATCATCTCACGTCAATATATTAAAATATTAAGTGCTTGTTTTGTTTACTCCCATATTATCTATTTATAAAAAAAAAAAACTGTGCAAAGGCGGACTTAATGCCTGAGGCATTTTCTACCAGTCAACCTTAGAGTGATGGAGAGACAAAACATGGTAGGTGCAACATAGGGGATATAAAACTCGAAAGACAAAAATATACACTTAATATATATTTTTGTTTTTCGAGTTTGTTTAGTATGTATGTATCTATATATTAGTCTAATACATAGATACATACATACTAAAACCAAGTAAAGTAATGAAACAATGTATCTTATTTTTTCATTCATAAACAATTTTCAATGTACATCAAGTTATTATATTTGTAATAGGAGCGGTAATAACGATTTTCCTGTTTGTATCCTTATCATTAAGACTTATATTGAGACATCCTTTAATATAGTTCAAACGAAAACAGCTTTAGGTACCTATTATTATTACAATAATGAGAAACTAAGAGAGTAACGAATAGTTAGTGGAAAAAAACTGGGTCAGAATGGCGTGCCAAATATAACTGTCCTGTTAAGAACATGGTGGTATTAGAGACTGGTAAGGTCATAATTAAGGCCCATACGGTCGTGTGTTCGATTCCCAGGTCGGACAAAGTGGTATTTCGTTTGTCCATTAGGGATATCTGAGTAGCAGCCTGTAGTCAGGATTTGTGCCCGGTTGATGGAAATAGGCTCACCCCCTATTACATGACAACAATATTAAAACATAACAGTTAGACCAGATGCTGCACAGCCTAAATGGAGCCTCTCGGCGGGTTGGCCTCAACATGAATTTGGACAAGACAACAATTCATGTACAATTCGCACGTCTCGCCGAGTCCAATCCACATCGAAGGGTCGCTTCTTGAAGTTGTGAAGGAGTATGTCTACTTAGGGCAAGTTTTCCAGCTTGGTAGGCACAACTTTGAGAAGGAAGCCGACAGAAGGATCTTGTTGGGTTGGGCAGCGTTTGGAAAACTTTGTCAAGTCTTCTCGTCGTCAATCCCGCAGTGTTTGAAGACTAGGGTCTTCAACCAATGCGTCCTGCCCGTTATGACATACGGTGCCGAAACGTGGACACTAACAGTCGGGCTGGTCCACAAATTCAAGGTCACTCAGCGTACTATGGAGCGGGCTATGCTCGGAGTTTCTTTGAAGGATAAGATCAGGAATGAAGTTATCCGTAAGAGAACCGGAGTTACCGACATAGCCTGCAGAGTAAGCAAGCTGAAGTGGCAGTGGGCTGGCCATGTTTGTCGAAGGACTGATGGCCGGTGGAGCAGACGAGTCCTGGAGTGGAGACCGCGTATCGGCAAGCGTAGTGTGGGGCGCCCCCCAGCTAGATGGACCGACGACCTTAAAAAGGTGGCTGGGACAGACTGGATGTGGAAAAAGGAGGACAGGGTGTTGTGGCGCAACCTGGGAGAGGCCTATGTCCAGCAGTAGACTGCAATAGCCTGAGTTGATTGAAAATATAACAAGCGAAATGTGGGTGCACTATAGGTACACCGCTGCCAATCTCTTCGGGGAACACAGGCGTGAGGTTTTTTATGTGTGACACCTACTAAAATATGAGGAAAGTGAAAAGTAAGTAGGTAAATATTATACAAAACAGTAAATACCTGTTCGCTTTCAAAGTTGGTAAGAGGCCTCACAGCCCGAGGTGTGCTGGATAAACTTAATATCGTCAACGCCGACCCCATTAATTTCGAAACTGTAAGTATTTTACTCACACACAAGTGTGTTAAAAATACAAAATCACATCCTAAAAACTTTCGCACCCACGCAACCTTACAATAACTGTGCAATAAAACGTTACATTCAATAACACGTCAATGTATTTCCTTTTCTAACAACCGTTATGAATATCAATGAAAGAATTCTCACACATTCGCTGCAAACTGAAATAACAAACGACTATATTCTGAATAAAATAAATGTTGGAGTAACGTGGTAGTCCCGTCGCACATCGTAAAGTAATGTTAGGGCTAGATCTCACTGGAGCGTAACGTCCAATGCAAAGAACATAAAAAAGTCAAACTAAATAACTTATTTGAAATATTTCGTTGCGTTCTTGATATATACGCAGCGCAGATATTGTAATATTTAGAACTTTTAAATAAATGTCCAGCTATCTTAACATCCCACGCAAAATCGGAGCTTGAAATTACACAAGTGACATTGTTCCAATTTAAATAAAATTGTGTTACCTACAGAACTTAGTAATTTCGGAGTTCATCATTCTTTATTTTTGAAACGTTAGAGTGTGCATCTCGTATTCAATCAGTAAAAGGTCACGAGTAAAAATATTCTGTTTTTTTTTTTTTTAATTAATGTCCTATCATAATTGTAGGTACAGAATTATTAAAAAAAACTTAATAATAGCTTCGGTAATTTGTTAATAAAATAATGTTTTATAGCTCTTTAAATATTTAAAAAAACATTTTTTTGCTGGCTTGCATTTAGATTTGTTCAGTATTTTTATCTACTAACCTAACCTAACCTAACGCGCGTTTTACTTATGGTTACCAAGTTAGTGTACAAACACGTTGTGAATGTGTGCGTAAGCATAGGAGCTCTCGGTATCGTCCGAGACAATAGCGAACTCTGTAGTGTGTGTGTGTGTGTGTGAGGGTGTGTGTGTTATGTGCTGACGCTACTCATCTTCACGCACACATTCACAGCGTGTTCGTATACTTGGTAACCACAAGTAAAGCATGCGTCGCTTCATGAGTTTAAATACTATACACTTTAACAGCAATCACTAAATTGCCAAGATCATCTTGGGGCTTTTGCAAATCGCTTCAATTATTTATTATATTCAAATTGGTCACTTCAAAAAATGATTACGCACTACACACAATGTCAATAGTCTAGTAGCTAGTGCTCTATTGATCTAGATATCCATTAAAATGATTAATAATCAATCAATTGTCGATATAGAGTTCAACACTGATACTCATACAGATTTCATAAGTGCCCATGTAGGTTTATGTGAAATAAAATATTTTGATTTGATTTGAGATTGACGTACTGGGGCAGAAATAACATGAAATTATTAATAACAATGCTACTTCTTAACATTGCTATAATTTATAACCAAACAAGCAACTGCCTTGTTGGTGGTGGTCTCAAGCGCCACTGCAGAGCATGAGGTCCTCGGTTTGATTCCCGGCAGTGTTTTTTCATCTAGAGTTTTTCAGTAGCAGCCTCGAGGCTGGGTTTGTGCCTGGTTGATGGCAATAGGCTCTCTCACTATTACATGGAACTAAAACATAACTGGTGAAATCTGGGTGTACTATATGTACACCTCTGCCTAACCCTTTGGGGATACAGGCGTGTGGTTATGTTATGTTAAGAAATAAAATCAATATAAAGACGGTTTTCAAACTGTTTTACAGCTACAGTTGTAAGATCGAGAAGTCTCTTCATAATTATAACGGAGGTTTGAACGGTCGCCTTTCAAAACTACCATACCAACTTGCTTACCATTTATCATTATATATATATTTTTTTTTTTTGTGTAATTAAAGCTCATATAACAGAATACGTTACGAGGAACTGCCAAGCGAACTTCATAAAATAAGATAACATAAAGCTACGAGTTCACTAAAGCGTATTTCAAAATGACAGCACCGCTTCTGGTTACTTTAGTCAGTATCAACAAAGTGAGAATATCTTTTACCAAAATTGCATACTAGTTAATTATAATTGGAGAGCTCGTTGTTGCAGAGAAATTAATTTGTTTTGTAAATTTAGGGGCTCAAAGGTCAGAAATATAGGTTAAGCTGACTGGCGAAGGGATACGTATTTATGTTTTATCGTAGTAAATGTATCATTTTGCAGGTGCAATGAGCCAGTACGGAGTTTAAGCAAAAAGTTAAATTGACCACAAATAACTAAGAAAATTTGATTATTTGTAACGAAAACTTTAAAGTTAATATTATTTAATTTGGCTAAAAACAAGCCTTGTTTTTTTTTTAACACGACAAGACATAATTATTTCGTATGCAAAAACAAAACGTACATGTTTACGTAACATACGTCAAAATATAATGCTCTCTAAAGCTTTGAATTCACTGGAGCGTAACAGAATGACAGTTCTGCTTCCATTTATTTCCTACTAAAGTATTCCGAGAATTTATTATTTCGCAAAATGTTGTACTTAATGAATGAATTGTGTTTGTGTTAATTTTTGTAACAAAATAAGAGATGGTGGAAATAACAGAAAATGTATTGTACAAGTTAATTTTGACCGTGATATCAAAGCTTTGTGGACTTGACTGGAAGTTGTTTAAATCACTAGGTACTGAAAAGATAATATTCAAAAGCAATGCTCTAAACATAATTATTGTGATAATCAGAAACTATAAATTCAATTCGTCGTCGCCGTCGTTTACACTCTTGTCCACATAATTATTAAGTTTATTGCAAATATAAATATAAAATATACAGGGTTATTGGTAAAACACCAATAACCTCTTAAGGAGTCATTGTACTCATCATTATGAACAACTTTTATTTCGTGTTTGGCCCCATAATAAAAGTTGGTCTCCTTAAGAGGTTGTTGGTGTTTTACCAATAACCCTGTATAAAAATAAATATAAAATACTTTATAATCTATTTTTTTTCCTATTTTTTTAATTATGTTTTCTTGGATATTGCTGTCTTTATTGTAAATGCTGCGTATACCTGTAATAGGAATAGATAGCAGCAGGGAAAACGGTGGCCGCGATGTTATGTTATATTTAAAAATATATTGTTTTTTACTATGTAAACCAAGTGCTCGTGGCTAAGTAATCACAGCGATCCATTAGGTTAAGCTACGCTTGCCGGGGTTGATCCGTGGATGGATGACCATCCTTACATACCGAGACTCCTCCATGCCTCGTTAAGGACGTTAAGCCGTTGGTGCCAGCTGTCATTCATGGATCTTTGACAGTCGTTAGGGGTCGTCAGAAGCCCAAAAGTCTGACAACCAGTCGTACCAAGGGGTATCGTATTACCCAGTTACTGGATGATGGAATGATGGATTGTGGAGGTCAGATAGCCAGTGTTTTCATGTAAAATATCCTATTTGGCGCAGCAGTGAGGCACACAATCCTATTTTAAGCACTTTCTGTTTTTGTGTGAATCCTATTGTGTGCCTTAACTTGGGTCAAATAAATTTAATTTCTTTTTTCTTTTCTATCTTTAAAATACTGGTATTCAGATGCATCCGATTAGACTGGAAGCCGGCCCTTACATAGTTGGAAAAAGTGTAGATATTGAGTTTTGACCCTGTAAACGCACCACAGTACCACCTGCGCAGCTATTGTAATCCACTGTTTCTCGGTAATAGAATGACTACATACCATCCTATCTGCTACTAACCGGATAGCCTTAGTGACATAATACAATTCCGCACAGATTGCAGACTGATGTTACAACAATAGCTCGGGTTATTGAATATTGGGACACCTTTAGTGGTATTGAGCTCAATCACTTTCGGTGGCGGTAGAGAAGTAATCTGTCGATTGACAATTTATTGATGTATTAGCTGTAACGTAAATATAAAAGGACGCCGTGTTATCATCATTCTTCTGCCCTTATCCCAATTTATTTGTGGTCGGCACAGCATGTCCCTTTCTTCCACACTTCTCTATTAGTCGTCATCTCGGTAGTCACCCCCTTTCTAGCCATATCATCTTTCACACAGTCCATCCATCGCTCCTTTGGTTTTCCCCTACTCTTATACGATTAGCCATCGACATTCATACTCAAAACTTTCGTCGCGACATTTTCCTCATTCCTCCGCATCACATGCCCATACCATGACAACCGATTTCCGCACAACTTTTCAGTCACCGGTGTCACTTTCCGAGTTCCTCTTATGAGTTATGATCATGTATGGTGTATTTATCGGAAGGTTAGTATAGTGAGTTTATGTTTAATTCTTAAAAGTTGTGGTCATATTTAAGGGTTTGGTACAGACCAACAAACTAAACAAGTTTCTCCATGGGACCACCATCGTTATTGTAAAAAAAATTAAACGTTCTATACAAAACTTCAATACCTACTCGACCCAAATGTTGTACGGCTGCTGACCACACCTTTTTAATACTTCCTGTAAAGGAAACAATTCAATGCAAAAACCAAACAATATGCTCCATCCAAACAATAAAACTACAAGCTGTAACTAGCCAATTCTAAATCCCCAATTAAAAGGATATTCACTAATCTGAGTGTCAAACTTAACGTAATTTAATATGATAATGATCTAGCTAGTGGGCGTGAGTCTAAGCCCAACATTTCGGGTTCCGGACTCCTAACTATTCCAATTTCGACAAGTTCCGAATTCCCGATCGCCTTCACTTTAGATTCTAAATAAACTAGTTCTAAAACCAATCGGGTTCAGTTAATGAGCGTAGTTCTATGTAATGGATTTTTTGCTGAAGGGTTAAAATGTTTTTGGCTTAAGTTAGGGATTAATTAAGGAAGTTAGAGGTTGTTTTATTTATGATGTTGTGTAAAGGGTCGGACAGTGCCGCAAGTCGGCTTATATTGTGGATGTCGGTTAGATTTTTTATTTGTCGACAGGCTAATTTAAAACAACATTTTTCTGTCATTTTAGTTAAATTTTGTAATGTTACTGCCTGACTTTACGACGAATCTGTGTCAATAGATCCCCAACTGATTTAAAGTAGAAAAGTACTTTTTACCAAAGTTAATTTAAAAAGATAAAACAACAAGTTCAGTTCATAAAATGCCTTTCTAATTGCAGCTTAACTCACTTCAAATTGATAGTTTTATAAAGAATCAAATCAAGATACTACGCAGTGTCGTACTATTTTCATTTAAACTAAGATTCCTACCGATATTGAATAAATGCATGAGATCACTAGAGATAATATTGAACTACGATGGTAGCTACAATTATACATTTCTGTATTATGAATAGAATATCCATCACTAGTCAGTATGTAACTATGATGCTTATAAATAGAAAGTTCTGTTTGATAATTAAAAACGGCGCCCGCACTATACTATAATATAGACCAGTAAGACCGATTTCATTTTAAAAGTAATTGTAAAGCTCTTATCCACAGCAGCTCATCATTATCATCATCAGCCGACAGCAGTCCACTGCTGGACCACTTACCCGCCATTCAGCTCGATTCTCAGCAACTCTCATCCAGATGCTTTACCGTTTGCTTAGAAATTATTTTAACGACAGAATGAACTAGGTATTAGAAGCGTGTGTGATTTAAAAGCGTTAAATTCGCCCTACCACTTCAAAAAATGTCTTTTGTGCGGAAGTTGGCATCTGTCACACAATGACGCTGTGAATTGACGACTGTACCGTCAGCATACTAGATACAATATCATTTTAATTGGGGGCATTGGGTAATGAAATATATTCTAGACAGAACTTCTTTTCTTTCATGGAACAATAAAGCAATCTCTCACGTAGTACATAAATCTCCCTATAATTTTGAGATAAACTGCAGTAGATCAGTCATCTATAATGATCTGAATAGCTAGTAACGACTATTCTATTACTGAGAGAACGCGTGATTAAGATTGCCTGCAGCTCAGTGTTAGAGGTGCGGACATGTCGATAAGCGAAAGCGATTTAATATCAGTCTGTAGTAGGACTGAGACGAATTCTTGTGATAGAAATTTACTTCGACTGATAGCGAATACAATTTTTGACGTGACAACGTCTTATAATTCGATGGAGCCGGCTGCACGCACGAAAAAACATGACTCATGCGGCGTTACCTCGCTCTGAGGCGTTCCATTTGAGGCTTATGACGTTGTAACTATCGTCAGTAAACCGTCTTTACAGACAACCGATTTTTTTTTTTGTTCAAATAAAGCTATCTCAAATTTGGAATTAATTGTTCATTGTATTATGTACGGTCATAGTTTATCGTATGACAGTCCATAAAGACAAGTACAAACAAACTCTAAGAACTACATTTATAATAGTCAGCTTTTCTACGCAGTATGTTTTTATTTTTAAATCTTAAAAAGATTTAAAATTGAAAAACCTTATTCGATCAAATAGCAATGACTTAAGGTGAATCCGCAGCTGTAGTGCGCGAAATTAAAATTTTCTTACATTTTTTGCAATTTGCAGATCAGTGTCAGGTTGTGTATTGATCAAAATTTATGATTCGCGACTATAACAGACACGTGTTTACAGAATTATAATCATTACAATCATGAATACATCTCTCTAAGTTAGATTTCTTTCCCAAAGTCATGATTTCATGAAAAAGTAATTCAATTAAAGAAAAAAAAAATCACAATAAAGTCGTAAATTTTCGATATTCCAACTAAGACCAGGTAGAACATGATTGCATTGAAAATAGATTCGAAAACTCGAGGCTTAGTTCCTGATTGTAAGAAATTCCTGGAATCATTAAGTTTCCCATAACACCATAGGGTTTTACGCTGCACGGTTTCTTTATGGTACGGCGTATAAACCGCGCCGTAGAAAATACGTGTCTGTCAACAAGCTTCCATAGTGATCCATACAACACTGACTACCGTGCCTACACACGGCGGATAAACCGTAGTTTTTCACGGCAAGAAAACATGTCTGTACAGAGGGCCTTTTTTTTTGGGCGGTAAATTATCAAATAACTTCTCCCGCTCTGGTCGGAGCGGGAGCGCGTGTCAGACTTTTACTGACTTAAACCCACCCGTGTTCGTTCAGTTGCCTGTGTGCCAGGGCCACGAGTGTACACAGAGTCTTACGCGTTATTCGGAGTTGTTCCAAAACCTTTTTTAATGTATCACACCCGTATTCCCAGAAGGTGGGGGTAAGCAGAGGTGAGGTATAATAATACCCTCAATTTCTGTTTTGTTATAGTCCCAAGTAATATGGGGACCATCCTATTGCCACCAACCGGGCACAAATCCAGGGCCTCATGCTTAGCTATCACGCTTGCGACGTCTAAACCATCTAGGCAGAGAAAACCCATAAATCCATAATAGAGAGTATTTCCACTGTGTCCTGATAATAAATAGTCGCCCTAATCTAGGTTGTGGCTAAGCTAATAAGTCTGTTCGCATAGATACGAGCATGATTTCTTGTCGTCACGACCACGAAATAACTCGAAGCGACCGACTTCTTACGTGACGACTAAAGGTGGTGTGAACGGCGCTTAATATGTTTCTACGCCCATAATACACGCCAACGTGGGTAGATAGAATTTCTATTAAGTTTTGAGTACCTAAGCCTCCATGTCAGTTGAAACCACCTCGTTATTACTATATTATGATGTAAGACGAAACCTAACGAGGTCCGGGTGTGTGTTTATATTACAGTAATCTTCCTTATTCCTTTGTTAGGCTATTTGTAATGAAAATTAAACAAACTTAGTAGGTCTTAGCAGCAGTGCCAGCATGATTTTGAAGAAGTCAGTCGTATTGTTTAGAGTTTAGTTTCTTGGTATAACATCAAATAACTCGAAGCACTTTAGCGGTAGGTCTAACTTCGAGAAAGAGGTCAATCGTCGAATCCGACTCGGCTGGGCAGCGTTCGGGAAGCTACGCAATATCTTCTCGTCCCACATACCGCAGTGTCTCAAGACGAAAGTCTTTGACCAGTGCGTGTTGCCAGTGATGACCTACGGCACTGAAGCTTGGTTGATCACAATGGGCCTTATCAGAAAGCTAAAAGTCATCCAAAGGGCAATGGAGAGGGCTATGCTTGGAGTTTCCCTACGTGATTGAATCAGAAATGAAGAGATCCGCAGGCGAACAAAGGTAACCGACATAGCCCGAAGAATTGCCAAGCTTAAGTGGCAGTGGGCAGGGCACATTGCTCGCAGAACTGATGGCCGATGGGGCCGAAAGGTTCTGGAGTGGCGACCGCGTACCGGAAGACGTAGCATTGGAAGGCCTCCTACTAGGTGGACCGATGACCTTGTGAAGGCTGCAGATAACCGCTGGATGCGGGAAGCACAGAACCGGTCGAAGTGGCGGTGCTTGGGGGAGGCCTATGTCCAGCAGTGGACGTCTTTCGGCTGAAATGATGATAATGACTTTAACGAAGAAAAACCATTTTTTTTTTCATGTGGTATTTCTAAAATATTAGATAGATTTTTTGTATGGACTAAGAACCTATTAGGGGCCACAAAAAAAGGGCATAATTAAAATTCCCCAAGTAGGTAACTAACTTACAAATCAGTAAATAACTTTTTATGATAAGTCTATTAGACAGTATAAAACCAAGAATGCGGCTAAGGAAACGTTGCGTTCTGCCTATCTGTGCTTTGATCGCAACACGCTATATTTACGCATAGCTCCGAATGGCTCGGATTATTGCGGTGAACCACTTGAGCCTACAGCCAACACGAACCTACCCAGCTTAGGTAATGCGCAGAATTATCTTAGCATTTGCCCCGAATTCCCGAAATTGTGAACAGAATAGTATCTTCGTAAAAACTCATACATACAAGCTATAAAGTTTTACATAAAGTCTAAAATCAACAGCAAAAACGTATGCAGCGCAGCGTTTTAAAGCAGAAACGTAAAGATGAAGTTATTCTTTCAAAAACGATAAGAAAACTCTTCCGTCGCTGCGTCCCTCCATCTGGGTCGAACAGAGGGTAAAGTTAGACTTCTACCGACTAAAACTCCATGGTTTGAACCTTCCACCAGATATGGAGATATGGGATATGCACCGCCACATAAGATTACCTTGCTAAACTACACTCTAAGGCTCGCTTGCACCAATAATCACAAAACGTTTAGCGCAAAACGTATTTAGAACATCGTTTTGTCTCTGTCAACCGTTGGAAAATGACAGAGACAAGATGATTTTAGTATAGTATGTTATAATATAAAGCGTATTTTGACCCGTACGACTGTCAAAGATCCGCGAATGAGAGCCGGGACCAACGGCTTAACGTGCTTTCCGAAACACGGAGGAGTCTCGGTATGTAAAGATGGTCACCCATCCACTGACCAATCCCGGCAAGCATAGCTTAACCTGATGAATTGACCCATGTGGCTGTTATTAATTAGCCACTAGGTTCCAAATCAACACTCCAAATAAAAATTAAAATAACTATCACAACACAAAGATAAAAAAATCACTCAAAACTAAAGCGCGACGTAATTCTCGTACATTTATATGTCACCATCCTAAACCCAGCCCGGGATCGTTCTCCACTTTTTGTGTCTCTTGGCAAATAAAAATTTGCATACAAACAGTGCTGTTACGTCTCTCACTGTGTTCCATTCGTTAGGACGCTTATATTAGCTAAAGTAGTTACGCTTTTCGTACTTAATTTTCTGTCTGTACTGTCTGGTTCTTCCTACGTGATGAGCTTGGTTTTGATAGCTGTTTGCGATGGTAATAGAATTAGAATTGTGTAATGCAGAAGTGAAATACTCTTCCGGTTGTTTTAATTGGGTTTGTGGATGGATAAAACTTGCTGCTTTAATGTAGACTCGCGACAAAGACACTTGAGTTCATAATTATCTTGTGTTCCTTCTTTGATGTTGGTGTGTATATCTATCTGTTTATCTTGTGAATCTATGAAACTGAGGTGGGAGTCAGAATCCTACTTATTTTAACCGTAAATAATGACTTAATCCCTGTTAAAAGGCCCGTGAAATTACAGCTACCTAATTTTTTGTTGTAGCAAATTTAACCCTTTTTTGCTTTGAACTTTCGTTATGGGGATGGCAACGCTTTAGATTGCTGTTATCTATGTGTCATTCCTCCCAAGATTAACGATGCTTCATCGTTTATTTTTACTTTACACACAATCAATAAGACCTACCAATACAGCTAATTAATTTACTCTGCACCTCAGTATGTGCCCCGCACTGCGCGCACTTAGGAGATTAGCTCAATATTCGCGCACATGACCGCTCCGCTGAACAGCTGAGCAGATGAGCTCAGCATTATAGCACGTCTGCTGCACTTGCGTACTGATGCTGTAATTAAGGTTTTATACGTTTTTTCACAAGACTACCTGCAAGCAAATTTTGGTACAGTTAGCCTCAAAAAGATATCAACATCGACAAGAATTCATTTGATTGTCTACTATCTGTGTTCTATAATATTGTATCAATGTGTAGCTATAATTTAGTATCGTACAATTTATTTCGATATTTCTTTAATAATATAATGTAAGTTTGTTAATGACACACATACACAAAAACTTTTCTGAATAAATTCTCTTAATGATGGTTTAGTTTAGAAGAACAACGCGGTGAAACAGACACGAATAACGCCTTTAATTTATAATATGTATAGATCGAAATCTAATTAGTTATAAACGATACAGTTTATGACAGTGTCTAGTTAATATTTGCGAATATTTAAAGAAATTATTACTAAGAATTATAATATTACTTGTCAAAGAAAGGTGTTGTAGATTTATTGGATTACCAGCTTTAAACCCTTTTAACTTCTGCTTTGATAAAAATAAATAGTTTTAACTTCATTCTAATTTAATTAATTAATAAGCTTAATAATACTAATTTCTTGGTTTTTAAAGGACATGTTTTTATTTTATAAAAAGAGTTTGATTTTAGATCGAGTTATTGTACCTTTTTGTATATTTTGAACATTGAGCTTAAGCACTTTCCGCAGTAAATTATGTCCATAATAAGAATTAGTCGTAGTTCAGATTATCGTCAAACCAATTGTATAGTTTTTTAGTGGGATAGGGATCTACAAAGACACTTCCTGATTTATAAACACAAAATGGTGCCGACATTCTGTAACTGAAAATGCTTCAAGGTCATACTTATATCTTTTTGATAGAGTACTCCGATCTAACTATAATAATATCGCCCTTTGTTAGATCGATCATTGTTTTCTGTCTGACACGCACTTACGTTGGCCGCTTCCTCAGCAACAACAGATGAAAATAAGGACATCAAGACGATGACGTAGACATGCCTGTGTATATTTTTTATATATTATAATGTTAGGTCAAAATAATTACGTACTTAGATGAGATACGAGTATACTTTAGAAAAAAGATATTGCTTTTCGTTACCTATACTCCGTTGGTTTAGGAACTTTAGGTAGGCAAATAAAGGTTTTTTATTTTTTTCCCTTGTTATCTACAATCGGCTGCTTAGCCATAATTAGATGTGGTGTGGGGTGGGTTTTTTTTCTTTTGATTGCCATTCCTGTGAATAGCACCAATTACATGTCGGAACACTTCGGTTCCTTAGGTCGAGGTGCTAGCAGATCCCCAGAGTTCAACTCCATAGGTCCAAATTGGTTTTATGATGGCCTTGTAGACAAGCAATTTATTTCTGAGCGAGAGTTGTGATTTTCGGCCTAATAGCCATGAAAAGTTCCTAAATTGCATGTTTGCTTCTGTTCTCTAGGGAAGGTAAAATAAAGGTTAAAAAAACCACGTGACGAGAGAGCTGTCAAGTAACCGACTAAACGTAATACCTGTCACTTCAGTTGACATGCTACGTCACAGTTGTACTCTTCAATTTACCAACGTTTATTTCGTTGACGTTTAGAGGACCTGTCTTTTTGGGCTCTTTACAATAGACAGATTACAAAATACTATAGTAGTGTTATAAATCTAACAAAAATATTGTGATCAACCAGTTACATCTACAAAGAGTAGTTTAAGAATTATGATAAAGTTTAACATACAGTATTTTAAAAGAGAAAACTATCGTAAAAATCAAAAAATATAAATTTAATTAGGTTATATGTTACAACGTATTTAACGTAAAGTAACGTAAACAAAAAGTGTCATCTATAAAAACCCTTTTGATGATTTTTTATAGAATATAACTATTAAAGTTTTTTTTTTAACAAGTTATTAAATTGTCTTTCTTGTATAAATTTTTGCTATAAAAGAAACATGGACGCTATTTTCATTCTGTGTAGTTTATAAGGCGATCATTTTCAAAGACTATTGAAGATTTCAAAACCATCACATTCTCCTTATAATAATATCATGGCAAACTGGTACTACGAATGCAGCACATGATCCTAAACCCCCCCGGCGGCGTAGACATTTTTCATTGTACGTACGAAACCTACACGGTTAAAATAATATGTATGTAACTACTGTTTTTTTTTTAGCGTTGGTGGATCTAGCATCATGTATTTAATTCCTGGTAACAGTCCCTTACACTCTGTATAACTCCTTACTCCATCATAACCTTAATCTTCCTCATACAACAAGCAAACCCATTAATACCAAAATATAACAATGGACTGTTGAGAAACACGTACGTACGGTAGTGTACACAGCGATATCTCACTAATTGGAATGAGCTTTGTGTACATTTGACGAATTATTAATCTACGACCTATGGCGACGGCCGTCAATTTAATGGAAACGGGACGGTAGCGAAAACAAAGCGAAATACTGTACCTATACGAACCAGTGCAAATACCAAGCTAAATAACATTCTCAATATGGTGTTGCCATCGACTTTTCCACAACTTTAACCGTAAGAATACGTTTAGAATTGTACAAAAGTCGGATCTAAAGAAATATCTTCACAACTTACACAACATCGAGACATTACGCAAATAATCATAGTTTTTAGTTTCAGAGTTTTCGGTATTGTACTTTCTTGCTTTTGACATAATTATATTGCTTTTTCGTATTGGTTGTCAGCTTTACATGATCAGATCCGTATGTTTTCTAATGAAAACAGTTTCATTCCAAAATCCTTAATAAGTACTCAGTACTTAATAACACTATTCTCAACTCTGCCAAACTCTGTGGAGCTTAGAGTAAAGTTAAATGTATAAGTACTAAGTACATCGAACAGTTCAGAAATTGAGTTAAAACGAAGCATTGAATATTTCACACTTTCAGGCGAGCTCGCGAGATTGAATATTGTGCGGGAAGCGATCACACCAAGTTAGGTACCTATGTACTTATGTACTTTGTATCTCACTTATATTGCCGGTTTTTTGAAGTAGGTGAGAAGAGTTTGAAACTTTGTTCCATACTTTGAAACGAGGCTCTTTTCTTGCGTGCTGAATATGGCACCATAATCTATATTCTACAAAGAATCAAACAAAGAACTTCATAGCATCGTAGGTGTATTTTATTTAGCTTAGAATGTTCCCACTGCTGGGACACAGGCCTCCTCTCTGTGAGAGGAAGTGGGCTGTAATCCACCACGCGGGCCCAGTGTGGGATGGTAGATGTCACATGTTTTCGAATTTTTGGTTCTAGGACGTGCCGGTTTCCTCACGATAGTTTCCTTCATTATTTAAGTAAAACCCGTCCCATTTTAAGTAGCGCTTACATCCATATTAATTGCGGTAAAGACAGCGTTACGGATAACAAATACAACGCGAATGTAGGTATGAAAGTTAAATAATCATGATTAGTTATTTCAGAAGAACTTTTCTTATCTTATCTTCATCATCATCATCTGCCTAGCCTTTTCCCAACTATGTTGGGGTCGGCTTCCAGTCTAACCGGATGCAGCTGAATACTAGTATTTTACATGGCGCGACTGCCTATCTGACCTCCACAACCCAGTTACTGGGTAACACGATATCCCTTGGTAAGACTGGTTTTTCTTATCTTATCTTATCCCAATCAAAATGGAAATGACATCGATTAAACTGCCCGATCGATTTTAAGTATCAATATTAATAAATGATTTCATATTTAAAATATAAATTGCATCAAGCAAAGTCAGATCGATGTTGCTACAGCTCATTATATGACCTATCAGTTCGACTGTTCGATTACTAACCATTCCTTAAGAAGAATTATTATTTCTAAAAGATACTATTCCAACTAAATTACAGCTATTTTGTGCAAATAAATAAGATAACGCACATTTTCTTAAAGATATCTGACTTTGCCGGATCTCGCCCATTAAAGTGTCCTTGAATTGGACCTTGAAGAGGCCCTAACTTCTCAATCGATACGTTAAATAATACTGTAAAGAATCTTTGAGTTGAATTTTATGTAAATCTTGTGGTATTTTCACGAGAACTTGTGGTTTAGTATTCATTAGGCATCGTGCCTTTTAAGTATTTTTAGAGCCTAAACGAAATAAAGTAGGAGTTGTAAAAATCAGTAGGTACGGGCAGTTTTTCATCAAGTACAAAGTATACGAAATCCAAAAATACCTTTGTCTAAAAATAGAACTAAAACATTAGATAAAAGCTTCAACCTGAGCGCACTAAGTCGAGATAAAAAGGCACTAACAAATAAGTACGAGGTGATAGTCGATGTTCGTACACTAAGAACCGAAATACTCATTTATATGTACCATACTAAATGGCTAGTGTAGGGATTAAGTCAAGGATTTTAACTCGATAGGTACAGTATTAGTGATAAGAACGAACGCTTACGCGATTGCTACGAGGTGGTGCTACGCTTGCTACGCGGCTACGCTGTCGTAGCAAATAATCGATACGCTGCTTGCGCAGTATTTTTTTCAAAGGACTTGTATTTTTGTTTGTGACTGAACAATTCAAAGTGTTATAAGGCTTTTTTTCTATTTCACCATTATGAGAACTGATTAAATAAATGTAAATTACGAAAAATGCATAAAATAAATAAAGCATGAAAGAAAAATATGTTTAAAGGGTTTCAAAGATGTTGTTAAAAATATCTATTATTTTACAATACTCTGTCAATAAATTCGCCGAATGTATATGTTAACTATACCGTATTGAATTTTCCAGGTCTTCAATCTTAAATCAATCTTAGGTCAATATTAAATAAATTAATCTTTCGACATTTCTCCGCCCTAGTCGTAACAAAGTTACCGTATCAAAGTGAAGCGCACACTATTTTTTACGAGCTCAGTTCACTGCAGTAGGAACATAGGTTTACGACGCAGCGGTAACGTCTTCGGATATTCGAACATATTATCATACTCCACGGGGTCAGTTTGTAAAGTACAAATTTTTGTGAAGCTGAATTATGATTCATAGATAGTTCAGAATGCCAAAAGCTGGTTGGTGTTTGTCAGCAGTTTAGTAAACGCTACTTTGGTAAACCTATACTTGGTACCTATAGTGTAAATATTTAGCAAAATAGTGGCATGTCATCATCGTCAAAGTGCAACTAGATTACTCTCGATCAATGTTGATCGATGTTGATTAAGAGTCGATATTGGGCGTGTGAAACAAACCTATTAGATTGTCCATATCGATCGATTGTCGTTGGATAAACGATCGACTATTGATTGCTGGACGATTATGGTTCTTATCAGAATTACTTACCCAATCATTGATGATTTCTTAACGAAACTCATGTATTCAACTACAAATTAATTAAAAGTATATCTCTAAAAGTTTTACAATGTCTCGGTAGATAGTGCACTTAAAAAAAAAAAAACATCAAAGTAGTAGATACTACTAGATTTATTTGAAATCCTCGTAAGGAGAGCCTTTTAGTTCTTGTATATAGGTCTCCGAGGAGAGCTAGATTGCAGTCTAACATGAACATACTACGTTGGGGTTAAGACTTGCTAGATAACGTTCTTATTTAGTGGTACAATTATGTGGTAAGCTGCTCGCATGTCAAAGTGGTTTTTCATTACATTAAAATACTGATATTTAAAAATATGTAACTATATTATAAACAACTGACATGAGCGGGACTCGAACCTTTACTTTGGTAAACCATCGAATGTGCTACCATACGAGTATCCTGCTGAATTTTAAATCCATTTTAATTCATACCCTTTCAGTATAGGTGATTTCTATCAGAGCCAAGAAAATATGTATCCAGAATTTGAACTTACTCATAGCTCAAAAAACTGGCATATATCACACTATACAAAGTATTATAGGTAGTTTGTGATGTTGGACCAAAGGGAGTGCAGGCAGGCGAAGGAGACACTCCTTACTATCGATGGCCACCTCACGAAACAGGTTATCCAATTAACTAAACAACAGCTGCGTACAGATACAGCGGCTATAACTGGCCACAGGTCGTTTAATAAACACCTCTTTGTCATAGGAGTTCCAGACCGTCTGCTGTGCAGGGCCTGCATGGAGGACGACGAGACAGCAGCTCATGTGCTACTAAACCGCCCGGTGGTCGCCACATACAAGGCAAAGTACTTCGGTAACCTAGGTATCCTACGTGAGATTATCAGTAACTCCAAGGCACTACTGGCCTTCGTTGAGGAGCTGGGGTGGATCGAATAACCAATTTTCCCACCAATAGGGGAAAAAAAAAAAAAAAAAAATTGCGGTAAACATAATGCAAAGAAATAAAAACACAAACACGAAAGAACAAGTTGAGGGAAAATATGCGTCACATTCACGCAAAACGGCCATCGCTCAGCATAATGCTGCGACCTTATGCAAGACAGAGCCCCAGCGCTGGTTTTCAGCGAGTACGCGCATTGACGTGGAGTTACGGACACCAGCCCGTATTACCTATTACCAAACTATACAAAGTACACGTGTCACAACTGCAAGTCCTCAAAGGTCATGTCTACATAGAACGTGACGTGTGACATTACGAGTACATTGTGCCAGACACCTAGAGATAAAATTAAAAGTTTTCATGTGCCTTTAATTAATTTCATCCAGCAACGCTGCTTGGCGGCAGAAATAAGTTTGGAGGAATTTTCTTGAATAAATACTTAGAAAAATGGTATTCTATGGAGATCATCCACAATATTCCAAGATCGGGCAAAGCTAATTAGCAAAGAGAATGCAGACCAACTAATGGTTATTAGTTTTCTTTGATACTGGGTTATATATGTATTATTACCGTAAAAAGTCCTTTGAATTTCTTACTGTTTGGAACACTATTCAAACAATTACTAGGAAAGAACTCAATAAAATCAAAATACACCTATGACAAACACCACATAAAATGAACAAGTTGTTTTTCGTAAATTGTCGTTTTTAACTGACTTCCAAAAAGGAGGGGGTTATAATATGTTCGGCTGTGTTTTTTTTTTATGTATGTTCACCGATTACTCCGTTAATTGTGGATGGATTATGAAAATTCTTTTTTTATTTGGTCGGGTATGCTCCCGAAGTGGTCCAATTGCCACCAAATCAGAATCTAATGAGGGAATCCCATGGAAATCGAGGGAAATCTTCAAATTTTATAGGCATAACTATAGCGATTTGAGTATTTTTTATAGCAACTCGTGCATTTGCTCTCGAAAAGCAGCAATTGGTAAAGTAAAACTGATGATGAAGACCACAGATGGCCACCGGACTACTTAATAATAAGTAACTCACCGTTGCGATTCGATTAGGCACTTTAATATGGTTGATAAGCAATTTATGCTCGTCAAAATGCATATGGTGAAGTCCCCATCAGTTCTCCTGGTCCTTACCAGGAGAACTCCTCAACAATTAACGCCCCTGCATCGGGAAAAGCAATATTTTGTAAAAGTTGATGATTATTGTGAATTAGATAAGTTACAAACTGACCCACTAAAAAGAGAAAAATAAAAAATCTTTTACAAAAAAAAAAACAACCGACTTCCAAAAAAAACACTACATAGTCAAAAATAACTTTAACTTCGGAAGTCGGTGGCAAAAAACTAAAATACAGATCTAAAGACTTTGTAGTGTTTTTTTTTTTTAAGTTTTTTATTACATTTCTTTTACTATTTTATATTTGACATTTTAATTTTACTTGATTCTGACATTTTATATTTTATTTTGGCTATATTAGTTATTGTTTTTTTAGTTTTATTTAATGAGTTGTTAAATGATTCAATTTAATTGGTCACAATTTTATTGTGGGTTTTTGTCTGTTTGGAATTTGAGCTAGTTTGTAATAAATGGTTTGTGATTTAGATATTTGAGTGTAGGGCTATGGTCTATTTCTATTAATTTATGTTTGGCTATGGGTGTTATTTACCTGAAATAAATGAATTTATTATTATTATTAAATATAAACATGATGATGTTGATTTACATGGGACTTAAACATAACTGGCGAAATGTGGGGGTACTATAGGTACAACTCTGCCCAACCTTTCGGGGAAACAAGGCGTGATGTTATGTATGTGTGTTATGTTTATTAAATATAGAATACAAAGTGCCATGTCCATAGAGCGACACAAAAAATAATACTTTTATAAAAAGGCATTTGAAAATACTTCTCTAAGTCTGTGCACAACATCATCAAGTTAACAAATATTCTGGAAGAGATGGATATAAAACCTTGTATTGAAAACAGTAAGTTAGTGTTGTTTTGTGAATGTTGTTCCATGTAAAATAGTTGTAGTCATCCGGTAAGTCTGGAAGATGACCTCAACATAATAAGGAAATATGAAGGGAATATGCAGATGACTGGAAATAGTTTACGTTAACTGAAAGCAGCAGGTATTCAAATGTGGTTAATCTTATTTATTATTTCCTGAACCGGAAGCTGTAAAGTAGTTAAATTCCAGATAATTACAATTTAAAGCCTTTATGACTATGATTTGATTTGATTTGATTATACGAGTGACAACTTATTGACCGAGCGAGCGAAGTGTCTCTGCTTTAAGTCTGGCAAAATTTTCTTTCCTCTATCAGTTTGTTTGCACTCCTCTACAGGTTGTATTTTACTACCGATCTGGACGAAACTTGTTATACAGGTTTTATGACTTTATAAAAAAAAATCCGTCGGGGATTTTTGATTAGAGGGGTACTTCCTTCAAAAGGGGAAAAAAAAGGATATTTACTGGACGCCTTATGAGATCCGATTTCGATGGTTTCTTTTTAGTTAAAAGGTTTGTTTTAACTTTAATTAAAGTTAAAATTGGTCTTACATAAATTTAGTAAAGATCTTCAGCGTGATGAGCAGAATAGCTCCTCAAACTGCAGTAAATTACTCACTTTTAGATTTCTACCAATGAAATCGGCTCTTTAACTACTGAAAGGGATTGATGGAGCACCTGCGACCACCTTCTTATTACAAAACCAGAAAATTCTGAAAATAATTTTCAGAATTATCTAAAACGAGGCTTTAAAACGAGGCAGGATAAAACCAATTTAATGTTAGTTAGTCATTGACATTAGTAGTGTTAGCTGTTTAATGATCGTTTTGCCACTTGCCATGATCTTTTTGCCTAAGCGCGATAGCTGCAATCTGTTCTGAGTGCTTCGACTACCCAAAGCAACAATTTTTCGGCATGGCTGCAACTGCAAAATTTTAGAAATGAATTCCGTTCGACGTGCCATACACGACTGTATGGCACGTCGAACGGAATTAATTTCGAAAATTTCGATGTTGACCTATGCTCACTATCTGGCGATAGGTATTATTAGGATATGCCTACAGCAAATGCAGAGATTGGCTCCGGAGAAGAAGTGCAAGAAAAAGAGAATGAAGTGCAGCTTTGTTCGGACAATCTATTGCCTCCTATCCAGATCAAATAACTTTAGTGGTATATTAATTGTTGCAAACAATTTTCTGCTCGCGAAGTCTACTGTTCGCAGAACTACTAGTTATGTAACGTAGGTACTTTATCATTGACGCGAAATTATTTAAAACAGGTTAATACTAAAAGAAAAATACTCTCATTTAGACAACAAAAATTATGCAAAGCAGTGGACTTTGTAACCGTTTCCAAGTACAACTTGTTTACATCATTAATATAAATAAAACCAAATCTGTGGCAAGATTTAAATACGGCCCATCTGCCAACGTCATAATTGCATTAATTTGTGCTTTGTTTTTTGCGAAGGACAAACCCGTGATCTGCATTGCTAATGCCGGTTTATCATATTCGTGACGTCGTGCAGATGGCGCTATTGTCTGTACAAGTGTCCTGTCGAATGGAAATTATAAGGTTTTTGTTGATAATTGAAAACGTTTTACGTATTATGGGAATGGTATTTTTGGGTCTGAAAGATTTGCCTTACATTAGGCGTATAAAACCTACTTAGGGCATCATTATGTTGGTATGGTGGTACAATTTAATATTGTGAGTCATTGTATCTAACCTTTAGACAATTTGGACAAAAACAACTGCTAAACTCAAAATGAATAGTGAACATTTTGAGGGTGTTTAGGGTTCCGTACGTCATGAAAAACGAAACCCTTTTAGGATCCCTCGTTTCTGTCTGTCCATCTGTCACAGACAATTTGCTCCGAATCTAATATACCAAATAAGTTGAAATTTGATATAATATGAATTTCTGTGACCCAAACACGGAAGTGTGACGTAAATAAATGAACTTTGAATATCACTTTTGGGGGACAAATTAGAAAATTAATTTAAAAATATTGCAAACTGTACCTTAAGACTTATCAAATGAAAGGGCTTACTATGAGGGACTAAAACTATTTATTTGAAACGATTTAAAAACAAACATTTTAAAGTTAAATAGGTAAAATTTATTTATAACAATTGGTCCTTAATTAAAATATTATATAAAAGCTAACTCTAAAATATGTATAATATGTAAAAGTAGGTATATAATAAAATAATTAAAAAAGAGAAGTGCTCATTGGGCATCAAAAAATTCGTCCGCATCGCTGTCAATGGGAAAAGTGCCCAAAAGGCTGGCAGCATTGCCACGTTGGATGGCAATACTGATTCTTTGGGCTAAAAATAGGCCAGCTCTCCCGGTCACGTAAAGAGTCGACCAACTGCTTGGCGATGTCCTGAAATACTTGATGAGCACTCGGACCCCAAGGCCCTAGTGTTTCAACCCCAAACGGCTCAAACATATAGCTCCCAATAAGGTTGTTATATTTGCGCCATTTGAGATTTTCTGCTCCTGCAGCTGCCCCAGCACAACCCGCCGTGCCAGGAAGATGGGATGGCGCGAGGGTGTTGACACAGGTTGCATTCCACACCAAAGGCCTACCCAACTTCCATGGCATTATGGTCATTCCGTCTGGCCTCTTCCCACTGTCGCGCGCCAAGCCATTGGGTTCTAAAACAGCTGGCACTCAAGACAAGAGCCCGACGGATGATGTCATAAATACTGGCGTGCCGTGCCATCCGACCAGCGCTCTTGCTCTCCTTCACCGCACTGACAGCGATGTGGAGCCCCGAAAGTTATTTAAGACTAGCGGCCTGCCCCGCAGGGCTAACATGATACACGCGACAATTACTCACTCTCGCGCGAGTAATTCTTGTATATTTCTGTAACCTATCTCGTTTTCTGACAGCACTCCCATACAAAATACTCGACTCGTTCTGTCAAACTTGATGTTTTCTCGACAAACCCTAACATGGCACGTATTTGATCTCGAATTTGAACATTTCAACACGAGATATCTCTGTCATTTACTCGTCCTCGATTTTGACGACGAGAAGAGTAGACAAAATTATGATAAAAGGCATTAACTGGCGACAGACGTGAAAAATTAAAACTTTGGAATAACATAATACGTATACATGTACACAGGCCGCTGTGGGACGCCAGTCTGCTGCAACACGCCACATTAGCATTTCGGTAACGCGGCTAACATGTTGGCGAATCGGTAAGCATGTCGGTGAAGCAGTTAGCATGTCGGTGACGCGGTTAGTCAGTCAGTCTCGGTTAGCATGTCGGTGACGCAGTTAGCATGTTGGTGACGCGGTTAGTCAGTTAGGCTCGGTTAGCATGTAGGTGGCGCAGATAGCACGTTGGTGACGCAGTTAGCATGTCGGCACGTTTTTAATATGTCGGTGACGCGGTTGGAACGTTGTGCATTAGTTTACGTGTCGGGGACGCTGATAGCACGTCGGTGACGCTACTGACATGTCGGTGACTCTACTGACATGTCGGTGACGCTGCTGACATGTCGGTGACGCAGTTAGCAAGTCAGACTTGGTTAGCATGTCGGTAACGCAGTTAGCAAGTCTGGCTTGGTTAGCATGTCGGTGACGCAGGTAGTATGACGGGAACGCAGTTAGCATATCAGCACGTTTTTAACATGTCAGGATGCTATTAGCATGTCGGTGACGCAGGTAGTATGACGGGGACGCTGATAGCATTTCGGAACTCTGTGAGCAAGTAGGTGACGCAGTTAGTATGTCGGGACGGTTTTAGCATGTCGATGACGTGGTTGGCAAGTCGTGAATTTGTTTACATGTCGGAGACACTGATAGCATGTCGGTGACGCTGTTGACATGTCGATGACTCGGCCCCTACCAAAAATGTCTCACTCATGTTCATTTGCGTGATTTTGTTTTGTATTTTAATTTCGGCATGCCAAAGAAAAACATTTAATTTTAATCAAAAAGTCTGTTACACAAAAAAACTAAACATAAATTAAAAGAGGTGGATGAAAATCATTATAGTACAAACTAATTCCATGCGGGAGGCCGTCACCGACTTTCGGGAGGTTCCTGTTTAGGATTAAGCGGGAGGAAACGCCCGGGTGTCACTACTGTGTGGATCGCCCGGAGGACACGGTGGAGCATACGGTGGAGGTCTGCCCAGCTTGGGCGGAGCACCGCCGTGTCCTCACGGAGGCGATCGGCGGCGGCGATCTCTCGCGTCCGGCCCTGGTTCAGGCCATGGTTCGGAGCGAGAGTGCATGGGAGGCCGTCACCTCCTTCTGCGAAGCAGTTATGCTAGCGAAGGAGGAGGCGGAACGCGTGAGGGTGAGGCAAGATTCGCGCCCTCGCGCCCCTAGTCGCCGCAGGAGACGCCCCGGGCGTCGGGAGTCGCAAGCCGATTTTGCGGCCACCGTAGGCGCGGGCCTGCGGACGGTGAGCGATGGGTAGCTCGCCGTCCGATAAGGACCAGGCCCGGGTCGACGGCGCGTTGTGTTCCACGCGCGCCTCAAAGAGATGTCAGCACAAACTGACGGGGTCCGGACAAACTCGCAACCCCAGCAGGCATTGGTCCTAACCAATGCCTGCCGGGGTTGCGAGTTTGTCCGAAAGGGATATCGTGGCCCTGGCACACAGGCAACGGAAGGAACACGGGTGGGTTTTAGTCAGTAAAAGTCTGACACGCCCTCCCGCTCCGCCCAGAGCGGGAGAAGTTATTTGATGATTTCCCACCCAAAAAAAAAAAAAAAAAAAATGCGTAAAATCGAATGAATGAGCTGATGTGGCTATCATAAAAAATATTTGTTTTTAATCATTCTCTCGTTGCGAGATAAAGAACTGTCAAAGTGCCTTTTTCGAGATATCTCGAGCTTAGCGGTCATGTTAGTGTTTAGAATGAGGTCAGAATCGTCGACAAATCGAGAACGAGAGCGTTCTCGCGCATGTGATGTTAGCCCTGCCGGCTTCACGCGGGTATTTAACAAAAATGTCAAAATTAAAAATGATATTACACACACATATACCCTTCTATTTGCGTCAGATTACTAAAAAAAGAATATTATAAAGAAAGTTTGAATATTGTTATTTTAATGAAATTTTATTTTTTATTTTAATGATATTTTATTTATTTTTAATAAGTATTTTTTTTGCGGCTACCACGTAACGTTTTTTCTAATACTTACATTTTTAAACCCGTGATATCTTTAGAATGGAATGTCCAAATTAAATAATTCAAAAAGTTATATAAATATATTGAAGCAGTCTTGAATATGAAGTAATTTATTTTGATATGGATTAAGACCAAGATACAAATAAAGAGCCTTTTCTAACGGCAGCATTTCAACTAAATTTTTAAATAAAAAGTGCACTTATCGTGGCTTGACTATAACAGTTAGACATGCTGTCGCGACACTTTTTGTAAATAATGATGTGTTCTGCAAAGTCGTATTCTATCATCGATAGTTTTCGCAGAGCATGCGATGTAAAGAATATTGTAGGTATTTTTTTTACACCTTGGATTACATTATTGGGGTTTTAGTAAAGATCCCTAACTTTAAAAAAAATATAATATAGCCTATGTCACCCGGGGATAGTGTAGCTTCCCAACTGTGAAATAATTTTTCAAACTGGTTCAGTAGTTTCGGAGCCTATTCAATGCAAACAAACAATCAAATCTTTCCTCTTTATAATATTATAGTACTAGCTACGCCCCGCGGTTTCACCCGCGTAAGTCTCGATCCCGTGGGAATATCGGGATAAAAAGTAGCCTATGTCTTATTCCAGGGTGTCAGCTACCTCCATACAAAATTTTATCAAAATTGGTCCAGCCGTTTGAGCATGAAGAAGTAACAAACATACACACACACACTCACAAACTTTCGCCTTTATAATATTAGTGTGATAAAAAATAGATGAAAAAAGACCATCCCCACTTATCTCCGAAACTTCTGAGCCTAAAATAAATAAAAATACAGAAAATAGTTATATACTTAAAGCTTACAGGGAGACCTATGGTAAGAAATCTATGGTATTAAAATAACATGGTAAATCTCTCAATAATGTGCGTATAAACTTATATTTGCAGTTAAAATATCCCATGTTATACATGTCATGTATACAACATGTTTTTCAACTACAATATTAAGTTGTTTCTTGCGATAAATTCATCCCAACTACGGAACCCTTCATTATGCGTGGTCGGACACGTACTTGGCTAGTTTTTGTTTCAGGATTCCAACGTCTTCTATTGTAAATGTCATAATTATTGGAACGAAGTTCTTTAACGCGGCCTGCTTTTTTATGTGAGTTTTAAACCACACTCACCCTCTCGCAAAAAGCACTTAATTTTTAAAATAACAATTTGTAACAAAAGCTACACCGTTTGAAACATTTCAGAAAAGGCTTTCAAATTTTAACAACCCCAAAACAAAATCAATTTCACAAATCGGCGGCTGCCAAACAAAATGGCGACTGCAACAAGACTCCGCAAACCTAGAATAGCCTCTGCTTACAATCTTAATTGGCCACAATTTATCGTGGAAGGTGGGCCAAATGGGCCATAATGGACGTAAAGGGTTCAGGATCTAATCTTAATTGTGTGGTCGATATAAATGTGAAATCAGACGCTTGTTTTGTGGGCTGCAGTAACATCGAGACTGGTACGACGTAATTGGGTAGAAGGATAGTGTTGATTGTTTTAGATTCCTCTTGAAAAGCCTTCGTGTTGAGCTCGGTTTCGGGTTGTTAGCGAGCCTTTGGTCGAGTCTCAGTTGTTAAATTCGAGAATGCTTTGATTTCAGTTTGTATAAGCGTCGACAGTTGTTAAGCAAGTCTTTGTAAGATATAAACATCGATTTCAGGAATAAGTCCTATCGAAGTTAAGATTAGTTCACTCATTATAATGATAAAAAAAAACCTTTTATTTCATACCATGTCCATAATAAAAACAATCTACTCCTGGCCTCCCTGTGTGCTTCACAGATATTATTATGCTTATTCCAACCTGTCACATGCCTTTTCATCCTATGCGCGTAAAACTGAGTTTCACACTCGCTAATAGCCGAGTCTGTTAGTGCCGTTATTATATACTTTATCTAAATTATATCTATGATTATTACAATGACAAGTATTGTAACTACATTGCCTTAATTCAACCGGAAAATTTATTAACTTAAGTTTACTACTGAACATTCTAGTATAGTTATTTATCTGTTCCTTTGTTCTATAGCCCCAAACAGCTTTATTTTTTCTATTGTTACTACTTGGACTGTTTTTACATATAATTGCACTTAATTCACACTCAATTAGTGGCAAATGGTCAGGTGTCATATTTTATAAATATGTTTTTAATAGTTTGCCCAGCAGAGTGACTAACAACACAGTGATCGAGCCACCTCACACACCCATAAGCATTGCTAATAAATGTATAGTTATTTGATACACTTCCTAATATATCCATATCCACAGGTCCATTGTTGGTTCATACACAAGTTAATTAGTTCATTTCCGAACAATTCGCCCGGATGTGCATTGAAGTTTCCTAACACGTAGACAGCTTCTATTTTATTTTATTCTTTAACTATGGCACAACAACTATGGTACATAACTCGCCAAAGCACGTCGTAATATCTCCCAAGTTGTCCATTGCATTAGTTAGCATATAAACACTAGACACAAAAAAAGCACGGTTATCCATTGACACTTTTATGGCACTGATACGCGGATTGTTGACTTGATAACAGTCACTTCTTTGGACAAACTTTTTCGCCACTATTGCCACACCTCCGTAAGGTCGCCTCCTAAAAACACCGTCCGAAGTATCTGTCGCTGACGTGCCGGTGTCCGCAAATTCCTGGTCAATAGTACCCAGTACCGCCGGAATCGGATCTTTTAATTAACTTACAGAATGAAGATTGCGAAAATTGGCTCGTATCTTGGAATTTAGAAGAACTGTCTCGTTGACTATTACATTTTTTTTATAAAACCAACCGTTGTTTCAGCATTACTAGCCTCAAATTCTTCTTTAAATATTCGTATTTTTCGCGTCTCTATTTTTTACTGGGCCGTCTCCCGCAACGTTACAATGCGTGCCTCCGCCGGATGTTTGTGCATACGATTTGTGTACGTAATGCATCCGTGTTGCAAATCCTGATGTGAAACTACGTGTGAAATACTTCAAAAACCAGGTTAAATTCCTACATAAACGTTTAGATCTCTTGCAGAATTGAAAACGACGGTAGCGATTCTTATTAGCATTACTTTACCTTTTCTCTTTGACTTTGGTGTTGTCTAGAATTTAAAAAAAACGTGCGCGGTCGAGGACCCCGTCAGGAACAAAGTTCAGTTCAGTATTGAGGTTATACAACCGGCCGCGCACAATGCTTGTCTGCTGGAATCTTAATATACGCACGCACACACTCGTAACACAATTATGATATTTACAATAGAAGGCGTTGGTATCCTAAAGCAAAAATGTAAGTAACACGGTGTGAACTTTTCAGGAACATTTAAAATCTGTCTGATGTCAAAAACATTTCCATTATTCCCTTGGTCAAACAAAGGTTAATTGGATCAAAAAGCTCCGCTGTGTTTATAACTTTCTACACTTTATTTTTATTTGAATGCATTAGAATGCAAATTAATTTAGGGAAAAGTTCAACCATTGTTAGAATGGCGCCAGAATTTAAATTCAGTTGGAGTCGAGTTGTTGTCCTGGCGGTTTGATTTTGAATCGATAATATATAGAGGTGCACCCGATAGGACTTGAAGACCAGAAGTCGATTGCTTGACAATTTCTCGAGTTACCACTCGATATCGGCAGAAGCTCCTTAATAGTATTAGAGCTTTAATCGAATTTGAGAATTGTTTATCGGAATTACTGTTTATTTTATAGGTACTTGCATTATTTTATGTGATTATTATACGAAAATCAAATACTCTACGTTTATTGACATCTCCGAATATTTTGCAGCTCTTTTTTACTCTTGCTACAAAAAATATCCGAAAGGCAGATTTCAGTTGTTTGTATGTATTGCAGTATAATTCCTGCTCATTAAATACTTTTCGCGGATGAAGTGGATTGGATTGAACTTTTTACACGATTATCAAATAATCGTGTAAAAAGTCAAACAACTATTATTATTAGTCGATAGTTGTTTAAAATTCAAAGGATCATGGCAGGATTTGTACAAAAAAATAAAGATGTTTAGAGAAGTAGGGATTCTAATTCTTGGGTGCCTAAAGAGTATCTTCAGGCATATACAACATTTTTATAACCCCGCAATAAAAAAATATAAGCCTCCTCCCACCTTATAAGTAGTCTGCCCAATGTGTCTGTCTTGACTCTTGGACGCCTAATTCATAGCCTTCATCACAGAAGTCATACTCTTTCTACCCATATCATCTTTCACACAATCCATCCATCGTTTTATGGAAAATGTCACAAATAATGATTAATCAATGTATCTTTTCAACCTGTAACGCCACTGTAAACAGCGATTCACATTACTTTTCTGTCACTGTCAGTTTGATAGATCCATTACTGTCACTTCGTTTTTGTTTTATACAAAATGGGCAAAGAGATGAAACGAAAACCTGATATTTTCATTCCGAAATATTTTAATTATGCGGGGTTTTAAAAATAAGATAAGTATATCATCTACTCCTGGTAATGTATTCTCAACATAGAAATAGTATATTTTAATACAAGTGGAGAATGTTTGTTAGCAGGTGTAGTATATTTAGTATTGTAACAAACCTAATTAGTATAATCATTGTTATTCATGTTTAAACGTATCTTACCACTAACGCCATCTGCGTATAAAGCTGTAAACTGTTATTAATTACGATTCCCTAATGAGGAACGTAACTTGCAAGTAAGCGTAGCAAAGTCACTTGATAATTTCATTGATCGCCTTGTAAATAGTTCGCAAGGTTAATACTAGATGTCGTTGTTCGTTTACGTCCTTTTTCTGAATCGCGGTGTTAAGAGCCTCCGTATGTTAATGACCCTCGCTTCAACCTGTGAATTTAGGTGACTACTATCCAGGTGCACCTACGAGCTACATCCTACTTGGAATAGTTTCGTAAGACTCCTCGGCTAGTTAGTTAGTAATACTTGTTTTTTTGGATTAGAGGTCATCTGCCGCCTCCATCGTCCAAGTGGGCGTGGTGTAGCTGGTGGAAAACCTATACAAAACGTATAACAATCACCCTTTTATGTAATCATCCATATCACATTTGGAAATTACTCAATAAATCATCCAGTCAAGACACAGAAGCCTTTCCTTTCTGCCGGAACGAGTGACGTCATCGACTTCGAGTCAGCGCGACCCCTTACAGTATATATTTATTTGCTAGAAACATGGTATGTTTACAAAAGGTGTTCGTATCATTACATAGTGCTACATATCTCACCATTTTAACGGTATGCAAATCCATTTACAATTATTATTACATACAATCATTGAAGTGCATGAATTTTTAGTTAACATTATTATAATATTATTAATAATTATTATTTTACATTATATTAATATTACAATTTTAATCAATTATTATATTATATAAACTACACACTTCTATTAATTTATGCTATGTCGTTAAATAAAACAATCTTATGCCTGTATTTTGATACCAGATCAAGCGAAAAAAATTTACAGGGACATTTTACAAAAAACTCGTGAATTGAATAAAAACATTCCTGCAACAGCCGCTTTCGTAGTGCCGAACAAAATTTTTGGAGGGGTAGTTGGGTAATTGTATTGCGCAAAGCATTATAAATTAGGGAAGCCATATGTAGATACAACTCTTTTGGAAGAGTTGTTATTGCATTCAAGGCAGAATTAACACCCGAGCCGTAGGCGAGATTGTTTTTGAGCCGATATTAATGTCATGAATCATTAGGAAACTATGATTTAATTTTCTTTTTTTTCCGCGCTTTGCTTTCGCCAGGTTGAAGGAGAAGCAAAGGTAGAAAGCCGATAAACAGCCTAATATGAAAAATAGAAAATTGAAACATTTTTGAGTTTAGAACACAAATAAATGTTAATTTGTTCATAAACGTTTTTTTTATTGTAATAATCATGGTATTCTATTTATAAATATTATTTAAATATTACAAAAATATTAACGCCGTAAAGACGCATCGTTGCCGAGATTTAAAAAAAAAATCACCTCCGAATAGAGAGGACCGTCTCTGGCGCGAGATGGTGTGAATAGAGGCATTGAACCAATTTGGACTAAGTATAGGTTTATGTTATCTATGGCAATTTTTATTCCCGCACACGTATTGGAAAATAAAAAATCGCATGCGTGTGAAATACATTGCATTGTGAACCTAATCGTAGTTCGATATGAACCAGTTTTCGAGGAAGTGTATTGAAAAATATTTTGTACCCTCTAATCTATATACAATCTCATGCAGTCGGAGGGATACTCGTACGAGTATTCGTAACAATAATGACCTATTGCCTGATGAGATTTATATAAACGATAAACAATCTCATGCAGTCGGCTGCATGAGATTGTTTATAGTTTATATAATTCTTGTTTCTATCTTTTCTATGTTTTCTTTTTACGCAGTCGGGTTTTTGATTTTTTTTTTGTACAAACTAATGTATGAATCTCGCCTTGATTCTTTTCAACGCTTCCAAAGAAGCTTGTGAACAAATTTACACAGCAGTTGAGTCGAACGATATTACGTGGACGGTCAATAAAATATTTATCAATGTGACAATGTAGGTACTACACATCTAGTAATGTGTTAAAAAAAACTTTTGAACTGTACGTTTAATCCAATGAATTGGAAAAGGAGCCCGTCTCTGCTGCTGTTATTTTTCTCGTAGTCTGCATATTTTGGTGTGTTTTTTCCTTTCATTGTTTCGATATTTAATTTCTGCCTTGTTCTCTGGTCTCAACAAACCTTTTATTTGTATTACGTTTAAGACCAGTCATAATCGACTCAACTTTTAGGTTTTTTTTTTAAATATTTTTTTTACAATATTAAGTATATTGTTTTGTATTACTGGGTCACATTTACGATATTTTGTAAGTAAAATTTGTTTAATCATTTCGTCGATTATACAAATGACACAGAATATCGATACCATACGAATATTATAGAAACATAAACATTAAAAATATTTCACAAATAAATCAACAAATACAAAGGATATTTCATTACTTAATATCTATTACTTTGTTAATAAAATTTTTAATTCAACCGTATTCATTTATATAAAAGTTGTCAACTTTCACTGACAAATGCTATAACTACAAAAGTTTTATTGTGACTATTAATTTATTAGTTTTAAAAGGTCCCTTTCTGTTTATTACTCGCTACATGGATTTGCTTCTTTTAGTTTTAAGATATAACTTATTAACTTTTTAATGAGGGATTGAGACTGATTATGGAATTAATAAACATCCTTGGAAAATATTCTGAACCCATTTTTGTCTATGAATATTTTTTTTAGTAATTAGCAAAAATAAATATATAAAATACGAGAGTGTAAATATTAGTCAATGACGGTGGAAAAGTATAAACATAGAGGTAGAAGTTAGGGCTTAATAAATTATGTTTTTTTATGTTTAGCTTGTGCTGTCCTACTGCTGGGCAAAGGCCTCTTCTAGTCCCCTTCATCCAAGAACTCTTTTCCCGGGCTACCTCAAACCGATCCTCGCGGTACACGACCAGCTCATCTCCTCAACGTTTTCAGAAAGCTCCATCTTCAGGCACTCATTGTGTGGAGACTGTTGCCCAGCGGGCATCGTGCATGCGGCTGATTTGACCCGCCTAATCCCATTTGAGCCTGGCAGCGTTCTTGCCTACGTCCGTTACACTTATTTTGGAACGCAGCGTAGTATTCCGAATTTAGTCTTTTATTATGCTACGTGAGATTTATATATGTTTACCTACTAAAGTAAACACGCGTTATTATGATCTACAAGGATTGCTATCTCGTTACCTTATTTGACAAAATATCATTCGATAAACTCACTTTTCAGTGCCTTAATGAAAAACGGTGATTTCGTGAAAAAGTCATTCAATGGAACAAATCTAACTTAGAGAGATGTATTAATGATTTTAATGATTATAATTCTGTAAATCCATATCTATTATAGTCCCGTCTCATATTTTGATTAAGATACAACCTGACACTGACCTGCAAATAGCAAAAGACGTAAGAAAAGAATTTCACGGGCTACAGCTGCGGATTCATCTTAATATAAGTCTGATCGCCAACCCGTTTTGAGCAAGCGTCGTGATCAATGCTCATCATGCCTTCTGTGTATCAGAAGAGGCCTTGGCCCTACAGTGGGACTATAATAGGCTGATGTTAATAATACATTTGTTCCTTTTTTTATTTTTCATACTGTATAAATTATATTCAGTTATGACCTAAAAAGCTGGAACCCGAAATAACCGAATTTCTGTGCAGACTGTTCTGAATCTCTGAGTACTCTGACCCCGGATTTGAATCCATACAAAAACATAACTCGGTGCGAGTACTTGTGAACGTCCTCTGAAGTTAGAGCACCGTGAAGTTTCATTTTTGACGTTGATCCCTCTTTGATATTCGTACCAGGCGCACTCTCCAAAACTTAAGCGGTATGAAAATAAAGCCTCTAAAGGATTCATGTTTTCGACTGAGTCAAACTTGTGAAACTATTTCCACACATTTTATTTTATTTTATTGAGCTGCATGAGTTTGTTTGTGAGAGCTTTATTTCTTGTTGTTGCCATTGTTTCTATAGGTACCTACACTGTCAAGTATAGTCAACACATGTAAATATAACTTAATACAAAAGTGAAATAAATATTGTTTTAAACTGTCAATATAAATGGATAATTATTTTATAGATAAAATTCCAAAAGAACGTCACAATTTTCAGCACCGGCAAAAACATGTATCAGATATTTTTTGCTTTATAAGCGTGACAACCTTCATTAGGTATAATTTTGTTTAATACGTGTCCATTTTTTCCTGTGTTCTGTATTTGGGACACTAAAAAAGCGTCAAAATTACACGTGTTCATTCCCAGGTCTTTTTATTATAAAGTCTACACTTTGCACGTCCATTTACCTGGACTTTCAACCGCACAACAAATTGGCTGCGCGAAGAACATAATACAGACATTATTACAGCGTGACGCGTGACACGGCGCAATTAAACTGTAAATCGTGCTCGGCTCGGTTCAAGTCGAGTGACACGTGCGTTGTGACGTAGTGTGGCTTATTTTCACGGATTTTAAAAAGGAGTCTAAAATGGATTAGTCACGTAAAAAACTTAACGTAGACATTATTACAGTGTGAAATGTGACATGTAACCTGTACGTCTACCAATTTTATTTTTTGGGTGGGAAATTATCAAATAACTTCTCCCACTCTCTCGTGACAGACTTTTATTGACTAAAACCCACCCGTATTCCTTCATTTGCCTGTGTGCCAGGGCCACGATATCTCTTTCGGACAAACTCGCAACCCTGGCAGGCATTGGCCCTAATGGACCCCGTCAATTCGTGCTGACGTCTCTTTGAGGCGCGCGTGGAACACAACGCACCGTCGACCCGGGCGTGGACCTTATCGGACGGCGAGATACCCATCGCTCACCGTCCACAGGCCCGCGCCTACGGTGGCCGGAAATCGGCTTGCGACTCCCGACGCCCAGGTCGACTCTTGCGGCGACTAGGGGCGTGAGGACGCGAACCCTGCCTCTCCCTCACGCGTTCGGCCTCCTCCTTCGTGAGCATTACCGCTTCGCAGAAGGAGGTGACGGAGTTGTTATTGAAAAATTACTCGCTAGCGTATTAACGTAGATAAAATAGATTTCGATAATGTTTGCACCATGAGTTTTACGGAGTCGTAAGCAGACGTTCAGGTAAGCTCGATAGATCGGGTCGTCTGGCTAACGTGTTTTGTTCCTTTCTTTCTTTCTCAGTATGAAGGAAAGATAACGGCTCATTAACAGTAATTAATATCACGAAAAAATGCTACTAATTAGAAAGGTTGTCAGTTCATGTACTACATAAGGCATTTAGTAGTTGTTGAATTTTTATTCCTTATAATTTATAATAATATCATGTCGTCGATTCAATTTGTAACTTTGTTTACGTTGTGTGGTCCGCAGCGTTTTTGACTTCAATTGAAATAAGTTTACAAAAATAGAATATTTATTAGAGGACCAGTGGGTCACAATTTAGTATAGTGTACAGAGAAATGAAAATTATTGTTTTAGTTCTAATGCCACTCTTTGTGTTGACTTCAAATCCGTAACATTATCTATACATATAAGGTATAATAAAATCGTAGCGAACTCAAAATTGCACATTGATTATTTTTGAAAAAAAAGTAATTGGTACGAGGTCTGGGATCGATTCAAATGCCAAAAATATAGTTTTTGAGAATTTTTGTTTGTTTTCTGAATGTACGTTCCAGTATCACGCAAATTCTAACGGATAGATTCTGTTCAAATTTTGCATAGATGTTCCCTATAAATGTTGTCAGGTGGTAGTCTATAATATATTATCACACTATTTGCTATGGGAGATGAGCAATATTGCATTATGTTTGTATTCCTCTATAGTTTACAGCAAATCGTAAAAAGACGAGCCAAACGGTTAGTACATTGCAGATAGTTTCAGATCTAATCATCACGCCATATCTTTATGTGGCTGTGCTGTCAATCATCATGACGTTTACAGAGTTGACTTTCGAGATGGGGCTGAAAACCCTACCTTAACCATTGTAGCAACACACAATCGGTCGGAGAAGACTGTCCTTAACTTTTTGAGGCATTTTGATTTAAATACACAGCTTTTGAAAAAAATTACAGCTAGCAAGAAAAAGGGTAATTTTAACTAAACAATTTTTTGATGCCAATCGATACTGTTTCTTATGAGGATCAGCAAACTCTTAAGACCAACTGAGGTTTGAGTACTAGAAGAGTCAGAAATCGAAAAAACCTGCCCTTACAAGTCGTGGGAAATGAGACTTACGTTTTAGGGTTCCGTACCTCAAAAGAAAAAAGCGGAACCCTTATAGGATCACTTCGTTTTCGGTCCGTCCATCAGTCCGTCCGTCCGTCTGTCTGTCAGTCAATAGCCTTTTTCTCAGGAACGCGTGGAGGTATCAAGTCGAAATTATATCAAATACTAGGGTCGCTTGGAGCTCTAAAAAACTCAAGCTTCTTAGTCAATTTAATAAAAAGATACGACCATTTAGGCGACATATTTTGATACTCTCAAATAAATCAATACCTTACTACTACTTCCCGTTGACCTAGAATCATAAAATTTGGCAAGAAGCAGAGTCTCACAGCACAAATAAAGGAAAAGTCAGAAAATCGTTAATTTGTAGGTTTATCACATCGTCATCATTTCAGTCGAAAGACATCTACTGTTGGACAAAAGTGTCTACCAAGTACTGCCACTTCGACCGGTTGTGTGTTTCCAGAATTCAGCGGATTCCTGCGGCCTTCACAAGGTCATCGGTCCACCTTGTGGAAGCCCTTCCAACGTAACGTATCTCGGTACGCGGTCGCCACTTCAGAACCTTTCGGCCCCATCGGCCATCTGATCATTTTAGTGATAGTCGTTCATTAGGAAAAATCTGTAAGAATGCATCAGTCAGTGTATCAGTTTTGTGACATTAGGTAGTATATATAGGAACGCAGGCGTTCATAAATTCACTGAAAACGAAAAACTTCGCAAGCAGCGGAAAATTGCTGCTGAAGACTGCGGATAACTGCTTCTCACACTGACAACTGTACGTCGCTTGCTCCCACGTCTCCAGTTCTGAGTCTTTAAACCATACTACAAACGTAGTATAAAGGAAAGTTTTATAAAGAGTAAATGCGGGAAATATAGTGAATGGTCAAATACATGTGATTGTGAATTTGTGATCAACCAGTTGATGCCCAAAAAGGCTCGACTGGCTGTTCACAATTTTGTGCTTGGTGCCCACGGTTATGTATGGAAGAATGAATGTTGGTTGTGGCAAAAGAAGCATGAAAGTAGAATAAATGCTGTGGAAATGTATTCCTTGCGAAACATGTGTGGCGTGACTATGAATGATAGGCTAAAAAATTATGTGATAAGACGGTGCGGCTTAAAATAAGATTAGTGACAAAAATTGAAAAGAGTATGCTTAGATGGTTGTTTTATGTTGAGAAGATGAATGAAAGTCGACTAACAAAAGGTATTTACAAGGCAGATGTGAGTGGAAATACCGGCTGGGGACGCTCTAGGAGGACATCAGAGACCTAATTGGTGATGTTCTTCAGAAAGGTCAGGTGCGTAGTACTCGCAACCGGTGTGCGTGTATGACCAGATGTATGAACGTAGGCGAAGTAAAAGGACTACGTAAGGAGCGTAGCAGGTGACGTCCTATAGTTTCTGCCTATCCCCATGGGAAGAAGGCATGAGTTTACGTATGTATGTATGTTTTATAAAAATTACATAGCAACACGTCCGTATTCCCCGAAGTGATAAGCAGAGGTGTTCCTACCTATAGAACACCTACATTAAATTTCGCCAGTTATGTTTAGGTTCCATGTAATAGGGGGCGAGCCTATTGCCATTAACCGGGCACCAATCCAGACTTCGGACTGTTACTGAGAAATTACAGATGGAAACCCCAGTAACACTTTGCCTGACCTGGGAATGAAACCCAGGAACTCATGCTCAACAGAAGCGCTAGCGACCAGTACACCATCGAGTCAGTTTTTTATAAAAATGTTTATTATATTGTGGTGCCTTCGCGACTTTTGCGACTTCCACGCGAACGAAGTCGCGGGCAGAAGCTAGTTCAATTATAAGCATGAATCTTCAATTAATGCTTCACTATAGAGTCTTCAAAGTTAGCCTCTAACATATTTCATGCTAAAGAAGATCTTCCCGGCATTATTTTGACTTTAATAGAGTCAAAAACGTGTATAATTTGAATGTAAACAAATGTTTCACACCTCAAAATGCTAGTGAGCTACGTAACTCTCGTCCCAAGCGTATTTTTCGATAGCGTCTGTCGAATTAGTGACTCATGGTGCCGTTTTGTATGGTGACAGCTGAAAAACGTTAGTGACTATTGAATAGATTACGTTACGTTTCTTACCTATCGAAATCTATAGTGCTCATGGTAGGAATTTTAATTCTTACTGTGACCGCAAGGGGCGCTGTACAATATTTCATACATATCATTTACGGAGACGCTAGCGAGTTTTGGCTGTGTAAACTCATGGTAGAGGTAATGGTTCGAGACCGAGACGCGTGTCGTATGTTGCTTATTGTCACGCTCGTATAGTAATTTGGAACTCAAAAGGTATCTTAACTCTATTAAGGTATACTATAAAGGAGATCCTGATAGTCACAACTGCCATAATCAGTCCATTTCCCTAATATCTGCTGTATCTTGCACACTAAACATCTTTATCTTACTACTCCATACGATCAGTTTCAATCACGCTCGAGATAACGAAAGGTTCGACAAGAACGACTAGAACCATTACCAACGTCAGTTGCACGCTGCGAATACTCCGACGAATACGTCAATCTACCTATGTTAAGGATCGCCTCGACGACTTGCAACGTTCTTAAAGCATTCCGAAAGGAGAACGTATGTAAGATGCTTTTGGTGCCTTAATATTTGGTTTGTAAGTACCCGGATTTTCGTCAGATTGAAAATGGGATCGTTTGAGGGTGATCACCAGTGGAGAACATACTAAACTAAATATTCACTTGTTTTTATTTATGGCCTTCAAGTAAGTATGCCTAGTACGTCATCTTTATGACAAAATGGATTGAATGTTTCTAAAATTATCATATTTAGGGCAGATTTTTCAATAGTTAATTAAGTAAGTAGTTAGTAGTTAAGTATGTAGGATAATTTAGAAGCATTTTTTCAACTTTGTAAATGTGAGATCCATGGAGCCGTTTATCATGTTATGTTGTATGTTGACTTAAGAAAGCGTGGCAGTTTTAGTATGTCATGATCACTTAAATGTCTCGCTGATGGTGGCGCGTGTATTGGATCATTCGGTTCCCTACAAAGTGGTTGAGCTGGATGGTGCTGATCCATCATCGATCGATCGATCCGTCATGTTTGTGAACGGGCGCCGTCAGTTGAGGCTAGTCATCTCTTAACTACCAGAGCTTATTTGTAATTTTTTAAGCTTATATTTTGAATTGTTTTTAAATATATATATTTTTTACATTGTTCTCACATATAGAAGCGACAAGAATAATGTACCCAGGATTTTGTAATATCTTGATTTAAAAGAGTGTCCTTGGAGTTTCTTGCCTGTTCTTCTCCATAGAGATCTACGTTTTGGAATGTGCAAATAGCTTCAACTTTCTGACTAACTGACCGACTCACTGACAATTCAAAAGTGCTTAGTTGGTTTAATTGAAATAAATGCTTTGAGTTTTGGGGTTTTTTTCAGTATTAGAATCTACAGAATAAATATATCGGCTAGACATACTTTCAAGACCAATACAGTCAAACTGTCATATTAGTTCCTCAGATAAAAGTTATCTGACGATTCAAGAATCCGCCCTTAGTAAGTAGGCCGATTTATTACAAAAAATCTTCAGCACTACGTTATAATAATAATCTTTCTAGAAGAGACTGTCTGCTCCTTTAATCTGAGACCACATAACGTAAAATTGCTTAACTAACTCAACTAACTCAATATTCTGCTCAGCCCTTCAGCTCATGTGTACACCGAGCCTAACAATAATAAATTCAACGTCATTACGGCAAACGAGGTTAATATAAAGGTAGCTACTCATTGTCGGGAATGGCGGCATTTACACGCGGGACGCGGTGGGTGGCGTATGAATGAAGTAACAATGTTTAACTTATGTGTGTGAGAAACGACCTTATTTTGCCGCGTCATTTTTGGCGGTAGGTGTAAATTGTTTTATACAGTGTAGGAAAATAGGAGAGTGAATGTCTTGTTAGTATTTTTCAGATAGGTTGACTTGTGTGTTTGGTTCTATATTTGAGTAGTATTAGAACCTGGGCTCTTGAAGTTGGAGTAAATAGATAGACTTCTATGGCCTTTAAGTAGTACATCAGATCCCACAAATCATAGAGCTATTTCAGTACTACTTTTAATAATTATTTCTAGAATTTAATTTTAGACCAATTGCAAAGATTTTTTAATAAACATAAATTATTACATAGCAAACCGTTCGTTTTCACAAGGGTTCGTTCAACTACTGATACCATTTTGAACTTTTAGGACATATTTATAATGCGATGGGCATCTTTTGTGATTTGTCCAGGGCATTCAATTGCGTTCTTCGTGAAACGTTAATCGGGAAACTCCGCCACTACGGGATCCGGAACACCGCTCTGGATCTTCTTACTTCATACTTGAGTAATAAGATTCAGAGCGTTGACGTTTATCTCTTGGATATAGATTCTATAGAGTAACAATGGGAGTCCCACGGGGCTTAACTCTTGGTCCTTTCTTGTTTTTATTTATATCAATGACGGTGAAAGGATAATCATGATACAGTGTTGTTTGTGGATTACACTTCACTTTCATTTAAACTTAAACGTCAGCAGCTGGTTACTGACGATGTAAATACCGCGATCTCAAAGGTACTTCACTGGTTCAATGTTAATAATTTACTCCTTACTGAAAAAAACCCAAATGAATTGTTTATACTACCTCACGTTAGGCAGGTGAAAACTAATGTGTTGACAAAGGGCGAAGAATTGAATCCTGAAGATAGCACAGTATTCTTGGGCTTAACTTTGAATGCTAAACTTCAGAGGGAAACTTAACCACATATAGATAAATTTTCAAAAGTCTAAGCTGCGCAGCATACGCTTTTAGAAAAAAACATAATTTAACTGATATAGACAGCCTGTTTAGTGTACTTTATCTATTTTCATAGTGTAATCTTTTATATTATGCCCAAAAATATATAAAATTGTAAAAAAAATACAGTGATATTCATAATATAAATATTAGGAACAAAAACAGGCTCAAGAAAATAGGTGGCTCGTTCAGAGTCAATGTATACGCTTTTATAATAAACTTCCAAGCCACGTTCAAGATCTAAGCCATAACAAATCATTCATTAAACGTAAGTTGTGCCAGAAAGCCTTTTATACCGTTAAAGATTATATTGAGGACAAAAAGGCTTGGCATTGAGCTTCTCCAATATTTTTTGTACTGAATGTTATTTTAAACATACACTTGCCCTATCTTTGAAAAATAATCAACGAAAAGAAGTTTCATGGGTCTTGACGGGAAAGTGAAGCGTCATGTTTAGCACTTTTGTTTTATTTTCAAAAAATTGTGTTTAGCCGAATATTAATGTGTAATATTGGTGGATTATTAACCATTAAGTGTTCGTGAACGAGCATTAGTGTAGGCAAATGAAACAAAACAGTGCAACATCATTTCAAGTTTTCTCAAGAAGTCCGCGTGAGGTCTCAGTAAAGTGACATATCTTTACTGACGCCAGTAGCACACCTCCGCCGCGACACCATCACAGCGAAACCTTTCGCAGCGGAGATGTGCTACCAGCGTGAAACTCAAGGCGAGCGGGCGAGCGGGGATATCATCTATGATAGATGATATCCCCGCCCGCCGCTCGCCTTGAATATAACTAATTTCATCATTATTTCAATAAACTTTGTACTTGTTACCTAATTTTACTTGACACTGGCTAAATGTGCAAACCGCAAAACGCCATATAGAAAACAAAAAAACTTGCACTTTGTCATTTCATGATTATTATTTATATAATGAGATGTTATCGACTTCCGGTCGTGCTTAAACCAGCTCGACTTTGTAACATCATTCAATCATTCTTAAAATCAATATTATGGTATTTTAATAGTTAATTGTTATGAAATAATGTTTGATTTATTCTTGGTGATTTAAAATAATTAGAAATGTTGAATGTCCAATATGGCGCCTTCAGTCTGTCAGCTTCCGGCGCGCCAAGTATTAAGTTTAAATTGATGGGTGCTTAAGATTATTGATTTATATACTTTAATTCATTTATTTCTTTTTTTTTTATTTCTTTTTTATTTAACCATTTATGTACACACATTATAAACATACAAGAAGAAAGGAACAGAAACATACGTACAAAGTTGATGCTTATTTCTAAAGAAATCTCTTCCAGCATACCTGCGATAGGAAAGTCGATAAAGAGATGTAGACACCGTGTGTAAGAGTAAAAGAGAAAATAGAATACATATAATCAAAAACAATTTACTTAATAAAACTAAACAAATAATATACTAATATACATACATACATACACACAAATACATACTTCTTAAATAAATATCACTAGAATATTAAATATAATTCTATTAAAATAATTAAAATATACGCAACTATGACGAAGTGGAAAGATAGTGTTCTTTCACTCTTCTTTTAAATACTGAAACAGTATGGCAGTCCCTTATATCAGGTGGCAGTGAATTCCACAACCGCACCGCGTGCACAGTGAAGGAGTAGGAGTAGAAGTCGGTGGTGTGGGGAGGGGACTTAAGAAGATTTCTAAGATGCGACCTACAAGGCGCATCAGAAGGACGAGCGTAGGAAAAACGTTCCTGCAGATAGGATGGTGTTTTAGGATTGTGAAGGAGGTTAAATAGCAGACACAAAATCCGCGAGTTCCTGCGAAGTCGAATAGGGAGCCACTTGAGTATCTTGCGAAAGTTACAAACGTGTAGTGCACTTTGCGACTGACTTGAGCAACATGGGCAGTCCACGACAAGTAGCAATCCATGGTCACCCCCAGGTTTTTAACCGTATTTGCGTATTCAATCTGAACTCCATTCAAGCAGAGAGGAGACAGCGACGCAACATTGAGCCTATTCCGCATATACCTGCCGCCAATAATCATGGCCTGGGATTTCCTAGGGTTGATTAGCAGTCCAAAGGACCGCGACCACTCACTAATCAAATCCAGGTCCCTGTTCATGGCAGCCACGGCAGCTGCCGCGTCTTCCCTTAAGAAGTTATTGTAAAGCTGCAGATCGTCGGCATAGAGATGGAAGTAGGAAGAGATGACTCTCGTGACAGAGTTAATGAAAATAGAAAAGAGAAGAGGAGAGAGAACGCCACCTTGAGGCACACCTGCGGTAAGAGAGCACCAATCAGAAGACGACTCATCGAGACGAACACGCTGTTCTTTGTTAATAAATGTTATTCAATTTTACTCGTTATGGTAAGCAATGCAATCTAAATATTGAGTTAGGTGAGAGTGAAATCTATAAATGCGGATGTGTTAGGCAGTTCGTATCAATCGGTTTGTAACCGTCACCAAGTACACAAGCCTTAAGTGGAAACTCTGTCCAATTTTAAAATAATAGAAGAATTATAGAGCAAGTACATCGTTGCTTGTGACCATCGTGACTGTCCACCGTTTCACAGACATGAATATTGTGAATGTGAGGACGATGTGGATCATTGTTTTTTTTTTCTCAGGCGCCTACAGGTCCACTCCATCTGGGTGGTTATTTCCTCAAAAGACCATTACAGACACCAATTGACATGGCCTTCATATGATATGACCAAGATTATGTCTGGACTTTAAAAGAAACTGTTACCTCTGAGTTTGTTTCGGCCTTTCTTCTCAGAGTAGCCAGATAGGAAACGTTGACCTCATCTAGTTTTTAAATGTAGTTGACGTTTGTTTGTTTGTTTGTAAAAACCAACTTACAAAAATAAAATCATTGATCATTTATGTAGGGAAGCGTAGTCCATCGTAAACCACATTATCGTACACCACTGACTATCTGCAGTAATGTTAATCCATCCAAAGGTTGTCTGAGAAAAGTCGATTTTAGCGATGAGACCGCCCATTTTGTCACCCTAAGTAAAATTTCAACATTTATTCTTTATATTTATATTTTTTATTTTTGATGGTGCACATGATAAAGAGTAATCTATTCTATTCTATTATCGCTTACCATTTCAGGCGACATAATGGTCAGACTAAAAACTTATCACTAATTAGTAAAACAAATCCATATTATTGAGTGATAGGAGTCGGAATAATTGCATGAATAACAAAAGATTTAGAATCCTTTTGATACGTAATTAGGATTTTCAGAGCAAACATAGCTTAAAAAGTACAAAAAAATGCTACTGCTTGACGAAATCTGTGTGTAGACGTAGTCCTGCTAACATACGGCAGAAAATCTAGAAAAAAATCTGTACCTATCGTATAAATAAACGTTAGTATCGTTAACAATAAAACAATATTTGATACTTGACTTTCCAATTTCATAGCCAACAACTTATTTATTCTTATCAAGAACAACAACGTAATATAAATTCCTCTACTCGTAAATTACAGCATCTCACCTTCCCATTCCTTAGCGGAATTAAGCGATCGTATTGCAAGCCGTAACGCAGTAATACCCGGTCTAAACTACGCGGTAATACCGGTCTAAACCGTGACTCGGAAAGGCTACAGCCGTCAAAGTAACAAAAAAGAAATCCAAAGGATTCTCGTAAATGTTCGCTATTATGGTAAGGTTGGCAAGAGAAATGTCGCCGTTATTTCCTCTTGTGTTGTATGTTCGTGTCTATTTTCTTTGTGTGGTGATTAAATCTTTGTGGCGTTAGGTTGGAATGTTTATGGGTCTTTGGTAAAGGAAGGTGTAGATGGATACGGGTTTTTTTGTTGTAAATATCTACTAGTGTGTAATTGCTTAGGAAATACCATGTGCGACTTAATTTCATGTTACTCTTGTTATACAGGAATACAATATTACCAAAACTTTGAAACTCTAAATTCTACAGTTAGAAATTAGGGTCAAGAAAAAGTTAAAAAGATGCGAAATAGTTTACAGTAACAGTAACCATTATTTTCAAAAAAAATACGTATTCCGAGCTACTGCATGATCAGTAGCTTTAACAAACTACTACTCACCTGTCTACTTTTCAATGGCCAATGTTTTTACAACATTGAAACGTTGCTAGATTCTGAATACACATTGGAAATGAAATGAAATCCATTACCAAGGGGTATCGTATTACCCAGTAACTGGGTTGTGGAGGTCAGATAGGCAGTCACTCCATTTAAAATACTGGTATTCAGCTGCATCTGGTTAGACTGGAAACCGACCCCAACATAGTTGGGAAAAGGCTGGGCAGATGATGATGAATCACTTTCGTCATATTAAAAAATAAGCTAGACAGTGTAGTCGACATTTCCTATTTGACTACCCCTTAGAAGTAATGGAGAAACAAACTCAGGGATAAAAGTCTCTTTTAAAATCTAGACATAATGTTGGTCTTTTGAGGAAAGAACCACACAAATTTGAGTGGACCTGTCCAATCAGTGCAAGCATTCGTCAGTAATCGTGCAGCTCAACGTGGTGATTATTGACACCCGGTGTTGATTAACCTGTATATTAGCTAATTGAGTATCAGTTCCATATAAAAATAAAAAAAAGACCCAACCCACAAACTGCATAGCACAACAACATAGTTTCAAAAATGTATCCAGTGGAACTTTAATGAATGCATCGCATAGCACTCAACGAATTTTCCGCAGACCGCAGCCGAAAGCGGAAAATGAAACAATCAGTGCTGAATTTGATACGAAAAGTTAGCATTATTTTAATCAACACTTTTGTTAAGGATTGTTCTTTTAATAGTCCCGTAAAGGCTTCTTGGGACTGTTAAACACGTTTCTCGAAATTATCCGTCTATTATAAAAGTTTTTGAGACAGTCTTTTTATGGTTATAAAAAGCTTATACCAAACCGGACCAATTGAGAATTGGACAGTTGGACATTTTGCGAATTGGACATAATGCGCCCAAAGGACCAGAAAACATAAAAATAAAGACATTTATTTGACACTAAGATACATGTAACAATCAATACGAAAGCCATATTCTAACATTCTTAATGCATTGCAAAATCCTAATGGTAACTCCTAGCCTACGCCTCTATTTTGGGGGCTAGTTATATGCCGTTATACGAACTTTAACACATATCATCACGTCAAATTCCCCGAAGGGTTAGGCAGAGTTGCACCTATAGTACAACCACATTTTGCCGGTTATGTTTAAGTCCCATGTTAAGGGGGGCAAGCTTATTGCCATCAACCGGGCACAAATCTAGACTCCGGGCTGCTATTGAGAAATTCCACATGGAAAAACCCAATAACACTTTACCCGACCCGGAAATCGCACCCAGGACCGATAGAGAAGTATTGCATTAAAAAGTCAGTTCCAAAAACTTATTTTTTTTCATGCCTACAACGTATAGGCAGGAAGGGACGAATGGATAGTACTTTCCGCCTCCAATAGAAACTGGCAACACCAAGGGATTTGTTGCCAACCTTAGACCAAACGTTGAAATATCTAGAGTGCCTGCAATTTCACAAGCACTAAAATATACCTACCTTCTTAACGTGAACACAGTTAGACCCATTGGCTCAAGAAATAGAAATAACTAAATAGCCTTTCACAAAGAAACTGAACTATGTTTTCTTTTATAGATCCAGCTTTATAAAATTTAACACCGAAATAAATATTTTGTGCAGTCAAAATGAAAGCTAATGCGAGCATATTATGGCAATTATGTTGATTCATAATCATAACACATATCTACATGGTGTTTTAACAGTTTTATTTAACATAGGTAATTCTTAAATAAAACTTTAATAATTAACCAATAACCTAAGCCAAGAGTCAGTAACATGAAACTTAAAAAATAAACAAAGAAAGTTTTCTTTCAACACTCATAATTTTAAGTTAAGTTCATTTATTTATACTCTAAGTTGGCTAGATGTATTATTCAAGTTAGAAGTGTTTAAAAGTTCAAGTCTCCCCCGCAGTATTGAAGTGACGAAGAATTTCGACACTAAGTAGATATTGTTCAGTGTTAAAACGTCTTAGAAGTTTGACGTTTAATTTTAATTTTATAAAATTTTCACGCTTTCGCAGTAATAGAATGTATCGCGTTTATAAGTTTTGTTTTATTAAAAGTTTTTTACAGTACGATTACTTATTAAAACAAGTTGTCTGTTTTATTTAAATTACAATAGTAAAAGGATGGCCAACCAATTATTTAGAAAGTAGATACTCGTAACCATAAAATAAAACAGTCCCAGATTTCAACTCGTCTTTCCACACATTCTAAAGCTTCAAAAGAGCCAATACTTTAAACCCTGGACAGTTGAAAGCATAGTGCCTCAGTAATTCAGCAGGACCACCAATCGTCTGGACGCAACACCTGCAATATTCAGTGTGGTCCTGGCTGCAGTGATAAATATTCAATGCGGTGCGTTTTGTGTGCCCTGTTGATGCATTTAGTCACTTTGTCTGTGAGAGATGAAGTTTTTAGTTCCTTTACATTAGTTTTTTGTAAACTTCCAATATTACATGTTTCGTGAATTAATACGAGTTCTACAAACATAATTTCACGCCTGTATTCCCCAAAGTATTAAGCAGAGGTGTACAAATTTAATTTACCTTTTAATGTAACACAGATCGTAGGTACAAGTACATTGGGACCACTCGTATGGTGATGTGAATTCGATGTTAATCCTTCATCATTAATCCTCCTGTCCTTATCCAAATTTGTTAGGGTTCGGCAGTTCAGCACAGTATATCTTCTTCTTCTATACACAATATAAAAAACTTAATTCAGTTGAATTCTCATACCGTATAATATAACATAAAATGGTTCCGTGTGGTGCCGGTAATAAAGAACAGCACCATCCTATTTCTTCCCGTGAGTGTCCCCCGTAAATGTTGGGGGAGGCCTATGTCCATAGGGCAGATAATGCCCTCTTCCGGCCCCCCTAAATGGGTCCAGGGATGGCGGACTCGGGGACGTCCGCCGCCCCCCATCACACTGGACCCGAGGTGGCGGTGCGTAGTGTTCCACGCGCGCCCCTTTGAGACGTCGCGGGGGGGTCTAACACCTCACCCCCCCGCAGACTTGAGGTGGCCCGCAGAGGCGGGCCGGCACTAGCCGGGGATCACGGAAGTAATACTAGCTCCCAAGATCCCCGGTGCAAGTGTGGGAAGGGAACACCGGGGTGGTTTTTAGTCAGTAAGAGTCTGACAGACCCCTCCGCCCACCCCAGGGCGGAGGACATCCATGAGGATTTTCCACCCCGTCAACAAAAAAAAAAAAATAAGGCCTATGTCCATCAGTGGACGTCTTTCGGATGCAATGATAACAAAAAATATGTAAAAAACATAATTGGTGTAGTAGAATTGGATTGGACGGGCTTTGTTTTCCGCACCATTACATAGGTGTTTTTTTTATTATCATTATATTGTTATAGTTTATACGGAGGAGGAGTGCACACAGCTATTTTTTTATATAATACTAGCTTTTGCCCGCGGCTTCGCCCGCGTAGATGTCGGAAAAATGTTACAGATTACAAACTATAAACTATGTTACCAAATTTCATCTAAATCCGTTCAGCCATTTTTGCGCCAATCCGAAACATAAAACCATCCCCTTTAAAATTTACTACCCCTTTCCACCCCGTTAAGGGTAGATTTTTTGACAACCCTGATACAACTTTTCCTTTATTTCCGATCTTAAATATAAATACCGAGTTTCAAGTTAATCGAACCGCGCGATATATCTTTCCATACAATTATTTTCCCCCACAAAATTCAACACTCAAAGGTTGTTTTCGAAAATGGTTTATGGTCGTTTTATTTATTAAGAAAATATACGGGTCAATTTTCAAGTTTATTGATCAAAGGAAACATAATTTTGGTATAAACTGTGTCTCCCTTTTCACTATATAAGTATATTTTTGAAAAACATTCAATCATGTGTTATTCAATTACTTTGGAGTTTATCAAGACGCACAGTAAAATCCTTCCCTAAAACTTAAAAACCGTATTTTGCCCCGTAAGGGTTACATATGAATAAACCCAAAAACATGTAAGGCTTTATATTCTGTGAGTATTAGGTATAATTATATAAAATACCGAGTTTCGAGTAAATCGGACCGCGCGTTAAAACTCTTCCATACAAGCTTTAACATCCCCCAATACCCCATAAAAAAAAAAAAAAATTATAACTGTATAATTTACTTAGGTTAGTATTCGTGCCAAGTTTCAGATTTATTAACTGAGGGAATAAGGTTTTTCATACGAACGAAATCCCCCTTTTCACCCCTTTAAAGGTCAAATTCCCAAAAACCCCTTCTTAGCAAATGCCTACGTCATAATTTAGAATTAGTCAAGCCACGCAGTAAAATCCTCCCTTGTCAAATTGACTACCTCTTTTCACCCCATCAGGGGTCAATTTTCGAAAAACTCTGATACATGTTATTCTAAATTTTTGTTGCTAAGTATTAATACCAATTTTCGAGTTAATCAAGCCACGTCCTCCCTTGTAAAATTGACAACCCCTTTTTCATCCCGTTAGGGAAAGATTAAAAAAAAAGCTGATACATTTTATTCTTTATTTTTGGTTTTAAGTATAAATACTGAGTTGCGAGTTAATCGGACCTTGCGTTAAAATTCTTCTATACAAACGTTGACATCCCCCAATCCCCCTTTGGGGGTAGATTAAAAAACAAAAATGACAACTTTATAATTTACTTCGGTAAGTATTCGTGCCAAGTTTCAGGTTTATTAACTCAAGGAATAAGATTTTTCATACAAACAAAATCCCCCCTTTCACCCCCTAATGGTCGAATTTTCAAAAACCCCTTCTTAGCGGATGCCTACGTCATAATATGGACCAATGTGCCAAATTTCAACCCAACCCGTTCAGTGGTTTGAGCTGTGTGTTACCAGTCAGTCATGGTTTCTTTTATGACTACCCCTTTTCACCCTGTTAAGGGTAGATTTTTGAAAAACCCTGATACACGTTATTCTATATTTTTGGCTTTAAGTATAAATACTGAGTTTCGAGTTAATCGGACTGCGAGTTAAAATTCTTCTATACAAAGTTTGACATCCCCCAATCCCCCTTCGGGGGGAACTTTGAAAAAACTAAAAATGGAAAACTTTATTACTTACTTAGATAAGTATTCGTGCCAATTTTCAAGTTTATCAACTTTATTATTTTTACCATTTTGCGAATGAACAACTTCAATACAAAACTTTATCCCCCTTTTCACCCCCTTGTGGTTTGAAATTAAAAAAAAAAACAAACCATAAGCCGAACTATTAGTGATTTTAAGTTAAAAAATAAAGAACTTTAATTAAAAACCTAATTTCATCCCCATTTTCACCCCTTAAGGGTAGAAATTATAATAACCCCGTTGCGTTAGCTTCCGACCATAAGCCTTGATAATAAATTTAGTGATTTTTACATTCTAAAATGAAGGACTTTCCATACACAACTTCATCCCTCTTTTTAACCCTTCGGGGGTAGAATTATCAAAAACACTGAAACACGTATATATTAATTTTCAATCATTAGCCTAAATACAAAATTTGAAGATCCTAACTTCAAAACTGACGGACATTCATATAAACTTCCATCCCCTATTTTACCCCTTTAGGGGTAGCATTCCCAAAAATCCTTTCTTATTCCTTGTCTACATTATAAAGAGAATCTCTGTACAAATATCAGCTTTCTAGATCCAAGGGTTTAGGCTGGGCGTTGATGAGTCAGTCAATCAGTCAGTCAGTCAGTCAGGACTTGTCTTTTGATTTATATAGATAGATATTGTATAAGATTATTTGCAAGAACAAGCTTAAAAAATGCTTAAAACTTCTGAAAAAAAAATCCTCTCTGGCAATTGGTGCCACCGTAAGAATTCCTGTGCCAGAAGTCGATAGAGTTCGTGATGATGCGCGCAATATTCTGGCTATAGTCTTAAAAAACACAGAGGGGCTTGTGGCTAAGTAATAACAGCCACACGGGCGATCGATCAGGTTAAGCTACGCTTGCCGTTGGTCCGTGGATGGGTGAACATTTTTACATACCATGACCTCTCCGTGCCTCGGAAAGTAATTCGTGGATCTTTAACAGTTGTTAGGGATCGTCAGAAGCCCAAAACTTTGACAACCAGTCTTACCAAGGGGTATCGTATTACCCCGTAACTGGGTTGTGGAGGTCAGATAGGCAGTCGCTCCATGTAAAATACTGGTATTCAGCTGCATCCGGTTAGACTGGAAGCCGACCACAACATAGTTGGGAAAAGGCTAGGCAGATAGATAGTTCTTCATGTAGCATAATCAGCCTGTAGCGGCATCAACATCGCCACATGCGAACTACCCGTCACACTGATGTCACGCAAATTCTGCATCGCGCAAGCAGAGTTTACCGCGCAACTAGCATATATACAACGTCCCGACATCAACCGTTGGTCAGTGGCCCACCAAACCCGTCTGGTCGGAGGATCCTCCCTTTTCTATGGTGGATGAGTGAACTTTACACCCTGTTCCTCATGCCACCAAACTGGTGAACCCGAGTATGAACGTCAGTGCAGCCTTCGTGCAACTACTTCAGCGTGACGTTATCATCATCATCACTTCCTCAAGCTTTCGAGCGGCGAGTCACACAGCCAGCCAGCACCCACGGCTTCAACGGGTATCCTGACCACCAGCATGCAGCGGACGCGCATTCCTGGTCATCACCCACAGCCTCATCAGCAACCTTGACACAGCACACTGCACTTTCGGCCGGTCCACAAGCAGAGAACATGATACCTCTCCTGGTCGACGGCAGCAGTCAGCCTCAATCCAGCGCTGTACCACATCCGACTCACTGGAATCCTCTACTGGTACTGGCAAGCATTACAAGATACATCACTCAGCCCACTATCGACCTCCGGTCTCCGGGGGAGAGTGATGTAGCGGCATCAACATCGCCACACACGAACTACGCGTCACACTGACGTCACGCAAATCCTGCATCGCGCAAGCAGAGTGTACCGCGCAACTAGCATATATACAACGTCCCGACATCAACCGTCGGGCAGTTGCCCACCAGACACAGTTGCCGTCTGGTCGGAGGATTCTTCCTTTTCTATGGTGGATGAGTGAACTTTACACCCTGTTCCTCATACAACCAAAAGCCTTTAATGTTTCCACTGCTGAGATACAGGCTTCCTCTCGGTAAGAGGGAGCGGACCGTAATCCACCACGCGGGCCCAGTGCGGGTTGGTAGTCTATGTCAGATGTCGTCGATTTTTTTGGTTCTATGACATGTCGGTTTCCTCACGATGTTTTACTTCACCGTTTTGAGAGCAGTGGTGATGAAATTAATTTACACAAAGTAAAGCGCCGTAAGTCACGGCCGTTATTACTAGGCCACCAGTGCTCTAAATGTAAGATTTAAAAGATACTTCTTCATGTAATAACAAATAAATACCTACCATTTTTATTTGACCCTGATAGCACACCTCCGCCGCGAACCATAGCAGCGAAACCGCAGTAGTTCCGCTACTCGAATCGGATGTGTGTAGCGGAACATGACGCGAACCAGTACAATTGAACTACTGCGGTTTCGCTGCTATGGTTTCGCGGCGGAGGTATGCTACAAGCGTGAATGTTATTGTTCAGTACAAAGTTTACTACCAGGGATGTTACTTTAAAAAAACAAAGTTTCTTATGTTACTCTAGGTTTTATTTGTGTCCATATTAACATACAAACAAATTTCCTTTTGTTAACTTAAGTTTTAATATTTTCTAATGATTAATACATAAGAGTTCAGAGATGTTTGATATTATTTTCATACACAATGTTTAGTTAAAAACTGTTAATTTTAATAAAGTTGATTTCGAGTTAACAAAAGATGTTTTATTAATTTGTCCTTCATTTTATACTTTACCTAATCTTCTCGTGGCATTCTATACAATACCGAAGCATTGCATACTGTAGAATTATCATTCTACAATGAAGTATTAAACCTTTTTCGAAGTTCGGTACTGGCATTCCATTATCATTTGCCCTACTGTCTTTTCTACTAAATATTGGTTTTCGGATTTTTCACTCTACGATTCGTATATTTCACGTTATATAATTTTAAATGCTGTCATTTATGTGTTTATTTATTGCAAGAAAGGTGAGATTCCCAACTAATGCCGCCTTCGTCGATAACAACGACCGCCGTCGCGCCGCGTCGTGCCGTCGTGTTTCATCATTTCTTACGATATTTGTCCATTACGCCGTAGGATCTACAAATAGAGGAATATTTTTTCTGAATTCCTGGAATGAAAAAAGATGAGCGATTTACGTACCAACTCCGGTACGTAAATCGCTCATCTTTTTATTTTCTTAAAGATTTCGCTGGTAAATCGAAGACTCATCCACTATTTTCTATTTAGGAAAGTCCGTCCTACGATTTGCCAGCCCTTTTTGGCTTTTCCACGGCGGCGCTTCGTGCAGGTGACCTGACCGTGCTGTGATCCTTCGGAGTTACTACCAGATAATCCTTCCAATATTTTGTTCGCCATCAATAGCTGCTAGGGTTTCACCAACTTTTGTTTTTACACATCGGACTCTCCGCCTATTGCGTCGCGTCCAAGGCTTAATGCAATCGCTATCTATTAAACGAACGGGTCTGGCTGCAGTCAATCCGTAGGTCGTTAAAAAGGTATTTTATGCGTAGAGTACATCGCGTGAAAACGCGATGTAATTTTTTTCTTTTTCAAACTAATAGCACCGTAATACAAATACAGGTAAGCATTTTTATTCCTTTTTTATATAAATTTATGAAATATTATTTCCGGAGTCTGTATTTTTTTTAATTTAATTGTATTATAATATTTCTTAAAAAGGGACGTAGAGATTATTTTATTTATTTACGTCACAATACATTGTAGGCAGGTTATAATATAATGATAAAAGATAGATACAATATTTTATACAATGCCTAGACGAGCTCGGCATTGTATAGAATCACTAGGTATTCTACAGAATGCCAGAATTATATGCTTTGCCGGTAACATTTATATACGAATTATAGGCGTAAATAAAGTTCAAAGGAAAAAAAGACATTGTACAGTGTGTTGAAATGGTATGGTTGATAATTCAAAAACCAAGTTACCTTTGCTAATGTAGATAGATATTAAAATTACATAAAAACCATTTGGTTCATAAGCGATAACTATAGAGTTTTCAAATATAAGTAGGTACATGTAAGTACCTACGCACAATATTGAGTGATTTACCATGTTATTTTCAGATTACAGACTTCTCATAGGTTTTCCTGTAATTTATAAGTAAAGAACTATTTTCTGTATTTTTTTCAAAATATTTGGGTCAGTAGTTTTGGAGATAAGGGGTGGGGGATAGCCATTTTTCATCTTTTTTCTTAAATAATTTTAAAAGTATTAAAGTGCAGTCAGAAACACTTTTTTTTAATTTTCTAATTTGCCCCTCAAAATGACCTCCATATTCAAAATTAATTTATTTACGTAACACGTCCGTGTTTGAGTCACAGAATTCCATAATTGTACCAATTTTCAACTTAATAATTCCAGTAAATTAGTAGCAAATCAGCTGTGACAGACGGCCAGACAGACAGACACACGAGTGATTCTATAAGGGATCCGTTTTTTCCTTTTGAGGTACGGAACCCTAAAAACAAGAAAGGTAGGTAGTAATAGCCTCAAATATCGCTAGCATCTATCTCAGTCTACTTAGCCGCCAACAGTATCCAATAACCTAAAGATTACCCCAATGACTTGCGCCTAAAAATGAGAATCAATCACGGTTATAACTTAGAGTTATAATTATCTGGAAGGGGCATCACGAACCGCGTGCTGCCGCTAAAGTACCATAACATAACATCTAGCCTGCATACCTCTAATGAGTAGGTAGAGATGCCTTTTACAACCATAATCGCCAGTAATGTTTAGTCCCATGCTGGTTAATGATAGTGGGATTGCCTCTATTACTAACCAGCGTGGAAATTGCGTAACTCACTAACAGTAGCCTTTCATTTTGACTGTTCAACATCATTCCTTGCGGTTTTTTTTGCTTATGAAGCAAGGATTAGGAGTTTCATTTAAAACCCTTCGGATTGCCATTGAAACTGTGTTATGCAATTGGAACGCTGGTGCATATCCAAATTCGGTGCGGGCTGCCAATGAAAAAATCAATGTTAAACTCCAATGACACTGCTCGACCTAGGACCATTACCCCACGCTCAGGACTCAACAATCTATTTGTCCACAAGGAACATGTATTTACACATGAGAACATTTAAATTACAGCTGACGGACAAACTGTGCCATCTGTGCATAGCTCATGAGGTTTCGTTCTGCCAATGCTCCATCTAGCTGTTATTACTCTAAGGACCAATAATATCATGATATTCCCTACATCTTATCCTTCAATATCGTTACTGGGGGTGTAAACAGGGTTATATAAAGTATAGCCATTACCATTTATCAGACGGTAATTATTGTCCAAGTCTGGGGTTGAAATATGAATTTAGCATGAGCAAACGATGTGGGATGGCTGCTCTGTAGGGTCGGCCGCCATTACTATGAATTTGGAAGTACCTGATCCTAAATTAGGAGCTGTAAGAATTAACTGTGGACTGTTAAAGCTGGGTTCATCGTTAGTCATGTTTGAAATGGTGGAACATAACTTTCATTATGTTTTGCAGTGTGACAGTCAAGGATGTCCGGAATTCCAGTTTGAGATAGTATTTATATACATACGATGCGAAATTGGATCTTCAAATTAAGTCTTCTAGTAGCATGACTATCTTTAGTTAGCTTTTATGCTTATGCTTACATGGCTTTTTTATGCTTACATGGCTATTCTATAAAATAAAACCGGCCAAGTGCGTATCGGACCACGCACAATGAAGGGCTCCTTAGTTGGGATGAATTTATCCTAAGAACAAACTTAACATTGTAGTTGAAAAACATTTATTCTCCCATACATCGAAATACGTCACGGTCAATTCTACAACTGAACATATAAGTTGGTCGACTACAACTTGTAAAGCCTACTTAATTAGCTGTGATATTTTTCCTTTTAATTTCGTTATATAATATGTATCTATTTATACATGAAATCTCTTAAAGGGTCATTAAACTCATCATTATGAACAACTTTTACTATAGGACCAAACCTGAAATCGCGAAAAAAAATCAGCAGTTCCCTACATTTATGTTCTCATAACTAGTCAAAATGTAGGGAACAGCTGATTTTTAGAATAAGCTGATATTTATAATTTCAATAGATACACCTTATATAATACTACTGTCATGGATTTTTTCACATAACCAAAAACAACCTTTTAGCTGGCAGGGGCGCCCCACACTTGACTCTAATAAAAATTAGGACTTTAAAACTTAATATTACGCAAACGAAAAATGGTTTGCCCCCCCGCTATATGAACGGCCTATCCAACGATACCCCACACTATGGGACAGATGAGAAAAAAAATATCATTCCCACTTTACGTGGAAGCGAGGTACCCGACAAAGTGGTAAAATAAAACCTTGAATTTTGATTTTATTTTACCACTTTGTCGGCATGAATACCCATGCCAAATTACAGCTTTCTAGTACTAAGAGTTAAGAGTCTCTGAGCTAAGCCGCTGACAGACAGATAGACAGACGGACATGGTGCAACTATAAGACTTCCTTAATGACTACGGAATGGGCACGCCACAATTGTGGCGATAAGTCCCCTCTTTGAGGAGTGGCTGGAGAGGCGCCACGGCGTCCTTACCTTCCGCCTGACGCAGGTCCTCACCGGACATGGATGTTTCGGGAGGTTCCTGTTTAGGATTAAGCGGGAGGAAACGCCCGGGTGTCACCACTGTGTGGATCGCCCGGAGGACACGGTGGAGCATACGGTGGAGGTCTGCCCAGCTTGGGCGGAGCACCGCCGTGTCCTCACGGAGGCGATCGGCGGCGGCGATCTCTCGCGTCCGGCCCTGGTTCAGGCCATGGTTCGGAGCGAGAGTGCATGGGAGGCCGTCACCTCCTTCTGCGAAGCAGTTATGCTAGCGAAGGAGGAGGCGGAACGCGTGAGGGTGAGACATGGTTCGCGCCCTCATGCCCCTAGTCGCCGCAGGAGACGCCCCGGGCGTCGGGAGTCGCAAGCCGATTTCCGGCCACCGTAGGCGCGGGCCTGCGGACGGTGAGCGATGGGTAGCTCGCCATCCGATAAGGACCAGGCCCGAGTCGACGGCGCGTTGTGTTCCACGCGCGCCTCAAAGAGATGTCAGCACAAACTGACGGGGTCCGTCAGGACCAATGCCTGCCGGGGTTGCGAGTTTGTCCGAAAGGGATATCGTGGCCCTGGCACACAGGCAACGGAAGGAACACGGGTGGGTTTTAGTCAGTAAAAGTCTGACACGCCCTCCCGCTCCGCCCAGAGCGGGAGAAGTTATTTGATGATTTCCCACCCAAAAAAAAAAAAAAAAAAAAAATGACTACGGAACCCTAAAAAAGTATTATCCTCACTTTCATTGTTCAGTATCATTCAGTGCTAAAACTCTAATTACCACTGCGAATACATTAATGAAATTTAATTGATTTTCATATTAAGAATTATTTGAATTTGAACTCCGCTTCTCGAGCGGAGCTTATGGCAACAAAGTATGTTGTTAAATCAATACGTAACTCGTATATTTGGGAACAGAGGAAGATCTTCTTCGTGTACGTATAGAAACGCCCCCATGATGTATTTGAACACGATCTTTTGTTGGGAAGTGTATCAAAAAGTTTTATCTCATATATTGTTTTTGGTGGCAGTATTCATTACTCGGCAACCTTGAAACATTTTATTTCTTTCTTTCTTGGCCTTTTCCTGCAATACTCCGCTTTTATTAGCCATATTTCTTTATATAACATTTTTGGTACATTTTTATAATAAAAGAGCCTTTTGAATTGAACAAAGTTCTCAATGGAAAATTGTAGTACTAATGTTTTGTTCTTTTTCTCTTCTTCAATTTAATGTTTTTTTTTGGGGTTTTCTGAAGATAAGATTTATTAAAAAACAGTTTTACTGAATTAAAAGGTACCTATTATCTTGATGCGTGTGTGATGATTTATGATTTTATTTATTACATTGTATCGAGTACTTCAGAATATCATCAGGCTGTTGCTCGACTCTTCACGTCACTAGAGGGCTGTCCTATTTTTAATTAAGCCAAAGAATCAGCTTTTTTTTGGACCACATGACCCCCGCGTTGAGCCTCTGGCAAGCGGCGTTTGGATCCCCTAGATTGGGCAGGAGCCACTTCAAGGCAGCCCCGGGCCGCTCCAGTCTGGGAGCTAAACGTCGGAAATGCTCCACGAAGTTCTACCGGCTGTCGAGGACGAGTCCCAGGTACTTCATCGTCGACTCTACGCCGATGTGAACCCCTCCCGCCGTTATTAGGGAACCGACAGTGGCGGGTTCCTAGGACCATAAAAACACATGGCCTTGACTTGTGTAAAGCCACCTCGAGTACCAATTGCCTAATCGTCTCGACAATTGTCGCAACCCCACGTATCGCTAGTTCGACCGCCGCCTGGTGCGACCTCCCCTGCGCCAGGACCAGCGTGTTGGCAGCGTAGCATACCACGCTGACGCCGCTAGGGAAGTCGGCGCGCAGCACCCAGTCGTATCCGATGTCCCACAGATGCGGCCCCAGGATCGATCTCTGTCCCCAGGACCCGACGGCTTGCCTGGGAAAGCCTGGGTTCTGGCCTTGGAGGCTCTCGGGCCTCGACTAAGGGGGCTCCTAAGCGCATGCTTGGAGAGGGGCCAGTTTCTACTTCGTTGGAAGACGGGGAAACTGGTCCTCATAAAGAAGCCAGGGCGCCCGGCGGACTCTCCGTCCGCTTACCGGCCCATCGTGCTGCTCGACGAGGTGGGCAAGCTCTTTGAAAGAGTAATTGCAGACCGCCTTGTCGGGCAGCTGGTGCGGGTGGGGCCGGATTTGGCGGAGAGCCAGTTTGGTTTCCGTAAGGGGCGCTCTACGGTGGATGCCATCATGCGCGTTCGAGCCCTCACGACGGGGGATGCTGTTGCCCGGGGTGGGGTCGTCTTGGCGGTGTCTCTTGACATCGCCGATGCCTTCAATACCTTGCCCTGGAGTTGCATTAGGGAGGCACTTCGGTATCACCGGACGCCGACCTACCTCTGTCGTGTGGTCGAGCCCTATTTGACGGACAGGGCCGTCATCTACCCCGGTCACCATGGAGAGTGGAACCGGCGAGAGATGTCGTGCGGTGTCCCACAGGGATCGGTCCTGGTGCCGCATCTGTGGGACATCGGGTACGACTGGGTGCTGTGCGCCGACCTCCCTAGTGGCGTCAGCGTAGTCTGCTACGCTGACGACACGCTAGTCCTGGCACAAGGGAGTTCGCATCAGGCGGCGGCCGAACTGGCGGCACGTGGGGTTGCGACAATCGTCGATAGGATCCGGCAATTGGGACTCGAGGTGGCATTGCACAAGTCCGAGGCCATGTGCTTTTATGGTCCTCGGAACGCGACACTGTCAGGTTCCCAGAAAACGGCGGGAGGGGTTCACATCGGCGTCGAGTCAACGATGAAGTACCTGGGACTCGTCCTCGACAGCCGGTGGAACTTCGTCGAGCACTTCCGACGTTTGGCTCCCAGACTGGAGCGGGCCGGGGCTGCCTTGACGGCTACGGGGCACCAGTGTGGGCGCGTTCTCTGAGGCTGCCACCAGCGCAGCGGTTGAACGCGTCCCAAAGGGTCATGGCCATCCGGATGGTACGGGGATACCGCACGGTCTCCCGTGAGGCGGCGAGCCTCCTTGCCGGACTGCCGCCATGGAATCTGGAGGCGAAAGTCCTCGCGCACATTTGGGTGTGGCGCGAAGAGGCGAAACTCCGGGGCATAACTCCGCTGCCGCAAGAAATCGCGGCACAGCGGACGGAGCTCCGGAGGGATCTCATGGCGACTTGGAGAGTGCGATTGTCGCAACCCAGCGCTGGGCACGCCACAATTGTGGTGATAAGTCCCCTCTTTGAGGAGTGGTTGGAGAGGCGCCACGGCGTCCTCACCTTCCGCCTGACGCAGGTCCTCACCGGACATGGATGTTTCGGAGGTTCCTGTTTAGGATTAAGCGGGAGGAAACGCCCGGGTGTCACCACTGTGTGGATCGCCCGGAGGACACGGTGGAGGTCTGCCCAGCTTGGGCGGAGCACCGCCGTGTCCTCACGGAGGCGATCGGCGGCGGCGATCTCTCGCGTCCGGCCCTGGTTCAGGCCATGGTTCGGAGCGAGAGTGCATGGGAGGCCGTCACCTCCTTCTGCGAAGCAGTTATGCTAGAGCGAAGGAGGAGGCGGAACGTGTGAGGGTGAGACAAGGTTCGCGCCCTCGCACCCTTAGTCGCCGCAGGAGACGCCCCGGGCGTCGGGAGTCGCAAGCTGATTTCCGGCCACCGTAGGCGCGGGCCTGCGGACGGTGAGTGATGGGTAGCTCGCCGTCCGATAAGGACCAGGCCCGGGTTGACGGCACGTTGTGTTCCACGCGCGCCTCAAAGAGATGTCAGCACAAACTGACGGGGTCCGTCAGGACCAATGCCTGCCGGGGTTGCCAGTTTGTCCGAAAGGGATATCGTGGAACACGGGTGGGTTTTAGTCAGTAGAAGTCTGATACGCTCTCCCGCTCCGCTCAGAGCGGGAGAAGTTATTTGATAATTTCCCACCCCAAAAAAAAAAAAAAAATGGATCGATCTCTGTGGGGCACCGCACGACATCTCTGGCTGGTTCCACTCTCCATGGTGACCGGGGAGATGACGGCCCTGTCCGGCTCGATCGCGCAGTGGCACTGCTGCCACCCTTTTCGGCACTTTTCCCATTGACGATGCGATGCGGACGAATTTGATGCACATTGAGTTCTTCCCTTTTATATACTTGTACATAGTTAATATTTGTTATTTCAAAAAATACATAATAACAAATTATGTTCCATATGTAGTGCATGAAATTAGCATAATATGTAATCGTAATTTCTAAAATCACTGCACTGTATGGAAAGTTTTCATGAAATTAAGAGGCTTATTTTTTAGTATAGGTAATATATTTTAGGGTTCGCTTGTATAATGTATTTAAGTTCATAACAATATAATATTAGGTACTTACACAAGTTCATTTGAATGTTTTAGAGGAAGAAGTTCATCTTTCTAATATTGTATCTTATGGCTTTGAATATTACTGTTGGAGATTAGCACAGAGTTGCATAATCAATCTGTCAGTGTCTAGCTGCAGTGTTGTCACGCTTCAAGTCGGTTATCTATCCGAGAGAGAACGTTTCTGTTTCGCGATGCAAGAGATGTCTGAGAAATATTTGCGTGTTGCATTCATAAGCTAATTAGCATCTGTCAATCAGAAATATCGTTCCAAGAAACAAGGAAGCTCTATTTCTATATAAGGAAGATATAGGTTTTTGCTCATAACCAATACAAAACAGTAACGCCATTATGATAACAAATCGATTTTAATACATAAAATTACCATTATTTTTCCACTCACCGAGCTACAAGTAGTCAAAATAAATCTAAATACATTTCCCATCCGAGTCAAGTATTCCAAAACAACATTATTTCGTTCAAAACAATATCCTGGCATTGTATTGTGAAGTTCTCAAGAGATTATCGTCTAAAACGGGCCACCACTCCAGGTACAAAAAGCAACGAAAAAAAAATACAAAAAAGAATACGTACGGTTTTACTTTTTATTTCTGAAAAGAACAAAAGCCGAGCGAAGCCTAAATGATCCTCAGCAAAGTATGAAGTATTGCAAGTATTTAACCGCGCCCGGGGACAAATAAATTTTCAAAGTAACCCCGGGAAAGTGCTTGAAGAACTGGACGCGGTTTATTTGGCCTCCACTGTATGTAGGTGTTTATACGCATGTAGGGTGTGTGTGTGCGCGTAATGAGGGTGTATTTGTGGCTGTCTGTGTTTGCTCGAGTTGAGTCATTTATTTATTTTACCTGACTCAGTCAAAATTTCAACATTTATATCTGTAACTTTTATGGTGTACATAATAAAGAGTATTCTATTCTATTCTATAATATGTATATAGTACCTAGAAGTAGGTCGTGAATTAATATCTAAGGGCTTTATTTTAAAATTACATGCACACAATTACGTGGTGTGCTTACATGAAAACTAAAATAACTCTCGATAATTATGTTTTAAATAGCATAATAATCAGCCTATACTGTTTACACCGCTGCACTGGGACAAAGGCCTTTTATCGGTGAGAGGAGTATGTTTTAAATAAACATTATTAAATTCATAAATGGCCTAACACTGAAATCAGAATGAAAACTTACTAAAGAAAAGAAAGAAATAAAAATAATTTTATTTGTCACAAAAACACCTGCATACGAAAACATAATAAACTCGATTATGTAAACATTACACAAAACAGATCTACATTATAATCACGAGCACAAAAAACAAATAGTCGGCAGCTGCACGTCATGACTTTGACAAGAAGGCTTGCACTCAGCATGATGCTGTGCTATGGGGGACCCACAGCATAGCGCTGATTTTCAGTGGTCACACTTCGTGGTGGTGAGACACGGTCTAAAATTATGAACCTACCAAGAATACAACTAAGTTCTTCAACGTTTTTATACAGTGGATAAAAACGTTGAAGAACTTAGTTGTGTTCTCTGGTAAGATTTTAAACACAGACTCAGTAATAGTCGTCGTTTCGTTTGACTATAAGATTTTGTGGTAAGTTGCTGCAAACCATTGTATGCTGTCGATTTGGCAAACATAATTAACTGGACGATCACCTAAGTGGCGAAGTTGAAATGTCATCCGCCTGTAACATTATCAGCCCTTCAAACTGGAACACTCCGTTCCCCGGACGAATGCTTCCACAAGGAGTTCTGATTCTAATACTACTGAGAAGAGCTCTCTTACCCATGATTGCATTATACGGTGTAATTCACGTTAAGTTTAAATTCGAGGAAACCACGCTCTATATTAATTCTGACATAATTTGAGCAAATAGCATCATTTCCCTGCCTGCAATATTAACACTGCGTTACATAATTAAGAGGTATTTTGGAGACTAAGTAATTAACACATCATCGCATAGTTATTATTAGCCTGTATTTATAATGTCGCATAGATATAGATGGAACACTTCCACACAATTGGCATAACGGACAGCCCTCTGTGCAGGGCTTGCATGGAGGCTGAAGAAACCATTGCGCATGTGCTCTTCAGATTAGAACAGTAACCCTCGGATCACCCAGATCCTTCACAGATATCCTGTGCAGATCAGAAGACCTAATCAACTTCTGGAGGGAGGAGGAGGAGGTTTGAATAATCAACCAACGGCCGCCATGGCCCACGCACAATGGTCCACATGAAGGACTAAGTGCGGAAACCAAACTCTCTAACACAGGTATAGGTGGCCGGAGAACGGTGGAGGTCTGCCCAGCTTGGGCGGAGCACCGCCGTGTTCTCACGGAGGCGATCGGTGGCGGCGATCTCTCGCGTCCGGCCCTGGTTCAGGCCATGGTTCGGAGCGAGAGTGCATGGGAGGCCATCACCTCCTTCTGCGCAGCAGTAATGCTAGCGAAGGAGGAGGCGGAACGCGTGAGGATGAGACAAGGTTCGCGCCCTCGCGCCCTTAGTCGCCGCAGGAGACGCCCCGGGCGTCGGGAGTCGCAAGCCGATTTCCGGCCACCGTAGGCGCGGGCCTGCGGGCGGTGAGCGATGGGTAGCTCGCCATCCGATAAGGACCAGGCCGGGTCGACGGCGCGTTGTGTTCCACGCGCGCCTCAAAGAGATGTCAGCAAGATATGACGGGGTCCGTTAGGACCAATACCTGCCAGGGTTGCGAGTTTGTCCGAAAGGGATATCGTGGCCCTGGCACACAGGCAACGGAAGGAACACGGGTGGGTTTTAGTCAGTGAAAGTCTGAAAAAAAAAAGGTGGCCGGAAAAGGCAATACACAGAGAAGAGTGGAAAGCTGGGAGCTTTGCCTAGCTGTGGGACGATATAGGTTGAAACAAAAAGAATAGATATAGGCAAAAGGTTAGTTAGAGTGCGTTAAAATAACCTGTGCAAGTGATAATACTAAGCCTCGTATGTAAGTCGCAAATAGCCAGCTATTCTGTAAAAAAGTCACCTTGAAAACTTAAGTGCGGTTAGCTTCAAGTGTGCTGGCGTTCCAACTGGTGCTTGTTGATGTGTAACATGTTTCCTCTCGCTCTCTGTGGGAGTGATTTTGTGAAAAGGGACGGAAGTGTGTAACAGGTAGTGACCGCTTGAGCATGGAATAATTAAGTATTAGTAAGTACTATATAGATTGTAAGTAGAGGGGGTCAAATTTCGACTAATACGCGACCACTAGTATTTAATAATTATAAACATTTCAATATTTAGTTTTTAAATTTTAAGTTTAACTTCTGTCGCTGCTCAGTTGGTTATTTTAAAGGTGAGATGTCAGGTGTTACACATAATATACAACTACTGTAAGACTCGCTCGTTTTTAGGGTTCCGTACCCAAAGGGTAAAACGGGATCCCTATTAGAATAGAATAGAATAGAATAATTTATTTCAGATAATTTAAATCCATATCTTATTAGTATATTAGCAACAATATTAGCTTACAATTATGTTAGTATTGTAAGTACTCATCTTTATGTAGACTACTTACTACCTATACAAGACCATTCACTACCCTTACCCAGTGTTTTTGAAAGGGGCAGTCAAAGCGAGCCGCAATGACTTTCAGAATGCCATTCTTAGCACCTCGCAGACGCTGCAGTAAAGAAGCCGATTTTTTGCGAATTATGGCCTTGAAGCCGTCCGTGTGGGCTTCTGCAAACATCCAGGAGGCACTGCAGCGCCACGGTAGCCTTGACAACACTCTGAAAGCATTGTTATATTGAACCCGCAGGGTGTCATAGGATCGTCGCGTATAGCTCACCCACAGGCCACTCGAGTAAAAAGATTGACAATACGCTTTAAAGAGCGTTATTTTTACTTGAGTTGTACATCGAGCGAACCTGCGAGCAAGCATATTACTTCTCACCGCCAACGCCCTGCGTTCCCGCTCTATATCCTCGTCATCCTTGAGGTCATCCGTTACAATATGCCCCAGATATTTAAATTTGTCAACCAGCTTCAGTGCAACGCCATTGAGGTATACTGCAGGCACATGGGCAGGTCGATGTTTGCCTGCTTTGAAGATTAGCAGCTCGCTCTTTTTGGAATTGTATTTTAGTCCATGTGCTTCTGCATATTGCTCGCAGATATAAAGCAGTTTCCTCACTGCATTTATTGAGGGACCCAGCAGAACCATGTCATCTGCATAACTAATATTATTGACACATGTACCATCGATATAGCATCCGACATGAGTGCTGCTGAGTCTCTCAAGTAGCCGGTTGACGTACAAATTAAACAGAAGAGGTGAACTCAACCCACCCTGTCTGACGCCACATTCCGACCTGTATTCGTCCGACAACGTACCGGCCCATCTCACCTGGTTTTTCTGGTTTGAGTACCAGTATCTGAGTAGGGAGATGGTATCCGCCGGCACACCCGCACCTAAAAAAAAAAAAAAAAAAAAAAAAAAAAAAAAAAAAAAAAAAAAAAAAAAAACACCACCACCTCTTAGCTTATCCCACAGAAGGTCATATACAACGAGGTCAAAAGCTTTCGATAAGTCAAGGAAGCACGCGTATACCGGCGTCTTCCTCTCAGTATAGTACCTGACAGTATGCTTTAAGCTCAGAATGGCACTCTCAGTGGACAATCCTGACCTAAAACCAAACTGAGCATCATGTAAGTCCACATGTTGTTCGAGAATGCCATTTAGCACACTGTCAAGCACTTTGGCAGTTACAGTCGCAAGCGAGATGGGCCGATAGTTAGTTATGTCAGACGAGTCACCTGTCTTATTTTTAACTATCGGTACCACTATTGTACGCATGATCGACTCAGGTAAGTATGAGTGACTTAAGCAGAGATTGAAAAACATCTTCAATACTCTTGGCAGATGCACACCAGCATATTTAAAATGTTCGATGCTGAGACCATCATGACCAGGTGATTTTCCCCTTAGCATATTTGTAATAGCTCTTGATACATTTTTCACGGAGAATAAAGTGATATTTTGTTTTCTAGTCACGATGGTCCCGGGATCGCTATCAGTACTAAGCAGAGTGCTCAAGGACGACTGCACAGTAAATTGTTGCCTAAATAAATTAGCAATCATTTTATGATCAGTTACACCGTCGACGCTCACGGGGAAACCCGCTTTACCATTAAATTTGTTAGTATTTTTCCAAAAATAACTAAAGTCTTTTTTTGCATGATTTGAGGCAAGAATATCCATTCTTATCTGGTCTTGTCTATCCTGACACCACTTTAATTTAGACTTGAAGATCTTACGAGTTTCTACCATTTCATCATAAACAATACCGCTAGTCGGTTTTCCCGCTAATAGCCAAACTTGAAATTTAATTCTGGCTTCCCCGTGAGCACCGGCGATATATTTGTTCCACCCCGCAACTTGTCTCTTTCTAACGGATTGTTTTTCAACAAAACTTTGTATAGCAGCTCTGGATAGTACATCAATTATATTCATATATAGTTTGTCCAGTATTACGTAATGATCCGGGTTACAACAGGATGAATCACAACAATGGCGTAGTTCCATAGGAAAATCAATGTCACGGAGTCCAGAATGACACAAGTCACTCTGGACTCCATCTATTACTAAGGCTCCGCCGTTTGTCACCAGGCTGTATCTCATGAACCGTGATAGTTAGACAGTTGAAATTTTCACAGATGATGTATTTCTGTTGCCGCTATAACAACAAATCCTTAAAAAACAGAATAAAATAAATATTTAAGGGGGCCCCCATACAACAAACGTGATTTTTTTGCTCGTTTTTGCTCGATATTGATAACGACAACAGGTAGACGCTTGAAATATTCACAGAATATTTAGTTATATATTCACTTTTAAATAAAAAAACGTGATTTTGTTGTTATTTTTATAGTTAATAATACGGTACCCTTCGTGCGCGAGTCCGACTTGCACTTGGCCGGTTTTTTTTGTAAAATGTTGAGTTTTACAGAATGGATCGGCTGGTCACAAATCCCGGTACTAAACTGGTTGGTTACCAGATATTCTCACACAACATGGACTATTTTCGTCCAACTCACTTGCTGACTCGACGGAACAGTATCGATAACAGCATGAGTCTAACTTTCAGTCCTCAACTAATCCAGACAATGCCGTGCTATTATTTATGAAACATACCTATTGATTTGTAGATTATGTTATTCATTACTTTGGTTTGTTTCAATTTTCGGGACCACCATCAAACGTTTCTTTCCCACTTCCATAAAAGATCTCGAATGTTTCATCCACAACTTTTGTAATCGATCAATTTACACCATAAATTGTAAACCGCATCTAAACCACGTCGCCCTTGTAAACAAGGGAGCGAATTAACCCTCCCTTCCTTACAAAGAGTATTTACAGACTACCATTATTACTTAAACAGCTATAACTCATCACTGTTACAAACTATGGAGGTAAGAAACTTCATTTGTACCTACTTAAGATACGCCGCATAGTAACAAACTTTTTGTGTGGCTACGAGTACCTTTTTATTACTGGCAATTTTTTTGTAAAATTGACTTTTTGATACAATGGTTTCGTACAGTACTGTTTTAAATTTGTTTTATTATTAATTTATTTATGTACATAAACACAGTAAAATACAAATTATTGTATATTGTTATTATTGTTTGTATTCATCATTTTAATTTTCATTATTATTTTAAAAGCCACACATGGTGGTGCCAAATGCATGCAAGAGCAAAAGATTTCAACAGCTAGTGTTGTTTAATTTTATAGTTCTATTTATAATCGATTTTAACTGAACGAGACACAATATAAGTTTTATTGTTATGACTCCTATCATAAGGGTGTTTAGTATCTCTGAACTTATTAAATGAAATTAAAAATAATGGAGGTTTAAAACAAAACTAATATCGATGAGAAAATGGAAGAGCTTCTAAAGTTTTTAGATCGGGACATTTCTATTCTGAGTTGAATTAATCGGAGTATTATGACGGTTATGGCATTAACTTGGTATGGCATTAAGCTTAGAAAAGTATGTACCTACTGTCAGTGTCTAAAAAAGCCACTACCCATTAATGAATCCTCAAGCCAGCTTGAACATAATTTAAAATCCACTACTAACAAGAGTATTCAGTAGCATAACGTGTGCCGTTCCTTAGAAAAGCGGCAGTAGCATGTACCGGTGCGTTTCATTTCGCAAGATGAGCGTCTGGCGGGACAAAGGCGAGACTTTGTACTTTGTATATACCTGTAGTATATACCCACGTACTAATCACGTCCGCGAACCAACGTCTTACCACAAAACGGAAAGGTATAGAAGGCCAGCTCCATATTATAACGATCGGTAGCAGTCGCACGCACACATAAAAGCGTAAGTACTTAAATTATGTACACGGCTGATGATAATATGGCATGCTGAGTTTTAGTTGGACTCTCTAGGTCGTCGCCACAGCTACTTACTCGAATTTCTGTGTGTCAGAATAAAATCTGTTTATACACCAAATCAAAACTGCGTATTGATGTTGTATATGGTCTCAGATTCTTTATTTTCACTATTTTATACAACAATTTAATTATTCCAATACTGCGTCTTTAACTCCAGCCGTCTCATTACAAACCGAGTTCTAACTTTATTCCAAGCTTAAACCTTCCGGCCAGTTTATAAACGAACCTTATTCCAGTTTCTGTAAATAGAAATTTAACTTTGTTGGAATAACATTCGAAATTTAAAAATGGCTTGATGGTTTGAACCTAGATCCAAAGACAAACCTTGTTTTGTATAAGGCCGTAAATGGACCATATTAACGGTCGCGTACGGTACTGCCATCTCAAACTATGTCAAAGAAGTCCCAGTCACGAGTGCGCTTGCACTCGCTGTACGTAACGCGTGACTGCCATGTGTGCGTGCGTTCTCACTTCGAGTTGGCCTTCTGCATCTACCTAATTTGTGGTCTATGTAGATATTCTTAGGATTATTATGTGTTCATATTGTATGGTCTTCGCTATTAATTTGTTGTAGTAATACTAATATTACTACATTAAATTAATCTATTCACAAGTAAACAAGAAATGCAAGAAATTTTGATCTATTCATAGTCTAAAAGGAGGTCTTGTAGCAGTCTTATCTCAAAGCATTCATTTATAAGCCGCTCTCATTCCAAAGTCTCTTTGAATCTAGTAATAGATTTTTTGTGTAATGAATAACACAACTGTTTAAATATAAAATATCTGATCTAAAAATACTATTTCTTGAAGTTGTAAAAAAAGATAAGAAGCATTTTCACAGTTCTTTTTGAGATGATAATTTTAATGATTTGTTAAAAGGATTGACATCAGTTTACCTGAATTTGTAGATAATGGAGTATTGTGGGAATTTCTAACCAATTAATCAGAACTAGAACTGTAATAATAGCTCCAGCATACCATATTATTACTATTCAATGTCCAGTTCAGTGTCTATTCAATGATTAAATTATCACATACACATGCTTAGCATAACTCATTACATTACTATTTTGCTCATACAATACCCATCGCTATGGTTACGAGTATTAATGCTGCCCTATAAATCCTATTATGGCAATCGGATTCGGTTAGGAATAGCTTCAAGTATCCAAACTGAATAGATTTATGTCCCAAGTCGGAATATTTGAGACTAATAGCGTGGTTTAAGGGATATTAGTCCTTTTAAGATGATCATTGTATATAGGCTGGCTAATATGTATAACACAACAAGAGTTTTATACCCCGTTCATATGGCGATGATCTGTACGATATTTTATTGTATTATTTTGGCAACGCATGTCAGTTTCATACCTACTGCATTTGTTTTTAAACGTATGATGTTGACGTGTGATCCTAACTTTTTACCGTAAAATATCGTATGTACATCATCGCATATAGGTACATATCAGCCATTTGGCAAGGTGTTAGATAAATTGATGACCCTGGGTGCACAGGATGTCCTTGTAGTCACTCGAGAAGGTCCATTTACAGCATTTTTACGGTTTGCTTGCACGTTCTTGTTTGCAACCTATTATTTACTTATGAGGGTGCAGCAAGTGGCGCCGTCTAGATTTGTTACGAAGTTACTGGAATCCCCGAAAATGTCGGATAAGAGTGAGACTGGCTGCTGATACTCTAGCAGCTAGTGTCACGGTCACGACGCATCAACGCGACGCTCCGCTAAAGTCTAGCGGAGCGTCGCGTTGATGGTTGCATGGCGACTGTCTTCTGATGACAGATGTTGTAGGAGAGTCACTTTTGTACCACGTCTACGACGTACTGCTATAATCTGGCACAATCCTGATGGTATTGAAGCTGCTGAACCACTAATACGAAGTTACAAAAATTATAAAAAAAATGGCGCTAGCTCTTTACACGATACTCTATTTACAGCCACACAAAAACAAAGATTCATAAAAGTTTTCATAAGTTCTTCAACATGTTTATTACAACATCAAACATTGTTATATCTCCATAAACAGGCTCAGATTTACAACTTCCAAACAACCAAATAGCTACGAGCAGTATGTTTATTATTCCCTTAACAGTAATTTAGGCATACATTTGTTATAACTAATGAAACCATACAAAGTTTTGTCCCGAACAACCCTTAAATGTTATTGACATTTGATACGGTGTCACTGTTTGAAGAGTAGGCAAAGATGTGTCATACAAGCGAAGAAAGTGTTTATGAAAACTTTGGGTGCACCTGAATGAGCTTTTTGTGGAAGTGTTTTTTATTTTTTATTTAATCTTCTTAAATCAATTTTTCTACCACTAAGAGTGCAGATAAGTTTCAGTAAAGAGACTATAAATGCTGAAACTAAAACTAGCTTTACACCTTTGTCTTCAATAGATTTATTTAATTGTATATAAATAGATATCTGAGGTCATCGGAAAACTTGAGACTAGAGATGCCGCTGCATTCCACCAGCTTTTATGACAAGTCTTTTACAGTTCAAGCAGTACGGTTATGGAATGCCTTGTACGGGTCGGTAAGGCGAGCTCAATCTTTGTCCACTTTTAAAATTCAGGTAAAAAACACTTCCTCTCTCCTTAAACATCATCATTACATAATACAGTTCCTTGCTCTTGTCTCATGTTTATTATTGTATATTGTATATATATATTGATATATACAGGGTGGAATTTTGTAATGCCACCTGGAGGGAAAGTACTCTTAATACTGCAGATAGAAAGTTTTACTCAAAGGAAACATTCCTTTATTTTTGAATAGAAAGCAAACTGCATTCAAAGATTTTCGAAAATTCTCTTCTCCCACACCCGGGAATCGAACCGGCTAAAATCTGAAAAAATTATACCCTGTACTTTTATTGCATCGATCATTAGGGTCAATTATAACGATGAAATCTCTCTAACAAACATGATAAATTAAATGGAAGGAAAACCAGGAAATCTTAAATTAATTTAATTATTTACAAAAAATGGTAAACTAACTAATTAGTTGCTCGAAATGGGCTCCATTCTCTTGGATACACAAATTTATTCTTTTAACGAATTCATTTTTAGTAACCTTTAATAAAGTGTTGTGGTGAATACTATAAATCGTATTCTGAACTTCAACTCTCAACTCGTTGTCATTCGCATAAGATTTCATGTAAATTTGATTTTTTACATATCCCCACAAAAAAAAATCTAATGGGGTGAGATCTGGCGATCTCGCAGGCCATCTGATTGTGCCGTTTGTACCAATCCAGGTATTAAAATGGTTATTAATGTAGGCAGTAGTGATTCTGCTGTTATGTGCTGGAGCACCATCTTGCTGTAGAATTATTTGGTTTTGCTCTTCCTCGGGGAAACCATTTAACTCGTTTCTTAAGAGATCCAGTATTTCAATATACTTGACAGTGTTTAAATGACCTTCGTACACGTGGACTAACACCACATTAAACTTCAAAAAATACGGTAGATTTGTGTCGAGTTTACATTAAAAGTGGAACACAACTCTTAGATCTTTACAATTAATAATAATATAACATTACACCACGCTTGTATTCCCCGAAGGGTTAGGCAGAGGTGTACCTATAGTAAACCCACATTTCGCCAGTTATGTTAAGTCCCGTGTAACAGGGGCCGAGCCTATTGCCATCAACCGGGCATAAATCCAGACTCCGGACTGTTACTGAGAAATTCCAGATGAAAAAACAAATAAAAATAATGATTATTAAAATGATTTTATGCGCACTGAATGCAATGGTTAGGTAAACAAACTAAATAATTCTACATTATATTAAGCCATAATAATGTCCAGTTCATATTACGCTAATAGGCATAACGGTGATATAAATTATTTACCATTTAAAACTATGTTATTAACATTGTTCTATTTGAATAATAATGTAGGCTTAACGTGGTTATTGCACAAATTAATTGTTTTAACGTTTATTCTAACGCACATTGTGCAAACTTCAAGGAAATTAAGGCATAATACCTATTAATGTATGGTTAGTATTATTTAATGTGTACGACACATTATGAAGTTTGGGGAACTCTAAATAATAATTTATATCTGAATGAAAACTGGAAGTGTTTTGGTAAAAGATTGGAAATACTATGAAACTTGCTAATGCTTCGCTCCTTTATCTGAATAATAACAGAGTAAATTCGGATAAAGCAAGACTAGGATAGTAATCGGTCTACTTTAAACATGATGCCTTGTTTGAAGTAGGCACCACCATTACATTGCATCACAAACCATAACATCACGCCTGTATTCCCCGAAGGGTAAAACAGAGGTGCACCTATAGTACACTCACATTTCACCAGTTGTGTTTATACCCCATAATGACGTCATTATCCTGTGTGTGTGCACCATCTTTATCCATCCCATTCAGTCTATTGCAAGCAACGTGAGACAGATTATCTGGAAATACTATTATTTTTCCTTTATATATTCTGCATTACCTACTGTTCTTCGTTGGACTCATCCGAAAATAGTAACCGCAGCATTTTCTGGTAACATAATCATAATCGGGGCTTAATAAACATGTTAAGCCTGTATTAGATAAGTAAGTATTCCTTTTGTTATGATATAACAAAGATGTGAGCAAATATTCAACAATCAATACTAACTAATTTATACAGTACATTTGAGATACATAGATACACTATTTACTTAGGTCTACTTATGTGTACATATGTAGGGCACGTTCAAAGGCCTTTACGGGTAACGAATTAATGAGAAATCTAAACTAATATTATTATAAACAGTCCTTTTGTTTCAAAATCATACTGTATAAATGTTTCTACTTTTTGATGCGCCAGGAGATAACCCAGCTTCGATCAATAATTATTGATATTATTGTCAATGTAGTTATGTTACATTGAGCAGAGGAATATAAGGCTTAAACACCAGTTTAATAAATCTATAACATACTTGCTTAAGAAAATACATTCAATAAACCTTTACCATTGTGTGGCCGAGATCTCTGCACCAATCAGAAAATACCTGGTTATCTTCAAAATTACTGAACTGATTTTCATGAATCAAAGCTAGGACCACCTGTTTAGGAGCAACGATGCTACAGATAGACACACAGAACTACAGAGCCGTCAAACTTATAAAACCCGTCTTTATACGTCGGGTTAAAAATGGAACAGCTTGCTTATCTTGTCACTTATAAACAGAGCACTGACTTTTTTAATAAATCCATATACAATTGTATACATATGGTGCCATAAGTCATTGATAGACTAGACCTTTGAAAGCTACACGCTGGTTGTCAGTTCTACCAATAAGACCAAAAACAACAGGAACAAACAGTCAAATAACAACCAATGCAGTGTAAAACTCGCGGGAACACGTTACGTCGCAAAAATCAAACGTCATCGCGGCTATGAAAATATTGTCAAAATTGGTGGATTTACATGAAAACACGACACGATGTGTATGTTACATGGATCATGTTGCAGCGGTGTTTTTGGCAGTATGTTTACACGCATTTTTATGTGAATGATGTTCTAAAATGTTCTAATATACACAATGTTTTATACGATTATTGTAGGTCGTTAGGGTTCCGTACCTCAAAAGGAAAAAACGGAACCCTTATAGGATCACTTATATCTGTCTGTCTGTCTGTCCGTCTGTCACAGCCAATTTGCTCCGAATCTACGAGACCGATTAAGTTTAAATTTGGTACACATGAATTTCTGTGACCCAAACACGGACGTAGTTTAACGTAAATAAATTAATTTTGAATATGGCGGTCTCTTTTGGAGGGGCAAATCAGAAATTTAAAAATAAAGTTCTGCAAACTGTACCGTGACATATCAGGGCTTGTTCGGTGGATTTTATAATTTTAAAATAAATACTTTAAAATTTATTTCACAAAATAGATGAAAATTTACCATTATACCTATTGATACATTATCTCCGAAAGTACTGAGCCTAAAATTAAAAAAAAATACAGAAAATATTTCTTTATATTACAGGAAAACCTATTTAAGACTTAAAATAACGTGGTAAATCTCTCAATATCGTCCGTACAAAATTATATTAGCAGTTGGAATGAATGAGGGAACACGCTTTTCAACTACAATGTTAAGTTAGTTCTTAGGATCAATTCATCCCACCTACGGAACCCTTCATTGTGCAAGGTCTGACATGCACTTGGCCGGTTTTTTTAAGAAAACATTTGTTTCTGAAATTGAAGTTACAACTGTGTTAAATGTTACGACAACATACCTTGTGATATATTGCAATTAAATTAAAGAAAATTTAAAACTTATATTTAAAGTAGACTTTGTAAACAAACATAATTATTACAAATTAGAGGATTATATCCCAGATAAGAAGGTTTGTTCCCACTAGTTCTACGGTAGAACTAATGGGAATTTTTTTCTCAAGACGTTTTTTTTTTTTTCTACGATATTAGGTATTACAACATAGTAGAACTATTGGAATTCTCTATTTACTTTATTATTTTTAGAAAAACGTATATTTTTACAGTATTTGTAAATATGTGAGCAATCTATCACATAATTCACTTATCTCTTCATTTTTAATTCTTTTTACATATTTTGTAATCAAATTACTATACAATCTTATTCTAGGTGCATCGTCTTCGCATATATTTCATGTACCTATACAAAATATTGTAAAACATTTTGAAAGAGTAACGGTGGAGTTTCTTGCCATACGAAACTACCTTTTGGAAGGGGCGACTAGAAACAATTCTATTTTTTTGTAACTTTTGACGTTCTAAAGTGCCTTTTATGTGCCTATTTGAAATAAATTATTTGACTTTGACATTGACTTTGAAGGTTCACTAACTTACCCTCCCTTATCAATCGTAATTATTGCCCTGTTCATTGTCAAGACATAGAACAAAGCTTTGTACTTATGTTAAGTTCCTGCTTCAAAAGCATTCAAAATCATGCTACTAACCTACGTTTTTGGAGCGTATGATATGCCAATTTTCACTACTGATATGTTGAATTTATAATCAAAATAATCCACATTGTTAAAAAAATATATAAATATGACAAATAAATTCACGAACAACGCAACATCAACATCGCATCTTGCTTCTAATTTCCTAATAAAAATATTTTCTAATTTAAAAATTTACTACACCCGAAGAACATCGAAGTGCGCCAACAAGCTTTCGATATAATTTTATTGGTTAGACCTTACTTTTATAGACCAAAGTGTGTTTATATCCGGGATAAAAGATGGTGTAAGATGCATTTAGGATTCTGTGCGGAGACGGAACTGTTGAATTCAATTGGATTATACACGTTACATATACTTTACACTTTGGCTAAGACGTTTTTAAAAGTAAAATTTACTTTTAAATAAAAAATAAGGAATGCGCTTTTCTCACCACGTTTGTTTGTAACTATTGTGTACGGTCAGCAACCGCACATTGTACTTTAGTTAGCCTAGTTACAAAATACTGCAAATATTGTTAAATAAGAAAATGTAGTATCATCACGGACGCAAGTACGTCAGTCTTCGGTTTAGCATCGAGCTCGCACAACATTCGCATTTTATACATTTTTATAACATTTTTTATTAAATTAATATAGTGTAGTTTATCATTAAATACTTTCTTAGAACATTAACATTTATTTTATTTACATTCAACATTACATGTAAGGCTTGACTTAGCGGCTCGAAGGACCAAAATGTAAGGGACATTTTGGTCCTTCGAGCCGCTAAGTGTAAAATCAGTACCGTGGTACGGTTTCACTCGCGGGAACATTTGTACAGAACATTAAAAACAGTGTTAACAGTGATATCGAGTGAGAGCACAGGTCGGGGTGGAGTATTAGCACTAGGCGTAAGCAGCGAATCCGGTGAGTACGTTCCATATTACCTACGTTACTACAATTTTGGAATTTTTGTGTACGCTAAGCACTGATAAACTACAATGTCTTCGTACGATGCTTTACTTAGCTCTCAGTCTACAACTCTCGACACTATCAAACGGATAGGTGAAAACTTTAAGAAAGATAGTCTTGCACGTAAAACCACTCTTGAGTATCATGATGACAGACTTGAAAAGCTGGAGGGGCATTGGGGTGAATTTAAAAGGAACGACATTCAGTTAGCCTTGTTTGAAGGCGAGAAGTCTGGACCTTACTACGAGAATCGCGTTTACGAGCGTTTGGAACAAATATATGAAGAAACGAAGACTATGATAAATAAGTCTAAGCAAAGAGTAATGGCGAGAATTGAAGACGAAAAATTTAATGCGTTCAGCCAGTTGCAAAAACAAGAAGGAAGGTTATGTGCTCCAGATAATGTTCCAGAGCAACAGGAGAGCAATGAGATCGCGGATGATATTAAGAAAACGTCAAATGAGGAGTTAGTGGTGAGCCAACAGGCTAAAGACATGATGAATGAGCAGCGGTCAAACATCAAGGCTTTTGAGAGAACGGTACGAAACATGAACATTGAAAATTTAAAAGAAAAGTGGCAACTTGAAGATAAATTGAAGACAGTCACACAACGCTGGGAAAAAGTCGATAGTGCTTATTGGAAGCTCGATAACATGTTAGTCGACACGCAAACATTTGAAAGTGATTATAACAGATTAGAAAGGCTGTATGAATTCAGCAAGGAACAAATTAACAAGAAGATTTGGGATAGCAAACACCAGGAAAAATCCACGCCCAAAATTGAGCTTCCGGTTTTCAGTGGTAGCTATGCCTAGGGGACAACATTTAAGGACTTATTCCTAGAAATCGTGCATCATAACACTTTTATCCCTAATGCTCAGAAAATGCAACATTTCAAAGCGAAATTGAAGGGAGAGCCGGAGCGATTAATACAGCACATGAACATTAGTGCTGATAATTACGAAGCCAGTTGGCAGATCCTTCAACAGAGGTACGATAATAAGAGGCAATTATTTACCTATCAAGCAAACAGTATATTAAATCTGCCCAACATACAAGCCCCAACGGCATCTCTACTGAAAAGGATGCATGATACGACTATCGAGTGCCTTGAGGCTATTAAGAATCTACAATACGATACTTCGAATTGGGATCCCTTAGTAGTCCACATTTTAATGCAAAAATTGGATTCAGACACACGCCAGTCTTTCAAGGAAACCATGGAAAATCCAAGGGAAATGCCACCATTAAAGGAGTTCCTGAAATTCATTGAAACCAAATTCATGTCAATGGAACCGGGTACAAACCCGAACCGCCCACGAAACTTTAACAGTCAACAGCAAAACATACAAACGAAAACAGTTCATAATGCAACATACAGTAAGCCTAAGGTGCAACAACAGAATATTCAAGTTGGAACTAAGAACATGCCGAGAACATTCCATAACAAGCAAACATATTTTCATAGTTGTCCAAAATGTAATAAGCAACACGGTCTCTATAATTGCAGAGAATTTTTAATTATGTCACCAGAAGAAAGGTTAAAGACCGCTAACAACCTACATGTATGTCTAAATTGCCTGTTTAGTCATAAAGGCGAAAAATGTACGTCGGAAAAAAAGTGCAAGCACTGCGATGAGCCGCATAGTAGCATTTTACATGAAGCGATTGGCGTTGCAAAAGCGAGTAGCGGCAGGGCTAATGTAGGTCAACAATTGAACACGCACTTAGCACATGACAACTCGAATGAGGTTTTGCTAGCCACGGCTCAGGTAAAGACGATAGCCAATGATGGATTCACGATCATTTTACGCGCTTTATTAGATCAGGGCTCCCAGGTCAGCCTTATTACAGAAAATGCTGCACAAAGACTGCAGTTGAAACGGAGCAAGATGAGCGCCGTGGTGTCAGGTGTTGGTGCGTCAGCCACCACCAAGTGTAAAGGAGTGCTTCATCTTAAGTGCCAAGCGTTACACGATGACTTTAACATTCACATTAAGGCGCTTATTATGCCGGCAATAACAAACAAACTGCCAAGTAAAACAGTAGGTAAAGGCAGTTTTAAACATATACAACATTTACAACTCGCCGACCCAGATTTCAATATATCTCAGGACATAGATCTATTATTGGGAGCCGATGTATACTCCGAGATACTATTAGAGGGGTTAATCAAAATAAACACGTCATCCATCATAGCACAACGGACTCATTTAGGCTGGGTAGTATGTGGTAACTACAAAACATTCAATTGCCATGTAATTGTCAACAACATTCAGGAGCTTGCCCAATTTTGGGAACAGGAGTCCTTGCAAGAAAACAATGAAGATATTATGGACCCTGACAACAAGTGCGAACACTTCTACAAGGAGACAACAAAACGACTTCCTGATGGGCGATACCAAGTTCGTCTCCCCCTTAAGGACAATTTTATTGAACATTTAGGAACATCGAAACCACAGGCCATAGCCCAATTTCAACAACTAGAGCGAAAAATGACCAAAAATCATGCGTTTGCAAATGATTATAAAGCATTTATAGAAGAATATGAAGAAATGGGTCACATGGAGCAAGTAGAAAGCAACACTAGGAACAAAAACATTGAATATTTTCTCCCACACCACGGGGTAGTGCGACCAGGTGCTATCACGACGAAACTAAGAGTTGTATTCAACGCGTCGGCGAAAACAAGTTCGAAACACAGTCTAAACGACTTAATGGAGGCGGGGCCGAATCTACAGAAAGGCATCCTTAGCATTTTGCTGAAATGGAGACAGTACAAATATGTATTAGGTTGGGGAAAAAGTCTTTTCGCATTATAGTATGTATGAACTTGTAATAAAATCTCTTTGGCTATACTATTTGTATCTGGCTGGTTTTGCTAATTGGGTTTGAATATTGTCAGTTGACAATATTCAAACCCAATTAGCTGACATATACAAACTACTAGAGGTAAAGTCTAGATTGTATGAGAAATATTTTATCATCGAAATAACATTACCATTAACAGGGGACACTCCATTCACTGTTTATAAAACAGTTCCTATACCGATGATAACAAATAACAAACATTCTCTTACAATGAAAACGAATTCAGAATATGTCGCAGTGAATATCAGAAAAGAGACATATATGCAGCTCACAGACAGAGACCTGGAACATTGTATTAAAATCGAACCAACTACATATGTCTGTTCATTAAACAAACCAACACGTAACATGAGAAATCATCAAATTCCATGCGAAATTGGTGCTGTAACAAACATTACATTATCAAAATGTACCTAAACATCAGAAACCTGCAACAACAAATGGACACCATTACAAAAACCGGACACCTGGCTCTATGTCTGCTGCACGGACTGCCAACTGCAAATCATCTGTGAAGGTCGTATGATTACCAAGGCAATACATTCGACGGGAATTTTAGAAGCCAAAGAAGGATGTATAATAAGAAATAATGAAGAAACATATTACACACAAGTTTACTACACAAACAACATTTATGTCAACCCGGAAATACCTCTGATAGATATGGAAGACATCAACAACTTAACATCTGTCCAGCCCATAGATTTATCAATCAAACTACAAAATACCCAATTTGCAAGAAACGATTATGGAAAACTTCATAATTCGTTGAAAGAATTGGAAGATGAAACGAGGCAGACAGAAATGTCGCAACACGATGTGCACCAATACGTAGTTTCGTACACTACGATGGGACTTCTGATCTTGTCAGTAGTTGTCGCGGGAGGAGCCTAAGTGTACTGCAAACGCTGCGGCAGAGTCGCCGCCGGCGCGTCCACCAGATTACCGCCACAGAAGCCACCAAGAGCTGCAGCATCCACTGAAAACATCGAACTGACCTCGATCAGAAATGCTACCTATGCGACACCTCATTCTTTTAACTTATAATTAATTTTATTCACATTGGTTTTATGATTGTTAGTTACATTAGTAAAATAATTTATAATAAGTTATCTTTATGATATCTTTTGCCCCGCCAAGATGTTCGGTCAGCAACTGCACATTGTACTTTAGTTAGCCTAGTTACAAAATACTGCAAATATTGTTAAATAAGAAAATGTAGTATCATCACGGACGCAAGTACGTCAGTCTTCGGTTTAGCATCGAGCTCGCACAACATTCGCATTTTATACATTTTTATAACATTTTTTATTAAATTAATTTAGTGTAGGTAGTTTATCATTAAATACTTTCTTAGAATATTAACATTTATTTTATTAACATTCAACATTACATGTAAGGCTTGCCCTTACATATTGAAAGCCAAATATTGCATTATTATAAGTCTAGGATTCCACGTAAATCAGGGATGGCTAAGATTAACATGAACACATTGGTTCTTTGCAGGTTCAAACCCAACAGATTGCGTAACATGCGCGCGGCGCTTGAGTCATTGCCGACGTTACTGAATCTGCCATTCTAGATATTATATTTATATAACATAGATAACGAAGTATTGAATTTATTTTATTTTGTTTATTTTTATCTCATTATCCTGCACTGGTTGACGTCATCACGCTGTCGCTGAAAACCAGCGCTTGGGCTCTGTCTCGCATAGGGTCACAGCATTATGCTGAGCGATGGCCGTTTTGCGTGAATGTGACGCATATTTTCCCTCAACTTGTTCTTTCGTGTTTGTGTTTTTATTTCTTTGCGTTATGTTTACCGCAAATAAACGTATTCTTCGTATTCTTTCTTTCCTTTCTTCTTTTCTAACAATTTCGTGCTTAAACTTTTAAGCACGAAATTGTTGGTTTGACCTGCTGTTAAAGTGAGTGGAAAGGGATTTCTTTCAGCCTCCAAGCAATAACATATCGATTATCGTAGGTATGACTTTTCAGCCTTTTTTTTTGTGGGAAATTATCAAATAACTTCTCCCGCTCTGGGCGGAGCGGGAGGGCGTGTCACACTTTTACTGACTAAAACCCACCCGTGTTCCTTCCGTTGCCTGTGTGCCAGGGCCACGATATCCCTTTCGGACAAACTCGCAACCCCGGCAGGCATTGGTTAGGACCAATGCCTGCTGGGGTTGCGAGTTTGTCCGGACCCCGTCAGTTTTTGCTGACATCTCTTTGAGGCGCGCGTGGAACACAACGCGCCGTCGACCCGGGCCTGGTCCTTATCGGATGGCGAGCTACCCATCGCTCACCGTCCGTAGGCCCGCGCCTACAGTGGCCGAAAATCGGCTTGCGACTCCCGACGCCTCCCGGCGCGAGGGCGCGAACCTTGCCACACCCTCACGCGTTCCGCCTCCTCCTTCGCAAGCATTACTGCTTCGCAGAAGGAGGTGACGGCCTCCCATGCACTCTCGCTCCGAACTAGGGCCGGATGCGAGAGATCGCCGCTGCCGATCGCCTCCGTGAGGACACAGCGGTGCTCCGCCCAAGCCGGGCAGAGCTCCACCGTATGCTCCACCGTGTCCTCTGGGCGATCCACACAGTGGTGACACCCGGGCGTTTCCTCCCGCTTTATCCTGAACAGGAACCTCCCGAAACAACCGTGTCCGGTGAGGACCTGTGTCCACTCCTCAAAACGACTTATCGATGGGGACTTATCGATGACTTTTAAGCCTGGAGAACTAAAACAGTTTTCTTTGTATAAAAATAACTTTATTATAAACTATATTATATATATAAACTATATTATAAATCCTGACTATATTGTCAACTTGCTTCGTTGCTCAATGATCACTGGCCCTGCACAGCCTTTTACCATTTAAAAATGACTTTTGCCATCCAGAAATAATGAGAATGTCATAACCAACATTTATAAGTGTTGCCATAGTTAATATAATACATTCAGTTGCCATAATGAAAATACATTTAAAAGTTTGTTACTTTTTATAAATAATTTGTTTTTTATCAGTGTTGTCACATTGGATATTATACTTCGGTATTAAGATAATACATTTTTTAAATTAAATCCAGACTTATCTCGTAATGACCGACAAGTTTTAATAGAATTCACAACTTATTTTCAATGAATGAGGCAAATGTATCTAGAAAATGCGCAATATTTATTTGAAATTAAAACATGAATTTGGAACAAGCTAACACTATGACATAATAATATCACGCATTATATAACAGAAAAAAAATGCTTATAACATACTGCTCGAAAGATAAGCAGGATATTTCCTCAATCCCACGATCAGCATACAGATAGCTATATCTAAACATTGTACCATTTTGAACCGCGTCTCTGTGTCTCTTACATCATGGTAACAGATGGCGCATTACGTTTTATCAAGATGAGGGTACGGTCCAATGGGGGCCAGGAATATATCTGTATTATGTTTTTTTTTTTTTTTTGTATTGCAATCTTTCTTTATTAGACGAAATGTATCGAGCATGGGAGTTTGATTTTGAGTGGTTTTGGAGTGTGGTGTCTCTTTCCTTCAATTCGCCTACTCCTTGCACGTTAATATGTAGTTTTAATTTCATTGGTTCTATTTTATTATCCATGACCCCGGCTAATTACCTTTGTGCTACAGTTCTTTAAGTACAGGTTGCTTCAAGATGTTATGAAATTAAAATATTTTCATAAAAGTTAAAGGCGAAACTGTATACGTACGTTAAATTAATGTCGCCACTCTGTAGCGGCACGCTGTATATATTATATATTAGTAAGTACTATCGTTCTTTTTTCATACTCGAATAAAGTACGATAGTACTTATTAATTCCATGTACTAGCTTGACAGGTGATAAACAAAAAAAAAAAAAACAAAAAAAATCAAAATCAATTTCTAATTAGATATAATATTTATTACAGAGGAATTGTCCTTTGGGCAATTTTTAATGTTGGTACAGTATTCTTAATTCACGAAGCGCCGCGCGCTTTACTTGTGGTTTCCAAGTGTGAACACACGCTGTGAATGTGTGTGTACGAGCAGGAGCTCCCGGTACCATCTGAGACAATGGCGAAGTCGGAAGTGTGTGTGTGCACGTGTGTATATTATGTGCTGACGATGACTCTATTCGTCTTCACGTACACATTCAGTTCGTACACTTGGTAACGAGAAGTAAAGCGCGCGTCGCGTCATGAGATAAAAATCCCCACCTACCAATCTTTAGTTGTGGAGGTTACCACCGCCTGAGACTGTCTATAATAACAAGAGGTTAGTTGATTTATTGCAGACTTAAGATATGAAAGTGGAAAGATTTGATCATTAACAAAGGAGCGTGCTTCGTAGCAGCAACTAAGATGGTGGTAGTCCGTAGTACTGACTCTTTCACAAGAGTTGTGCATTGTGCTACTCAAAACTAAAGAACTTTAGTCGTTAAAGTTATAAATTTATTGATAACGCTGATGCGCACACGGCAGTTTTTTTATTACTTCTATTATGTAAACCGCAGCACATTTTTCAGAATTTAATCAAAACCGCGCGCGTGACTGTCACGCGTTGGGTCTCTAGTGATTAGTTATTAACGCATTATTAACTAGTTTGTGGTTGCATTGTGTATGGACCCGATGGACCGCCATTAAAATACTAGTGCTCTGATAATTTGGCGATGTAAGTTTTGTAACTGGTTACTTTTGAGTAGCTTGTAGACGATGGGCCTGGAAGGAAGAAAAAACGGAGCTGTTCTCCTTTCCTAATACGTTGGATGATGGAGTCTCACACAGAGACATTGTCTAAATTAATAAATCCGGTTTAAACAATAACGATATTAAATAGAAACTAGCGCTAAACGTGAACATTTTGCAACAACTCAGCGAGTTCGGATTTGAATTCCCAACCGTTCAATCGTAAATTCAAACACGCGTAGCGGTATCGCCGCTGTTAATTCGATTAAATTGCAGTCATGCCATCATAGGCACAACAGAGCGATTCGCTGATGAAATGTCAATCTAGTCCATTCAATCCATGGATTTGTTGATGAAATGGCTACCCATGCCTGGTTTCTACAATCGCGAAAAACAAATCAAAACTTTAAATCGTAATTATAACTGGGATTTGAAAATACTTACTTACATTTTATAAATTACGTCGATAATGATGATGATACCAAACGTTTTTATTAGATACCTGAACAGCAGCCAGCCAAAAATACAGCAACATCATCGATCTACCGTCTCTAATAAAATATAGAGCAATACACCTGCGCCATGCTATTTAGGAAAGGGTCTTACTGAAACAATGACCCGACCTTATAAAAAAGCGTGCTCACTGTCCGAGGCAATGTCCCACTACTGCTCCGACAGAGGCAAGGTGTTAGAGACGATTTAATTTTAACATGGAATCCGGGGTAGTTTAAAATCAATTGAGTGTCTTTGGTCGAGATTTTAATAGAACGGGATAAAGTCGTTTCAGTTGCATTTGGATTCGATAGACGATGTTTTCTCGCTGTATCGGCTTTAATATTTGTTGTGGTCTGCGAGGAGGAAATTCAGACTAAGTTCAGTTCAGTTCAGTTTAAGTTTTAGATTTAAATTCTGCTCAGTTTTCAAACCACAAAGTTAAGTTAATCATTGAAAATGTTTATAATAACAGGTTTGCAACTAAAGCTATAGGAAAATCTTGAATAGCTACAATATTATTCATAAGAGCCACTGAATCTGACTATCAATAAACATGAATTCTCTCTTCTAGAAACGTTAACAAAAACAACACTATTATCTAATACCTGGAATAACCCAAACATCAACCAGTGTTCAATAACACGCAGTCATAGAACTTCCATACCTGATTATTCCAGTACCGGGAAATTAAGATAGAACTTTCTGAGTCAAGTCGATACTCTCCCTAAATAAAAATGTATCGCCAGACAGGTGGGCACTCAGAAACTTACAGATGGATAATAAAGCATTCTTAAAGTGGTGGCCGTTACAGGCGGCGTAATGAGGGTCAACACAATTATTATGGACATTAATTACCTACTAACGCGAGCGGTTCGCACAAACAGAAACTTGGAGTTCGTGTCAAAAGAAATTTTCTGTAAGTGACTGTGGAAAAAGGGTGTTTGTAATGCAGGGGAACGTCTGGAAAGGCATTGAGGAGAGCGGCAAATTATTTTGAGAAACAAAAGACATTGCCATTGTGACACAGCGTAGCATTCAATAAAATTGAAGCAACAGTAAACAAAACTTGCAAGTCTTTAGACGATGCAAGTCATTTTGCTTCAAAGTTATTGTATGCCATAGGTAAGGTCTAAACTTAAGGTCTAAGCTTAAGATCTAAACTTAGGGTCTAAACTTAACGTCTACACTTAAGGTCTAAACTTAAGGTCTAAACACGGGCGATTTTTTATCGCGTACTGGATTTTCAACACACTGCTTAACGACGAGACTTAAAAACGTAACAGTATATTTTTTTTACGCGCTGGGGTGTACTCTGTTGGATTGTCAATGGTTGGCTTAACCTTAAGGCATACCATAGGCAATTAAATTGCACCGTGTAAATCAGGCTTTACGACTCCTCACAAAATCCAATCCAATCAATCAAAAAAAAAAATCAAATACTTAGAGATGTCTGACTAAAACTTAAAATTGTTTCTGAGTTATTAAGTGGCTTAGTAACTTAGTACCTAGTACTAGGTTTATATACAACTAGTTTCTGCCCACGACTTCGTTTGTGACTGAAAAGCTTGACTTTTTTAGAGCTCCAAGGGACCGTAGACCTACGTATTTGATATTCATTTCAACTTAATAACTCCAAGCATTCCTGAGAAAAAGGGTCATGCCAGACTGACAGAGAGACGGACAACGAAGTGATCCTATACGAGTTTTTCCTTTTGAGGTACGGAACCCTAAAAACTGCCTCGTTGATCTATTGGCCGCAAGCGCATGAGGCCCTGGGTTCGATTCCCGGATCAGGCAAGTATTATTGGGTTTTCCATCTGGAATTTCTCATTTACAGTCCGAAGCCACCTGGGACTTAAACCTAATTGGCGATATTTAATGTGGGTGTTCTATAGGTAGGTACACCTCTGCATGACACTTCCTGGAATACAGACGTGATGCTATGTTATCTTTATAAAACATAAATACATACATAAACTCACGCCTTCTTCCCAAAGGAGTAGACATAAACTATAGAACGCCACCTGCTATGCAACGACATACTCCTTTTGGTTCGTTATACAACTGGTCATACACGCACGCCTGTTCCGAATACTGCACACCTGAGCTTTCTGAAGAACATCACTAATTAGGTCACTATTATGTCCTTTTAGGGCATAATCTTTCCCGGCGTTTCCACTCACATCTGCCTTGTCAATACCTTTTGTTAGTCACCTTTCATTCATCCTCTCAACATGACTAAACCATCTAAGAATACTTTTAATTTTTTTGTCACTACATCTTTTAAACCGCGCCATTGCCTTATCACAACATTTTCAGCCTTTCATAGTCACCACACATACTTCGCAAGGAACACATTTACACAGCATTGATTCTAATTTCATGCTTCTTTGGCCACACCCAACATTCAATTCCATACATAAGCGTGGGTACCAGCACACCATTGTGAACAGCCAGTCGAGCCTTTTTGGGCATCGACTGGTTGGTCACAATCTTATGTATAGCACAATTCACTTTATTTCCCGCATTTACTCTTTATAAAACTTCCCTGTATGCTACGTTTGTAATTATGGTCTCAGCAGTCAAAATAAGAGACTCAGGACTGGAAACGAGCAAGTGACGTAGAGTTGTCTGTGTGAGAAGTAGGTAGTCCTGAGTTAGACTCCGCAGTCTTCAGTAGCAATTTCCTATTGCTTGCTAAATATAACAGTAGATTATGCAGAACAGACTGACGGCCAATAGGGCCGAAAGGATCTGGAGTGGCGACCGCATACCGGAAGACGTAGTGTTAGAAGGCCTTCCACAAGGTGGACCGAGGACTTTGTGAATCACAGAACCGGTTGAAGTGGCGATGTTTGGGGGAGGCTTATGTCCAACAGTGGATGTATTTCGGCTGATATGAGGATGCGATAAAACTACAAACTAACAGTTTCTTCCTTTACTTGTGTTTCTAGGTCAACGGGAAGTACCCTATAGATTTAGATTAATTTGCGTGTATCAAAGTATGTCGCATAAATGGTATTATTTTATTGCATTGACTTAGAAGTTTGATTTTTTTTAGCTCCAGGGCACCGTAGATCGTATGTATTTGATATTAATTTCAACTTCATATCTCCACGCGTTCCTGAGAAAAAGGGTGTTGATTGACAGACAGACGGGTGGACAATGAAGTGTTTTTTTTTCAAAATCAGTATAAGCACATGAAAATGTCCCAAAAGTTAAGGATATTCTCTTAAGACCGATTTCATGTAGCTACTATGGTTAAGGTACCGTTACAGTCCCATCTCAAAAATCCACCCTGTATATGTCATGATGATTGAAGCTTAGCCCTATAAAGATAAAGCGTGATGATTAAATTTATAACTATCTGCAATGTTCTAGCCGTTTGGCTCGAATTTTTACAATTTACTGTAAATTAGAGAGCAATAAAAACATAATGCAATATTCCTCATCCCCCATAGCAAATAGCGTGATAATATAAAGCCTACCAACTGAAAAGGCTTATAGGAATTATCTATGCAAAATTTGACAAGAATCTATCTGGCAAAATGTGCGTGATGCTGGAACGTACATTCTGACAAACAGGCAAAAAATATTTTTTCGGCATTAGAATCGATCTCAGACTTCTTAGATTTTCAGATCTTAGATTTTTTCAAAAAGATTCAATGTACAATTTTGACTTTTGTACGATTTTATTATATGATAAGTGACCTAATATTAAACTATTTTTAAACACAGAAAGACTCAGACACTTTTAACTTCACTACTAACTAATGCTAAACTTTCTTTGCCCTAGCAGCGAACGTTTTGAAACTTATGTTAGGTTTCACATAATTATGGCGATGTTAATTGCACAGAATTTCTTTGGACCGCTGACCTTGTCAAGGCTGCAGGAATCCACTGGATGCAAGAAGCACAGAACTGATCGAAGTGGCGATGCTTAGGGGAGACCTATGTCCAGCAGTGGACGTCTTTTGGCTGAAAGGATGATGCTATGGACAATTTCTCAACTCGATTCACGAATCATACCAATGAAACAAGGTTTATTTTGGCATAAGGTAAGGCTTAAGGTAAGCAGGTACTTTTAGGGTCAAAGTACCCGCTCACCATCCTTAACTTGTGACGTTATAAAAATATAAAAGGGTTGACGATTCAGCGGTACGGCAACGTGGCAAACTGCGAGCTGGCAAATAGATTTGTAGCTACAGCAATTTTCAATTGTCCTCGCACCCCGACCATTGTTAGCAGTGTCTGTGCTTTATTTATTACTCTGTGGACCTATTGTCATACTGGCCGAATTTTAATTAGTTATACTATGGATATGTTAATTATTAATATTGGGTTGTTTATGTTATTTGAAAAACTAAAAACAATGGGTTGTCCTTCATAAAATATTATGCTGAGATTGTCAAAATAAATCACAATAAAAGCAAACTTCGTATTTGTATGTTTTTCTTCTATTTATATTTAAATATTGCTGGCAGAAGGTTTTGTTAATCAACATTGAAATCTTATTTTTATTCTATTATATTATTATTTTATATATTAATCTAAATTATGTGGATTCTGAATGGCCTGCCTAAGTTTTGATAAAAATAAACTAAACATTTTCAGTACATTCAAGCGGCTTACATCACAGGGTGTTTTAAACACGAGTGAGTTTAAATAGAATCACACAGTTTTTTATAATAAGTTTTACCTGTCAGAATGGGCATGTTATTCACCCCGCAACGTTATTTGCGTTGGTACACTCAATTTACAACACTTAATTTTGAAAAAAGTAAATTTCTCACATCGGGACTGCAATTGACTTTTAATTGATAATTATAAATTAAATAGTCATTATGATTCCTTATCATCTATATATTTATGTATTTATATATACTTTATTGTACACCACAAAAATACAAAACAAAAAATAAATCAAACACTACAAAATATACAACGGGCGGCCTTATCACTTTCTGCGATACCTCTTCCAGGCAACCTTGGAATGGACAGTGATTTGTCTGGACATAAAGTGGGGCTGTCCTTGGTGCAAATATTAATTACACAGTATTTTAAAATAGATACACAAATATATACATATCCTAAATAACATATTTGTAATAGCGGAACATAAAAAAACTGGCCAAGTGCGAGTCGGACTCGTGCACGATGGGTTCCGTACCATTATCTATAAAAACGGCAAAAAAAATCACGTTTGTTGTATGGGAGCCCCCCTTAAATATTTGTTTTATTTTAATTTAATTATTTATTTTTAAAGTGAATATACAACTAAATATTCTGTGAATATTTCAAGCGTCTACCTGTTGCCGTTATCAATATCGAGCAAAAACGAGCAAAAAAATCACGTTTGTTGTATGGGAGCCCCCTTAAATATTGATTTTATTCTGTTTTTTAGTATTTGTTGTCGTAGCGGTAACAGAAATACATCATCTGTGAAATTTCAACTGTCTAACTACCACGGTTCATGACACAGCCTGCATGACACAGCATGATACAGCCTGGTGACAGACAGACAGACAGATGGTGGAGCTTTAGTAATAGGGTTCCTGTTTTACCCTTTGGGTACGGAACCCTAAAAAGGTAAAAAGGAATTAAAATACCTTATAGTTGTAAAATCTAGTATTTAGTTTGTTATTTAAAATTACACCTTTTAAAATTAAAATGAGATCACATTTAATATTAATTTTGCGAGAAAAAATTTTATTCGTGAAAAATGTACTTTCTTGATTTTTAAGGTAACCAAGAAAAGTTGAAAAAGCTAATTAAAAAACATTTTTTTAAATAAAAATAATACAAATTAATATCGTTTGTTTCCTCCACGTGCTGTTATTAAAGTTTCCGCCTTTCCATGCTGAGAATGATTGTTATTATATTGATACGAGCTGGGTTTCAGGGTTTAACTATTCGACTCAGCAGGTCCCAGACGTGTTTTATCGCATTCATATCCGGTGACCTCGCCGGCAACCCCATATCTGTGATATTCACATTATTAAGATAATTATGCTTGTACAGACGGCTACACAAGCTATACATTTCCATTAAAAGCTGATCTCCCATTATATAGGATTTCCGTACAATGAGAGGTCAGCGTATACTGGAAATGTATAGCTTGATGTGTAGCCGTGTGTATGAGCAGTATGCGCATGCGGCCGAGCATTATCCTGCATCAAAACGAAGTCGCCACCGATAAAGGGCTCAAACGGTACCACATTTTCTTCTAAAATGTCTCTTATATGACGAGCCGCAGTCAGACTTCGTCCATCGGTCACGACCAGGTCCGTACGAGCTCCCAAACATATCCCCTCCCAAACCATTATCGAACCTCCACCATATGATAGGCCACTGTAGTTTTAAAATTTGTCTGATTATATCGTTCTCCTTTGCGTGTATATATTTTTTGTCTTCCGTCAACTTGATTTAAAATAATTCTGCACTCATCACTAAATAATATTTTACCCCATTGGTCCGTGGTCCAAAGTCGATGTTCCCGAGCAAAAGTTAGTCTATTTCTATGATGATATATCTCAAATTTTGGAGCCTTCGGGCACCTGTGAACTAAAACCAGCTTCTTTGAATCTTCTTCGTACCGTACGCTCACTTACTGTGACATCTCGAACTTCCTCAAGCTCATTGTTGGCTTGGACGGCCGTTAGACGTGGGTTCCTACGTAAGCGAAGGTGAATGAAACGATCTCTGCTCGAAGTACGTCTTTTTCTGCCTTGTCCCGGTCTTCTCACAAAAGCATTAGTCTCTCTGAATCGTTAGATTCTGCGACAAATAGTTGAAACAGGTCGGTGAAGAATTCTTGCGATCACTCTGTGGGTTTGATCATTTCTCCTCATCTCAAGTGCCCTGGCAATCTCAGTTGCGCTCAAGTCGGGCATAATGAAGTCCTTGACTTTCAAAAAGATTGAAAAGTAAAAAAAAAATAATGAAACTGATTTTTAGGGTTCCGTACCCAAACGGTAAAACGCCCCTATTACTAAGGCTCCGTTGTCCATCCGTCTGTCACCAGGCTGTATCTCATGAACCGTGATAGTTAGACAGTTGAAATTTTCACAGATTATGTATTTCTGTTGTTGCTATAACAACAAATACTAAAAAACAGAAAAAAAATATTTAAGGGGGCTCCCATACAACAAACGTGATTTTTTTACTCATTTTTGCTCAATATTGATAACGGCAACAGGTAGACGCTTGAAATATTCACAGAATATTTAGTTATATATTTACTTTAAAAATAAAATATTAAATTAAAATAAAATAAATATTTAATTTTTCCCATACAACAAACGTGATTTTTTTGGCATTTTTATAGATAGTGGTACAGAACCCTTCGTGCGCGAGTCCGACTCGCACTAGGCCGGTTTTTATTAATGAAGATTTTATGAAATTTTAAACCAAAACCATAAAATGATGAATAAGGGAAAATCGCTCGAAATAATGTAAGTACGAATAAAGTTAAAACAATCGCATAACAGGTTACGTTCAATTGTTTTCTCAATTTCAAATAATTATTTCTAAAATAAAATGATTTAACAACCAGCCAGTAATGTTACACAAATGGTTTCCACCCATCAGCATTTAGAGTTTATTTCCCGGAAGGTTTATTACATTAATATATAGAACTTACTTAAAATTAAAAAATCTCGATGTTTTGTGAAGTAGTAAAAACCTTGCAAACCAGTGTTAGCTATAGTTAAAACAAAAAAGTAAACAATAATTATAAGAAACTACAAGAATCTATTGATTCAGAGACACACAGTCCTACTTCGAAGTCTGGCGAGCCAGAAAATATCCAGCATGTACATTGTACAATCTAAACGATTTTCAACGTCTGTCTTTGACATCGTTGCCAATAAATTGTCTGAGAAATATTATTTTTAGATTTTTCTTTTTACTCCTAGATACAATTTTAAGTTTATATTCGCGTATCAATATCGAAATAGAAATAAAGTACCAGATTTTTTTGTCTTTATTCGCCATGTTTTAGTGTTTGTGTTTATGTTGTTTGTTATTATATTGATGTTACTGAGTGGAAGGTTAAACATTTTTAATTATTTGTTTAGTTTCGAACAAAGTATGGGATTTATTATTTGACTTGTGGTCTAGCACTGTTTACAGCAGAGCATAAGTCTCTTACTTACCGTAATACTCAATCTTTCACTCTTCCACATCTAATGCATGATTTACTATCTCAAGTGATAACTTTAATAATAATCATGACGCAGTGTTTATCTGATGAGGAGGGAGGAAACGCATGTGACTAGGATGTAATAAATAATAAAACGTAATTTTATATGTTCACATACATTTATAAGAATTGTTATTTTCTGAATTTTATCTTTGAATTTGAATTTGAATTGTAAGTTATTACTTTGTTGCTGTGCCCTAACAGGGTCCATAACTGTACTTTAGCTTTAAGCCATATATAACATCTTTTATGCACATTATGGTATGCAAATAAATGAATATGAATATGGATGGATTGTGTGAGGAATGATATGAAAGACAAGGGAGTGAATGATAGCGTGTCAGTTGACTGGGGAAAATGGAAGAAGAAAACGTGGCAAGGCAAGAAGATGATGGTGATTATAACTTGTAGTGTTCATCTGTTAATTTGTTTAAATGGTGAATACTGATAAATATTTATTTTACGGTGAACACTGATAAATATTTATTAAAAGGTGAACACTGATAAATATTTATTAAATTGTGAACACTGATAAATATTTATTAAATAAGTTTATACTTACAGGGTCCAATTTAATTAGCTAGCGAAACTCCGCAGACGTGATGGGTATCGATATCTAAACATGATAATACGAAGAAAAAAAAAGATTTGATGCTTTTTTTTCTGGGGTCTATGTGGTAGTGTAGTTACTTGAAGTAGTTGAGAAAATCTGACCCTCTATAATTAATAGGTATGTCATATCGGTCCCGTTCCAAACGTTTTAGATCAAATAAATGTATATTTATGACAGGAATAAAAAATATAGCAAAATGGAACAACCACAAGAATTATTGTTATACAAAAAAACACGATTCTAGACTAGTGACCGTCTAAAAATATCATATTCTGTATGTTTCTAAATGCCTAACGCAAGTTTTTAATTGCCTTAATTGCCCTTCATTTTTCTGACTAATAATAAGATTCTTTGTAAATTAAATTCAAATTAAATATTTTGTTACTCCAAATTAATTTGATAAATAATGTACTAGATAAGATAATTTCTTTATTTGTATAGAATGCAGGTATTACAATGATTGTGTTAGTTTTAGATATATTTCCAGTACATTCTGCCTGTTGGCATACAAAAATTTGTTAACTTAGGTACAGATAATTTAAAAACTAGGAATCTACTTATATTCAAAATGAGATCATTGATCAGCTAAGTCTAATATATAATACATAATAAATGAGATAAGGTGAATCAAATATTACAATTCATCATTTATAAAATCGGTAACAGAGTAATAACATTTCTCTGTCAGCAACGATGACAGGAATTTCTTGAATTGTTTTAATGCTGATCCTTAATACAATTTGGCAAATTGTTAAATATAATAGGTGCCATACCAATAATGTTTAAGCAAAGCAGTGCTGTATCTACCAGTAAACAATAGACTCTGATATTTTGATCTCAAGGCAGCAGTTCGCATCCTCGTATCATTTAATGCCGGAAATAGATGTTTGTTAGTTTTAACAAATATAGCTATTTCGAGAATATATATATACTAGGAAAAGTTAGTATTTTGTGTTTTTTGAAAAAAGGAATGCAACTATCTGTAACCTTGAGACCAAAAATGGATCGTATGCACCGTTTTTTGGGCTTTAAATATAGACTCCCTTTTGGAACAATTACCCCAGAATACTACACCAAACCTTAGAACAGAGACCACCAAACCGTGATATGCAACCATTAGTGTATCAACGTTAACTTTCTTGGACAGATTGTAGAGAGCATACGCAGACGTGCTTAATCTTTTGCAAACTTCTTCAGCCTGCGGTTTCCAGGTTAATTGACTGTCAATCAAAATACCCAAAAATTTTGCCACTTTAACGCTATCAATAGTTTGTCCTTTATAATTAATTTTTAGGTTTAAATGAAGAATTTTTTTATAGAAATGCATTATACTCGTATTTCTTTTATTGAGGTTTATGATAAGATTATTATCGTTGAGCCAGTTTATTATTAGTTTTAGAGAATTATTTATTTCATCTTCATAAAGCTCTTTGTTGAGGCAGTCTATCAGGGTCGTACTGTCATCGGCAAATAACACACAAGGGTATGGGATGTGTCGGGGTAGGTCGTTTATATACAGTAAGAATAATAATGGCCCTAGAACGCTACCTTGCGGAATGCCATATTTAATTTCCCTAGGACCAGATAGATATTTAAGCTCACGTTTTGATTCGACGCACATTTTAGAAATTTCTGTGTATTGAAGACGTCCACTTAGATACGATTCTATTAGACGTAGAGCATTCCCTCGTATACCGCAAGCATCAAGTTTGACCAAAAGCGTTTCGTGGTTCACGTAATCAAAAGCTTTGGTCATATCGGTAAAAAAGGCACAAATTGGTATTTTTTTATCCACATTAACCATTATTTTATGTATTAAATCGTATATGGCCATATTTATATTTTTATTTTTACGAAAACCTTTTTGTTCCTCACATAATACATTGCTAGCTGCGCCACATGTTTTCACCCGCATAAATCTCAATCCCATGGGAATATCGGGATAAAAAGTAGTCAATCAAGGTCATGGGCTACCCACATGCCAAATTTCATCCAAATCCGTTCAGCCGTTTTAGCGTGAAAGCGTAACAAACAAACTCACTTTCACATTTATTTTAGTTAAGATTATGATTAAAGTGGATACTAATAAAAATTGGCAGTCTGTACCCTGATGCAGTTGGTAAAGTCATGCCCAACTACAGTACTGCCTTACAGGTTAACGTTTATATTGTAATTCAATCAGATAATTATGAATGTAAACAAAAACATACACACCTGCACCCAATTGAGTATTACACTTTCTATACAGCCCGAAGGATTTTGGAGGAAATCCCTAATCCACATGTTTGAAAAATTCGTTTGCTCGACAACGTAATAAACGCAATTAATGTTGTTGAATTGTCGAAATGTAATTATCCCACAGATTTGTTTATCCAAACAAAATACTATTTTATTTGAAAAATTCCCTTTACAAAATTAGCATACAAAAGTATTCAAGAACTTGTATCGTCGATCGTGCCTATGTGGGTAGTTGTAAGTTGTTGCAAACATCTAGAATGTTTCCTGAGGCGTTTCATAAGAATTCCCAACAAACTTTGACTCGCCACGAAAATATTTACAATGGCAAGAATATTGTATACAGCTGTTTAACTAGTTTCAAGAGTTTTTTTATGAAACTCTTTCAGGTAAAAAAAGAAGGCTTTTTATGGGTTGAAAAGAATATAGTGGAGTTTAAAATCATATTAGAGGGTGCTTTTAAGTACCCCGTACTTAAACGTTGGGCTAGCTAAGCATTAACGTTACGTGTTATTATAGGAACTTCGATGATTTACAAATACATATGACGGTGGTTCGAGTGGGCTGAGACACCACGTGTCGCTGCTGAATCTTTATATGTTGGTCCTCCATCATGGGCGTGTACGTGTAGGTGTTTGAAAAATAATACTCGCAAAATAACGCACTTAATTTAGTCACAAATGTCACAACAAAGTTTAATCATAAAAAATAAATCAATTCACAATAATGATTAAATCAATTCACAATATTTTTAAGTTTGCATTTAGAGCCAATGGATTTGTGCGTATGCACCGCATAACGATCGCATCAAAAGAGAGTTATCCTTCCGCCGCCATGACACTCACAACCCCATTCGGTGTTACCCGCTCTAAATAAAAATACTACCAAAGAAATAAATTCTAAACCACAGAGTAAAAATAATCGATTACAACTTTTAAAAAGTGCTACAAAAACTCGACTAAATCATCGCGCGCTGTCACATACATATGAGGCTCAAAAGCTATATAAGCGTAGGTACCTGTAAAACTGAAGTCCCATCCGATCCGCGCAGGCGTCCCTCAGGGGTCTCTGCTGGCTCCGCTTATATTCACGGTATTCACCAGTGACATCCCAAAATGTAGAAAGGCGCAGTTAGCTCTGTCCGCATCCTACAGACCGAAGTCGACAGACTCGGTGCCTGGTTTAGGAAGTGCAGGATCGAGGTCAATCCTGATAAGAGCCAAGTGGTCCTCTTTTCTAGACCCCGGCGTACACCCGCCCTGACCCGACAGATCACCATGTTAGGCAAACCTATCCCTTGGGAGAAGCGAGCCAAATATCTCGGTGTGATCATAGATCATCACATTTCGTTCGCTGAGCACACAAAGCAGGTGCGTTCGCGCGCCGCTTTCGCTCTCGGTAGGCTTCATTGCGTTCTCAACTCACGCAGCAAGTTGTCCCTTAAGGGCAAATTGCGTATTTACACAGCGTGCATCCGTCCGATTATGCCTGTGCTGTTTTCGCACACGCCGGTCCCCACCTCATTAATAGAATGCAGGCACTTCAAAACCGATTTCTCCGTAAAATTACGGACGCTCCTTGGTTTGTTCGGAACGAAACCCTTCATCTAGATCTTAAAATCCCCACCATTAAGCAGTTTATGAAACGCGCGACAAAGCGGTTCTTCGAGCCCGCAGATAGAAATCGCAACCTCTTGGTTGTGCAGGCCGCTAGCTATAGGCCTTCTCAGATTAGTCAGACTCGCCGACCTAGGCATACTCTCTTAGACCCAGCTGACCCCATTACTCTTGTTCAGTAAAGCGATAGGGCCACAAGTACAGTGCACAAATCACACAAACCGTCATTCCGTCCTCGCCGCCGAGGTACCACGCGAAGTTGAAGACTTAATTGTTCCCCCCGTCCCTTGCACATCGAACCGCCAGCCCCCAGGCTGAGTGAGCCGTAGCATTTAGTAGTAATCCCCGTTAATAATCATGAATCTAAACTTTTGATCCAGCCTGTCCCCAACTTGCTGTTATTCCCCAACGACGCCCTAAGCCGAGGTTCGTACCCCACAGGGGGTGCCCTTAGAGCGCTGTCGTTTAGTTTTAATAAATATATTTACGCTCCTGGCTGGAGGCTTTAAGCTTACACCTTAGGGCAGCCACAGGAAAGTCCGGTTAAGTAGTCACGGCCTCTCAAGGCCACCTACGAGATGCCATACAAAAAAATAAATTAAAAAAAAACTGAAGTGTACTTCGGTGTACGTGTTACCGTTAATAAATACAGTGTGAGTCTTCATAATGTGCATATATTGAAATTAGGTAAACTAAGCTTAATTATATCGACGCATTTTTTTTAATGAATAAAATACAAAAAACCGGCCAAGTGCGAGTTGGACTCGCGCACGAAGGGTTCCGTACCATTATCAATAAAAACGGCAAAAAAATCACGTTTGTTGTATGGGAGCCCCCCTTAAATATTTGTTTTATTTTAATATAATTAATGATTTTTAAAGTGAATATATAACTAAATATTCTGTGAATATTTACAGAATATTTAGTTATATATTCTAACTAAATATTCTGTAAATATTTCAAGTGTCTACCTGTTACCGTTATCAATATCGAGCAAAAACGAGCAAAAAAATCACGTTTGTTGTATGGGAGCCCCCTTAAATATTTATGTTATTCTAGTTTTTAGTATTTGTTGCTATAGCGGCAACAGAAATACATCATCTGTGAAAATTTCAACTGTCTAGCTATCACGGATCATGAGATACAGCCTGGTGACAGACAGACAGACAGACAGACGGCGGAGCCTTAGTAATAGGGTTCCCATTTTACCCTTTGGGTACGGAACCCTAACAACAAAGCAGTTCTATATCCACCATTTTTCACCAAGTTTCCCTCATTTCGATATGTGCACATTATCAAGACTCACCCTGTATATTAACGATAAACAACTCCTCATGCCATTTCCAATTAAATCGTAAAATTTAATGTTGAAATTAAACATTTTCTTTCAGGTTTAGAACCTTAAAATTGTGAACAATCATTGTGGTGAACTATTGAGAAAATACACCTATGTTTAAATAATATATAAATTCGAAAACAACGCAAACTTTTGTTTTTGCAGGTTATATTTCAATTACAGGAACGTAACTCCGAACTATTTACACTTTAAACTATTTCATTAAAAAGCGTTCGTTCTGGATACACTCGTTTTTATTTCGCAATGCAAATAGGTGGGGCAAGCTTTGTTCAAAAACTTTTTTATTTATTTTGGTTGTTGAAGCACATTTTATTAAGAGGATGGACGTCTTTACGCACGTCACTACGAGTATACATTTTTTTTTGTTGGTGCTCCAGCACTCTTGGCCAAACGCAGCGTAGCACTGGTTTGACTGCCAATTTCAACTATTGAAGCGTTTAAATAAAGTCGAAAATAAAGAAACTAATCACTATAGTCCGTAAGATCATCAGTTTGCTGTTCAGAGCAACTGTCTCTGCTAACTTCCATATGTACGTTATAAAATAACTAGCGAACCGTTCCCGCTTTACACGGCTTTTACGATTCTTTACAAGACATGGAGATTTCTTTATTATAAGTAATTTTAATATTAATGTTAATAAATTTTCTAAATGATAGTGAAAACCGCATCAAAATCCTTTGCGGAATTGAGAAGAACAACTTAAAACTTTAATTTATAATATGTAATAATAATACCAGCCTATTATATTGTCTCACTACAGGGCAAAAACATTTATAAAATATTATAATAAATAAATTATTATTATATTATAGACCTTCCTACAGCATAATGCAACTTAGCTAAAATTCCGCCAATACATATCGACACAATTAGTAACGCCAAAGTAATGGTGTCAAACCTATGACGCGGGCTCGCTCTCACGTAATCAGTTTTCAGTACATTAACTCGATTAAGTGCAACGCGAGTAATTTCGAAACTGTGCATGTTTCTAAATAATTCCGTTTTCTGTAATAGTATTGGGGTGTTTACATATTATAAAAGAAAGAAATAATAAATTGTTTATCCTGCACAAATAAAACGAGCATTACTCATTGAAGCAGTAAAAACAAAAGCGAAAAAATTAAAAGATTTAAAATTAAAAAGTTGTCTATGTCAGGTTATGTCAGCACAGAGTTTTTGATATCAGGTTGCAATGTGTAATGTCAGGTCTGGTTACTAAAATTACAAAAATATGCATAATAAAATCATTAAATATTAAACACAAAAATAGATAAATTGTTATTTAGATCGACTGCCTTGTTAGTTTACTGGTGTCAAGTCACAGTTGAGGTAAGATACAGATACTGTATCCTACCATATCTGACTATCTTTCGGGAAATTGTTTAATTAGAGTAACCAATTAGATATTTAATACCACTGGATCGCAAAAATTCCGGGTCGCTAATAAATGGCATGATAGTTTCTTAAATACATAAGACTAATTTGCAAAACTATAGTTTATTGTAGATGACTGATTTATATGTTATATATAAAAAATGTGTTACACGTTTTGTACACTATATAACTTTAATTACCTATATACAACAAAATATGAAAATTTCGCTTCTAACTTATGACAACAAAAATACACTTCGCAGTAAATCATAAACAATAAAAGATTTTTTAGAAACCAACATTACTGTAATATCTAATGCAACATATTCCAGTAAATAAATATTATTTTTTTGATTTGATACCTTCGTTTTCAGAAGAATTTGCCCTGCAGTGCAAAAAAATTCCCCTACAAGACAACCTGCCTATTCATACCTCACCCAATTCATTCTGCAGCAAACATGTAGAATATTCTATCTAGCAAGACTTTGCGGAGGCTTCAGATCTTTCACGTGAAGGCTCGGTCCTTTCATCAGGCAGCTGACAAAGACGCAGTAATCCTGCCGGTCCTGTTCCTGAAAGGAGCGTGAAAGGCGTGGCGTTGATTGTAAGTCCTCGCTTTAATACACGCGTGCCTGTAAGCATGTACAAGGGCTGAAAGGTTGTTCAAGAAAATGTTGTGAGTTTTTTGGAATTGTGTGTTTTCAGTAAGCTATTGTTTCAAGTTAAAGATGATGAAAAAAGAATGTCGCACAGATAAAATTTATTAATATAACATAACTTCACGCCTTTTTCCCCGAGGGGTTAGGCAGAGGTGGACCTATTATAGTACGCCCACATTTCGCACGTTATTGTTTATCAATGATTTAATAAAAAATATTTTTCAGTTCATGAGCTGTGTCAAGTTATACTTACTCTATCTTGTACTTACGTGATAGGAAACAGACAGACATATCTTCAAAGCAAGTCATTTAGCTTTTGTATCGATTGATCCCGCAGCCAAAATTATAGCTATACTCACCCCGCTGAATTACGGTTGCTTTTTAGGGTTCCGTACCCAAAGGGTAAAACGGGAACCCTATTACTAAGGCTTCGCCGTCTGTCTGTCTATCTGCCTGTCTGTCTGCCTGTCACCAGGCTGTTTCTAATGAACCGTGATAGTTAGACAGTTGAAATTTTCACAGATGATGTATTTCTGTTGCCGCTATAACAAAAAATACTAAAAACAGAATAAAATAAATATTTAAGGGGGCTCCCATACAACAAACGTGTTTTTTTTGCTCGTTTTTGCTCGATATTGATAACGGCAACAGGTAGACACTTGAAATATTCACAGAATATTTAGTTATATATTCACTTTAAAAATAAATAATTAAATTAAAATAAAACAAATATTTAATGGGGGCTCCAATACAACAAACGTGATTTTTTTGCCGTTTTTATAGATAAAGGTACGGAACCCTTCGTGCGCGAGTCCAACTCGCACTTGGCCGGATTTTTGTTAACAGGTCTCCAGCTGTTAAAAAAAAAACCGGCCAAGTGCGAGCGCCTCCGCGCTACCACTATTAAAATTGCAATACTTGAGCTAAATGGTTCGATATTACTAAAATGTTACAAGAGACAAGTTAGCGTTATAATAGGTTGGTATTGAAAGCCCTCAGTACGCAAAAAGGTAAGCATTCACGTTTTACTGTTAATTAAGAGTTTTAGACGGTCGCCCATCGGATTAGTATTTGTGTTCTACCCGACTTTCAAATGGCAAAGAGGAACAGTTGGGCTTTTGCTTAGAATAACATAAAAAAAAAACAATATTTGCATGTGTAAACACCTTTTTTATGTACCTACTTTCTAAGCATTTAAACGATTTTGTTTTCTTTTTAAATTGTAGGCATCTGCAGCGTTATTGAAAGGAGAGAGTACACTGGTTTATTGGATAAGTTAAAGAAATATAGAATCTACATGCCATCATAAAAATGTCATACACCGATCATGTCACCATCGGTACAGTATCCATCTTCATCGTACCAAACATGTGATTATCTAGTTTGAGTAATGTGTTTTTGACGTCTAGATATTTATTGGTATAAACTAGTTATCTCAGAAATGATTCAGACGTGTGGCGAGAGAGGTATTCTTTTAAAACTTGTGATAATCATAAGATCTCTGTAATTATATGCTGTTAATACTGCATGAAAATAAATTGAAATAACGTACGTGTACTTTCCCTCTATGAATACCCACCTTAGTATTTTGAGGAACACAAGACTACACAAAACAAAAATGACACAAAGTAAACAAAATAATAATTGCCTACAAATAATGAGGTAACATAACATTACGGCTGTCAGTATTCCCAGAAGAGTTAGGCAGAGGTGTACCTCTAGTGCACCCAAATTTCACCACTTATATTTAAATCCCATGTAATAGGGGGCAAGACTATTGCCAACCAATCCTGGCGCCGCGCTGCTAGTATGCTACTGAGAAATTCCTATAATATATTATGTACCTATACATATTATATATAACCGCGTTGTTCTGCTAAACTCTGAAAAGAATTTTGATGTGGTTTTCACTATCATTTAGAGAATTTATTCCGGAAGATTTGTGTGTTTATTAAATTAATATTAAACTTACATCTAAGACAAGATAAGATAATTTATATGCTTAAAACATGGTATACATCGGTGTTATTATAGAAAATGAGATCATGTTTTGCTTAAAATTAAAGCATGCAAACTTAGACGATTATACAAATAAATCTCCACTTCCTTTGTGAAGTCGTAAAAACTTTGCAAAGCACGGGCACGTGGTTCGCTTACAAAATAAATAAGACTATTCTTATCGTATACTATTGAACTACGGTTACAACATTATTCATTATTTTATCCGTCTTTAGTTTATTTTATTTTTTAATTTAACTGCTCATAGTCTAGACAATGTTTTAATTGTTATATAATGAAAACACTTTTTCATGTGCTTCTCGATTGTAACAATAACAATTAATGTAATGCGCATTTGCATATGGCAATACCACCCAAAGACTGCGAGACAGGCTCGACCTAGTGTGGAGTTCTTAGGTAAAGTACTTCCTTTGCTTCTTATCTAATAATGTAAACCTAGCTTTTAATGTAGGTAGACTATAAGAAAATGTAAAGCACTTCTTTTTTATTTTATTTTTTAAATAAACAAACATTATGGTCACAAAAACCGTAAAAAAGTCACAACATTAATAAACTTCACATTTTCATAATCCGCCAACTTTATTTCATCCGACTTACAAGCGTGATTTAGCATTAGAAAGATCGGCGACTGAGTGGCAGACTCGCTGGAGTCTAGGTGAATAGCAGAAATAAGCAAAAAAAGGTTACGGCGACGCTCGTAATGGGCAATATCAACGTCTAGAGAACCTGCGTTTGTCACGGCTAGGGTATGATGTAGGTTAGATTTAGAAGGGCAACTTTGTAGAAGAATTAAAACTAAGACATAATAACGTACTTAGGTCCTCTTAAAAGTTGATTCAAAGATATGATGGCGAGAGGGCCTAGAAAAATTGACATTCTGTGAGTGATAACGATGATGAAAAAAAGTATTGGATTGATATAAACTACCAAAAACCTTATGTTAGTCCGGTTGAAAGTCGTTGTAGAAATTCGAAATGCATCCGGCCTGCGCAGTGGTCTTTGGCTTCGAATAGTATCGGGTTCGATACCTACCCGAGACATATTTACGAGTAGGTATATTAACTACGAATCAGGCAACGTATTTTTTTTTTAATTGCGTGTTGTATTGAATGGATGCTAGCTACGCGTTGCTACGATGTAACAAAAGAAAGAACATTACATCAACTCGATTATAAATTAACTGTTAATAGCGCGTTGATCAAATCTCAGGTCATGGCATGCTAGGTCAGACTCCAGAGGTCTAATTATGTGCTTTGTTTAAGTGTAAGGAACTATAATTTATAAAATAAATAACAGTTGCTACGCATTCGTACCATCACAAAACGACTGTGAACTCTCTACCGGGCTAGGTGTTTACTCCATGTCAATCTCCACGTCAACATCTTTTGGATAGAGATGAACGACAATCCCATTTTTTCTATCTAAGAGTAAGTAATCCATTTCATTGACCATATTTTTCTGAAGTTATACTTCTGATAAAGGATTCTTCATAACAAAGGACTCAAAATACTAGGAGCAGAATTTATAGGAACCGTCTCACAGTCAGTTGCGCAACGTTTGACTGAGAAAAGTTTGGATCATCAAGTTTTCTTTTAGCCCGACGTTTTTTAAATGAGTTTATATGTTTCAGGTTCACAATAAAGAATTGTTTAATATTGAACGATGTTAGTAGATAATTGTTCCGACTTTTTATTGTGTCACAATTTATGTAGGTATATTTGAAAATCTATTGTATGTACACAAAAATATATAAAATTTTAATAATATATTCGATATTCATATGGAATGAACACAATCTTGCTGTACTTACATCGCACTCGCCTCCACAGAGTAGGCAACTCGTTCATGTATACGCTTTTACAACAACCTTCCCATTGGCATTCGAAACTTACCCATCGATTTAAAAGCTGTATTAAAACCAAACTGTGTAAAAAAGGGTACTATAAAATTTCTGATTATTTAGAAGACAGAGCTGGCAAAAGGATTGAGCTGCTTGCTCTGCTAAGCCTTTTGATAAAATCGTAAAATTTTATATTTTTAAAATCATCATTATAATGTACCATTTTATATACATATTGACATTGCTGAATATTATATACAAAATGACATGAATATTATTTACTTTGAAAAGTATTATAATTCCTTTAAATATTGAAAAAGCGAAAAAAAAATGTTTATGTTTTTTCTTTTTTCAGTTAGTTTTAATGATGGTCTGGCATTTTGAGTACTTTATGGGGCCTACTCAAAAGTCAAATCGTTAAGCTCCTTAAGTCCTGAGTTGAACTGCACGAATACTGTTGTTAACTAATCTATTAACTGTGACATTTATCAAATAAAATTATGAGAATGCTCACAACAATGATAATTAACTATTGAGACTTAGGTTGAAACTACAACAGCAACTACTTACCTACTAATAGTTCGGTTCCTAGCATCTGTTCTATTAACTGTGATTATATCAAATAAAATTATGAGAATGCTCAAGATATTTAATAAAAAAAAACAACTGCAAAATAGTATCATAACTAAAAATAAACTATATTTATAACATAAAAAAAACTATAACTATACTAATGTTCACTGGCGCTATTTTAGGGAATGCTGTTGATCCCAAGGGATGACCATTTATTATTCCAGAGCAATTCACTATTGTAACTACCCTTAGCTTTTGTGTTTGTCTTTCTGTTACTTAAATGCTCCAATGGACATACTAAAATTAAATCTAATGAAAATACCAAAACAGTAAAAGAAACAAACTTGAGTTTGATTCCACTGACAAAATCTAAATGTCAACACTTGGGACTTAAGACATTCTAACACATACCTATACATATCTAACTGCACCTACAAGTACACACTGAACTCACCTATATACGAGTAAACTTACCTAATGCCAGTTAAAATCTAAATATCGAAAACACCTCATGTCTGCTCATTTATAGGAATACTACTTGTGTGTTTCTATGCTTGTTGTCTGGAAATCTTGGGTGAACTACGACTAACTAGTTTCACTCATGGCTGTTGAGTATGGTATCAGTCATTATAATGATCGGACTGGTTTCAGACTTGTGTTAAGGATTGGATAGCAAGTAGGAAGTGGTAGTTCTAGCGGATTTTATATAGGTCAAATCCTTTCTCTGTAGTCGGGGTACTGTAGCATTATGAGGGATCTCAACTGTAAATAGTCGAGTGATGCTAAACATCTCACAATTAGTTAGTCGCTAAGCACAACTCTAAAACGTGGTACAACACTAATAATCTAAGATCACTCGGTGATTTCTACATCCACCTGCACAACTAGCAGAAGCTATTACTTAACCCCAAGTTCTGAGTGCCCCAATATAGGCATTCTACGTCCAGGCTGAGGGCTGGACATCTGCATTCTACAAGCTGTTCCATCTGCACGCTGCTCCTAACTGCACGCTGCACGTGTGCTAGCCTGTGCGCTATCGGCGTCCTGCAGCCTACTACCGACGCGCGGAGACGCGGTGTTACGGAGGCCCGACCGGCCTCATGCTTACCCTGTGCCGGTAAAACCCCTAGGTCTACCACGTGCTGCCAAGGACGGTACCCTTCCTGATCTAAGTGTGATAGTGCTCAGACCAGTGAACAGTCTGCCTTACCCGCAACCTAGCCGTGTTACTAATAATTATATGTATTAACTGAATCTGAGTTTCCTTTATCTCTGACCTATCCGTTAACGGCTAGCGCAGCCTCCCTGCAAAGCCCTAGCCGTTACACTACGGAACCCTAGAAACATCTCTGGGATTTGGACTCATATCTCGAAGACTGAGGAAATAGATTTGATTTCATAATATCACGAGTCTTAGATAAACCCCATGGATAAACTACAATAGAATATTAATATTATTTACCTACATAAGAAAAAGAGTTTTCCAGGTTCTCATTACGTTTACTCAAAGGCTTCTGAAGCCATTGGAAATTTATCTATTGTCCTCGCATTCATTTATAAGTGAAGTAAGCTGAAGTAATTAATCTATTATAGAAAGTGACGTCATAGGAATGTGGCTTCTAGGATGTGAAATATGTATTTATTTACTTAAAGTTTTATCCACAATAGAGCACGCAAAATGCCAAAAAAGCAGCTCAGAGGGTATTGAATGTGGAGCTAGAAGTTGTGTGTTAATTAAAAGTAAAAAAAGATTTTTTGCTATTCCGAAAATTATTTTTAGGACTCTGTAGTTTTGTGATGAGAAGGTGGTCTCAGGAGTTCTATCAATCCCTACCTAGTAGTTATTTACTGCATTTTGTGGAACTATTCTGCTCATCACGTCGAAGATCCCCATCAGATCTTCACCAAATTTCTATGAGACCAACTTGAAATTATAATATAATAATAATAATATCATCCTTTATTTATTGATAAACTAAAACTAATTACTATTGCACGTCGGTGTCTTCCTCAATCAGCGCGTCCTTTGACGCACAGGCCTCTCCCAGGCTCCTCCATTTGTCACGGTCTCATGTATCTCTAGCCCACAGGGCACCAGCAGCCTCCACTATGTCGTCGTTCCAGCGTTTGCATTGTCCTCCTCTACTTCTTTTCGATCCAACTCTAATTTGCCATTCCGTCACAGCTTTAGACCACTTATTGTTCCTATCTCGGAGCGTAAGACCAGCCCATCTCCATTTCAGTATTTTTGTATGAAAGGTAGGATGCTTTAGTTAAGTAATTTTCCTCAGATCTTTAGATCTCTTTTTGTCTGTGTGCTGTGTTCCATGCCTCTTTGGCAAGACGTAATTTTCTGCAGGGTTTTTTGAGTCAATGCCCATACTTGACTCAATTTAAAGTTACTACCTTTCAAATAAAAAAAGAACCATCGAAATTGGATCTCTTACGGTGGAGACATCCAGTAGACCTATTGTTGGCCGTTTTTGGCGGAAGTATCAAAAATCCCTGATGACAAAAAAAATATATAAATTTGCAAACTCTGTATACAAAGTTTCGTCCAGATCGGTTGTAAAATACGACCTGAAGAGGAGTACCAACAAACTGACAGACAAAAACAATTTTTTCCAAACTTGAAGCTGAGACACTTAGCTCGCTCGATCAATAAAAGTTACCGTCTTCAAAAAGGAGAAGGTTATCTAATCAACGTGCATTTTTTATAAATATATGTTGAGTAAGAGGTCACTTATCAGCCATGGACATGGTCATAGTAAACACCTTATCTCACCATTGAGGGAGCAGGCAGTACAATGGTGTTTTTATGACCCCCGTAAAAGATTCAACGGTATTAGTCGGTTGAATATCAGGTAACTTTTACTGTCCCATGAAAGTAAGTCCCAAGTAAATAGGTTAACGTCCAAAATAATACAGGTCGGCTGTTAAAAGTGTTGACATGGGTATGAGTTCATTGGTTTTGTAAACAATGCATACTAGAAGTTTCTCGATCTCGTTGTTCAGGAAAGTGTATCGTAAAAGTGGGTAATATAGGTTAGATGGATAGCTGGTGTTATCTCAACTGTGCTCTAACATAGCTTGCTAATAAAATGTACTGTGATCCAAATTGTTGTTATCTTATCCACTCCTTAAGTCAGTGTTAGTTCCTTAATTATTTATGAAATAAATAAATATATTAAATGAAATTGTTTATTCCGTAAATAGAATAACGGGATGACTTTTAAACATCATATTAAAATGACTGACGGATGCTGGTATAACAGGATTACGGTAACCATACTGTAATTCTGCCATTCCAGAGCCCTTTATTAAAAAGAGAAAAATATCTAAATCGTTAACTTCACTGCCAAAATTTATTTTATGTTCCTTTATTGTGTGCCTCAATCCGGGTCGAATTTTATATTCTTTCTTTTTTCACTGGACATCCATTTCTTTCCTGTGTGATCATTATAATGTTTACACATGAAAGAAATGCGCAGCTAGTATAATAATAAATGCGAGAATATTTCTTGTCGTGGTCTCTTCTTCATCGTGTCGATGGCATGACAGTGTATTTAATATTGCTGACCCAAAACCTTCACCACTTCCACGGCATCATCAATGCCAGTGCAGAGGTGGCTATGGCTGCATTTATTGGGCCTTGCTGTGGTAATTATTAGTTGGTTAGCAACTGGTAAAGGGGTTGACTGGCCCAGAGTACACTGGATGTACAAGACTTACTGCTATGTGTCGTTTGGTACTGGAAGTATTTTAGTAGGTATGTAAGTAAGTATGTACTAGAAAAGCAACCCCAATTCGGGTTGCTTTCCCAATTGGGTTATTCAAATAATCTGCAGAAGATTATAAACGGGGTTAAAAGAGTTCTATTTTAATTTAGTTGTTAGATCGACTAATCTTTTACCGATCTAGGTCGAGATAGGTTTGTCGAAATATTAAAAAATATTAATGGGATATAAATATTGATTGAAACTAATTGGAACACCAACTTATAATTTATAGTATTTAATTAATTAAAGGAAATAATATTTAAGATTTTGTGGCGATTTGAGAGAAGATTGACCTATAGACCTATTATGAGTACGTATGTTTAGGTATATTTGACCTCGTTTCTGCTTTATCACCCTTAGGTTGAAATTCACATGCATGTCATAAAACGACAAGGTCTATTTGTCTATGTATCAACTAGGTAATTTCAACCTTACTGAAGTTTTAATTTACCGGGATTTTTTCTCAAAAGTGACTATACCTACTCTCGAAATAAAAGGCATACTATCACATTCTTTCCAAACACAGACTCCCAAACAACTTCGTATAACACTTTTCCCCTAACACCATAGCTGGATTCAGCAGTATACGATCACTAATTACTCACCATCAAGCGTTCAATTTCATAAGTTTTCGATGGCGCATATAATTCATCAGCTATAAAGCAGCAAGGACTGCCAGCACCTTGTAGCATGAATATTGTATGAGTTTTGACTGGGAGCGCACCGATGCCATTATGAACGCGCGAACTCATGAAATTTAGATGGACAAGGATGGAGCCAGTGGTCAGTACATGAGAAGTTATTGATGGTACTGTATCGGTAGTAAGGGGTCCGGTTTTTATGGCTGATCTTGGACCCTAAGTTTCTTGATAATTTTGCTAAGTTTATTCGAAAATGTTTTCTGTGCTAACTAGTGTGACATCTAGGCTTTTCACAGTTATTTCATCTCAGGCAGCAACCTTAAAATAACGCGAGTAAATATCTGCATTGTTATGAATAATCTGCGGTAAAATTTATGAAACGGCTGGGACCTATAAGAAAACTGCTTGACAACACTGTGGTTTAAGAAGAAAAGTAGATATTACTACCAACGTATTATTCTATACGGTTCAAGACCGTACGTAGCATAGTGAAAAACTATTGTCTCTTGAATTCATTCATCTTCATTCTTCTCTAATTGAATGCAGCTAACAAAACTGTTTTAGTTTCCACTTAATATATACCTCAACTATCCTGTAATTCTCCCAACACATGGACCATCTGCCACCCTGTACGAACTTGTTTTCTTTGCCAGTTACGTGAAAAATGCAGCATGCAATTCATACCTGAAGATCTGTCTACGATAGGGTAGACGTCTGTAAATTGTATTTGGTTTATCAGCAATTGCTTTATGAAAGTATTATTTATGGCGACTAAAACAACGCTTGGTGGTGACCCTCAAAAACATGAAAACATTTGTGACTCAAAATCACAAAAAAAATCGGTTGTCTGTAAAGTCGGTTTACTGACGATAGTTCCACGTGACAACGTCATAAGAATCGCCGCAATTATCGTTGCTATAAACAATTGACACCACATTCACTTTTCACTGCACTTCATACTTGACGAAAACATGTAAATGTATTATTGTATAGCAGCTGTCCACGCGGACGCATCGCTCACTCAAGTAGGAGAGAGACAGATGTCGAACGCTGCCGAACGCGGAGGCCGATTGTGCCTCTTTGTCACTCGTTCCGCGCTCTCGCTTGCACTTGAAGCCTTAAATGGAACGCCTCAGAGCGAGGTAACGCCGCATGAGAGGTAACGCCGCATGAGTCATGTTTTTTCGTGCGTGCAGCCGGCTCCATCGAATTATAGGACATTGTCACGTCAAATATATTGGTACGAAGAAACCTGGTTCCTCAAAAAGAAGAGCTAGTCCGAAGTAAGAGGAACTTCTTTTTTTGCGCAAAATGTTCTCATTAAAGCATTAGTAAAGGAAACCGATTCAAAATATCCAGGTTGTAGTCCACCGAAAAATCCGATATACATTTACACACTCGTCAAATATATATTTTTAAATCACAAATGTAGTCTATCAAGCCACGTTATCTGAATTTAATTGGGCATCATTTGCGGATTCAATGTGGGAATTTAAATGAGGCATTATTTATTGGGAAAACATCATATTCATAACGTTTAGTAGGCACGAGTTTTTCATTTCAATCAATTTTAACATTCGAATTGAATATGCGTTTTTGTAATTACTAACGTGACGATATTATCGATGATGTCCTCGGCACCACGATAACACATTCCAGTAAAATGTATGGAAATATACGAAGACGCTTTTAAATTTTCGTCTACGGTAACCTTATAGCGTGCAGTCGTCCACGTATTTCCATACATTTTTTGGACGGTGGACGTAGAGGTCCACGATAATACCGTCACGTCAGAAATCATAAAAACGAACAGTATATTTTGTTTGAAATTACTTTAAAAAATTCTTGCCACGTGTACAACGTGCAAAAAGTTTTTATATATTTTGAAATGAAATGAAAACTAATTCAAATTCGTTTTATAAATATTTTAAATTTAAAAAGTAGGTAAAGTAGCAATCAAAGTAAATAGTTTTCTTAACAGCAAAGTCAAAGTCAAATAACTTATTTAAAATAGGCACATAAAAGGCACTTTTGAACGATTCAAAATCACAATTTACAAGAAAATAGAACTTATTTTAGCTGCCCTTTCCAAAAGGTTGTTTCTTATGGAGAAGAATGGGCAAGAAAATCCACATTTACTCTTTTAATAGGTTTAACAATATTTTGTATACATCCACAGTTCAAAATGTAATCACTACGGATTCGTAATAACAGTTACATCTAGAAAACGATCATTAATTTAATATGAAGTAAATATGGTTTTAACATACTGAACTCGGCAACATATAAGTTGTTGAATATAATTTAATTTACCAAATACCTTAACGTTAGCTTTCAATAAATTGCTGACCAAAGTATGAAATAATCTAGCAGTAGACCTAAATGGAATTGCTAGCGCTGCGATATGAAGGATATAATATTATGCCTGCCTCGTTGGTGTAGTGTTCACAAGTGATACCAGTCAATAAGCCAGACTTAAACATAACTAGATAAATGACCTACATTTTGCTAGGTTCCTTCTATAATAGGTGCACCTCTGCCTAACACTTCGGGGATTACAGGCGTCATGTTATGTTATTATGTTTTACAGTAATGAAAATTATTATTGTCAACTTTACTGCCAATATCAACAATTCTGAATTAATTTCTGTTAAAACCATTTAGATAACTCTTCTAAATTCACATTACATATCTCAACAAAGGTCATCTTTGATCTAATGTATACGTGTACTTCATATTTATTCTCAAGCCAAGTTCAAGTATCATTAAAAGTTGATTTTGTTTAAGTTACACTTTTTCTTGTTATATTTAGATGTATTACTCGATTAGAGCGAGACAAAATACACTTTAAAGATACTTTAAGCTCAGCCAAATTCCATTGAAACTTTTGACGCGATATCAGCTTTGTGCTAAATTGAATAAATTCGGCTTAACTGAGATTAAAGTCCTTGTGTAAAAATAGTTCGGCCCCTGACTGATGTTCAGTGGATCGTGAGAAAATGTTCATAGGAAGTTGAAGTCTGAAGTCGTTTTGGTAATGAAGCCGCGGCTGCGAATGGGAAGACTGGAGATTCGACTTCTTGAAAAGTTGGAGCTATTTTCTTAATTCTCACTTTAAAATTCAGATTATAGCCGGCCTGTGAATTCGGAAATGTTTGAATAGTCTCGTTTCTGCGTTTTATTTTTATTTTGTGAAGCAAGACTGTGTTTAGTATTCAAAACTCAGTTTACCGCATCTTGAGTAAATATGTGACGCAAATTTTAATCGCGTTCGATCTCTCTATGCGAATTACAAACGTTCTAGTAGGTGTACGGTCACGTGTACAGTAGAACAAGAAAACAAAGTATTATAATCATCGAATATTCGTAGAATGATATGAATAATACGTATCAAAACTTATCTCACAATGATAACCAAACCAATGCCAATGATAAAAAACAATTCTTCTCCTAAATTCCAAATAATCGTGTCAAACAAAACCTCTACATAGAGACAGACTACCTTGTAACGTATCTATCAACCGTTGTACAAATGGTCGAGTCCTTACTTTATGATCGCTATTAATCCGTACCTATTTATCTACACATAATGTTAAGTGACAAACCAAAATATTTAGAGGTTTGTTTTGGTCAAAAATAAACTAAAATGTCTCATTGATGAAGCGCAAACATTGTCGTGTTTTAACAAAGTTTTATAAGTTGACACTTTATTAAGTATTATTTTACAAAATCATTACCGTCTTTGGCATGTTTCGGAATAAGACTCCCTTATAAAACTAGTTACATTTTAATAAGAATCGAGAATGAAAATTTCAATGCAATGCAGAGATAGTGATTTAGTGATAGATTGAAAACTTCCTGCAAACTTATTTATTTACATCTTGGAGGTTTCTTGGGTAGGAATGAGAGCAACCATCTGGTTTCCGCGAAATTGTCTATTCATAAAATATAAATTTTCGATTAGCGGGAAATACGTGTGCCAAGTTTTGTTATTGAGGTATTTTATTTCGTAGAAAAAAAGAACGGTTACTTTTATCATTTTTTTTTTATATTAATTTTAAATCTAGTACCGTACGCAAAATACGAGCTTGGAAAACGAGATACGGACACCAGCCTGCTATACTATACTAGACCTAGTACTTCAGTTTGATTACACACATCGGCATTGTGTTCAATTTCATTCTACCCAGTTGGAAGCAACAAATTCATCAAAGTTACATTGAATTTAATGGCATTACTCAACTATCAACTGTTCTACATACATTTCCGTCCTACATTATTAGATTACTAACTAGTTTGATGGACATCTTTCACACGAATGAACAATACAATACAGATAAATTCAAATTTCTATATTATTAATCAAATGTCTTGTTTCCAAACTTCACTTTGATACTCGTATTGAAAGAAGAAAGAGAAAATTAATTTGATTTGTCACAGAAAAACTTGCATACAAAAACATATCTAATAAACCCGAAGGTAAACATTACACAAAACAGATCTACATAAAATCACGAGCACAAAAAACAAATAGTCGGCAGCTGCACGTCATGACTTTGACACTCCGGCTTGCACTCAGCATCATGCTGTGCTATGGGGGCCCACAACACAGCGCTGATTTTATTGATTAAAACAATGCTTATAATTAATAACCATCACCACGTAATTCTAATAAAGCATTCATGATAATGGGCGATTAACGAGAAGCGAGTAGAGCTAGCTACTAAAAACGAGCAGCAAGCGCGCGACGGTCACGAGCGATTACTCCCTGGTATGCGTATGTACCAAGCGAGCGAGTGAGTGCTCTGTCCGCCAAGCGAGCGTCGCTGAGTGACTACTCTCTTGCCGCTCGACAAACGAGTACTCGCCGGCGCGGCGGCGGCGGTGTGAACAGTCAGCAATCAACTATTAATATTATGAATCTCTTTTACTGCACGGAAACTACAAATTTTGTTCGTTTCTTGAGCGAGACAATAGTTGATAGCTAGTCGCTTCCTCGCAGTGGGACAGGTGTCTTAAAGAAAAACATTTTTACCTACAATACTCAATATTTTTATTGCATTCCACTTGTAGGTATTCTTAGGTGGTAAACTTATAATTAGATCATGGACCCTGTCGGACACAGCAAATAAGTGATTTAGGAGAGAAGAAGCATTTGTTAATTATATAACATTACTTAGCAAAACTACTATAGGTATTATAATAATGATGTTGGTATTTTCTGAGGTAGGTTGAGAGATGTACTAATAATTAATAAAGACAAGTAAAATTTAAAGTCTCGAGTACAAGTTATGACTTTATAAGGCTATCACTTAGATACTTGTTGAAAATTGTCTAAGTTGCTTTAAAAATAATTATGTTAATTTTCTCATCTTTTTTTATTGTTGCGGGTATTTTATTATATAATTTAATGGAATTTACATAGGGGCTTGTAGAGTGCATTTTTAATCGAGAACTTGGTGCGTACTTTATGTTTTGTCACTTTGGGCTACTCAAAGGATATAACAGATTGGAACACAAAAGTAGGCTTTCATTTAAAGCAAAGTGTAGCACCGGGTCGTCCTGTGAAAAGCCGATTTTAATCACGAGCAATTTCGACGGACTACCCACTGTGTCTGTTTGTGGGATAGTGTGTGCGTGAGATGGGGTGTGTTTGTGTGTGTGCTTGTGCGATCTGAGTACACAATTTGTCTTACTTTTAGTGGTAATTCTACTTTAAGAGGTTCCGTAGTACTGAGGGTTTTTGTTCGGCAGTGTCATTTGTATCATTATTGCTACATGATTGTGCAAATACCTATTTTATTGCCCTGTTGATGACTTAATAGCTGTTATAGCTAATTGTAGTTCTTCTTTTGGGTTTAAAATTTTAAACGGTGTTGCATTAAAAATGTATTTTAAATGATTTCCAATCCTTTCGAGGAAACAGTAGTGGTGTTATGTTATGTGTTTTAAATAATGTATAATGTACCACGCACACAACTTTTTTCATGCAAATTACTATTACGATTAAAATCAATAAGTCACACAATATCAATTCAATGATTGATTTCAATGTGGTTTTCCATTGGTTTGCTCTGGTTCATGATTATTACACTTCACGCGTTATAAGGTAATCACTGAACCCGCGTTTGAACTGTTCATTTCCTCTAGCGATTTATGTTTTGGAATATTGATATTCTTTTGGTTTTATGGAACAGCTCTCACTTACATCTTGCTCTCATTTATAGAGAAGTTAATCAAGCGTCCTTTTGCAAGTAGATATACTTAGTCAGCAACAAAAATCGATGAACTCTTCAGTTTTTGAAATCTAAAGTCTTGAGCAAAATATTTAATCAAAATCAGAACAGAAGTAAAAATTTTAGAATAACTATTAATTCTTATACTATTATTAAATTAATATGAAATGCAGAAAAGCAGTAATTACTTTGTTTCAATTTTGATGATGTGTTAATGTGACATTGTTAATGGACTTTTGTTGCTGACCGTACCAAGATACCTCTACCACACATTAAAATTGGTTGAATATTACTTAAGTGACCACCATGCCAATGTTAACAGACAGAGAACACTAAATTATTACATTGAATACAAACAATTACTCGTCAATTTCCAAAAAAAAACAAGGGAAAAAGAAGAAGTTTGCTTCTTGTATTTTTGACAAGCTTTGGAAAAACGAAAATATGTGAATGATGTATGTGTGAGTATTCTTCGTGTATTTGGCTTCAAGGTACCTATTTATAACAGAAGAGCATATTGTATTATTTTCTGCTTACATACTTCCGTACACACTTTTATACCGAGATCCAATTTTTCTGATAACAGTAATGCAATACATTGTTATCTTTTTCGGACGATAGAAATGAGAGTTCGTACGACTGGTAACAGAAGTATTTCTCCGAATGGCCTACATTATTTAAAAACCTAAAGCATCAAAGGACAAAAGAGACGAAAAATAAAGAAACGTTAATATTGTTAATATTGTAATAATTTAATTGTTTAATTTAATTGCTTAGTATGTAATTGTTTAAAATGTTGCCATGTAATTACCTAGCGATTACTGCTTAAAAATGCGATTGAGAATTTTGATAACAAAATATATTTGCCTGAAATACATAAACTTAATTACTAAATTACCCAGTAATTTCTCAGATAAAGCTGTCAGAGCTCTGTTAGCTAAGTAAACTGGAACATTCAACACAGGCAGAGAAGAAGCGTTGCAGAACGTTGATATTTCATAAAATACTGTTAAAAAGCTTAGGTACTTACTTTTTCCACTGAATTCCATGCATAATACAATCAACGGGCTAAAAAATGGTGGAAAAACTTGTAAATTCTTCGCAAATTCCCCTGAACTTGTGTTTAAATTATTCAGAGATTCATTTATGAATTTACGCCATACTTTGGCTTGCAATGCGGAAGCTTGTACTCGTCAAAGTTGCATCAGCATCATTTATTCATGTTATCCTTTGTCATTCTACTCGTATTTTATGTATGATTCATATTTGCAGCAGTCACAGAATTTCGATAAAGTTAATGAATCATTAACTAACAACGGTTTTAAAACTGGGTATTTTTCATTATCAAGTACGGCCTGTGATTTTTGATAGCGACCAGCGGCACAGATTATTTTAAAAATGTGTTGTGTGAAAATGAATTTGCATACGAAAATTCGGCAGCTAATAGGTAGATGGTACTATAGGTAATTCTTACTTAAATATATTGTATTAAATAGTTTTTTGACATGTGGTACAATGCTTAATCCTGGTCAGGTATTATCAATATAACTCAATTAACGATGAAAAGTTAATTGATTACATTTTTGAAGTACGTATTAATTCGTATCAGAACATTGATTAAATCTAGTTGGTTTAAGTCGGTGTTCAAATGGTATTTCATGTTTATTCATGAGATTGCTTACTTTCAGGAAAATTAAATCCGTCTTTGAATTCGTAAAATCCCGGATACGGCAGTGTTTTTGATTCTTTCAGCTAGAAAATTCTCATTAGCAGTCCGGAGTTTGGAATTGTGCCCAATAAACGAAAAAAGTACCTAAGCCAATCATAGCTGACCTGGAAATGTGAATAAAGGACAGGAGATCCGTCGGTTTTGGGTAAAGATGCTTACAAAGCTCGATTTTTGACGATCGACACGTGTGATCAAACAAAATCGTATTTTGTGTCGATCACCACCGGGGATGGTTTTTGTCGATCGATAAAAGAACAATAGTGATGTCGACTTTGACCTTGATATTTAACAATCGTTAACAAGTGACAGTAACAATTCAATAAAATCGAGCAAATCTGCAAGAAGTTAAAAAGTCTTATTTATCGTCAAAACACAGCATACCGAATGACCATAACGTTTGTCAAAATCGAACAAATCTGTAGGCATACTCGATGTTTTAATATAATGAAATACAATCCAAGGTTTCGTAATAACACTAGTAATATATATCGACAAATCGAAGACGCCACAATAACAGGTCTTCCACTTTGTTACGTTATTGTACGGACATAAATCTAAGCATGAATGGCTGCCATGAATAAGTTTATAGGTAATAAAAGGCATTTTATGAAAAACTTGCTCATAGCAGGCACAGTTTCTTAAAATTAATTTTATACATAATGCTGTGCTTCACGAGAATTTCTTTTCAGATCTAGTTTGGACTTTTTAACATTAAATTTTATTAAACGAAGAAGCCTTCTTATCTTTTAAATTTTCTTGAGCTTTTCCTCATATAGGTTAGGGGGATGCGTGGAAATGTGCCTATGGAATGTATTAATTCTCGTACTTTTCCCTCCCGTTAAATAAATCTAACTTAGCACATCTTAGCCTACATACATATCTATGGATATGTCGCTACTTGAATTTTTTCTCACAGTTTTATAATATAGAGCTCATTGTTTTGAATAATATGAGTGTAACTTTTCAGTGTCTGTTTAGTGAGTGTTTTCCTTAATAATTATTTTATACTAACAGCCGGCTGGTCCAAGGTTTACGTATTATACAAGGCTTAACATAAATAACACACAATCTCTTAAGTGGTAATTTTACTCATTAATAAGAACAACTTTTACTATGGCACCAAATCTAAAATTGCGAAAAAAAAATTTGCTGTCCCTACATTTTGACGAGTTATGAGAACATAAAATGAAACAGCTTATTTTTTTTGCGCTTTCACTTTTGTTCCCATAGTAAAAATTGTTCATAATGATGAGTGCAATGACGCCTTAAGAGGTTTTGCGTTATTTATGTTACATAGAAAGAAAGAAAATAAAGAAAAATTGTTTATTCTGCACAAACTAGACACACACTTTACAAAAATAAAAATTGACAAAAACACACACTTGAAAATAATTAATTATTATTTTATTATAAATATTATACAGAATTAAAAATATGAAACAAAAAATACTAAAAGCCTTGTATTCAAACCTTAAAAGTTTGACAATGTTGTCCATTGCTTGATGTCAGTGTCAGGGCTTGTCAACGCAGGCCAAAGACAATAAACATATTACGAGTTGCGATTGCGGTATTGGTAAATGGCAACAAACAAACAAAACAATATTCCGATTGCTGAGTGAAAATGATTTACTTTTGTAACAAAAAACAATTACATGTAAGAAAATCCGTGTGGCGCATCTGTGCAAAAACAGGTCGTTACTCAGCAAAATGCTGTGTCTTCGAACGAACTTATCGTCAACAGCGCTGATCACATCACATCTTGTTTATGTAACTGTACCATTTTTGAAATCATTCTAAAAACATGTTATCAATTTTAACATCAAAAAGTGCTCAAAAATAACCACAACAACTTGGCTCGAACCCACAAGATATTATCGCTACCCAGCATAAAAAATCTAGAAACTAGAACAGTAACTTCACTCCATAATTACCCCATTTCAAGTTCTGACTACACGATGCCCCACTTACACAAGTGACCGTAACATTTCGTCTGATTATACAAGCCTTTGTCTGTACATTGACCATCAAAAGAAATGCACTGAGCATGCAAATACCGATCTCTTTATCCCGCATTCCTGCTCGGATCTGGGGAAAGGTTTTTATCAACTGCTAGTGGTTTGCAGTGGCAGATTTTCTTCCGCTTAACTGTGTTTCTGGGCGTTTTATTTTCACGTATTGAGCTGATAATGAAAGAAAAATCCGGAAATGAAACACTCGTTTGTCAGACAAAAGATATTATGTTTCTGCTAAGAATTAGGTTAGTATGGTGAATGAATAACATATTCACGATTCTTCTACTATCATGCATTTCGTATTCAAGTACCTACTTGTTTTCTATTCAGTACGCGTACGTTACCTTCTATATTTTCAATAAAACGTGTAGAATGCTTGTGTAAACTTTGTAGCTACTACATAAATGCGTTCAGCTGAACAATGGAATTAGTGCACAAACGATGACAAATTGCTAGTTCAGTAGAGATCGCGGTGCCCCTCCCTCAGATGCTGTACTCTTACTAATTGTGTAAAACAATGAACTGACGCTGTTTTCATCTTCAAGAATTCTCAATTAGTGGTAGTGATATGGCCATAACCCAGAGTAAAATGACCAAGTTGGATCACGAAAGGCCTAAATTAGCACATAAAAATTTCATTTTTAGGGCTCAGTACCTCAAAACGAAAAAACGGAACCTTTATAGGATCACTTTGTTGTCCGTCTGTCTGTGTGCTGTCTGTCTGCCAGTATGTCAAGACCCTTTTTCACAGGAACACGTGGAGGTATCAAGTTGAAATTAATATCAATTAAGTAGGTCTACGGTCCCTTGGAGCTCTAAAAAAATCAAGCTTCCAAGTCAACGTAATAAAAAAATACGGTGATATAACCGACATAATTTGATACTCGCAAATAAATCAAAACCTATAGGGTACTTCCCGTTGACCTAGAATCATGAAATTTGGCAAGAAGCAAGGTCTCACAGCGCAAGTAAAGGAAAAAGTCCGAAAATTGCAAATTTGTAGTTTTATCTCATAAAAATAAAAATAAATGCGATTACAAATTCAATTCAATTCAATACATTTATTGTATCAAATATGGTAAGTACATAAAGTTCTTAGATAAAGTATTTACAAACTTACATTTGCAGTTGGAAAATTGGCCGTGGCGTATATCGATGTATGGGAGAACATGTTTTTCAACTACCTACAATGTTAAGTTTGTTTTTGGGATAAATTTATCCCAACTACGGAACCCTTCATTGTGCGTGGTCCGACACGCAGTTGGCCGGTTTTTAAATCGTCAGTTACTCTATATTGTTGTGGCTAAACCTTCTCAGAAAGTGCTCATTACTAAATTCCAACGTTGATACAACTATCGAAGCCTACCGTGTAATGATATAGAAATTCAATTCCCAATCTAATGGAGGAATGAAATAATAATAATATCTTCCCTTCGATAACGATTCCTCAAATTCGTTTTACATTTTTCCCTCTGAAAAAAATGATACGTGATGGAAGATTTTATTAATAAAATTTTTCCTTATTGGAGCTCGTTATTGAAACGGGTTTTTACTGAAAAATATTGTAATTTAGTGATTTTACTTCGATACCTTTCATCAATTCAATTATTGCGGTAAGCTGCAATGGATTACCTAAGTGATTGTTGATTCTGTTTATTAGATCTAGTAGACTATTTCAATTTTTCTCATAAAATACCGCTAGGCATTTTTGTACCTAGCAATTGTGATGATGATAGGTATCGCGTAGGTATCCCAACTAATATTATAAGTGCGAAAGTGAGTTTGTTTGTTACGCTTTCACGCCTAAACACCTGAACAGATTCGGATGAAATTTGGTACATGGGTAGACCATGACCTGGATTAGGACATAAGATACTTCTATCCCGATATTCTTACGGCATCAAGACATATGCACACATTTTATTTATTTATGCGGGTGAAACCGCGGTTTCACCCGCATAAATAAATAAAATGTGTAATAATTACATTTTCGTTATTATATATATATATTCATTTGAAAATGTAATTATTACGGTAAAGATCTTTAGGAGTTGTTTCTAAAAAAAATGTTCATGTTAGGTATGCAAATGTCACCCCTTAAAACCTGATTAAGTATATTTTATTTTTATTTTATTTTTTTATCATTTACACAAAAGAACACAGGATTACCTATTAAATAGCAACCAAAAACCACTAAGGTTTAAACTTATGCTATAATGAGTCTATCTCAATATCAAACTATACAATGAAACATTTTATATGCACGCGTTTTTGTTGATACAATTAATAACATCTTAGGTATTAAATAGTTACAATAATTCCTACATAATACAAGTAATATTGCTTTAGTTTACATTTGATATTTTTATGTGTAATACATTTGTTTATTTCTGAGGGTAGACTATTAATAAGTCTCGGTTTAATATAACCGGTAGTTCGCACATATAATTATGTATCCCTTAAAAATTCCAAAATATTCATGAAATCAAATAGTTTCTTACTCCTAATTACAATTACTACACCATTAATTCCGTAAAAGCGTTACCATTACCCATCTCCCCAGGATGATAAACGCTTAAACACATCGGGGGAGTACTACGCCTTAATCTATATCGTTTAACGAGCGCCGGCTCAAAGCTCGACCAATTATGCGGCAATATTGGCTAGACACGACAACTTTATATAGGAATTAAAGCTCTCAGTAGTTCAGTTTAGATTTCAGACAAGAATAGTTCGGGAATTAATTTGATGTCGAGTGCTCTAGCTTTCACAGTTGAATGAAGAGTTGAAGTGGCTGCAGTCAAAATATAAGAGCTTTTGACAATTTTTGGTTAAAATCCGGGCAAGTACTTTTTATCTTGGACATTACTGAAATCGGTAAGGAAAAACATCGTGAGGAAACCTGGACTTTATAATTAACTAGCTTTTGCCCGCGACTTCACCCGCGTGGAGGTCAGAAATTACCCCAAGGGAACGTACTACCAAGATTAATTTGTGTTAATTCAGGTGCCAAATTTCATCCAAATCCGTTCAACCGTTTTTTCTATCATCGAGTAATAGCAGAGGAAAAGGTCATTGACCCCCGCGCCGCCGTCGAACATAATTATTTTGTTACGCGTAATTTTGAAACTGTGATATCTTTTAAAGTATTTATTTTTAAATGATATGATGTCAAGGCATATTTAAATCTAAACTAAAATACCAATATAAGTAACATATTTTATTAGTTATGGATCAATACGGAAATGACAATTATTTTTTTTATTAAATTCTGAAATATTCAAATGGTTGTGGGCCATCCTTTGAAGATAGACAATAATATAGACATGGACTTGTTTGTGGAACTTTTTATGATGTACAATTCAGTAGAACATAAATAATTGTATGTGTCTCTTACGGTTTACGAGGCGCACGCTAGTAAAGAAAGCTCCCCAGTCAGCATGATTTTTTCCGACATCTTCAACATTAATCGTCATATTTCAATTTTATCAATACCTTAATTAATTGTTAAAACTTTAAACCTTCCTTATGAATCACGCAGTACATTGGTGAAAACTGTTTGAAAATCTGTTCAGTAGTTTTTGAGTTTATCGTATTATTATATTCCTTGTTTGCCATTATGTGTGCACTTGCGCCACTATCTACGTACCATTCCTTTATACTATATTCTCCATTCAAAAATGCCACACTAAAAGCATTTGATTGTTTGTTTTTCTGCAATAATGTACATTGCTTTCTGTAACGACACACTTGTTGACATTTGTAGCAAGGCACGGTCTTGACACCTATCACTGTCACTTTTGTGTTTGTCGATGTCCTCCCACCATTTTTAAACTTCTGCTTTTTCTTGTTTGCAGCGAACGCAGCGCTACTGGATTCCTTGGAACTTCCATATCAATCAACTTTGATTTTATTGCATTTGTGGTAATGTTCATTCCCGAATGCTCTATGGCAAATAATCATGGGCGAAATTTGTTCTGGCAGACCTGCTAGTAATAATGCACCAACCCATTGTACGGTGATTGTAAATCCAGTGCCTTTTAATCTCTGAGCCGTTTCGACCACTTGCGTGACATAATTATGATCTCATGGAATCGCAATTTCCTTTTCGTAACGAGATAAAATTAATGTCGTAGTAGGGTTATTTTCGTAGAAAATAGTAATAGTAATTTATTTCATAAAAAGAGGTATAGTCTGTTACAAAGTAGGATGACAACTTAGGAATAGTTTACATCTAACATGAGTAGGTAACAATACAATTTTACGATCTGATGTCCTAGCTAGGTTACTTAGTAGCCTGTATTAAGGACAATCAGCCCTCATTTCCCGAAAAGTAGGACAAAGGTATTGCTTAGGCATTTGACGAACAGTAAGGACCTCGCATTTCTGGTAGAGGTCAAAGCTAGGATAAAGTATTGGTCGAAAAGAAAATCTTGAGTCATTGAACATAGTTCTTAGTTTAACCCAAAACTCCATATATGTTTTAGTTTCCTTGTTATGCACGTACAATCCGGGGTCAATGGTCAAAACTAGCTTCGCCTTGGTTTTTGCGTCAGCTGATGGTTTTGTCTCGAAACCTACCTCTGGCTCCAATTTGACATAGTTCACTAGGTTGTCTAGCACCAACAAATTTTCAACTGCATAACTCCACTCATCGTAATTTTCGCGTCGGTTCAGCTTCGGAATACTGCCATAGTTACACGAAAAGTCAAAAATTTTCGACTGCTCTATACTAATTTTACACTGTATAAACCGAAAAACTGGATATTTGCCCTTATCCTATTAAAACACGCTAGCTTTTCGTATTCAACTGACAGACAATTGAAAGTTCTCTTTATTCCGTATGGATGTTAAAAAGTAAAACATAGATGGCTCTGCTTGTACGCACACATATATTTTATTATTTTTTTAGCTACATACTAACATAACTTAGGTGAGAAAGGGTCCCCTTTCCGGACGCTTCTCTCTATAGGGAACTCCTCACCCGTTGTTTCCAGCCTTACTTGTGCAGTACTCCTCGAGCGTATGTTTTTCATAAGGTTTTATTAAATCAACGAATAGGTTTTGCTGTACTCTTTATATGTTTACCGACTTCAAAAAAGGGAGGTTATCAGTTCGATACGTTTGTATGTAATATTATTAGAACTGCAATATATTCGCTAATGATAATATACTATGGTTTCCAAACAAATATACAACATTTTTAGAGGTGTAAGTATGTTCGTATGTTTGTCCACGCATTTCTCTGAAACTATACATCGGATTGTGACCATTATTTTTAGTTGGCTTACAATTACTTCAACATAGGGATCAGTGCAAGTTTCATCAAAATCGATTCACTAGTTTTCAAGATATGGACTAATATGTTTAAGTGTGACGGCCTGGCTTATTGATACGAACTACGGGTGGGGTTTCAAAGCGAAACATAACAAAACCTTATTGGAGCAGATTCAACACGTGAATTTGACATTCACGTTTTGATCTGCTTCAATAAAACTCACTTTTATGCTACGGCTACATTTATTAATTTTATTACATCACTTGCTTGCACCACTGTTAGTAACATACCGCCTCAAGAGCCAACGCCAAGAGTGGGGACCGGATGTAGCGCGCCACCTTGTTTGGTAAAACAGCATCATTAATTGACATCTTGAATAGAAACGTTATTATCATCATCATCATTTCAGCCAAAAAACGTCCACTGCTGGAGCCAAAATTCGGGGGGGGGGGGTTGCCATAATCGCCACGCTTGACAGGCGGGTTGGCAATCGCAGTATGGTGTTAAAATGCATAGAGAACGCTGCTGCCTATTCTCTAGTAAGTCCCTTAGTCGCCTTTTACGACACCCACGGGAAGAAATAGGGTGGAGCTATTCTTTACTTTCGGCACCATACGGAACCGTTTAATGCTAAATAAAATACAAGAATTAATAAATTAATGCATAACTTTAAATGTAAAATCAATGTTTAACAAAATATATATAATATATTATCCTAACCATACCAAAAGTAGCGCCATGTAGTGGTGTAGGATGACAGTCATATTATCCAACGTAAAAATGACAGACATCATACCAACACTACACTTCAAAAGTCAATAGTCTATCTCATTTCAACTAAATTCTAACACATGTAAGAAAACTTTTAAGAAAAATGAAAATATGAACTACTTATTACGAAAAAATATTCCAGTTTTTACTTAAACTAAGAACTACGAAATAAAAAAAAAATGACAAAAAAAAAAAAAAAAATTATGAAATAATATTTTTATATACCTCTATAGAAATTAACAACCAAAATGAAAAAAAAAATCATTATCTAAACAAACACCAAAAACTAGGACGCCTAAAAAAAAAACGCGTCACGTAAATCAAAAATAAGTACGAAACAAATAAGGAGCCTACAATTTTCGTTGAGGTCAGTGCCGCCGTACTTTTGATTTCGTATTATTGGTTTATTTTGTGTATTTATACAAATATTATGTCACAATTTTAAATTAATTTCTTTTAAAGTCGTTTTTTTTTTAATTCCACTTTTATTGTAACACTGTCTTGTTTAATAACATGTTTGTGATCTATGGCTGAAAAGTTACTACAGAAACCAGCTTGCTCTTTTGGTTGGTTGTACAATGTACAATAACAATTCGAGATAATAAAATTTTAGAAAAAAAAAATATTGACATCAGACTAATGGGTCGATAGTGCCCGACCTCAGCTGACTTCTCCTTTTTTATGTAACAATATTATTGTTAATTTAGTCCAGTCAGTAGGAATATTTTCGGTCTCCATAATTTCGTTACATATGTCTGTCAAATATAGGAGCAATCACTGGTACCTACAGTCGATTTTAGTAGTTCGTTTGTTATTTGATCTGATTCAGGGGTCTTGTGACAAAACCCCTGGGTCAGTAATAAGTTGGTAATATTATTCAAATGAACAATATTGTATCACAAAATGTATAACACGAAAATGTTACACGTGACTGATCCTACCAATTTTACACAGCTTATATTTCGCCGAGAGGCTGGACATGTTATATAATTATGTTATAAGCATTGTTGCTGGAAAGTACAATGTTGACATTATCTGTACAACGATCATAAAACGGTTTGAACATTGCCTAGCAGGTTAACAAAATTGTAAAAAAAACAGGTATATTCACAAGTTTTAAAATTACCGCTTTTTGCAATAAATTGACCTCTCATGTGTTCAGTGAAGTCTATGAGATAAAAATATTGATACTGTAAATATCATCACCAATGTCTTTGATAAAAATCAACTAATCTTTAAAATTATCTTCACTCAAAAGCGAATGAACAAAAAAATGCAATCCTTTATAGGTTTTACCAGCACTTTGAAACCTAAAAATAAAGAAACAATTGTTATCTCCAGCTGTAAGCAAGCCATTAATTCTGACTGCACTATCACAATCTTTAAATCAAACTTGTTTTCCTTAGCTGGTATATATAAATCGAGCTTGAAGTTACGCCACTGTGATTAAAGATAAGCTTAAATGATACACGCAATGTGCTTGAGCTCTGCATTTTCATGGCGGAATTTCTTTAACAACTTAGTTAAAAAAATAATCCATTTTAAACGCTTTTAATCAACGACTTTACGTCCAGGAAACGATATTTTTTGATGAAAGATAAAACTATGTACCTAATACCTATGCTCACCTAGTAGCTAATAGCAGGTACCTACATTATGATACAAGTATGTAATGTTCAACGCACATGCGTTTCATACGACGTTTTTCAACACACTTGCGAGGCTTGGCGCGCTGGTTTTATTTTTTCCGCGTGCTGCGCTATCGATGCGCGCGCAGGTATAAATAAAGACTCTGGAAAAACCGCTAAACAGCCTATATTAAAGTAATAAACACAAAATATGTATGTTTTGAATACGCAAATTAAGGATAATATATTATGTAGCTATAACTTTTTTTCTGTTTAAGTACAGTTTTTGATGAAATTGTTGAGTTTAGATAAAGTATTGTATGGAACTGCACATAACTAGGTATTAAAACACTCGTGTGATAAACCTATGCTCGTTTTGTAAAGAACCCTGTTATTTAACTGTTTCTTAAACTAATATTATAGGAGAAGCTGAATTGTGTATAGGTACATTGCTGATATCAAAACGAATATATGGCATAGTTATTTTTTCATCTTGGAAAGTTCTTTGATCCGTCTAGAAAATATTTTAAAACTCACTATTAAACAAGCAAAGCACGTGCCGTTCTGTCTAAGTGGTGCAGTATCTTCAACTTTTAACCCATCATATTCATAGCTAGACGAAGCTTCAAATACTGTTTTAGCATTTTCTATTATATCTATTTCTTCTTATTAGATACCTTAGTACTATAATATGGAGTGCATTAAAATAACTTCCAAAATGTATTTAATGGACGCCCAGCGCACCCTGGATAGACAGAAATGTTAGACGACTGGAATCACGAAACTGGGACCGCGTCCAGTCGCCCAGTAGCGTTTTTGAATAAATCCTGTCGGACCACAAAACACAAATCACAAGTCCTTTTTCCACTTTGATGAGTGTTTCCTTTATGGTCTTCATTCATTGTACATACATAATTTCCACTCCATTTAGGTATTATATACTAGCTTCTGCCCGCGACTTCGTTCGCGGGGAAGTCGTAAGACACTACAATATGCTAATAACAGCCACATTTTTATAAAAAGCTGCCTGGTTGGTCTATTGCTCGCAAGCATTACTGTTGAGCATGAGGTCCTGGGTTAGGCAAAGTGTTTTTGAGTTTTCCATCTGGAATTTCTCACACATTTCTTATAGTCCGAAGTGTGAATTTGTGCCCAATTAATGGCAATAGACTCATCTCCTATTACATAGGACCTAAACATAACCGGCGCAATTTATTGTGGGTGTACTATTAATAGGTAGGTACACCTCCGCCTGGGTCAGACTGGATGCGGAAGGCGGAGGACAGGGTGTTGTGCCGCAGCCTGGGAGAGGCCTATGTCCAGCAGTGGACTGCGATAGGCTGAGTTGATTGATTGATTGACACCTCCGCCTAACCCTTCGGGGAATACAAACGTGATGCTGTGTTATTTTCATAAAACAATAATACATACATAAACTCACGCCTTCTTCCCATGGGGTTAGGCAGAAACTTATGTCTTCCTAGGGGGGATGCCCTAGGAGGACATAAGTTTCTGCCTAACCGGCGTTTCCACTCACACTTTTGTTACTCACCTTTCATTCAACTTCTCAATAATGATGACCAAACCAGCACACTCTTTTAAAATGCTGCCACTACATCTTCTTTTAAACCGCACCGTTACCTTATTACACAATTTTTCAGCCTATTATTCATAGTCACGCCATACATGCTTCACAAGGCACTCATTTCTGCAGCATTTATTCTACTTTCATGTTTCTTTTGCCACACCCAACATTCACTTCCATACATAAGTGTGGGTACCAGCACACCATTGTGAACAGCCAGTCGAGCCTTTTTGAGCATCGACTGGTTGGTCACAGTGTGAGAAGCAGTTAGTCCTGAGGTCGACTCCGCAGTATTCAGTAGTAATTTCTCATTGCTTGCAAAGTTTTTCGTTTTTAGTGAATTAATGAACGCCTGAGTTCCTGCATATACTACCTAATGTCACAAAACTGATACACTGACTGAAGCATTCTTACAGATTATTCCTGACGAACGACTATCACTAAAATAATATAACAGTAGAATATTCAGAACAGATGGCTGATGGGGTCGACAGATTCTGAAGTGGCGACCGCGTACCGGAAGACGTAGCGTTGGATACCTCCCACAAGGTGGACCGATGACTTTGTGAAGGCTGCAGGAATCCGCTGGATTCGGGAAGCACAGAACCGGTCGAAGTGGCGATGCTACGTCCAACTGTGGATGTATTATATTTCGGCTGTAATGATGATGATGTGATAAAACTACAATTTAACTATTTTCTGACTTTACCTGCTTGTGTTATAAGATTTTGCTTCTTGCCAAATTTTATGATTTTGGTCAACGGGAAAAACAAAAAAAGTTTTTATTGCGTTGGCTTAAAAGTTTGATATTTTTCGATCTCCAGGGGTCCGTCGGTAGACCTACGTATTTGATATTAATTTCAATATAATACCTCTACGCGTTCCTGAGAAAACGGTCCTTTAGACAGATGGACGGGCGGACAACGAAATGATCCTATAAGGTCAATATTTAAACACGAAAAAATCAAAATGAAATAGTTTTTATGATATTATGTTGGGGTCAACGATCGCTGTTAGTGTTGTTACGTGAAGTAGGTATGAGTTGAGAAAATCTGTACTAGAAAAAAAGATTAGTTCGAAATTATACTATGAAAGCCCCATAAATGTCCTCCCTGCACATAATCTCTCCTGAGATGTCACAGTTAAACTTACTCGTTGCACGCGTTCTCCGTCATTACTATTCAGAAGCGATTTTTTCAGACTCTTACAAACTCAAAGAAAACCTTCCTAATGCATTTTTAATGCTTTCATCTCGAGCAGTGTAACATCTGTATATTGAATTGGTATAAAACTGTTTTGATCTGCTTATTATGTTTTGTATTCTGGCTTTTGTATTCTTCTCTCATTTCAATGGAAATAACGAAATAACTCTCAAAAATAACAATTTATTTCCATATTATACACACACACAAAGACATCAAGAAACTGATAGATAAACGAAACTGTGTTACAGCGAGTATCAAAACCGTGGTTTTAAACCAGGTAATCCATCATTCAATTAAGGTTGTCAAATGTCTTTCAGAACGAAAATGTGCTTTCTTTCACTCGATACACAAGCTTTTATGCCAGCCGATTTTTCACGGAAAAAGATACATCATTTCTACATGAAATAATCTGAGGCTGAACTAGGAAGGCGTTTTATCCGAACTCAGCGATACTTGCATACAAAAAGCATATGTTCGAGCCTGATTCTGTACACGAGTACGCGTATTCCATCTTCTTTTTACATTATGTATGGCAGCTGTTAAAAACGAAAGCGGTTGCGTATTTTCCTAGCAACACCTTCCGTTCATCAACCTTTTCATCGATTTTGTCGCGTTTTGTCAACCATGCTAACCTCATCCTTATCTTTCACACCCTAAAGTTCAAAATCGTCTAATAGAATTTATTTGTTAAATAGTTGCGCTATCCGCCTAAAATAGGCTTTAAAAATAAAACCCTAAATTACTCAGCTATCCAACAGTTTAGATTAAACTGACCACTTAACACTTAAATAGATTCCCACAACATTTTCAAGGGTTAACTATAAAGTGGGTACTTAGAAAATACAACAACAATGTCCGTTATAAGCTGACCCCTGTTACTGAAGTCGATTGGAAATTTAAATTTAAAAATAAATTATCCGTCGCAGAGGCAAAACCGAGCATCGAACTTGGTAATGCATGTTAGGGAATTTAAAAAGATAAAGTAATGAAAGTAAAATTTGAGGGAAGATGATTAATTTTCTTGGTAATTTTAGGGTAGAAGTACAACATGACTTCTGTTGTTCTTTGGAGAAACATTTATGTGAAGTTTATAAAAGAGTAGCGAAGACGGAAGTTGAACAAAATGAGCAAGTCGATCGAACGTAATATTATGTGCTCGTAACTCGTGAACAAACTTTAAAAGAGCTTGTTTTTATGATATTTTACAATGATTTATGCTTACTTTCCGCTGAGTTTACTCACAGTTCATAACAAACTGGAAGTCAACAAAGAGAAATGTTTTATAAAAAGTAAAACGATGCTGTACTGGCAATGACTACTATTATGAATGTGAGCCAGCGAGCCAGAGGCCGTAATTTCGAAACCTATTTGCCAATTTCTACGAGAGCGTAGGTTACTACTTTCAAATCAACTCACATTGACACAGTTTTATTTATTCCGGTAATAAAAACATACTTGTAATTACTTTTTTTGGGGTTGGATATTTACAAATAACTTCTCCCGCTCTGGGCGGAGCGGAAAGGCGTGTCAGACTTTTACTGACTAAAACCAACCCGTGATCCTTCCGTTGCTTGTGTGCCAGGCCACGATATCCCTTTAGGACCAACTCGCAACCCTATACTTGTAATTACCGAGTTTAAAAGATTGAATTGTATTAATTATGAAGAACCCAGTTAATTGAATTATTTTTTCGAAATCAAATTGAGGCAGCAATATTTTTTGGTATAAAATAAACGAAATTCGTTTTTCGTATTCAACCGATAGGTATTAAAATAAATTATTTAATAAAATTTTGTAAAACTCGTTTAAAAACTGATAAAGCAGCATCCTGAAACCGTGTCTGTCTTAAATATTCCGCATCAAATTTTCTTGGAAATAATCATTCTCTCAATCTTCTCTCTTAATTCTCTTCAATCATCATTCAAACAACATCTCTTAATTTTGAGCAACAATTTGAGTACTCAGTTACTGTAAAGCCTTCCTTTTGATCTCATTACAATATGAGAGTTTTCTACGAAAAGTTTTAGTTCTTGCTAAAATGGTTCCTCCTAAAGAAAAACGTAATCCGTTGGGCGTCTTAAACAATTGTTACTTAATGAATTGACTATAATATTGTATATGCGCTTGTGTTCGGTATCAACCCTGAAACACAAAAAAAATAAGTACCAGAACGTTGGCTCATCAAACGAGCAAAAACAGGCACACACGCACAAAGACGCGTACGTATGGAGATATCAAACCATCTTAAACGAATGCAAGTCGCGGCGGCGGCGGCGCGGCGCTTGCACTCGCTGAGTGTGAAGCGTATCTATGTGTGCGTGCGTTTTCGCTAGATTTATATATTATATGGAGCCGACCTTCTGTACCTATACATTTTGTACTTGGAGGTCCATTTTCACCCCTCTAGAACTTCTCTTCGTTCACCAATTGTTCTCTAAACTTGACAACCCCCTCTTGATTCGTTTAATCTCATCTTGTAGGGTCACCACCTAATGACAGAGAGATTGTTTCCTCATTTGGATTTCTATAATTTATTCGGTTTGCTCTTGAAAGTTTGAAGTTAAGTTTGACATGACTATGGGTTGATAAGGTTATTATTGTTTCCACGGTGTATTGTGATACTGATTTCGGCATCTGGTTAGTTAACTGCCATCCTGTTTAGATAAACTAATTAGGTACATGCCATTTAGTATCTTGTCCATTATCAATCTTGTTTGCCCTTAGAATAATTATTTTCACCTAAAATATTTACCAGCTTGATAAAAATTTGAGATTCATTCAACCATTTAATAACCTAATCTCTAAACTTTTTTTCCGTACCTACGTCCTAAAAATATCGAGCTAATATTTTTCGTAAGACTAAAATTTGTTATACCGCTAATCAAAACATAAATATTGATCGAAACATTAAAGTTGGTTCAACGAGTCACGTTGGAGGACTTAGCCTGTCCACTTTAGGCTCAGTTTTCTTGTAAGCTTGTCAGCTTAAGCTTATCAGTACAAAGAATGTTGACAGCCAAAAATAAGTGATGCGGATTTTTCTACACTCATTTAATGTCTCGATGTTGTGTAGAATTGGATTGTAAATTATTTTGTGACTCTCCTGTCGCAGATACGCTGGCAGAAATTTCTAATCAAATATCTTCGCTTCTATCTTTATGTATTTTCTCTATTCAAATCAAATCAAAATCTTTTTTTTTTATTTCACATAAACCTACATGGGCACTTATGAAACGTCAGAAGCTAGGTGCACGGTTCCAATTGGTCGTTTCCTATGGAGAAGAGCCAGCAAGAAACTCCACGGTTACTCTTTTTAAAAAAGTGAGCTTTAGCAATGTTATAAGTTACAGTGTTAATAGGTACTCGTATGGGAGGACAGTGTAGGCCCGTCAACAAGTACCAAGTACTTAACAAAAAAAAAGATAGTTTACAAAGCTACAGTCTATTAAGCCTACAACGTTCTCACATTCACAAATTAAAATAGAATCTATATAAAATATTACTAAAATAATAAAAATAAAAACCTACATATTTAAACCAAATGACAACATTGTCATTACAACTGTAAAAAAAAAACTGAATAAACATTCTGTCCACAAGTCACTAATAAATATTTTAAATTAAAATTGTAGGTTATGTCAAAGTATGTAAAAAAAAGAAATAAAATCGTAATTTAGGAGCAGTTAATAGACGTTCACATAGTTATGCCGTTAATGAGGTACCAGGAAAGCCACATGTGCAGAAGGAATTAATGCCAAACTTCCTTGTCTTCAACGTAGTCCTTAATCTTATAGTATGCTTTTTTGATTAGGACACGTTTGATATGGGTTTTGAACTTTCCATCGCTAAGTTCTATAACTGACTTTTGCAACTTGTTATAGAAGCGGATACTGTTTACAAGAAATGACTTGTGTGTATGGGTATGAATAAATAATTAAATAAATAATTATTTATCCGGACATCGCAACGTCCGGATCATCCTACTACTATTATTATTAAATGCATTGTCTTATTATCTGTATCTCCGGTTGTATAATTATAACGCTTAAACACCATCTTATTTTCGTGATTTTTGTTACAACTATGAGATAAATAATAAGTGTCAGTTCTTATTGCGAAACAACTTTACGATTGATTTAAACTTCAAATCAATATTGAAGGCAAACGTATCTCTGAACAACGCTGTTATCACCGATCAAACTATAAAAAAGTATATTTCAGATACAGCGGAGCGCTTATCTTTTAATATTAAGTAATTGTAGGCCAGACTCGGGTCGTAGCCTCGAAAAATATAAAATAACTAGCTGCGCCCCGCAGTTTCACCCGCGTAAGTCTCGATCCCGTGGGAATATCGGGATAACAAGTAGCCTATATCTTAATCCAGGGTGTCAACTACCTCCATACAAAATGGTATCAAAATTGGTCCAGCCGTTTGAGCGTGAAGAAGTAACAAACATACACACACACACACACACTCACAAACTTTCGCCTTTATAATATTAGGGTGTATATACCTATGCTTTTGTTGAATGTCGCTAAGATTTGTTTAATTTATTAGCATTGCCATACAAACGTTGTATTTTAAGTCAAGTAAATATCTCTTTATCCTAAGTAATAGATGTAATAAAAAGCTAATTTAGTACCTATTATATTTTTGTCTAGGCCTTCTATTTGACCTTGGAGTAGAAAAATGTGTTTATGATGGTGTGTGAGTCAGAGACAAGTAACTTTTTAGGGCTTTTCCAAGGTGCTTCTATAGGTACAACATATTATTAAATAGCTTTTTGTGTCTCTCTGTGTGACCGCGTTGTTCATCTAAACTACGAACTAGATTATGGTGCGATTTTTCACCATTTATTTATTCCGAAAGGTTTATGTGTTTAATACGATAATATGAAACTTACAGATAAATAATATAGAAATGTCGATGTTTTTTCAAGTCGTTAAAACCGTGCAAAGCAGAGGACCGTCGCTATCGCTAGTTAATAATAAACTAAGAAGCCAGAACATCAAAGGGTTATTGAGATTTAGACGTAAGATGCCTTATTTTAATTACAGAGATTTAAGTAATTACAACAAAAAAAGTCATCCAGTCAACATAGAGATTAAATAAATAATACGAAACACTTTAAACAAAATAACATGAAAGCATTATTTATATTTAAAAAAAGAACTGAAACTAAAAATATGCTGGTACACAAAAATGTACTGTTTTATTAAATTCCTTTATGTTGGCTCACATTTATTTTGTTCACTCATTTTAAAGTGCAAATAGAGTGTTGTTTTTACTAATAAATAGGTATAGTTTTCGGTGTAAGATACCAATAAATTAAATAAAACAATGACGTAGTTTAATGAAAATGAAAATAAATGGCTAACTTGCACCATTTTTAAAGTCAATTTAAATCAAGTTCAAGTTTTGTAACAACTCACCTACATTCTATATCCAAATAAACATTTATTATTTTCTATTCTATTCAAGTTCTGTGACTGAGAATTTCCTAGCAGGTACATAACTTCACAGAGTAGGTACTCAATTATTTGACTAATTGCAATGATGCGAAGGACACACAAGTATGTTAAAAGTACGTTCATTCTATGTTCCATAATATTGATCTAATTTCATTAGTTGATTCCTCGGAGAAAACATTGCGATTCCAGTCACCATAGATACTGGAACAAGTCACCCCAAAAATTCGAGCTAACCGTGGCTATTACATATTTCATGAGTGAATTTATATCCTTTGGCTATGGCAACCATTCCTTAGAGCCCTTTAGAAAATTAAAGAAAAAATAAATTGCTTTACTCGCTTCGGTAGTGAGGATAGTTGAACTTGAGATCGCGGGATGTTTTATATAATGTAATACAAGTATTATAGAGTTCGCTCATAATCTTAATACTGGTCACATAGGGGAAGAAATAAAAAGATCTTCAGTATGTAACAAAAACCCTGTTGTTCCTTTTAGGGACGTATATATACCCACAAGGACAACATTAATGGAATTATAATAAAAAAAAATAAGCATTGGCTAGTCGAGAAGTCAAAATCAAAGAATTGCAGAGGTAAGAAATCAGTTAAACATTACAAATATTAATAATTAAATATTTATTTTTGTTGAGCAGCGTTTCTAAATGACTTGCTTTATTACGTATGTAAAAAAAAACGTAAACGTAAACGTAGGTATCAGGAAGAACAGGGTTTTTGATACATATTGTATACAATAATTTAGTTTAGTTTTATATACAGCTCCCATACACAACTTTAGAGATATCGTCGTTTTAATCATACGTTTCCGATTTCCGCGAGACCACCCACGACGTATTTTGACAGATGTCAGATTTTTGCAAAATGACGCGCGGCAGTTAAGAGGATAGGAAAGTCAATATTTTGAAATGGTGTTATTAAAAAACTCTTGAAATACTAACTAAAAAAAACATGAACTCCTCATGTAGTTTCGTTGCATACTACTCTGAAATTTGCAGTACTTTCCTAAATTCTTCTGTTCAAAAACTAATAAATATTGCGGTCAAATATTGTTACAAAAATATAGAACATGAAGTTTTACGACAACACGCACTGCGGAACGGATGATTGAATTTATTTTGATCACAGTACAGTAAGACAATACTGTCAGGAATATTATTATTTATACCTACTGTAGTTTCTACCTACGCCATGGGAAACAAGCGTAAGTTTATGTGTATATTTATACTATATCGATAAATTATTCAAAACAATTAAAAACAAACAAATACATATAATTTGGTTGTTTTGCATGTAACCTTAAAACGTCAGTTAGCTTTTCTTTTTTGTTTGTTTCAGTAAGGGGAATTTTCAGTCTTCTTTTTCTGTTATAATTATTATGAACTAAATTATTAGTAGTAAATTAATGTATAAGTAGTAATTCGTTATCTTGGATATGACGCCTTTTTAATTTCTTCTAATTCTATTTTTCAAGAAAATAAATAAATCTAACTGGTAATTTAAGACATTAGTGAAGAGTAGCAATTAAATCTTTCCCTACATTACTCTGTAAAACTTTTAACAAAAATATAGCAATTTCATTGTACATTTCCTGACGTAAAACAGTTTCCCCTCAGTTCCGGAGTTTTAAAAAGCTATTATTTATTCTTGATTTAAGTGATGTATTACAATGAGCTTATCATTTACCAATGTCGTAATAAAGTTAGTGTGCCGTTGTAATATTTTCAATAAATTAAGGTTCACTGGGGGTTTCTATGTCAGTTGTAAGAGATAATAATTACTAGCTGCGCCCCGCGGTTTCACCCGCGTAGGTCTCGATCCCATGGGAATATTGGGATAAAAAGTAGCCTATGTCTTATTCCAGGGTGTCAACTACCTCCATACAATTTTATCAAAATTGGTCCAGCCGTTTGAGCGTGAAGAAGTAACAAACATACACAAACACACTCACAAACTTTCGCCTTTATAATATTAGTGTGATGTGATAATGAAAATGCATACTTTGCATCGCAAAAATAAATAAAAAACGGTTTTTTTTTTGTAATTAAAGTAAATGGTTGCTGAACTCAAACAGATGAAGACAATAGTGTTTTAACCACAAGCATGTAAGCATAATCAGCCTATAAGTTTCTAACTGCTGGAACACAGGCCTCCTCTCTATGCGAGGTACTAAGCACGTAATAGTTGACACTATACAGGTACTCCAGTTAGAAATGCTGTAAGGGTAAATGTAATGGCACGATTGCTGCAATGGCTGATTGAATCTAAGATGGGATAAACATTTGTTAGGCGCACAAATAGCTGTTCCAGGTCTAAGTGTTTGTGCATGTGAGATTGGTCGTTGTTAACACACTTACGATACAGGAATGTATCTAGTACGAAACACAGTCCGTATGTTTTCCTTAAATTTGGCCATACTCACTACGGTCCACTAGAGAGGACTACCTGTACAGGTGTGCCTACAGAGTTCGACCATAAATATCCTATGTTCTGAGAACTGCACAGGTTCAATAATACGCTTCGGTATATTTGCTCAGGCTAATCTTCGCAGGACTTAGTCCTCTCTGGTTGCACGTAGTGTATCATCTTTCTCTTATTGTTTTTATAATTATTTATTTATTTATTTTTTATTAGGCTCCGCCCCCATAACATGGGACTTTAAACATAACTGGTAAAATGTAGGTGTTACTATAAGTTCACCTCTGCCTAACCCTTGGAGGATTACAGGCGTGATGATTATGTTATTCTTCTCTATTAGTTGTGTTCCCAGTCACCCCTTTCACTCAGTCCATCCATCGTTACTTTGATCTTCAAAACATTCTTCACAACATTTTCCTCATTCCTCTGCATCACATGCCCACACTGTGGTAACCGACTTTCACACAACTTCTCAGTCACCGGTGCCAGCCGTGTATGGCTTACACATAATACAACACCGTACCGCAAAACTCTCGCTATTAAAAAACACCACGTCATATTCGCCACCTAGGTACACCATAATCCTACCTTTGAGTTACTGTTTCAACTCCCACATGACTGTTAGTCAAAGCGAGGCTTTTATAATCAAACATTCAGAAAACAAAAAAAGTATTAAAAAACCCTGTTTCGTTCAAACGATTCATTTGTTTGGTTTTAGGCTTACGTACCCAGTTACGGCCGATGACAATGAATATTTATATATATCTATATTTTTTTTTTATCCATCTGGGGCTTCAATTTGTCAATTTATTTTGATGTAAAATGTTTATGGTACCGTCAGATTTTACGGTTTATCGAATTTCGTTCGACAACGTTCGTTTTCGTGGAAATTCGAATCGAAATTATGGTCCGAAGAAACTTCTAACTGTTTTCAATATTCATGTTGAGATTTATTTGATTGAGGTTTGTTTAGAACAATGGTATAAATAAATATAAGAGTGATTGTATTGCGTAACGATTGTTGACTAAAATAAGATTGATTGATTAGGTAAATTGAATAACATGAAGAAATCATTTGTATTTGTTCGGTACAATATTTGCGACCGCTCAGCACTTTTGCCTGCATGCATTTCCATAAATGCATATATCGCAACTAGTACCAGTTAGTACGTATTCGACCACCAGCCGCGTAACTCACACCAAACCAAATCAAATCATCTTAGTGCTAATTTAGCTTAGATTTACCATTTGATAGTATTGTAATAACTTGTAGTAATAATATAACATTTAAACCATATTATTTCGTATCATTAAGTCAGTGATCGTAAACCAACAACCAAACAGTCTAACATAATACCAAATCCACCATATTTAACCAATTATCAACCAACCCAGATGTTAGTGCTAAACCACGCAGGCGTTAACTTCTACATGGTGACTTCGAGCCGGATCTCCTTGAATCCATCCTAACACTGCTGTTGAATCACTCCAGCAATATATTTCTTGGTTATACAACTCCAAACAAGTCTGAACTTTTTGCATCAGCTGGGCACCCATTAACTCCAACCTTGGTATTGATATGTCTTTACTAACGGGCACTAATCTTGCCTTTGCTGCGACAAGAGTTATATCGTTAGAATTATTTTGGTTGCTGACTTTGCAATATATAACAGCGGCATACGCCTTGTTCGACGCATCACAAAATTCGTGTAATTGCAAGTTATTGTTTTTCTTTATTCCAAGCCATTGTTTTACTTCTATGGTATTGATGTCTTTTAATTATAAGTTAAATAGACGGCTAATCTTCTAGGTATAACAAATTAATAATCACACGATAAGAAAATAATAGAATACAGAAAAACTCATATGTAATAGAATAGAATAGAATCATTTTATTTCAGACAAATGTCCATAGGGTTAGTAACAATTTTACTTATTATCTAGTGTTAGTACAGACAAAGATTAACAAAACAACTAAAATTAAAATTCAGCGTGGAGCTGCATCCACCTCCGCAACATCGGGGAATCCCACCGATCTGTGAACACACTGAGAATACTATTGGTAATATTGATACAGTTTATTTTCAAGTTAATTACCTACTGAGTCATAACACATTTGTGGTTGGAAATGAAACATCCTTCCCTCTGAGCTTACTATGCTACGCACTATGTAGCATTCTGCTACCATCGCGCAGCCTCCAATTTTTTCACCAGGCAAAACAATCATTTTAATTAATTACATAAAATCACTCCTGTATTCCCCGACGGATTAGGCAGAGGTGTACCTATAGTAGGTACCTGTATAGGTTCCAGATTTCAAGAGTTACGTATAAGTCCCATTTAATAGGAGGCGAGCCTATTGCCATCAACCGGGCACAAATCCATACTCTGGGCTACTACTGAGAAATTCCAGATAGAGAAACCCAATAATACCAGTAACGCTTGCGACCACTAGACTAACTAGGTGCTCAAATGTTTAATTAAATTTTCACCTACTCGTAATCTCCAAGTCAACTTTTAACACAGTATTAAACAAAAATGTATAATACTGTCAACTTATAAATATAAACAAACAAAGAACTCAAAAGTTTGGTAGCTAAAGTATATAAATAGTAGCAGATGGTACACATTTCAAACAGTAACGAGTTTGGACAACTCACAATGATTAGTTTAGGGAATATACAAGAACGGTTGGGTAACTGTCGCTAATCCCACTTGGACTATTGTGTACTTTGTTTTTGTTCTCTGTTTTATTCATATACATAGATTGGTCCGATTGTCCTATATATTGCTGTCATCATTTAAGCCGAAAGACGTCCACTGCTGGACATAGGCGTCCCTCAAAGCGGGGATGCCATAATCGCCTCGCTTGGCAGGCGGGTTGGCGATCGCAATATGGTGTTAAAATGCATAGAGAACGCTGCTGCCCATTCTCTAGCAAGTCCCTTAGTCGCCTTTTACGACACCCACGGGAAGAAATAGGATATATTATATATTGTTTTATTTATATTAATTTATTTTTGGCTTTCTGGGTCAGTTCAACAGGCCTACTAACATTTAGGTGGTGATCGTTGCGTTGCCGACCGTGAAAGTATTTTTCACTTTTTTAAGTATATTTCGTTTCTTCGTGTATCTATGGAGATATGAGAAACAGGGTGTAATGTAAAGTTCACTCATCCCCCACTGAAAAGGGAGGATACTCCGGCCAGACGGCGGTCTGGTGGGCTACTGCCCGATGGTTGATGTCGTGATGTTCTATATAATATATAGAACATCACTGGGTTCTTCGCCATGTTAGGCATATTATGCCTAACATGGCGAAGAACCCAGTGCCGTCTCTGACCAGTCTCCAGTGTAATGCTTCACTGATGGTAGATAGGTAGCTGGTTATCAATCACACACAACATTTACCTCAAACTTAAAGCATTTATTTCAATTAGAACATTTACAGGCACTTTTGAATTATCATTTGACATTTACGGAGTCATTCAGTTTGAGTTAGTAAGGGAAGCTAGTTGCCTATTTCAAGACGAATTAGGTCCTTATGGAGAAAACGGGCCAGAAACTCCATGGACACTCTTTTAAATCAAAACCATTATGTTACAGAGGTTTCTTGTTCGACAATTACAATTTCAGTGCTTACAACACACACTCCCATAACGATTTCTGCCCCACGCTGCCGCGAGCGTGGTAGTCGCACTACTCTATTCAAATCTTATTACATGATTAGCTGATTATAACTTATAAACAATACTAAGATGCATAACAGTTAATTCTCTTATCATTTAACAATGCTAATATTCACAAATGCAAAGGCGTTTAAAGATGAAAGTTTAATTAGTAACTTCATTACTTTTTACAACTTAAATTGACAATGTTTCCGGTAGATCCAGGAATTTAATCAAACAACAAGTTTTCATAAAGAAATGTGTGTGTAAAATAATCTTGTCACTTTATAGTTTCTAAATTATTATTGAAAATGAATTAGTTCTAAATTATAACCTTAAGGTATTCGCCACTCAAACGTAATCGGCGCCATTTGTCTACAATATTGGGTGATTGGAGATCATAAACAGAACTTACTATGTCAAATGTGGAATTATTAATTTGACTTCAACCCAAAAGTCATTCAATGTTCTCTTTTAATGTTAACTTTAGTTTTAACGAGAACATCAAGGAATTAATTTAATAAATTAATCTTAAAACAATACGAGGTGTTTTTAATTCACAAAGAAGCCAGTAGATGACGCCGATCTCTTACCAGCAGTCGATTTTATCACGTTGTAACAATATCCTGTAGAGGGACTTATTATTAAGATTATGATAAATTTGAATAATTAATTCGTTACGAATAAGATTATGTAATAATCTTAATAGGTAGACGGGTGTGGCGGCGACATGCCTTATGTTTGAATTAATATTTATACCACATTTTTTTTTATTTACTAACCACTGCTTGTCTCTTCTTCGCCTAAAGGTTGACTGGTATAAAATTCCTAAAGCATTAAGTCCGCCTCTATACATTTGTGTGTAGTATTAAAATAAATAAATATGCCAGTCGCGCGGTAAACTCTGCTTGTGCGATGCAGGATTAGAAAGAAAAGAAGAAAGAAAATACGTTTATTTGCGGTAAACATAACGCAAAGAAATAAAAACACAAACACGAAAGAACAAGTTGAGGGAAAATATGCGTCACATTCACGCAAAACGGCCATCGCTCAGCATAATGCTGCGACCCTATGCGAGACAGAGCCCCAGTGGTGGTTTTCAGCGATTTGTGTGACATCAGGTCTTTAAAGCGTAATTCGCATGTGGCGTTGTAGATACCGCTATACATGCACAACCACCAGCTGTGTATATCTGTGTATAAAAACACCAGCGGGCCTAGACAAAGTGACATTCTATCAGCGATAACGATGATGAAAAAGTAAAACAAGTTGACAAAATGTATCGAAAAGCGTAGACCTACACGGCTACTTATAAAACATAAGAAGAAGAGAAGCTAGTTGCACGATTCCAATTGGTCGTTTTCTATGGAGAAGAGCCGGCAAGAAACTCCATACGGTCTAGTTTATTGAAAGACTTTGTAGAATAACAAAAGGCTTTGAAAGCGATTGCTACTTGTCTAGTCCTCAGATCCGAATTATCTATGAATACCTTTATTTATTCTGCCTCGTTGGCCTAGAATAGAATATAATACTCTTTATTGTGTACACCATAAAAATTACAGATATAAATGTTGAAATATTACATAGGGTTTATTACATAGTATTATAGTTATGTCGTATCTCTCTGTATTTTACTGTGTGTACATAAATAATAAAATAAATAAAATAGGGTGGCCTAGTAGCTCTACTGCTAAGCATGTCCTGGGTTCGATTCCCGGGTCGGGCAAAGGGTTTTTTATGAGGAATTTCTCAGTAGCAGCTTGAAGTCAGGATTTGTGTCCGGTTGATGGTAATAGGGACATAAACATCACTAGGGAAATGTGGGTGTACTATAGGTACACTTCTGCCTTACCCTTTGGGGAATACAGGCGTGATGTTATTTTATATGTTTATCCGTTTTTATTCTTTACTACACAATCTTTGAAACACGTCATAATACCTAAGTTAAACACTCAAAAAAAACAAAGTGAAACTTCCAAAGCCTACATAATACGTACCACTGACAGATAATGCTCTTGTTTCCAACCTTCCTATATTTAATACGTTTAAGCCCCGGCTAACTTTGGAACGTGACTAAATTGGTGAGGTCTGACGTCACAGATCCAACCGTCACTCTGTGAGCCCAAAACAAAATAAGAGTGAGTGCTAAGGGTGGAGGTTTACTTGTGTATCGATTTGCATTTGGTTTGAATAATAGTTTCCTTATATTTTGGTTAGTGCCGTAAATATGCCGTATTGTCATTAGTAAGCTAAATATTTGTAAGGGACTCTGCTATATCCGGCTAACTAGTTTCTTCAAGTCAGCCTTCTAGGTATTTCTCGAGAAAAAAGTTGTGGTAGATTTAGGTACAAGTTCCTGAAAGTGTGAGTAAAATTTGGATGGCATTACTGGTGCCATAACCCTTTCAACTAAGCTAACTAAAATATGTACCCGGATGTATTAATGCCCAGTTAATGGCAACAGACTCGCCCCCTATTACCTGAGACTTAAACATAACTGACGAAATGTCGGTGTACTACTCGTATAGGTACACACACCTCTGCCCAACCCGTCGAGGAAACAAGGCGTGATGTTATGCTCATATATTTATTTATTTGGTACATCAACAGCAATATATCCTAAATCATTAATAGTAAGTAAACAATCACATCACACTAATATTATAAAGGCGAAAGTTTGTGAGTGTGTGTATGTGTGTTTGTTACTTCTTCACACTCAAACGGCCAGACCAATTTTGATAAAATTTTGTATGGAGGTAGCTGACACCCTGGATTAAAACATAGGCTACTTTTTATCCCGATATTACCACAGGATCGAGACTTACGCGGGTGAAACCGCGGGGCGCAGCTAGTAATACAATAAAAGTGCTGTGGTATGTACTCTTAAGCCTATTGCAGGTATACACAGGATCACAATAAAGACAGCAACGTAATAGTCTAAGAAAACATAGAATATAATAAACACAGGAATAACTATGTTACGTTATGTTGGATTGAATTCACGTTGTCATTGAATTTTATTTTCTCGGAGACCAACAGATAAAATTTACCCACTAAGTATTTTTTTGCTAGATGCTAACTATATTTAGCTAGGGGCAGGGTACTAAGCCTTGTCCGTTTTGGTGCTATTGGCGTATGCAGTTGTAGGTTATGTGATGTTTTTTTTATGGGCCTTACCTTTAATGAAATAGGATAAATTTGGCGTTAACTCAATTACATTATTTACATGTCACACAGGCAGCATGCTTAATAATATGCTACTTACACTTAAGAGGGTAGTATATATAATTATAGTGTGTACTAGTTTACATAGTGGGTAGTATATATAATTATAGTCTGTAACTACTTACACTTATGAGGGTAGTATATATAATTATAGTGCAAGTAGGACCTATTATCCGTAAGCAATTCAAACATGCACCTCCCATTAAGGGGTTGGAGGGTGAAAGTTACAGATTACAATTTTTTTTTTGTTGTTTTTGTGCAAATCCTAGCCTGCATTCTGCCAGTTCTCAGTAAGGTTTTTGAAAGTTGATGCTCAATCAAATTTTAAGTCACTTTAATAAAAAATCCATATTTCATGAACAGCAGTACGGTTCACCAAAGGGCGGTGTACCACTGACACCAGTATCACCCTAATAAAGAACATTTTTAACGCCTCGGAAGTAGCATAAGATGCCATTGGAATCTTTTGCGACCTCTCTAAGGCGTTAAATTACGTAAACCATGAGACATCTTTGCTTGAACTAGCACTATGGGATTAGGAATAAAGCTCTTGATTTACTAAGATCGTACCTAAAATATAGAAAGGTTAAAATAAAAGGATAAAAAATGGCTTACACTCATTAAGGTCTGAAATGGCAATGGGCGTTCGTCAAGGTTCAATATTGGGTCCATTCCTCGTTTTAGTTTTCATTAAGGATTTACCGCAATTTCTTCAAAATCAATGATGGTGTTATTTGCAGATGAGAAATCATTAATCTTTAAAATAGACCGACGGTCACAAAATCTTGACACGTGAATAACTATTCTTCAGGTCTATGATTGGTTTACGGGAAATAATTTGGTACTAAATGAAAAAAACCAAATGCATTAAATTTAAATTATCTAATGTTAGAAGTAGCGAAGGTGATATCATATTGAATGGAAAAAAACTGGAATTGATTAAACACACGGTTTTCCTAGGAATCACTTAAGACGACAAACTACAATGGGGACCCATATAAATAACAACTCTTGCGGGGTGATGAAGCTCTGCCGCTTATGCTGTTAGAAAGATAAGACAGTTAAGACATGGGCAAAATGTATCACTAAAAAGAAAAGATTGAAATGTATCATTCGATCACTGGGATAAGTATCACTCTTTTATATCTTTATATCCTTAGTTATCAGTAGCTAACGCTGGCACGCACGACCTATTATAATGATCAAACAACTCACTCTCTCCATCTTGCGAAAGCGCGACAGAACATTCTAAATTGGAAGTTGCGAATTAGACGTCTGGACTTTCCGAAAATGTGTTTACGAGTTTGGCAGTGGCTGTCTATGTGGTTTTGTTGCGATACAGATTGAAGAAAAGGGCCGTGAGTGAATGAGTTTTAAAGATACACTGATACATTCGGATGCGAATGGATATAAAGAGTGATTGATGGAAACGGATTGATTCATATCTTTTTTATCTATCTCTCCTGAGTTACCATCTCTAGTTAACATGATGTAGATCAGAGAGGTTTTATTTTATATACAGACCTGCACCCTATTACGAAGGTTGAAGGGGTGAAAGTTACAGATTTCCTATTATCTATAGGTATATACGGTGTATACGTAGATAGATATTACAGATTCTAGCCTGCATACCAAATTTCCGCATTCTAGGACTTCGGAAAGTGCCCCAGAGGTTTTGATGAGTGAGTCAGCTAGTGTCGAAATCAACGTCTTTTAGGTACTTATTAATAAAATCCAAAGTATAAAAGCTAGGCAAACGGCTTGTCCTGATAATTCGAGCTCTCTAGCATTATCCAGGCCGAAGCCATAGAGGTTAGAAAATACGACGGAACGAATCGGAAAAGGAAAGGAGGGAAAGGTAAGTAGTACTTTTTGTTTTTGGGTCGGCTTGGCCGGGGCACTACCGAGCCCAAGGTAAATAACAGAAATGCAAATTAGGTTTTGTTTAAATACGTAAAAATAGATAATGTGAGTACAAGTAATTAAATTTTCATGACTTAATATCCTCAGTATATCTCGAAATAAAAGTCAATTATAATATAAGCAAAAAGTTAAGTATTATGAAGTTACCATAGTGAATAATATTATAGAGACATATTAATAGAAAAAACTGTTCCAGGAAAATATTCTAATGTTTATTTAATAAATTACATATAATTATGTATTATTTTAGCTTATTTACCTACCAGTAGGTTTGTAATATTTGGATTCCTGTATTTTAAAAATAATTTAAAATCTTTGTTTGTTTTTGAGATGTAAAATAGTGAATAATTTCCACAGACTTCAAAGTAATTCCTAGAAGTTTTGAATTTTATTTCCAGGTACCGCATATTAATGAAGCTATTCACAAAATATATAACCTCAAACTGGAATTCTGGAAAATTCCGTAAATATGAAATAAGATTATTTTTTTATAGAAAAGGGCAGTTTATTTGTGTACTATGGACTACATTGCGGACGTAAAAGATAATAAGCAGAATGTGGGCACATTAAACACTCTGCCTACCTCTTCGGGGAATAGAGAGATGTTTGTTTATGCTATTTGGAAGCCTTTGTACAAAAAATAAAGTAAGCTAATAATGTACAGCTAAACTAAAAAACGCGTGTGTACTAAACCACTTGTTATAAACACTAACGGCTTTACTTCTATGCGAATTCTTCTCGAAAGCTCTTATACTAGCGCAAAATAGGACATAAATAACGTCAATTTTATGCCTAGCTCCTTAACCAATACTACTTTGTCTGAGTAAGGCTTAGAAGTCCGGAGTTTTTAGCAGCAATAAGTTGCAGGTTCGAAAGTCAACCTTGTATTAATGAGAGTTTTTATGTTCATTTAATTATCAATTTAGGTTCCAACATACAAACCCCCAGGCTGTTATAAAAACTTTTAAAGATCTTAAAATTAAATTAACAGAAGATCTCTGGGGCATGTCTGTAAAAGTCTGTAGATCTATAATCGAAACCATTGCGCCCTATTTAGCTTTTATATTTAACACCAGTGTGGATCAAGGAGTCTTTCCGGATCTCATGAAACACAGTAAAGTAGTTCCTTTGTTCAAATCCGGAGATAGTAAAGAACCCAATAATTATAGGCCTGTGTCAATTCTGCCAGTTCTCAGTTAGGTGTTTGAAAAGTTGATGCTCAATCAAATGTTACGTCACTTTAATAAAAAATCCATCTTTCATGAACAGCAGTACGGTTTCACTAAAGGGCGTTGTACCACTGACGCCGGTGTTACCCTAATAAAGAACATTTTTAACGCCTGGGAGGAAGCACAAGATGCCATTGGAATCTTTTGCAACCTCTCTAAAGCGTTCGATTGCGTGAACCATGAGACACTTTTGCTGAAACTAGAGCACTATGGGATTAGGAATGCAGCTCTTGATTTACTAAGATCATACCTAAAAGATAGAAAGGTTAAAGTTCAAATAAACGGCGTTAACTCATTAGGGTCTGAAATGGCAATGGACGTTCCTCAAGGTTCGATATTGGGTCCATTCCTCTTTTTAGTTTACATTAATGATTTACCCCAATTACTTCAAAATCAACCGAAGATGGTGTTATTTGCTGATGACACATCATTGATCTTTAAAATAGATCGACGATCACAAAATCTTGACGAAGTGAATAACTCTATTCTTCAGGTCCAAGATTGGTTTACGGTAAATAATTTGGTATTAAATGAAAAAAAAACCAAATGTATTAGATTTAAATTACCTAATGTTACAAGTAGCAAATGTGATATCATATTGAACGGAGAAAAACTGGAATTTATTAATCAAACGGTTTTCCTAGGAATCACTATAGACGAGAAACTGCAATGGGGACCACATATATAGACCACGCCGCGAATCTCTTAGGGAACTATTTAAAAGGATTAATATTATGACGGTACCTTGCCAATTCATTTATGAAAATATTATGTATGTAAGGAAAAATCTACATATTTTTAACAAGATAAGCGATAGACATAATTTTAATACTAGAAATAAAGATAAAATAGATCAACCATTTTTCAGATTATCTAAAGTACATACATCTTTTATGGGGTGCTGTGTTAAATGTTACAACAAAATACCTTGTGATATATTGAAATTAAATGAGAGAAAATTTAAAACACATATTAAAAGTACACTTTGTAAACAAGCATATTACAAGTTAGAGGATTATATCCAGGACAGGAATGCTTGGAAACATGCTGGTCCAGCTCCATAGGACAATCTAGAGTCTAGACAAAATCAAACTGGTTGCTATTTTTATGGTAAAATCTGTTATTTTTATGATATTCATTTTACATTCTGTGATAACCTATACTCACACACTGACTTATTTTTTTATTTTTTTAGAAAAACATACTTGTATGATGTTTGTAAATATGTGAACACCACGTATCTATCTAATAATTAAGTTATTTTTCATTGCTTAGTTTTTAATTCGTTTTACCTATTATGGTATAGTAATTTTATTCTAGGTGCATCGTCTTCACATATAATCATATAATTAATGTAATCAAACAAAATATTGTAAAATATTTTTAAAAGAGTACCGGTGGAGTTTCTTGCCCATTCTTCTCCATACGAAACTACCTTTTGGAAGGGGCAACTAGAATCAATTCTATTTTTTTTTGTAAATTTTGACGTTCAAAAGTGCCTCTTATGTGGCTATTTGAAATAAATGGTTTGACTTTGACTTTGACATACAAGTACGTGTACGTACATGTACTCGAATACTTAGAGAACGGCAATGTGATGGGTCTTTTTACTTTCTGTATACCTAAATATATTAAGCTAATTAGAATGCGGTAAACATCATGGTAAGACAAGACTTCAGCGAAAGTAAAACGTCAGTCAAAGAAAGCATTGGACTTCAAGCCCTGACTTTGACTTCAAGTTCTTTCTTTGACTGATGTATTTATTCCCGCTGAGGTCATACCAGGTATACAGAAAGTAAAAAGCACCATCACATAGCCGTTCTCTACGTATTCGGTACATCAAACTAAGTAACATTGAGCAAAAATTATTGCTGGGAACGAATTTTATTTTTGGTGTGACAAATCGGCAATATAACGCACGCAAAACACTATACTCTTGGGTTAACAGGATTTCTGGGGGTATTTACAGTTAAATTATAACATTTAAAATTTGTTTTTGTGGAGAGATTGTAAAAAAAAATTGAACATTGGCCTTCAATATCTCCGGGACCAGATGGTATGGTCCAGTACAAAATGATCACAATGAAGAGTCTCGCGTTCGTTAAACATCTTTTTTACCATTATTGTCATGAAGCGTGATTAAAGGCCGTCTCTTACTCATGTAGAGAGGAGAGGAAAGCGAAGGATTGAGTAGAGCAAGTGACAACTTGTGAAAGGCATCTTGTCTAGCAGTGGTCTATCATAGGGTAAATGATTGCTCAGGGCAGTAAGTACGAGGTTGTTGACCTAAAACGACTGAATTTTCTATCGCTGCTTAGAACCCAAATTCAGCAGAATCGACAACTTTTTCGAACTTTTCAACAAACCCGGGTTATTTTTTCTCCCCAAGTCAGGAATAATAATATGTAGGTCATCGAACACACCCCTCGTCCTTCAAATTGCACACTTTCTTATTTCACTTTATGTACCGCTTCCCCCCGAGGGTATTATAAAACAATTTGTATCGAACGCTCTTTTAATAACTCCTATAGAGATTACTGAATGTTAAGGGTAAAGAGTAATTTGCCAGAATATCGCGGTGAAACTTCGAAACTAAGTCCTTAGTAAGAGTTTAATATTTGCTCCCAGGAACCGACGCGGTGACGATGAGCCGAAAAATTTCACTACATTATCCTCTGCAGGATTTTATAAATATAAAACATAAGTACACGAATAGGTTTTTAAAGAGAAAAAAAAATTAAGTAAAAAAAGTTAAGAAATAAGAATAATAATAAAAGTTTAGTCGTGGAATTAAAAAAACTTATAGCACGTTATGAGGTAAAATTTTGGGATAAACCAGCTTCGGGAAGATTGCAATCATCGCTAACGCGAAATTGACGGGTAAATATTACAAAACGAAGAATCGACTTAAGTTTTTTTCAGTACAGTGAAATATTAGGGGTCCTAGGGTCTTTTAAATCAGACAACCAACTCGATCGAATGTACTTTAATCAATGCAATAAAGGATTTTTTTTTATAATGCGCATTAAAGTATAAAGTGCTAACTTAGCATAATATTATACTTATATTCTAAAGGAGCGTGCTTACTACGTTATGCACTATTAGGCAGCATACATACACTTCAACAGATATTAAGTATCTTAAAATGTAGGATAGTAGAAATCCAGACAATGGTGTATTCCGAGCCTGGACGTGCGAAGACGGTGCGTAGCAGTGTCACCTGGATTCACTGGCATAAGTCACCTGAACTGCCCCACCGCTGACGTGGCGTGACGCACACATCGGCGTCGAACAGCGGTGGACGCTGTGGGTGGCCTATTAGACCAGGGGGGCGATCGCGCTAATTTTGAACGTTAATACCAAAGCTAAACCACAACCAAAAACGTTACGTTAGACACATTTCGTATCGCGCTAATCATTTCAACGGAAAAGATTTAGCTTTACTTTGGAAGTTACGTTGGAGGAATGATCGATCGAACAATACTCTCACAAAAAATAGCGCGATACCGTTTCTTACATCAGCTAAACCAAAACTAAACCAAAACCAAAAACGTTCCGTTAGAACGGTAATTACGTTGAGAAATAGCGCGATCGGCCCCCTGGTCAGTACACCAGTAGCCGGTGGTAGGGTTCAATATTTTGGCCCTTTAATATACCTATGACAAAATAAAGGTATTTTTTAGACCAGTAAAAGGCAAAGATTTCGTACGAAGTTAGATTACGAGAGCGTTGAGCAGAATACATACCGTTTGAATAATATAAATCGGATATGACGAAAGCTACATCAAAGACGGGTAATTACTCCATAAAAACTCATTAATTTTAACATAATCTAGTTATTTCCAAAGAAAATAACAAATAGGGAAAACTATTAAGATTGTAGCTTGTATTCACATAACTGCACTATTTACATTTAGATGGTTATATTATTTTATCTCATTAAGATTCCGATAATTCTTTACAACCGCATTTTCAACGACTGAGCAAAAAGCCATGAATATTTTTGACAGCGTTATTTGGAAAGACAATCTATTTGAATATTTCAAAATTTAAGAATAATAATGAGTTGACCGTTTAGCGCGCAAAAAGTATGGAACCGCTTTGCGCGCAAAAATAATTTACAACAGAGTTATTACGATGCAATAGGTATACCTACAAACTAAGTGATGATAAAGAGCGTGGAAATAATGGTCTAAAATCGTCTACATGTAGTAAGCATGATTCAATGCACGTTCCGTTTATTTAAATAAAGAGTTCTTTGCCTTGCAGTTGGTCATACAGAGGATAGTATTATTAGTTATTGATTTGTTACATGATGGCGGCGTGTTAGGAATGACATAGAGGTTTTTTTTTATCTTAGGAGAGATTTTAATCAACAAAGCATAGATCCGTAAGAGATCGCCTTGTGCGATATGAACGCCCATTGTACACCAGTTTTAAATAAATTAATGTTTGTTTTATTTTATTTTATGTGGTGTACAATAAAGTGGTTTTAAAAATAAATAAATAAGACATGGATGGAATAATTTGTGAACCAGATTTAAGCCTCTTCGTTGTTTCGAAAAGATTTTTACAAGATTAAAAAAATGTATGATACATTTAGCAGGGTGAACTCTACAGAGGCATGAGAAACAGGGTGTACAGTTTACTATAGAAAAGGGAGGATCCTGCCTCCTACCAGACGGGTGATGTGTCTGGTGGGCAACTGCCTGATGATTGATCTCGGGTTGATATATACTAGTCGCGCGGTAAACTCTGCTTGCGCGATGCAGGATTTTGCGTTACGTCAGTATGACGCGTAGTTTGCTTATGGCGTTGTTGATGCCGCCACAACTCTATAAGTGAATTATTATAGGGTAACGTGACAATGTACTTTTTTGTGAAAAATATCCAACTCGCTGAAAGAAAATTAATTTGAAATTGGGTCGGTGTTCCAGTTTTAAAGTTAATCTTAGTTCGAAAAGGCAACGATAAATGAAAAGTTGTGACTTTCAACAAAATATATAAATCAGTAAAATATTTTATTTTTATCTAGCGACCCGCTCCTGCTTCGCACGGTTTTTAAGATTTGATAAAACATTAAGGTTTCCTTATTATTTCTTAGTAGTAATATTTTATTAATGTAATAAACATAATACCTTTTAATTATCTAAATGATGTTGGAAATCGTATCAAAATCCGTGGCGGAGTTTAGAAGAACAACGCAGTCACACAGACAGACACGAAAACCGACTTCAATTTATAATATGTATAGAAACTGCACAGATTAAAATAATAAATCAGTCTTAGAAAAGTTTCGAAGTATTTTATAGATGTACAGCTACATCAGATGTAGGCAACGAGCCAAACCGTCTATAGTTAAGACATTATGCAGTAAAACAAATATCTTAGCGAGAATTTATGTTCGTATCTCAAATAAGCATTTCTCACTAAGCTCTGGTTTGTATCGCATGTACAAATTTAATGCGGTAAAGGTAAGTTGCGTACAAGCTGTAATTGATGTTGAGAATGCAGCTGATGTTCATTCACTGTCCTAAGTGCATAACAAATCGTTTTCCTTACCATTCTTATGTAATTTTGTATGAATGAATACGCTTGTGAAGGAGGATACTGAAAGGTGGGAAGGTATCGACCGAAATACTACAATTAATATGATTTGGAAATCATGAAGATTTGGACATGAATTTTATACGAAAACTAACAATCGCTGATAAAGCATACATGTTTACCAAAATTACATAGGATTCTTGTATGCTATGAGACCGTGACTCGTGACGTGGAGGGCGACTGACTGAGTAAGAAGCGGTTATGAGACGCGGTCTTTGATTGTGTACTCCAAATTGTCCTACTCTGGTCACTGTTTATAACTTAAAAATATTACCTCATAGGCCTTTACCTATGAAATTGGAGATTTGTATGAAAATTTTAAAATATAAAAATTTTGCCAATTTTTTCATTTCAGCTAATCAAAGTACTAGCCCAAATTATCTATACAATTTTGCCATTTGGATAGCAGTTTGTTTATCCCTTTATTGTAGAAGTCTGCCGGACTGGAGGTGATGAAGTCAGCGAAAGCGTTTCACTGCCTCTCAGGTGCTGAATTTTTTCTCACTTAAAAAAAAATTGAAAATTTTGAAAAAAGTAGAAATCTGTTGGGGTCCGGTGAGTACGGTGGGTGATGGAGAGCTTCCAGCTGGAACTCTTGTAGCTTTGCGATGGTCTGTCGTAAAGTGTGAGCTCGCGAGTTGTCGTGGAGAAGCAATGGGGAAGAGTGATTGACCAGTCTTGGTTGTTGAATTGCGAGCTTCTCCATCATTATTTGCAATTCTTGGCAATAGATATCTGCCGTCCGTGTTATGCCATTCGGTAAGAAGCTGTGATGTACAAGTCTGGTCAGTACTGGTCCACCAGACAGTCACCATCATCTTCCCATGAGTAATCTTTTTTTAGCGCATTGATTAGGTGCAGTATCCGGGTCCACCCACTGAGACGAACGGTTACGGTTGTCGTACAGGATCCACTTTTCATCGCAGGTAACAATTCGATTTAGAATTCCCTCGTTTCTATGCCGATTCAGGAGTGCTATGCATGCTTCGACGTGTAAGTCTCGCTGTTGGTTGATTAGTTCGTTTGGCACCCACTTATCTAGCTTTTTTATCTTTCCGATTTGATGCAAGTGCTTCAATGTTGTTTTGACACTAACTCCAAGGCCCGCAGCAAGCTCAGCCGTAGATTGAGTTGGATGTGCTTCCACTATCGCCTTCAATTCGTCGTTGTCGACAATGGTCACCAGCCGACCGCGAGGCTCGTTCTTCAACTCAAAATTTCCAGATTTAAAACGATTGAACCAATAAGAGACCATGTTTATGCAAGCAGTGTTAGGCCCGTACATGTCGTTAATGTTTCGTGTTGTTTGCGCAGGGGTATTTCCACGTAGGAACGCATATTCGAAAATTGTACGAATTTTCAGTTTATCCATGGCGCCTAAAACAACCACATTTTCACAAAAACAAAGGACTATCTAAAAACAAATGACTGAATTTGAAATTAAATTAACACGGCTTTCGAATAAAATTTATTTGAATTTCGAATTGCGCGCCAATCCACAGATAATTAAATCTGAAAATGATGGTTATAGAATCTCCAATTACATATAATATGTAAAGACCTTACGTACAAAGGTGATGCTTATTTCTATACAAATCCCAGCTCATCTCGAATTCTATGTTTCAAAAAAATATCTCCAAACTAACGGCAACGGGATACTTCTACAAAATAAAAAACCCAACAGCACTTAAAAGTAAGAAAAAGCGATGAATTTCCTATATTTGTTCGAGCAAACAAGTAGAGAACGCTATTTTCTTACAGTTCTGGGAGAATTTGTTTATTTTTTTCCAGAAATTCATGATAGTACCGCTGTTTTGGGTTCCGTGCGATGCGGAATTCCTGTTGGCAAGACGAGTTTATTTGTTTGAAATGTGCGCGAGTCGAGGCAGGCTAGGTAAAATATGAAGAAAGATACTTGAACTACTCTGTTTTAAAAATCGGTAGTGGAAATGAATTACTGGTGTTGTAGGAGACAGAATTTAGAATAAGTGTTTAGTATTGCTGTGGATAAGAAACGAGCATGCAAGCGGCAGATTGGAAGGAACCAAGTATAGAAGAGCAAAAGAGAATTTAAGGAAGGTACGTATTTCTCGAAAACAAGGTCTAAATAATAGTAGGGTATGGCTACGAAAGGGAGACTAAAATAAGACAGATTAATTGTGTGTTGAATGAAAAAGGTATCAGCGACATACAAAAGAAAATAAAAATTGCAATTTTCCATCGAAATATCGAGCGATTGGAATTTTGTTAACTATCGTATCATTTTGCTCTGCAGGCACTCCTAGCCCACGCTAAAACTTAGTTGGCGCTATGCAACTCAAATACCGAAATAGTTTACAAAAATTGAAAGTTGGAAATGCTCGGCTATCAATTGACGACACGCCATCTATACCCTATATGTACTTCCTTTATGTACATTCAGTAACAAAAGTCGATAAACACTTCAGTTTTATTGAATCTGTATAAGAAAATATTTAAGAAATAAATCGTAATGTGAAATAAATTTCAACGTTACGCGCTACTCGAATCGGATGCGAGTAGAGGAACATGACGCAAACCAGTACAATTGAACTACTGCGGTTTCGCTGCTATGGTTTCGCGGCGGAGGTGTGCTATCAGCGTAACTGCTTGTTAGGCAGAGGTGTACCTACGAACACACATTTTTTGGCCGGTTATGTTTATGTCCCACGTATTATCAACCGGACACTAATCCAGACACCGGGCTGCTGAGAAATTCCAGATGGAAAACCCATTAACAAGTCCGTCTTAGGAATCGAACCCAAGATTTCATGCTCAGCACTAGCGCCTGCGACCACTAGTCAGTTAAGTACGTGAAATTATAAAAAAAACAATGTTTCGACTAATGGTTCTGTAAATTTGATAATGTAAAAGATATACTTACATACAGTCGACCTTAGTAGCTGGCCGATTTAATAAAACAAATTACAGTAAAAGTCTTTACTAAAATATTTTTTCGAATTATGGATACTAAGAAGAAAGTAAGTAATATCTATTTATTTTTCTATGTAAGTATTATCTGGTAATACTATTTGGTTTTACCATCATCCGTTTTCTAAGTAAAAGATGCTGATTGAATGGAACGTATTATAAAAAATAAACAAATGAAACTGTCTTCGCTAGATCATAGTTGTAAATAACATAACACAATAAATGTCTGTTTAATAGAATAAATGAACTTGTACTCCCTGACTAAATACGAAGTTAAAATCAAACTAACAAACTGGTTGCAGAAGTTAACGTACTATGACGAAGCCGAGAATCATATTACATTTAAATTAAGCCACTGTTTGTTTAATTTATGTTATTATTTCTATAAGTACTCGCATGACACTCGATACCGGTTGTATGACATTATCGACGGCGCGTTGTGTTCCACGCGCGCCTCAAAGAGAAGTCAGCACCAACTGACGGGGTCCGAAAGGACCAATGCCTGCCAGGGTTGCGAGTTTGTCCGAAAGGGATATCGTGGCCCTGGCACACAGGCAACGGAAGGAACACGGGTGGGTTTTAGTCAGTAAAAGTCTGACACGCCCTCCCGCTCCGCCCAGAGCGGAAGAAGTTATTTGATAATTCCCCACCCAAAAAAAAAGGCCCTCTGTAAAGACACGTTTTTCTTGCCGTGAAAAACTACGGTTTATTCGCCGTGTGTAGGCACGGTCGTCAGTGTTGTATGGATCACTATGAAAGCTTGTTGACAGACACGTATTTTCTACGGCGCGGTTTATACGCCGTACCATAAAGAAACCGTGCAGCGTAAAACCCTATGGTGTTATGGGAAACTTAATGATTCCAGGAATTTCTTACAATCAGGAACTAAGCCTCGAGTTTTCGAATCTATTTTCTATGCGATCATGTTCTACCTGGTCTTAGTTGGAATATCGAAAATTTACGACTTTATTGTGATTTTTTTTTTCTTCAATTGAATTACTTTTCATGACTCCCGCTCCGCCGAGAGCGGGAGAAGTTATTTGATAATTTACCACCCAAAAAAGAAATTGCCATTATATCCGGAGGAACATTGGCTCCTAAAACACAGGCTTTAGTCCTAGTTTAACAGGCATCAGTTTGCCCTATAGTGTGACTCTACTGTACAACCTTTTCTTTAATCCTTGTGTAGGTAGGTACTCATGTATGTTTTTCATAGTGTATAAATAAACATTTATAATTGAACAATTACACATTGTTGTACATGTTAATAAAGGTTTTATTTAAAGTAAAACTATCAATAATAGTATGTATTTAAAAAACCAATGGGTTTAAATTGATGCTCACATCACCTAAATGTACACAGTGCGGTTTTTAGGGTTCTGTACCCAAAGGGTAAAACGGGAACCCTGTTACTAAGGCTCCGCCGTCTGTCTGTCTGCCTGTCCGTCTGTCACCAGGCTGTCTGATGTATTTCTGTTGCCGCTATAACAACAAATACTAAAAAACAGAATAAAACAAATATATAAGGGCCCACCCATACAACAAACGTGATTTTTTTGCCATTTCTATAGATAATGGTACGGAACCCGTCGTACACGAGTCCGACTCGCACTTGGCCGGTTTTTTTGCTCGATATTGATAACGGCAACAGGTAGACGCTTGAAATATTCACAGAATATTTAGTTATATATTCACTTTAAAAATAAATAATTCAATTAAAATAAAACAAATATTTAAGGGCCGACTCGCACTTGGCCGGTTTTTATAAAATAAACCAGGCAGTTATTGACTGAATGTATCTTCGAGTAAATACAACACAAATAAACACCAAAATAATGTATGACAATCATCGTTACTGGAATTATTCGATAACACCTTTATTCATTAGTTTCAATAACACGACTGCGCACGCTTTCGACTGATTAATATAATTATAATCTGTGGTTACGTAGACATTACTAAACCCCGAGTGGCAATACAGCAATACAGTTTCGATTAAAATTATCTGTTTACCTTTGAAATATATTTTGAGCATCATAAATAACTTATTTTCTTAGTAATTTTAAGATAGATAGATGTCATATATTTTATTCAAATATAATCTAAGGTCAGTTTGCGTGACCTTATACTTTATCTCTGTAATTTCAAACGATAGACAATGTTTTGAATACTTATTATTTAGTGATAAATAATGTTTTCTAAGAATTTATGCAACTCAGCTAAATATACGCCCTAAACAATAAATATAAAGCTGGACCACAAATCCTGAGCAACTATTTCGACTTTACCAAAAAACTTTAATTATTCGGAAAAGGCAAAAAATCTGCACTAAAAAGAGCAAATCTACGTATTTTAATTGCGCTTTTGTATCAATCGGCACAAGATAAGTGGCCGATCCGAAAACAGAAAAATAAAGTTGGGCCGATAGTGGACGGAGAGCGAGGGGAGACACGGGGTTCCGCCTGCGCGGCGCCGCCACCCCCCGCGCGCCGCGCTCACCCCGCCTTCAGTCAAAACCAACCCTCGAATGGTTACGACGCTTCTTGTCGTTTTATATCATAACCCTATAATGCACGGTGTGTAAAATCACAAATATGATGACTGTATAGTATTGTGAAAAGTGTTGGATGAATTATTAAAGTGTATGAAGTGTGTGTGTCAGTGATGTTTCATACATAAATGCACTTACAAACAAATACTCGTGTCGTGTGGATTCTATCCCAGGATGTGTTTCACGTATGTATTCTTAATGATTTATGTTTATTAATTTAAGGGGTCGTCAATTATGGAAATGGGTTGATTTTTCTGAAATAATTTTATTTGAAAATTATGTTGACAAATCTGATGACCATATAACATCATTCTGATAGTAATGAAAAGATAAAAAAATGTGATAAGCTGAACACTAAACGCAGACGAACTCTACAACGTCTTAATTTAAATATTATACATGAAATTCAAATTTCGGAAACCCAATATTGGGTTGAATATTTATTCTCGTTACAAATAATTTATTTCTAACAAAAAAAGCAATTTACAGTAATGTCAATGACTTTCCAACAAAAAAGAAAAACCACGTTTTCGTTAATTAAGTTCACTCTACAAGAAAATACCTAGGTACAACATAAATAAATAGAAATAAGTTTCCCAATGACCAAACCTACAATTAACCAAAATAGATTCCAATAGATAGACAGGTAGAAATAATGGTTTTCATAGAAAAATAAACACCATTATAGTAAAAAAAAAAAACACTATTGTGCACCGATTCGGGGAAGTCACCGTTCACGTTCCATATTTGAAAAAATGTGAATTACTTTACTTTTTACATTAGTAGTCTTTTTCTTACGTTTATGCTCTTTTTGTTTTTTTCCATGGTATATTCAGTTCTACGAAATTGGCAGTGTGCTGCACATCAATATACGCTACAGAGAGAACAGGCCTTATGCATAGTATTTTTTTTCAATTTTGCTTGATTTCACAGCACTATAATTTTCTAATGAAAACGACTGCAATAAATCTGCTTATTATAGCTGTGAGAAAATAACTCAAGGGTTCAAGGAACTTTTAAGGAAAATGGGATGTTGTAATGCCCACGGATCTAGCTGAAACTACGCGACTGTCATTCCCCGTGGGGGTTGTAAGACGACTAAGGGATTATTTTGGTAAGATTGCAGTGGCTAAGAGTTTTATATCTGGTGACAGATATAATCTATGGACTGGGAATAGTGGCTGTTGCCTACTGAAATATCTTATTACACTGTGACGTAATAATATTAAGTTGAATGCGTAACTGCAGTGCCTTTTCTTAAAGAAGGAATGCGAATTTATCATCTTAGTTTCCTCTTGATGTTTTCATTTATACCTAGGTAATAATACACACGAGCACAAATTCTGAATGTGTGCTCGTGCGTATTAAAAGCGAGTCATTCAAACAACATTATTATCTTATTTTTACCCGACCTGCGCGACAGCAAACACAAGGTTGTATTTTTCATGCGTATCTTTGTAAGTGGGATTCTTACATTATACGATACCATCGAAGCATCCGGCTGAATGGATTTTAATACATGAGGTGTCTATCGACTTGTCTAAGTCGTGCGATGGTTTTTATAAAATCAAAATGGCGGATTTAAGACGACAATTAGAAGTCTTCAAAAAAAAAAATTGTACGATGACCACGTGGTATATCAAAATAGAGTGCTTGAGGAGACAATCCCAAAAATATAACACGAGTGCAACTAAAATTAAAAAAAAAACAAGCTTACTTTTGAAGCAGTCTGATGCAGTGATTTTTGTTCAATCAGTTTTGATGCCAGCAGCTGCATCAGGCTGCTTGAAAAGCTTCTATTTAACTTTTTAGTTGCAGTAGGGTTTTTAGGTAATACCTATGTATCTAACAATAATTGTTGCTGTGCCCTAACTGGGTCTACAACGGCTCTTGGCTCTAAGTCTTTTGTTAACATCTTGCTTTACCTTGTGGAACGCAAATAAATGAATATGAATAGGTTTTTACATTATTTTTCTTAGGTATATTTCGCAAAATGTTTGACTGTGAGTGTGTTTCTGCTTCATTTTTTTTTTAGGGCATGTCAGAGTATTACTGACTATAAACCCACCCGTGTTCCTTGAGATGCCTGTGTGCTGGGGCTACGATATCCCTTTCGGACAAACTCGCAACCCTGTGCATTTTATAGACAAACTTCATAATTATACAAAAGAATCATCTCGTTTTATAAATTCTGTAGTATTCTGACACCTGAACGATACAATAAAACTTCGACACCACCAAGTAACAAGAACGATAATTATTCTTCGTAATTACCTGAGAAAACTACTTCTAAAACAAAGCTAAAGTTGCGGTAGCTCCCTTGAATCGGGATTCCTAGCAGGGTAGGTGCTTCCGGCCTAGCCCCGCACTTCCGGCCTAGCCGGGTGCTTCCGACATAGCCACCTATTGTCTGGCCTCAATTGCCTCTTAAACGAAAAGGGTTAATAATCCGAAACTACATTATTATTCGTAAACTGTAATTTTGTTTCGGAGAAATTGTTTTTAGTATCTTGAAAGGAATAAAGTGGTTGGGTTAAGGTACTAGGATATGTTATTAGGTATTGGGAAGTTTAGTTTAGTTTAGTAATTGTATTTTATTCGGGCATAGGTTTGATGGATTTCTTATTTGATGTTAGAAATTGTTCGCTAGTGTTTCTGAGTAGTTTTCTTTTACCTACTCACGGATTAATTGAACTCATTGTAAACAATGTGACTAAAAATACATAATTTCTTGTAGCATACCACAATTGATGTCATTTAATTTGAATGGTCAGCACACATGCAGCGCAAATGCATCCCTATTAAGTTAGTTTTCATTACCGAATAACGTACTAAAACTAACTTTCGTCCAAAACATTACGCGCCAATTTAACTTAATTAAACTACTCTATTTTCGCTTCCAATTTCAAATTTAATTTGACATTTCTCGCTCAGACGTCAACCATGACCATTGCATGGCCAATATCATACAAATGCAACGAAAACGTTCTCGTGATAACATACCAAATACGTAATTAACACTTTAATAACAAATTAACCTAAGTGCCAGTGCCAGAGTTTTGCAAAATTAATGCAGTTACTGTATACTTGGAAATAGCATTAATAATTTAGTTTGGAATTAATGTCTATTGCATTTCGTATGGTACGAAAGTTTATTGAAACTTCAAACGAGAACTTTTATTAAGTTAAACGGAAATTCTGTACAGTAATTTTGCATTTATGTAGAATTTTGTATTTGTGCGTTTTATCCCGAATAGTTGGCATGTCGCAGTTTCAGGTATAGAATTATAAGCTTTCTCAGTTTAACATGTTACCCACATTTAGTTTGTCAACAGTTAACGGTCGAGATTAAGAAGCTTCGGTCTAATAGCATCAACGTCAATTTCATATTTTAGGAGAAGCATTCACGGGTAAACTAGCCAGCATATTAGGCATTACCAAAATTTATTGCTGGGGAGATTGTTGCGCCACTTCTTCCCAGCTAAAGCACTAGGAAGTGGTGAAGGGTGGGCATTTTTGGGGGACTGTCTTGTGTAATTTTTGACGTTAGAAAAGTGCTGATTCTCAGTCTAGTTTGAATAAATGACTTTTGATTTTGATTTGATTTTACTATTTGAAAGTAATTTATAAAATTTATAACACAGTTGGAAAACCTTAAACTAAGAAGTTGGCACACAAGTAACCAATCCCATTTCATGACTTTACCTTATTTTCTACCTAAACAGTACGAGATATAAGTTCTTTGATCGGGATTTATTGGAACATTCGAAGCGTGTTTTTTTGGGTTCCCGACCTCAATTCAAACAGTCATTTGACCCAATGACTATTGGGTTTGCTGTAAAAGCCTAACCTTCTTGATTTTCTATCTTTGGCGTCACGTGATTGTTTATTTATTTTCGTGCACTCTCGTGTGTTAAAGAATCGCCGAGGCTCAAGGCTAAATAATAAAAGCCATATGGGCCGATTGAAGATAGTTAAAGCTACGCGCTTTTACGCTTGTCATGGATGGGTGACCATCCGTTACATATCGAGACCCCTCCTTTGGCAGTTGTTACGGGTAGTCAGAAGCCCAAAAGTCTGACAACTAGTCTTACCAAGGGGTATCGTGTTACCCAATAACTAGGCTGTGGAGGTCGGATAGGCGCTCTATGTAAAATACTGGTATTCAGTTGCATCCAGCTAGACTGGAAACCGGCCATCAACGTAGTTGGAAAAAGGCAGATTGATTTATTAGCGTGTGTTAAAGAACAAATACTTTTTTTTGGTTGGTTTTGCTGTGATCAAAGTAATTTGTGTAAAAAGACACTGCTACATACATAGCATAGCAAAAATAACATCTGAACTAAATATAAAAACAGATACATATATATTGATTGGGTTTTAATATTAGGTAATTTAGTAACTAAAGGGTGTCATAATATTGATCGGTATTTTGAGGCAGTATATCGCTAGTAGGTATCTACCGCAGAAATAATGGTCATGGTTCACTGAAGTAACTAATCTGGTGGTGTCAATTTCTCGATCGGCTTAAAAACTTATCGGAATCTATTAAGCGTGTACAAAGTTTATAATTGAATCAACAATCGAATTAATTTGAAGAAGAAACCTTGGAAGAACTAAAGTAATAGATAAAGATACAGCCTTTTCTCAGAATCAATAGAATTCTTATTGTTCTTGATCGAAGTGTTTACAAGTTGATATCTTATTTTAAAAAAAATCAATCAAAGGTTTTCCAATACAGAATTATTATTTATTTGTCAAACATAGGTCCAAGGTCAAGATCTTATATACTAATCATATGTTGCACTATGTTTTGTCATTGATGACATACAAATATAATAGTTAATAATATACAATCTGTCTTAACTTTATTTAGGTGTCACATAAGTTGGGCATAAGCCATAACATTTTGACCAAAATGTATGGTTTGTAGAGTTAGGCCTTGTAGATTTAGGGGCTTGGCTCTTCATTAGACCTGATAACTTTTTAACAGTGAAAGCGTTATGAAAGTCTTGGCAACCTACTTTACATGAAATGTGTTTTTGGGATTTTCTTGTCATTTTTATATTAAGGAATTAAAGATGTTTAAATAAAAGGGCTAACTAATCTACAACCAGAAAAAAAGATTCTCAAACCTTATTGTACGTTGAAATAAGTGAAAGTGTATGACATAAATCTCTTTTAAATCAAGACAGCAAGTTTTATATAGTAAAAAAAACGAGCAAGCTTTACAGTAGACGCATATGATGTGTAACATCCGACATCTCACCTTGGTAATAAGCAACTGAGCAGCAACAGAAATTAACCTCAAAATTGAAAAAAAAGCTAAATACTGAAATATTTGAATAATTATTCATTACTAGTGGTCGCCCACTGCTCAAAATTCAACCCCCTCTGCTCAAAATCTATGTAGTACTTACTAATTCCATGAGTTCACTAATTCCATGCTATTATAAAGTACTTAATAATTCCAGGCTATAAAAAGTACTTACTTATTCCATGCTCAATCTGTCACTTCCTGTTACACACTTCCGTCCCTTTTCACGAAATCACTCCCATAAAAAGGGATACAAAAGATGTCTTCAATCATCCAGAATTACTCACGGCCAACCAGACACCAATAAAGACATCCCACCACCTAATCCCTAAGCAATTATACGCCCGAGCACTATGTACACACTCTTTACACGCACTTACTAGATGAATTCACACTTATATTTGGCAGAATTTCACATCAAAGACGAATATATTCAGTAGAGCGGAAGTCAACCCAGTCTTGCCCTGGGCTATGGGCTGTGATCATAAAGTTTCCACCCCAACTTTTGTACGAATGGTGGATCCACCCTCTCGCACATTTATCTTTGTTGGGGCTGAGTGGAAAACTAATAGTATATGGGTGATGTTGTATTTTTTTCTATTTCAAGACTGTGGAAATGTTTATTGATTTGTAATGAGAATGTTGGGGGAGTTTTGGATTATTACGTTCTTGGTGGTCGTTCTTGGATGGTGAAGTATAATTATTGTGAATTTAAAAATAATACAGCTGATTTTACTGAAATGAAAATAAAATAATTATCCACTTACACCGACAACCGTTTAATCAACACCCGGAGACATTTTGCTTTTTGTGAGTCGTACCTGTTACTCGGAAAATAAGTACTTACCAAGACTCACCCAATTTTGTGAGAACTGTAAATTCGATAATCAGTAACTAGGTAACTATGGTCCCTGTTTAGGAAACGTGCACAATTGATACCTTATGTTTAGTTATGGTAATATTTGGATATGCCTATATCATGGCATACCCTAGAGAAAGGATAATAATTTTCCAGGCGACTAACTATTTGCTACTAAAATAATAACTTGGCGACTTATAACTTAAAGGGCGACTAACTATTTGCTACTAAAATAATAACTTGGCAGCGATTATTAGTCATCTACTGTTATTGAATCATTTGGGTTAGGTTAGGTTAGAACAGTAACCATTAACAAGCGAAGGCGAGCGAGCGAAGCGAGCGCACCGCGGCAGCGGCCGCCGAGCGCCAGATCCCCTCTATTGTTGGTAAATTCAGTTACCAAAACAAAAATTCGATGCCAGTTTAAATTAAAATAAAGCTAAAAACTGATTATTGAGCTGCTACTTTCTACTTAAAATAATACTTCGCTGTAGCTGCCAACCTATTATTTTTGCTGCCAACCTATTATTTTTGCTACCGGCTTTAATTATTTTTTAATCCCAAATTCAGATTAATTTGTCGCCGTGTTAAATACATACCCTAGAGAAATAGCTTTAATCTTGGCAGTTGAAGTAGTCGCACTAGTCATTATAACCAGACAGGAGGACACTGTCCCCATTATTTTTACTTTTTCCCCTTTTACGACACCCATGGCTATACATTGGATGATTATAGCCAAGGACCGAGCTTACTTACTGACATGCAAGAAGTAGATAAATTAAACGAATTAATTAATTATTAAAATAATTAATTAATTATTATTTTATTATCTTCATTGATTTCTTGCATAAAACAATAGTAAGACGAGTGGAGTTTGTGTGTTACGCTTTCACGCTAAAACGGCCAAACAGATTTAAATGAAATTGGCATATGGTAGACCATGACCTGGGTTAGGACATAGAATACTTTTATCCCAGCAGTACGATCCCGTGGGATAATTTCTGACAATCACGCGGGCGAAGCCGCGGGAAAAACTAGTAACCACTAAATAAAAGTTGTTTCTATTTACTTCATAGTTTAGCTGTAGGTATATCTTAGTAGTTAGCAGTAAGAGCGGGGTCCCATGTGTATCGTAAGACACGACTTACGGTCGGTATTAAAGTTAATTAAGAGAAATGGGGAGTTCGTGGGGATGATATAGTATCCCTATTGTGCAAACAAGGAGTTAGATACGCGTAGAGATAGTTGTTAACTTAAATTAAATTATACCATGTTTGGTGCACAATAAACATGATGATATTAAATATCTTTGAAAGTAAAATGTTTTATTTAAGGCGCTGACAAGAGGCAAATGATTTAAGTAGGCTTGTATTAAACAAAAAAAATGGCATATTTTTATAGTTTGTGGTAGCGGAAAAAATAAATGTGTTATTCTTGTACATATTTCTCAGAACTTGGTTTTTATCAAAACACGTTTAGAAAAAAAATCTCGATACAAATTAACGGTAAACTAACCTTTTACTTTGAGTGCCAATCCAGAATATCTGTATTAAATATCATCGTACGGTTGGTATTTAATTATTAACAAGAACGTCTTATTTGAATGCAGAACTTGGTTGTTATTTTATATTTTCGATTACTCAACTTATTTTTGAGTAAATAGATAATTGCTTCATATTTTGCAATAAATTACAAGCGTTGTGACATTGCGCTTCTCTTTCTTTTGTATGCAATCTGACCGTGACCGTTCTTTAGCTGTTGTCAGCGTCTTAAGAGAAGATACGAAAATCTTAATAGTTTTCAGGTGTAATAAAATCAGACAAAAAATTGGTAATACAGAATTGAACATTATATAAAATGCCTCTTATATTAACGCTACAGCACCCAGTCGATCGCCATCCCAAAATCCCCAATCTTCAAATTACCAAACCTAAATCAAATAGTCAGTTTACGTAACTTCTCTCGGGATTATCAAAGAACATTTCGTCTTACTCCAAAGGAATTGACTAACAAAGTCTGAAAAAGGTCGAATTGGATTAGCAAGTGAAATCAGTGTAGGTACCGAGCAGCGTAACGTTGAAGCTCTAGATAAATACAGGGGGTGACTTAAGTGTGCGTGAGGGAACGTCGAGACGACAAAAATCCTCACTACCCTTATAACAACCCCCTCGCTAGAGACTCCCCGAAGGGCCGCAATGTCGTCTGCGTCTGTCTAAATATTCTCGGGAAGGTATTGGATGAAATTTTGTAGGTACTTGTCCCGAGATCTCTGTAAGTATTCATATTAATTTATATAACACATTGTTTTAATACGTTAAAAATCTAATAAACATTAATTCACATTCAATGTACCAATGCAAAATGAAAATGCATAAACAAAACAAAAATACAGTGCGTGACCCTTACTATTTACGTAGCTATATTAGCGGCCAACATTATCAATGAAAATTACAGTTCGATGTGGGCGTTATGCGGGTCGGTATTTGAAACTTGCTTAACCTTTTGACTTGTTTGTGGGTGCTACCCGAGAAATGAGCGTATGTAAAAATTGCTTAAACGTTAAGTTCCGCGAGCGTACGCCTAAAATCACGTACAAGAGTGTTCAATTAAACAATTTTATTTTCCACTTACGATAAACTCTGCAGTACAGCTTCAACTCTGCAGTACAGCTTAAACTCTGCAATTTCATTAATTGATGCGTGCTAAGTGTTAACTGGATGCGGGAAGCACAGAACCGGTCGAAGTAGCAGTATTTGGGGGTGGCCTATGACCCGCAGTGGACGTTTGAAATTATGATGAAGTGTTAACCGAATGAGTTCTTGTAGTATTTAATTTTGCTGGCTTCACAATGCAATGCGAAGAGGGAGGTACTAATGTGAACCGTTTATAGCGAATGCTTTTCACACTACGTTAAATAGTTTGCCTTGCTTGAATACGTTGCTGAGTTCAACGATCGAATCGTGTTTAAACACAGGTGGAGGTAAATATTTCTTAGTCATGGTGGAAAATTAATTGAAATGGCTGAGAGGGACATGTTCAAACATCTTATGTCGAGGGTGGCAATGTTTACATGTCTGTAGGTACTTGATTTATTGTTGGGTAGGTATTTCTTAATACAATCACCCCTCATTGGGGTGTTTGGTTTGTTATGTTCAATTGTTCATGCTTAATTTTTTGTTCGAGACAAAAAAGGAAGTTTTTTTTTTTGAGTGTGCAAATCTCAAAAAGAGTTATGTTGTCGCAGGTTTCTATGTACCTACATAGTTTGTTCCCGTTACCGTCTACACTATACAATCGATTTCTATTTTCGTACGTTGGTTTTTCATATCTAGCCTAGAACGACGTCATGAAGTCATGATGCTGTCAGCTGTTTGTTTATCTATAGAGGCAACACCGACTAAAATTAAAATCACGCATATAGAGGGTCGAAGTACACAATAAAATGTAACTGAATTTTCGTAACTTGCGGCCTGTAACATAAGTCTGATTTTTTAAATTAATAAAAAAATCACGAAAAGGATTACCATAATCATACTATATATTGTTATTGTGGCGGAACAATAATCTATTGGACACCACCATACATTTTAGAGCGGAATCGGTCCACTCATCAATCTTGGGCCAAACATGCAGATCATACGATTGTTTGCACCGAGTGACCGCACGCGCACGCAAGGTGCGCGGTGAGTATTGTGGGGACTGCGTGCACGCACTTCCACCAGGCGCATGAGCCGGCCTGCGGGGCGACTGTCTTCCTTCGACCGCCTTCTGATCCATTCGGATCGCACCGCGCTTAATATTATATTACTGTTTTATTCTGCTAATTTAATTGTCCGTCTAATTTATTTAAAGTATAATTTTCTAATTAATTTAATATAATTCTTAATTTCTTCATCTGTATTCGCATAATTCTTTCATCCTTTTGCTTACGCTACACTTTACGCTTTGAAGCTAATATAATCATTCTTACGGGGACGATTCCCGATCGAGTAGAAGTTGGTGACCATACCAATTTCCTACATTATAATGATTAATAATAATACTAGCTTTTGCCCGCGGCTTCGCTTGCTTTAATTTAGAATTTGACAATCAATTCGGGTTGTACACTGCTTGTTGTTTGGCGTTTGGTGGCAAAAAACTCGTTAAAACACTATTAATGTTTATACATATAATAATATAATTCAATCATGATTCGAAAGTCTCGTGGCGCCATCTATTATCATAAGAACGTTATTGTTGTTTTCCTCGGGAACAGTACTTTTTTTCGGGATGAAGGGTACCCTATGTCCGTTTCTGTACACCTGACAACATATTATATGCAAAATTTCAGGATGATCGGTTCAGTGGTTTAGGCGTGAAAAGGTAACAAACTTACTTTCGCATTTATAATATTAGTTAGGATTATAAAAATACTAAACTCTGTCTGTCTGTTACATTTTCATGCCATAACGACTGAACTGATTTCGAAGAAATTTGGCACACAAGTAGACCATGACTTGGGTTATTAAAATTAAAATTTATTTATTTTGGGACAACTAGATCCAAAGGTTAGTATACAAAAACTTAGAAACTATTGTTAGTACTGAAATACAATTACAATTATTACTCATCATACCTATACATAAATAATTCTATATAATATACAAATGCCCCTGTGCTGAGACACCCCGCCCCGTCAACCCATAGGGAGACACCTCCCTAAAAGATACCAGACGAACGAAATGTCTCAACACAGGTGCACGTACATCTATCTTCACCTAACGTTTTCAGGATGCTGTTATGACAAAGGATACTTTTTATCCCGGTTGTACGTTCCGGTTTGCGCATCTATCTATCTTTACATATAAAGGGAGAAACTGACCGCTTAACTGACTGACATATCAACGCACATGACGAGGGACGAGGCACGTGTAACTTTACACAAAGCTTCCTTTTATAATATACGGAAACACTAAAGGGGTTTTCGGAAATTCAACCTCTAAGTGGGTGAAAAGGGGGGATTTTTGTTTGTATGAAAAATCTTATTTCTTGAGTTACACTTGAAACTTGGCTGGAATACTTATCTAAGTAAATAATATTTTTAACAAACCCTGATTTTTTTTTAACAACCCCTCTTTAATTAAGTGGTGTCAAAGTTTGTATGGAAGAATTTTACCGCACAGTCCGATTGACTCGAAACTTTGAAAATATAAAGATTAAACTATATCAGGGTTTTTCGAAAATCTGCCCCATACGGGGTGAAAAAGGGTAATCAATTTTACAGGGTTGGATTTTACTGCGTGGCTTGATAAACTTAAAAAATTATATAAATAACCTTTAAGTGAAGTTATAGAAACGTCACGTCACGACACCTACCCTTTAAAGGGAGTGTTGAATTTTGCAGGGGAAAATAAGAAATACGCGGACGAAGTCGCGGGTGTAGACACCTAAAAGTGTTAGTCAATCAATCACTGAACGAAATTGATTATTATGGTGCCTGTGCTCAGAGGCGCATGGCGATGGATGGGCCATCACCACTAAAAGCGTTCTATAACTTGACGCACAGTGTTATACTTAGATGTATAGGTTTCTATCATGGTATTTTAACTTTCAGCCTAGACAATTTAGGGAACACTTGTTAGTGCTTATGCAACGCCAGTGGCTAAACCTAAAACGAACAATATGCCTATAATGTAATGTAAAGGCTTTGATTAATTATTTATATAATATGTCGCAAGCACATTTTGGATTTGTGTAGCAAATCTTTTAGAAATTTGGGTTTTATATTAAGAAAATGTACGGATTTTAAAAGTATAGCAGTAGTAAAAATACTTTACAATGCTTTAGTTCGTAGTCGTCTCGAGACAAGTGCCATTATATGGAATCCGCATGAGGACAAATATAGTCTCAAGGTCGAAAAAATACAAAATAAATTCACGAGGCATTTATATTTAAAGCAATATGGGGTTTACTCATTCTACCCGTTGATGATCCGAGTCTGTTTGGGTTGGGCATACTCGGGTACACTAGGCTGGCGGTTAGGAGGGACGTCGGGTTAGTAAAGTACATGACGAGGTTGCTGCGCGGGCTGGTGCACCACCCGGAGGTGTTGGAGGCGCTGAGGCTGCGTGTCCCGGACGGGTATGTGGGCGCGCGTCGCCGTCCCGCTTTGTTAGAGGTGGCAAGGGGCGCACGTATTATAAATAATATGCCGTAATATGTTCGATAGCCTGCCGAAATTTTTATCAGGAGCGCAAAGGTGCATTGAAGGTGCATACAAATTTGAAAAAGAAAATGTAAGTTTTATTAAGTATTATAGTTTTATTTTTATTGTTGAATTTTTTGTTTATGTATATAGGTATTTTATAAGGATAAATGGTGTAATAGGTTGGTATCACATCGTCTTGGGTATACTGTAAGATTTTGTACGTATTGGTGTGAAATAAATAAATGTCTACATATAGTGTCGCGCTGCAAAAGAACTAAAACAAACACGCCAACTTTGATAGCCTGGTGTGCGTGATAGCTATGTCTTACACTCACGCCACGTCATGGTATTGTCATAGTATTATCATTGCGGCCAACAGTTAGACGCAGTTTTTTTCGACGAGTTCACTGCTTTCACTGTTTAACTGGAAATATTTATAATAATATATTTGTGTAAAGGCATGAAATAAAAAGCTTAATTAGACTTCTATTGAAAGCTGTACTATAAGGCGGTTTAGAATTGACTTAAAGTCGTTAAAACAGTAGCTGCCTACTATAAGTTAATTAAACTTGAATGTATCCTGAATCAGATTTTACCGAAACGTGTTATTAACTGGTATAATAAATTAACGCAAAACGTAATAAGTTAATGTAATCACATCCATCAATATTTTTACCTCGTCAACAACAACAGTTGACCAACGCATTTAAGGCAAATTTACATTGACACAGTTACTGATTTTATGTAAATCTGTCTTAACAGCTGGGTCGACAGCCCTTAAATTATTTATACCTGCAAAATTATGTTTTTGACAGCTATCGGAATAACCGTCAAAAACATAAATTTCCAGGTATAAATAATTTCTTCTACGGAACGAACGAAGTTCAAAGTAGTACACGTAAAATCGTATACGTGTACTAATTTAAATTTAAGCAGTAAACCATACTCATAATATTTAAATGCAAAAGTGACCGTTTGTTGCGTTGTCACAGGTTCACCGCAAATGCGATTTTTATTGAAAATTTTCAAATACCTAGCTTATATCCTGATAAAGGAAAATGCGTGCTGAGAAAATATATTTTTATAATGGGACAAAATGGGGTGTAAAGGTTTTTATAGAAATATCCCTAATCCGTGACAAGTTGGAGCAAAGTACTAGTATGACTTTATGTGTCAACTCTTTACTCAAGAACTTTCTACGGATACAACATTCGGGCCTATTTAGAAACACAATCAAAAACTGCTAGACTAATCCAGGAAATAAACAAGAACAAAAAATATCGGCCTCCTAGACCCAATGCCGCAGTAAGCTATTCTGCAGACTTAAAACTACACTGCTGAGTATCACCTGAGCTAAAAATGATCTGGGATTCCCGCATTTGCTCTTAATGTACGGCCTGATGTTTGTAGGCCGGCCTAAAGCCTCGGTGAGGCAGCCGGAATGCAGATTATGTAACGGATCCTGAACGGAAAACGTAAACGGAACCCTAAGCTCATTTGCTGTAATTCATTCAGAATTCATCCAATCTGTTGTTGTTTTTAATTTTGTTAGTTGAATTGTGAGATTATTTATTTGACACTTTTTTAATCACACAAGTAACTGGTTAGTGGAGGTCAGTCGCACCATTTAAAGTAGGTAATGGTATTCAGCTGCATCTGGTTAGACTGGAAGCCGACACTGACATAGTTGGGAAAACTTTTTACAAAGAAAAATACTACAAAGTGAAAAATAACTTTAATTCCGGAAGTCGGTGTCTTTGGATCTGTATTTTAGTTTTTTGGCACCGACTTCTGAAATTAAAGTTATTTTTCACTTTGTAGTGTTTTTGTTTGAAGTCGGCTGTTTTTTATTTGTAAAAAGTTTTTTATTTTTCACTTTTTAGTGGGTCAGTTTGTAATTTAGCGTAATGTCAAATGCTCATCACCTTTTACAAAATATTGCTTTTCCCGATGCAGGGGCGTTAATTGTTGAGGAGTTCGCCTGGTAAAAACCAGGAGAACTGATGGTGACTTCACCAAATGCATTGTGCGAGCATAAATTGCTTAGCAACCATATAAAAGTGCCTAATATGAATCGCAACCCGTCAAATACTTCGGTGCCCATCTGTCGTCTTCATCATCAGATTCACTTCACCAAATGGTGCTTTCCGAGTACAAATGTATTAGTTAATATAAAAAATATCCAAATTGCTATGGGTGTGCCTATAAAATTTGAGGATTTACCTCGATTCCCATGGGATTTCCTCATCAGATTCTGACTTGGTAACAATAGGATCACCTCGGGAGCATACTCTTTCAAAAAGAAAAATAATTTCATAATCAGTCCACAATTGACGAAATAAAAAAAACATACGGACGAACATTATATACGAGTAACCTACTCCTTTTCGGAAGTCAGTTAAAAAGGCTAAACAGATGATGAAGATGTTAACCTAGTTCGCGTGCGTGTTCTAAACACTTCTCTGCCTACCCCTACTGGGAATACAGGCTAATGTAAAGCATATTTTAATTGTTAATAAGCATAACATTTAACGGGTTTAAAAAGGACCCCATGTGACCTAAAACTACCCATTAATAAATATTCATATTTTCTATTCTCCAAAAACATCTACTAAAACCTAGTAAAACCCCTATCTAAACCGACCTACTTTTGACCACTCGATGATGTATTTCATACAAATGTTATCTTTTATTCATTTAATACGTCGCTCCATTGAAGAAGAGGGTTCAGGTTGATAATGTAAAACAAATAGGCATCGACCTTTGCCTACCCGCACCGTAATACAAAGGAGATTCGACCACGTACTCAGATTTATAAGCATTTTGCTATAGAGGTTATTACGTCTTGTTTGTATAGAATTTCGTAAAGCTCACAATATCTTGTCAAAGTCGTAATGGACTATATTTTTGTTATAGTGTACTGTGAAACTTTTGAAGTTGACCTTTGGATAATTGGTTAGTCCTATCTAATCGATTGAAAGACGTAAGTTTTTGCTGTCAGAACCAATTATATAATCTTTAAAGAGCGTATCTAAAAATAAATAATACAGCAAGTACCTACGTAAAACGAAGTTAAGAATTTTATAAAACTCCAACATCCAATGAAAACCTGAAAATGTAGATAAATCCACGTGCACAATTCGTGATTATAAAATTAACTTTAACAACTGAAAACAAGGATAATATATTTTATCAACTTTGTACGGCAGATAAAACTTGCAAGGTGTTTTATAACTTCCTTATTATTTCACCTTTTTGGTGCAGCATAACGCATTTTTCAAAAAAATTACAACGTTGATATTTTGTTAAGTTGCTCCTAAAACATTATAAAAATTCTTCATAACATCATTTCATTTGGATGAAAATTTTGCCGAATTCAAGAATAGTGGCCGTCAATTTCTGGGAATAATCGTCATAACTTTACGATTCAGAACATTTTTGGTTTAATTATTTTAAAGAGGGATTCCGAGCTAATGGTAGACGTGCGACTTGAGTCTTTAGAAATTTAGGTTTTCTTTGAATTTCAACTGTTTCGTCTTTAAACTGTTGTTAAAGTGCCTGGAAAATTATGATTACAATACCGGCTCAAGACATATTTATTTTGACGTATACCTTATTGGCGGATTAAAAAATGACAACATTTTAGATGGAATGGATGGAAACATATCATAATTTTGACCCGTTACACTTGTTCTACGATTAAACTAAACCTTCCACAGTGTTGTCAAATTAACATTACGCATTGGAGACTTTCTATATATACCTTTAATTATCATGATCACCATGTTTTTTTTCCTTCACCGTTTTGAGAGGAGTACTGATGAAATAAATTGCACTACGTAATGTGCCTGCCTGTGTTCGAACCCACGACCGTACACACGTACGTTAGTCGGGTCCGTCACCACTAGACCACCTGCCGTACCGAAAATGTACGATAATAACGTTTTACGTAATACTGCACCAAGAAAGAAAATATGTCCACAAAACCTTTTCTGAGTCCGTCGCCAAAAAGCACACATTTTGTTGACTGTTATAAATATAAGCACAGTTTTTGCCAAGAACCGTGATATTCACTATTATTATAATTTATTCCATTTTATTGCGCCTACAAAGATTCCTTTTTTCATTGAATATCAATTATTTTGTATTGAAGCTATTTTTCTTTTACTACTCTTCAGCCGTTTCAAAAAGATTTCAGTGATAAAGTTGTCCTTTTATAATTATGTTCTCAAAGGTGTTTGTTTTAATGATTAAAGTCTTCGTCCAAGGTCCAATGCACCTAGAAATAAGAAAGAAAGAAATAAAAAATGGACAAATACACACTCTAATTCAAAGTAGTCAAAAATATTACAGTAAGTAGTACATATTTAAATAATTAGCTTTTCAATTAAGTAAATATTAATGAAACCAGAAATAAAAATAAGAAAAAGTAGCCAAAAGCCTAGTATTCAAAACATTAAAAGTTTAAAGTTTGACAATGTTGTCCATTGCTTGATGTCAGAGCAAGTCAAAGACAATACAAATTACGAGTTGTGACACTAGCAAATGACAACAAAGAAACAAAACCAAACAAAATGCCAATTGCAGAGTGGAAATTATCTACTTTTATAACAAACAACCATTACAAGTTAGATAAGCCATGTGTCGCATCTGTGCAAGAACACGTCGTTACTCAGCAAAATGCTGTGACTTCGGACCAACTTATCGTCAACAACGCTGATTTTCAGTACCTAACTACATCTCGAGTGACCTACTTACGTCCCCCTGTGTGTCTTAATAATTCGGGTAAGTTTTGTACTATTTTTTAAAGAAATAATTGTGATTTGAAGTCAAACTGAACATAGAAACATGAAACACCTCGTGTAAGAATTGTTAATATTTCAACAGTTCAACCAACTAACTGTCATCAAGACTGCAGCTGCTATCATAATATCGTTACTGGCCACAATCTTAAAGCAGTAAAAATGAGATGCTTTCAACAAACACTGCCAGAAAATACGGATGAGCCAACAATTAAATGAATTACAATATTTATATTTTAAATTGGTAGTCAATATCATTCAGAGAATGCCACTATTGAAATAACCCTGCAAAAGATAATATAAATATCGAGGTGGTTTGTACCTAATGTCTGAGGGGATAAGTAAGGCCGGAGGTAGATTGGCTCGATTTCAAGTGGCGCATGGCGTTCGGCGAATCGCGAAATCGGCAGTAATATATTATGTTTAATATGTGCCAAAGCTTACAAATAGCGACTCGTGACCCAAATTCTAAATGTCTTTGAACTTTGTATCGCCAAGAATCCTACATGTTGTAGCTTTGACAAATTATTGTTCGAAAAAAAATATTATAAAGATTATTATTTAATACTTTATTTTGCAGAAAAAAGTCTGCACAGAATAATGTAGACACAAGATACGAGATAAATGAAACAACCCAACTTCAACACACTTAAGTATGAGATTTATCGTATCGCGATTGCTTGTTCTGGTTTAGTTAGAACAAGAGCAAGAAACTTGGCTAGTTATTTTGATCATAATACGTGTAATTTTTTTTCATAATTTTATCCAGTGTGATGATACAACCAACACTCTAATATACACACACACACTAATATGAATGAAACACCTGTAGTACTCAAACAACAATCAACTTTTTTATTTGGTAAATTTAGACGTTCAAAAATGCCTTTTATGTGCCTATTTGAAATAAATAATTTGACCAAATTGTGTTGGTTATTTTGACGGACTGTTTTGCTTAAGTCGTACGTCAAAACCATTAGCAACTGTAAGGCAATAGATGGCGCTCGAAAACCGTCATGAAGTTGACAAGTGCGAAGATAGCAACGCGCGGGCGGCGCGCCTTGCTGGAATTGCGCAGCGAGGCTTTCGTTCTCGTTACTCGCAGACACCGACGGCTTAACATCTACATACATCTTTTTTGTACTACATAAGTGTATTTTAAAATAAATATTTTACTTACTTTGTTTTTCTGAGCTCTTACACAACTCACATAGTACAGCTGTACCTACAAAGATTTTCCCAACTTGTTCTTTTTTGTGTTTTTGTTCTTTCTTTGTGTCATGTTTTCCGCAAATAGATGCATTTTCTTCTTATTGCCGTTTAGCCCAACTGTGTAACTAACGCCGCCATCTTATTTTTTCAAAACATTTCACAAAACAAATGTTTATTAACAGTGCGTCCCTGTCACCGTCATTCGACCGCCAAAAGGTTCTCGTGGCACTGTGTGACAAAATTGCCTTAACAGATACAATAAAAACAACTATAGGTACCTACCTGCCTTAAAGTATTCCTCGCTACCCATCCACCGGCATTTTCTAATTCCAAAGCAGGTGTTCCTCCAACAATCCTCCTTGCATAGCAAATATTGTCTATTAAACAAGCCGACTTTATTAAGGCAGGGCGGCATCGACTTGACCTAAATATCGAGATGTCTCACGGAGACTTGACAATGCATGTCGATATAGCGGTGGAGGTATATGTACCTACGTAGGATAGCTTCGGATAGGTTCGGCGCGGATATAAGGTGCTTTTGGGATTATTAGAACATTATTGGTAGTGGAGGAAACGTACAGTATATTTCTCCTTATGCCTTACTTGCTAAACAAGTTATACAATACTACAATTTAAACAAATGTGTTTAGTATACCATAGTTCACCAGTTATGTAATAATTCCCATGAAATATGTGATATGGGATACTGGATGTTTACCCTGCTAATGGCGACAGGCATTAACAGGATACATCCTCACTCTACGCTGCTAATGAGAGTTTCTTTATGCCAATATAATAAGGATAATAATTTTCCAGGCGACTAATAACTTAAAGGGCGACTAACTATTTGCTACTAAAATAATAACTTGGCGACTAATAACTTAAAGGGCGACTAACTATTTGCTACTAAAATAATAACTTGGTGACTAATAACTTAAAGGGCGACTAACTATTTGCTACTAAAATAATAACTTGGCAGCGATTAAATATTATTTCTTAATCGCTGCAAAGTCATCTACTGTTATTGAATCATTTGGGTTAGGTTAGGTTAGAACATTAACCATTAACAAGCGAGGCAGGGGCCGCCGAGCGCCAGATCCCCTCTATTGTTGGTAAATTCAGTTACCAAAACAAAAATTCGATGCCAGTTTAAATTAAAATAAAGCTAAAAACTGATTATTGAGCTGCTACTTTCTACTTAAAATAATACTTCGCTGTAGCTGCCAACCTATTATTTTTGCTGCCAACCTATTATTTTTGCTACCGGCTTTAATTATTTTTTAATCCCAAATTCAGATTAATTTGTCGCCGTGTTAAATACATGCCATATAATAACACTAACTTTGTTCGTCCCGGGGGGTCGACACCCTACAATAGGCAGTCGCTCTTGCGTCCACTAGACCACATAGACTGGGCAAACATAAAGGTGCGTCCAGACAAAGCGAGGTATGCGCCGCAATTGCACTTTTTATAATATGTCATAGGTACGAGGCAGCCGTCACATGCGTGGCTTACCATTCGCTGCTCATGCTCACACTGTCTGAATGTCCCTTAAGGCGCAGATATATGATTTTAGTGACTTTTAAATCTGTTATTACGCCTTCATATAATGCAAGTAAGTTATGCAAAAAATGTATGTTAAACTAGAACGCAAATACTTAAACAATACTTAAATATTCACCTATAGAATTGATGTGTATCAATTCTATAGGTGAATATTTAAGTATTGTAGTAAAATACTTTATGAAATAAATTCTGGAAGTAATGTCTACCTAAAGCATAAAAAATGATATTACTTTCAAACTACATATAAGATATTTTCATGTTTTTTTTTTTTGTATGAATAGACCGTATTATTATCTATAATTCTATCGGTGGTTTATTCAAATATTCATATTTTGTTACTAAAAATAAATATTCCCTATGAAAGGTAACGTTTGCGCGGCGTGAGCGTGACGCGCATTTGTATGGCCAAGTTCAACGGCGATTATCTGACCCTTAACAAAAATGAGCATACAACGCTAATAAGTGACAATTAATGACTCTCAAGCCGCGGCACGCAATGTTTACACGTAGAGCAGCTTTGTTATTTTGTGTACTAGCCGCCAAAGGGAAAACAAACGTTTATTTAATTGTAGTGACAAATAGGCTATTCAAGGTTTTGTTCATAACTTTAATTGAATTTTGAATGGGAAAAGTTTAGTTGGCAAGCAAAAGTGTGGATGATTTATTGTTCGTGGCTATTCCAGATATTATGATAAAACGACCGAATTTTAATGATTTTGCAACCTGATGGTTATTTGTTTTATTGATTAATTTAGTTTTGAATGGAATAATGATCGATTTTCATAGCAATGGCGTCGTGTTGTGGCCCAATTACAGTAGTAAAAAATTTGTAGCATACATCATCATCAGAGATTATACCCATGATTTGTTAAATTTGTTCCTTGTTTACGGTAATGTGCAGCATAAACGATTTTCTTTCTTATTTCAATTTTATATTTTAGTACAAACACCAAACCAAAAGCCAACTGATTAGTTACCTAGTTGTATCGAGAGTCAAAGATACTCGTAAGTCAGTAATTTTAACATAATAATGCAATAATACATATTTTTTATTATTTGAATTTTTATGCTTGCCAATATCAATTATTTTCATAATAAGCGCATCTTCGCATTCGTTAGACACGTCCATAAGATTTTCCGTCGATAGCTCGCTATCCCGGCTCTAACAGCGAGACTACCTCCTTGGTTCTAACTACCTAAAAATACCAGCATATTTTAGTTATAAGTTAATAAGACAAATGAAATAATATACCGACACCCCTACAAAACCCTCCACTCCCTCCGATTTTGTATGTGTACAAAAATCTAATTACACCATGAATTTCACCATCAAAAAGTCGTTATAATAAATTCAGTTAAGTACAGTTTTCCGTTCAATGTAAATCATTTTTCAACTACCCTCATTTTCACTGAAAAAAAACCGTGACAAAAATATTAACTAAATTACTTTTAAAACTATATTAATGATACGTCACTCTGCTATTAGTTAAAAAGTTTGGGTTTCATTAAAACTTTTACTTTGATGTCTCCGTAATGCACTCATTGGCTAAAAGTTTTGCAAAACTGAAAAAAACAACTGAAAGTTCCAGGGACGTAGTTAACCAATGTAGGTACTTATGGGTAGTATTTTACAGGTTTTTACTTTGTAAATTACCCTATTAAAAATTTATGGATGAGAAGATTCATTAAAACTTTAATTAAAACTTTTCATTTATATAGCTGTTTTATAAAATTCAAACATTTAGTAAGAGAGCAGTAGATTTTAATAGTTTTGCATGAAAAGTTACATGAAAATAGGGAATATTAAACAATGTACGCTTTAATCATTTCGAACGTAACGATATTATCCTGAAAATGTTATGTAAATCTCACTACAATAATATATCGTTTCAACATTTGAACACAACACCTAAAAATTTATCCAGCAATTCGGACTTAAAATATCGCCCTAATATTTTCAGTCCCACACATCGTCACAATTTTAATAGCCCATTACATCCATATGAGCAAACTGGAGCACATTTATCAAAAGCCGACTAGTCTGTCTTCACAGAACGCTGACTTGAAACCTACTCTAGCACTTAGAAAAATGGTGAGAAAAGCATTAGTAATTCAACCAGCGTAGGAAACCGCTCGGTTAAGGGGATGGTGTAAAAATGAGCGCACATTATCGTGACTGAGATCTTCGTTTCATGCCGATTCGATATTTTTAGAGAGAACGTTCAATTTGGATCTGGTTAAGAGTAATGAATTTCAGTATCGTGATACGATAGGGAAGAACGTTTTGAATTAGTTGATGGCTGCTGCTGGCTGTCTGAACGATGCTAAAAGGAGGATTTTCAAAAATGTTGCCTAGTTTTTTGTGCTTTTTACCACATAGCTCCTGCATTTACCAAGATATTTATAATTATCTATTAGCAGAATATGTTAAATTGTTTCCATAATCTATTTAAACTTTGTCATAATCAGGTGAAGAAATATTGTAAAAATGCAAGTTTTTAGGGTCTTTCGCAAAGCGAATAAACTTTTGTACGGAATGATGCCAAAATTTTGTTAAAACGAACACCAAAAACATTAATGGTTAGTTTATTTTCCGAGTATCAATACTTTACGTTTAAACTGCTTCAGTTGCAAACTGCGCACAGTTTACTAAATAAATTGCTAAACTCCTGCTGAAAATCTAAACTTTCGTGCAAATGTAGCTAAAACTTGTGCTGTTACGGCTAAACAGTCGGCAATTTATCAAAACATGTTTAAATTAATTGACAAAATTATTTGGACTTAAGTATTTATCTTTAACGCTGAACCGGAACTAAGTACTTTTGACTCTGCTTGTAGACATGACTGTTAAGTTATTTTTTTCCAAATACGTCTTTCTCTTTCTCCCTTTTTTCCCAGTAACTGGTTGTGGAGGTCAGATAGGCAGTCGCTCCATGTAAAATACTGGTATTCAGCTGCATTCGATTAGACTGGAAGCCGACCCCAATAGATGGGATAAGTCTGGCAGATTGGTTGTTAAGCTACATCTTTCTCTTTCTCTGGTTACTTCTCTTTTTAGAATTTCATATCCAAATGGTAGCCAGATTTTCTTCCTATTGCTATTTTTTCCTACTCCAACATTCCAAAAACATAATTTTACAATCTCATTTTGTTTGTTTAGTAAAACCGTATCGAGTGTGGACATACCAAATGCATAATATCCTGTACCTACAACTACTCTACCCTAACACTTTGTGAACTTATTTTTACTAAGACTTATTTTTATTCCAGAAACATCATTCGTTCGATATAACACTCAGGTCTTATATTAGAAATATGACTAGTGACTCGTGTATTGAAAAAAATATTAATTAACGTCTACTAGACAGTAGTATTTTTTTTTATTCAACTCGTATCTATTTCATATTCATTTTTATTTGGATTTGATAATAGCGACGTCTGTACTTCAGATAAAAAAATACGCTGCGTTTTGCCAAAATCTGTTCCATGCTAAGCAATGAACAAACATTCGAGAAATTCTCGCATTTACTTAAGAAAGTGTGCATATAAGTTTCACGCCAGTCGAAAAACTACATAACGTATTCTTCTCAACTCAACACAGCATCACGATTCCCTGGTCCTAAACGTAACATTAATAACTCAGCTCAAAAATGTGTTATCTCTTCCTATCTGTATGTTGAAAAATGACCGTATACTATCTACGGAACCCGGATCCTAAGGTCCCATCCATCAACTTCAGACTATCATTTACTAAATCAACTTTACGTTGCCATATAAATGTACACTACACGCCACATTTTTTTTTCTATCAGACCATTATTCACCGACAATGCCTAGGTTTTGTAAGAAAATGTGCTGGTTTTTTCAGATTGAGTGACAAGTAAATAAATCTTCGTAATACGTCATATATTTCAGCAATGAAAGGGAGATTCGGATTATATCATCAGTTTTATTGTGATAGGAGGATAATAGATGGATGTTACTGCGTTATTCTGTGGAATACAAAATAGTTTTTTGTTACATAGTTTTGCTTATGAAAGTGACTCCGACAAGATAGGAGTTGTGAACTTTTTTCTTTTAGCGTTGAACTTAGTCACAAGGTCGATACGACTGAATGATATAGTCGTATGTTTCGAGAGTGTATTTGTAAAATTCTCGGTACATTGTATTTTAACAACGTTTTACGGTCTTAGTGGAGTGCTGTTGGTTGATAAATCAAGTGTAGAGGCACGCTTTAGGCTTCCTGTAAAGGACGCCGGGGCCGCACTGGCGCGGCGCCGGACCGCATTTTTGTGTATACGAATAAATATCGCGCATGCGCCGCACCGATGCCGCACTGGAACCGCGTGTGCACCGCATTCATTCTGAGTTAAAATAGAATAGTACGATCACAGTCTCAGTAAAGCATTGCCAACGAATCTGTAAAGACGTCTGCTTTTCATTTTAATATTGATATACCTTATGTACCAAGGACACAATGGGAATGATACAGTCCTTGCTGATACCACGCTATCAGTGGGAAGGGTGGCCCACTGGTAAGGGCTTCGACTTACGAGTCGAGGCCGGGGACGGTCCTGGGTTCGCTTTACTTTGTGTAAATTATTTCATCACCATTGCTCTCAAAACGGTGAAGGAAAACATCGTGAGGAAACCGGCAGGTCCTAGAACAAAAAAATGAAGATACGTGACATCCACCAACCCGCACTGGGCCCGTGCGGAGGATTACGGCCCACTCCCTCTCACAGAAACAGGAGGCCTGTGTCCCAGCAGTGGGAACATTATAGGGCTGATTATGTTATGTACCTATGTTGTACCTTATGATGTTAACTTTAACCACTAAAAAACCCGACTGCAAAAATATGAACTGGAAGGATGGAAACAAGATGAAAGTAAACCAGTATCCTTTAAGTATCAAAAATAAATAAATGCTGTCAGAGGCAAATTTTAAGGCGTTCGTAACATCCTAATTGCCTCCGACTGCATTTATTTATTTTTGATACTTAAAGGATACTGGTTTACTTTCATCTTGTTTCCATCCTTTCAGTTCATATTTTTGCAGTCGGGTCTTTTGTTTTAATTTTTTTATTTTAAGATTTTTAGTGTTCTTAATGAACAAATTGTTTAGTTGAGTATTGGTATGTTAATAAGCTTTACGAAATAGTAAAATAAGCAAGATAGGATAGGTCAATTGGCTCCTTTCTTTCACAGAATTCTTAACGTTTAAACTCTAATTTAATACCTATTTCTTTTACGAGTTTGTCTATAATTGTATGTTTATTAATTAATTTATTTATTTATGTTACGGTTTAACTGACTAACTTCCATTAAATATTGGCATGCCATCAGTGCATGGCGGAATATATATTTGCACAGAATTTTATACATCTTTTGTACCCACCACATTTATGCAAATAAACGATTTTGATGGGAAAAACTTCTGCTATTTCTGACTTTTGTAATGGCCAGTCTGTTCATTATAACAAAAACTGGTCAATTGCGTGTCAGAAAACGCACATTGAAGGCTTACGTAGTTAGGATGAATTTATCCCATCAAAATATGTCGCATTAATGGCCGTATTTTTTTATTGCGTTGACTTGAAGCTTGATTTTTTTAGAGCTCTAAGGGACCGTAGACCTTCGGATTTGATATTAATTTCAACTTAATACCTCTACGCGTTCCTGAAAAAAAGGGTCTTGACTTACAGACAGACGGACGGACGGACAAACAACGAAGTGATCCTTAAAGGGTATCGTTTTTTTTATTTGGCACCATCTTGCGTTTTGATTTTGACTCCATTATCGTCGTCAGCTTCCTCTAAAACAATGAAAACGACACCCATGATAAATAATTTGCAAATTTTCGGTAACGCCATTTTAAATTTTGATTTTATCTCCATTATTGTTATCAGAGACCTCGAAAACGATAACAACGACACCCATGAACATCCACGAAAAATCATCACAAAATCACAACCATCTTTTTGCGCAGGTGGGTTCGCGCAAGTGTCTTTAGTAGAAATGTCATTTGCGCAAGTGAACCAGATCCGATGCATCAAATCTCAGTTGGTCTAACTCTCTCATAAGAAACAGCTAGGATCTATTGGCATAAAAAAAGTGAAAATTGCTCATTTTCTTGCTGGCTGTACATTTTTTTTTAAATCTGTGAATACAGATCAAAATGTCTTAGATTTTTAGGACATTCTTCTAAGACCGAATTTGTGTAGCTACAACGGTTAAGATATCCTTACTTCCGATCTTAAAAATCCACCCTGCATATGACATGATAATTGACTGCTTAGCTCCATAAAGATATAGCGTGATGGTAATCATTTAAAAGGTTAAATCTGTAACTGTTTGGCTCGTCTTTTTAGAATTTTCTCTAAACCTTAGAGGCATACAAACATAATGCAATATTGCTCTTCCCCCATAGTAAATAGCGTGATAATATATATGGTTGACCAGACTTATAGGGAATATATATGCAAAATTTGAACGGAATGTATCCGAATAGAATTTGCGTGATTCTAGACAAAAATTCTAAAAACTATATTTTCGGCATTAGAACGACCTCAGACCTCAAACCAATTATTTTTTTCAAAAATGTTCAATGTACAATTTTAAATTCGCTTCGATTTTGTTATTAAAGAAAATGTACTTTTTTGTAGTTTGTGTCAAAATAGTAGTTTAAAAGTGTTATAAAATATATATATTTGGAATTGGCTATTGACTAGCTTTTATTTGATACCCATATTAATATAATCACAAAATATATTTTTTTATTCCCCCTCTCATTTTTGATTCGCAGGTGCCACATTAAAATTTTATAGCCTATGTCACTTCCACAATTAGAGATACATACATACTAGATACTAGATACATACATACTACTAGATATTACAAGAAATAGAGATACATACATACACTCGAAAAACATAACCCTCCTTCTGGAGCAGTCGGGTAAAAACAAAGTGTTACTTATGTACTCAAAATGGCGGCACGACGCCTACGATGTCGGTGCGTCACGTGGTTACGTGCGATTCGTACACACAAACATGCGATCCGGTGCCGGTGCGGCTCCGGCGTCATGTACAGCCTTACGGTCCATCGCCACGCCACTCCTATATTACTTTATGTTTTTTTACGATATTTTTTAACGATAATATAGAAAAAATTAACCCGTCACGGGACGACAGGCAGATGTGAAACATCGCACTACACACACATTTACACACTACTACATAAAGCCTGCATAAGTGTATAGTAGCCGATCGCCACGCGGCATGCGTCGCCCCGCCAGCAATCGGTTTTACGTTGGCCTATAGATGTTTCACATCATAAGTGATTGGATAACAAACAAACTAATATATTAATGAAGGCAAGTCCATACTATCCTACCACTTTACAAACTAACCAATTACTGTGACGATATCAAAATCAGACGGATTCAATAGCAACGTCTAATGCAGGTGTATGTAGTTTCGTCAATACATCTCACAATTCCACTCAAGCAGTGAACACTGTGTATTGTGGACAGACCCAGCAATAACGTGGTTATACGGCTAACTGCACTGCCAGATAACCCTCAATTAAACAATCAGACTGGCCAGACACGGAAACAGTAGGACGTGGTTATGTACACACAGCGTCAGTATGTGCTAACCCCTCAAGTTTTAAAATGTTACACTACTACAATATTGAATTCGTTACGAATAATCTAAAAAATACTTCAAAAAGAGTTCATTGTTTCGACTTGGATTCGAACCACCGCATTACAGAGCATCGTCATACTCAGACTAGCCAGCGAGCTCATATGAACTGCGATGAAATTGTTATCTAGTATCGTCTGAGTCACTTTATCTTTGGGTCTAGGCTAGACAATCGATAGATGTTATAATTTGAGGGTATTTTGAACACATAGTATTGTGAATCCTGCGTCCGCAATTCAGTTTACAAATATGCGTTTCTGGAAAAATTTCTTTAATACTTAAAGTTCAATTTGGTCTAAAAATTTTAAGATTTTTTTAATGGTAGATACGACTCATTCTGAAATTCACTTCAATTATTTTTATTTTATTTATTAAGGGATAATAAACAGCTACAATATAAATTGTTTATAAATAATAATATAGGCTCATAGGTAGTATTAACAATATTGCAGCCCACTACAACAAAACACACCCCACACACCCACCCACACACGCCCCCGTTAACAAAATTAATAAGATTATGTAAAAAGTGCCACTAGAGTAGCATTACTCAGATATAAAAAAAATGATTATTAAAATACAGTACAAGTAATTAATTAACTATTAAAAAAAAAAATTGTTAATTTTTAGATAAAAATAAAAATTTGGGATTGTTCCTTATTATCATAAAGAAATATGTATTAAAAAAAAAGAAAGGAATTGACGGTATAATACATTTTACAATTCATAAAAATAATTAAAACAGTTAAAATAAATTAAATTTTGAATAAAGGACACACTATTTCTTATTATCATTAGATAAGATTATAAAATCATGCGACTTAAAATTCGATTTGGAACATATAAACATATCAATATCAATGAAGTTGCGATTATAAGAATACACAACTATAAAGTTAATATTTTTTTTATGTATAAATAACATCAAATCAAAAACAAGGATTTGAATAGACCTGACCAGATATTTTGATTCTTTGGAAATTCGTAAAATAATAATAATTATTGTGTACAACGTGCTACGAGCAAGCAAGTTTAGATGAGTGATTGAGTTGTGCGCAACGGGACATGTGTACTGTTTCCGCATGGTACAAATATCTCTATGGCCTGCCGTGCAGGCTTTACAGTTGTCTTGGTGATTGTTTATGTAGGATTTGTGTTAGCCTGAGGTAACGTAACGTTTGAGTAACGTTAAAAGAGAAATAATATTATTTTTGAATGAAATAAAGTTCGCTATTTCGTTAATATTTATGTTTTGAAAGACTGTTTAAAACATACAAAAGTCTTTTAGATTACAGAATCTAGAGCTTAATTTCTGTTGCAGCTCAGTTGCTTATTACCAAGGTGAGATGTCTATTGTAAGGCTCGGTCGTTTTTTTAGTAAATCATTATTAAAGCCTTGTTACAGGCACCGAATTTGAAAGACATCAAACTTTAATTCAATCATTAAGACTGCGTAGGTGGCATAGGTGGCTAGGTCGTAGCGAGCCACTACGTTGTAGCATGCCGCTACGTCGTAGCAAACCGCTACATCGTAGCAAGCCACTCCGTCGTAGCAAGCCGCTACGTGCGTCGTACGCACTGCGTACTTATGCCAATAAAGGCGAAATAAAAATATATTTGTAATTTGTGTTGCTTATTAGCAACACAAATTACAAATATATTTTTATTATAGTGTTATTACACTTGATCAAAAGGAGAAATAAGTCAGGGAAATTAGTTGTTAAGCAAATTGACACTCCGCATCAATTTACCCTCATACAACTGTCAAAAAATGGCAGTTGTGATTTGAATATTCTGGAAATTTTGCTGGTAGTCACCTTACAACGGTTAACTTTTTTGTTAACAATGGATTCGATCTCCATGTTTAATACATTAGTGATAGTATTGGCTCAACATTTATTACAACCTAACTACATGTATGGAACTCGATCTACCCGCAAAACTCACACAAAAGGAATAAAGAGAGCTGTTTCCACGCCACACTACACGGGAATTTAAAGGCGCTGTCTTGTACACACGTACTCAACTTAGATTGAACTTTGAAGATCTTTCTACGCTTGTATCAAATACGATTGCTGGGAATAACAGCCGCAGCCGGCTTGTGACGTGGTAGTCGGGTTAAGTTTAAGATGAAGGAAGTTTGTACACGGTAAATTAAGATTATTTGTTTGTAGGTTAAAACAATCTTCTAAAGCGTTCCGCTTAAGCGGCGACATTAATTTAATACACATATACGGTTTCGCAGTTTTCTTTATACGAAGATATTTTGATTTCATGAAACGTTATTACTTATTAATTTATTAACAATTTCCTAAAATAGCATTTTGGAGCATCCTGTACTTAAAGAACTGTAGCGCAGAGGTCATTTGCTGGGGTCACCAATCATAACATCGCATGAATGAAATTAAAAAGAATAACGTGCAAAGAGTAAGCGAATTGAAGAAAAGAGAGAACTCCATTATTTAGTTTGTTCGAAAACTTTATATTTTGAATGTACAAATTATTTTATCTTATTATGTGTTAAATTAATGTCGCCAGAGTAATTAATGTCGGCACGTTATAGAACATGTACATTCAAACTTCCATTTTGTGTGTAAAAATGAATTAATTGTGTTGTAAGGCATTAGCGTAGATGTAAGAGATACAGCTATTTTATACAGGGTGGTTATTTGAGATGGGGCGGTAAGAGCAGTATGCAGTTTTTCTTTAGGTACTTTTAAACATCTTTACTCTTAATAATGGTTCCTCTCCACCTTCAATAATCTGGCCTCATCAAAATACCAGCGCTGCTTTTTTATACACTGGTTTTTTTTTTTAATTTTATGATTGTGTTTTATTATTTAGTTTGTGTAATCTTCCTTTGCAAGTCCCAGTAAGACGTTCCCTTTTTTTTTTCTTTTAATAGTCACTGAGTTTTTAAGAATATCTATAAGATTTTTCGCGACCACGACCAAAAATTTCACCACCTATTGACATACTCGAACTACTCAGTTTCTAAGCAAACATCAACACAAACTAATCTGACGGACTAGCACTGTTAACTTGAAGACCCGAAGGTTCAGGGCGAAACACAATGATGTGACGGCGAGCTACCCATCGCTCACTGTCCGCAAGCCCGCGCCTACGGTAGCTGGAAATCGGCCTGCGACTCCCGACGTCCGGGGTGTCTCCCGCGGCGACCAGGGGCGTGAGGGCGCAAATTTTGCCTCTCCCTCACGCGTTCCACCTCCTCCTTCGCGAGCATTACTGCTTTGCAGAAGGAGGTGACGGCCTCCCATGCATTCTCGCTCCGAACGCGAGACATCGCCGCCGCCGATCGCCTCCGCGAGGACACGGCGGTGCTCCGCCCAAGCCAGGCTGACCTCCACCGTATCCTCCGGGCGATTCACACAGTGATAACACCCAGGCGTTTCCACCCGCTTTACCCTGAACAGAAATTTCCCAAAACAATCGTCTCCAATGAGGACCTGCGTCAGGTGGAATGTGAGGACGCCGTGGCGCCTCTCTAGCCACTTCTCAAAGACGGGACTTATCGCCACAATTGTGGCGTGCCCAAAGGTTCTTGTTCCTGCGGATGCCAATAGCTGCTAAGGACTATTTGACGTGTAAATAAACACGGCTATCACAGCAGCTGGGAAAATAATAATTATAACTTCCAGCTAAAGGTAGTCAAAGGTCAAATAATTTATTTCAAGCAGGCCATTAAAATGCACTTTTAAACGATTGATTCGATCGACGAGAAATAATTCTAGGCGCCATAATTCCAAACGGTGATTTCGTAAGGAAAAGACTGGGCAAGAAACTCCATAGTTACTCTTTTCAAACGTACTAAAATATATATTGTATACTTTAATTACAATTATATTATGTGAAGACGGTGTACCTAGAATAAAATTACTATATTCATTATGTAGAATTCAAAATTAAGCTATGTTAGATAAATTAATTATGTTTATAGATACAAATGGTGCTCTCATATTTACAAACATTTTAACAAATAATAAATGACAAAACCGGTAATTACAAAACCGTCGGTTTACGGTATTCAGTGGAAGGTCCCTATACCTGTTTTCTCTAATAGATTAGAGCAACGGCCAGATAAAAGATGGTTAATCCATTTGAGATTGAATAATGAGATTTAGTTGTACTCTTTACTCTTACACTTTCCTTACAGTATAGAAAGAGATAACGATGTCTGGAAGAGTAATAACGTTATGTAACAATTACAAAGGAGGATATGGAAAAGGATTACGAACATTTCAGATCAATTGAAAGATTTTCTTTGCTGATGTTAATTATTCTACTAAACGGTGTAGTGTAATTGCTGTTTTAATTATAAAAATACATTCAGGGCATAGTTACCTGCTTACTGTATTATGACGGGTAATCTTTACAGATGATTGTTTTTTTTTTTTATCGAGGTTTGTTGCTTACGGTAACAACAGTTTTTTTGTATTTTTATAAGGGCCAAATAACAATACAGTCAGAGAAATTATTTGTCGATTATAAAATAGTTTTTCTTCCCATAAATAAATTCGCGAAAAAAAATAACTCCATTAAATTAAAATTATTCAACATTCATTCATCATTTCAGGCAAAAGACGTCCACTGCTGGACATAGGCCTCCCCCTAAGGGAGGTTTGCCATAATCACCACGCTTGGCAGGGTTGACGATCGCAGTATGGTGTTAAAATGTATAGAGAACGCTGCTGCCCATTCTCTTAGTCGCCTTTTACGACACCCACGGAAAGAAATGGGGTGGTGCTATTCTTTACGCCCATTCATTCATATGTGAGTTAATTCCACAACGAAGCGTACATTTGCGAAATTACTCGAACGAACTGCGCATTATTTTAGAGCACTAGGCTTACTGGAATCGTACTTAATACTGGCACAGTCATGGCAATCATGCTTTGATTAACATAATTAGGGTTCAACTGTTATAATACCTTAACAAAGTATTTGCTAGGATAATCCTTGAAATCACATAAATTGCATGAAAGTCGGAACTCGTATCATCGAAATTATTGCATCTACTCGTACTACCTACGTTTCCTAGTACCGATATTTGATTCACGTAAAACGAAATCATTTTTTTCTCGCCAACGAACAGCTCCATTCATGATCGGTCTGAAATATAATTGTTATTGCAAATTGCAACATTGAGTTTTTAACGTCAAATCGATCGGTCATTCGAGACAAGGCATCATAATGTTACGAGCTACCGTGCTCATTGAACTATTTGGAGGATTAAGAACCATTATCTACAGATTAATCTAACCGACATAGCCGGAAGAATTGCCAAGCTTAAGTGGAAGTGGGAAGGGCACATTGCTCGCAGAACTGATTGCCAATGGGGCCAAAAGGTTCTGGAGTGGCAACCACGTACCGGAAGACGTAGCGTTGGAAGGCCTCCTACAAGGTGGACCGATAAACTTGTGAAGGCCGCAGGTATCCGCTGGATGCGGGAAGCACAGAACCGGTCGAAATGGCTGTGCTTGGGGGAGGCCTATGTCCAGCAGTGGACGTCTTTCGGCTGAAATGATGAATGATGATTATGAATCTAACCTCAGAATATCGTAATTAGTTAGTAATTGGGTTCATGTTAATTATTATAAACTTGTGGTATCCAAAGACTATTTTTCCGTTTTCACAATTTTTAAGTTTACCTATAAATAACATTTAGCTTCATTATTATCTGCCCATATAACTATTAAAACACAAAGTTCATGACCGATTAAAAGCAAACAGGGAATTAGCGTAAACACAAGCTTTTTAGTGAGGTTAATAATTAGGATCCTTGCATATTGTATAAGTAGGTATGCGTAACGACCGGCGGTTTTAGCCCTAAAGGCTACTAATGCCCGCTGTTGGTACTAGAATGTGAAGCAATCTGTTATCTGTCTTTATTGCTATTGTGGAGCTCTGGGGGCCTATTGGGTGGGCCATTCGGTGTTTGGAATTGATAATTATTTTGGCGGTTATACAGATACACCTCAAACTTATAAGTTTAAGTCGTCATAAGAGTAAGTCGGCGGTGGTACACAAATGTCCCACCGCAACAAGAGCTATCAATGAAAGTACTCGCTCAGCGAAACTCGCTTGGCGGGGAGAACACTCATGCTTGGTACATACGCATACCAGCGAGTAATCGCTCGTCGCCCGCTTGCTGTTCGTCACTCGCTAACTCGTTTTTAGTTGCTAGCTCTACTCGCTTCTCGTTAATCACCGGCAGTGGAATAGGTGCTTTAAGCGAGATGTACACAAAGGAGACATGACTGGACTGGACCTAGACGTGGAACGAATATGACTACATCAATACATAACTGTATCTATGTCCCGCCCGCGTCAAATTGTGTCCTATGTATCGCGCCGTGCAAAACTGCAACAATATTCACACGTTTTTAGGGTTCCGTAGTCAACAAGGAACCCATATAGTTTCGCCATGTTCGTCTGTCTGTCTGTCCCCAGCTTAGCTCAGAAAGTCTTAGTACTAGAAAGCTGTAATTTGGCACGGGTATACATATTAATCACGCCGACAAATTCGTAAAATAAAACATTGAAAAAAAAAATATGTGTACAGTTTACACGTAAAGTGGGCATGATATTTTTTTCTCGTCTATCCCATGATTTGGGGTATCGTTAGATGGAATCCCTTCTTTTCGCATAATATTTGTTTAACTAATATATTTGGGCATAACTGTTTTGGTATACATTTTTTGGTATAATTTTTTTGCCATAATTGTTTTTGGTATACAGATGTAGACATAATTATCTTGTTGGAGAATTTGTTTTGGCATAATGTTACTTGGACTAATGACTATTAGCATAATAGTGTTAAGACATAAAAAAGTACGGAAATAACGGAAACCAATTTTAAGTAGGTTAAGGTGCAGCGGGGTGGCCCTTGGGCCACCTCTAAGGCGCCAATATATTTTGCACACATATAGATATACATATTATATGTCATAAGAGCAATATTGTATATAAATGTGTAGAAGTGTCTAAGATTGTAGGAGTTAATTATTAGGCGTGTTTTTTATGCCTATAAAATTGTTGGTTATGTTTATATGCGTAAATATATTTATGCTGTTGAATGTTATGCTTATACATTATTATGATTAGATAAATTATGCTTAAAATAATTATGTGTAAGCTGTTATGCGTAAATATAGTTAGGATAAACAAAATTACGTATGCCATGTGATATTATGTCTTAAAATTTTATACAAATGGTTAGGATAACCTGGTTTGATAGGTTGTTTAAAAATATTGAGGGTTTGCCAAGATCATTTTTCGATTACGGGATCCATTTGCGTAATATTAAACTTTAAAGTGCAAATTTTTGTTAGAGTCAAGTGCCTGCCAGCTAAATGGTTGTTTCTGGATATGTGAAATGGCGGTAGTATATATAACGAAATTAAAAGACTAAAACTAAAACAAAACGATCATAGATTAGTTAGGCTTTACAAATTAACAGGTAATAGTCGACCAACTTACATTTGTAGTTGGAGAATTGACCATGACGTAGATAGATGTATGGGAGAACATGTTTTTCAACTACAATGTTATGTTTGTTTCTGGGATAAATTCATCTCAACTACGGAACTCTTCATTGTGCGTGGTCCGACACGCACTTGGCCGATTTTTTTAATTTTACATATTGTTCAATGTTATTTGTTTAATACTTCAAGCACACAAATGTACAGAGCAAACCTTTGGATGATGCAGAGTAACACAGTGGTAGGTGTATGGTGGCATCTACACCGCTACATGCGAACTAGGCATCACACTGACGTCACGCAAAATCCTGCATCGCGCAAGCAGAGTTTACCGCGCCACTAGCATAATTACATAGTCCCGACATAAATCGTCGAGCAGTTGCCTACCAGACACAACATCAATCTGGCCGGAGGATCCTCCCTCTTCTACGGAGGATGAGTGAACTTTACACCCTGTGTCTCATACTTCTATAGGCGCAATTTCAAAAATTCGTCATATAAATTTTAAAAATCATTTGTTTTTGCTAGTGGTATCTAGTTTTTCTCTGGACAAACCATTTCACATGTAGCACTAGGTCAAAATAACATAACAGTCCCATTAGTTCAGGTGCTTTATAATTATTTAAGCCTACGGTATCTACACATTAAAATCACTACTGCATTACAATTACCAGCACATTTTATGCCAGATTAAGCAAAATAAACTATAGTTACTTTTACCTGTCGACACGCATTATAAGTTTGCACGCATTCTCTAATCAAAAGGCATTATTCAAACACGCATAAGTTCGCAACACGCAATGTTATGTGTTTTGTTTATAAGGCATGTTTATGGATTTGGATTCTGATTTTACGAATTGCTGTTTCGCATGCCATATCCATTCCTCATCTATGGATGCGTGCAGCGTAGGGCTAGAGGGACGAAGTGAAATGCTATCAGAAATACCGATGATGCAAAAGTTAAAAATGTATTGAATTGACCAGAGAGTACTGACGCCTCGGCGACGCTGCGGCGGCTCAACTATTCCGTGTGCTCTGTGAGATTGACTTAGGCTACCGAAAACCTTAAGCTACCGATAGCCTGGGGGTCTACTCCAAAGATAAATCCGAAGTATCGGCCGAATGTTCGGCCGTTTCCTGACTATGGCTGACTAACGCAAGAAAAAAAAAAAAAACGGCCAAGTGCGAGTCGGACTCACGCACGACGGGTTCCGTACCATTATCTATAAAAACGGCAAAAAAAATCACGTTTGTTGTATGGGAGCCCCGCTTAATTATTTGTTTTATTTTAGTTTCATTATTTATATTTAAAGTAAATATATAACTAAATATTCTGTGAATATTTCAAGCGTCTACCTGTTGCCGTTATCAATATCGACCAAAAACGAGCAAAAAAATCACGTCTGTTATTTGGGAGCCCCCTTAAATATTTATTTTATTCTGTTTTTTAGTATTTGTTGTTATAGCGGCAACCGATATAAATCATCTGTGAAAATTTTAACTGTCGAACTATCACGGTTCATGAGATACAGCCTGGTGACAGACTGACGGCGGAGCCTAAGTTATAGGGTTCCCGTTTTACCCTTTGGGTACAGAACCCTAAAAACACTACAAAGAGAAAAATAACTTTCATTTTGGAAGTCGGTGGCAAAAAACTAAAATACAGATCCAAAGACACCGACTTCCGAAATTAAAGTTATTTTTAACTTTGTAGTGTTTTTTTAAGAAGTCGGTTGTTTTTTTTTTGTTAACTGTTGTTTTTCGCTATGTAGAGTTAAAAATCTTTCCAAAAAAAAACAACCGACTTACAAGGAAAAGTTTTATGACCTAACAACTTAGTTTATCTGGCTCCAAGTGTTTATTTATGTGGCATTACTATTTTGTGCATGTTGTAATACACACCCGTGATATGGGTACAAAGTAAAGAAGATTTTTTTTTTAAAGATTGACATTCGAAAATTGTTTATTTTGTAAGATTTTTATCATTTTCCCGGTTGCATAAACACAAACATTTATCAAAAGGCAACCTCAATCAAAATTACCACAGCTGAAAAATGAATATAGGTACAGAAATACAGGCATATCAAAGCGAAGCTTTTTTTTTTTTGGGTGGAAAATCATCAGATAACTTCTCCCGCTCTGGGCGGAGCGGGAGGGCGTGTCAGACTTTTACTGACTAAAACCCACCCGTGTTCCTTCCGTTGCCTGTGTGCCAGGGCCACGATATCCCTTTCGGACAAACTCGCAACCCCGGCAGGCATTGGTCCTAACGGACCCCGTCAGTTTGTGCTGACATCTCTTTGAGGCGCGCGTGGAACACAACGCGCCGTCGACCCGGGCCTGGTCCTTATCGGACGGCGAGCTAACCATCGCTCACTGTCCGCAGGCCCGCGCCTACGGTGGCCGGAAATCGGCTTGCGACTCCCGACGCCCGGGAGTCTCCTGCGGCGACTAGGGGCGCGAGGGCGCGAACCTTGTCTCACCCTCACGCGTTCCGCCTCCTCCTTCGCTAGCATAACTGCTTCGCAGAAGGAGGTGACGGCCTCCCATGCACTCTCGCTCCGAACCATGGCCTGAACCAGGCCCGGACGCGAGAGATCGCCGCCGCCGATCGCCTCCGTGAGGACACGGCGGTGCTCCGCCCAAGCTGGGCAGACCTCCACCGTATGCTCCACCGTGTCCTCCGGGCGATCCACACAGTGGTGACACCCGGGCGTTTCCTCACGCTTAATCCTAAACAGGAACCTCCCGAAACATCCATGTCCGGTGAGGACCTGCGTCAGGCGGAAGGTGAGGACGCCGTGGCGCCTCTCCAGCCACTCCTCAAAGAGGGGACTTATCACCACAATTGTGGCGTGCCCAGCACTGGGTTGCGACAATCGCACTCTCCATGTCGTCAGCGTAGCAGACTACGCTGACGCCACTAGGGAGGTCGGCGCGCAGCACCCAGTCGTACCCGATGTCCCACAGATGCGGCCCCAGGACCGATCCCTGTGGGACACCGCACGACATCTCTCGCCGGTTCCACTCTCCGTGGTGACCGGGGTAGATGACGGCCCTGTCCGTCAAATAGGCCTCGACCACACGACAGAGGTAGGTCGGCATCCAGTGATACCGAAGTGCCTCCCCAATGCAACTCCAGGGCAAGGTATTGAAGGCATTGGCGATGTCAAGAGACACCGCCAAGACGACCCCACCCCGGGCAACAGCATCCCCCGTCGTGAGGGCTATCAAAGCGAAGCTGGAATAACGTAAACAACTAGTAGGATAGACGAATAGAAACTAAACTATAACATTGGTAGAGATATACATCAATAGTATGTTTCTAGTCAAAAAGGCATATCTTTAGACTAGGTACAGTTATGACAAAGATTTTATTATGAATTTTACCCAAATAATAGTGCCCTTAATTAACGTAGGGACGTTTCAAATTATTGACAGAGCCCCAAATACGAATGCCACAAAATATCCAAATATGAAACGTGTATCACGAAATATCTGTCATCAAAAACAAACCAAGAGTGTGGCCAGAAAACCGTAATTTTCCGCTGACTTAATCATCTTGAGGAGTCAGTTAATATCTCATATGATGCATATAAAAGACTTATTACATAAAGCCGAATGCAACCTAATTGCGGCGTTTTATACTTAAAAACTAAAGATTTTGATATATGTTGCTAATCCATTGCTTTATATATTATGTTCGAAAAAATTGTCTGCTCAACACCGTAAATAACACATTGAATTTTGTTGAACTGTCATAACGAAACCCATTGGTACTGATTGTGTGTTACGTTATTACCCTGCAGAATTAAATACAAGATAGGCAATATAATGACACAACATGACATAATACCTAATCCCAAAATACTTATACTATGTTACGTAAGATCCACTGAAAAAAACTCCAATGCTGGTAGTAAACAGGAAATAGCCGCCGGCTCTCTGGCCACACTGTCTAGCCTAAAAGAAATAAATTTGGGCCTCAATAATGACATATCTATATTATGTTTCTGTCTGTTTAGAAATGATGATGTCTTTTGTTTTAATAGGCTTTTTAATTCCAGGCAGGATAAATTCTGTTATTTCGGTTAGGCTTTTTAGGTTTAGTTATCATACATTCCGTCTACGTAAACTGGCACAGATATTTTATAACCTGGAGTAAGACATAGGATACGCCGTCTTATGCCGGTAGTATGTTCCCGAGGGATAATTTCCGACCTCCACGCGGGTGAAGCTTCGGACAAAAACTTGTAAGCTATAAGGCTTTCACAAATCATAAAATTAAACAGTATTTCCCAATAATGAAACAAGAAATACTAACTAATCAATAGTCAGTTAGATAAGATTTCTGCAACTTCCTTTGTGATAATTTTTAAGAAAATCAATGGAAAGAGCTGACCTCGGTTGTTACCAAAACCATTATATGATTGGTAACTCAAACTACCCATAAAGCAGTCGTAACATAATTACGTAACATATTTACAATGGCGATGTCTTCCATTTTGATTGTAAGTGTATTACGCAATAAGGGTTTCTCTTTGTTACTTTATTCTACTTTGTTACATTATTATTATCATATATTTTATTCAAAAGACAACTACGATTATATCGGTACCTACTGCTTACACAAACAATATCAAAACACGGCCTTATCAAAATAGCAAACACCTAAAGTTATAAAATCAACAGTTCTGTTGTGATTTACATGAAAATGGTAACAATTAGGATACTCCGGCCAGCACCGTCCGTGATCAAAAACTTATCCGTGACGTTGTTTGAATAAGTCTGTGCTGTCTTAGTTATAATACTCTTAATTACAATTTGTCAAGCGCAGTGTACTGGAAGATAGGAGAAGCTATTGCTATGGAGTGTTAACTTTGCAATAAATATACCGACCAACCATTTGTCAATTCAAAAGTCAAGTCATTTAGTCAAAACAGCGTGAAATTCACATGTCACAGATTGTGTAAAAAACATCAATGAAAAAACACCTTCCTATTGATAATTCGTTCTTCATAAGGTTTGGTCTTTAAAACAAATCAATAAGTTACGTCAAACATTTGTTACACGGTTTTATTTGCTACGAAATAACAATTTTATGAGTAAAACTACATTTTTGAAAATGCTTCAAAGTTTTTGAAACAGTACATTGAGTATGAATTTGGATGGCTATAATAGTAGAGGAAGACCAAATAAACGATGGCTGGAACGTGTAAAAGATGATATTATATCTAGGAAGGGCCCTATCAAGCCACCACTACCAAGATGACGACTAATAGAGAACTATGGAAATTGGTATAATGACAGGAGAATGACGAATGAATACGTTTTCAATTGCTTGAACGCTAAATTATAATACAGCATCCAGGAACACGAAAGTTAAATATAAAATGCAGTAAGTACAACCAAACCTAAGCTATGCAATTTATAACGAAGAAGTATTTGTTCGAATATTACTAATGAATCCAATAACTTCGATGTTGTCCGGCTATTACGGACGAATTGGATATTATTCCAATTTTATATTAAAGCCATTTTAAATTTGGGGTTCCTTGAAAATTTACCGCAAGATATTTCACTTTAAAATGGTAGTATTTTTTAATCAAGTCACTCGACAGACTGGAATATCGTTAATTGCAAGTAAGGCGGACGATATCATCTTTCCTCTGAGATCTTTTAAGGATACACCTGATGCGATAAGAAGTCGTAAGCAGCTGTGATATCACTGGTAACTAGAACACAGCAATCGTGTATAAATATCACTGTATAAATACCTCGGTATACTGGTAGTAAGTTCACTAACAAACTCATTTACAAAGAAAATGACTTATTTTGGTAATTTTGTTTTGTCTTTTATCAGAAAATTACTTTAAGATTTCACTTCGTATATTTCAGGGTACCTACCTGTTTTTATTCTAGACTTTATCTTCTGACGTTATACATTCCTAACCAATAAAGGGAGCACCTATAACATACCTATAACCATTGTTGGAGAACCATTCCTAAGGCGTCTAGTAATAACACTTCAGAACCTAGGCTCCAGTGAAAACCTCTACAAATGAGTCTATTCAATCTAGAATTTCAAGCTGAGAAAATAAAATCCAAAAACCGGATTTACTTGTCAAGTATTCGCTGAAAATGCTGAAATAAACCCTCTTTTATTACATCACGGTATGGGTGAAATTCATCGTATACGCATTGCTATTTACGGTACCTACTCACTTACGAGTCGGTAAATCACTGTTGGAACGTGTAACCATCCATATGGAGATTTTATAGTGTCTGCTATATAATAATATAGCTGGGAATGGGTAATGGATGCGACTACTGTGTAATGGTCTTATTTAAATTTTTAAGTATTTCTATGTTGAAATATATCCCCCATTTCCATAGGTTTTGCACAAAGTTAAGGTATTGAGTCTCAAACTCAAACTCAAACTCAAAGCATTTATTTCAATTAAACCATTTACAGGCACTTTTGAATTGTCAACAAGTCGGTCAGTTACAAATATGAAGCTAGTTGCCCATTCCAAATAGTAGGTTCCTATGGAGAAGAACGGGCAAGAAACTCCACAGACACTCTTTTAAAATAAAATATTTGATACAAAGTATTGGTTACATCATTCTTATTGAAAATATACATGTGAGAACGATGCAAAACGTCAGAAGCGTCCGTGATAAAAAAAAACAATTCAAAACTAAAATAATTAAAAATAAGCCGTGGCAGCTAAGAGATGACCAGTCCCAACTGACAGCGCCCGTTCACGAACATGACGCATGGATCAGCACCATTCAGCTCAACCATTTTGAAGGGAGCTAAATGATCCAACACACACGCCACCATCAGCGAGACATCTGAGTGAGCATGACATACTCTCAGCTGCCAGGACATATTCAAGTCAATGAAAGACATATTACCCGGTAAATGGTAGCTCTATTGTACATAGTACTCACACCTGTGTTATGCAATTATATAATACAAAGGTGATTGAGTTTATACAATGAAAAGATAGTCTTACAATCTTCAGCAGCTCCAACAGTATTTTCAAATGTTAATCAATTAGTTGACGTTGTGGAGCAGGACCAGCATTGAGCCAAGCATTTCTATCAGCGATGTAATCCCCCAGCCTATAATATGCCTGCTTGCATAGTGTGCGTTTTATACAAGATTTGAATTTCGTCTCATTCAGTTGAAGTATGTGGGGAGGAATTTTATTATAACATTTTAAACAGTACCCCATGAAAGATGAGTCTACTTTAGCCAGTCTGAAACCTGGTTGAGCTAATAGATCCCTACTTCTAGTACTATAATTATGTCTTTCGCCTCTTTTACTAAAAAGATGTAAATTTTTTCTTACGTACATGATGTTTTCATAGATATATTGACAAGACACCGTCATGATGTTAATATTCTTAAACAGTTCCCTAAGAGAATCGCGCCTGCGGAGATTATATATGGCTCTGATGGCTCTTTTCTGCAGAATAAAAATAGACTCGATGTCTGCAGCCCGTCCCCAAAGTAAAATACCGTAAGACATGATACTATGAAAGTAACTAAAATAGACTAGCCTCGCGGTATCTACATCAGTAAATTGACGGATTTTTCTGACAGCATATGCTGCTGAACTTAGCCGTCCTGCAAGAGATGTTAAATGAGGACCCCATTGAAGCCTAGAGTCGAGCGTGATCCCCAGGAAAACAGTTTTATCGACGAATTCTAGTTTCTCTTGATTCAATACTATCTCATAATCACTACTTTTTACATTTGGTAAAGAAAATCGTATGCACTTAGTTTTCTTTCCATTTAATACTAAATTATTGGCCGTGAACCAATTTTGGACCTGCAGTAGGGCGTTATTTACGTCGTCAAAATTTGTAGCACGTCTATCTACCTTAAAAATCAAGGAAGTATCGTCAGCAAATAACACCATTTGTGGTTGATTTTTTAATAAATGGAGAAGATCATTAATATACACTAAAAAGAGGAAAGGACCCAATATCGAGCCTTGAGGAACACCCATTTTTACTTTTAAACCGAGTGAATTGATTGAGTGATTAAGTAAATCTGTCTTATTGGTCGCGTACTTAATTAATGAAGGTCGTAGTCCTGAAACGCCTTCGTGGCTTTATGTATGATTTTCTTCCACTTCGTTCGGTTCTCGGCTTCTTTCAGGGCGGTCGTAACAGAGAGTCCAGTGAGGGCGGTTGCTTGGTCTGACTAGCGGTTAGGTGATCGGCCGCGGCATTTTCTCTTCTACCTTGCCAATCCCGTAGTAAGTTTTCAAGGTTATCTGTTTCCTAACGAGCACTGTGTAATCGAGAATCTTTTGGTAACAGATCTTGCATAGTCTATCTCTTATGCGTAGTTGTTCGAGGATAGATTTGTTTGTACTCTTGGCGGTCCAAGGTATGCGGAACATTCTTTGCCCGCCTACCAACCCTAGATAAAGGATTATAAATATATAGACAATGTAGTAATCATAATGTAAACTGTCTTTGGTCTCTGGCCCTGACATCAAGCGATGGACAAGATTGTAAAGCTTTTAGTGTATTGAATACGAGGCTTTTGACTACTTTTTAGGTGTGTATTTTACTTTGTTATTTTGTTGTAATGTGCGTTTTGTTTGTTCAGAATAAACAATTTTTCTTTGTTTTTTTCTTTTCTTTCTTTCAAAGGAAATATTAATATCTACAGCAATCATTAATTGGCAATACATCCTACAGATGATTATTTTCTTAGCCTGAGTCTTAATTTATCTAAGCTCAGTATAACTAAAAAAACTGCATTCTATAAAGCCTAAAGAGCTGAAACTCCAATCATCATAGACATCACAGTCCAAAAAATAGAAGAACAGACTTCAGAATTAAATTAGATATTGAAATACGTGCAATGAAGTATACATACTATAAAAATATCCCTGCAAGTGTATCAACAGTCAACAGTCGTCCGTAATTCAACTGAAAGACATACTAAAACCTTACAAATACCTATTTTATAAGGTGACCGTCGTAAAGCTGGAGGATTGGAAGGCATTGCGCTGCGTAAAATTTCTTTTTTATCGTCAAAGAGAACGATCAATCATGCGCCGAAGACAGTTGTAATGTATTTGCATTTTGTCGCTGATGTTCACACAGCCTTATTTAAAAGATGAGGATTATCCACGGAATCCGAATGAGGGCTGGATGGAATAAATGAAAATGGGAAATGTATTTGAGGCTGTATAAAATGGAGGGCCTGCGTTTGTGGGTTTCAAATTACAGAGGAATAAAAAAGGCACGCGCTGATAATTTACAAAGATAATTATGCATTAATAAACCGTGTTTCTGTAAAGGTGGTGTAAAAGCCGAAATAAAGGTACTTAACCGTTTTATGCACTGCCGGTAGGTACAGTAAAGAATGATTGTCAATTTGTTTACTTAAATTAAAATTAACGATTCTCCTGAAATTTATAATAGTAAAACTCAAAACTATAGGCCTTTGTTCCTATGAAAAAAAAAATGATGCATCGATATTTATTCTGAACATTATTAGAGAAAACTCGCTTAAAAACATACTGCGAATACTTAAAAATAAAAGAAGGCTTTCATATCATAGGTACTCGTATACAATACAACACACATGTTTTGTTAAATTGTGTCCAGCCAATCAGTCTGCCGGATAAAACGGATCCCTGGACATTGCTTTAAATTAACCGCTCCGTTTTCACAACTGAGTAATTTTTCAAGCCAAACCGGGTGTAATTTTATTTATAATTAAAAAGGTATTTTTTGCCTCAACCGGACACTTAATGCGTATTTAATTAAGCTGAGCTGATTAAGTTTGGAGGAATAATTTACGATGATCCAATGATTTGAGGAAAAATCCTGATTGTTTTTTTGATAGCGATTGATTTCAGTGTGCTTTTTTTTTAAACGTTTTAATTTTCGGCTCATACGCTTTCAGATCACGATAATCAATGCTAATACCAAACGATAGTGTCACCTAATTAAGTTTCTCTACTAAGATGAATGAATTGCTGATTCGATTGGATTCTCCCCCTGTCGAAGAAAATCAGGGACAATTAGTTTAGTTCTGACTATGAAGTAATTAGTGGGGATAGTTGACCTCCTATGACAAGGTTTTCCACTTTAAGAGCACATCTTCGCTTTGGTAGACTGTCAACTTCAAGGTAGTAGGTAGGTAGTTCAAGGTCACACAAGATTAATTTCAACCTGAGATCTTAAATCACACTTGGCGACTTTTAATTTTTTTGGTCACGGTGTGGAAAATCCTCCTTGATGTCCTACGCCCTAGGGCGGGCGGAGGGGTCTGTCAGACTCTTACTGACTAAAAACCACCCCAGTGTTCCCTTCCCACACTTGGGTCGGGGATCTTGGGACCCCCCCCGCGACGTCTGAAAGGGGCGCGCGTGGAACACTACGCGCCGCCAACTCGGGTCCAGTGTGATAGGGGGCGGCGAGTCCGCCGTCCCTGGACCCATTTAGGGGGGCCGGAAGAGGGCATTATCTGACACTTGACGACTTACCCCAACTCATTCATAATGGTTTACTTACAAAAAAAACCTATAAGTATTCGAGTGGGTACCTTATAGGAACCAGAAGCAATAACATTGAACATAAGTTATGTTCAATGTTATTGCCTATGAATTACCTAAATACACACTAATTAGCAGGTAGGTACACATGCACTTTTCACCACGTGGATCATAACTAAATTACATACCACACTACATACTATTGCACTATTGCACTACTACACTATTCATCAATAACTGCGAAAATCGGGGATGATTTTTTAATTCATACAAAACGTCGAACGACCCTTCCGACCTTTTCGAATTTAGAAATCTAAATTCAATTTTGTCATTGAAATAATTATGTGATGTGACATAATAATTATCGAAAATATGTACAAAGAATATCACTTACGCATTTATTGACGTGTTACATACACGTCAAAACAGGATAACTTTTTTATCGACAGGAAAACAGGCTGTTGGCGTTGATTTTTATTTTTTGCAAAAGTTTAAAATAATCGCTACTAATTACTTATTTGCACAAACATTGCGTGTTAGTAATTCGTTTTAAAACACTAATTTGAAGTAAACTTTTCATACTGAAGTAATAAAAACACATACGGAAAATATCGAAATTCCAATGACTCACTTAAAATTCATACTACCGCATCACTAAACCATAGACAATTTCAAGCGGCCATTGTTGTTTACATCTTTGATTGATTGGAATACGACGGAGAATAGAGATTAGAATATCAAAGATTATTTTGTTGTTAGTCAAAGTCAAAGTCAAAGTCAAACCATTTATTTCAAATAGGCACATAAGAGGCACTTTTGAACGTCAAAATTTACAAAAAAAATAGAATTGATTCTAGTTGCCCCTTCCAAAAGGTAGTTTCGTATGGAGAAGAATGGGCAAGAAACTCCACCGGTACTCTTTTAAAAATGTTTTACAATATTTTGTTTGATTACATTAATTATATGATTATATGTGAAGACGATGCACCTAGAATAAAATTACTATACCATAATAGGTAAAACGAATTAAAAACTAAGCAATGAAAAATAACTTAATTAAGTATTAGATAGATACGTGGTGTTCACATATTTACAAACATCATACAAGTATGTTTTTCTAAAAAAATAAGTCAGTGTGTGAGTATAGGTTATCACAGAATGTAAAATGAATATCATAAAAATAACAGATTTTACCATAAAAATAGCAACCAGTTTGATTTTGTCTAGACTCTAGATTGTCCTATGGAGCTGGACCAGCATGTTTCCAAGCATTCCTGTCCTGGATATAATCCTCTAACTTGTAATATGCTTGTTTACAAAGTGTACTTTTAATATGTGTTTTAAATTTTCTCTCATTTAATTTCAATATATCACAAGGTATTTTGTTGTAACATTTAACACAGTACCCCATAAAAGATGTATGTACTTTAGATAATCTGAAAAATGGTTGGTCTATTTTATCTTTATTTCTAGTATTAAAATTATGTCTATCGCTTATCTTGTTAAAAATATGTAGATTTTTCCTTACATACATAATATTTTCATAAATGAATTGGCAAGGTACCGTCATAATATTAATCCTTTTAAATAGTTCCCTAAGAGATTCGAGGCGACGGAGATTATAAATTGCTCTGACAGCTCTCTTTTGCAAAATAAAGATGGACTCAATGTCAGCAGCCCGACCCCACAGTAAAATGCCATACGACATAATGCTGTGGAAGTAACTAAAATAAACCAAACGCGCGGTTTCTATATCTGTTAGCTGTCTTATCTTTCTAACAGCATAAGCGGCCGAGCTTAGCCGCTAGTTGCCGCCGTTAGTTGTTGGTAACGACCCATGACAGTTACCAAAACATAAAACAAGAGAAGAGTGAGTAAAATCCTGCATAATAAATTAGTGACGTAACGTTGACAAAAGATAAAACATGACGTCATCATTTCAAATGAAAGTAATTTCCACCATGAGTGTACGTTTTCCCTCGAAAGATGTAAATAAAAAAACCGGCCAAGTGCGTGATGTACCACGCACAATGGAGGGTCCCGTAATTGGGATGAAATTATACTAAGAACAAACTTAACAAAGCACTTATAGTGTACATTATATAGAGTATTCTATTCTATTCTTAACATTCTCTCTTCATTTTTCTTAACATTGTAGTTGAAAAACTTGTTCCCCATATATTCCAACTGCAAATGTATGTTTGTACGCACAATATTGAGTGATTTACCATGTTATTTTAAGATCATAGACTTCAGGTTTTCCTGTAATCTATACTATAAGTATAGAAATATTCCCTGTCTTTTTTTCAAGATTTTAGGCTCAGCAGTTTCGAAGATAAAGGTGGGGAATAGTCAAACTTCATCCATTTTCTTTAATAACGTTAAAACGAATTATTTTAAAATTATAAAAATAACGAGCGAGATCCATGAGTACCTACACTAATTTCATGCTATTATAAAGTACTTACTCATTCCATGCTTAAGCTGTCACTTCCTGTTACAAACTTCCGACCCTTTTCACATAATCACTCCTACACAAAGCGAGAGGAAAGATATTATACATCAAAAATAGAATATATTTCAACATTTATATCTATAACGTTTATGGTGTACATAACAAAGAGTACTCGTATTCTATTCTATATTTAAATCCTCATACCAAGTCCTTTCATTTGATATGTCACACGGTACAGTTTGCAAAACTTAATTTTTAAATTTTCTATTTTTTCCCCCAAAAGTGAACCCATATTTATATTTTTTTATTTACGTTACACGTTCGTGTTTGGGACACAGAAATTTATGTGTACCAAATTTCAACTTACTCGGTCCAGTAGATTCGGAGCAAATCGGTTGTGATGGACGGACAGAGAGACAGACAGAGACAAACACGAGTGATACTGTATTGGTTCCGTTTTTTTCCTTTTGAGGTACGGAACCCTAGAAATGTCGTTAATTTGTCACATATAACTCATTTTTAATGTAATTTTGGAGGGTGGGTGAGTTGACAGTTTTTCTTTGCCAAGTAAAGATAACATATTTTTTTTGACAACCTTCTGAGGCAGTGCAATGACCTATACCTATAGTCTGATGTTATAGATGCTGTTTCTTTAATATTCTGGTTATTTTTAAGTTTTAAACTGTGGCGAACGCAACCCTACACATTTGGTTTCTGTTGGCAACACCAATATATTGATTTATGCTTTGGGGGTTCTTGGCGGGAAAATGAAGCGTCATGTTCAGCAGTTTTGTTTTATTAAAAAAAAAATGTTTTGACGAATATTAAGTTCATAATCATAATTATAATCTACCTATCGTATTCTTGATGCTTTTTTTTTTTTTTTTGGGTGGGAAATCATTAAATAACTTCTCCCGCTCTGGGTGGAGCGGGAGGGCGTGTCAGACTTTTACTGACTAAAACCCACCCGTGTTCCTTCCGTTGCCTGTGTGCCAGGGCCACGATATCCCTTTCGGACAAACTCGCAACCCCGGCAGGCATTGGTCCTAATGGACCCCGTCAGTTTGTGCTGACATCTCTTTGAGGCGCGCGTGGAACACAACGCGCCGTCGACCCGGGCCTGGTCCTTATCGGATGGCGAGCTACCCATCGCTCACCGTCCGCAGGCCCGCGCCTACGGTGGCCGGAAATCGGCTTGCGACTCCCGACGCCCGGGGCGTCTCCTGCGGCGACTAGGGGCGCGAGGGCGCGAACCTTGTCTCACCCTCACGCGTTCCGCCTCCTCCTTCGCTAGCATAACTGCTTCGCAGAAGGAGGTGACGGCCTCCCATGCACTCTCGCTCCGAACCATGGCCTGAACCAGGCCCGGACGCGAGAGATCGCCTCCACCGATCGCCTCCGTGAGGACACGGCGGTGCTCCGCCCAAGCTGGGCAGATCTCCACCGTATGCTCCACCGTGTCCTCCGGGCGATCCACACAGTGGTGACACCCGGGCGTTTCCTCCCGCTTAATCCTAAACAGGAACCTCCCGAAACATCCATGTCCGGTGAGGACCTGCGTCAGGCGGAAGGTGAGGACGCCGTGGTGCCTCTCCAGCCACTCCTCAAAGAGGGGACTTATCGCCACAATTGTGGCGTGCCCGTATTCTTGATGCTAAAACCAATTTCTAAGTAATCATCCTTCTGGACTCGACCGCATATAATCAATTAATGAATAATAATCCATTTCATCATTATATAAACAAACTTTTTAAAACACATTTATGTATCCGACTGAATGACTTGTATCTTGGTTATGAATAAAAATTATAAAAAGAAAATAAGCTTGTCAAAAACATGTGACAGGTTCGACTTTCCCACCAATAGCTATGTCATCTATGGATTTGGATTAAAAACCTTATTTTCGGGACTGTTGTTTCTCCCGTGTCGTGTGTGTTATAATCATAAAGAGATAAAGTTTAAAATTAGGCTTGTCAAAAACATGTGACAGGTTCGACTTTCCCACCAATTGCTATGTCATCTATGGATTTGGATTAAAAACCTTATTTTTCAGGACTGTTGTTTCTCCCGTGTCGTGTGTGTTGTAATCATAAGAGATAAAGTAACCCAATAAACTTTATGAAGAACGAGTCGGTGTTTGCATATTATTGAATCTCCTACCCGTCAAAATCAATCGTGAACGTAACTTTGGTTGTGGGGTAAATAATGCATCATTATTTTAATGGCTCAGCTGTAATTTCTAGGAACCAGAAGCAAGTTAAGTGAATGAAAAGACTGGACAGATTTCAAATAACTTAAATACCAAAGCGGTGCTGCGCTTCTGTGGCTTAGGACAAAATATTTGTAGCGATTTTACTTTGTTTTTATTTTCATTTTACTTTGTTTTTTATGTTTCTAAGTGTGTGTTTTAGTTTAATTTGTGATCTCCTGTGCGAGTCCAAATAAATATATTTTTTTCTTACTTTTTTTTAAAATGTGAATGTAACATAATATCATATCATAATATTATTATGATCCTAGATAATAAAAACTCTCATAAAATAAATCATAACGGGAGGGATTGTATATTACACTAGATTGCCTAGATTTTTATAAGTAGATATCGTTTGTATATTCAAAACAATCACCTAATCGTGGAATAAACCAGGAACTTTCGAACTACATATTTCTGCGCTATTATGACATCGGAAACCCACTATAAGAAAGCTAGAGACAGATATACATATAAGCAAAACAAACATAAATACCTATTGATACAAATGGGCAGTTTGTAGCCCAAGGGCATCATTAGTATTCTGAGTATTGACAATAAAATCTACATAATAAGATGAGGAAAAATGCGCTATTAGAGGATAGATCATTGTTCACTTTTCTGATAATGTAACTAATATGCGGATCCATCTTTTATTCAATACAGTAGGGAATATGTATTATTTATTTTCTGAAAAAATATGTAATCGTTAAATATAGCAAAATGAAAGGATTGTGAAACACACATTAGGTACATCCACCCCGCACACCCCCAATTTCATTACCACTAAGCCCCCATAACCTTAAGCCTCCATAATTCTTTTCTCTTCGGCCCCCATAACTTTCCATCAGTCTTCTCCAGAATATCCATAATTTCCTCAAGACGACAGGTAGACTGGTCACGTAGGGCTGTGCGATCCGTCACGGATCTCATTGGTAGGGGAAGGACTTAGTAGGTATCAGAAGATATGAGATCTCTTGTAGATAGGTATACGTTGAAGGGGAGATAAGTTTGGAAAGGCTTCGGAAGTTATGGCTCTTTGTAAAACAGTATAGGCGACTCCTGAAAAAAAAAATGTTGGTTAACGTCTATTTCTGTAGGTACACATAAAAGCAATGTTCGTTTAAATGACTTATAACATTTAATTCAATTTCATCATCATAAATATGGATCGGTGCCATATACATAGTTTCAGTGTTAGGCTAAATCGAATTCGTGACTTCTAAACACATTTTATTTTTCCTTCCATGCTGCATTTCATCTCTTATAATTTACCTCATAATTAAGCATTAAAAGTAAGTAAGTACCTACTTACCATTAGAACCACGATCTGTCCTTGCCAACATAACTTACTCACCTATGTATAAAGTAAACCCACATTTCGCCACAAATATTCACTTAATGCCCATGTATTACAAGTTGGTTGACTATATTTTTAAAATAAATACCCAGTATTTTTCTTTAATAACTAACCCTAACATTGCAACTAATATCTCGCACCCAAGTTTTCAATTCTCGCTGTCCCATCGCAATAAACCGAATACAAACGTACGTACATAACACCGCCAATATTCTGCATTACCTCAGTGCAGGTGCAGGTCACGTTGGATCGCAATCCGTCACGCACTCACGGCTACGTGCACGGAGGGCCCAGCAGGTATGCATTGTGAGGGAGGGGGCCATGGGGGCCGGATACTATGGGGGCCGACTCTATGAGGGCTGTGAAAAATTGAGCTTCAATTTTTAAACTGATAGGGTATGCCCCGTTGTACACGACACGGTTTCTTTACGGTGCCATGTATACACCGTGGCGTAGAAGAAGTATGTCCATAAATAAGCTTCCATAGTGACCTATACAATACTAACGACCGTGCCGGCGAATAAACTATAGTTTTTCACGGCAAGAAAAACGTATATGTACAAGGGGCGTAATGATATTACAAGTGCGGTGTGTCTGTAAATATTTCGATGTACAGTTTGCAAAACTGCTTACCAAAATATATTCAAAATTCATTTATTTTCGTTACATGTCCATGTTTAGGTTACAGAAATCCATATGTGTACCAAATTTCAACTTAATGGGTCCATTAGAGTCAGACCAAATTGGCTGTGACAGATAGACAAACAGATCGGACGTACGGTACCCTAAAATAAGTAATTACTGAACGTTTTCTTTAAAAGTTTTTAGAAAATTTTCAAACGAAAGCCAATTTTTCATCAGCAGCTGAACCGACAAGACTTTCCGATAAGTAAACTCCTCATTTTCCTAACAACTACGTTCGCGTTCAGTATAAAAAATAAAATCTGTGAACTTTATTATTAGCCTTCAGGGGCAGAAGCCTCAATAAACTAAGCGACCAGACAGCAAACAACTAAAGACTAATTTACGTTTTTTCTTCAAAACTCGTTCCCAAAAGACTTGATTATGAAACTTGTTAAAAAAGTCCAGAAAAAATATATTTTAATTACAATATCAAAGTGATCGCCATAAATTAATCTTCATGAAAGTCTCACGACCTTTTCGCATCTTAGTTGGCTACTTTTGAGCTTTCGGAGCCTTTGAAGTCTACAACTTCCGAAACGGAAGCCCGATTTTTCCACCGGGGATTCACCAAGTTCACGATACTTTGGGCTGGCGGAGAACGTGAATGATCTTGTCCCCGAAGTGATTATTAAGTGGCTGGAAAGGGGCTTTTAGGAACAACTTCAGTTAGATACAGGTATTCCATTTTGTGAGGCCTTATTGTTTATTTTGTATCATCATCGCAAAAGTAAATATTTTAAGTAGTTAAAAATGTTAAGGATGGTTTAAGAAAATGATTTCTTTTTGAAAATATTAAATTTATAAAATATTATAAACGTATCCAGCAGTTTACAAAATACCTATTACTAGATGAATAACTAAAATAAATAAAACCACAATGTCAATTTCAAAGTGATTTTTACCAATTTGTTGTATAGTTAAATGGGAGATTGGAAATGAAAGTTTAATCACCCTTTTGCAATATTGCCGTCAGCCAGAATGAAAACCGTTATCTTTTATAAAGCTTTGTAAAATGATGTTTCAGCTCGTATAAAAGGAGCTTTTCATAAACATTCGTCGACAACGCTACAACAAATTTAAACCGAGGTAATTTTTCATAACCAATTTTTTGATAACTGATTGGCTGGTTGGTTTCAGCACGAAATTACTTTATTAAGACATTTAAAGGCAAAAGCTTAAAGTGAAAAGAAAAATAATACAAACCAGTTAACATTTTTATTTTCGATATTATTTGAGAATCTTAAAATTTCTTCAGAGTTACTTTCAAGCTTCCATCACCGTTTTAGTTTATATCAAATAAAAAAAAACTCATGTTCCTTCTTTCCCAATACGTTGAGATAGGCAATTTTTACAATACCACTCTGGTAGATAACGTAATAAATCTCCAGAACTCATTTTTTACGGCCTAAAGTTTTTGAGTGCCCGGAATTGTTGTGACAGCATCTTGAACGAAAACAGCTTGTTTGTCTCCAAGATGTCTATACAGATTATTGTTTAGTAATGAACCTTGGCTTGGTTCACCTTTGTCTTAATGTAGGGCAAATTCCTCTGTGAATACCAAGAAAGATTCAAGAGCATTAGTCACCGCGCTTAGTCTCTCTGCGATTTGGGGATTACAGACCATTAAATTCAGGTTCACACATAATATTTTTCATGAATGTCAAAAATATATACCAATTAATTATCACGTTACTTTGTTTCAATTGAGATGAGAATACGTTTTCAGTTCAATGGGTAATCCTGCAGATGTAAATTATTATGCTTTCATTTCCAAACAGGTGACATTATATTTTTGTTCCATTAATCACATATGATGTATAAATAAAGTCATCATCTTTCTGTTATGGTATAGACGGCGAAATTTAAAAAAGCAAACACAAACTATTTCAAAGCCCACAGATAAAAATTTCATCAGAAACTCAGTCACGTCTGCTCCCAGTTGGATCCAGAATGGTGGATTAGAACAGGACGTCTGGATCTCGTCTCAGATATTGTGCGAGGCTTACCACAATACTTATTCTTTCTCTAAAGTTGATGCTATTGGGGTTATCCTACGTGTCGAGGTGGTGTCTGCATCTTAATCAGTTGAAATAAAGATAGTTATATTTCTGCTGAGTTGTATCGCGGTCTGAGTTTCATTATTCATTTCTGTCTACATTGAATCCCTTTAGTTGAAAGCTTTTTCTTCAGCTGTGATTAAGTGGATCTATGTATTTGGAATATGTGAAGATTTTATATCAAATATTTAAAAGCTAAAGACACTATACTTTAAAAATATATTTAAGAAAAACATCAATATCTCTGGAGAAAATTCAATTATTTCTCTTCACATAGCGGATTCATTCATACCAAATGATCGCATGAATAAAATAATAAACTATCAAAAAATAAACTACATTTTTTTTTAATCAATGCTTTTGATAATACATACAGGCCTATCAAATCTAAAATGCAGAGTAATAAATTCAAATAACATCAAATTGAATAACATTTACATTGCATTATATTTTGACTTCGTTTGACCTAAACATCACCTCTATTTGACCTTATTATGCCATTAAAATTCATCAAATGTACGCAATTATTTATACAATATCTTGTTTGAAGGTAATTTCAGATGTAAAAATTGATCCCTTTGCCTATTAAATATAAATAATTGATTGTTACTTGTTTATTAATGCTTTGCTTAATCTTGATCATTTATTTTTACTGGCAATTTATTAAAATCTGTCTGGCTTGGTTTTCATGAATCTTCACTGTCAGGTTTCATTTTCTTCATTAACTTGAAGGGTTTCAAAAAATCATGTTTATCTTAATAAAAGTAAATTATTTTATCTATACTTAATACCTACACACAATGAAAATACATAGACTTAAATATATAATCAAAGCCAAGAATTCTGACACATAATAATGTATCTATTTAAAAATTTTATTTATGACACATGTCTGTCATTAAACTTGATGGCATTGTCATTATTGTACAACAAAATAGTCGTTAACTCTTGATGTAGAAAGTTTAATTTTACATTACATTAGAATGATGCCGTAATTGGCGGCGGAAATCTCTCTCGTCCGGCCCTGGTTCAGGCCATGGTTCGGAGCGAGAGGGCCGTCACCTCCTTCTGAGAAGCAGTAATGCTCGCGAAGAAGGAGGCGGGTCGCGTGCATCAAAATTCGCGCCCTCACGCCCGCAGGTCGATTCCCGGCCACCGTAAGCGCGGGCTTGTGGACGGTGGGTAGCTCGCCGTCCGATAAGGACCAGGCCCGGGTCGACGGCGCGTTGTGTTCCACGCGCGCCTCAAAGAGATGTCAGCACCAACTGACGGGATCCGGTAGGGCCATTGCCTGCTAGGGTTGCGAGTTTGTCCGAAAGGGATATCGTGGCCCTGGCACACAGGCATCTGCAGGAACACGGGTGAGTTTTAGTCAGTAAAAGTCTGACACGCCCTCCCGCTCCCCCCAGAGCGGGAGGGTTAGTTATTTGATAATTTCCCAACCAAAAAAAAAAAATGATGCCGTAATTATATTATTCGATAAAATGAAATGCTGTTTGTTGGTAAGTACATCACTCGAATACGGCTGAACAGCTTCGGCTATTTTATCTTAAAATGTCCGTAATAGTCCAAATCAGGTTTTTAAGGAAAGAGAAATTGGAAATTTGCCCGTAAAATATTCAAAAACGGGAAAAAAATTAACGTCCTTTTCTCGATGGAATTTTTGTATGAACTCAAGACCATACTGAAAGCTAGTTTTAAATATTTGTGAATGGAAATAATAATTTTCTTCAGCCTAGCTTATAAAAAAAAAACTTAGGCAATCATGGGGAATGGCGATAAGAAGTGAAAACTTATCGCTCAACGAGCCTAAAGGAGTTTTAACTTAAATAAAATAATGTAAACTTTTCACGTGGTCGATTTAACTTCACTTACTGCTACTACAGAATGTCGGCACGGGCATGTCGTTGAAGCGAACCCATGAGTTTATCCCCTACCAAAAATCGCTCAACGTACCCAAAGAAGTTTTCATAAAAAAAAAAAAAAACAGGACAGTAAACACTGTCGCCCTTGCTTATAAACACTAATTAATCATTACTTAAGTATAAGCTACGGTTATAAGTAAGGGAGTTAGTAGAAGTGCTCTGTATGAAGAAGCTCGTACCGGTAAATACCACCATAATACCCATTTCAGAAACCAAGCAGTGCTGCTGTGCTGTGGTTTGAAAGCTGCAGGTATACATAATTACAGTCACATCTGTCATGTTGAAAGCATTTATTTTAATTAAACCATTTACAGGCACTTTTCGATTGTCAAGAGTCGGTCAGTCAGAAATAAACTAGCTTCACTAGTCTCTGGAATGTAGGGTCTGAAAGGGTGACCAATATAACAGTGTATTTGGTTAAATTGGCCCTGGATATGTGAGAAACCTCATTTGTTAGATTATTTCGATTTTTATCACCATAATTGGGACTTTGCAATTTTTTTTTAATATTGGTCTGGGCAGGTTGCGACACGTTTGTCCCGTCCTCAAAAAAAAACGGTAAATTTCGACCTGTCTTAGCGGGGGCCTCTGTAAGACAACTTTAATTTAAACCCTGATAATTTTGGGAAACTGGGTAAATGAGAAACCACTTTAGGCTCGGCGCCCATTAGCGGCACGGCATGGCAAGGTATTTTTAGGCGACGAATAAAAATATAACTTAATCGTATGGAAATAAAGTTGAAATTTCAATGTTAAGCATAAGCATAATACCGTGGTATTGTTTTTGTACTTACGACCGTTAACATTGAAATTTCAACTTTATTTCCATACGATTAAGTTATATTTTTATTCGTCGCCTAAAAATACCTTGCCATGCCGTGCCGCCAATGGGCGCCGGACCTTAAGTGATAAATAATCCTAGGTCCCTTGACATCCCACTTATCCAGGTACTGTACATACAAGTAATATGTTGTGCAAAGATATAAATGTGTCTAGATAGACAGTCACAACTGTGAACTTGTCGGAAAAAAAATGCGTCCAACAATGCGCGTTGGCCGCAAAATGCACGCACACTAGAATAACACAATGACAGCACAATGACGTGGCGCGAGTGTAAAACGTAGCACACCAGGATAACAAATTTGGCCTGCTTGTTTTAGTTCTTTTGCAGCGCGGCACTATATCTAGATATATAAATTATCAAAGGTGTTACGCATAGTGCAAGTAATTTACACGATGAATCCTATGCAGAAGAGTCTTCCATTTTGATGGTCAGTTTACTTGTCGTACACATTATTACTTCAAGTAAAGTACCTCAAATCAGCTGGCTAGTTAACTAGATTTATGATGTTAGTGTAAAACCATAAAGATAATACAAAAAAAATTCCATCAGCGTTCTAACGCAGCCTCGAAGTTCAGATTTATTTATATATATTTTCTGCTCCACTAATCTAACATCAGAGGCAATAAACATCAAATAATAATGTCGTTATGTTCTTTCGTATTGCTTTAATATGATTTATTTTAGAGTCTAGGTATTGAAATTTAATTGAGAGTGAATTAATGTTGAAATAAAAGTCTTCTTATAAGTTGAAATAAAGTAAATAGTGCGAACAGTACTGAGACGTAAAGTGCCCGATTCTGAAAGTATAGAACTGGAAATTATTTAAGTGATCTTTAATAGGATTTTTATTTCGTATTGCACTATTTTTATTTCTTATTCCTATTACACTTCATATTTTTAGTATACTGTCATTCTTCGTTGTGGTGGACTGAACGTTTTCAACCCAGTTTAATAACACCCGGTTTTGGGTCTTAACCCTAGCGTACCAATCCAGGTGTTGAACCCAACTGGATGGGATTTTTTGAATGGCCGCATATGTATTTTTTTAATGCCATTATATTTTATGATATTATCTCAGACACAACAAAAAATTGTGAAGCTTCTCTATCTCGTAGGTATCTACAGCTCCCAAATTACAGACCCGATTTCAATAAAAAGAGGTGTCGGTTTCATTTTGATCCGAAATATCTTAGGATGGCCAGACATGTCAAATCAATATGTCGGATCCTAGAAGTGTGTGAAAATAAACGCTTTTCATTTGTTTTTCAGTATTTTTTATTTATTTTTCAGTATTTTCATTTGTTTTTCAGTATTTTAATTTGTTTTAAGTATTTTCATTTGTTTTTCAGTATTTTCATTTGTTTAGTTTAGATACACCATTGTTACCTCTTCAAATTTCAAACGTAAACAAAGTGTAAATCTTAGTTAATTATTAGGGAACAGTAGTTCGTAACACATGTCCTCCCACATGTGCCATACGACTTGTTTACGATGCTAACTTAGTTCCCGCGCTGTTTTGTAAATCATCGCACGTTGTAAAATAATTTGGTTAACTTCCCTCGGCTTGGATATCAGGGTATCATGTTGGTTCTGCTGTAGTTTTGTAACACAGTTTTTTAATTTAGGTAGGCTTACACTGCGGTAAGTAGGTACTTACTATGTGCTAAAATTGGGAAGCAGAATTACAATTACAAGACAACATAGGTGCATTGATGACCCATTGGATTGGAAGAAACTACGGAAAGTCACCCTAAAATATTAGTACACAGTATTTGGTTTCTAAAAATATGTTAGGGTTGAATGTTGATCTAATCTATGTTATTGTATGGACTTTTTAAGAGATTTTGACCTCTGAGTTTGTTTAGCTGTTTTTTTTTCAAAGTAGTCTGTTAGGAAACACCGAACTCATGTAGCTTTAGTAAAAAATTGACGTGTAAAAGTGTTATTATAACAAATTTACAAAATAAAATTTTCAAATAAACATTAATAAATGATAAATTATTTCTAAATTAAAAAAAAACAACTATCAATGTCCTGTGTCCAAACAAAATTAATCCACACAAAAAACATACACAAAGCCTCATAATCATAATTTCACATTTAAACTGTAGTGTTTTTCCTCTATTCATAATGTAGGAATTTATTCTGATAAACCGACCAAAAAATAAATATTTGCGGTTGACAGCTCTTTTAAAAGTATATGTATATAATACCTAGGTATTATATAGTACCTACTTAAAGCAGTTTCAAAATGGCTTTCGTTATTGTTTTACAAATTCGAGTATCAACATACTCACTTCAAGTAGGAGGGTAGGGTAATGTTTTCGAGTTAGTGTTGTAAGAGACTCGAGATTTTCAAGTCGTAATTTGGGGATTAGGCTCCATTTTGACGGCTCATACCTAAAATGAGTAAGGGCACGATCACATGTACCACAACCACACCACATCGCAGTGACAAGATGTGCTTCTTTCAGTTGCGTTGTGGTAACTACAAAATTTCGATATGGCTGCTTTGTCGCCAGTAGTCGCGATGTGGTTAGATTGTGGGTAGTGTTTACTTACAGACACGACTCCGGTGTCGCCCACACGGTTGATTTTGTAGACCAAATGGCATCATTTCAGCCGAAAGCCGTCCACTGCTGGACATAGGCCTCCCCCAAAGGGTACGTTTGCCATAATAACTACGCTTGGCAGGCGCGTTGGCGATCGCAGTATGGTGTCAAAATGCATAGATAACGCTGCTGCCCATTCTCTAGAAAGTCACTTCGTGGCCATTTACGACACCCACGGGAAGAGATAGGGTGGTGCTATTCTTGACGTCCGGCACCACATAGACCAAATGTGGTCCGAGTGAATAAACTATTCATTTTTCATACAAATTAGCGCCCACCTACGTGTTGTCGTTTTGGTGGTGGGTGTAGTAGGCGGGGTCTAATTTTCCCGTACCTGTAATAGTCTCATGAAATTTGCTACATGGTATATTTATTTAAGCTCTGGCCACACTGAGACGAATCCCTCGTGCGACACCCATACAAATTAGTAGGCACAATCAGTGCTAGTGAATTTCATATCGTATCCCGCACGTGATTCGCCTCAGTTTGGTCAGTTTCTATGTTTAACCAACAAGAACAGAACAACGTTCGTCAGGCGCATCTTCCACTACAACTTCGCAAACACCGATTCCTCTCGACGTCGGTCAGTCAAAGGCAATGAATTACGTTCATTGCGCCATCACTAACATTGACAAACTAAATGTTTACCGGTAAATTGATGGCAGTTACTCTCCTGGCGATGGTCGGTGACAAGACGTAACAAGGGTGATAAATATAGGTAGATTACAATGTATTTGTATTTGATTTGAATATTGTAGAAGAGTAATTTGTAGAATGTACGCGACTGTAGATATGAGGAGTACATTCTGATGGTTTGATCATGTATGTAATGATGCAAATGAAATGCGATCAACAAAACACAATAACAACATTAAAAAAATAGGACGAATGTCGATGATGTTGTCGTTGTTTGTACCATTGACCAAAATAATAATTGTACGCCGATGACGGCTAGACATAGCGTTCTTTAAAAATTACAACATCTGTACCTAACCTACCTATGTACAACAAATAAAAATATCTGTATTTGTTATATAAACAGAAACAACACCTTCTAATGTCGCTCTAGAAGCACATAGTGCAAATACAGTAGGCCGCAAGTCAGTGATGTCTCCTCTTCTTAAGCTTTATTGCTCACGATAGCTCAATGTGTTCTACTTGAATTTGGATAGTGATTGGAGTCAATCACAATATAATAAAGACACAAGCATTAGGCTCCGAATGCAGATGTCTACGTTGTTTTAATACTACCAAATATAATATATTTAAATATATATATCCAGTATCGTCAGCCCAGGCTGACAATACTGGATGAGACAGCATACCTCTGGATTTTCGATTATTATGGGTAATTTAGCCCTCTTAATGTAATTTGTGCACATCTATTTGCAAATTCATCGGGAAGGTCATGCTCAGTAACTGGCTGGATTTATGTTGTGCATGGTTAAGTTAGTTGAGAAGACCAAGAGAAGGAACTTTTTTTAATCAAAACCTCATGCGAATAAATCTCTAATAGTTTCATGCATACATTACCACTACGGATAGTTTTTTTTCCTACTCACCAGCTTACCTAGCTGGTGAGTAGGAAAAAAAACTATCCCTACAAATTGACCTTGAGTTGGCCTAGCGTAGTAAGGAGTTTCGATAGAATAAGAGGCCAGCTTATTATGGAATTATTATCAATGACGGTCACCGTACCATGAAACTAACAGCACTATTACTTAACCGTGCTTTACCACAAAAAAGTGAATCTAAAGATTTTTATCAGTACGTTGATTCAGGTTACTTCAGACTACCGGGCGTCGGCAGAGGGCAGATAATGCCCTCTTCCGGCCCCCCTAAATGGGTCCAGGGACGGCGGACTTGGGGACGTCCGCCGCCCCCTATCACACTGGACCCGAGGTGGCGGCGCGTAGTGTTCCACGCGCGCCCCTTTCAGACGTCGCGGGGGGGGGTCTAACACACCCCCCCCCCCCCCCCCAGACTTGAGGTGGCCCGCAGAGGCGGGCCGGCACTAGCCGGGGATTGCGGAAGTAATAACAGATCCCAAGATCCCCGGCCCAAGTGTGGGAAGGGAACACTGGGGTGGTTTTTAGTCAGTAAGAGTCTGACAGACCCCTCCGCCCGCCCCAGGGCGGAGGACATCCATGAGGATTTTCCACCCCGTGAACAAAAAAAAAAAAAGGTTACTTCAGACTGACTTAGTTATATTTTTCTCACGGCTTTGTCTATCTTCTCCCTAATCTATCTACCGATAGATACTATTCAAGTGAATATTGAGACTAAAGAGCAAATAATTGAGATTCTATCATTCCTTTGATTCAAACGTTCCTTTCGAACAAAAGGCTTAGAATTGAGTACGAACATAGGAGTTTCCTATGTCCAGCAGTAGGATTCAGTAATCTGATTTGAACGATTTACTGAAACATTCATGCCAATCACGTCTTGATAGCAGTTTGGGCGGATTTTCAATTGTTTAGTACAATTTATGAACTAACAGCGGACATTCATTTCGAATCGAGGTCATAGTGTCGTGGTTGCTAAACGGATAGTGATTTATGGAAGCGCAGATGAACTGTGAGAGTACTACAGTTGATATCCTTCCATTAATCACTAGTGTTGGGCGTGACGTGGATATGAATAGTAGTAACAGTTGCAAGTTGCAGGTTGAATTTTAGATATTTTAAATACGAGTAGCTATGTTGCTACGATGTCGTATTTATATTAAACTCGTTGCTTTCACCGTTTTAATCAATCTATTTAAAATTGTTTAAACCAAAAATAATCCAAAAATCTTTTTAGATTAGTGATTCAGTGGCTCAAATTCGGAACCGTACGAAATAAATAATGAGTATTTGCATGTAGTCAGTTATTTTTCTGCATGACATTTTTGCTCGGTAACGCACCCATAATACAGCATACAATTTTATAATTGGGAAACACGATGGTTCATTTTTTTATTTTATAAAAAATGCTTCATCCACCAAACCACTCTTAACTGTAATTTCGGTAACAGGCTATTAACTCGCCGCGCGCCTCCACTCGGGCCGCAGTACGAAGCCTATCAGCTGCTAAAGCTGTAAGTGGAACGAGATGAAAGGATTATCCGGAGCCAGCGCTGATCCTCGATTAATCACAATCAGACGAATCAGCTGCGGTAGTCTTGGTGATTTTTCATGGCTTCCTAAAAACGAACTAAATTAATTGGACGGCCATGTTCTAAAAATTGCCTTTGAGCAATTATAGACGAAACCATTTTTCAACAGTTATTTAAATGAATAATCTCTTTCAACACTTAATTTTCTGATCATAATAACTGAGGTAACTACTTATTTTATAATATTATTATACCTTATCAGACAATTAAAGAAATTTATATTTTTGTAGTTGGTAAAAACAGCTGTAATAGCTGAAATATAGAATACTAAAAAGATTTTTTAAACAATAATTTCTTGTTTACCAGTCAATTTCCAAAAAAGTTCACAGTGCTGTGCTGGTACCCACGCTGTAGTGTATAGAAGTGAATGTTGGTTGTGGCAAAAGCAGCATGAAAATAAAATCAATGCTGATGCAATGATGTAGAAATGTGTTCCTTGCAAAGCATGTGTGATGCAACTATAAATGATAGGCTGAGGAATTATGTGGTAAAGCACCGGTGCCGTTCAAAAGATGTAACGAAACCATTTAAAATATGCGTAGATGGTTTGGTCATGTTGAGAGAATTAATGATAGGCAACTAACAAAAGGTATTAAGGCAGGGGTGAGTGGGAACGCTGGAAGGAGGATATTATTGACCTAATTGGTGACGTTCTTCAGAAAGGTCAGGTGTGTAGTACTCGCGACCGGCGTGCGTGTATGTCCAGAAATGAAGCAAAAGGAGCATCTAACGATGGTAGCAGGTGGCGTTAAGTAGTTTCTGCATACCCCCATTGTAAGAAGGCGTGAGTTTATGTATTTTCTAAAATAATATTTTCGGTGACGTCTGTGATAAATTGTTAAAGACAAGAAGCCAAATCAAATTAAAGAGTATATTGCCGCGTTGATGGTGTGAGTCTTTTCATAAAACTTGAGTAGATAAAATTGACTTTTCACTAAGTAATACAGGTGATTTCGAGGAAACACTTTAAAAAAATAAAAGTAAAAAAAGGTAAAGGTTAAAAATTGAAGGTATTTTAAACTAAAAAAATAGTCTCGTTCGAATAAAAAGTTTTAAAAAACACAAAGAAATAATTCTGAATATAACGTTGGAACTAAAATAGCAAATTATATAAAGTAAAAGAAAGGTTCATTCTAACATGAACAACTTAGCCCACTTTTAAGACCATTCATTTTAATGACCAAAGTACACAATTCTAAATAAATTGTAGAACTAGGTCAATCAATCTGCCTAGCCTGTTCCCAACTAAGTTGGTGTTGGCTTCCAGTCTAACCGGATTCAGCTAATTACCAGAATTTAACATGGAGCGACTGCCTATCTGACCTCCACAACCCAGTAACTCGGTATTAATACGATATCCCTTGTTAAGACTGGTTGTCGGACTTTCGGCCTTCTGACGACCCGTAACGCATGTCAAAAATCCACGAATGACAGCCGGGACCAACGGGTTAACGTACTTTCGGCAGCACTGAGTACCGGGTGTTTACCGGTATGTAAAGATGGTTACCCACCCAAGGAACAACCCAGGCAAGCGTAGCTTAATCTGATGGATCGACCCACGTGGCTGTTATTAGTAAGCCACGATCTCCTCCTTTTATTATAGGTCTAGATGATAAATGATTTTATTTCTGTAAGCAAGTTTATAAAGAGTTTTACACGTCAATCATATTTTCAAACTAGATGAGGTCGTATTTCATCGAAATACTACGAAAATTTGATTAAATATTGTAGTTCAAAGGTGAAAATTATGTTAAAAACCTGGATGATATAAATGAAAAGCAAAAATTAAATGTTGTAGCTCCTAAGAATTATCTGTCACAACAAATTTGAACTTTTATATTTTGTACTTTTATGATATTCCTATTGAATCTTTGTTGAACTTCTAGACGTATTACAAATTGATAATACTATGAGTATTTATTTATGTCCCAGGTATTTCTCCCAGCATAGCTTCAATCTGTTTTTTTAAACGAAAAAATATGAAAAACAACAAAACTTAATGAAATTGCTACATATTCGAGTTTCTTTTAATTTAGAATTTTTAACATTAGTGTGTATAAATGTTTTTCTTGTATTTCTTTAAAGACACCAATCTCTATATCTCTATAAAACAAACAAGTTACTTAATGTACAACACTACGTAGACTATTTCACAGAGTTTTATATAACAGCCAGAAGATACAATAATAAAAATGATTTTAGTACATTATAAAGTAAACAGACAGTTATTTTGAGAGCCCTTGCCAAAAATATTACGTCTCAGAAATTCATTTGGACAGAACAAATGGTTTTAAGCTAAAAGGAAACAAACTCCATTTGTACGAGTATTCTGTCCCATCTATTTTTAAACATAGGTTGAGACGGACATTTATTATTTATATGAAAATTTTAGTTTAAGTGCTTACGGCCTACAGTTTTTATATTTGTTATCATAATTATCTTGTTAAACTGGGGAATAACGGGTGTAAAAAAAAGCTTAATGAAGCCCAGACTCATACTTCCCTTAATTGTGATCATTTTCTTTTACTGGACCATACCTCTGTCCTGGGAACCTTCTGGTTACGGAGATATTTAGATATGGTCAAAGTTACAACTTTTTTTCATCAAAACATGTTTTAAATGTTTTACAACTTTAGATACCCCCACAACTCTAGTACCGTTGCATGCACCCATATAAGCACATGTTTTCCGTGTGTTACATTGCGCGCTGCCGTAAACCTGCCGCGATGTGTCACACGTAAAATAAAAGTTGTTTCCCACTAATTATTTTAGCTCAATGTGACTTAGTTTTATCTACGGAATGCGTAGATAACGGCTATGTGATGGGTATTTTTACACTCTGCATAAACGAATGTACCATGCAAAAAACTTTTTACTTTTCATTTTTTGGAAAAAAAAAATATTTTACACTTTTAGTTGTGGTGGCTACCTACCACACACAAATTCCACTACATGCTATGTAGATAACAGTGATAGGCAGTTATAATAAATAAATCATCCACATGATGCTAACTCACTCAAAAATGATCCAAGCACAGTTAATAAAAATTATATGGGACCACCGCGCATACTACGAGTACTTCTACCAAATGAAAACAGAACTAAATCGGTCTACGATTGACAAAAACAACAACCAGCAAATCATCAAAAAAATCAAAACCATGCAGACGAACACAGAACCTCCTCCTTTTTTGAATTTGGTAAAAAATACAGAATCAGATTTGGGTCAAATTGTGAACCTGTTATAATAATGAATTTACCATAATTTAAGAACCTTACCCCCAGCCCAAATGGCCAAAGTGAAAGCCAATCCAAATCAAAACTGACCGCACTACGCCCTTCTTATTCCGACTTATAATCATGCATAGATAAAGTGTAAACCTATGAATGCCGACACTGTTAGCCACAGTTACCAATAATCCATTATCTGGACTAGATTATTTTTAACCATACAAAATATAGCCTAACTCAATCCAAAGATTCCACCATAGTTTCCAAGCCCAATTTGCATCTCAATCTGCCCGATACTGTCGGTAATTTTAAAAGGTATTCCTTCCGTCTTACCTGTCAGGATTCCATTTAAATGTACATAAATTGCACGAGCTTGCACCGACCACTGTCTCAGAGTTCTGCTGGAACTCATGCGGTACTTCTGAGAACATTATTCAACTGTCTTAAATTCTGCTTTGCTTTACATATTCTTTGAAAGCGCTTTGAATTTTTGACGAGCTGTCTAGAACTCCAGTGGGTAGTTTTACAATTTGGTTGTAGTCTTTCTGAAATGTACTGAGATTTTTGTAAATGAATTCTTTTTCTTTTTTTTTTTAACGGTGCCCCACACTAGGAATTTCTCCTGTGGCATGGGTGCGTTTACATACATTTAAACTCACATACACAAACAGCCTAACCCGGAACAACTACTTGTAGGTCATGAAAACATTTGTTCCGTGCGGGAATCGAACCCGCGACACGCGGCACAGCGGTCAATCGCTTAACCACTGCGCCAACCGTGCCATGTAGGGGCAGAAATACGCATGTTAAAACAAGTGCATTAAGGCGCTGACAAGAGGCAAATGATCTAATTAGGCTTGCTTTAAACAAAAAAAATACCAAATCTATGTTTGTGGTAGCAGAAAAAAATTATGTTATTCTTGAACAAATTTCTCAGAACTTGTTTACCAAAACACGTTTAGAATAAAAAATCTCGATACAAATTAACGGTAAACTACAGAAACCTTTTACTTTGAATTCCAATCCAAAATATATTTATTAAATATTAACGTACGGTTGGTATTTAATTATATTAATAACAATAACGTGTTATTTGAATGCAGAACTTGGTTGTTTTTTTTATTTTCGATTACTCAACTCAATTTTGAGTAAATAGATAATTCCTTCATAATTTTAGAATAAATTACAAGCGTTATGTCATCGCGCTTTAGCTGTTGTCAGCGTTTTAATTAATTATCATTTCAAGGTATTTATTCCTAACAGTGAGGGAGAGGGGTATCGAATGTATGCATTTTTCTGTGCTTATACAGAGTCAAATTAAATTAGCTAGCGAGACTCTGCAGACGTATCGATATCATAACACGATAAAATAAAAAAGATTTAAAGTTTTTTTTTGGGTCAACGACAGGCTGGTTGTGTTGTTACTTGAATTACGAGTTGATAAAATCTGTTTTATTGTATTTAGGTATCGATAACAATCACGTCTTTGAAGTTTACACAAAAAACCTAATATTACAAGTGACTAACTGCGGTCGATGACCCTACAAAAAAAACATCAAATGAATTTCCTTTTTATTTTATCATGTAGAGATATCGATACCCAGTAGCTTATCCAGGGGGCTTGTGGCTAAGTAATAACAGCCGCACGGGTCGATCGATCAGGTTAAGCTACGCTTTCCGCGGTTGGTCTGTGGATGGTGACCATCTTTACTTACCAAGACCCCTCCGTGCCTCGGAAAGCACGGCTGTCATTCGTGGATCTTTGACATTCGTTACGGGTCGTCAAAAAGCCCAAAACTCTGACAAACAGGCTTATCAAGGGGTATAGTATTACCCAGTAACTGGGTTGTGGAGGTCAGATAGGCAGTCGCTTCATGTAAAATACTGGTATTCAGCTGCATCCGGTTAGACTGGAAGCCGACCCCAACATAGTTGGGAAAAGGCTAGATAGATGTTGATCCATATACCTTTTTCAAATTCTCTCGAAGTTACTTGAAACCATCTACAAAGTTTGGGTAAGTAAATACCCATATTCAAGTTTACAGTCGATAAAACACATAAAATAACAATAAATGAAGCGATAGTTGTGTATAAAAACTGAAGAACAATATAAAGTCTCGTTACAAACGACTGGCGAAGCGGGTGAGGACGACAATCGAGCCGCTAGGTTTTTATTAAATAGGTTCTTCAATAGAGATGAAGTTCAACTTATATCTGACGGGCAACTTGTAGACCACTTTGTTGCGACAAAATGTTGCCCACTGTGCTATTATTATTATGTAGAAAATTGCACATTGTCCCAAGCATTTTAATTCAATTCTGTTTTAATTTTAATTCATTAAAGATTATATTATTATGTAAACATAACATGAATTAATGAACAGATTTGCAGTTTCCCATTTGGAAATAGGCTCAAGTAATTGATTTAAGCGAAATAAATTAGGTACCTACATACTATGAGTTTTTCTCTATAATTAGATGTTAGAATGAGGTAGAAGCAAAAAATAGCTCAAAAATTTGTATTGCTTCTGCCTGCGTTTACAAACTTTCTTGTGTCTTTTTTTATTTTTTTACACCATTCACAAGAGTTGCTTTTTGCTACTCAAACACAAATATGCCTATCGCTCGACTACCCAAACTACAATAAGTTAACCAGACCGCAAACCGCCTAGTACGAGTCGTACCTATTTAAAATTTCAGCTGCTTTTCAAAGCAATGTTCTTTCAGAGCTTTTTATAGGATTTCTCTAGGCTCGGCACAGTCTGCGGTATTTTTTCAGAAAATAATGTAAGGATTCCATTTGTATTAACATGTTAGAGTCTGTGTTAGTAAATGTGGGTAGAAGGTAAAAAGCTAATATTATTATAATAGGTTTGTTAATATTATATATATTTTTTTAGTTAGAGTAGGCTAAGAACGGCTAAGAATAAACATTTCAGTGAATTATTTCAAATATATTTTTGTTGTAGATTAAAATAGAATTGATGAATGAAAAGATGAATTGATTGTGTAACAAAAATGGAAAAGCACTGAGATGTCTGATACAGATTTATTGAAGAAAAGAACAGAGGAATAAAGTTGTTTTTGTTTTTAAATTTGAACCCACAATTAATTTTTTATTTTTAATTCATGCCTAGATTAACTCCAATGAAACGAAACCAATTTTATGAATGATGTAGCCTTTTTGTGCGTTAATTTTGAATGTTTGCCGATACTTTAATGAAAAGCTTTTCATCGTTCAATACGTGGACAGAGTTGACATAACACGGTTTCGTAATGAAAAAAAGGTATTTTTGGATACCGTGTGTAGTCTACAGTGCCTATTCAGCAAGCGGGGTATACGTAGTTAGGACCTACAACAATAAATGTACAAGTAAACTGGATTAATCATCAGTCCTGGATCTTGATTAATTATATTGCTCATTCAGAATTTAAATAAAATGTACATAAATATCAACTTATTTAAAAATAAAAATATAATAACCTAACCTTGAGTTGGTATTTGTGTTTATTCAACATTTAGTTCTTTAATATTGTCTTAAAAATGTAAGTCTTAATAATAACAATTTTAATAAAATTGTCACTTTTAATGTTGAGTTTCAAGAAGTTTATGAATTATGTTATACATTGACATTTTTGTACACCTAAACGCTATTTAATGACTCTCCTCCCATTAAAAACGGTTTTCCTCTCACCATTACCAGGGCAGCATAGGCCCACATAACTGATTACCACAGCCTAACAGTATTACATATTGATAGCGCCAGCAGCCCAATTGGCATGCTGCCACAAGCCCGGATTATGTTTGTTCTACATCCCCGAGGACGGTGGCCCACAGTTTACTGAGCCAGATCATATTAGATAAATGTTTGTGGGTTATTCTAATCATTATGATGGTAAATACGTATAATCAATCTCTTTCATGTTTTACATATGACTCGTTAGAGCAGGCAAAATAGGTTGATGGTAGATTGAATTAGATACAAAAATCTGTATTAAAGTAGAAAGATATCTAGTAGGACAACCACCAAGAGAAAGTCACCATATCGTATGGTGACTTACCATATGCCATAGACAAATTATATGTCAATGGCATAGACATACCTATAATGTGTTTGTTCGCTGTGTAAACTAAGGGAACTGGATGATTTTCCGAGAGTTTCGAGAGCCATAATGTAATCTTCCCACAAATACATACCTGCACTATAGTCTTTGTCACTATTAAAAGAGGTATATGCCCTATATGCTTCTACGAAGAAAACACCAGCAAAAGATGAAAGTCTACGCCGAGAAATACATGGTCACAAAGTAATTAAAAAACCGGCCAAGTGCGTCTCGGACCAAGAATGATAAAGGGTTCCGTAATTGGGATAAATTTATCCCTAAAACAAACTTAACATTGTAGTTGAAAAACATGTTTAATACACGCCACGGTCAATTTTCCAACTGAAAATGTAAGTTTGCAATCGCAAAAAAGATTTTTTTTTTATGTGATAATACTACAAATTAACAATTTTTGGACTTTTTCCTTTACTTGTGCTGAGACCTTGCTTTTTGCAAAATTTCATGATTCTAGGTCAGCGGGAAGTACCCTATAGGTTTTGATTTATGGTCGAGATATTCGCAATTTTTTTTGTGACAAAACTACAGATTTAAAATTTTGGGACTTTTTCCTATACCTGTGCTGTAAGACCTTGCTTTTTGCCAAATTTTTTTGCAAAATTCATGATTCTAGGTCAAAGGGAAGTACCCTATAGGTTTTGATTTATTTGCGAGTATCGAAATATGACGCAGTAATGTCGCTTATATCGCCGTATATTTTTATTGCATTGACTTGGAAGCTTGATTTTTTTAGAGCTTTAAGAGAAGCTTTTTTTAGAGATTTTTTTACCCTTTTTTAAACCATAGACCTTGGTATTTGATATTAATTTCAGCTTGATACCTTCACGCGTTCCTGAGAAAAAGGGTATTGACAGACTGACAGATAGACAGACGGACAACGAAGTGACCCTATAAGGGTTCCGTTTTTCTCCTTTTGAGGTATGGAACCCTAAAACGGAAAAATCAGAAGCTAGGCAAACAACACGATTTTTTCTTACAATTATTATGTTAAACCATGCCTCCTTACTACGCGGCGTACTGAAACTAAACGTGCCGCTTAAAATAAATGGAACGCTTCTATAAATAGACGGAACCTCTTTCTGCGTGAATATTTAATTATCGCGGTAGGTAAAATACAAAGAGTTACAGAACAGTGTCTCAGAGGCTAAAATTCCAGGTCGAATGTTGAGGCTCGTCTCCATAATACAGGGAATGCTAGTGAGGAGACTAGTGCTATTTGAATTTGTAATACACAAATAAAATAAAAGTAATGCTTTGAACAATAAAGTTTATCTATTATGTAGGTATAATAATTAAAATGAAATGCTTTCTGTAAATTTTATATATCAGCTATGCAGAAAAGCAATGGATTAGCGAAGAGTCAATTTTAAATTAGTGCAGATTGTGAAGTGAATTTCTTGCTTAATAAATAGAATTTAAAAAACTAAAGTGTTATTCTACTCTTGTTGCTGACTTGCTCTAAATATGGAGACATTTTTAATACAGCAGGACTGAGGCATTGCTATTTTTAATACAGCAGGACTGAGGCATTGCTATTTTTAATACAGCAGGACTGAGGCATTGCTATTTTTAATACAGCAGGACTGAGGCATTGCTATTTTTAATACAGCAGGACTGAGGCATTGCTATTTTTAATACAGCAGGACTGAGGCATTGCTATTTTTAATACAGCAGGACTGAGGCATTGCTATTTTTAATACAGCAGGACTGAGGCATTGCTATTTTTAATACAGCAGGACTGAGGCATTGCTATTTTTAATACAGCAGGACTGAGGCATTGCTATTTTTAATACAGCAGGACTGAGGCATTGCTATTTTTAATAAAGCAGGACTGAGGCATTGCTATTTTCTGTAAGTTTAGATACCTACTCTTATAATTTTTCCAGATTTTCGGTGTAGGTATGTTTTCTCATATTCCAATACCCATCTAGGCGTCTTTCAAGCAAATTCAGTTACTGGCTTTCATTTGGCTAAAAGCAGACGAATTCTATTTGTTCTTTTTATTCATAATCCCAGATCTCAAATTAGGTTCAATATCAAAATTAGGCTATTCACGCAGACCGTTCCTCTGCTCTAACATTACATTTTCTGTCTGTTATTTTCAAGCTTCTATTTGGTGAGGGTGTAGTCAGTCCAATTTTCACTATGAGACTTCTTCTGCTATTTTGAGCCTGGTTATGAGCGGTTTTGGTGTGACGCTTATGGTAGGTATTGCTCAACAAAGTACCTAGTTCTGTTGTAACGAAGTACCAAGAAAACATCAAAGAAACAGTTCCAACACATGTTTTAGAGTATCCATGGTAGTAACACTATTATAAAATTATGTATATAAAGATATTGTGACCATAAAGTAAGTAAGTCAAAAGGTCAATAAAATTTCACTAAAGAAAGTCTATTATTAACTATATTATATCATTTCAATAAATAAGTCCCTCACAAAAACTAATAAGAATACAATCTTTAACAAATCATAGACTGGTACTGCGAACTAAACTCAATTGGAACACGACAGATCAACTTCACAGAATCCCTTACAAATTGGAAAGAAAATAACAACTTATTCGAAACTTGACAAATGTTTGAAAGCGTCTTAGAATTTTAACGCCAATTTCTAACAAAATAAATACTTTGATTTGTCGTGGAACTCTTATGATTTCAATGCTCTGATTGGTTGAGTTGTCGCCAACATGTTAAATACATTAAAATTAACTTTTGAAATCCAGCAATGGGGTGTCCTCCGTCACTAAAGCCTCTCTTTCGTGCCCGACTCAAACTCAAACTCAAAGCATTTATTTCAATTAAACCATTTACATGCACTTTTGAATTGTCAAGAAGTCGGTCTGTTAGAAATATGAAGCTAGTTGCCCATTCCAAAGAGTAGTAGGTTCCTATGGAGAAGAACGGGCAAGAAACTCCACGGACACTCTTTTAAATTAAAATATTGATACAAAGTATTGGTTACTTACATCAAACATTTTTAAATTTTGATGCAAAACGTCAGAAGGGTCCGTGATAAAAAGATTTACACAATTCAAAACTACACATAACATAACATCACGCCTCTAATCCCCGAAGGGTTAGGGCAGAGGTGTACCTATAGTACACCCACGTTTCGCCAGTTATGTTTAAGTCCCATGTAATAGGGGGCGAGCCTATTGCCATCAACCGGGCACAAATCCAGACTCCGGGCTGCTACTGAGAAATTCCTGGTGGAAAAGCCCATCAACACTTTGCCCGACCTGGGAATCGAACCCAGGACTTTGTGCTCGGCAGTAGTGCTTGCAACCACTAGACCAACGAGGCAAATCAAAACTAAAATAATTAAAATAAGCCATGGCAGCTAAGAGATGACCAGTCCCAACTGACAGCGCCCGTTCACGAACATGACGCATTGATCAGCACCATTCAGCTCAACCAAATGATCCAACACACGCGCCTCCATCAGCGAGACATCTGAGTGAGCATGACATACTCTCAGCCGCCAGGGCACTATTTAAACATTTTTTTTTTCCATTTCGATAATATTCGTTAATAATATTCTTTTCAAACAGCCTTGTGTCACTTACTGCTGAGTGGCCAATGAGAGTGTCTCTTGTACTGGTTTTTATTTCAACATAATAATACATTACTTTTTAAGAGTATTACTGTACCTACTTCACCCAGTTTCACTGCAATGTGTGGAGCTATCCATTTTTCCAACGGAATCTTTTAGAGACAGGCGCGAGTCTTGAAACCGTGCATGAAGAGAAATATACGACTACCCGACAGTTAGTTCCTTTTTGGAGCTTGCTACATGTTTTAGAGAATTTAGTACCTACGCTTTTATTTCAATGTTCTACGGATATTTAAAGGGATTTTCGAAATGATGTAGAAGTAATAGGGAAGAAAGGAATTGTTTGAACTCAGCGTGGTCTGTCTGTACCTATTTATTTTAAAAGCGGATTATTTTATTGCAACCAGGTTTTTGAAAGGCCAAAATAATACCGTTGTTACGCAGAATACGCAGCTTGTTATGACATTTTTAAATAGCATCGCGTACTGAGTACCTAAAGTCCAGGACTACCACGATGTAGTTTGTATCATATACATTTCAAACAGTTCGTAAAAGAAAGCATCAATTTAATCAATTGTTTGGAAAACAGGCCCATAGCCGACCCGATATTACGTCTCGTAGTCACGTGAAAACTTACACCAAGATTACAAAATCGAAACGAAGTAGGTGAAACCAATAAATCCGGTTCCAAAAATTCAAACACGAAACGTGTTACCAAATAAAGGCGAAACCCAATAACGGCCATCAGAGCTTCCATTACAATTCTTGAACACAATACGAGATCAGATCTCCGTAGTCCGTACAAATAGCCACAGACGGAGCGCGGTCGATGCCCGTACATAATGGAGCAGCATGCATTATGGACGCCGGGATCAACAAATACATTGACATGGCAAATTAGTGGCTGATATTTGAGGATATACGATTTATGGATATCCGCTGTTGACTACGGTGGGTACTGTTGGATATGGTGGGGTATGGTGTTTTCAGTGTTTGAGTTGTATGCCTTCCTTACTTATTACTATTTCAAGCAGGTTTCATAACTCAGGTTTTATAGATAGGTACAAGCTCGCCTACAGGAAGCTTTATGTACCCAGGTATCACAATTTTCTTCGAGTTTTAATTTTAATGTTTTATCTCTTGCAGACTTAACAGAAAAATATTATTTCACTATCTCTGAAGCAAACAATTCAAATACCTACGTTTTATTTTAACAGCCCTTGTTGAGATTCTGCGCCGAAGCTATAAATGATTATGTAGTTATAATGTGATGTGGAAAACAATACACTATTCTTAAAATAAAATAAACTGTTTTACCCGATTGCTCCAGAAGGAGGATAATGTTTTTCGAGAGTAAGTATGTATGTATACATATATGTATGTCTTTTCTTTGGCACGCTCTGTAGCATAAACGGCTTGATAGATTTTAACGTGTGAGGTGTCGTTAGATTCGTATTAATTGTAGGAGTCACATAGACTATATAATAATGATATTATATTACTATACTATGCATCTGCAAATACAAAAAAAAGAGAGGAAAAGGTGTAAAAAAAAAAAATACATCAATATTGGTATCAAAAATAAAAGCTAGTAATGAGTTAATTACAAATATATATATACATAACTAAAAAACTGGAAATAAAGCAAATTCCAATAGATTATAATGCTTGTTTATTCTTTTCAGTTAAGTGTTTTTGTAATCGGGTTCTTTGTTTTTTTTAAATAATTTGCTTGTTTTGTGTAAAAACCACATTTGGAAAAATTCCAAGACATCTACTAAAAAACTGTTCATGGGTTGGTATAATTACATAACTTATTCAAACATCAGCCTGAGGTTATCGCACTACAATGATAGGCAACACAAGTGTAATCTATTTCATATTGTACGAGTATTAATTACATTAGTAATTGAGTTAACTGAGTAAGTAATATATTAACCTACTCGGTCAACCGCAATACCAGTAACGAACTCGATAACAAAGTAACTGTAATTAGTTTAGGTTTTAGCACAAAACACAATAAAAAAAATTGTTCAAATAATTCTTAATTGTTAAACTAATTTAATAAACACGATGTATGGGAAATCGACGCGCATACTGTTACCATGAATTCAGCATATGATTCTAGAGCCGAGCCGGGTAGAAAATGCGAAAATTGATCTGATGTTTTATAGAAAAATACAATACGAACATGGTCAAATTGTATGGAACAGCAGAATTTTTGTTTTTTTTTTTCAAATCGACGAGAAATTTCAACGCTTGGGTCTACAATCATGTACTGAATTCATGGTAACAATTTATAAGCCCATGTCCCTTACACCCTGTATTTAATACGACTTACAAAAAACATCAGACGGAGGATTGGGTCGATAAAGTAACAACATTTCGAAGAAATTCTTATTATTTAGGTCATCCTGCGATCTCAATTTCTAGGAAAATCAAGTACCTTTTCTCAGACAATATTTCGTTACGGAATTATTGAAAGACTTTTTCAATTTATGAATCCCGAGAAAATTGATAAGAGCTATGAACAGATTGCGCAAATAACTGTAGCTTTATTCATCTAACGGGAACTAGCAAAATACTTCTCGGAAAATTAGTTTTAGCAATAGGTAAGTCGATATTATAATGGACTCCATATTATTCTGCTACTAAAAATTGGGACCGAATACCAGCTTAAAGAACGGAACCATTTCAACGCTATTAGACAAGTAATTTTTGGGGCATGTTATACCGAATAACTGTTGTATGTCGCTAGACCGTATGTAAATACCAGTTTCAATAATGATGCCAAGCAGCATTACTAGCTGGTATCTGACTTGAAGGTGACAACACCAACGCATTGAGAGACTTGTTTTATGTATCAACAATTTGTGGCACGTACTCCAATTCCATAACAAAATAATATAATTATTTATTTTAAAGGTAGCTTGTCTCCCATTAAATATAAATAAATATCTATGTGTGACTAGGGACACTGCAACCAACAGGTCGAAAGCATTAGGTATGTTACGTCATTTAAGATGCAATATTTTCTAATATCTCTGAACCAATGGAATACCCCAAGCGAAACGCACTTGATTGCAGCCACATCTGGTTATCGTAAGTGTGGCTCCTGAACTGACAATTGAGAAACAATGAAATAAACAAAAAGCATTATAAGTTACAAAAAACTAGGGAAAGGGGCGCAACGTGGTGTTTTTAGGATATTATGACAATTATAACGAAAATGTTGGGTAGTCAGTTTTGGACCGCTATAGGATACGGACGTCCTAGTTCAGGGGACTTAAGTTAGGAGACTTGGTGAATACCAAGAGGCCATGCCCGAGTAGGCTGACGCAAGATAGCGAATACTAATATTAGTAAGTACGTCATTTTAAAGTTGGGTTATAGCCCAGATTATACTAATTTATTATTTAATGCAGTATGTGTCTGTGTTTGTTTGTGCGACTGGGTGAGTCCTTATAATAATTATCCTAGGCTGATAGTGTTAACAAAGTCCTTCTAACTAAATGGACAGACGTGTTGCTGGAGTTTGTTGCGCCACTTCTACTCCCCAGCTCAAACACTAGAAAGTGGTAAAGGGTGATGTTGCTGAGTAGCTATTAATTATCATGCAATTTACTATTCTAAATTATAGTAATTTATAATTCATGATATTTTATCTGGTTTTAAGTGTCCATCTCCTAATCCGTACCTTGACAGATAATCGCTTTAACGCTTTCACATTTTCATCAAGACTATGTGTTGATTCACACTGTCAATGTTTGTCAACACCTGGATTTAAACACAGGATACTTTTTATCCTGGTAGTGCGTTGCATGCGTACATAGGGCCCACTATAAGTTTCCGGAACTGGCCACTTACATAAACAATATTTTAAAAGTAATTACAACATTTGAAAATGGAACTCTGCCTGTAGAATACAGTTTTTTTCATCTAACTGTCAATTGCTTTTACATTGTGGCGTCATTTTAAAAAGTGCTTGTCTTCATCACCATTAATTTAACGCGTGAAAATTTTCGAACTATGATTATCTACGATTTTAAGCGTAATTTGTCAACTCAGCAGAGCTTCGCTCAGCTTCAAACTGCTTTTGTCGATGAAGCACCATGCAAGACGACAATTTTTAGCTAGTTTGCAGAATTCAAGCGCGGTCGTATCAATCTCAGTGACGTATTTCGTGATGGTCGCCCGTCCACCGCTGTGACTAACAAAAACATCGATGCTGTGCGCCGTATGGTCTAAACCGACAGGCATGATGTGACCAAGCATGAGATTCAGGCATCTTTAGGCATAGGCATGAGTCAAATACAATCAATCCTACACAAACATTCGGGTATGAAAAAGTTGTGCTCACGGTGGATCCCACACAATTTGATGGAGGCACAAAAAACGGACCGCGTCACTTGGTGCAATGCCATGCTTAACAGATGACCGGAAGGGGCGTCAAATTTGGTGTGGGACATAGTAACAGGTGACGAAACAAAGATTTATTGCTACGAGCCTAAAACAAATCAGCAATCGACCGTATGCGTCTTTCGAGATGAGCCGAAACCAACCAAAGTGGCGCGCGAGCGAAGTGCCTCTCAGCACTTTTTAAAATGATGCCACAATGTAAAAGCAATTGACAGTTAGATGAAAAAAACTGTATTCTACAGGCAGAGTTCCATTTTCAAATGTTGTAATTACTTTTAAAATATTGTTTATGTAAGTGGCCAGTTCCGAAAACTTATAGTGCGCTCCACGTACAAGACGGTATTCTGTTCACGACACGACACGTTGTGCATAATTTCTGAACAGTAGACCTAACAGAAATGACTAGGCATGAATTCACGATAGTATTTCAATCTTTAGTATTATGCTTATAATAGGATTTGGCACACAGATAGTTTATAACCTGGATTAACACATAGGATGCTTTTTGTACCAGTAGTACGTTTCCTTGGGTTAATTTCCACCCTCCACGCAGAGGAAGCCGCTATCAAAAGCTAGTATATTAATAATTATACTAACAATGCATTAATTGGCTGATTACTTTCCGAAAAACAGTGCAGTTAAATGTATGGATTTTCATGATAAATCAAAGCAGTGTTTCTCAAATTCAGCAGAATTGTTCATAAGCCAGTACTAAATCATACCAAATTTTCAAAAATATCCATTGACTAGTTTTCGAAGATGGATCCACAATAAAATTCAGACGATTAAATTAAAGGAGCCACCTTAAAAGTCCTGTAACTTGTTAAGGGTTTTAGTACAAATTCCAAAGTCTACTCCGAACATAAATCCGAAGTATCGGCCGAATGTTCGACCGTTTCTTAACTACGGCTAACTATGGCGGGCGATGGCGAAAGAAAAAAAAACCAGCCAAGTGCGTGTCGGACCACGCACAATAAAGGGTTCCGTAGTTGGGATGAATTTATACCAAAAACAAACTTAATATTGTAGTTGAAAACATGTTCTCCGAAACATCGGTATACGCCACAATCAATTTTCCAACTGCAAATGTAAGTTTGTAATCGCATTTTTTTTAATTTGTTAAAACCACTAATGAACTTTTTTTTTTTTACTTGTGCTGTGAGACCTTGCTTCTTGCCAAATTTCATGATTCTAGGTCAACGGGAAGTACCCTATACGTTTTGATTTATTTGCGAGTATCAAATCTATATATAATAATATATATAATAATTATGTCGCATAAATTGCCGTTTTTTTATTGCGTTGACTTAGAAGCTTGTTTTTTTAGAACTCCAAGAAACCGTAGGGACCTACGTATTTAATATTAATTTCAACTTGATACCTCCACGCGTTCCTGAGAAAAGGGGTCTTGACATACTGGCAGACAGACAGACAGATGGACAACGAAGTGATCCTATAAGGGTTCCGTTTTATCTTTTTGAGGTATGGAACCCTAAAAACGACCGTCAAAGAGACATCTCTTTGACTGTCGTTTTTTTTTTGGGTTTCCTTGGCTTACTAAAGTCAAAAAATGTGACTTGAAGTCGGGTAAAGACTCAAAGTCAAAAAGGAACTTTGGAGGTTATAAAACGGCCGAACATTCGGCTGATACTTCGGACTATTGCTCCGGAGTAGACCCCAGGATATGGTTACAATATAGGATCATTTACTACTAAATATTGGTAGTATCCACGTATAAATTTGAGACATGGCTCCTTTATCCACACGGCTACAAATAAACACCGCATTTGATAGAGAAAATTGTGATCGCAGTAAGGTAAAGTCCAAACTAAAAGGTTTTACGACAGCTTGCAATATCAGAGGAATCCTAATTGCCCTTAACCTGTACAAGTAAGGCACAACTTTTCATAACTTTGAAACTGAATCGACGAACAAATAGTGCCACGAGAAAGGTTGCATGTGCACTTCGCTAACAGTACGAGTATAACTAAACGAAACAACAATATTCTAAGCAAAAAGGTACGTAGAATAAAGTGGTTTGTTTGAGAACTGTAGTAGAAACTTGCTGGTCGTTCAATTGTGAGTGTCATAATACTAGTGCCATGGAAACCTTGTTACCTACTTTCAGTTCTAACTAGACTGGGTTGACTCTTTGTTGAAGTATTTTAGTAAATAAATCATTTTAAGTAGGTATTAAGATTTTAACTTTCCTGTGATGTGTTTAGATATTAAAATGCTTTTATACAATATATAACACAACTACCTATTTACACTGGGTACTAAATTAATTGACTAATTACATGAATACTTATACAAATAAATACAAAACAAAAGGACACTCAGGCGTCGAAGTACTCGTCCAGATCGCTGTCATCCGGAAACGTGCCCAGACGACTGGCAGCATTGCCACGTTGAATGGCAATGCAAATTCCCCAATGAACGAGCCAGGCCTCTGGTCACGTGAAGTGTTAACTATGGCTGAAGTTTGCTCCAAAAATTTACAGTTATTTATCCTTATGTTCTTAAAACTTCTAATGATAATACCTAGTGCGTTCTTTCCTTTTCATTGTCATAAGAATGAAGGGAGAACGCATTTGAATATAACACAATTTTATTACGTGAGAGTTAAATATAAACGGCGAAATGAGGGTGTACGATAGTTAGGTACACCGCTGGTTTATCCTTTGCGGAAAACGGAAGTGATAATATTATGTCCTCTCACCATTTTATTAAAAAGTTTTATCAAAGTTAATAATTCTTGAAATACAAAAATCCCATTCGTGACATCTGAAATCCACATTCTGATTTCGCAAAGTGTACTACTTAATTTCACTGAAGGTGACCTATTTGTATATTTCAGCACTTATTGAAGTTTTACAGTACTTTGAAAGTCTATTACTGCCACTGTAGTTAAAGCTCTATTAATACTAACACAGCCGATTCGATTAACTACGATTCTCTATTGTGTTTCAAAAGTTTTTTATTACAAAACTGGATTTTATTTGATTTCAGTTTACAGTTAGATTTGCCAGTTTTATTTTAGAAAAGTGGACACAGGATTTGAATCGTGAAATGTATTTTGATTGTTTTGTTGATGAATGCAGAGGAGCTCGTGGATAAGTAATAACAGCCGTATGGGTCGATCCCATCAGGTTAAGCTACGCTTACCGGGGTTGGTCCGTAGCTGTGTGACTATCTCTACATACCGAGACTCTTTCGTGCCTCGGAAAGCACGTTAAACCGCTTGTCCCGGCTGTCATTCGTGGTCATGTGTCATCTTTGATAGTCGTTACGGGTTGTCAGAAGCCCGAAAGTCTGACAACCAGTCTTACCAAGGGATGAGCTTTAAATAATTGATATTCAATCTCAACTATGTTTTAATGATCAAATTAAAAACTAGGACTGTGTAAGCAACTATGGAGAAAAAAAAATCCTCAATAATCGTTTATTTAAGCTTCGAAAGTAGGTACATAAAATGCAAAAAATATGCAATCCCTGTACAATCTACCCTAAATAAGGCATGCAAACATTGAACATATTTTTTATTACAAACAAAAAAGTCAATCAAATTAAAAAATTGGTAAAAAAAGTTATATAAAATGATAGAATTAAAGCGAGCATAAAGAAATAAGTAGGAAATACACAATGTCAAATATTAAATTTAAAGTGTCGTGTCATTTAAACAACCATTAATTGAATAATAACACTTACCAAATAATAGGTCTGTCAGTTTCTTTTACATTTTTTATTGGAATATTTTTTATAATGTCTGGTACTTTGTTTGGGACCCATGCCGAAAACACACTTTTCTTAAGTAAAGCTGTATTGTAACTACCATTTTGTAATAGGTACCTATAATGGCTTCTAACAGGCCGTTTTCTATTTTCTGACACTATTAGAAAGTAATTCTTATTTTACAAAAATGCCCATTTCGAAAATATACAATGCAACAGTCTGTCATTTTCAGGCCACACATTGCCCATAAACAACGATTTTGGGCCTTAAAACTTGTTCTATCATGCTACAAGTACCCCAGAATACAATTCCAAATCTCAGCATTAATGCCACCAAACCATGGTCAGCTATTAGTGTCGTAGATGTACTCACTGTTTTACTTAAATTGAATAGCACATATGCAGAAGTGCTTAGTTTTTTACACACCTCTTCAGCTTAGGGTTTCCATGTTAATTAACTGTCTATCAATATTCCTAAAATTTTCGCGACTGTTACTTGCTCAAGTTTTTGTCCGTCGTATTCTATAGTCATTATTGTACTGGTGAGCGTTGATAGAAATGCATTATATTCGTTTTTGATAAATCAATTATTAATGTCAAGCCATTTTACTGTATCCCTAAGCGTATTATTCATATCATATTCATTTTTTTTTTTGCGTCAGTGCATTTTATTAATGCAATGCTATCATCAGCAAATTCTTATTTGCTGATGATAGCACTGTATTAATAAAATGACTTGCCACGTTAAATTCAGCATCAAGGTCTTTCATTTGATGCTAAATGTAACGTGGGAAGTCATTTATATAGAGCAAGAATGGTGGTGGGCCTAGCACACTGCCCTGTGGTACATCATATCTGATAACTCTATATTCAGATAAATATTTCTATTCACGTTAGTCTTGACGCAAATTTATGTTATTTCCGTATATTGTTTCCGGTCACTAAGGTACGATTTTATGAAGTTGAGGATATTATCGTTGATACCATAGACATTGAGCTTAAAAGCAGGATTTTGTAATGGACATATCAGTAAAAATATCGAATGTATGAATTTTATTGTCTACATTTTTCATGATAATATTTAGTAATTCATATATCGCTGTATGTTTCCTTTGTTTTTCCTAAACCCCTTCTGTTCATCACATAAAATGTTATATTTATTTTTAAAACTTATGTCTATTGGCCTGTAGTTGGCAAGATCTTTGTTATTTTTCGTTTTTAAAAGCGGCTTGACGATAACTGTTTTTAAGGCATTTGGGAAAACACCCGAGCAAATATATACAAAAATGTATACTGTGACTTAGATGTAATCTGAAACATATTTTACAACTTTAGTAGCTTACTATCATACCCAACACTACTTCTAAGTTTTAAAGAATGTATTGTTTTCATCACTTCTTGGGGCAATACTGGAGTTATAAACATTGAGTGAGGATTTTTAACTAAGTTAGTAGTTTCTGGTAAGATTTTTAAGTAATTTTAATATTGAAAACATTAGCAATTTTTCTTGGGTGATTAATTATGTTGTTGTGCATACCGATCTGAGATATGGTTCGAGAGAACAAGTTTTGTTATTATTAATCTGCCAAGATGCCTTACCTTGTTACTAGAGGGGTCAATGTAGTATTTGTTTTGTGCTTTTTGGGTCAACTTAATAATTTTCCAAAATCTTTGTGAGTAGGTACCTTTTAAAGTTACTCTTATTTTCTATCGATGTATTATGGGTACCTATATTTCTATAACAAATGTCGCTGCTTTATACTGCATACACGTATACCACGTGAAACCCATTTAATATTTTGATTTGTCTTTATAGTTACTGGCTTGTATACGCATCGTTGGCATCTTCGCTATTGTATTTATGTCGGAAATGGATAGACATTGAAGATAGTTTTTAAACCTTACTAAGTTAACCACTGATATAATATACATATATCGATTTTTAACGATCCTATTCGACAAGTTCCATTTACCGCGTGTGCCATGTAATCGGACAGCGCAAAGTCAATCACTTCACATTTACATTTTAATCAAGAACTACAAGCAAAGTTATCTAAACAACTATTACTACATAACCGGGTTGGTTGACATAATTCTAGTTTGAGATTGTAGCCTAAGAGAAAGTATTCAAAGTCAAGAGTCATATTGTTTCTTTTTAAAGTGTCTATATTGAAGTCCCCGCATACAATTATTTTCTTATTTGACTTACAACAAAATATTTTTTAAATAAAGTATATTTCATAGAATAAATTCAGATTGTTTGAATTTGGTGGCCTATAAATACACATAATATTAGCTGCTGATTAACCATTGTAGTTTTAATCATGTTGTCTTAATAAAACACCCTTACTCAAAGCCAATGAATAACTAAACACGTTTTTATTAGAACGCAGTAAAAAACAAAAATAAACAATTAATTCGTTTAAAGGTAAGGGCAAAAGCGAGGGATGCTACACCATTGAATAAATCATTACACTCCTCAAATGAAACGTAACCAGGCAGCGCCAACATTTTAATATTAAAACGCAAAATTTCGTTATCCGAGCCAATAATTGGTTCTATCAACGGAAACAACGGAAAAACAAACATTGGGACCCTCGTCAATGTCCGAATGATATCTACTTTTAATTTGCCAGTCCGTTAAATTTGCGATGTCACTAGAACTGGGCAGGGGAGGGGGGCGGTGGTTCAATCCCAATTTGTGACTCCTGAACAATGTGAAAATTTAATGGAATGCATTCGGCTGTTTTGTTATTTAATTATCAAGGTACGACTGTCGTATCGTATCATTCACCGGATGCGAGTGACACAGGATGGAGAACTGTATAAAAGACTAAGGCCATGCCAGGAGATTGTGAAGGTTGAAAATTATTAAAAAGGTACCAACTACGGTATAGACAAAAATAAAATTGCCGAAAGAAATCCACAAAATAAAGACATTATATAATGCGTCAGTGACTCGTATTCTGATACTATTACACATTTGCTCTCAAACAGTATTTTGATTACTAAACTTTGCTCAATTCATAGGAACTGAGAGCTCAATAGTGCGGATAACAATGAAACGAGCTTACTGCTCTAACGTCAGATTATTGGTAAATATAAATAACAATATAATACTTATTATATTATATAAGCCCAAAGAGCTATATTGAGAGCTATATATAAAAGTTAGTTGATTTTCCCAATTCTCTATCCAACTTACGAACTTTACCAACACTGCCAAGTGCTAACGGTTCGGCAGTTGTTCATTCTCATGCCAGTACAAAAAAAACACACTGAACTTCCCTTAGATCACGATTTACTAACACAAAATAGACGATCAACAAATCTTTGTTCAATCATCCGTTATAACACTAGTTTCTCCCAAAAGTTTTTCTGTTTTCTTGGCACTTTTCTTTATAACTCAATTAATAACAAAATATCTATCTACACTCATACAAAAGCCAGTGTAAAAGAAAATTACGCATTTGGCTATTAAATCTAGATTACAATGCCACTGAAAACTTATTAAAACCAGTGTCTTAACACCCACTTATTTAGACTCACACACCTACACTTACAAACATACAATACACACAACATACTTCATTTTTCCCATTTTCATTCTTCATTTTTTGTTATGCTCATTATTATAATTTAAGTGCGTATTAGTTAATAATAATATACCTACATAATTTGTATATTTCTTTGAATTTGCTTCTCATTGACTTTATTTTTTTTATTTTATGTTCTGAATTTTGTAAACTCAAACAAACTCTTTCAAACAGATAATAATGATGTATAAGTCAAATTAGATATCAGACAATATAATTTGCAATTTTTCTCAATTTCGTTATTATCAAAAACATTATGTAGGTAAATTTTTAACTATATCTTTAGTTTTATAGGTTCTGCATAAACTTAATTGCAATTTCAGACTTTTATTATCCGTATAGTATCTTGACTATAACTTTTTTTGTAAATTAACATGTCCTGTGACAACATGATCTATCTAAGAGCGCCGGGTGATCTGTAACTCAGGACCCTCGTACCCTACACACCTTTCTCTATTTAAGATTGTATATTTTATTAACCAGTGCATGTAACATGATGTTGAGATAAATAAAATAAAGATTTTAGTCTACAAAATCTACAAATTTTATGACAAAAACTCTGTTGCTACAACCTGATTTAAAATTATTTTCAACAGCACAACGAACAAACAAAACACGCATTTTGTTCATTAACAAAAGCCTCTCTCAAAATTTAGCGCCGTATATTTCACCGAGAAACATTTACAGCAATACTTCGTTTGCAAGATATCGTACCATGCATCCTTTGCCAAATTCATTAAGCAAAATTAAGTTAAGAATTTTAATCTATTGTTTCGTTACTCTTCCTGACAGGGGCAAAAAGAATAAAAGTTAGCATTTACCTTTTTTGCAGTTTAAAGATCTGTGGGCCTACCACGAGCGTGCGGAGAAAACGTAGTGTACGAGAAATTCGAACGATTTATAATTATTTATTTAGTTTTAAGATTCTATTGTTATCTATGGTTGATACTTAATATGTTTAATGCAAAAAATAAAACCAGTATGCTATAGGATAGTTACTTTGTATTTTCGATTAAAAAATCGTTCGAAGTTACAACACGTTAACGGCGCGCGGTTGTGCTGGGCCTCCGTAAACGTATTTTTAGGAGTCATTTCAATATCTGTCATCCTGTCACCTGCTTGACGTGGGAATAATTTGTTTCTATTCTCATAAAATAGGCGAAGGGTATAAAAATACTTGACTTTCATTCGAGTTCAAGAAATGTCGTCCTTTTGGTATTCAACGAAATGAAGTTAATGGTTCACTCGTGCGTAAGCGATAGCTTAAATATAATGGAAACGTGTCGGTTTTTCATTGTTTTGGTAAAAGTTAACTCGATAGGAAAGAATAGCAACATTACCAACATTTATTTAACGCTATAGTTCACGTATATAACATCTGCCTAGCTTTTTGTCAACCATGTTGGGGTCGGCTTCCAGTCTAACTGGATGGAGCTGGATACCAGTATTTCACATAGAGCTACTGCCTATCAGACCTCCACAACAGTTTCTGGGGAATTACGATACCCCTTAGTAAGACTGGTCGTCAGACTTTCGGGCTTCTGACTACCCAAAACGACTGTCAAAGATCTACAGATGACAGCCGGGACCAACGTTTTAACGTTCTTTCCGAGGTATGGAGGGGTCTCGATATGTAGTGGATGGTCACCTATCCACAGACCGGCCTCGGTAAACGTAGCTTAACCTTTGATAGACCCGAGCGGCAGTTATTATTTAGCCATTAGCCCCACAGTCCATGTAGTGTAGGGTACCTAAAGTTTGTAGGTACAGGCTAACAACTACATATACTCAACAAAATTGCAGCAGTGTTCGTAGATGATTCATTGAATAGCACTGTAAACACACCAAAGAATATATTTCCAAAAACGAATTGTCATGGACATGACATTAAGCCAAATTCCACTCGAAACAGCAAACAAACAATTCACGAAAGTCACACTCACAGTTTTTCCCATTCAAACGAATTTACGGATTAAATGAAAACATTTCCATTCATTTGCCATGAAGAATTCCCGTCGTTATGAATCACGGCCGACAAACAGGCGGATAGCTCGACAAAATATATTTCACAATAAGAGACTGTAATGAGACCCGTGCTTGTACTCCCATTTATATTGTGAAAAGACAAAAATTATATTTTACATTCTAAAAGCATTATGAACAAACAATGCGAAACGAAATATTACTGAGAAATTAATGACACAAGCGAGCCGATGGAATGACGTATTGCAAATTAATGATCGGTTTTGTTCCATCATTACATTAATTGTATTTCTTAATTAAATAATAATATTACAGTCGAAATTAAAATTATTGTTTTTTTTTTGTTTCAGATAATGATCGCGGTCCACAATCGGATGCCTTGAGGCAATATGAATGTGAGAAAGAGTTTGGACGTGAGGCTGATCGCCCTGTGCACCACGTGCCTGCTGCTGCCCGCCATCGCCTGCCCCTCGCAATGTATCTGCAAGTGGAAGAACGGGAAACGATACGTCGAGTGCTCAGAAAAAGACCTCAAAACTATCCCAAACTCTCTCGATCCAGAAACACAAGTACTAGACTTCACCGGCAACGACCTACAAGTTCTACAAAAAGAAACATTCCACAAATTAAACTTGCTCAATCTTCAGAAAATCTACCTACAACGATGTAGACTGCAGAAAATCGATAACCACGCGTTCAAAGGTCTTGCGAACCTCGTCGAGTTGGATCTCTCTAACAATTACTTGACAGTCATTCCGTCGACCAACTTTGTTTTCTTCCCGTCGCTAATGAGGCTCTCGCTCAATAACAACCCAATAACGAGCATAAAAACTCACTGCTTTCAACATTTATCGTATTTGAATACTTTGGAACTGAGCGATTGCAAAATAGAAACAATAGAGAGAGAGGCTTTTTCAGGCCTAAACCACCTGGAATGGCTGCGACTGAACGGCAACAGACTATCAAATATTCAAGGTGAAAATTTATTCCCCGATACGCTGCGAGGGATCAACTTGCAAAATAATAATTGGAATTGCGATTGCCATCTCAGGGATTTACATAGTTGGTTGTTGAATTTCAATATGCCGCACGCCGTCGAACCAATTTGCTCCCTCCCTGAACGTTTGAGGAAAGAGACAATCACGAGCGTCAAGGAATACGAGTTGGCATGCTTACCGAAAATGAGCCCTACGTCCGTGTTTTTAGAGACGAATACTGGCAACAATGTGACCCTCGAGTGCTTAGTGAAAGCGATACCCGAAGCGAATATAACGTGGTTTTATCAGGGCCAAATCATTCATAATGATTCGAGCATGTTACCGGACGTTCGTGACCTGTATTATGTGGAGAACGGCGTCACGGATAAAAAGAGCGAATTGTACATATTCAATATCGGGAACGACGGTAATGGCACGTACTCATGCATCGCCGAGAACCCCGCAGGCAGGTCTCGAGCCAACTACACAATACGAATACTAGTGAAAGAGGAACCCGTCGTTATAGTGGTCACGTTCCCGCAGAGACACTTAGTAGTCATAGTCACAGTAGTCTTTCTTATTATCGTCTTACTTATAGCAATAATAGCTGTAGTATTATTAAAATTTAAAACGGACACGCGGAGCCGTAAGAAAAAGGAGAGCGGCAAGGACGTGGCGTTATGTAATCAGATTCTGCCTTCGAACCGCGGGAACGGGATGCCTAAAAACAACGGCAGTGTCATTGTGAACGCACACTCTCATCACGCACTGCACTACACTGTACAAACAAACCGTGATTACGAGTCGAGCGACGTGTATCAAAGCAATAACATGAAAGGCTTTGTCGACAGGAACCCCGACCTAATTAGCGACGCGGAAACTGTAGCCAACAATGCACAAAACGAGAACACAGTGTTATCAGTATACAAAGCTCAAACCGCGAGCGGCGACGGTTTCCAAGAGGAAACCGCATTCACCGCACCGACAATACCCAGACAGGTCACGTGGCAGGACCAACAGACCATCAACATGCCGCAGAATACTATCAACAACATGTACCAGCACTCGGCGGATGTCCACTTAAATCCGGGGTGCTTCCTAGACAACGAGGGCTACCCGTATGACTACGGCCTGCCGAAACATCCCTGCCGGCCACCGATAATGTCCAACTATTCGGTAGTCGGTCCGTTTTACCAGACGTTGCCGCACAATCGGCCGAAAGGTCAGAAGCTTGTTTGTAAATTCGCGAAAGACACGGAGTTTAACGCTCCCACGCCACCCGCGTGTCCTAATTTTGAAATGCCATTTGGTCCTGGAAACGTGCGGCGTACATTGGAAGGGTACCCAGTACCGCGAAATAGGCAGATCGCATTTGTTGGAAACGGGACAGTGTATTATAATGAAGAGTTCGTGCCATCTCCACCGGAGGGTTATAAGACGGAGCCGGTGCAGTGTTGCACGCCGACAGAGGCGTGCAGTTCGTGGGTGAACCCGAAGGGGACGTGTGCAGTGATGGTGCCGATGAGTGTGGCGGAGGGGCCGGGTCGGTGCTACCAGGTGGAGACCCGGTGCGTGGACACTCAGACCACGGACGCTCGGATGCCCGGTGAGGGCACTGAGAGTGTGCTCAAACCTTTACCGCAAGTGTCTAACGCGAAGTGTGCCGCTGACATATGTTCGGAAAGCCCCGATGAGGGTTACGTCGGTGACGCTAACGATATCTGACGACGACGCCAGACCGATAACGCTTAAACAGGGCAATTTAGACGCTAACAAAGTGATAAAGCGACTGAGTATAAAGTAGTTTTGTAAATATATGAGCTCGCGGCGACGGCGAATGGAGGCGGAATTCCATTACTTAGCGAACGATCCTGTTTGATCCCTGTTTTGCAATTTTGTATATTTTATAGTGCAAGTCCGTTTGATACCGCCTTTGTTCGGCAGTCGTCGATAATGGTTAACCAAATATCATTACCAATTTCAATTTAGTTATTTTTTAAGGCGACGGTGTTTTTAACATAGTTAAATTTTCTACATAAAATTCTATAGTATCGTTGTTATGTATAGTATATTATTATTTTGTATTTACTGTACTTCATTGTATTTATACACAGATGCCAATATTTTTTTATTTCACTACACGTTGGATTTTTTTTCATTTTTTTTCTGATACTGTATTTTGAAACAAAATATTGCAGACTTGTTTTATTGATATAAATTTAACAGGAATTATGACAAATACAATTTTAATTATTTCTAACAAAATTTCAATTCATTATTATCAAAATATTATTAACAATGTTTTGTTGAATAACCTTCAATGTTTGTTGTGGCCGCGTCCTGACCAACGCGATCGTCGACTACTCGCGCCACGATCGATCTAATGCGTAGTCGACAGAGGGCGCCTTCCGGTTTTCCTAACAGATGAGTGACATAAGAACACGGCGATCGCGGATTCGCGCGAACAATATTTTTGGTTAGGACGCGGGGTTAAACAAAACTAACTGTATAAAGGCTCTTACAGACTGACACGATATCGCGGGTGCGACAGGCACTGACATACGAATTGTGCTACTAGTGTCGCGTCGCGCCCGTGATATCGCACCAGTCTGTACGAGCCTTAACACAGAAACGTAGTCAGAATCTGCATGTTATAAAATGTTACTCAAAACTGTCTCAATCCTATGAAACTCCAGAATGTTTCCAACACGTCAGATGTTTTATACGCTAAATAATTAAGCAACTGTCTGGATCATGTTAATATTCATAAACGTTGTTTTAAATTCTGTTTGTATGCCAAAAGTTCTGAATCTCAGGGATAGTGCAGATGTGCAGTTTCGTCGCCCGACTTTATGTATTTGTCCGTCTCGTATTTACAGTGAAGGTATAATCATAATTTGATACATTTTTATTTAATAGGTATAGTCGACTTTGGAAATACTTCATCACCCTTTTCTTTTTTTTTTTAACGTGGAAGTGACACGTAACCGCCACTTCCACATCATACAACGACAATGTATATTTGTCTATCTGACAATCAGATAGTTTCAATTAACCTTAGTGAAGTTTCAATTAATTGGGAATTGTTGTCAAAAGTAGTAAAATAATTACAAGGTCGACTAAACTTGTTATTTTCCGACCCTCCGATAAGTTTCTTTATAAGTAATAAACTTTTACTTTGAAATTAAGGAAATAGGGAAATAGGTACCTAGTTAAAAGAAATTCGATGGTACATTGAAATAATAATTATTAAATTCAGGCAAAAATATGGTACATTGAAAACATTATTACTGAATTCAGACAAAGTATGCATATATATATATGCATTTAAGTATGCATATATATATATGCACGGCAAAAATCAACATTTTCTGACACTTAGAAATTAATAATAGTTACAAAATTGAAATGTCAGAAAATGTTGATTTTTGCCTTAAATTGTAGGCAAAACAAAACCTGGTTTTAAACCTGCACGAAAAAAGGTAATATTAAAATATAGCTAAACAAAGATCTTTGACACGTTGCCTTGATTTTTTTATACAATTTTGTAAAACAATTTCACAAATGTTTACCAAAAGCGCCACCCTGTCAATGTCATTCAAGCGCTAAAAGATCCATGTATCACTATATCTGAATCACTCAATGTATTAAACCTATTTTATTGGACAGAGCAAATTACATTTTATTTTGTGATCTCTTAAGTTAATAATGTACCACCAAGATTAAATGAGATCTGACATAGGTGCATGTTCTATGTTTGGTTTCCGCACTTAGTCCTTCATGTGGACCATTGTGCGTGTAGCTAGTATATATTTAATAAATAAGAATGTAAATAGATGTAAATATTAGTAATTACTGACTTTCTGTAATCTAAGTAGCTGATGTTAAGTATTAAATTGATATCAGGGTATCCCCTAAGAATAGAGGTGGTGTTTCGATGACTAACGTTTCATAGATAAGATTTATTTTCTATCATTATTTGTCATTCATTATGTTACTTATTTCTTAAGCTGTTATGACGTTTAATATAGGTAATTAAATAATTATTTTTATTTGATTAATAATCAATGTGTTACTTTATTATTAATCTGAATGAACACTATGTTACCATGGACTTTTACGATGGTGAGCAAAAACCGTAAAATAATCAGAGCATTATTTATCGTTGACAAAAATATTCATATAATTTTTTTTTTTTTTTTTTTTTAAACTTTGCCCCACACTAGGAATAACTCCTGTATCGTGGGTGCGTTTACAAACATTTAAACTCACATACACAAACAGCCAGACCCGGAACAACTACTTATAGGTCATACAAATATTTGTTCCGTGCGGGAATCGAACCCGCGACACGCAGCGCAGCAGTCAATCGCTTAACCACTGCGCCAACCGTGCCGTCAATTAGAATGAGTTTCTTTCAAAGTGGAACATAACTACACAAACCTATTTCGAAAACACATACAACCGAATAAAGTTAATAAAAAGATTGTAAAAATAATATCAAAGGTTGGGAAACATTATCCGTAAGATAAAAATAAAAGCAAATAAATAAAAATTGTGAATCACGAATAAACAACAAACAGTAACATTCTGAGTATCATTTTCAATAACTATGACCAGTAAACAAAACCATTTCAATTTCCTGAAGGGTCTGAAGGACTGACTAGAACAAACCAATCGAAAACTGTGTTCGAGCATTTTGTTTTCCTCCTCTGGCCGCGAAATGAAAAACATGTGTGACACATAAGCCTATAAAGCTTTGTCAGTTCAAACAGGGACTCTGTAGTAACTTTTTTTCAATCACACAAAAAAAGTAGACATGCGGTATCTATCACAAACTGTAAAATATTATTTTAATTTGGAAAAAATGGAAAAAAAATCGAGTGAGCCTTACAGTATTCGCATATGATGTGTAACACCGACATCTCAACTTGGTAATAAGCAATGGAGCAGCGACAGAAATTAACCTCAAAATTTAAAAAAGATAAATACTAAAATATTCATATTATGCTATTATTAAGTACTTACTAATTCTATGCTATTAAAAAGTATTTACTTCTTCGATGCTCAAGCTGTCACTTCCTGTTACACACTTCCGTCCCTTTTCACGAAATCACTCCCACAGAAAGGGAGAGCAAAGATGTTCCACATCAAAAAACCAGCAAGTGTGAGTCAGATCACGCATAATGAAGGGTTCCGTAGTTGAGATGAATTTATTCTAAAAACAAACTTAACGTTGTAGTTGAAAAACATTTTCTCCCATACATCGAGATACGCCACGGTCAATTTTCTAAATGCAAATGTAAGTTTATAATAGCTAGTACCTACGTATATACTTGCGAGTATCAAAATATGTCGCCTAAATCGCCATATTTTTTTATTGTATTGACTTAGAAGCTAGATTTTTTTAAGAGCTCTAAGGGACCGTAGATCTACGTACTTGATATTAATTTCACCTTGATACCTTCACGCGTTCCTGATAAAAAAAGGTCTTGACAGACTGACAGACAGACAGATAGACGGACAGACAGACCGTTCCATTTTTTCCTTTTGAGGTACGTAACCCTAAAAATCATGTTTTTTTTTACTTTTTGTACGTAAAAATCCTGGGCCACATAATTATAACGGCTCTAATAAAACTAATTTACTATAAAAACCTTAGATATCCTACACAAAGTCTTTACCAAATAAGCGGTTTACTCTCTGTGCGAAAGCCATACATAATTAGAACGGTCCTAAAGAAACTCAAAACTCTGCCTTTTGACCCCAGCTTAACTTTGATAAGAAGAATAGATATAATAGCGGAAGTTCCTCAAACTAAAACCAAGGCTGCCCGTATACAATACAAAAATGCTCACCTCAGCTATGCAATAGACTTAAAATAGAGATTTACCTGTATAATAAGAAACAAAATGAATTAGAAAAAAAAATAGATAAAACCACTTACCTATGACGACACGGAGGCGCTGCTAGAATAAATATAATGCTACACCTAAGCAATGCCTGTATCATTCTTAACCTCACGTATACACTCTGATTCATTCGTGTTCACATTCACACACCCTCACTCATACACTCGCATGCCTGCGCGCATGCTGCATGTTTAGCTTTAATTCTCTCTTTTCAGGGTTCCGTATCAATATGGTAAAAAGGAACCCTTATGGTGAGACTAAGTATGTCTGTCTATCTGTCTGTCACAGCTGGATATCTCAAGAACTACTAATGCTATCAACTTGATATTTGGAATAGTTTTAGATGACGTTTACCCAACAATTTTGCAAACAAGAAATAAATTTAAAAATATATCTTTTTTGCAACAGGTCCTGAAAGGGGGTCTTAAAAATTCGAATAGAGTCTACTAGGGCTTGTGGGGTATCATATGAAAGAGCGCTGTTTGCATACCCTCAAACATTTTTTTGTTTAGGCATCATAGTTTTCAACTTTTGATGAAAAATGTAAAAAAAATACCCCCCCCCCCCCCAAACTCCGACGTTTGCATAGATAAAAATCTGAAATTATTCTATGTGAAAGTTCTATGTAGAAGTTTGTGTGTTCTGTGTGAAATTTATGTAAAGATTACGGGAAAAATAAAACGATGTCTCTAAATATCACCGTTTTTTCAGAAATAAGTAGTCAACATCATATATACCTACGTACGGAACCCTCGGTGCACGAATCCGACTCGCTCTTGACCGGTTTTTTTAATATTACATTTCTTAAATTTGCATAAAACAAGTAAATGATAATTATTTAAGTTATGGGAGAGCGGAGTCTCCTAACACAGGCTTATCTGCTTAAAAGGAGGCTTCAATCACTAGTTTTTAAAATAAAAAACCATGTTCTTTTTTCATTTTCATCTGTCTGCTATAATATGTATCATAATATGAATAAAGTTGACCATCTACTACGAAGGCTCTGCACGGAGAGGTTTGCCAAGTTTCTGCGCGGCTTACATGTTTGTCAGCCACGCCTTCACGCGCAGCGTAGCCGTGGGTTGTAGTGGACGAATCCATCTATATTTTTTATACAAAGCAAAGCTGAGTACACATACGTGTATAGCTTAGCCGTCACCAGTTGTGGAGCGTCTTAACATGGAAGTAAAAAGAACATCACAATGCTATTCTGTAAAGTTCACTTATGTGTTTTTAAAATACCAACCTGCATACTGATGAACATCATTATTTAAAAATAAAAACCATAATATAAAATCACTTCCTATTATAATCGAAATAATACATGATGGCACTAAACACAATTGTTGTAAAGTCATCAAGTGAGGACATTCCCGGTAATGTTTGGACAGCTTAACGATTTAATTTGTTTGTACACACCTCCGCGTGTAATATGAAATTAACCAATTTCAATCAGCACGTAGTAATAACGGAAGTTTGAACTTGCCTGATGACTAATTAAAATGTAATAATTAGTTATGGTGGAATTACTTAGCGGTAGGCATTTAACAAACACTATGGAAAATTAATGGGATGCGTACGGGTTAAGAAAGATTCACAATAATTATTATAATTTATTTTAATAAGCAAGATAATTAGCAGTATCGTATGTTAAAAGTTATTTCGCTAAAAGTTGACACCAAAATCATATGATTTTATGAGGTAAATATTGTAGAAATTTCTCAGTAGCTGCCCCGGCTTGCTACTGAGAAATTAAGACTTCGGAGTCTGGATTTTTTCCCGGTTGATGGCAATAGATTCGCCCCCTATTACGTGGGGCTGCATCCTCATACCTCTGCCTAACCCTTCGGAAAATAAAGGCGTGATGTTATGTTATTATAATATGTGATAGGTAAGTACTTAAAAATGTAACCCTTATTACACAGGCTTAGAGATAACCCAGCAACCGCACTCAAATCGATACCGACAACCGAAACCGCACACAAAGGGCATTTGCAACCCAACCTGCCCAGAAATTAACGATATTTATGACTGCTACGCAAACTTGTTCCCATAACCTTGAGTAATACGGGGTTTGGATGTTAGCCAAACTCATTAATAACTGCCGACTATTAAAGAGATACTTTAACTTAATTTATTAATTAATTAATAGAGTAAGAACCTTAATTACTGGATCATAAGTTTGATATTTATTTGGCATGTAATCTGAAGAGTTTGAGTGAGATGGCTGGGGCAAAGGGACTGTGTCATCACGATGATGGACGGGAATGTTGTATGGTTCATTCGTTCTTGCGCTTACCTTCCTACAATAATTACTAGTGTATTGTAATTTCATTAAGGCGCTGACAACAGGCAAATGATAAGTAGGCTTGTCTTAAACTAAATAATTGCCAAATCTATGTAGTTTGTCGCAGCTGAAAAAATATATGTTATTCTTGAACATATTTGTCAGAACTTGGTTGTTACCAAAACACTCGATATAAATTAATGGTAAACTAACACTTTACTTTGAGTTTCAATCCAAAATATCTGTATCAAATATCAACGTACGGTTGGTATTTAATTAATAACAAGAACGTCTTACCTATTTGTATGCAGAACTTGCTTGTTTTTTATTTTTGATTACTCAACTCATTTTTGAGTAAATAGATAATTGCTTCATATTTTGCGAGAGCATAAATTACAAGCGTTGTGTCATCGCGCTTCTCTTTCTTTTGTATGCAGTCTGACAGAGACCGCGGTTTAGCTATTGTCAGCGTCTTAAACCTCGTCACTACAGTGATTATTTCTCGTTTATTTTGTATATTAAAGACATCAAAAACAGAGCCTTTCCCTTGTGTTGATGGCAATCGTTACAGACAAATGAAATCTAAAAACCAGGTTAAAGTCGGATATCGGTATTAGTGGGTTACGGCTGACGGCATGGTGGTATTCTGATTTTCATGCACATTGTTAGACAGAAAGCCGGCCTTGCCGTCGTCACGACGGCACAACACTAGGTAGTTGGATTTAGAAAATCCTGCGCCCCTAGAGCGCCAAATGGAAAATCCGGTGCTAACCTAGTGCAAACCTAAAAGAACTTGGTTGACAATGTATAAGTACTAGAATCAATTTCAATACAGCTATACTGCTTAAATATTCTCTTTCCAACAAGGACTCTCTCGACTAAAAACTTTTTGTGGTTTGAGCGTTTCTCTATAAGTACCAAAAATAAAGTTGCATAACTAAAAATTTTGCGGGAAAAACTGACAGGTGAATGAAAAATTAAGTTAGTAAAGTTACATCAGGATAAATTAGGACCAGCTCCGTGTAATGTCCAATGATTATTGTAACTTCGGGATTCGGGTCCAAAGTTTCAGAGATAACGGCGACTCTATTACTCAATGTCGGATCTCGTTATGTGATGCTAAAGACTTTTATGAACGTAATTGCTTCTTTTGATGGTGGTCTGAGGAGGTGATTAGCATTGATTCGACTTTCAATGTTACGGGGTATATTTTTATTCTTATAAAGAACACTATCTTCTTTGAGCTTTTCAATATTGGGGTTTTTCTTGTGTGATATTTGTTTACGTACAGATATCCTTCATAGTCTGCGTCATTGGTCTAGTGGTCGAAAGCGCTCGTAACTGCTGAACATGAGGTCCTGGGTTCAATTCCCAGGTCGGTTAAAGGCTCTTACACACTCACGCGATATCGGTGCGACTAGTGTTGCCCAAATGCAAGAACAAGACGAGACTTAGCCAGTCTTGGTCTTGGTCTTGCGCCAATACACCTGGTCTTGGTCTTGGTCTTGGTCTTGCGCTCCCAGTCTTGGTCTTGGTCTTGGTCTTGCAGCAAGAGTCTTGCAAGTCTTGCAATTACCTATTAGTCTATTACTATTTATTAAAGTTTACTTTAAATCTTAGAAAAACGTATTAGAATTGGAACATTGTGAGCTTGAATTAATATAGCCATAGTAAAGATCAAGCAGATTAATAAATAACTGAAGATTTGATAAGAAATTCGAAAAATCAACTGACCTATATGTCGTTTTCCATGGAAGTAACTGTTTCTTAATAAACATTTATGATTTATAAGCTTTGATTTATAACCTAATCATAATACTACTTGCGTGATCAGTATAATGTATTCATTTTCATTCTAAGCACTCTGAAACTTATTTATTCTTTGGAACACCTGTAGGTACTCTTAAAAAAATTCGAAATTATTTTGCATGAGTATACCTACGCCCTATGGCGGCAATCAAATAGTGTCACAAATGTTATGATTTCGGCGTGGCGGCAACGATTGTTTTAGATTTCAAAAGAAGCCGCCGGCGCGTGTATCATAACCATGTACTTCCGAAAAGCGGCAAATTTCTTTGAGAAGTAAGTACAAAACCTTTGATGCCGCATTATCAAAGTGCCGATGGTTAAAACATAACTATGCATGCACTCAGTTTGATTTTAATAGATATTTTTTTATTCGCTATGTTTATGGTATTAGTCGTAATGCGCATAGGTCCAGTTTTTCATATTCTTTGATACAGTTTTTTGCGTCTCATAGAATTCCTAAGCGTACCTACCTATACACCGAACTGTTACACCTAACTACTCAGTGAAATAGCGCTAAGTCCTAGCTGCAAGACGCAAGAGTCTTGCAGGCTATGTCTTGTTCTTGCTCAAGTCTTGCACGGTCAGTCTTGGTCTTGGTCTTGCTAAAAATACGCGGTCTTGTTCTTGGTCTTGGTCTTGCAAAAACGCAAGAACAAGACCAAGACTGCAAGACCAAGACTGAATTTGGGCAACACTAGGTGCGACAGGCACCGACAAAGACAATTCCTTTGTCGGTGCATGTCGCGCCCGCGATATGGCGTGTGTTTGTAAGTGCCTTATAGTGCTCTTGGGATTTTCCATTAGGAATTTCTCAAAAGCAGCCCGGAGTCTGGATTTGTGCCCGGTTGATGGCAATAGGCTCGCTCTCTATTACATGGGACTTAAACATAACTGGTGACATGTGGGTATACTATAGGTACTTACACCTCTGCCTAACCCTTCAGGTGTGAAGTAATGTTATCTTTCGTAGTAAGCGAGTTGTAAACCATTAATATTATTCGTAAAACATTTAAAACACTGACAACATTTTATCTGTTTACCATTTTTAAAATGGAAAATAATCACGAAGATACGATAGGCTAGGCCTTAGTTTAGACTGAAGCCGGAAGATTTAGTCTCATTAAATTACGCCGAGATATACCAAGACTTGATACGATCACCGCGGCTGTTGATTTTGTTCCTTTATCCTAGAAAAAAAAAAATGTGCGTTTGGAAATACCTGCGAGAAAAAGATATAAAAGCATGTTATGAATAACTTTGTACACATTATTAATAATGACACAAAATGTTGAATTACCTACATACAGTGCAACAAGAATCTAATGCCCCCTGAATGACATTGACAGAGGACGAAATTCGTAAACATATTTTGTGAAATTGTCACAAAAAATTGTATTGGAAAAACACGATGGCGGCATTAGATCCGAATTTGGCCACGCGCCAAAAGATCCTTGTACTGTTGTATCCGGATAATATATGATTACAAGTGTATTCAGATAGCCGTTTATGTACTAAAAGACATTGCGTTTGAATCGATATTCAAACGTCTGTACGTTTGGAATTGCATTGATACCTAGAAATGTGAGCTAAGCCGGGCAAATGAGAACAAGCTGCTAATGAGTTATTTGCATGTGCTCATATTTGTAGTAAACTCGTTTGATATCTTAGCAGTCTGTAACCATTGCTACATTATTATGTATTTTTATTAATAATGTTTACCTGCAGAGTTATTTTGTTTTAAGCTTTGTTCTTGTGTACATATTGTTTTCAAGACATGATTGTTATACTTAATAATAATAAATATGATTTTTAAACCAATTTTATTATCTTAATTTATTTAATTAATGTAATCAATTATTTTCCATGCTAGTTTTAGCGAATTGTTTTTGAAACTGTTAAAAAACCCAACCATCTGTAATTTACTACAATTCTTGCAAATAAAGGAGAGGTCAAAAGTGGTATAATATTCCGAAGATTTTTAAACGCTAATGTGATGTACCTTATTAGAAAGCTTATTTATTATGCTACTCGATTATAGTTAAATCTGATTTTTTCAGGCGCCCGTTTTTGTGAAAACGTGAAAAGTGTGTCAATACAAACAAACCGCACATAGTCTTTATTTATTCATTTTTATGCAATATAATTAATTTAAATGTGGCTAAAGTTTCTGTTTCTATTAAATACTTTGCGATTTTATTATAATTTTAGCTGCAGCACCATGAAACAAAGACAAAAAATATTGATTATCATGACAATGTAATAACAAAACGTGTCGATAAAAAGTCAAAGCTGTAAATGTCAAGCCGAGTTCTGCGGGGTAAGCACGGCCTACTGTGACATGACTTGAGTCACACAGTTTGAGCGATAAAACTTCTTTTTCATAAAATGCTAGTACAAATTGACATGACATAATTTATCATGTCTTGTCACAAATGTCTTGGCCCGCTGCTGACTGACGTCTGAAATTTTCATTGTCATTGTCACGTCATTTGCCACAGGGCTACCATCCCTAAAATATAAATAATGTTTGTAGTTAGTGGTGCAAACATTTTATTTTTCAACCCTTGTTTAAAAAAAAACGGGTGGATGTAAAAAAAAAAAATGCCCAAAGACATCAAAATAATTACCCTCTTTAAGCCTTTAAAGGTTAGAAGGCTGTTTAAAATTTTAATTATTTTAGTACCAAGTCCCATACATTTCGTGAACGTCTCCTTTCTATTAATTTGCGCCGACCCCAAATTAATTGGAATGAGGGCAGGAGAATGATAACCATGGTGATGACTAAGCCTAACCCATATATTATTTAATGGTTAACATTTCACAGGTTAAGGAACATCTTGTATACATTTTGTTTACTTTGTGTTAATAATATTTTATTTTAAATGATGTAAAAGTTACATGTAAAAGTTTGAGTGCGTCAAAAATTATGATTGTGTAAAGTTATTTTAAACATTATTTGTGAAACACAGTCAAAGAAACACCAAGATAGGGACATAATATTATTGTAAATGTAACACTATCTTTTGTAAGACGATTAGTTATAACTTCATTTTTTTTAAATTGAGGTAAGACGTAGCAATAAATAAATCTATGCAGTTTAACTTTATGTAATACATACTAATAAGTTGGATTTAAACAATGACATATATTGTGACTTGTGGTGAAAAGTTTTAGTACTGAATAGAAAGTAGCAGAAGGTCCACTTCAATAGTGCACGAGAAAGTGCATAAATGTCATACACATGTGTACTAAAGAGGGGCAATTCCCGTATTTTTAAGACCAGTAGTATTCCAATCTCAGTCTAATTCTATGACTTCTAGTCTAACCTATAGTTTACCTAAATTTTTGACATTATTGGCGCTGAGATGAGATCGCAAGATTTTGAACATTTTGAAATATGAGAACTGGTCTTCTGCTAATCGGATGTTATCTTTCCGCTTTATACCTATCTTATAACTAATATTTTAAATCACGTCTCATTTATTTATGTTTTTTTTTTGTCGCATTGTACCTTATTGTTGCACAATCAGTACTTTTACGTCCCAGAAGGTACATCTTAATATTAAGAGTGTAAAATGTTAGAAGAGACCACATATTCCTGTCTAGCTCATACTTATTTTGTTAATTAACACAACGCTGCATACTAACAAACAAATGTAAATATCGAATACTTTGAAGTTTGATAACCGTTTTGTATTAAATAAATCGTAGCATTTCGACGCGTGAGCCTTCTTTTATTTTTGTCACGTGACTTGTTATTGGTAAATTGTAATCTGTATTTTAATTTAGTTTTATTCAATGTTTAGGGAAATGTTAGAACTTTACATTTTGAACTCATTGTGGTAATTACTTATTATGTTTGAATATAACCACATTATTATTTTCATTATAATTAGTGGCTGCAAAAAGCTGGGATGCAATAATTAATTCAAAATTTTAGTGGTCATTGTTTTAATAAACCATAGGTAAAATTTGGTACGGAATTATTCAGCAGATGAAATTGTTTATATTATGTTATATTTGTTATTTTTTGTTCACTTTCATTGAATTGAAATAATCGGTGAAATGGTGAATGCGGTAGCCTAAGTACCTATTGTTAGTCTCGCACTATAGGTTTACATTGTATAATATCAATTTATAATTTAACACAAATGTTTATTGTACACGTTATATGTTGAAAATTCTATTGTATTCATTCTCGTTTGATAAAACACAAAATAACAATTGTTATCACAGTAACCACATGTTTAGGTTTTGAGAGTTTATTTGTTCTATAATGTCAATAACTAATTTCAAAAATCATAAAAAACTTTACACCACAACGCACAATGTACCTAGTAATTTCCACGTTATATATAAACCAGGTTGGACCCGACAGACTGGATACTGATAGCTCACGAGTTGACTAGCACAAGATATCACAATGTTACTCTTTAGTGGAAACAAACTGTAGATGTGCATGACATTGGAATAAAATTGTATTTTTAGCTCGTTTCTTTTTTTTGACAACCCTTGTTTATGATGTTACGCACGATTTCTATTAGTAAGTTTTATTGCGTACTAGCTCTACTCGCGGCGTTGCCTGCGTAGAGGTCTGAACGTTATACCGGGATAAAAGTATCCTCCGTCCTTACCTAAGTTTTGGTATAGTAAGGGTTCCTTTCGTATTTATAATATGAATAACTAGCTATTACCCGCATCGGCTGTCGAGTCCGCATGGATGTCAAAAAATATCCCACGTACTCCCGGGATTAAAAGTACCCTATGTGTTTGTACGGTGCGACCGCACATTGCAAAATTGCACACTCATCAAAATTGAATTATAATAATTTTAAAGTCATTTTACATAAGTTCAGTTCACATTCGGACCGCGTCATAGCAACACCTCATTTATCATTAGTTAAGGTCGTGGACTCAATACACGTATTAAGTGAAATACATAGTTTTATTCGATATCAATCAAATCCTATCAATCAGTAAAAGGCGTAGCTTTTTGTTTTGGTAAATAAGTCCTTGAAAGACGATACAATCGGAGCGATCGTAATCCAGGTTAATAAATATCTGTGTGCCAAATTTCATTCAAATACGTTCAGCTCATTTTGCGCCAATCCGGAACATACATCGGAATCAGACTCGTTCCCACACATTGTAGCAAATTACAATGTCCAGTTTTGACTTTGACACTATTTTTTAAATTATTTATAAAGTATTCGATTTATACTTCTGTGAGTTTTATTTTATTTTTTTGAATGGGTATAATACTAAAGGTTTGCACTGTGTAAGTCGGTGATTAAAATGAGAGCTGCTGCGAGAAAAACGTAGGAAGACCTGGAGAAAATGATCAAATACGAATAGTTCGGGTTGCCACGGAAAAACTGATAGGTAGATATCGCCAAAGCTACAAAGTTACACATATCCCTAACATTATGTATGTCATACGATTTATCTCAGTACATTCACATTTCGTCGACCCAAGAACGTCTAGTGAACGATTCATTTGTCACCGACAAAAAGAAGATAATAGTACGCCTACAAAGTTACAATTTCAGTTGAACCTCTTTGCTCGAAGATGTAAATACCAATATTTGTAGCAGCCACCCACACGGCCGCTCCGCATGACTGGGTAAGGCTCACTGAAGTTTGAAGTGCGTTCCAGTACTGTCAACATAGAAAGCAATGTTTAATGTTTCAAAACCGAACTTCAATGATAAAAATAATGTCGGTGTTACTTCGCCAAATTGTTTACGTTGCGAGTAAAAAACAGCAGCGTCTGATTTTAATCCTTACTTCCTATAACACTTCTGATCAATTCACTGGGCATAAACCGATAGATAATACAACAACAGGGTTAAAAACGGAAGACAATGGACCGGAGTAAAAAACTCGATTGAAGTCCGTCGTTCTAGGCTAAAGTCCAACATTATAATACCAAATAATATTTAAAGTCGTTGAATCATGAATATAAATAGCCAATCAGAATATAAACTAGCTACATCATCTTCCACGTAAGATTAAAATACAACTAAATGTAGGTGGAAGGATTTCCACCCCTCATATCAAAGGAATTCTATTCCGAATTTGAACACGCCAATTTTATTCCCGTGACCATGGAAACGGGAAATATTCTAAAAATGTTAGCAAGCAGAATTTTTATATAAGCCCAAGATATGTAGGGGAATCGAATAGACGGGAATTCTTGAGACTGTAAAAAGGTAAAACTGGATTAAGTATGCATGAGGCCATTAGTGTGTCGTGCCGGGTGTCGGCGGGCTCGCGACATGTTGCGATATTGTGCCTATCTTAATAAAATGAAAAAGATGTCCCGACTCGTCAGTACAGGAATTAAGATAGGCATTCTCAAAGACATTAAATTATTTACTTAACAATATCTTAAATCTCTTTGGGCCTTCTCAAAATATACCTTTGCATGCCTGAAAACATGTCTGTGTTTGATTTAAAAAAAGGACTGCGGGGTATTTGCGTAACCCACTTACAATGGCAATGCCTTTAATTTCGACAGTGCAACAATATTCTTTGCTTTATTAACGTTTTCGAGCAGACGAATTTTTCAAACATATGAAGCAAAGGAAGAGGAAGAAAGTAGGGGAAGACCAAAGAAACGATGGATGGACTGTGAAAGATGATATGGCTAGAAAGGGAGTGACTACCGTGATGATGACTAATAGAGAAGTATGCAGGAAAGGGACATGATGCGCCGATCCCAAATAAACTGGGATAAGAGCAGGAGAATGATGATGATGAAGCAATGGAAGAGCGGTTTACTTGAAACTCATTCGGCTTGAGATTGAAAGCGTGTTACGCTATATTAAGATACAGGTTATATTTGTTAATATGATGAAATACTGTTTGTCATGTTCGTGAACGGGCGCCATCAGTAGGGACTGGTCATCTCTTAGCGGCCATGGCTTATTTTAATTTTTGAATTGTTTTTTTTTATCTTTTTATTACGGATGCTTTTGACGTTTTGCATCGTTCTCACATGTATAATTTCAACACGAATGATGTAACCAATATTTTGTAACCATATGTCAATTTAAAAGAGTGTCCGTGGAGTTTTTTGTCCGTTCTTCTACATAGGTACCTACCTACTAAGCTTTGGAATGGGTAACTAGCTTCATCTTTATGACTGACCGACCCCTTGAAAATTCAGAAGTGCATGTAATAGGTTTATTTGAAATAAATGGTTTAAGTTTGAGTTTGTCTGTACATTTAACATTGTTTGATAGGTATTTTGATGCGAGAATTTACTCAAAGAAAACTTGGTTATTTATTCCTCCACATTTCGTAGGAGGATACGATTCTAAGAAAAATATCCTGGAAACTTACTTTTATTAGAATTTCAGTGGTATATCTGTAACCAAGTCAGGTTTCTCTGACAAATTTACGCACCGTTTGACAATTCATTTTACCGAGAATCAGTGGGAATGTTTTCCTATTTGTTATTAGATGTACGTTTTGTGGTTTATGTGCGTCGAAGCAAAAAATGTACCTGCTTATCGGAAATTGCTGATAATATAGGCCATCAACTGTTCAATTTAAACCCAGACAGACAGGCACTTTACATTGTGTAAATAATTTCGGTTCCCTATTCCTTTGCATAAAATTTTAAGACATAATATAACATGGCATAATTTTGTTTATCCAAACTATATTTACGAAAACATTATTTACGCATGACAGCTTACGCATAGTTATTTTAAGCATAATTTTTCTAATCATAATATTGTATAAGCTCAACAGCATAAATATATTTACGCATAATGACATTAAAACATAATTTTTCATAACAAATACGCATAATAATTAACTCCTACAATGTTAGACACTACTACACATTAATATACAATATTCCTCGAATGAAATAATAGGTGGCGCAAAAGTAATGCCATAGTGTGAATGTGCCATAATTATGGCAAATGGCGTCATAATATAATTGTGATTTGATATTTATGTTGTAGACTCATAGTCGACAATGCAATGGAGCGATACACACAGCTCAGGCAATGATGGATTTTGAAACACTTATTTCCGGGCCGTGTGATCTCCCGTTTTAGCCATTTGAACTGGCCGATCAGATCCGAGAGAGATCCTAACACCATGGGCTTTTTGAAATCTCGCGTTTACCACAACAAACCACAAACCTTGCAAGTCTTAAAGCCAACGTTGAAGAAGAAATCACCAAGTTGGTGCCAGATGTTTTGCGAGCAACAATTCAAAATGCCGTAAAACGAGCATAAAGGCTCGTACAGTCTAGTGCGATCGCGGCCGTGACGCGACACTAGTAGCAAAATTTATTTGTCAGTTTTGTCACGGGTCTGTACGAGCCTTTAATGTGAATCAACTCAGGAGGTGGTCATTTAACCGATATATTTTTTCGACTTTTAATTCAATTTTACACCCTTACACAAACTTCCCGTGACAACACACCCCATTTTTTTTTTCATTTACAACAAAATACAGCCAATTCACATTATGGCGTTAGTTTTGCGCCACCGTTTTTTTTTTTTTTTGGGTGGGAAATTATCAAATAACTTCTCCCGCTATGGAGCGGAGCGGGCGGGTGTGTCAGAGTTTTACCGACTAAAACCCACCCTTGTTCCTTCCGTTGCCTGTGTGCCAGGGCCACGATATCCCTTTCGGACAAACTCGCAACCCTGGCGGGCATTGGTCCTAATGGACCCCGTCAGTTGGTGCTGACATCTCTTTGAGGCGCGCGTGGAACACAACGCGCCGTCGACCCGGGCCTGGTCCTTATCGGACGGCGAGCTACCCATCACTCACCATTCGCAGGCCCGCGCCTACGGTGGCCGGAAATCGGCATGCGTCTCCGGACGCCCGGGGCGTCTCCTGCGGCGACTAAGGGCGCGAGGGCGCGAACCTTGTCTCACCCACACGCGTTCCGCCTCCTCCTTCGCTAGCATTACTGCTTCGCAGAAGGAAGTGACGGCCTCCCATGCACTCTCGCTCCGAACCGTAGCCTGAACCAAGGTGGAAGGAAGGTGAGGACGCCGTGGCGCCTCTCTAGCCACTCCTTAAAGAGGGGACTTATCGCCACGATTGCGGCGTGCCCAGCGCTGGGTTGCGACAATCGCACTCTCCTTGTCGCCATGAGATCCCGCTGGAGCTCTGTCCGCTGTGCCGTGATTTCTTGCGGCAGCGGAGTTTCACCCCGGCGTTTCGCCTCCTCGCGCCACTCCCAGATGTGCGCGAGGACTTTCGCCTCCAGATCCCATGGCGGCAGTCCGGCAAGGAGGCTCGCCGCCTCACGGGAGACCGTGCGGTAACCCCGTACCAGCCTGATGGCCATGACCCTTTGGGACGCGTTCAACCGCTGGGCTGGTCGCAGCCTTAAGGAAAGCGCCCACACCGGTGCCCCGTAAAGGGCCATGGACCGCACGATCCCCGCATAAAGCCTCCGGCAGGAGGCGTTTGGACCCCCTAGGTTGGGCAGGAGCCGCTTCAAGGCAGCCCCGGCCCACTCCAGTCTGGGAGCCAAACGTCGAAAATGCTCCACGAAGTTCCACCGGCTGTCGAGGACGAGTCCCAGGTACTTCATCGTCGACTCAACGCCAATGTGAACCCCTCCCGCCGTTATCTGGGAACCCGACAGTGGCGCGTTCCGAGGACCATAAAAACACATGGCCTCGGACTTGTGCAATGCCACCTCGAGTCCCAATTGCCGGATTCTATCGACGATTGTCGCAACCCCGCGTGCCACCAGTTCGGCCGCCGCCTGATGCGAAGTTTTGCGCCACCTTGTATGTATATCTATAAGTATGTAAAATATATTGGCGGCTTAGAGGTGGCCCAAGGGCCACCCCGCCGCACCTTAACCTACTTAAAATTGGTTCCCGTTATTCCCGTACATTTTTATGTCTTAACACTAATAATAATAAGCTAATAGTAATAAGCATCACCTTTGTACGTATTTTTCTGTTCCTTTCTTCTTGTATGTTTATATATGTGTGTACATAAATGGTTAAATAATAAATAAATAAATAAATACACTAAATAAAATTATGCGAATTAAAAGTATGCCAAAACAAATTATTCAACAAGATAGTTTATGTCTAAGTACATCAACTGTATGCAAAAAAAAAAAAATATGGCAAATAAAATGATACCAAAACAGTTATGCCAAAATATATTAGTAAAAAAAAAAACATTATGTGAAAAGAAGGGATCCCACTTACAAGACATGTGACATCCAACAACCCGCATCTCACAGAGAGGAGGTCTGTGTCCCAACAGTGGAAACATTAAAGGCTGAATATGCTATGCCATACATAATAAGGAAAAAAATATATAAATTCTTGGTAATCTGTTCTCGGCTGTTTGTTTTACAAAAAAGTTGTTAAAACATAAATTCAGATTACCGTTAAGTACTTCTTTAAATATTAAAGTAATTAAGTATAATGAAGATCTTTTACTTACAAATTATTATGGACCAATGAGCGTGCTCCAAGAATTCCTTTGAGGGTTCTAAAAGCCTAATAAAATTTTCCTCGTAACTAAAATTAACAAATTACATTGATAATGACTCAATATTTTATTCAAATATTCTCAAGAAAAATGAAAATCTGTTAAAGACTTTTGTGAAACTTTTTCAATTATTAAATATCGATCTAATTTTGTTAAAAGATTGTACGTACAGGTAAAAAAAAAAGTTTTAAGTTCCCGGATTTAAAATCTGAAGTTATGAAAAATGCCAATAAAAACCTATGCATCAAAATAATTATTAGATGAAAACTCAACAAAAAATTCCACAATTTAATTGAATGTGACCGTGCACACACAACAAAGCTATCAGTAAACCATCACGCTATCTGAAAGTGCTTGTCCTGAATCGAAAACTGATAAAACATCACAGAGCTATGGGCCTTCTATCTTTTTACGGCACCCGCGGATATGAAATCGATAGACCCGGAATCCGACTGCGCAAAATGAAGTTGCCTGTTACGTATTTCATATTTTTTGCAGAAAAGTGCCCACAGTTTTGAAGGATTCCTTGAATTTTGTGAATAAGAAAAGGTTGATATTTTTGGTTATTTTGTCCGTGGTTATATTATTATGATGATTACCTAAATACGAGTATCCTGCCATGTCAAAAATTGTGCTTTACTCGTAATTTCAACAAAGACTGTTTCATCGCTCGCTTGTTTAGAAGTCGAGGAATGAGGTGTGAAGTTCCCCGGATGAAAATGAACATCTAGAACCTATTATTTATACCTAAAACTGAGATTCTTGCCATCTTAAATAACTCTTTTTACCTCTAAAACATTTCCATTATCATCAACCACTGAAATAAAAGAATATAGTAGGTAAATAACCTTACAAATATCACAAAAAATATGTGCGCGGTCCGCGACCAATAATACAATAGTTTAAGGATTACAATCCTATATCTTTTTTTACGAGAACCAGAAAAAATATCAAATCGATTTCCCACTAGCGGGAGCGTAGTAATGTGAACTACGGTCGCAGGTGGCCTTGGGTGCTATTCTGATAAATGTCAATGTCGAATTTACGATCGAAGTCGAGTCGAATGAAGCTTCGCACGCGCGTTCGGCTTATTTCGGCTTTATTCGGTAAGCCGACGACTGGAACCGACTTGCGGCGTGCTTTGGGCCAGATTTGTGAGGTATTTGGAATTGATTGGTTGCTGGATTGAGGGTTTCAAGTATTTTGTAGCTATTGCAGGTTGTGGTGCGTGATTGATAACGGTTTCGTGAAGAAGGTAAGTGGAACTACGTTAATTATAAACTTATGTCAGTGGTTATTTCGGTAAGACATTAAAGTCGTCTTGCAAGTATAATTTTATTCCTATGTTGAAATATTATGTTAATCAGTTGAAGGTTAATCGGTTGAACGAGACACAATATAAGTTTTATTGTTATTACATCTGGGGGCGTTTAGTGTCCCGCGAAATATTAACGACAGGAAATAAGATGAAAAGCGAACATAAAGTAAAAAAGAAAAACTAATCCCGCGTGACAGACAAAAACATGACTCGAGACTACAAAACCGTAAAAAAACTTGCTTTATCCCTAAAGAAATCCTTGTAATAGGAAAAACTAAAATGGAGAATAAATCTATCTTACGTATTCGGACAGATAGGCATTTTTTTTTTTTTTTTTTTTTTTTTTTTTTTTTTTTTTTTTTTTTTTTTTTTTTTTTTTTTTTTTTGGGTGGGAAATCATCAAATAACTTCTCCCGCTCTGGGCGGAGCGGGAGGGCGTGTCAGACTTTTACTGACTAAAACCCACCCGTGTTCCTTCCGTTGCCTGTGTGCCAGGGCCACGATATCCCTTTCGGACAAACTCGCAACCCCGGCAGGCATTGGTCCTGACGGACCCCGTCAGTTTGTGCTGACATCTCTTTGAGGCGCGCGTGGAACACAACGCGCCGTCGACCCGGGCCTGGTCCTTATCGGATGGCGAGCTACCCATCGCTCACCGTCCGCAGGCCCGCGCCTACGGTGGCCGGAAATCGGCTTGCGACTCCCGACGCCCGGGGCGTCTCCTGCGGCGACTAGGGGCATGAGGGCGCGAACCTTGTCTCACCCTCACGCGTTCCGCCTCCTCCTTCGCTAGCATAACTGCTTCGCAGAAGGAGGTGACGGCCTCCCATGCACTCTCGCTCCGAACCATGGCCTGAACCAGGGCCGGACGCGAGAGATCGCCGCCGCCGATCGCCTCCGTGAGGACACGGCGGTGCTCTGCCCAAGCTGGGCAGACCTCCACCGTATGCTCCACCGTGTCCTCCGGGCGATCCACACAGTGGTGACACCCGGGCGTTTCCTCCCGCTTAATCCTAAACAGGAACCTCCCGAAACATCCATGTCCGGTGAGGACCTGCGTCAGGCGGAAGGTAAGGACGCCGTGGCGCCTCTCCAGCCACTCCTCAAAGAGGGGACTTATCGCCACAATTGTGGCGTGCCCAGCGGTGGGTTGCGACAATCGCACTCTCCATGTCGCCATGAGATCCCTCCGGAGCTCCGTCCGCTGTGCCGCAATTTCTTGCGGCAGCGGAGTTATGCCCCGGAGTTTCGCCTCTTCGCGCCACACCCAAATGTGCGCGAGGACTTTCGCCTCCAGATCCCATGGCGGCAATCCGGCAAGGAGGCTCGCCGCCTCACGGGAGACCGTGCGGTATCCCCGTACCATCCTGATGGCCATGACCCTTTGGGACGCGTTCAACCGCTGCGCTGGTCGCAGCCTCAGAGAACGCGCCCACACCGGTGCCCCGTAAAGGGCCATGGACCGCACGATCCCCGCGTAGAGCCTCCGGCAGGAGGCGTTTGGACCCCCTAGATTGGGCAGGAGCCGCTTCAAAGCAGCCCCGGCCCGCTCCAGTCTGGGAGCCAAACGTCGAAAATGCTCCACGAAGTTCCACCGGCTGTCGAGGACGAGTCCCAGGTACTTCATCGTCGACTCGACGCCGATGTGAACCCCTCCCGCCGTTATCTGGGAACCCGACAGTGGCGCGTTCCGAGGACCATAAAAAAACATGGCCTCGGACTTGTGCAATGCCACCTCGAGTCCCAATTGCCGGATCCTATCGACGATTGTCGCAACCCCACGTGCCGCCAGTTCGGCCGCCGCCTGATGCGAACTCCCTTGTGCCAGGACTAGCGTGTCGTCAGCGTAGCAGACTACGCTGACGCCACTAGGGAGGTCGGCGCGCAGCACCCAGTCGTAACCGATGTCCCACAGATGCGGCCCCAGGACCGATCCCTGTGGGACACCGCACGACATCTCTCGCCGGTTCCACTCTCCGTGGTGACCGGGGTAAATGACGGCCCTGTCCGTCAAATAGGCCTCGACCACACGACAGAGGTAGGTCGGCATCCGGTGATACCGAAGTGCCTCCCTAATGCAACTCCAGGGCAGGGTATTGAAGGCATTGGCGATGTCAAGAGACACCGCCAAGACGACCCCACCCCGGGCAACAGCATCCCCCGTCGTGAGGGCTCGAACGCGCATGATGGCATCCACCGTAGAGCGCCCCTTACGGAAACCAAACTGGCTCTCCGCCAAATCCGGCCCCACCCGCACCAGCCGCCCGACAAGGCGGTCTGCAATTACTCTTTCAAAGAGCTTGCCCACCTCGTCGAGCAGCACGATGGGCCGGTAAGCGGACGGAGAGTCCGCCGGGCGCCCTGGTTTCTTTATGAGGACCAGTTTCCCCGTCTTCCAACGAAGTGGAAACTGGCCCCTCTCCAAGCATGCGCTTAGGAGCCCCCTTAGTCGAGGCCCGAGAGCCTCTAAAGCCAGAACCCAGGCTTTTCCAGGCAAGCCATCGGGTCCTGGGGCGGTATTCTTGGCATTCAGCCTACGTACCGCCACTCTCAGATCTACCTCGGTCACCTCTGGAGCATCGTCGTCGTCGGTGTGGTCCGCATCTGGCACCGCAGGAGGCGGAGCCATGGGCGGGGGAGTATGTTCCCCTCGCGAAGGGAACAGAGCGCTCACCACGTCCTCCACGAGCTGGGGCCGGAGACTCTGCGTCAGCGGGGGAGCCCATGGGCGGAGTTTATCTCGCACCCATTTGTAGGGGCGTCCCCACGGGTCTCTGTTGAGAGTCTCCAGCGTCTCCTCGCGGGCCAGTCCTCTGGCCCGCTGGATCTCTGCTCGGAGGGCAGTCTTCGCTGCTCTGTACCCCTCGTATAGCTCCGCCTGAATGGCTTCCGTATCCGGAGGGCGGACACGGAGCCTGCGGTGCCTGGAGTACCGGTGGCGCGCAGCAACGCACGCCTCGCGTAAAGCGGTCAGCTCACGCGACCACCAGTACACCTGGCGCCGGGCACGTCCGGGCTGGACCCGGGGCATTGCCACGTCACATATTTCGGACATGGCCTCCCGGAACCACTCCGCCTCGTCATTGATGTCGGCAGGCCTGTCCGGTGATGACACCCAGGCCTGCACGATCGTGGCTTCCAGGAGAAGCTCCCGGTCCAGCTGCTTCAGCGCCCACCGCGGACCACTCGGGGTCTGTCGGACCGGCGCGCCCGAGGTCTGGGCGGAGACGTCAAACCGGATGTACCGGTGATCGGAATAGGTCTCCACCCCCTCCATGACGCGCCAGTCGATGACACGCGGTGACAGAGCGGGGCTGGCGAACGAGATGTCCACCACTGATTCACCCCGCATCCGCACACACGTGGGGACAGAACCCCGGTTTAGGACGACCAGGCCTGTCTCCAGAGCCCAGTCCTCCACCATCCTGCCCCGTGTGTCCGTATACCGGGAACCCCAAGCCACGTTCTTGGCATTGAAGTCCCCGAGGACGATCACTGGGAGGGGATGGTAGCCGACGACGACGATTCTTAACTCCCCAAGGGAGTTGTGGAACTCGGCGAGAGTTCGGTTCGGGGAGAAGTATACTCCCACCACGACAATCTCCCCGAACCGTGCTGCCACGCAACCCCCTCCCTTCTTGACGGCCTCAAGGGACGGGGTACCGGCGGCGGCCGATGAAATAATGGTCACTGAGCCGCTCAGGTCCTCCACCCAGTCATCCCTGGGCGGGACAAAGTACGGCTCAGCGACCACGGCGATGTTAATCGTCCACTGCGCCATGCTCTGGAGCAAGAGATCCTGAGCGGCGGCGCAGTGGTTGATGTTCGCCTGGAGGAGGCGTAATGGGGCCATTTATTGGCACTCCATTTCAGCCCCCTCCTGGGCCCCCTGTGAAGGCCCTGCCGCGGTGGTAGCGGCGGCAGCGACGACGGTGGTGGCGGCAACGGCGGCGGCGATAGTGGCGGCTGCGGCGGTGACGGCGGTGGCGGAGGGCTTGCCTCTGCCCCTGGGTTTGGGGGGGGGAGCGCAGGCCTTGCCCCCAGCCCGGTGATCGGCCGGCTTGCCAGCCGCCGCACAAGCAAAACAGTGCGGCGTGGCATTACAAGATCCGGCCTTGTGACCGGGCTGACCACAGCGGAAACAGTGATCGCTGCGGTCCACCTCCGAGGTGCAACATGCTCCCACGTGGTTACCCACCCGGCAGCGGAAGCACCTCAGAGGTCTGGGCTCCAGCAGTTTAACCTGCGCGGATACCCAGCCCACCCGGAGCCTTCGGCCCTCCCCGGCTATCTTTTGGGCCGCCGACACGGGGCAGCTCACCGTAACGGTTTGCATACCCGTGTTATCAGGACGGATGGTGCCCGCCCTCACCTGCTCGGCAGAGCACCCTCCAGTCCTAGCCACGGCGGCCACAACTTCTTCCGCCGTCACGCAGTCATCCAGGCCCAAAATGCGCATGTCAGCGCACTTAGTAGGCCTGGACACCCGGGCCTCTTCCGCGTTTAAGGACGCCCTGAGCCTTTCGGCAAGGGCGTCAGCGGTAGGGCCGCTGGCCACCCCGGGGATCTCCAGCATCCGGGCCCCCGTCGCAGTGACCTTCATTCGGAAGCCATCGGCGACGCCGATCTCCTCCAGGTTCACTGCCGCCCACGCCTTAGCGAGCACCTCACGGTAGGTCACGCCCTTCTTCTCCGCTTCCGGCTGTAGTGTGATCACTACAGCTGCGGACTTTGGGGCGCGGAGCCTAGCCGCGGCGCTTCGCTTCTTGCGCCGTTGCCGCCTCTCTTTTTTATTGGCCGCCCTTTTGGCCTTAGCCGCCTTCTTTTTCTCCCCGGCTACTTGCCATTCGGCGTCGGCCGGAGAGGAATTAGAAGGCTGGGGGGGGGGCGACCGTCCTGCCGCAGTGGCTGGGGCCCTTGCCTTCTGAGTAGCCACCTGTGCAGCCATCCCGTCCTTCTTGGGCTTAGGCTGCGCCAATCTGGCCGATTTGGCCAGAGGCGTGGGCTTGGCTGCAGGCTTGGCCGCAGGCTTAGCCGCAGGTTTGGCCGCAGGCTTGGCCGCGGCAGCCACGGTGGCCGCAAAGGTGGCCGGTCTGCTCGCCGCTAGCGGGGGGCGCAAGACAATGCCCTCAAGTACGGAGAACCGGCTGTTGAAGGCAGCCAGCTCCTGCCGCACCAGGGACAAAACCCGGTCCTCCGCCGGCAAGGGCACACCCTGCCCTTGCTGCACCGCTCCATGCGGCACCTCCGGAGGGCCAGCTTTTCGAAGCCGGGCCAGGTCCGCTCGGAGCTCCTCGTTCTCCTTTCGGAGAAGCTCCATAGCGGCTGTCAGGCGGCCGACCTCCGCCCGCATCTCGGACATTTCGTCCGACGTAAGCCCGGCCTGAAGGGCCCTCGCTGCCGCCATAATGGAGGCCGTAGCAGCGGGTACGACCTTGTCTTTGGAGGCTTGTATCCTCTTCAAGGCCACACCCCTGATCGCTGCTACCACGACCTGCTCAAAGCTGCTGGCGACTCGCTCCGCCTTGGAGCCGCCAGCGGCGTCCGGCTCACCACCTGAGGTGTCAGAGGGCCCCTCCATTGGCAGCCTCTCGGCTCCCTGGGCCGGCTCGGCTGGGCTAGCTCGCCTGGGCTCGCTGGCTCGCTGGCTGGCATCCTGGGTGGTGAGCCCTCTGCCCCCACCCCGTCCTTGGACCCCGCCCCGCCGGCCAATTTTCCTCCGGCCCGAGTTCAGGCCACCATCAGAGGACGACCCCTGGCCGTCCCCTGGCTTGGAGCGCTTCTTTTTGAGGAACTTTGCAGCCCCCACCTCCACGAGCTCCGGGCTCTTAAAAGAGCCCTTCGCGCCAGATGCATCGTCGGACTCCGACCCTGCATCACTCCCTTCCTCTACGGCAACCGGAGTAGCCGGGCGCACAAATTGTGCTCGCGCCTTTGGCACTCTTTGTGCGTTTTGTTTCGGTGCCGAGGACGTACTGGGAATAGAACCCAGCGACTCCTCAACACCGGTAGGTGAGCCACCCTGGCTCAATGCGTCCCCGAAGGACGGGTAAAAATCCGAATTGGATATTGGGCGTTCATTGTCCCCCCCAGAATACGAGGGACTGACCGAGCTCTGCTCGGTGAGGGATTCTCCTACTGCGGAGCAGCAGGTACCCTCCTGGGGTAGTTTGTTTTTATGACTCGCTTCCATATTTTTGCTGAACACAGCTTTGCCTTTTTTATGGGGTGGGGTCCCCAGACCACTCCTTCACCTCAGTCATGTCTGATGAGCAGACACGTACTAGAGGTGAACCACTCTTCCCACTCTCCAACGATGAGGAGAGAAACGCGCGCCGTCCAGAACACCAACAACTGTTGAAGTCCTCAGACGGCGCGCCCCTCGCGGAAGTCAGATGACATTGACTCCGCCCCATGTCTCTCTTAGTCAGGTCTCTCACTTGAGGCCTTCCGGCATGAGTGGCTCTACCGGCAAAGCCCCCAAGATCATTGAGACACGCAAGCCCCACCACGACGACAACGTGGAGACACACTCGGTGGGGCGGACAGATAGGCGTAACGTGCCTCTATCGTGGACAAATCTAAATGACACAATAAAAAAAAACTCTTCATGCCATTGTTCTAGAATAATAAGAGTGACTCCGGTTCGAATACCAAACGATCATAACTTACCGGAATAGGCGCCCTTAGTATCTGTTATGAGTCCAGCACAAAAATAATAATACTTACTTATTATAATTTTTCCTCCAACAAGTCCTATATTTCTCTTCAAAAACTTTGTTTTGAGTACTTTATGAAAGTAAATGAGAATAACAAGGGGTAACAAGCTAAAAGGACGTTGGGTAATGAAAATATCAGAAAAACAAGTGTCATTAACGGACGAGTTTTATCTCGGAGAAAAAGTTTGTGACAAATTAAGAAAGAAGTGGGTAGCTCAAGTTTGGGGCTAATGGAAAATACGTTTTGCTTCGCGATAAAAAGTTCAGAGGCAGAAGTTCTGTTGGACGTGCTCCGATTCGACAGGAAGCATCGGACTTGAACGATTTATAGAGTACGAACCAAAGTACCGAATTTGTGAGAGTTCAATAACTTGCGAACATTCGGACGAATGGGGGGAAATGTGGTGAGCATTGTTAATGTTGGTCGGTTGCTTATTTAGGACCGGGTCCAACTGCTCAACTAGTTGAGCAATCCAGTTGAGCAGTGGGGAAGAAGTGGGTCTGTAACGTCTAGTGACGTAATGTATGATAAGCGATGATGTCAGATGTTGGTTTGGTTGATGGAACATCGCACTGCGGTCTTGGCTCTCGAGTGTCAAGATTTTATTTAAGTAGGTAGTAATACTGCAGGTAGTCTATCTGTAGCATTGTCTCTCCTTCCCCCGTAATCCATACAAAGGTTGTCTTTAACAGATCGCTTTTAGCGATATGACCGCCCATTGTGTCACCCTATGTAAAAATTTTACATTTATATACGAATTTTGATGGTGTACATAATAAAGAGTATTTTTCTATCACTTATTTATTTAGAATGCTTAAGGACCTTGTAGTGATCTACATATATGTTCCAGGGTATTTTGAGCAATTCCTTGCTAATATCGGGTCAACTTAAAACTACTATAAATCTTTCCTCGAAAGGTTATTTTAACCTTACGTAATTCTGCCATGTTTTTTTCAGGTCAAAATAAACTATTTAAAGCAATTTGCCTTCTAAAGCCTCGTCCACTCGGTGGCAGAAACACTTCACTAAAAGTTAGCCTGCACACATCTCCTGGTATAAAATACGTTCTATTATTCCTAGAATTGTTTGAGCAAGTTTGATAACTTGAAAACGTTTGAAACAAACACAACACATTGAAGTTACACGCTCGTATGAGTTTATGTAGTTTATGCCCCGGCAATCGAGATAGAACTTCACAATATGATTTGTAGTACTAGTGAACTATGACAGAGTTATAACATAACATCATGCCTTGTTTTCCCGAAGGGTTCGGCAGAGGTTTACCTACCTATAGTAGACCTTAATTTCGCCAGTTATGTTTAACACCCATGAAATAGGGGGCAAACCTATTGCCATCAACCGGGCACAAATCCAGACTCCGGGCTGCTACTGTGAAATTCCAGATAGAAAAACCCAATAACACTTTGCCCGATCTGGGAATCTAACCCAGATCTCATGCTCAGCAGCAGTACCTGTGACCACTAGACCGACGAGGCAGTCTCTTATGAGTTTATGTACAATCGAGATGGAACTTCAGAATATCATTCGTAGTGCTAGTTTATAATGACAGCGTTATTGTGAATGGTTATTGTTTTGTTACAATTGAATCTTCATTCTTAATTGGTGATGCAATGGTTTCATGTAAAGTCATACAAAGTAAAAAAAAACAGGCCAAGTGCATATTGGACAACGCACAATGGTGGGTTCCGTAGTTGGGATGAATTTATCCCAAAACAAACTTAACATTGTTGTTCAAAATCATGTTTTCCCTTATATCGATATAATCTACGGTCAATTTTCCAACTGAAAATCTAAGTTTGTAATTGCAATTTTCTTTCGTGATAAAACTACAAATTAACAATTTTAGGATTTTTTCCTATACTTGTGCTGTGAGTCTTGCTTCTTGCCAAATTTCATGATTCTAGGTCAATGGGAAGTACTCTATAGGTTTTGATTAATTTGCGAGTATCAAAATATGTCGAATAAATCGCAGTATTTTTTTATTGCGTTGAAGCTTGATTTTTTTAGAGCTCCAAGGGACCGTATACTTACGTATTTGATATTAATTTCAACTTGACACTTCCACGCGTTCTTAATAAAAAGGCTCTTGACAGACTGACAGGCAGACAGGCAGACGGACAACGAAGTGATCCTATACGGCTTCCGCTTTTTCTAAAAAGAAGCCTCTACTGAAATATAAGTTATATTTCATTAGAGGCTTCTTTTTAGGGAATTTTTTTATCCTGAAAGCTATATTACAAAATTCAACGTCTCTCTATAATGTTCGCCCTTGGGTGCGTTTTTTCCTAGAAAATAAAATATCCGAATGATAAAGATACACATATACACATTTTGTATGCTGTAAGATGAGTAGCTTACAATACAAAGATAACTAAATATACATGGAATGTTTAAATTTATTTAATTAGCTGGCTAGGTTTATGTTTATAATATTTTCTTACGTAAGGTATCATAGATACCATCCGTTATTGCATTAAATATTGTTGTAGAAAGTCTAAATAATTGAAAAACCTTACCAACCAACACATACTAAAAGCTCTCGTCAATAAACCCACTCAAGACCAATAAATTGACACATTAAAACGAAACAGCTTAGCATAGGTTTCTATTTAACGACTGCAGGTCATTACAAGTCCCGTCGGGTCAAATTAGTTAGGTTATCAGAAAACCGTCTCATGTGCCCACTCGTAACTCTTGTTAATGCCTTTATTGGTCGTAATATACGGTCCAGACTTTCAGACTATTAAAGGAATGGCAAAAGGATTCGTTTTATTGCCCGCACCCCATTATAATCAGGCACGTAGTATATTGTGGGGAGAAAATCGATGTAATATATTATATTTCTTTGATAAAAAAACGTTAGAGGGTTACTATCTTTTCATATAAGCTAAAGTTCTAATGTTGCATATCGTCGGTCTAATTAGAATTCGTGGTATCAGAATTCGTAAGTCCATTTAAGTAAACTTTAGATACAGGAGAAACAAAAAAACTGATTGTCTAACAAGATCCGAGACATTTTTAAAATGGCGTTTTATCAATCTACACCTATTCTCCACTTAAATATAAAACGTATTTAGGGTTCCGTACCCAAACTTTTTTTTTTTTTTAATTTATTATTAGTGACATAATATACTCATGAAAATATTTTTTATGAGTTGTATTGCAATAAGTGGTTAGCTAGCGACCTCGACAATTGATTATATTATTCTTGCCTGAGCAACCGGCAGCAAGTTCGTCGTGCTCCCTTAGATGTCACTGCTTGCGGTAGCGTCGCGGGTCGGGTTGCCTCCTTCCCTCAAATATGGCGAGGGGGGTGATGGCTGATCTTTGCGTTATGCTCGTGAACGGGTGCTGCTTGTGGTGACTGGTCGTCTTGCTGACCATGGTTTTGTTATTGCTATTAATGATTAACTGTTTTTTATTTTACTTCGATGGTGCTAGTTTATCATTTGTGACTTCGAGTTACAGCTATAGCTTTATGTAAGTGGGCACGCCCATTATGCCTGGAGGCTTTATATTTAAGTACGATCTGTTTACGTTATTTCTGCTTGAGTATAGTTTTTTGACGATTTTTATGTTTTTTTTTTTTTGTATAGTGGTGTGTGCTAGCTAACATAAGGCAAATAATATAAATATCTTTAATGTTCTGTGTTGCGTAATGCAAATTATTTTACATTTTATTGTATAGATTCAATTCAAGTTTTATATCTGAACAGACAGCTGTGCTGCTGGGGAGTTTGTTGCGCCACTTCTTCTTCCCAGCTAAAGCACTAGGAAGTGGTGAAGGGTGGGCGTTTTTGGGGGACTGTCTTATGTAATTTTGACGTACGAAAAGTGCTGATTCTCAGCCTAGTTTGAATAAATGACTTTTGATTTTGATTTTGAAACGGTAAAACGGGGACCCTATTACTAATGCTCCGATGTCTGTCTGTCTGTCTGTCCGTCTGTCACCAGGCTGTATCTCATGAACTGTGATAGCTAGACAGTTGAAAATTTCACAGATGATATATTATATTTCTGTTGCCGCTGTAACAACAAATACTAAAAAAACACAATAAAATACATATTTAAGGGGGCTTCCATACAACAAACGTGAATTTTTTGCTCGTTTTACCTCGGTATTCAAAGCGGCAACAGGTAGACGCTTGAAATATTCACAGAATATTTAGTTATATATTCACTTTAAAAATAAATAATTAAATTAAAATAAAACAAATAGGTATTTAAGCAGGGCTCCCATACAACAAACGTGATTTTTTTTGCCGTTTTTATAGATAATGGTACGGAACCCTTCGTGCGCGAGTCCGACTCGCACTTGGCCGGTTTTTTTAATAACCTCTCGATACTTGTAACATTGGTCGTAGGTTCGTTGCGTTTTCGTAAAATCTCATAGCACCATTCGTAGACGCGTAGCGTTAACCATTGTAAGATGTTATAGGAAGATTATAATAACTACTTAAGGTAGTCATTATTCTAATTTGCAACTTCTCTTTACTCGATATTGTTGACGAAATTAGTCGGTAACACGGATCTATTAACAAAACATCTTACGTAACTACAGATACGGTACCTATTCTATCACAAATAGATTACTAATAACAGATAAGATCTGCCTACATAACCAAATATAAACCTCCAAAAAACGTCGCGTCATAAAAATACGTAACTACATACAAACCTACTTCACAATATCAGCGTTATTACATAAAAACAGCTCCGTCCCCAAAATGGGTGGTCAAACACAAACCCTTTGCAGGACCTCTTAATTTGGCTGATATAAGAGCTTGGGGAGCTCACATAGGCATAATAAATTCGCTGTACGTGATTGTACCGAAGCAATCTATAATGCGACCAAATAGAAATGCTCTTATCGTGATGTCACAAGCGTAATTTATTCCTGGGGGTATATAAAAGCTAGATATTGTCACGCAAGCACGATTTGGGGGTCGATATTAGTAGGTGAGTGTGAATTGGTTAAAAACAATGGCTTTGTTATACTGTGATTAAATTAAGGTTTGGACCAATTGGAATATTTGCATTTTTAGAATTATTACGGAGTTACGTGTTTCCTACAGTATCTATTAACATTATTTTGTTTTCAGTTTCATTAAAATGATTTTAGTGATACATCGTAGTGCAATGTTTTAATCAGTGTTGGTACAAGAAGGAAAGAATAACTAGTGATATTAAAACTTTCCAAGAGTTTGCATGACCCTTAAGGGTCGGCTAATCGCCATTAACGTTGGCCATAATAGTTGGCGGCGCCACCGTTCGGTTTGATACGGAATATTTATTTTTAGTAACAAAAACATGAATATTTGAAAAAAAATCACAGACATAATTATAGATAATAAAATAGTCTGTTCATACAAAAAAAATCATGAATATATATCTTAAATAAATTAATTTTTAATATAGGGCCACTTTTGAAGAGCAAATTACAAATAAAAAAAAAAAGTTTTTCTATTCGTACCATGTAATATATCAAATGAAAGGGCTAAAGTTAGGATTTCAGATATATTTTTTAATCATTTTAAAATAAATACTTTTAAAGTTATTTAAGAAAATCGATGAAAATTTACCATTTTTCCCACCTCATCTCCGAAACTACTAAATCTTAAAATTTTGAGGAAAAATGAGAAAATAGTTCTATACATAGAGATAACATGGAAACCTATAAAAAGTCTGTGGTCTTAAAATAACATGGTAAATCATTCAATATTGTGCGTACAAACTTACATACGTTGTATACGTATGAGGCAACATGTCTTTCAACTACAATGTTAAGTTTGTTCTTGGGATAAATTCATCCCAACTGCGGTACCCGTCATTATGCGTGGTTCGACACGCACTTGGCTGGTTTTTTAGTACTTATGCAGATTGGTTGATGATTTTATTGGGACACAGTGGGTTGTTTTTGGACAAAAACTAACAACTATTTGCTTAAATAAACCATGTCACTTTCAAATTGCTCAAAAACTGTTCTACAAAATGTGGTGTACGTGGAAAAATTCTGAAGAGAAATCGTTAGAGGTGTGAAGCGATTAGTATTTCGCTTTGAGTAGACTCTGTGGCCATGATTCACGCAAGCTAAATGTCCGGTCACTACGTTATGGCAACTTGAAATCTGTGAAACAGGTGCATACGTGATGCTGGGAAAAAGATTGGATTCATTTACACCTGGGGCCTTACTCCCGAAAACAATTCGAGTTTGATTTTGTTTTCGATTCGAACTCGTTTCTGATCTGAACTCGATTTAAAACCTTACTCCCGAACCAAATCGAATCGTAAACCAAGATCGACATAGGTTCGAGTATTATCAGCGTCGTTATGCCTGTCATTGTCTATATCCTATCATTCATGGATTACGTCATTGTCAAGTGTCTTATGTCTGTGGTTAGAATCTTTTATGTGGTCGAATTTATTTACTTCTGTATCACTTTCTCACGTAAAAAACGATACCCTAGTGCTTTATTTTAACTTAACAAATAAAACCCTATGAAAAAACATCAACCAATCTGCCTATTCTTTTTCCAACTATGTTGTGCTCGGCTTCTAGTCTAACCGGATGCAGCTGAATACCAGTATTTTACAAGGAGCGACTGCCTACTTGAGAGCACTGGTGGCCCAGTGGTAACGACAGCGACTTACGAGTTGTAGGTCGTAGGTTCGAACCCTGACAGGTGCTTTACTTTGTATAAATTATTTCATCACCACTGCTCTCAAAACGGCGAAGGAAAACATCGTGAGGACACCGGTGGCATGTCCTAGAACCAAAAATTCGAAAACATGTCAAAACTACCAACCCGCACTGGGCCCGCGTGGTGGATTACGTCCTACTCCCTCTCACACAGAGGAGGCCTGTGCCCCAGCAGTGAGAACATTATAGGCTGATTATGTTGACTGCCTATCTGACCTCCTCAACCCAGTGACTGGGTAATACGATACCCCTTGGTAAGACTGGTTGTCAGACTTTCGGGCTTCTCGCCTTGCATTTAATGGAAATGTCACTTCGTCTGGTTAATTTCTTCATGTATGGTGTTAAATCTTCTACCAACACATTAAACAACTCCTTCGAGAAACTATAACTTCTTCGAAATTCTTCCGAATCCATTTCTATAGCCCCGGGTATTATATCGATTCATATTTCTTTTCGCACGAAGATCCATACAATGTTTTCTCAAGAACATTGAAAAACAAAGTAAGCCATAATAGAGAGTAAGCCATAAAAGTGAGCCATAATAATAAAGATTTTGAAGAAATAAAGCAGTAAAGAACACAAAAAAATCTCACTCGATCTTCATAAAGTAGCTTCTTTGCTATCGAGTTATTTGACGTTTAGTTTTGATTCAACTACTCGATACATAACTGTCAGATGGCGTGTGGAGTACGAACTTTTCGATTCTAACGAATCTTTCGATCGAAATTAGTGTCGTTTTGAACCACCGCACGATCGTGCGCTAGTGTCGTTTTCAAGAGTATGGATCGTCATTTATTTCGAATCTAATTCGATTGATTCAGTACTCGATGCTGTCGGGAGTAAGGCCCCTGGATGTGTGGCAACTTTAAAATTTAAAAGGTGTAAGAGAAAATTCTGTTTAATTTTATTTTTATGCCTTGTTCTTTAAGCCAATCTCGTACTTTGGTAAGCAATGGCTCCTATTGACACTTGCAATATCAGAGGCACTGAGGCGTTTCCTGTCGGGGAGGTGTCGAATTTATGAGCGAATCCTGCCCGCGATCAAAGGTAGTTGAAGGAACACACTGTATTTTTAGTCTGTGAAACTCTGTCTGACCCCTCCGTCTGCTATCCATGAAGATTTCTATACAAATAAGAGGACATTTGCAATTTCGATCTTCCTTATCAAAATAATCTAAAGGTTATTAATTATATTTATTTACTAGGTACTTACTGTAGAAAGTACTCTAAACTAGCCTCCTCATAGCACATACTATATATACCCGATTTTAAAGTTACCTCCACATCGTCCAACCTCGTTCGCAGTCGGCACTCGTCCCGCATGCACCGCACTTGCGACGTCCAATCGTCGGTACATCACTATGCATTACGTCACGACGTCAAATGACGTAATTATGCCGACACGCATGCTTCGCGTGCGGGATTTGCATCGTAGTGCTGACTATGAATAGTGGCGGGGTAGTTTTATGCATCGCTTTGTGATGTATGTTTGAGGATTATGATTTGATGGTGTTTTCAGAAACAACAGTTTGTGATTAAATGATTGACAGACTTAGAAATGACATACAGTCTTATGGGTAGCATAAATAACCTTAAACTTTATAGAATTTACCACTAATAAATGGTTTTTTGGAGCTTATAGAAAGAAAGAAAGAAAATACGTTTATTTGCGGAGACACGAAAGAACAAGTTGAGGGAAAATATGCGTCACATTCACGTAAAACGGCCATCGCTTAGCATAATGCTGTGACCCTATGCGAGACAGAGCCCCAGAGCTGGTTTTCAGCGACAGCCGGCGCTGACGTGATGACGTCAACCGGTGCAGCATAAAATGAGATAAAAATCAACAAAATAAGAAATAAAATAAATACAATACTTCGTTATTTATGTTTATATAAATATAATATCTAGAATGGCAACATTCAGTAACGTCGGCAACGACTCAAGCGCCGCGCGCCGCCGGCATTTTACAAAATCTGTGTGTGCAGCTGTCAGCTTTCATAAAGAATTTGACGTTTTTACGTAATAGGTACATCTGAGAGAGGGTTACGCTTCACTCCTGAATGGGTCAAGCACGAGCTAATCTTTTATAAAACTTCAATCAATCAACCGACGTTGCTATCTGAAGTTAGGTTGTATTATGAAGTTTGGAATGATTTCTTATAGTCTGTGCTATGCGTATATTGCCTCGCTACGAGCAGTTGTTATTAACTACGCCAGCCGTAGCACCGCTACGTGGATATTGCAAAAATGCTACGCACTGTGCTACGCTATTATTTTTGTATTCTACACTCAGGGCCAGTTTCTCGACAGAAAATTATCGTAAAATGAATGTGACGAATTGTCAAGCGCGCGAAAACTTTCAACAATTGGCTGCTAAATGATAAATCATTCAACCAATCACAGCAATTTACGCGTACTTGACAACTGGCCCTTAGTTAACCTACGTAGGTTAACTAAGGGCCTATCTTATGTGTTAAAGTTTAATCATACATATGATTAAATACTAACACACAGGTTTGAATTCATCCGGGGATAATAACACCGCCAGCCTAATATTAAACAGCTTTGTTTGGTAATATTATATCAATTAGTGATTCATACCAATTAAATTAGCTTAAACATACAACAATTCAATCACCGGCTAATCAACTGCTTATAATGCCAGGTCACCAAATCCCATGGCGATTAATATGAACCGAACAATGTGCAACTAACATCCATTTATCAAACATACCCATTAATTATTATTTTATTGATAAAGTTTTGTCGACTATTCTTATTAATTTTGAAATAGATTTAAGTTGCCAATGTCTAGTCGACTTTAATTAATAGTGAGATATTGATTGTTTTGTTTGAGATTTCTTAAGTAGTCTGATGATACAAAATAGAAAGGTACAGAAGGTTAATGATAAATGATTTTTATTTCTGTAAGTAGGTTTGTACAAACCCAAAAAAAACTAGATGAGGTCGGCGTTTCGTATCCAACTACTCTGAGAAGAAAGGCCGAAACAAACTCAGAGGTCACAGTCTTAAAGTCCAGACATAATCTTGGTCGGATCATGTGAAGACCATCTAGATTGGTGCCTGAAATGATCTTTTGACGAAAGACCCATACAGATTGAGGGGACCTGTCCAGTCAGTGCACGCATTTGTCAGTAGTCGTGCAGCTCAACTAAGAACTTAAGGAGCTCAACGATTCAACGAACAATACCAAAGAAAAATGTACAATAACCCCATAGTCTTCACATTTACAATACTTAAAACAATATAATACTTAACAAAGTAAATATTCATGTCATTGTATATATAAAATTAATCAATGTCAATGTGTATATAAAATACGGATATAATCTTGGTCAGATCATTTGAGAACTATGTAGATTGGTGTCTCACATGGTCTTTTGACGAAAGAACCACACAGATTTGAGTGGACCTGTCCAGTCAGTGCACGCATTTGACAGTTATCGTGCAGCTCAACCCAAAACTTAAGGATCTCAACGATTCGACGAACAATACCAAAGGTAGTTGGTTAGGCCGCATAAAATACTCAAACTGCCAGAACTGCATTAATTTTTTTTTTTGATTGAGAATAAAAATAAAAAAACAATGCACATAGTCCTCACATTCATAATAATATAATACTTTACAAAGTAAATATTCATGTCATAGTTTAGCTATTTAAAATGTTATAAATAAAAAGAAAAATATAAATAGTTGGCAAAAAAAATCAAATCAAGATTCACTGTAAATTGGAGCGTTTCAATCCCAAGCCTTTTTGTCCTCAATATAGTCTTTAACAGTATAAAATGCTTTCTGGTACAGTTTCGCGTTATAAAACATTTTAATTCATTAGGGCTTAAAGGCTCTTACAAACAGACGCGATATCGCGGGCGCGACATGCACCGACAAAGGAATTGTCTTTGTCGGTGCCTGTCGCGCCCGCGATATCGCGTGAGTGTGTAAGAGCCTTAATTCTTGAATATGGCTAGGAAGTTTATTATAAAAACGTATACACTGGCATCTAAACGAGCCACCTATTTTTTTAAGCCTGGTTTTATGAACCACAAGTGCTTGTTCTAGTATTTACATTATGGATATCACTGTATTTTTAAACAGATTATTTTTTTTATGTGCATACAATAGATTTTCATAAATATACTGAGAAGCTACAGTAATACTATAAAATTGTCTGAATGTCGACGGCATTTCCCCACAACAGAATACCGTACGACATTACACTATGAAAATAACTAAAGTATACTAAGCGGGCTGTCTCTAAATCAGTTAAATCACGATTTTTTCTAACGGCGTATGCTGCAGAGCTAAGCTTTTTCGGCAATTTATCTATATGGGGGCCCCATTGAAGCTTGGCATCCAAAGTTATGCCTAAGAACACTGTAGTATCTTCGGGTTTCAACTCTTCACCCTTTATGAGCACACTAGTTTTTACTTGTCTAACATGAGGTATTGTAAACCTAATACATTTAGTTTTTGTTTCTCGTTGGCTCGGTTGGCTTTATACAACCAGCAAAAACGCACGCACACATAGGTCACACGCGTATACGTACAGCGAGTGCAAGCGCACTCACGTCTGGCATTTGTTTGAGATCGCCGTACGTAAGTAGGTACGCGTCTATACGTGCGTTCGCCAGTTTTCACTCGTTGTATGGAGCCGGCTGTACCTATCTATTCTTTGCTGAAGGTTTTGAAGTCAAGTTTTTCAAAAGATATGGAACAAAATTGTTCTTTAATTAAAAGTCTGTGATCGTATTCGCAGCCGGCGGTTTCAATTTATGAAAGTGAACTTAAGACCTAGTTATAACTGGGAGTTCTCAAACTTGAGATAATTTGTATCTTCATGTTTGTACGTTTAAGTAAAGTTTTTGTAAGGCTGTGCTACTGTTTTTATTCTTTGCGATGTTATTATTTTTATCAAAAGGAAACAAATAATAAGAAATTGTAACGTAAATTCGTTTAATTTTTTACTCAAAGATCTGAATAACGCTGAACTAAAACTACATAATACCTATTTTTAACCTCACCACCACCAAAAAATTATAAAAAAGAAACAAAATGAACATTTAAGTGAATTCAAAGGCGTTTTTTTTTGCCAATTTTTTTGCCGAAATTATCAAGTATTGTGCCATAGTGTCATAGTTACGTGCTAACCCTCTCAACGTCAGCTGTTACAAACACCACTAAACATAACAGGACAAACTTCTCACATCGACTCCTGAGCCGTGAAACTTCGCCACTTCATAGTTTTCACATAAAAATGACTTCGCACTTGTGTTACTATAGCATAGTAAGAAACTTGTAAGTGTTATTATGTCAGTATGAAAGTGGCTGTCATACTTGTGAGGGAAGATTCTTACAAAGATGCAAGACCAAGCCTTCTTCTAGTACAAGAAATGAGAAGATTTAACCAAGCATGCTAATTTTGTGATGGCTATTTCTGACCATTGCAACCAAGGTATCTTCTTAGCGTAAGACAGTGGTCACTTTTAGATGATGAAGATAGAAAAAACATAATATTTTTAGATTTATGAATCATTTATGCAGCTATACACAGCTAACATTGTTCAAGAGAACAGTATCTTGGTTTGGTCATGTTGAGAGGATGAGTGAAAGGCGATTAGCAAAAGGTATTTATAAAGCAGAGGTGAGTGGAAACGCCGGGACGGGACGCCCTAGGAGGACATAATATAGTGACCTAATTGGTGATGCTCTTCAGAAAAGTCAGGTGCGTAGTACTCGCAATCGGCGTACTTGTATGGCCAGATGTATGAACGTAGGCAAAGCAAAAAGAGTACCTATGTAAGGAGCGTAGCAGGTGGCGTTCTATAGTGTCTGCCTACCGCCATGGGAAGAAGGCGTGATTTTATGTATGTGTATGTAGAACAGTATCTGTTGTTGTTTATTGGAAGAAAAGACATGTTGCGGCGAGCCCAAATAAATTGGGATAAGGGCCGGATAATGATTAGAATCTGTTGCTGCAGCTACCATCTAACTGGATAGATTTGAGAATAAAATCTGCAAATAAAATATTTATTCATTTACACACAGTTATGGAATTATAGAAGTATGAGGAACAGGGTATATAGTTCACTTATCCTCCATAGAAAAGGGGGGATCCCCCGATCAGATGGGTCATCAACCGTCATCAACTGCCCGACGGTTGATGTCAGGATGTTGTAAATGCTAGTCATGCGGTAAAATTTGCTTGCGCGATGCAGGATTTGTGTGACGTCAGCTCTTTGTTGCCACAGAATAATTACAGACTACTCAAGGCGAATGCAAAAAATAACCAATAATTAAGACAACATTTTATTAACTATAAACGAACTAACTAAATACCTAATACAACAAATTAAACCACGTACACGGTACATAAACAATGTCACTACAGGCTAAGGACTACTATTAATTCTGCCAATGGGCTGCAATAAATAAATCCGTGGGTACTTTATGGGACGCCCCGTCGATGACAAGCGAGCTTACTATTAGTTTGTCATATTGTATTGTTAGACAAAACGCTTCGTAAGCTGACAATATTTCCGATACGGATTTATAGGTACAGTCAGCATAAAAGTTGGCTTACATTTTGGAATATCAAAATTAATTCGCTATTCTAATCAAACTCAAAGCATTTATTTCAATTACACCATTTACTTTTGAATAGTCAAAGAATCGGTGAGGTAGTTTGCCCATTCCAAAACGTAATACTTTATGGAGAAGAACAGGCAAGAAACTCCAAGGACACTCTTTTAAATCAAGATATTTCAAAATCCTGGGTACATTATTCTGGGTAATTGTCACAGTTTGCTGTCGTAATATGAATGATGTACGGTACTGAGTATTCCGTCGTCGATCTACCTATCGATTGATTTATAATTTATATCTGAAACAAGTAGGTACAAAGTTGATGGAGAAACTTCAAAGAACCTTTCCTTTAAGTAATCTTTACTCCATCCTATAAGGCGTAAGTGATTCCCAAAATCACGATTATAGGCTGACTCATTGATCGAAGTATCACACCAATATTATAAAGGCGAAAGTTTGTGAGTGTGTGTGTGTGTATGTTTGTTACTTCTTCACGCTCAAACGGCTGGACTAATTTTGATAAAAATTTGTATGGAGGTAGCTGACACCCTGGATTGAGACATAGACTACTTTTTATCCCGATATTCCCACGGGATCGAGACTTACGCGGGTGAAACCGCGGGGCGCAGCTAGTAGAAATTATAAAGGCGAATGTTTGGAGGGGGTATGTGTGTGTGTGTTTCTTACTTCTTCACGCTCAAACGGCTGGACCAATTTTGATTTAAAAAATACGGAGGTAGCTGACACCCTGGATTAATATGCAGGCTACTTTTTATCCCGTTATTCCCACGGGAATTACGCGGGGCACAGCTAGTGTTGTTATAAATTAGCAACCTACAGCCACAACCTTTTACGAACCAAATTCAGTACATTTTAGTACTTACGGAGAAAACATGATATTCTACTCTTACCATTAATTGAATGGCAAGTTAAAGAGAATCATCAGCGTCATTTCAGCCGAAAGACGCTGGACATAGGCCTCTCCAAGGGGGGGTTTGCCATAATCGCCACGCTACGCCCCGTTAAAGATAATAATTATCAGCAATTATTGCCACCAAGGAATTCGAGGTTAAGAAGACAATCAAGTTTGTTACAAAGGTTAGTTAGTACGCCCCTCTATAAACCACTAAATAAAATTATCTAAATTAGATATTACTCTACGTAAATGGTTTTAGATTCCGACCTCTATGTACATCTAACAAGTTATCTGTAAAACCTAGTCTGAAGTCTAAAAAATATTTGAATTCTACACGCTTTACTAATAAGTATCATGTACCAACGTATTTTACCATCCAAAGGTTGCCAGTAAAAGATTGCTTTTAGCGATAAGACCGCCCATTGTGTCACCCTATGTAAAACTACAACATTTATATCTGTATCTTTTATGGTGTACATAATAAAGAGTATTCTATTCTTTTACGTATTGTGTGATTTTCATTTGCTTATATTATTTTCGTTTGTTATTTTTTTTTTGTAAAGATCTGGTCACATGGGCCTCGAATTACGTGCGTAATACGGGACCCGAAAGCACACGTTGATTTCTTATTTATTTTATAATTTATGTGCACACAGTAAAATACAGAGCGATACGACATAATTATAATTTAAATACAAATGTACTGCTTATTTCTTAAGAAATGTTTTCCAGTAGACCTGCGAAAGGAGAAATTAAAAAGAAATGTAGACAAGTGTGTGAGAACAAGAAGAAAAAAATATGAATATGCGAAGTCTTAAACTAAGATGGTAATTATACCTATACCATATAAAACCACTACCATACCATACCCCATATCCATATCCCATATCCTACCATATACTCTACCATAACTATAATTATATAATTATAAAATATACACATGTATACGTACACGTACACAAGTCAAAAACTTACATAATAATACTTAAATATTTTTTTTTTACATAAAGCATAAACATATATGTAATACTCACAGCTGAGAGGAAAGGTAATGCTCTATTACTCGAAGTTTGAATAAGGAAACAGTTTTAAGTATGTTTTCTTTGATAATTAAGAAGTCACATGACTATTGACGCCAGCTTGAGCACCTCCATACAAGTTAGTTAACATTGTCGGCGCGAGCGAATTCCGGCCCGCATCCCGCACGTGATTCACCTCATTTTGGCCAGAGATTAATAATTGCTCAGTTCAGTGTAGGTTTGTTTATTTTTGTACATCTAATCTTTTTAATCAATGTTGACCCACAGTCTACGTCTCTCAGTCTCTCATAACTAGAAGAAGTTTTCTTCTAGTTATGAGAGAGGTCTCATATAGGTATTGTAAAATCAGTCTATAATTTTTCCACTGCTGGGACACAGGCCTCCTCTTATTTTGAGTGAGTGGGCCGTAATCCACCACGCGGGCCCAGTGTGGGTTGATAGATGTCAAATGTCTTTGAGTTTTTAGTTCTAGCACGTGCCGGTTTCCTCACGATGTTTTCCTTCACCTTTTGAGAGCAGTAGTGATTAAATAATTTACACAAAGTAAAGCGCATGTCTGGGTTTGAACCCACCACTTCCGTTACCACTGGGCCACCACTGCTCTCTCTACGTTTTATTGATTCCGGTTTGATATCGCAGTTTAAACAGATTACTTAAAAAACTGATCTGAACTATGTACTCAAAAAAGGTAGGTATTCTAGGTAAAGGAACGTCATAGTGAAAACTTATGTCAGTTTAATTTCTGTAAAGATATTTTTGATTTGAAAAGCTCACATTGACTTGTTTAGCACTCACAATATTTACGTAGAATAAAAAAATAAAAAAAACTATTTTGTGGATTAATTGCATACATACTTGATTGTATTTTATTTTAAGCATTCGAAAGACGGGACACAATATCTACCTACCTAATCATTTAATTTCGTGTCCCAGCTAATCTTGGTCTAGGATGAAGATTCAGACAATCTGCTTGTTACTATGATGGTTACGTCATAGGTAGAATAGGTTCAAAGACGAGATTGTAGTCTACAACCCCGTCTTCGGACCTAAGCGTAGGTGTGTAAATGGCCCCTAGAGGCGATAAAGTGATTACATCTAGGATATGCACAACAGTATCAATTTGCGTATTAATGACGTCACAGTCACAAGATGGCCTTCTCAGGCTGGTCATAACAAAGGCGCAATGTGTTCAGGCTTACGAGCGCATGACACGTTTGTGTTAGAAGTGTACGTAGTTATATGTCCGGTTCCTTTGTAAAGGAAGACGGATAAGCTTGCTAAGCATAGCTACCTATTTTCATATTATACTAGCAACCCGCCCCGGCTTCACACGGTTATTACGACTAGACAAATCATCAAGATTTATTTTTTATAATCTAAGTTAAGTATTAGATAATCAATACTACAAATGCTTTCGGAATGAAAATCCATTGCGTAGTTTAGAAGAACAACACGTTCACACAGACAGACACGAAAAGCGAACTTACTGGAATCACCGAAAAGGTCGGATAAGAGTGACACTGGCTGCTGACAGCCATTCTAGCAGAGCGTCGCATCGATGGTTGCGTGGCGGCTGTCTTCAGGTGACAGAAGAAGATGTCAGGGAGCTGCTGTCGTACCACGTCCACGACTAACTGCTATCCTGATGATATTGAAGCTGCTGAACCACTAATACGATGATCACTTCTGGTAAAGGCTATCCTGCGCCGTTTTATATTTTCAAATCAACAGTGAGTAGTAATTAACTGTTTCTAAACACAATTTTAATGTAAAAAAAACTCATGCTTAGCGTGCTTAGATATCTTTTCTCCTCCTCCATGGTAAAAGCCATCAAGCCAGCATGCTGCAAGCCATAAAATTTTTCTTTTCATACATAAATGAAATCCGTAACTGAAAACCTAGATGAAGAATTGCTAAACTACTACATAAATCGATCTAAAAACATCGTTTTTAAGCATCATAATAATATTCCTCCAGATCTAGTTTCGGCCATGGAGTCCAATCTTACCGAAAAGTAGCCTTCGGCGCGGGAAACACAAGCGTGTGCACAGACACAGGTGCACTCTCTCTTCCCTCACTCTCATAGTCCAATGGAACGACAACCCGACACGACCGGAGATATATCAGGCGCAGGGCCAACAACTGAACATGCTTTCCGAGTCAATCACACTCCGGGCTGTTACTAAGAAATTTGTAAAGGTAAAACCCAATAACACTTTGCTCGACCCGGGAATCTAACCCAGAATCCCACGCTCAACAGTCGCGCTTGCTACCACGAGAGCAACGGGGCAGTCCCAAGTTAGGCATCATATTAAAATGCCAAAAGGATCTCATGGCACTTGAATGACATTGACAGGGGCTGTTGGAAAATATTAGTGAAAATCGTATTGAAAAAAATAAATGGCGCAGTAAATAGTAAAATAGATATAAATATGCTTTGGATTCAAATCGCTGACTTAAAAATGATATATTACTCTACCTTCATGTTTTTAAATGGCATCGCACATTCTTTTATAACATTCTGGAGTAATAAAATGCAGCTGCCGCTAAAAGTTTTTAAGAAAATTCATGCAACCTAATTCGCCATTCTTCTCCTGATTTAACATGTTCACTAAACGCCCACAGGTGTCATAACAATAAAACTTATATTGTATCTCGTTCAGTGTCCTTGAAAGCGTTTAAAACTCGGGTTTTTCAAGGACATAGTTTTCAACATCTCTACATTTCATTGTACGTCGAATCCTCGATGCTCCCTCCAAGATCTTTACATACTTATTATTCAACCCATTCTTTTGAAATGTCAGTTATAGCGCATGTTGTGAAATTATGGGCCTTTAATAACCAGCTATCAGTCGGAGAGAAAACATCGTTTTTATCATCATAATTTCAGCCGAAAGATGTCCGCTGCTAGACATAGACCTTCCCCAAGCACCGCCACTTCGACCGGTTCTGTGCTTCCGGCATCCAGTGGATTCCTGCAGCCTTCACAAGGTCATCGGTCCACCTGCAGGAGACCTTCCATACGTCTTGCGGTACGCGGTCGCCACTCCAGAACCTTTCAGCCCCATTGGCCATCTGTTCTGCGAGCAATGTGCCCTGCCCCATGACAATTCTTCAGGCTATGTTTTCTCGTAGTCCATAAACGCTAAGCAGAGAGGCAGGTTATACTTGTAGGTACTGGTGTGTTCCTTGGGTGGCAGGATGAGTAAATGAATATACCAACAGAGAGTTCACTTGTGGTTTTATTGAATCTTCATTAGTTACACAATGACGCTTGATTATAACATACAATTAACTCCCGGCACGATAACACTGACCCGAGCAAGCCTCACGGAACGACTGGCCTTTGCCGGTGTAGCGTGTACATACTATGAGTAATGCTTACATTGCAATTGATGTCGCTGTACGGGCGCTACAATACTCTTCAGTCTTCTGTATAACATGCCGAAGCGTATGTAGGTATGTGGTCTACGGTGCTTTACGGAATCCGGCTTGTTCGGGAGGCTGGAAGTAGTCAAACCTGCACGCGAGACGGTTCGTGATGACCCCTGAAAACAGCTGTTAGACATGGCATGACATCGTTTTTAAGCTTGTTTAAATCTCTTCTATACTTTTATTTGTTTACAAGTCGTGTGCCTGATGGGATTTCCCATCGGCACGAATGACAAAATTTCATCCCTTATTTAAAACCCATAAGGGGACGAATTTTCAAAAATCCTTCTTCAGTGCTTCCTTTCACTGTATACGGAACTCTAAGGGACTTACTGTTCCGTGTGATGCCGGACGTAAAGAATAGTACCACCCAATTTCTTCCCGTGGGTGTCGTAAAACGCGAGTAATGGACTTACTAGAGAATGGGCAGCAGCGTTCCCTATGCATTTCAACATCATACTGCGACCGCCATCCCGCCTGCCAAGCGTGGCGATTATGGCAACCCCACCTCAAATTTCTGGGGAGGCCTATGTCCAGCAGTAGACGTCTTTCGGCTCAAGTGATAAATGACGATACGGAACTCTTGTACAACACTTCATGCGTCTAGAACCAGCAGTTCAGGTAGTGCGTTGGATGAATTTAATGTTTTTATTTACTCGGTTATGTTTATAACTTAATAATTAAAATACACAAGCTAACACTAAAATATATATAGTATGTACAAGTATATAATAAAAAATAAATAATAAAGGGGGAAGAGCTCATTGGGTATCATAAAATTCGTCCACATCGCTGTCAATGGGAAAAGTGCCCAAAAGCCTAGCAGCATTGCCACATTGGATGGCTATTATGTTTCTTTGTTAAGAAGATTTAGTAATAAGCAACTTTCAACGGCAAAACAAATTCACAGATTTTACCACCCATAAAAGTTACATCATTTTACTTCGTCGTTATCAGGTTATTGCATCACAGATAATAACTAGAACGAAATGTTTGTATATTAATACTGAAGCTCAAGCATAGCCACTGATTACAGGGCGGAAAAAACGAACAGTACTTACAGGGAAACTGTCTAACAATATTGACAGCTAATTTTACTCAAAACATAGTGCTTTCCTACAGTGAAATGTCGTATACTTATGAACCAAGCGTCGTTCGAAAGTGCCTTTTTATTTACTTTTAAAACTGAGGCCCATCGTCCACGAAGCTACTCAAAAGTAAGGTGCTACATACTCAAATCACCAATAAGTAGCCAGAATGTCATAGCACTAGTATATCAATGGTGGTCCATACGCTGCGCGCCTTACTAACGCATTATTAACTATATTAAATAATAAAAGTTTCATCATCTGCCAAGCCTTTTCACAACTATGTTGGGGTCGGCTTCCAGTCTAACCGGATGCCACCGGATGCTACCAGTATTTTATATGGAGCGACTGCCTAACTGACCTCCACAACCTAGTTACTAAGTAATACGATACCTCTTGGTGTACGGGTCGTCAGAAGCCCGAAAGTCTGACAACCAGTCGTCAGACTTTCGGGCTTCTAACGACCCGTCACGCCTGTCAAACATCCACGAATGGCAGCCGAGACCAACGGCTTAACGAGCTTTCGGAGGGACGGAGGGGTCTTGGTATGCAAAGATGGTCACCCATCCACTGACCAATCGCGGCAAGCGTAGCTTAACCTGATCGATCGAGTCATGTAGCTGTTATTACTTAACCACGAGCCCGTCTATCATCACACTAACATTATAAAGGCGAAAGTTTGTGAGTGTGTGTGTGTGTGTGTGTTTGTATGTTTGTTACTTCTTCACGCTTAAACGGCTAGATCAATTTTGATAAAATTTTGTATGGAGGTAGCTGACAACCTGGATTAAGACATAGGCTACTTTTTATCCCGATATGCCCACGGGATCGAGACTTACGCGGGTGAAACCGCGGGGCGCAGCTAGTCACACTAATATTATAAAGGCGAAAGTTTGTGAGTGTTTGTGTGTGTGTGTGTATGTTTGTTACGTCTCCACGCTCAAACGGCTGGACTAATTTTGATAAAATTTTGTATGGAGGTAGCTGACACCCTAAACTCAAACTCAAACTCAAAGCATTTATTTCAATTAAACCATTTACAGGCACTTTTGAATTGTCAACAAGTCGGTCAGTTACAAATATGAAGCTAGTTGCCCATTCCAAATAGTAGGTTCCTATGGAGAAGAACGGGCAAGAAACTCCACAGACACTCTTTTAAAATAAAATATTTGATACAAAGTATTGGTTACATCATTCTTATTGAAAATATACATGTGAGAACGATGCAAAACGTCAGAAGCGTCCGTGCTAAAAAAAAACAATTCAAAACTAAAATAATTAAAAATAAGCCGTGGCAGCTAAGAGATGACCAGTCCCAACTGACAGCGCCCGTTCACGAACATGACACATGGAGCAGCACCATTCAGCTCAACCGTTTTGAAGGGAGCTAAATGATCCAACACACACGCCACCATCAGCGAGACATCTGAGTGAGCATGACATACTCTCAGCTGCCAGGACATATTCAAGTCAATGAAAGACATATTACCCGGTAAATGGTAGCTCTATTGTACATAGTACTCACACCTGTGTTATGCAATTATATAATACAAAGGTGATTGAGTTTAAGCAATGAAAAGATAGTCTTACAATCTTCAGCAGCTCCAACAGTATTTTCAAATGTTAATCAATTAGTTGAGGTTGTGGAGCAGGACCAGCATTGAGCCAAGCATTTCTATCAGCGATGTAATCCCCCAGCCTATAATATGCCTGCTTGCATAGTGTGCGTTTTATACAAGATTTGAATTTCGTCTCATTCAGTTGAAGTATGTGGGGAGGAATTTTATTATAACATTTTAAACAGTTTAAACAGACCTAGATTAAGACATAGGCTATTTTTTATCCCGATATTCCCACGGGGTCGAAACTTACGCGGGTGAAACCGCAGGGCGAAGCTAGTAAATAATAAAAGTTTATTATGAATATACTGCCTCGTTGGTCTAGTGGTTGCAAGCGCTACTGCCGAGCACGAGGTCCTGGGTTCGATTCCCAGGTCGGGCCAAGTGTTATTGGGCTTTTCCACCAGGAATTTCTCAGTAGCAGCCCGGAGTCTGGATTTGTGCCCGGTTGATGGCAATAGGCTCGCCCCCTATTACATGGGACTTAAACATAACTGGCGAAACGTGTACTACAGGTACACCTCTGCCCTATCCCTTCGGGGATTACAGGCGTGATGTTATGTTTTGTGTGTGTTATTATGAATATTTTAGGTATAACTTAGCAAAAGACACGAAGATAGCTGTAAAAGTAAAATACCGTGGTGCATACATGCATACATGGAAGAACTGAGAGAACTGGGAGAACTTTCAAATCATTAAGAAAGTAATAATTACGAGAAAAAAAAATTAAGTTTGTGTGTGTGGGTGTGAGTGTGTGTGAGTGTAAGATGTGCATTAGTCTATTATGAGAGAACGCTAGCATGTGAATTTATTTACGATAGCTGCTCAGTTGCATAATAGGACATGGATTTAAGCCGGTCTGTCAATTATTTTCTCAGTAAATTCCTTGTTAAATTTGAGTTAATTTTGATTCTCATATTTATATTGCTTTACAGTTTAGAGGTAATGTGGTTGAAGTGGCGACTTACCAACGCAAATCTGCAGAGCTCAGTCTTGCAGATTCTGTAAGAGCCTAATTTTTTGTAAGTTAATGAGGGTCGCAAAGCAAAATGTGGTGTTTCTTAAGCTCTGTTTGTTCACATTCACAAACTGAATATAATTCAGTGGTCGGTAATTGAAAACTAGTTTGTGATTGACTGTAGTAGGTACTTTCCATCCATTTAGCGTATATATTTCCCCTTGTTTGTCATTAAACAACACCCTTGAATAGACAAGGTCCATCCACACTTCATCAACCATTTATTAGTGAAGAGTCTACACGGGTTTCTCGCACATTACTCACTTTTTCACGTGTACCTATGCATCTGTGTCCTACCATAATTTATCTCGAGATGGCCGCGGCTGGGTACATAAATCACGTCGCGTTTTTCACGCGCGGGTACGATAGGGGAAGCGGGAGTTACACGGGTTAAGATTTGGGACGGACGCGGCCGGCATTGTTAGGGTTAGATTGTAACAATACTTGACTAAATAAATACGAGTTGGTAGAAGTGAAAAGGAATTGAAACGACTTGGGTATAGATTGAATTTGTAAAGTTTACCTATTCTTGATAAAAATAACTTGCTTTAAGAAACTTAAGATGTTAATGTTACCAACTATATTATATAATATATACTGGAAACTACATTGTTTGTAAAATCAAATCCGCATTTATTTACTAAATTGCCAGCAGTTAAGAAGACCCCAATTCGTACTCAATATAAAAATCAATTATGTACGACAAAATGCAATACATCATTAATGGAAAAGAGCTTCTTTGGTGTTGCTCCCAAAATTTATAATAAAATACCCGATGTTATAAGAAGTACGCCATTAAAAAAAAATCTAAAAGTGTTTTCGTATATTATTAGTTGAGAAATGTTACTATGCCCTAGATGATTACCTTAATCATAAAGCACTGTAACTTCTGTAGGTATTAATAATCCAATGTATTGCATGCATGTACTTCTATTGTTTTGATATTTTTGTTTGTTTTTTATGGTGAATTTTGTTTGTCCTTATTTTATATAATTTTCACTGATATTTGTATGTCATCAATGACAAAACATAGTGCAACATAATGATTAGTTTATAAGACCTTGACCTTGAACCTATGTTTGACAAATAAATAATTCTGATTCTGATTCTGATCGATTTCGTTTTATTCTATGTACACGCAACAACACCACTTATCCAATTTTCTAAATATTTTCTTACTTTTCATTATCACACAGAAGAATTGATTACCGCATACCTTTTTATGATAAGATTTAATAATGTTTTCCTAAACAACAACATGACATACATAAAACACCCTTTTCTTAAATGAATTCTTTGAGTTCAAAGAATTCATTAAATCTATCATCGCCACCGATTGGCACACAATTTTTCCCCATACATTTTGCGTAGGACGACCAACAGTCTCCAAACCGTGCGCACTTGTAAAAAAGGTACTATTTCGCATTTATACCGATTTGTTGACCGACCAACCATAGATAAAAAACCGGCCGAGTGCGAGACCGACTCGCGCACGAAGGGCTCCGTACCATTATCTATAAAAACGGCAAAAAATCACTTTGTTGTATCCCCCTTAAATATTTATGTTATTCTGGTTTTTAGTATTTGTTGCTATAGCGGCAACAGAAATACATCATCTGTGAAAATTTCAACTGTCTAACTATCACGGTTCATGAGATACAGCCTGGTGACAGACGGAGAGACAGACAGACGGCGGAGCCTTAGTAATAGGACTTCCGTTTTACCCTTTGGGTACGGAACCCTAAAAACGAAAAGTTTGTATCTAGAGTAGAAGTGAGAGTGTATGTGTGTGTGTGGGTGTAAGATGTGCATTAGTCTATTACTCGTATGAAAGAACGTTAGCATGTGAATTGATTTATGATAGCTGCTCGGTTGCATTATCGGACATGGATTTAAGCCAGTCTGTCAATTATTTTCTAAGTAAATTCCTTGTTAAAGGGTAGATTTTGATTCTTCTCTGTGATTTCTAATAACAGCCTAAACCACGAAAAAAAATACAAGTTTTTTTTTTATAGGGTGTACTCGTCTACATCAACATCATCATTTCAGCCAAAAGACGTCCACTGTTGGACACAAACCTCCCCCAAGTACCACTTCTACCGGTTCTGTGCTTCTCGCATCCAGCGGATTCCTTTCTTTTTTTTTTTTCGTGGGAAATTATCATACAACTTGAGGGCGTGTCAGACTTTTAGTATCTAAAACCCACCCGTGTTCTGTTAGTTGCCTGTTTGCCAGGGCCACGGTATCCCTTTCGGACAAACCTGCAAACCTGGCAGGCATTGGCCCTAACGGACCCCATCAGTTTGTTCTGACATCTCTTTGAGGCGCGCACACAACGCGCTGTCGACCTGTGGCTGGTCCTTATCGGACGGCACGCTACCTATTGCTCACAAGGTCATCGGTCCACCTTGTTCCCGGCTTCCAACGCTACATCTTCCGGTACACGTTTGCCACTCCAAAACCTTTCGGCCCCATCAACCTGTCTGCTGTGCCCTGCTCGCTGCCACTTAAATTTAGTAATTCTTCGGGCTATGTCAGGCTTAGTTCTCATACGGATCTCTTCACTTCTCTTATTTCTGTCTTTTCTTTCTCTGATTAGATCACGTAGATAAACTCCAAGCATTGCTTAGTGTAATAACTGTAATAAAATTATTTTTATTGAAAACTACTTTTTTTGGGTGGGAAATTATCAAATAACTTCTCCCGCTCTGGGTGGAGCGGGTGGGTTTTAGTCAGTAAGATTCTAACACGCCCGTTAGATTTTACTGACTAAAACCCACCCGTGTTCCTTCCATTGCCTGTATGCCAGGGCCACGATATCCCTTTCGGACAAACTCGCAACCCTGGCAGGCATTGGTCTTGACGGACCCCGTCAGTTGGTGCTGACATCTCTTTGAGGCGCGCGTGGAACACAACGCGCCGTCGACCCGGGCCTGGTCCTTATCGGACGGCGAGCTACCCATCGCTCACCGTCCGCAAGCCCGCGCCTATTGTAAGTAGAGGGGGTCGAATTTCAACCAGTGGGCACACTACAAATGAATAATTATTTCAGTATTTAGCTTTTTTAACATTTTGATGTATATTTCTGTCGCTGCCCAGTTGCTTTTTAACAAGGTAAGATGTCGGATGTTACACATCATATGCGACTACTGTAAGGCTCGCTCGTTTTTTTTAAAACTGAATTGGTCTTTTATTGAACTTGTGTTCGCCTGATGGAAAGCGATGTATGAGGTTTATACGCAAACAACTAAGGGAATGAGGAGGAAAACCGGACTGGGGTGAAACCAGATAGTTGCTATTTCATTACTCCGCGTACAGCTGTCTCGCTTTAGCTAGCGGTGAAATACGCGCGAATGCTTACTCAGTGCAGTTGCATTTGGCGGCGGCAGTAACATCTCAGCGCGTGCGTCTATAAACGAAAATTGTAAACAAAGGTAAGTTATCTAATATTTTGACTTTTGTAAAGTGTTATCATTAAGTTTAGCGATGTGCTATCATATAAAGTTGTATTTTTTATGGAGTAATACCTATTTAATCTTTTGAAACAGTATTTGTTGTTTCAAACATGGCACCTGTGGGGTCCAAGCGGACGGGGTGATTTCGACTGTCCGGTTTCACCCCGATTAATTTTATATGTAGATATTGCGGGCATTTATTTTATTCTCTGTCTGTTTAATTACATTTTTTTTTACTTTTTACAGAGTGCGAGCGTCAACATGCCACGAACATATTATGTGAGAAAGTCAAATAGGCTGCAGTGATAGGAGTCAGACATGCTTTTAGCCATAAGTTCAGTGCTGGAAGGCAGAATGAGATATCTTTTAGCGTCACACACATATTATGTGAAAGGAATGTTGCTCAATATCAAACGCGACAATGTGCTGATCTGCTATTCATTATAGCTGTTGCAGAATGCGAAACAACGTGGTATGAGAATATGAAATAGTATTCTGTAGTTTCTTGTTCGTGGCTTATGTTGGCGCAACGCAATGCTGTCTTAGTTTTTGTGCCGCAGGGAGGAAACCAATTTATGTTCATTATTTCTTGGTATGGGAAATATGATGAAATTCTTTTTATTTACCAGGCATTTTCATGGGAATTACCTAGCATAACATGTGCCTATCTATGTATTATTATTTTTATTATTCTGTAACTTTAGGGAATGCGACGTCAATTTTATGTCGTGGTTTTAGTTTTAATCGCGTAGTTTTTCAACATTTAGCCACATATTCAGGACAAAGTCTTACTTATCCCTTAGGTCGCTAACCTCTGACCTGTCCAAATGGCGGCTAACGCGAAAAAGGATTTTGTCTTCAAGCATACTCAAATCCATGAATGCAAAAGGATACTTTGAAAACTGAACGGTAGATATAGTATTTTATTATTTTATATGAGATTCTTTACCCTAGTGCATATTTCAGGTTGAATTACAAATAGGTACCATTTCACAGTTGTGTATTTATACCTAAAACATTTTATTACTCGAATAATTTTCAATGGTTGCAGCTGGACATGTGATCCGTCTTCTATCGATTATTAAAAAATTCCTGACCTCACTAGTTATAGTATTTGCAACGGTTGACTTCAGTGCCATGTGAGATTAAAGCTAGTAAGAGAGAGGGAGCTAGAGAAATATCGGCAATGAGCAAACTGCTAGCATTCTGCCAGCTGCTGGCAACCTACCACATTTCCACCAAAGTTAATTCCAAGTAGTAAACTACGACCCCTGCCGAACCCATTAGGTTCTTGAACGTAATTTACGTACTACTTACGTACTAACTTTTCCATTACAGTTTCTTTTAGCCAGTTTCAGAGAACACAGAAGAGCAAATAAAATTTATTAGCATAATTTTTGCTTCACACTTTCTGATACTTTGAGAGACTTAATAAGGTTTCGCACAGTAGCCTGTTTTAAATTATTACAAGCTAAGTAATGCCAGTTAAGCAGACATTACGCACAACACGAGTCTAGCTTTAAACATTATAAAAGGCCATACATTGGAACGAGCCGTTATTACTTTTAGTCAAAACTCCGGTGGGCACTCCGGCTTAATTCAAATTTATTTTTATTGTGTGGGTACATGAAATGATTGTTATGGCGAATGGCTTCTAATGTTGCGTGCTAATAATGATGCAAAAAAATTGTAAATTATGATTTTACTACGGATGGTTTGTGGGCTATTTGTTTTTAGAGGTTGTTGCGGCTCAATTTTTATTTTCATTTGTATAATAAATACTTTTAGATTAATGTCAATTATTGTTATAAGTTTAAGATTATATACACACGGTGCTCTGAGCTTGTTTACAAATGCGAATCCTTCCCAAAATTTACCTGTCGTGATAAATTGCTTCGGTACATTGAACATGAACATATTTGGTCGCCTGCATATTTTGAAGGCAATGTGGCCGTATGCGTGAAATCTTTTGTAGACAGAAAATCAAAGTTATGAGTCGATTCTAAATCGAAAATCATTTTCAACATTCATTTCGTTTTAGCATGGATGTATGCATGTATGTATGAATACAATTTTAATTGGTTCATAAACAAAAATTCTATTTACATTTCACGCAAAATTCCATACTACCCTCAAACAATACACACCGCCGCTTGACCAAAACACCGGCCGGATAAAAACATAATAAAAGTATAACCATATTAGAATTTGTGGAATAAAAAAATAATTTTTGTCTCCGTTTATACTTTTATTTGCAAATAAAAGTATAAACGGAGACAAAAATAATATTCAATTTGGCAACGCCATCATAAAGCCGCGTTTATAATGCCGGCCATGTTGTTTTGTTATGGTGGTCATTGGCATAAATGTATGATGTGGTGTTGTTTATGAAAATGGACTGGTGTTGGTAGGATGCGTAAATCACGGTACATTGCTCCTGAAACTTGAGCATTACGGACTAGGCAAATTGCGCTAAACTTAATAAAATCATATTTGAATAGTAGACATAAACAAGTTTAAATATATATGTAAATAAACACCTTTTCAGTACAAATATTTCTGTATTTATCTACTTGAAGCGCGCTTGGAGCGTAGCAGGTGGTGTTCTATACTTTCTGCCTACCCCCATGGGGAGAAGGCGTGAGGTTATGTATGTATGTGTGTTATCTACTTGAACACATACAAACTTGGTACATAGCAGTATTTAACGAACTATTTAATTAGGTACTCAATATAATAATCAGTATAGGCTATAGACTTCTTGAAGACAACCTTTAGGTTGTCCACGTACCAGACAAGCGTGGTGAAAACCTTTTGCAGATCTTGGGGGTGATTGGAGATGTAATTGGCTTTCCCATACCTCAAAAAGACATAATATCCATCCACAGAGTACCACACGCTCACCAACAAACAAACAGGCCTAAGAACATTATTGTAAAATTCTCCACGCGCATATTGCGCGATAATGTTCTTAGCGCATTCCGGCAGGCTAAGTCACTGAAAACGGATCAAATAGGTATAACTGGGTCTTCAACAAATATTTATATTAACGAACATTTAACTTTAAAAAACAAAACATTATTTCGTAAATGTAGGGAAGCGGCAAAACTTCACCAGTTCAATTACGTTTGGATCAAAAATTGCACTATTCTTGTTCGTAAGAAAGACGGCGAAGCTGCTTTTGCCATTAGATCAGAAGCAGATATCGCTAAAATTAATAGTGGTGTTAAAAGTGATGGTGATAATGTCGTTAACGACATCAATAATCAATGATCGTTGCTCTTGTACTTGTTCACTCTCCTCAGTGATGGTGTTAACTGTCCTTAATCTGCTTTTTAATTTGTTATCTGTACTGTGCATGTTTTATTGTGTTCGTAAATTGTGTATCGTTTCTTACTATATTATAAATTATAAATCAACTATCTCATACCTAATAAATTCCACCTATTTGTTTATAACATTTAAAATTAAAAGCACTATTGCTAAGAAATATGTTGCTGTCGCTATTATAAAGTGTTGTGATCTACACTGTCTCCTGCTTCATCCAATTTTACTTCCCATTACTTTAATTTCTGTTACTTTGTTTATAAGATCTTATACATACTTGCTGCTTGAACACACTCATATCATTAATACACATTTATATTGTAATATTAAAAATGTCAAATAAAAATATCGCCATTTACTACCAAAATTGCAGGGGCATTCGCACAAAATTGAACCAGTTACTCACTAATATCCTTATGAATACATACGATGTCATTATCTTAACGGAAACCTGGCTGACACCTGAAATTTATGACAATGAGTTCATAGACCAGCGTTATAGTGTGTACCGTTGTGATCGTGATCGCACTGCTACTAATAAACGGGATGGTGGAGGTGTACTGATTGCTATTTTACGCACTTTAAAACCTTCTGAATTAGGTCTCTCATTATCACAGTATAGTGATCTCTCTCATACTCACATTGAACACATTATGGTTGAATTTCCCAGCACTGTCAATAATAAAATACACATTGTGAGTGCTGCCTACATACCACCAAAGACTTCTACTTTGGTGTATGACAAGCACTTCGAATTGCTAAAAGAAGTGTTAGGCCATCCTAGTGTTGATAGTTTCTTTGTCATAGGAGACTATAATCTCCCTGAGGCTAATTGGGTTGTATCCTCTGCTACGGATTTCTCGAGCATTGCTACATCATATTCTGGAGGATCCTCGGCCTGTGCAAGTTTAGAGATATTGATTTCACTTCTGGGTGCTTCTCAATTTAATAACATAGTGAATGACAAAGGTAAAATTCTCGACCTAGTCATTTCCAATAACCCCTGTAATGTTTCTCTTAATTCAACTACATTACTTCCAATTGACACCTACCATCCTGTCCTGCCCTGTGAGACCTTTTTAAACGTCAAAAGCACCCCGATGTCTAAAACTCCTCTTCACAAATATTGTTTTCATAAGGCCAACTTTGAAAACATTAATTGTAATATACAACAACTGAACTGGTCTGAACTGCTACGCCCTATGACTTCTGAAGAGGCTCTGACAATATTCTACACTGAGATAGATAATATTATTAAACAAGACACTCCGCTTGCCCGACCTAGATCAGTTAGTTATCCCATATGGTTCTCTCGTACTCTCATAACTATTTCTAAAAAGAAACATAAGGCATGGATTAAGTGGAAGAAATATAATAACATATCTGATTATGAATCATTTTCTAACTATAGAAAACAGTTTAAGGATACATGCCTTAAGTGCTTCAGTTCGTACATCAGTTCTGTGGAGGATAATTTAAGTAAAAACATAAAACACTTCTGGACCTATATTTCTAATGGAAAAGATAAACCTGGCATCCCATCTAAGATTCAATACAAAAATGCTGAAACAAATGATCCAGATATGGTATGCAATATGTTCTCTGACTTTTTTTACTCAGTATATGAACCGACGTCTCCTTCATTGCCTCATTGGAAGCCTCCGCAGGACAACAACGCACTACACGATGTCTCGATTTGCAACCTCTCTTTCAGCGAACAGAACATATTGAGAGAGCTTAAATCCCTAGATCCAGCGAAAGGCCCTGGGCCTGACGGACTTTCACCTTACTTCCTTAGGAATACTGCGAATTCCATCTGCAAGCCTCTATTTCTTATTTATAATAAATGTATCGATGAGGGAGTTGTTCCTAAAATGTGGAAGCATGCATATATAGTGCCTGTTCACAAAATTGGATCCAAACGCAGCGTAGAACATTATCGTCCCATTTCCATCCTGTCTGCCTTATCAAAACTCTTTGAAAGGTTAGTCCATAATGAAATTTATCCCGTACTCCACAATATCATAATTCAACAACAGCACGGCTTTGTCAAACGGCGGTCGACAAATACTAATTTACTATTATTTTCTAGCTTTTTGTTTGATTGTGTTGACAGCCGTGTACAAGTGGATGCAGTGTATACGGACTTCTGTAAGGCTTTCGACAAGATAGACCATGAAATACTACTAAATAAAATAGCGTTCAACGGAATCCGTGGAAATCTTTTGAGGTGGTTTACCTCTTATATAACCAATCGCAGTTAGAGGGTTGTAATCAATGGTCACCAATCTAACATAGAACAGGTAACCTCTGGTGTGCCTCAAGGCTCCATACTTGGTCCCCTTTTGTTTATCTTATACATCAATGATATCAGCCATTGCTTTCGTAACACCAAGTTTTTACTATATGCCGACGACCTCAAGGTATACAGAGCCATACGTCAAACAAATGACTGCCTTCTGCTGCAACAAGATTTGGACCGACTATCCTGTTATTGCCAAGAAAATAAGTTGCAACTAAGTTTACCCAAATGTAACTTCTTAAACTTCACAAAGAATAAAACTATAATAAAGTATACATACACGTTGTGCAATGCCCCCTTACTTAAAGTGGACTTTATTCGTGATCTCGGTGTTATCCTTGATTCTAAGCTTTGCTTAGACCTACACATAGGAAAGATTGTCAATAAAGCGTATCAACTATACGGATTTGTAATGCGATCAACAGTTGATTTTAAAAAGCCTTCTTCTTACATTTGCTTGTATAAGTCTCTAGTACGCTCTCAACTGGAGTATGCCGTGTCCGTCTGGAGTCCATACTACAAAAAGTACGTTGAAATGATTGAGTGTGTTCAATATAGATTCCTGCGTACCTTACATTATAGATGCTATGGATATTATTTGCCATACCAAGATTTACTTGCAAAGTATAAGCTCGCAACACTTGAAAATAGACGTAAGTGCTTAGAAGCCATGAATCTATATAATATTGTCAGAAATAAATTTGATTGCATGGAACTGTCCAACATGATATGCTATGCGGTTCCTAGGACAGTCCACAAGCGAAAGGTTCGCGCTGGCAGATTATTTTCAGTGGGCACTTGCAAGTCCAACTCTGGCTTGCGTTCGCCTGTTCGCAGAATGGTTGATTCCTACAATAAGACTTTTGAACCTATAGAAATTTTTGCATGTGCTCCTCATAGATTCAAAAGTCTTATACTTAAGGAGCTTTCTTGAATATTTTTTATATATTTTTCTTTTTTGTACCGTTTCATGTTTATTATATACAAATACATCTATATCTCAAACACGAAAGTTGTTATATAAGTTAGAATAATATTAAATCTTCTATTTGTAACCCTAGCGATTATTTTCACTGCATTGTATCCTATTGTTAATCTGTGAACAGCGTTGTGGGCTGCAATATTGTCTATAAGTTTTGTATATTTCTTGTTTCTATGTTTTATATTGTAGCTGTTTGTTGTTACTTTTGAATAAAAATAAAAATAAAAAAAAAATAGGTTCCGAGGCTCGATGAGAATTCACTTAGAAACTAAGTAACACTCCGAACATCATGTTTCCATTCCGTTCAGTTAAAAAACCAGTACTTTTACGGTAACTGTCAAATGAGATACTTTTAAACTTCATGACTACACTGATACAAAAATCATTTGAGTCAAATCACATACTTTCAATTTTATATTTAGTATTTAAAATACACTACAAAACTTATTAATATTTGGAAATCATGACATATATTACAATGCACGGGGCATAAAAGTAAAAATAGGGGTTCAACAAGGCTCAATTTAGGGTCATTTCCTCTTTTTAGTGTACAAGAAATTTCACGCGGACGATTCGTGGATTACGTAAAGCGGTCGAAGCTAGTAAACTAGCTTCTGCCCGTGACTTCGTCGGCGTGAAATATCTTCCCCCGACCCTCTGCGTCGCATCGCATCGCCTGTTCGCGCTATTACTTCGTTTTCGCTTAGCGTTCTGCACGACTTTTATTCGTTTTGCTCGGCTCCTTAGGGTCGTAGCGTGATGTTAAATAGTCTATCGTCTACTTTTCTCAAGAATTGGGCTATCAAATGTAAAAATATTTTTTTTAATCCGACTGGTAGTTCCAGATATTACCCCCTACGCAGAAACTAACAAAAAAAACCGCCCAAGTGCGTGTCGGACCAGGCACAATGAAGGGTTCCGTAGTTAGGATGAATTTAATCCTAAAACAAACATAACATTGTAGTTGAAAAACATGTTCTCCCATACATCGATATACGCCACGGTCAATTTTCCAACTGATTTATGTTTGTAATCGCAGTTTTTTTATGTGATAAAGCTACAAATTAACAATTTTCTGACTTTTCGTTTACTTGTGTTGTGAGACCTTGCTTCTGCCCAAATTTTATGATTCTAGGTCAACGGGAAGTACCCTATAGGTTTTGATTTATGTGCGTGATATTCGCAATTTTTTTTAATGTGATATTACAACAAATTAACAATTTTAGGACTTTTTCCTATACTTGTGCTGTAAGACATTACTTCTTGACAAATTTCATGATTGTAGGTCAACGGGAAGTACCCTATAGGTTTTGATTTATTTGCGAGTATCGTAATATGTCGCAATAATGTCTTATATCGCCGTATTTTTTTATTGCGTTGACTTGGAAGCTTGATTTTTTTAGAGCTTCAAGAGACCATAGACTTACATATTTGATATTAATTTCAACTTGATACCTCTACGCGTTCCTGAGAAAAATGGTCTTGACAGACTGTCAGACAGACAGACAGACGGACAACGAAGTGATCCTATAAGGGTTCCGTTTTTTCCTTTTGAGGTACGGAACCCTAAAAATTACCTCTTTATAATATTAGTACAGATTAATGATCTACTCCATTAATTAAAAACCGCCCAAGTGCGAGTCGGACGAAGGGTTCCGTACCATTACCTATTTAAAAAAAACACGTTGTTGTATGGGAGGCCTCAATATTTATTTTATTCTGTTTTTTTTTGTATTTTTTGTTATAGCGGCAACAGAAATATTATATATCATCTGTAAAAATTTGAACTGTCTAACTATCACGGTTCATGAGGTACAGCCTGGCGACTTGTCTATTTTAGATAGTATCATGTCTTACGGTATTTTACTTTGGGGACGGGCTGCAGACATCGAGTCTATTTTTATTCTGCAGAAAAGAGCCATCAGAGCCATATATAATCCCCGCAGGCGCGATTCTCTAAGGGAAATGTTTAAGGATATCAACATCATGACTGTACCTTGTCAATATAATATTTATGAAAATATCATGTGGGTAAGAAAAAAATTACATCTTTTTAGTTATAGAGGTCAAAAAGATAATTATATTACTAGAAATAGGGACCTATTAGCTCAACCAGGTTTCAGACTGGCTAAAGTAGACTCATCTTTCATCTTTCACTGTTTAAAATGTTACAATAAAAATCCTCCCCACATACTGCAACTGAATGAGACGAAATTGTAATCTTGTTTAAAACGCACACTATACATATGAGTTGGGGGATTATATCGCTGATAAACTGATTGGCTCATTGCTGGTCCTGCTCCTCAACCATAACTAATTGATTGACATTTGAAAATACTGTTGCGAGTTGCTGAAAAGATATTCTTACAATCTCCTTTGTATTATATAATTGCATAGCACAGATGTGAGTACCGTCAGTGCTCTGCATTATCTGTCCCCTCTTACAAAGAAGAAGAGGGGAGGGGCCGGGTTATGCAGGTCACAGACTGTACTATGTACTATAGAGCTACCATTTACCGGTAATTATGTCTTTCATTGACTTGAATGTGCCCTGGCGGCTGAGAGTATGTGAAGCTCAGATGTCTCGCTGATGGTGGTGCGTGTGTTGAATCATTTAGCTTCCTTCAAAATAATTGAGCTGAATGGTGTTGATCCATGCGTCACGTTTGTAAACGGGCGCCATCAGTTCATCAGACTGGTCATCTCTAAGCTGCCACGGCTTATCTTAATTATTTTATTGTTGAATTGTTTTCTTTTTGCTTTATTTGCTGTAATCTGGACGCTTTTAAAGTGTACGTCTTTTTTACATCGTTCTCATATATAAATATAAATTCAATCGATACCCCACATCATGGGATAGACGAGAAAAAAATATCATCCCCACTTTATGTACAAAAGAGGTAACCTACAAAAAAAAATCTTCTAGATTTTATTTTACCACTTTGTCGGCGTGATTAATATGTACACCAATGCCAAATTAAAGCTTTCTAAAACTAAGAGTCTCAGAGCTAAGCTGGGGACAGACACACAGTAGGACGGACATGGCGAAACTATAAAGGTTCCTTGTTGACTACGGAACCCAAAAAGGTAACAAATTCAAAGTTGTAAGTCATATAAGTAAGTCATGCATGTAGGTAAGTCATGCATACCTACCTATATGTCAATCTATAAGCTGTTATTATTAGATGATCAAACGTCATTCTCACGTCATTTTTCGAAAAACTTGTTGCGAACATTAGTGATTTTCCATGAATCTATTTGAAAAATCTCTTTCTGCCACATGCAAAACAAAGTACACGACATTTCAAACCACAAATAATTTTGTTTAAATTCTTTTTCCCTTTCAATTCTTTTCTTTTTTTTTCTTTCTTTTTACCAATGAACAAAATTGATCAAAATCAGCCGATTTCGTGCACGGCCCCTAAGGCGGAGATTTCTTGAAAATGGTCAAAAAGGTGGTTTTTTAAAGCAGTGTGCCTCTTAAACCGTAAAATATTTTTTCCAAAACGAAAACAGTATGATATTTTCAAGTATTTTGTGCATACGGTGATGGATGTCAAAACATAATTAAACATAATTTAATACATCAACAAAATCTTTAAACACAACTCTTAATTATTTTTAAAAGCAGTTTATCCCTTCGTTGACAGTTATAATTATAATTAAAAGTATACCATAAAATTGCAAATGCCAAACTGCATCCGGTGATGGATTATTTTTTATTAATTAGTCAATATCTAATTTTATACGATTTTATTTGCATTTTTACGCCATACATTGTGTCATCGCGCATCTCTTTCTTTTGTATGCAATCTGACAGTGACAGCGGTTTATCTGTTGTCAGCCCCTTAAGTAAAGGTCGCGACGAAGTATTACAATGGTGAAGGAATTTTCCCTAAATATAGGTATGGTAAGTCCAACAGTCCTGGTTGACAAAAACGTAAAGGTCACACAAACAGGTTTTACAAACCCAAAAGAGTATGTGCAGGAAAGATCTTTTCATAATTAACACAGCAGTCATTATTTAAGTATAATTATTTTTATTCACAGTAATATAACTCGCATTTACGTAACAGTCGAGCTGCCTTACCCATTGTCACCATATTTCACTACAAATTACACCGACGCACTACACGTCACTCACACAAACTTTGCTAAGTGAAAACATATACATATTAACACACACAGACATACAAAATATACCAAAGCAAAGGCCTTTATGGCATGGCCCTTACAAAGTGGGACTCACGCAGATATTATGCAAAAACCACAAGTAATTATTCCGAGGGTAGTCGGGAACCAAATATGAGGCTACACAGTTATATACGAACCTTCACAGTATTTGTGTATACGATTATGTAGTTATCATATATATTCTGTTTTTTTTTTTAATTTTCAGTCAATGTTTGATGTTATTTTTGTACAAAATAGGTTAGCGGGAATTATTTGGTCTGTGGTTTTTTAATAAGTGTTACACATATAAAACTGACAATTGAAGTTGTGTTCCTTGAAATTGGATTGTTTGAAGTATCTACCAAGAAAACTGTTGGAGCTATATTTTTCATGTAGCAATTTTAATTTCTATTCAACAATTAACTTAGATTTTTTTCACAGATTGTGTAGTGCCTGTACAAATGTTGATCCTCGTTATTCAAATCAAATTAATTGTTCTCTTTCCTTTTCTTTAAGCGGAGCTTATAATCAAACTTTCACGAGTACAATTCTCAAAACCGATAAAATTAATAGGTCTCAAGAGATGCTTGAAGTCCTCGAAAGGCCAATTCACTACACTTTAACTTAAATTCTCTTAGTCAAGAGGGCAGTTATTCTAGCCACTCCAAGTACAATTACCATAATAACTTTTAATTTTGCACATTAACCCCCACTTTTATTTGATTCTTGTTCGCTATATTGACGGATTCAAAGAGTTTGCATAATAGCCCCCCAGTCTTTGAAATTTAAACCATCTTGGTATCAAAAAGTTTTTTAATATCGTTTTGACAGATAAAATGTTCATTTAACTTCTTATCAGCGGTCTTAATCTAGATTTGTTGGTTAATTTTTCTGTTGGGGTCTAACGTTGGAATTAAACTTAGGTTATTTCTTTTAGATAAGTGAAGAAAAGTTTTGTTTTAATAATTTAATTTGATTTATCTAAGCAGTGGGTGATTCTGGCATTCTTATAAAAACGCTTTATAAATAATTATGCATAGTAACATAATTGTATTACTTGAGGGGGCTTGTGGCTAAGTAATAACAGCCGCTTGGGTCGATCGATCAGGTTCGTTCGTAGAACACAAGCAATTTATTTATAAGCGTAACCAAATTACATCTTCAATTTACTAAGTTTTGTGTTTCTAACTTACACAGTTTCAAACAATTCTAGTTAGTTTGAAGTAAGGAGACATACAGTTGATTCTCACGGGCGTCATAAGTGGCAACTAAGGGATTATTCTCACGGAACAAACCCATCACTAGGGTATAATCCCTGCCGATACCTGGGTACTAACAACGTTATCATCTTAGTTCCAATGTCAGGCTGTTTCGATTGAATTATTTCCTGCAATCGAACTATATCTTTGGATATCTGATAGCATTTCACTAAGGCTGTTGTCGAGCAAATATCATTTAAGAAAACGAAAAGAAAAATTTATTATTATCACAGAAACACGTACACATTTAAAAGACAAAAAAAAAAAACTCAACAAATAATAATTATATTTAATTTCAAATATCTTCATATATATGAAGCAAGAGTCGGCTATGGCGTTGTATCTACTGTAGAGTAAAAAAATATGATTATTATTGATTATTGAGTATTAAATTATTAAATTATTATTAATTATTATTATTATTTCCTTTATTAATTTAAATACATACAAATTATATTTTTAAATATCAGAATATAAAAAATATATAAAAACATTTAAAAATATAAAAAATAGTTGTCCACCGGTATCGGGAGCAGGGTCCAAGCTACCGGTGGCTAGGGCTGCAGAGATAGGAACCTCCTCACGATGCGAGCCGTATCGAGGAGTACTGCCTTCTGAATCAGGCCCTTGATCCAACCACCTAACGAGAGCCTCGAAAGATGTTGCTCGAGACTTTCGGCCATCAGGCCATTGGCCGATACGACAATCGGCACAATGATAGCCGAGCTCACATTCCACATGTCAACAACCTCGTGTGCTAAGTCAAGATATTTTATTTGTTTCTCTTTCTCAGCTTTCACGAGGTTCTCGTCATGCGGAATGGTAACATCGATAATCATTGCGCAGCGCGCTAATCGATCTATCACTACTATGTCGGGCTTATTCGCGACAATAGTCCTGTCAGTAATGATAGACCGATCCCAGTACAACGTGACATGGTCATTTTCGAGAACTGGGTCGGGCACATACTTGTAATACGGTACCTCAGAATCCACAAGTTTATATTTCAAAGCAAGTTGCTGGTGAATAATCCTGGCTACTTGGTTATGCCTGTGCAAGTACTCGCCATTAGCAAGACGAGAACAGCCAGAGATAATATGTCTGATGGACTCACCCGGACGGTGGCATGCCCGACACACGTCAACCGTCCCGTCCTTCATAATATGTCTCCGGTAGTTATTCGTCAAGATAACTTCGTCCATAATTGCACAGACAAAACCTTCGGTTTCCCCGAAAAGGTCACCAAAACGTAGCCAGGATACGGACGCTAAGAAATCTACACCGGGTTCATGAAGAGCCCGATAGAAGCGTCCGTGAAGCTCCTTGCTTTGCCATACCTCCTTGCGGTCATCGGTAGTAAGTATTACAGGTTTGCGCCAGTTCTTTTTAGCCATGGAGAGCGGGGTGAGTCCCTTGTCCACTGCGACCACATCACGGTGCATACCCAGTTCGGCTTGTAAAAAATATTCCCTGAGACTGCACACCTCGCGGTTATGGAGGGTCTTTGCATTTAAAAAGCCTCGACCCCCGCACTTCCGCGGGATGTACAGTCTCATCACCGATGATCGTGGGTGATGCATCCGATTTGCGGTCAGCAGTGTACGGACCCTCCTATCCAGGGCGTCTAGTTCGGTCTGAGTCCATTTAAGTATGCCAAAAGAGTACATCAAAACCGGCATGACCCAACCGTTGAAGGCGCGCACCTTGTTTCCGCCTGAAAGAAGACTAATAAATACCTTCTTCAGGCGACCAAAGAAGCGCTCCTTCAACGATTGCTTCATGTCAGCAACGTTGATCCCTAACGCTTCTGACATACCCAAATACTTATAGCTTTCGGATGAGGGAAGGGATCTAAGGTGTATGGAATCCGAGAGTTGGGTTCCTTCGGATTCCATAATCTCTCCTCGTTTTACATGCATGACTGCACATTTGTCCACACCAAATTCCATCCTGATGGCGCTACTGAATGTTTCAGTTACCTTCAGTAGCTCGATCAGTCGCAATTTGTTGGGGGCAAAGAGTTTCAAGTCATCCATGTACAAGAGGTGAGATATGACCTGACCTCCTCTCCTCAACCGATAGCCTAGATCTGAATCCTCCAACAGTGTACTTAGAGGATTCAGGGTTAAGCAGAACCAAAGTGGACTTAAACTGTCGCCCTGAAATATTCCCCGTTTAATCCATACAGGCTCATCATTCCCCTGGATCTGCCGACATCCTGGATAGCGAAGGACCGTTCTCCATTGCCCCATACATGACATCAGGAAGTTGCGCAGAGTTGCATCTATCTTGTACAACTCCAGCACCCTCATGAGCCATGTATGTGGCACCGAGTCGTAGGCCTTCTTATAGTCTATCCAGCATGTCGACAGATCCTTGCGGGATCGACGAACCTGTTGGCTTATGGCCATGTCGATGAGGAGTAGCTCCTTAGTACCGCGGGACCCATTCCTACATCCATTCTGAGAGGCAGACATAATGGAGTTATTGTCAATGTGCGTATTAATTTTCACTCTCAAAATGGATGTAAGAAGTTTATAGACCGTTGACAAACATGTGATCGGTCTATAATTCTTGGGTTCCGCGGGACTACCTGACTTATGGAGCAGGTGGGTAACGCCTGTTGTTAGAAACTGTGGTAGCGACCCAGACTCTAAGGATGACTGGAACTGAGATGCCAGGCAAGTGTGTGAACTAATTAAACATTTCAACCAGAAGTTGTGCAGTCCGTCCGGTCCCGGTGATTTCCAATTTGGTAACAGACGGACTGCTCTGGCTACGTCTAATGGGGTGATTATGACTGCTTCCATTTCTGGTATAGTTTCACACACTCGCTCAACTTCCCGCATCCAGTCAGCCTCTGCGTGACAGACGGGCTCCGACCAGATGCTGCGCCAGAATGCACTCGTGGCTGCATCATCCGGGCGGCACACGTCTGTCACATTTTGTTCAGGTCGCTCCCAAGCTCTATATACCCACCTTTCATTGCTCTGGAACATGCGATTCTGCGTGTATCGATCCACCCGCCGCTTATACCGCCGAATACGGCTCGCCCATGCACAAACTTTCTGCTTCAGGAAGTCGATGCGCTCTGTGACACGGGACATGTATTCTCGAGGGCTGATTCCAGTCCCCGAGAAAGCCCGTCTTACAAAGCGCATCACTCGTGGTCGTGTATTGCCCTCCCTGAAGCAGTATAGTTTGCCGATGAGTACCCTGGCCCCATCAATACGGCGCTCGATCCTGCACTGCCAGGCTGGTACGGCTGGTTTTGGTCGAGTAGCTCCGTCACAGTTTGGAAATTTGACGTTAGCTAAACGACATGCCGCAACAGCCGCGCAATACAGAATCGAGTGTGTATCAATGAGATCCTCGCTGCTTTGGAAGAAATTCTTAAGCTGCGAGTCCAAGGCACACACCAGCGCCCTATTTTTCTTGTGCATAGGTAGGCGTGGTAATCGGGGTCTAAGTTCGGTCGGAGTGGACCTATACTCGCCAAATGCATCCTCCAGTGCGCTCCTCAATCGGGCGTTGCATTGGCTACTTACTGTGGCAACCCTATCATCCTCTTCTTCAACATCATGATTGGACCGCGGCGGGATTCCATCAATAATTGACATTCGTACCGCGGTTTGTGCCGGAGTCGAGACGATATGGTTGCTAAGTACCTCTGAGCGCAGCCTATCAAGTGCAACATCGTCCAACCTATGATCGCGTTGGATGACCCGCACCTGATCCGATAGTCGTTGGGCCGAGATGTTGATGGTTGGTTCTAGTTCCTGAAACAGAGACAGCATCCTAGCACGGTACGCAGTGAGGTTAGTTCCTCCCTCTGTAGACCCGTAATATGCGCGCATGACGTTCTCGTTCATAGATTGAGTCCATCTCATGCGCTGCACACAACCACCGGCAGCGGGGACCCGGCTCGGGGCCGGATGGCCCCTAAGTCCCAAGCTCCTCGGTGGCCGGCCTCTCCCCTGCCGACGTACAGGTGTTGGCGACGTCGGCGGGGAAAAATACTCGTCGCTCGAGCTCGACGCAACTACCACGGCCAGTGTCGTCACAGCGCTTACAGTGAGGCTGGATACCGGCGGCGGCGAGGCGGAGCTGAGCGAAGAGTCCGGAGGTGGTGGGCGTGCTCGTCTCGTAGCTGATCTCGTCAACATCTTTTCTTTATTTTAAAATCGGTGGATTTTATCGGAGGTGACATGACAGATGTCACCTTCGATTCGGCAGTTTTTGATAAAATTCTTGGTTTTTATTATGATTCATTTTGATTTTTTTTATTTAGGCTTGATTATTTGGGTTTCAGGCTTATTGTATACTAATAGAATTAAATAAACTGCGTCTAAAATGAATATATAACTGAAGATAAAGAAAACGTATTCCGTGACGTGTTGGTGTTGCCAGCTATTATTATTATTATTAAACTTTTAGAACTATTAACCTTTTAATTACTGTAAGTTAACGGCTAAATGGCAAAATTCTGGCGCCTTTTACGTCACTCCATATTGCAGTAGGGTCAACACCTTAACGTAATGTTATATTTAATAGCAACCATATAAGTTCGTTCACGCGAAGGAGACGTATCGCAGCTATAAAACACGGCTGGCGAGGCGTTAGAACATATTATTTACCTTTTAAAACATGGAGGAGGTTGGACATGGAGACTTAATGGTACATTAAACAGTGCCGAAGAAACGTGTGGTGTGAAAACGGTGGTTACAGGACAGAAATACACAAATTATATATGCCCGATGCAAAAGCAGATCATGCAATGTGATAAATTGAAATGTAATAATAATTGTAGTGTAATAAACTAGTCTCAAAGCACGTCTTTTATTCGTTTATAAAATTCTTTCTTTTCTTTTTTTATAAACGTTGCCCCATACTAGGAATTTCTCCTGTATCGTTGGTGCGTTTACAAACATTTAAACTCACATACACAAACAGCCAGACCCGGAACAACTACTTATAGGTCATACAAATATTTGTTCCATGCGGGAATCGAACCCGCGACACGCAGCGCAGCAGTGAACCGCTTAACCACTGCGCCAACCCTGCCGCCCAAATTGCTAAATTGTTATTTGGATGTGTATGTATACAACTCTGGCTCTATTGTAACATCACGCCTATATTCCCAGAAGGGTTAGGCAGCGGTGCACCTATACAGCTACATTTTGCGAGTTATGTTTCAAGTCCCATGTAATGGGGGTGAGCCTATTCCCATCAATTGTGCACAAATCCAGTCTCCGGGTTGATACTGAGAAATTCTATATGGAAAAAAATCGATCCCAGGACCACGCGCTCAGCAGTAGCGCTTGCAACCACTAGACCAACGAGGCAATTTAGATGTAAGTACGTAAGCAGATAATGGTTCACCACATTAATCATGATTGTATTTGTAATTGTAAGATTATAATGTGAATTCAAAAATAACGTGCTAGTAAAAAGCGTCATCAGCAAATTTTTGAAAACCAAAATGTTAAAACTATGACCTGGAAACTAGTTATATAGCTACATAATCACGGGCCAGGTAAGAATTTTGTAAGGACTCCATTTACTTCCTACTCCGTGTTTGAACCGTGCATGGCTTCCGATCAACGTGTAACTTTATATTAATTACCGGCGAGGTAAAGTGGTGTAATATTTTAATGGGCAATTACAGAATAGCTTTCCATGTTTATCCGGGATTAATAGTAGCTACTATGTTATTTATCCAGTTGTTACGAAATCATTCTGTGATATACTGCTTTTCCTAAATAGAGTATTGCAAGCATGTTTGTGCTTTGTTACCCGTATTAACTTTTGCAATATTTAAAAAAAATTTAAGTCCCAAGTTTATTATTACCTACCTATTTGTGGTATGTGGCTTTTTATTAATTTATTATCAATCCTAATAAATGCTTTAATCTTTTATTATGCACATTGGCGAAGCAACATCGATTACTTAAAATGAATAGGGGATTCAGCGATAGTGGTAATTGCAGTACCTTTTCTCATAATTTACCTACAGTAAAATGATCACCCTGTAGAAACTTCTATTCAGACAAAGAACAAGTAATTCTCTATCTGGTGCAAATATATTTCAGATCAGAATGTTTTATTTCAATACTGAACGCTACAATCTACTTCAATGATCAATCTACTATTCACTATCTACTATTTCTCTGATTGACATATTATTGTGATCCTGGTTTCATTTACTTCTTATTTCTGTTTGACATTTTAGAGTCTTGTTTTTTTATTGTTGACCACGCTGACATTTTTGATTTATATGTTTAATATTTTCTTTTTTAATTTGTAATTTTGATTTTTTATTAGGAAATGTAAACATTTGCATGCCCATGTGACGGTAAAATAGGGAGAACATTTTTTTTTATAAAAAACACCTATGTACTATACCCATGTTTACAAAGAAATAAATGATTTGATTTGATTTGATCTACTTGTGGTTTAATTACCCTCATCATCATCATCATTTCAGCCAAAAGACGTCCACTGCTGGACATAGGCCTCCCCCTAAGGGGGAGTGTTTGCTATAATCGCCAGGCTAGGCAGGCGGGTTGGCGATCGCAGTATGGTGTTAAAATGCATAGAGAACGCTGCTGCCCATTGTCTAGTAAGTCCCTTAGTCGCCTTTTACGACACCCACGGGAAGAAATGGGGTGGTGCTATTCTTTACGCCCGGCACTATACGGAGCCCACAAAAATTACCCTCAGGATAGTTTATATCTATTCGCATAAGGTATAAAAGGATCGTAGCTGAAGTGGCAGCGGGCTGGCCATGTTTGAAAGTCAAAGTCAAATTATTTATTTGAAATAGGCACATAAAAGGCACCTTTGAACGTCAATTTTTACAAAAAATTAGAGTTGATTCTAGTCGCCCCATCCAATTGATAGTTTTTTTATGGAGAAGAATGGGCAAGAAACTCCACAGTTACGCTTTTAAAATGTTTTACAACATTTTTTATAAGTACATTAATTATATGTGAAGACGATGCACCTAGAATAAAATTGTATAGTAATTTTATTACACAATATGTAAAAATAATTAAAAATGAAGCACTGACAGGTAAATGAATTATGTGATAGATACATGGTGACACATAGTATCACACGAAGAATCGGCCGAATGTTCGGCCGATTCCTGACAACGGGTGACTATGGATGAACAAGGCGAAAGAAAAAAAAAACGACGGTCAAAGAGATAAGCCAAAGTCCAAAACGTGACTTGAAGTCGGGTAAGGATTCAAAGTTTCCTACTACTTCGGATTATCGCTTCGGAGTAGGCCCCCAGGAGTGGAGACCACGTATTAGCAAGCATAGTGTCGGCGGACGCTACCCCAGCTATATACCACCTTGTCCAGGCTGGATGCAGAAGGCGGAGGAAAGGGTGTTGTGGCACAGCCTAGGAGAGGCCTATATCCAGCAGTGGACTGCGATAAGCAGAGTTGATTGAAAGTTAGTACGAAAAAAGCCTCATTAAGTATATTAAAAGGTGAATAGAAATCCGTTTAAACGACGTTTTCATTCATATGATAATGTTCATGCGAACCCTATTTTTGATCATGAATAATGTACAATCACTTAAGAGTTTTCAACGCCAAGGGGCCAAAATAATGAAATCGCTAAGCCACCGCACATGATACAGAGAAGCTAAACAAAATTAATGAAACCACCTCAAAACACATCTGTTTTCACCCCCGAGCCAAACCACCAAGAAATCAACTTAATGAAACATCAAATAATAATCTGGCAAACAAGTCATAGAGCGAGTACATTTAATTAATCAAACATAAATTACGTGAACCATTGCCGGTTGTGACGGCAATAAAGACAGTGATTCATTGCGTGTGGCGCGCAATGTAGCAGGAACATTGCTAATGTTACGACCGCGATATTACGCTGAGGCCGCGATTTTGGCTACTTAGAACTGCCGTTAAATGTAATGGTGGTGTCACAGTGCAAGATGTTCGAGTCTAACGGTGCTTTGAGATGTTTTAAGTTTGTGGAGAGCGAAATTAAAGCTTGTAGGTAATGAGGCCGCTTAACGTGGTTTAATTCTGTTGGCACAACTTTTAAAGCCGGGTACAGACTTACGAAATGTAACATGCAATGTAACACGCAATTAAAGAATTTGCCGTCCATATTATCGCAATGTATCATGTAATGTAACAGAATTCCCATAGTGTGGATGCCTTGCGCGCACGAACCGTGCACACTACGCGCACGAGCACAACATTTCTACTCGTGCGCACCGCGATCCATCATTTGTCGGTTTTTTCGCCGAACACAAAGGGGCGCGCAGCGTGCACGGAGCGCCAGTGTGGACGGGTTGTGTGTGTCTGTACTGCGGAACGCGCACGAACAATGGAGAAAGAAGACACAAGCAGTAATACTCCATACGCCAACAACGTCGATGTCTTTGGCGTTTTTTTATCACATGATTCACTATTAATAATGAAGCACCAACAATCATCGTAGCCAGAAATTGGTCGTCACGATCCATTCTCTTCGCTTGTTCTCGGCAGACTGAGCTATGTTCGCGCGCATGCCGGAAACATATACGACTAGGTACATGCTCGGTTCGTGCGCGCGCTGCGTCTTATGAAATGCTCCTTTCATGTTACATTGCATGTTAAGTTACAGCAGTCTGTACCCGTCTTAAGAATGTAAACGATCATTATCAAAATCTGTTGGTGGTACGTGTTCTTGGCACTTGCATCACCCTGGAACTTGTTAGCTATCCAGCTTTGGTTATTCTTAAATACCCAGAGTATTTAAGAAGTATGGGAGTTGTGTTATTTGGTGACACACAGGTGTGTTGTTTGGTAAGTAACATCCCATCACTACTAAGTGTATGCTGGTGCTGTTCGTGGACCGAAAATAATATTAATAAACTGTTCCACCGAATCCCATCTATCAAAATTTTGTTTCAGTGCGGTTAGTAGAACAGCTTAGTGCCGTTCATTAAAGTGCCGTTGAAATCAATGCTCTGAGTAGAATACCTCCTACAAATTATAGCATTACTGTTACAGACCGGTCCTTCCATAGAAGCCATCAAGCTAACTTTGTTGGCAAATGATAGTAAACATTAATTATTTTGATAGTCTTCCTCAGGAAAGGAGTTTAACCCAACACACACAGTAACTTCGCAAGTATAGGCTGTTCAAGGGATTCAAGGTTAGAAGGACTATCGACTAACTTATAAATATTTTAAAAAAAAAGGTTCACGACTTTCAGTCACATGAAACAAAAGACTTACGATGCTCACTGACAATCTAAAATGTCTAAAAATCAGACTCATGGAAGATTTTCAAAATAACGTTGTAATAACCTTCTTCAATTTTGAATCTTCACAAAAAAACTTTAATATTTACTTAATTGTATTTTTTTTGCTTCACTAGAATAATAAAGTTACGAAAAAATATAAAAACAAACTACATCAGAAGATTTACTAAAAGTTAAAATATGAACAGACTTATTTTTAATTTAACCTTTCGAAGTCAAGTCAAAATGATCTAATAACCTAATCCTACAAAAATAGCGAGTACAGACGACCTTACATGCTCAATTCTCACACTTGAAAAAACATGTTATTAAATATAGCCGTCACCTTTTGATCCCCCAGGATAAACTCTTTTGTTTCGTATGGTGAAAAGGATATAGATATGTATTCGAGCTATAATATGTGAAATAAAAGGAACGGACTCATGCAAGCCACATTTCCAAAATTTAAAAATATTGACTGTACTATCACATCATCACCGTCTAAGAAGCCTGTATCTTTGTAAAAAACAATATGTATTTGAATAAATCTGTCGAAAGTCAACGGCGCTCAAAAAAGTTGCACCCGCTACGCACTAAAACCAAATTTCTATACAAAAGTTTGGCAATGGCACCAAAATTGTATAATGAATTACCTGATCAAATTGTATCAAGCAACAACATAAATGAGTTTAAACATAAGCTTTTTCAATTATTTATTGACAAGGCATACTATTCTGTTAGTAAATATCTTAATAACAAACTAAAATAATATGTATAATTAAATTGTTGCTTCCTTATGATAATGATATTCTGTATTGACATTTTGTATTTAATTTTATTGTTGTTGGTTATTATTGTAAGTATGCCAAATTGTGACTATACTTACTTACTTGTTTTTGTACATTTATTATTAATTTTGACTATTAGTGTTGGGCATGAAATTGTGACAGGTAGGTACTTACTTTGACTTTATTTTATTTTACATTTTCGTTTTGTAAAAATGTGACATTTGATTACGCAAACAATTTTGTATGCCTTCTGGCGGGACGTAGTATGGATCAAAATTTAATTTTAAACATCTATAAAATTGTTTTACCCTATGTTCATAAAATGAATAAATAAATAAAATTAAAATAAATACATAAAATTACATGCGTGATATTATGATAAGTGTAGTTAATTTAAATAAAAGTACTTAAGTAAACTAAATAGAAAAGCTAACCTAATATTTTCACCACTGCAAACTCTAGCCAAATTCAGTCCAAGAAAAACATTTAAAGCCAGGCCTACGTATCAAAACAGAACGGTCTAAGTACACTTTCATAAAATCGGACCCGCTTAACGACTTTTGTAAGTTAAACCGTTTCACTAATACCAACAGTTACTAACTCCGACTCGATATTTAAGTGCTTTCGTATCGATTATTGCTCAGCCTGTGCTTTTTAGAGCTCTCCCCCAATTTGAATCGGTTGTAATAAATATGATTTATGCATAATATTAATTTTGAGATTTACTAGTTAATTTGTGAGGTTTAGTAGCTGTTGTGAAGCTGGTGCGAGATGGAATCTGGATAGTGAGAATGTCTGGGATTTGTGGAAGTCAGCTTAATAGGGAAGAGCAGATAATGGGGATTTGAAATAGAGAGAGAGATTTCATCTTCGTCTGTAATATTAGGAAAATATCGGTATAATTTGGAATGCGCCACTTGGAGGTAGTCATCTTCCACCACTTGTGGTTATGCGGTTGTTTGAGCTTAATTCACACCGACCTCCGTACTAGTGAAAACTGTATCATGGGAGGTCGGTCTTCCTCGTTCGCAAACACTCACACACTTCGACACTGTATATTAACAATATTGATATACTAGCTGACCCGACTGGCGCTGCCTGTCCTAATTTCAATAATTCATACAAAAAAGGACTTTCAGTTTGTCCCGAAGTTGAAGATTTTCTAGGAAACTTTTCCAATTTTTCCAAGAAGCTGATTCGAACTAATACGAATAAAACAAAAAAATTGCCAAGTCAGTCCAGCCGTTCTGGAGTTATGCGCTTACCAACGAACAGCATTACATTTTTTAATAATTCAAGTAGGTACTTATCGTTTGTACATGATGTGTTTACGAATACAGACGAGACCTAAACAAAACACTATCCAGTATTGTAAGCTAATATTATTATTGTAAACTCTAACCTTTACAAAAAGAAAATAAAGGCAAACTATCTCTGGAAGTGACAAAGATCTTAATGTTTCCAATAACCCGATGTCCAACCAATTGATCGAAAATTACGGTTTTCAGTTTCAAAGAAATTATTCGAGAGAAATTGCTCTGTCTCACATATAATCCTTTGATCCCCTCTTACTTTATTGTTCCAAGAAATAACAGATATTAGTATTTTTTGCGACCAAACTTGTTAAAAGTCGATCACCATTTCTTTTTCACAAAAATTTTATCCTTTGATAAATTTGGGCCAAAGGGAGATTTTATAAGACTTGAATTGTAACGTGCTTTGATCAAGGTTTCGTGTGAAAAAAGGTTAAATATTTTGCAGGTAGACTTTAAAAAGGTTCAATCTAAACAATTTGGATTTTAAGAAGTTATTTTAAAAAGAATAAACTACTAGTAGTTCTGCGAACAGTAGACCAAGCGAGCACAAACTTTTTTCCAACAATTAAATTTACCATGTCTTGTTTGTAAAAACCTGGTAAAGAAAAATTATGAATAAAAACTTGTAGGCCAGCTATAAAAAAAATGGTTATTGGCAGAAGTAAAACTGCAGCCTAATTTTGTGATGAGAAGGTGGTCCCATGTGCTCCATCAATCCCTACATAGTAGTTAAACGGGCGATTCCACTGGTAGAAACCTAAATTGAGCAACTTACTGCATTTTAAGGAGCTATTCATCACGCCAAAGATCCTCATCAGATCTTCAAAAAAAATCTATGAGACCAATTAAAGTTACTACTTTCCAAATTAAAAAGAACCATCAAAATCGGATCTCATAAGGCGGTGATATCCAGTAAACCACCCCCCCCCCCCCTTCTTGCCCCTTTTTGGAATACTCCTCCGATCAAGAAACCCCGACGACTAAAAAATATAAAGTCATAAAACTTGTACCTATATCGAGTTTCGTCTAGATCGGTTGTTAAGTACGTCCTGTAGAAGAAAGCAAATTTTGCGACTTGAACTGTTACACAATTAATTTCTGGCCGCCATTGTCACTGATATTTACCTAGTAGCATAACTCTCAAAACAGCTGAATCGAACCGAACTATAAACTACAATAAAGCAAGCTAAACGCAGTAAATACGTAGAAACAATAACAAACGACGCATAACTTCTGAACGAAGGGGGACTTTAAGGCATTAAACATAAAGACAAAAGAAAGCCCATAAAACTCAGTCCCCCAAAAGTTGAGGACGTTGGGGTACGAAGATTGAAGGTAACAATTGGCTGGGGGCCGGTTGAACCCAATTGGATTGAGCACATTCATCTATGTGAGTCACTAATACCTTGTAATCATTCATTTGGGGTACTGCGAGACTCTAGATCCAGATGAATTGATATTAAACGGTGCGTAGTTAGGTGGGATAGGGAGGTGTGATGAAATGTCGAGAAATTGAGTTTTCATGCGCGGAAAAAGTGTTTTTTGTAAGCAAGTTGTGGTGGTCCATCTTAGGGTGGGTTTTAAACATCGGTCAACGACTTCTAATCCGATCTCAATTTTAAAATCTGATTATTATGATACTTCTAGGGCTTTATCAATCTTCAAATAACTGTTATTTGAAGAATAAATATAGCTGATTGATATTTTTTAACAATAGAAGCTTTCGTACCGGCTATTTTATTCCTCAATTTAAAGTTAACAGACGGATGAAAATGGGCCTTTAGTCTATGTTCTATGGTAGAGGGTTTGGATACCGCACTTAGTCCTTCATATGGACCATTGTGCGTGGGCCATGGCGGCCGTCAGTGGTTATTCCTGTGAAAATATTGTTAGTCTATGGTAAACTTCGCGCCTTTTTGTAGTTTGTCTATTGCCTTCTACTCTGTGAACGTCACTGATACATGGTCTTCTAAACTATTTTATTAACAAGCAATCTCCCTGTTTCATTGCATTAGTGTAATAATTCCAACCAGCCCACCTCCCTCCAGAACCTGATTATGTCTCCGGGTCTATTTAGGATATCTGTGAAGGATCTGGGTGACCCCAAGGATTCTGTTCTGATCTGGGTGACGCCTGTGCATTCGAAGAGCACATGCGTAACGATTTCTTCAGCCTCCATGCATGCCCTGCACAGAGGACTGTCCGTTATGCCTATTGCGTAATTTAGTAAGCAGTGTCCCGTGATGGTCCCCGTCACCAGGTGCAGGCCGTTCCTGTCCAGAGGCCTTTAGTCTATTATATTAAAACCATATATCAGATGAACGAAAATGATTGAAAATATTATTGATCATTCTCTATGTTCAAAAATATTTTCAATAATTTTCGTATTCATTACTTACGTTACTAGATACATTCCATTCATACTTTGTGATTTCAAAAGATATTTCATGAAATCAATTCCAGACTTATTATTTCACTCGCGATGAATTGTATTAATAAATAACATGAACGAGTAAAAACGTATCGAATGATTTTCAATTTTGTTAAATGTCTTTATCGGCACACTTCGTGGAGTTCTAGGAATTCAATTCCGATAACTTGAATTTTCACTAAACTATATTAAAAAACCGTAGAATTGAGAGTTTTTGCAGAGTTTGAATTAATTTTAAAAGATATTTTCTTCTCTGCAGAGATATCATGCAGAATTTATAATGAGGATATTGGTAATTGATATCGGTCCATTTTGACTAGCCAGTCTACGATAGATTTTTTTGTTGATGTAAAATAATTATGTCTTTACCATTATAATGTCAATACTTGAAAAAAAAAAACATTTTTACTTACACAAATATGAGAACAGCTTCGCGTATCTTCATCCCGTTTAAAATCATGGGCCAATCAGTCTAGAGACGTGGAATACTTTAGAAGGGATTACTGCAAAGGTGGATTTTAATCTTGCAATGAGATCCGGATGGGTCACATTTAAAAGAGGTGTGTAAATAATGTTTCTAACGTTTTTGTGTTTATTTTTGTCCTGTGAAAAGTCCCAGTGATAGTTATGTCTGTAAAGAAAAAAAAAATTTACCTACACTGTGATTCCATATACCCTGCAGTTAAAACTTCTCTGCGTTGCCTGCTGAAATACAGGCACAAACCTAGCAGATGCTAATAATTAGACACAATTGTAACTGATCTACTTTTAAGCAGCTAATATAAATTGTGCAACATGTTTATTATTTTACCTCTAATAAAAATATTATTAAATCCATAACACTCTCATCTAATTAGTTGGCTCGAATTCTGAAAGCCATCAAGAATTTGTAAAAATCTATAATAATAAAAATCAAAAACCAGACGGTGTAAAAAGTGAACTTTAACAAGATGACCTATTTCTGTCTCCAATCCGTCTCAAACCCGTACAATCTCATGCAGTCGGAGGCATCCTAATGAAAAATGATCAGAAAAACTTAAAGATGATGTTCAAATACTTACAATGATACCCCACTTCCCACAGTTCGACAACTTTTTTGTTGTTGTTTAATTTATTATTGTCATGTCTTTACTTTAGTGACACTCACAAGATTAAAACAAATCGATTGACGAAAGAATAATTAAAATCGGCACACGCATTTGGTCCTAGAGCGTCACAAAGGAACACACATAGGTACATAAGGCTGATAAATAAATTACCGTTCTTTGCGTCGCGGAGTCGGGTAATAAAAGCTCAATCCCATACCCCCATTGATACAAGGAATCCCCCAAGTGAGCACGCTTTTTAGGGGTCCATTGTCCACAATGAACCCTTATAGTTTTGCCATGTCCGTCAGTCTGTCGGTCTGGCCGCGGTTTAGCTCAGAGACTCTTAGTACTAGAAAGCTGTAATATGCGAGGGTACCCAAAAAAAAAGTTCTAATATTTTATTTTACCAGTTTGTCAGCGTGATTAATACGAGTATGTACCCTCCTACACGTAAAGTGAGGATGATTTTTTTTCTCGTCTATCCCATTGGTTGGTCGTTGGAAAGGTCGTTCAAAAATATTGCGTGTGACTCAAACTATTTTCAAATCAGGGATCCGTTTGCAAAATATTAAGCTTTAAAGTACAAATTTTTGTTAGAGTCAGCCCCTGCCAGCTAAATGGTTGTTTTTGGATATGTAAAAAAATCACGGCAATAGCATACATAACGAAGTTAATAGGAAAACTATCATTTCTAAATAGGCTTTACAAGTTAACGAGTAATAGTCGACCAATTTACATTTGCAGTTAAAATGTATGGGAGAACATGTTTTTGAACTACAATGTTAAGTTTGTTCTTGGGATAAATTCATCCAAACTACAGAACCCTTCATTGTTTCACATGCACATCATGTGTCTGACATGCACTTGGCCGGTTTTTAATGATTACTTTGAACGACAATCCACTGCAGTACGCGGCTTAACGATTAGGTATATTTACGCATATAATTTCCCTGTGGAGTAATCAGTATTCCTGATTACTATATCATGTAAGTAATATTCATTACCAGTTCCTTCTGGGAATTGTCGTACTCGATCCTTCTACAAAATGTCCCAGAATTAACGCACACCACCAAACACACTAATTAGAATAAAATTATGTGCATAAACATAGGTTTCATAATTTTTGGAATATTTTCTTTAAATTATTATGTTTATTTTTAACCGACTTCACAAAAAGGATGAGGTTCTCAAATCAGCTGTACTTTTTTTATCAAACTCAAAGCATTTATTTCAATTAAACCATTTACAGGCACTTTTGAATTGTCAACAAGTCGGTCAGTTACAAATATGAAGCTAGTTGCCCATTCCAAATAGTAGGTTCCTATGGAGAAGAACGGGCAAGAAACTCCACAGACACTCTTTTAAAATAAAATATTTGATACAAAGTATTGGTTACATCATTCTTATTGAAAATATACATGTGAGAACAATGCAAAACGTCAGAAGCGTCCGTGATAAAAAAAAACAATTCAAAACTAAAATAATTAAAAATAAGCCGTGGCAGCTAAGAGATGACCAGTCCCAACTGACAGCGCCTGCAGCTATTTTTAATGTTTGTGATTCCAGACTACAATGGGGGAAGATAAATGCATTTGTTCAAACATATATAGTCTATAGTGTTAGTAACAAAAAAGGTTAGCCTATGTTACTTAATAACTAAAACAGACCGGGTGCGGTTTGCAAGCGCCCACACTAGCGGGCTGTCTGCCCGGGCGGCTAGCGATTGCAGGATAGTGTTGGGACTAACACGCAGCCTAAGGAATAGCGAGGCAGATTTCTTACGCCACAGTGGATCAAAGCCGTCAGTGCGTGCGTCGGCAATCATTGTCGAGGCACTACAGAAGCGCGGCAATGACAGAAATCGATTCGGTACAAAGTACTTTCATAAGGTGCATTCATTCAGTCACAAATTGTACATATATCGCAGCGGCAGTTCCTTAAAATCTGCTACTTTGATTAAACTTAAATTTATTATTATTTAAACTCAGTGTATGATAGATGTTTTTTATATTATATATTATATTATGTGTGTTTTACAAAGATGAATTTTAAATTAACATACTTAAAAAAGAAGACTCAGAATTTTTATTGAGATATGGGAGTGAGACACTTGCACAGACCAGGGAAGCATAGTACAAACGGGTGGAGGACTATACTCAACAGTGACTGGAATAAGGCTGTCAATGATAATGGTGATTAATTTATAATCAATATTTGAGTGCAACACAAAACGAAATATTTGACAGCTACTTGCGATGTTGCCAAATTTCAGAGTGCACAGCTTTAAAAGAAGAGAAAATACGTAACTCATTCTTCAAAGTCATAAGAAAATATTAGAAACCTGCTTTTTGAAGCTATTATTTATTTATTTCAAAGTCAAAGTCAAACCATTTATTTCAAATACGCACATAAGAGGCACTTTTGAACGTCAAAATTTTCAAAAAAATAGAATTGATTCTAGTTGCCCCTTTCAAAAGGTAGTTTCGTATGGAGAAGAATGGGCAAGAAACTCCACCGGTACTATTTTAAAAATGTTTTACAATATTTTCTTTGAGTACATTAATTATATGATTATATGTGAAGACGATGCACCTAGAATAAAATTACTGTACCATAATAGGTAAAACGAATTAAAAACTAAGCGATCAAAAATAACTTAATTATTAGATAGATACATGGTGCTCACATATTTACAAACATAGTAAAAGTATGTTTTTCAAAAAAAAAAAAAAAAAATAAGTCAGTGTGTGAGTATAGATTATCACAGAATGTAAAATCAATATCTTAAAATTACCGGTTTTACCATAAAAATAGCAACCAGTTTGATTTTGTCTAGACTCTAGATTGTCATATGTTTCCAAGCATTCCTGTCCTGGATATAATCCTCTAACTTGTAATATGCTTGTTTACAAAGTGTACTTTTAATATGTGTACTCGTATTAAATTATCTCTCATTTAATTTCAATATATCACAAGGTATTTTGTTGTACCATTTAACACAGTACCCCATAAAAGATGTATGTACTTTAGATAATCTGAAAAATGGTTGATCTATTTTATCTTTATTTCTAGTATTAAAATTATGTCTATCACTTATCTTATTAAAAATATCTTTTAAATAGTTCCCTAAGAGATTCGCGGCGACGTAGATTATAAATTGCTCTGATAGCTCTCTTTTTCAAAATAAAGATGGACTCAATGTCAGCAGCCCGACCCCACAGTAAAATGCCATACGACATAATGCTGTGGAAGTAACTAAAATAAACCAAACGCGCGGTTTCTATATCTGTTAGCTGTCTTATATTTCTAACAGCATAAGCGGCCGAGCTTAACCGCCCCACCAGAGAGGTTAATATGTGGTCCCCATTGCAGTTTCTCGTCTATAGTGATCTAGGAAAACTACTTGATTAATAAATTACAGTTTTTCTCCGTTCAATATGATATCACATTCGCTACTTCTAACATTAGGTAATTTAAATCTAATACATTTGTTTTGTTTTTTCATTTAGTACCAAATTATTTACCGTAAACTAATCTTGGACCTGAAGAATAGACTTATTCACGTCGTCAAAATTTTGTGATCGTCGGTCTATTTTAAAGATCAATGATATGTCATCAGCAAATTACACCATCTTCGGTTGATTTTGAAGTAATTGGGGTAAATCATTAATGTAAACTAAAAAGAGAAATGGACCCAATATCGAACCTTGAGGAACGTCCATTGCCATTTCAGACCCTAATGAGCTAACGCCGTTTACGTCGTTACCTACGTCTAGTTTCAGCAAAAGTGTCTCATGGTTCACGGAATCGAACGCTTTAGAGAGGTCGCAAAAGATTCCAATGGCATCTTGTGCTTCCTCCCAGACATTTAACTGTATATGTACACATAATATATAAACAGACAAGATGAAGGGAACAGAAAAATACGTACGAAGATAATGCAAATTTCTAAAGAAATCTCTTCCAGCAAACCTGCGACTGGAAAGTAGATAAAGAGATGTAGGCACCGTTTGTAAGAGTAGAAGAGAAAATAGAAAACATAAAATCACTCACTATTATATAGCTAAATTTGATATTATTGTAAGTTACTAGCAATATTATTCATGTGTTATAGAAAATCATAACATTATATTCTGTGGAAGTAATATTTTGTTAACCTACAGCATTTTGGTTTGAACTGGTTTGAGAAACGGCAATAAACCGATCGTGAGGCCGTGTGTTCAAACCCCACCCGTTTTCTTTTATATACGTTAATTTGCAGTATGTATACAGCCATGTCCTGACACAGAGAGAGGAGGCCTGGTGTCTGAGCAGTAGGAACATTTAGGCTGATTATTATGCTATTAAGCTCTATAGCTATATAATCTAAGAAAATGCTTGAGTTTGTGGTTTCACCACGGCCATAATGCAAGGGTTTTGACACCTACGCAAGACCTTTCCTTCTCCTGTTTAACTTATTACCTATGCCAAAAATATTCTTTGAGTGAGTTTCAATCCTCGTCACCCAAATGTTATACACTTATATTATGTGATGAAAGTAAATCTATTTGTGGATTTCAATATACAATGCAAGAACTTGTGAACGACACGTATCGTTTTCGTGAAGTATGAAATCAACATGGCGGATAAATTTTTAATCTATAAAATATTATCACATTTAAAGTTAGTAAGTAGGATTCCGCGTATCACTGACCAGTTACCCTCACTCGTCAGTTTAAATAATCAAAGAAACAGGCGAACACTGGAAACTTTCCAGTTGACGCAACTGCCTAATCCGCAAAACTGACCAATCACCGACACTGACTAATCAACCACCCATCAACTGGCGAATTAAATAAACTGACGATTGAGGGAAACTGACTAGTGATACGCGGACTCATGCAAATATGCCTAGTCGAGCCATTATATCTGCTGAGATGGGTTTTAAATAATAAAATATCACGCCTGTTTTCCCCAAAGCGTTAGGCACAGGTGTAATATACCTTTAGAAAGTCCCATGTAATAGGCGAGCCTATTGCCAAGGTTTCAAATATAATTACTAACTACTAAAACTACACTATTATAAGTTTTAGAAATATGCCGTCGTTGATACAACATGTCTTTTCATTTATGAAGATAATTATAAACTCTGTAGAATTATGAAAACAAACCAACATCAAGAGCATATTAATCAATGAAGTTTCACGAACAACATCTTGCCAAGCTAATCATGTGCTGCAGTTATTTAATATTTATATCAAAATACGAATGAAAATGCGAATCCGAGGAAAACTAAGTTTGCGAAACATTGCGTTCCTTTGTTTGGAATTTACATACATTTGTACAGTTTTAATTTTGCTCAGTTCTCGGCTGAGCCCATTTCCATACTAATTTCGGGATTAAAAATAAGCTGTGAAATTTTAATGGTTTCAGCTTTGGAATTCCGTTTGGTATGATGGGATTTGTTTGGTATGAACGTTAGGGGAAATTCATTATGTGTTCATGGAGAAATATCGATGCTCTTTGACCCATGGATAATTTTCAAATTGTCGATATGTTTAAGATCCATAATGATAATGATATCAAATTCTACAAATGCAATATGATTTAATTTTTTGTGTCGCTCACGTCGATATTATTTGATATTGACTTAGCATAGTAGATATGTATAAAATACGTAGGCATGTAACATAAAAAAGTATTAAGCTTGCACCGAATGTTTCACTAGACAGGCTATTTACTTTCAGGCAGCTATTTTGTAAAGCTGAAAAACCTGCCCCTTTGGTCAGTCTCACAGATTGGGGTGTGTGATTTTTTTTAAGCCCATCGAATATATGCACACCTTATCTTAAAATTAATTGGTATATAAATAAAATAGTGTCATTCTCAGTGTGTTAACTGTACTCAGTTAACATACACCATAAAAATAGTTTTACCCTAAACTAAATAAAATTAACCGTTTAAAAACTCAAATAATAAAATCAAATTTCACCCCCAAACTCATTCTTTCACCCCAAAAATCATTTAAACTATTAAAACCTTTACAAACTGCAATTTTTCCAAAACCATTGCTCGATATTTTACGCTACTGAGTACAAAACAGTATAAAAATGATAAACGACAGAGCGGGGACACAGATACATTCGCTGAAAAAACAGCGCTTTATTTTATAAAGCGTAATTTAAGGAACGCTTGTACTCTGAAAAAGTATTCAACATGATTTATTTTTCAATTTGTCTTGTTAGTAAAATTTTGCTTCTTGCGATGATTTATAAATTGTATTAGGACACCAGATTAATAATAAGTAATCGTATAATTTGGGTAGTTATCTAAATTTTCCCCTGTGGGTCATGGAGTAAGATGTCAAAGATGCGTTTTATTAAACCAGTATTATTGGGACTTAAGTTCATTGATGTCTTCTGGGATCCTGATTTGTTTTGAAATTAATGTTTTTGATAAGGTCCGATCCGCTATTTTGTGAGCTCTTTTCGTAATTCTGCTCTTAAAAGCCAAGTTGACATTGGATCATTATTACCAGTCTTACTTACGATCATCAACAGAATCATATTTTTAATATAAATTACAATAATAACCTACTGCTGTCACGACCTTTCTCGATTCGTAGAAGAATTATCGATATTTTTGACGAAATAGTTATGTCAAAATAAATAGAGGTGCGGTCGACCGGTCTCTTACCGGTCTACTAATAACAAATGCCGATCTAAATCACTCTACCAAGCGTGTAGTGGTTACGGCAGTTTTCCGTCTGGCTGAAGCTTTATCTTCTGATGGATACAGGATGATGTAAAAAAGTAAAGCTCGATCAATTTCTGGTTCTAAAAAAACATTTACAAAAAAAAAAATAACCAATAATTTTAGTTTGTCGCCGCCGACTTCCGAAATTAAAGTTATTTTTCACTTTGTAGTGTTTTTTGTTTGGAAGTATTTTTTTTTGTTTTTTTTTTTTAAAATGTTTTTTATGTTTCACTTTTTAGTGGGTCAGTTTGTAATCTAACTAAGTTACAATAGCATAATGTCAACTACTTATCACATTTTACAAAGTATTGCTTTTGCCCTATGCAGGGACGTTAATTGCTGAGGAGTTCTCCTGGTGATAAAGTCAAAGTCAAAGTCAAAGTCAAACCATTTATTTCAAATAGGCACATAAGAGGCACTTTTGAACGTCAAAATTTACAAAAAAAAATAGAATTGATTCTAGTTGCCCCTTCCAAAAGGTAGTTTCGTATGGAGAAGAATGGGCAAGAAACTCCACCGGTACTCTTTTAAAAATGTTTTACAATATTTTGTTTGATTACATTAATTATATGATTATATGTGAAGACGATGCACCTAGAATAAAATTACTATACCATAATAGGTAAAACGAATTAAAAACTAAGCAATGAAAAATAACTTAATTATTAGATAGATACGTGGTGTTCACATATTTACAAACATCATACAAGTATGTTTTCTAAAAAAATAAAAAAATAAGTCAGTGTGTGAGTATAGGTTATCACAGAATGTAAAATCAATATCATAAAAATAACAGATTTTACCATAAAAATAGCAACCAGTTTGATTTTGTCTAGAACCAGGACAACTGGAGCTGATGGTGAAGGTACTATCAGGTCCACTTCACCATATGCATTGTGACGAGCATAAATTGCTTAGCAACCATATTGAAAGTACCTAATCGAATCACAACCTGTGAAATACTTATTATTAAGTAGTTCCGGCGGCCATCTGGGGTCTTCATTATCAGTTCAACTTCACCAAATGGTGCTCTTCTTTATGGAAGTCAGTCAAAAATAATATCTGTTTTTGGACCTAATCTTCCTTAAACTTTAAACTTCACTTAACCTTCAGAGGAAACACATTTTTCGCAATAAATTACAAAAACCGGGTAGAATGGGTGGCCACCTTATATAATTCCTTATTCGGTTCTTTCGACACTTACAGGAAAACATGTCGGTTATCTACCGGGGCCGCAGCATAACCACTTCCTATTGACTTAAGATATCGTTTGTCTTGTAATCCAATATTCTGGAAAAACATTCTAATGCGAAAAGGACCCAATTCTTAGATTTCCCTTTTTCCTTTTAAGTGAGGGTATAAGTTATTCAGCTGTACGATATTTTTGCCGCTTCGATTCTCGGATAAAATAAAGCTCCCTTTGTGGAGCAACTGATTATCTCCCGAAGACACGACACAGGTATTTTTGATCCATTTCTGCGTAACCATGAATTTTTGGTCAAAGGAATTAATTCCGATTTCAGGATAGGCACTCATTTAAAAAATGCTTTAATAATTTTTATCTACCGGTTTAACTCACTCATTTTTGTGACGTGATGATGCTGAATATAGACATGTAATTAATAATTTTTTACAAACATTTCTCGCGTATTATTTTAGCTTTTCAGAAACCGAGTACCTTGAACATTAATTATAATGAAATCATAAATGTGTCTCTAATAATATGTGTAATATTTAAGCTAAGTTTTATTGTAACTGGTACTATTTTAAAGCGTCGTTTCAATAAAACATCTATGTAGTTCCAAATTCACTCCCAAATCTATCAAGCTTTAAGACAGAGATTACCGTGAAACTTACTACATGAACTAAGTATTTGTGTAAAGGAACACTGCGAACAGTCTCCGCGGCTGTAATACCGCTCTAATTCCGCCATAATTCACTGAACTTAACCTTAACCATTTGATCATCCGCGGATTAACAAAAAGACGGTTACGAGTAGTGATGTGCGTAAGTGGACGATGTGTCGATAAAAATTATAAAATATTTCGATTGTTTCTTAATCAACAAACTTTTTCAAAATAATTATGCAGATTGTTGTTTTGTATACGAAATCGTTTGCTTGTAAAAAATATCATGTGACAACAAGAAACATAATTTTGGGTTAACCGAGGAATTTTTTACCTGTATTTATTCAAAAACACACGGCATCTTATTAACAGAAACTAAAACAAAAACTGCAGCCTCATTTGTTATGTGTTAAGTAACGTAAGAAAAGAGACTTTTATCGAAACCATAAAAACTCGAGCGTTTTACGGACACTGCCTACTTAAGTGCCTAACACCAACCACTTAGTCTAAACGATACCAAGATCTTTAGTCGCACTTGGGCTATAATAGGGCTCTCAGTATTCAAAAATCTACTAAGAAAATGTTAATACCAACACAAAAGCCCATATTCTTAAGCAGTTAAAAAGCGGGAAAATTGTTTTATGTTAATTGGGACGAAAGTATACCACAGAGCATACCACAGAGTATAGCGTGTACAGAATAAAATTCAAGAAGAAGTTAGGTATTGTAGAAAGTTAAAGCCTATTTTATTTGATGTTGAATTAGAATAAAACAGTTTGCTAATTTATATCTCGTAGTATGTAAAATAGGACGAACAGAAGCATACTTACAAAGGTGCATTTCCAAGAAATTCACTACGAAAATTCATTTTTCCGGTTTCGGTTTGGGTCCGGTTTCATTTATCTGTGGTAATAAGAATATTACCAATATACATTTTTATAGCTCGGTCCACTAAGTTTATCTATGGTCATTTCTATATTTTATACTCATTATTGAAATCATCCCAATATAAATTAAATAAAATTATCGACACTCCAACCCAAACATCCCTACATTCGTGAGCTCCTAGCAAGAATCTTTCCTATGTAAATTTATTGCAATAGTCGGCGCGCCCCGCGGGGTTGGTCGCCGCACAAACATGCCAGACGTTCCCTCTGATATTTAAATCAGACAAAATAGGGACACTTGCTGTATTCTACGTCTCAATAGTGGTTTACTTTATTGAGCTCACGACATTTTTGCGTAGTTGTTTTACAGATGTCTCTTGAGGCTGTGTTTGGTTGAATCGAAAGTCTGATCTTGACTTACCAGTTGAATGTAATGCGAATGTATGTGGTTGTAGATGTACACTGTTGGGAATGTCCCTTGGGATCTACAGAAATGATTAAGACCACGAAATATGTTAACAATACATAATGCGCAGACAATGACAAACATGAATGGGAATACATTGGAGCCCCGTACGCTACTTGCCCGTATTGCTACCCAGTCGTCGGCGTCGTTCACAAAATTCATCTTAAGCTGATGCTTCAACATTTCCGTAGGAGGCTAATTACTAGTCACGCAAACTCGAAACAAACACAAATAAACTTATGAATATTCCCAGAAATAGTCTGTTTACGCAACCTGCCAAATTCACGTCAAGTATTATACCGTCTAGATATTTAGATCAACAATATAAACATGAAATATACTGGTTAAACTCGTAAAAGGATAAAATGAAATCAAATTCAAAATGTGTCGCCGGGGAATAATCCTTCGCTTTTAAAACAGACACTATCGCCAGAGCCGGTGGGACATTCTGCAATTTATTTCTTTACAGACATCGATTTCACTCGGCTTCGCTCGTGGATTTATTTAAATTCTTGCAGACTGGTGGTATTTTTAGAGTTTTGCGTAACGTAAGTTGTTAAAGTAAGGTGAAATCTGTTTAGACGTGGAAGTGGGAAATCTTCGTGAAGAACGTAATTACAAAGTGCGGCCAGTAATTTCAAGTTAAAGTACAACAGTGAGAATATACAAACACATTATGTCTGAGCGATTCACGTTTAGTTGGGAAATGAGAAATGATGATAATGTGCTCCGACAAACAAATAAGTTCAACTATATTTATGTAACACCGCAAATCCAGCACAACTACAATTTTATAATAAAATATATGTATTTTTCATCTCGTGCTGTATTCAAAGCACTTAACTCAGTGATAACAATGTCCCTCTTATAAGAATTTAAAGAGCTACTTAAGAAATAAAAGCTTTTCTAAATTACTTAATTTGTGATTGTGTACGGGGCTCGTTACGTTGTGGAATAGCCCTGGCCATGATCTGGGCAAATAAAAGGTATTTAAGGTCATTTTGAACGAAACGGTTCAAGATTATGAAGATGTTTGAAAAGTTGGGGATCCGGAGACTTGTTGTCGAGCTATGTTAGCCTTGTACATTTTTTTTTTATGCATTATTTTCCTGATTTGGTGAGTTGTCTTCGTTTTGGCAATATACGCGTGCATGGGAGGCCGTCACCTCTTTCTGCGAAGCAGTAATGCTCGCGAAGGAGGAGACAGAACGTGTGAGGGAGAGGCAAAATTCGCGCCCTCACGCCACTAGCCACCGCAGGAGACGCCCCGGGCGTCGAGAGTCGCAGGCCGATGGCCGATTCCACCGTAGGCACGGGCTTGCGGACAGTGAGCGATGGGTAGCTCGACGTCCGATAAGGAACAGGCCCTGGTCGATGGCGCGTTGTGTTCCACGTGCGCCTGAGACGTCAGCACGAACTGACGGGATCCGTCAGGGCTAATGCCTCCCAAGGTTGCGAGTTTGTCCAAAAGGGATATCGTGGCCCTGGCACACAGGCAACTGGGGTGCACACACGGGTGGGTTTTAGTCAGTAAAAGTCTGACACGCCCTCCCACTCCGCCCAGAGGTAAAGGAAGAAAAAAGGTACACTAGTGTACTAGTGTACCTTTTACGTACATACTTTTATGAGAATAAGATTGTGAGAAATTTTAATAGACGTAGGTATAATAAAACATAGTGGCTTACACGAGTAAAAACTCTCAACTATTAAATCTAGGTATCCTAGTTAATACTCAAGCAGAAAATTATTAAGCCCGAGTAGATTTACTAGACGATGAATAGAATTTCTAAGTTGGTATGAGATTAGCTTGCTAAGGCAGTTATTATCGCGCGAAGTTGTTGAAGGTAGTGGAGAAGATGTGTAGCCAGAATGTTGACTAGAAGTTGTAGACTTATACATATTAGAGCAGCATTCTAGTAAGCTAAGACGACAGATTGCTTATTATCCTATTCTAAGTCTGTCTAAGTGTTATTTAGAACACTAGTTTTTTTTAAAATACTTCTGCAGGACAAAGGCTTCATGCGTCATCAATATTGTTATCTTCATGATGGTTCAGCGGGCTTTTTTTTTACACATTGCCTTCAATATGCTCTAACTCGACCAAGTTATGAACGTTTGACACTTTATAACAAAGTTATGATACCATTTTATCACAATTTAATACTCTTTCATTAGTAATATTGGTAGCTTTATTATAAAATCAGCACTATTGGTACAGTGCCGAACATTTCGGACAAACAGAAATATAAACACAGCAACCCTAGGTGCTAACAATGACAAAACTTTTCCATCTTTGTATTCTCTATTAAGAAAAACTCTATAATATTTCGTACACCCAGTTTCTACATAGAACAACCCTAGCAAGACTCAACATAACTTCTGTTCTATCGTCCATTATATAAATTGCATTAGGTCCACAAGAATCTAACACAGAAATATGAAAATGTGAGCAGTCAGTATGCAAAAAGGTCGACCGTTGGCTGCGACGAGATGATATTTTATTACCATCTACATTATTATAGTCAAGGTTTAGGGTTCGTTGGTTGATCGGAATTGTCTGAAATTTTTGAATATTTTCTGTCTATTTATTAAAATTCTGTTCTAAACCACTTATTACTGTCAGAGAAGCTTAAACGATACTTTATATTTAAGAATGGTTTAATATAATTTAGGAATCGTTGGAAAGCTGATAAGTATCAGTCCAAACTTGGTGAAGCTTAATTGAAAACATATTATTATGCTTGAATTAATTCCAAAACATTACAAGACAACACACTTGGTATTAGTAAAAGACTTGGTATGATTTTTTTTTGGAGTTTACTCCTTAAGAATCCATTTTCATTCAGGCTCCCGGTTTGGTTTTATGAGGACTGAAATTAATACAAGCGTTAACTCAAAAGCGTTACCTTTTTCTGTGTACCTTTCAAGGAGTAAACACCAGTCGCGTCAGCGATGACACACACAATTTTTTTATTCTTCGTAGCCTAAATGACTAACTACTAATACTTAAATAGGTAGGTACCAATTAATGACCTTTTTAAAAATTAATGAAATTAAGATTTTTTTTAGATAGATAAACTAAACTAACCTTTGCTTGTAAATTATGAAAACAAGGGCAAATACTTTCAGAAATGCAGTACAACAAAGTGTACTTCACTTTTAAAAGTGAGATAGTATACTCGTACGGAACCTTTAAATCAAATAAATCTGGAACTTAACCTTCTTACAACAGCCCGAACGTTCTGCAATATCGTGGAGCAGGTTTTAGATAAAATTGATTTTAGCTTTAAAATAAAACCTACGAGATACATCGCGGAATATTGCTGGTACGGTCTATGCGAAACAGATCAAATATTAATCTCGTTATTGGTTCTTTGAGATCGCTACGCACACAATTCAATAAAAGTATTATTACCAGTATAGATATATTCAGAATCAGAATCAGAACTTGATTTGCTATGATTGTAGGTACAGGTAAGATGTTGTACATGAATTAATGAGATCGCCTACAATATACCTTACGGCGTGCAAATTCTTTCATGAATTAAAATATTAATACTCGTACAAACAAAATAATGTCAACAAAACGAAACAGAAATTAAAGTGAAGTCAATTAATAATATTATACTCAGGTACTTATGCCTTACATAGTCAAATAAACCAATAACCCTAATTCTATAACCTTCTAATTGCATTATAGGTACTAGGTGATAGGTTATAGGTACTAGGTGATAGGTTATAGGTACTAGGTGATAGGTTATAGGTACTAGGTGATAGGTTATAGGTACTAGGTTATAGGTACTAGGTGATAGGTTATAGGTACTAGGTGATAGGTTATAGGTACTAGGTGATAGGTTATAGGTACTAGGTGATAGGTTATAGGTACTAGGTGATAGGTTATAGGTACTAGGTGATAGGTTATAGGTACTAGGTGATAGGTTATAGGTACTAGGTGATAGGTTATAGGTACTAGGTGATAGGTTATAGGTACTAGGTGATAGGTTATAGGTACTAGGTGATAGGTTATAGGTACTAGGTGGGTGAAGCATCGACCTGCGGCAACTAATTTTGGGCATAAAACACAAAATCAAAATGATCATCACTTCACACTAATATTATAAAGGCGAAAGTTTGTGAGTGTGTGTGAGATTGTTACTTCTTCACGCTCAAACGGCCGGACCAATTTTGATAAAATTGTGTATCGAGGTAGCTGACACCCTGGATTAAGACATATGCTACTTTTTATCCCGATATTCCCACGGGATCGATACTTACGCGAGTGAAACCGCGGGGCGCAGCTAGTATTAATATAAATGGTCTCGGTGGTAAATAAAAAAATATGGTAATCATTATTTCAATACTGCCGGACTCGGAGATTTCTCTTAAAAATAATCAATAATTATCATAAATGCTGCAATTATTTTCTCAGACTATACGGTTAGCATTCATGGCCATTTTCTTTAATTAGATTGATACCTCGCCATTGAAAGTTTATCCATCCATGTACCAGGGCACCATAACGATATAGAAGATATTACGTGACTGGCGAGACGCGTGACGTAACACTGTGTTGTTCAAGTAAACATGTCGCGACGAGGATTGAGCAGTAATTCAGCTCCGTGCTGAGGGGATTGAAGATATAGTGAGAAGGTGGAAAACGGTTTTTTGAGTACTTTTTAGGGCTATGGTTAAGCCTCTTTCAATTGTCAGTGTATATTGTTAGACAGTATATTGTGCTTTGAAGTAAGTATTTCACTTTTAACACGCTTTCTGGATTGGAATGTTCTAATGAATATCTAAATTAATCCTAACTATATAATATTATATTATAATATAATAAAGAGAAAAAATTTGAGAGATCGCCACCGCTGATCGCCTCCATTAGGACACGGCGGTGCTCCGCCCATGCAGGGCAGACCTCCACCGTATGCTCCACCGTGTCCTCCGGGCGATCCACACAGTGGTGACACCCGGGCGTTGCCCCCCGCTTTATCCTGAACAGGAACCTCCCCATACAACCGTGTCCGGTGAGGACCTGCGTCAGGCGGAAGGTGAGGACGCCGTGGTTTTGCAGGCTGTGAGTTCCAAATTATTAGTTTATTTCGTTCAGTACCTATAAAACTTACAACTAATTTATTTATTGACTCATTTATGGGCAAAGGAGACAAAGCTTTCATTATTGACCAACCTTCGGAATCCTTCGATCTTTAGAAATAGCTATCCATCAAGTATATGTGATAGCTAGAGACCAGTCTAGAAAGCCTTTTTTTTCTAAAATTTATTGTGTTATATTTTCACTTGGGAACAATGTTCTAGACATGTAAATAAGCGTGGCCCTTCTGCCTCCAAGCCCTGCAGCTAACGGCTGACGGAATGACAAGGGTCACCCGATACGCCGTAATCTATTTATCTAGTAGATATGGCGCAGATTTGAATTAAATTCAAGATCCGTCGCCTCTTGTACCGACCTACGTGATATTTTGATAACATTTGATACGGATGGCACGTGTCGCGTGTGATGAGATGAACTTATAGGGAACTGTAAATACATGTAATGTTGCTGTATGTAATAAAACATAACGAGCTAGTTAGCTTTTCGTAGGAGCGTTTTCAAGCCACCATGAAAATATCATCCCTCCCTATTCATCCTCATGTAGAGTAACAAAGAGCATTGATAAATGTTATACTTATATCCGGGACCATTTTGGTTACCCATTGAAAGGTTTTTCGATAGGGTTTTTCTAAGCAGTTAATCAAAAACCCATACGATATGGGTAACCTTTTTGAACGGGTTAATTTATATGCCATTCACATTTGATTACCCGGGTTTTCGATTAGGTTTTTCTAAGCAGTTTATCAAAATCCCATACGGTGTGGCTACTTACCGAGCGGCTTGTAAACCCCTGTTTACAAGCCGCTCGGTAAGTAGCCAAGCTAAAATGAACTCTATATTATATGCAGTAATAATCATAGGTGTTTTTTTACACTAATTAAAATAAATTGAAATTCAAATATATCGAAAACGGTGCGTCCTACGCAAAAAAATACAGAAAAATAACGTATACTTCACAAGATTTAGATAAAATCTAGAACTATATTTGCGCATGAGCAGACATTATTGATAGCTAACGAAATAACACAGTTGTCATTAAGTTAGACCGCTATAAAAATAAAAGAAGTCTTTTATTTACAGACTACATATGCCTACATTATGTTAGTGTCTAAATTATCTTATGAACTTTGTTAGTATATACTTAAAACAAAGGTGATAAATTGATAGGTTAAATATAGACCACAAATAGTTTCACCAAGCCCCATGTAATACGTGAAGCTTGATAAACCTACCCATGGTAGGCCCATCCAAACTAACAGCAAACACCCTCAAGATACTGTTGGTGCTTCCTCCCACTCTGCGTGTCACCGATGCCACCTTCTTACGCTTTATTGCAAAATAGTCATCAGTGTGCGCATCAGCGAACATACCTGTTGCACTACAATAGGATGGAAGCCTCAACAGCACCCTTAAGGTACTATTATATTGGATTCGCAGGACATTGTTTGCTTTTTAGGTATGATTAGCCCAAAGGCTGCTGGTGTAAAATGTTTGGCAGTAAGCCTTGAATAGTGTAACTTTTACTGGTACTGAGCAACCAGCAAACCTTCGAGCCACCATATTTCCCCTCACAGCCAATGCCCTACGCCCCCTTTCCATATCTGTGTCATCTTTCAGGTCTTCGGTAATAATGTGACCCAGATATTTAAACTGGGTTACTCTCTGTAAAAGTGAACCGTATAGCGTTAACAGAAGAAAAAAAAAAAAAAAAGCGGCCATAAAATTAGTAATTTTATACAATTTATAAGCTAATTGGTTTCAAGTATAACTCAGTATTACATTTTTGTATGTTTGAATGATCCCAGCGTGGTTTGACCAGTCTCGATTACTCGAATGAACCCAAAGATTTGCACTAGCCCCTAGAGCCTCATGTTTCATGGGGCTACAGAGACCATTGCATATCAAAGAGTAGGCCGGGGGGCGCGGTAATGGAAGGGAAGACGTGCCTTTAGGATATGGAAGAATTATTAGAGCCACCAGATTTGCATCCTTCAGTAAGCGGTGGAATAATGGAGAGACGGGTGATATTAATTATCTATGGGTGGACATATTTTAAGGCATGTATTTAATGCGGCAACTAAGTAAAATGAATATAGGTTTTAAAAAAAAATAGAGTGGGTACCATATATAATGGGTTGGCAGCTAATAAGGAGGATCGTAATAAGTAATAGGTAACATATTAATATATCAGTTTTTAGCTTTATTTTAATTTAAACTGGCATCGAATTTTTGTTTTGGTAACTGAATTTACCAACAATAGAGGGGATCTGGCGCTCGGCGGCCGCTGCCGCGGCACGCTCGCTTCGCTCGCTCGCCTTCGCTTGTTAATGGTTACTGTTCTAACCTAACCTAACCCAAATGATTCAATAACAGTAGATGACTTTGCAGCGATTAAGAAAGTCGCCCTTTAATATTTAATCTCTGCCATGTAATTTTTTTTTGCAGCAAATAATTAGTCGCCCTTTAAGTTGTAAGTCGCCTCGAAAATTATATTCCATATTTTAATGACTTCGCCGTAAACAGCTTTCTCGACGCTTTTCTATGACACTGCTATGTTGTGTTACACGTTGCTGTTTCCAATGTGTTCTTCCGAGGTCTCGTTACTATCCGCTTGATTCTAGAAAAAATGTATACCTGAACTGAAAATCAATCTATTTTGTTCAGGTACTTATACTTATCTAGGTGTAGTATCATATTATTATCTCAATTTACGTAGACTAGTCTCCATAATGTGATATTATATAAACGAAATCTAGTTTCAGTTTTTACTTAGAGTTAACACAAAAACCATCTTAAAAGATACGATGCCTGAAAATCCGTAATGGCTCTTTTTTCATATTTTTTTTTATCAAAATGGCAAAAGTCCATTTAACGTTGTGTGTGAAACTTGAGCTTCATCATCAATCACTATTGAAGTATGATCACCGGGAGACTGCGCTAAAATCGAGATTAACGTTGAAAAAGGTCAGGCAGAGGTGTACTTATAGTACCCCACATTCCGGCAGCTGGGCCACAAATTCAGACTCCGGGCTGCTACTGAGAGAATTCATGGAAAAACCCAACAATGCTTTGCCCGATCCGAGAATCGAACCCGGATCCTCATGCTCAGATAGCACCTACGACCACTAGTCTAGACTGACGAGTCAGTCAAGTGCAGAAAAGTATGCAAGTAACTCAGTCATTGTGACAATCATAGGATGCTATAGCGCATCATAATTATAGTACTAGGAATAGGGACATATTAAAAAAAAAAATACAAACAAAAAAAAAACATTTATTTCAGGTCCTTGACCCATATTAAATACAAAAACAATATACAATTATGTTAATTTTATAAGTGCATAATAGATAAATTAAATTATTATTAGCTCAACCAGGTTTCAGACTGGCTAAAGTAGACTCATTTTTCATAGGGTATCTACTGTTTAAAATGTTACAATAAAATTCCTCCCCACATACTTCAACTAAATGAGACGAAATTCAAATCTTGTATAAACGCACACTACGCAAGCAGGCATATTAAAAGTTGGGGGATTTCATCGCTGATAAAAATGCTTGGCTCAATGCTGGTCCCGCTCCACAAGCACAACTAATTGATTAAAATTTGAAAATACTGTTGGAGCTGCTGAAGATTGTAACGCTATCTTTGCATTGTATAACTCAATCTCCTGTGTATTATATAACGGCATAACACAGGTGTGAGTACTATGTACAATAGAGCTACCATTTACCGGGTAATATGTCTTTCATTGACTTGAATATGCCCTGGTGGCTGAGAGTATGTCATGCTCACTCAGATCTCTCGCTGATGGTGGCGCGTGTGTTGGATCATTTAGCTCCCTTCAAAATGGTTGAGCTGAATGGTGAAAAGAAAGTAAGAAAAATATTTATTTGGGACACGCACAAGAAATGCAACGGTCAGTCCATCTAGTTACACAATATAACAGAATGGGCAAAAAAACTCCTATTTGTTAGAATGCTCAATATAACTTATTAGATTCGCAAAAAATAATAGAGGTTTGTCCATGTAAGTATACCTCCCTACATATAAACAGCTATAAATTAAACAACAAAATACCTAACATGAATATTTAAACTTACGGGGAAGGACCCAACAAGTGAGTAAATAAGATAATAAGATAAACAAAAGTAAGTCATGAACCTTTGGCAATAACTAGATGGGCTGACCCAAAATAGCATTAAAAACTAACATGCATGCGTCATGTTCGTGAACGGGCGCTGTCAGTTGGGACTGGTCATCTCTTAGCTGCCACCGCTGCACCGCTTATTTGTTTTTTTTTTTTTTGTTTCTATTTTCTGTACTATGGACGCGTTTTTATGTTATATCGTCCTCACAGTTATAAATTCAACACTAAAGTAACAATACTTTAGAGTTGAACAATATTTTTGTAACATTAATTATAATGTTACAAAAATATTGTTACTTTAGTTAAAAGTGTGTCGATGGAGTTTCTTGCCTATTTTTTTCCATATGAACCTACTACGCTTTGGAATGGGCAATAGCTTCATATTTCTAACTGACCGACTCTTTGACAATTCAAAAGTGCCTGTAAATGATTTGATTGAAATAAATGCTTTGCGTTTGAGTTTTTGAGTTTGAGCAATGGCATGCAAAGAACTTACTTTCGTGAAAGTTACACTTGGCATGTGTATTTCTGGCTTAATTGTGGGCAAAATGGCGTGGTTTAAGAACGAATGTGGGAGTGTTGAACGTCCGAAAGAAAAGCAGATGCCGTGGCTAGGTACATACGTGAATATCCCCCGTCTGGGGAGAACGAAGACAATATAATAATAATGTCGGACTTCTGACAGAAACCCCGTCGGTTCCTCGTGCTATCATTTACTGCTTTGTGAAACCAAAAACTCTACTTCTCTGCTTACCACATTACTAGTCCGGTCTGAACTATTTGCCAGCCTGATAGATGCACACTGCAATAACAAATGGGAAACATTAGTAACGAGTAATCTTGTCGGAACCTCTACGATGTTTGTGCTGCAACTTTGCGACATGGGTCGCCGTTGCCACGGCTGCGGCTGGTGTCAAGCGACAAATAGTTTGTACTTTGTATGTGGAGCTGAGCAGTTTATACCAGTGGTTTTATTGTTCTAGAATCCTTTTATTCATTTGAATTTAACCAACTGTTCAAAAGTTTTTATTAAGCAATGAAAAATATTTTTTATGATTGAGAATAATTGTGACAAGCAAAAAAATTTTTGAAAAACACTGACTTCCGAAAAATATTTTTGGAAAAAAGGTTTTTATTTTATACTTTTTAGTTGTGGTACCAATTCATATACCACTACTTGCTATGGAAATTTTATATCATATTTATATGATATAAAATTTCCATAGCAGCTAACTTAAAAACAACTCAAACAAAGTTTAAATAATGTTTGTGTGATGAGTTGATGACAGTTGAAACACAGTTTGAAACTCCTCATCAAAACTTTTGCTGAAGGGAACCATAAATCAAAACGACATCAGTGTATACATTTTTAGTTTTTTTTAAAAGCGCTGAATCTTTTTTGATAAAATTTATATGAGACTACCTCTGAAGTATAACCTACCAAAAAAAAAAGAATCGTCAATATCAGTTCAAAATTGCCGAAGTAATCACGTAACAAACACACATAATCGCGTAACAAACATAATTGAAAACCTCCTTTTTTGAAGTCGGTTAAAATTGAAAATCCTGTTGTTGGTGTTAAAAGACATGATATGTTTTATCAAGACTTAAAACCTCAATTTCCACGATCTGCCCAAACCGTAAAGATAAATATTGTACCAGAGACCACGCAACATACAATCGGGCTTTGTGATAGAAACACTTGCACCATCCACGCCATGATAATTATGTAGGTAAGTACTAGCGCAGGGACATGGACTTTGGCACAAGCAAAGAGTGGGCTATACTGAGTAGTTATAGTTAAGTTAGGCTGGGGAAGATGCGCGGCCTGCGGACGGTGAGCGATGGGTAGCTCGCCGTCCGATAAGGACCAAGCCCGGGTCGACGGCGCGTTGTGTTCCACGCGCGCCTCAAAGAGATGTCACCACGAATTGACAGGGTCCATTAGGGCCAATGCCTGCCGGGGTTGCGAGTTTGTCCGAAAGGGATATCGTGGCCCTGGCACACAGGCAAATGAAGGAACACGGGTGGGTTTTAGTCAGTAAAAGTCTAACACGCCCTCCTATTGATAATTTCCCACCCAAAAAAAAAGGCTGTGGAAGATAATGAGTTTCGCGTACTCACCAACCGTCCAGGACCCACGAGTGGACACGATCCATGTATTTATCGTAACTTATTTCTGGTATGGAATTTGGCCTCTGTAGGATACCTACTCCTATATTAAGCCAAAACTCTCACATTCGCAAATGGTCCGATTACGGCTTGTTTAGTCTAATTGCGGCCAAACAGCGACGTTACAGTCATAACCTCATATTGTTATGATCTCATTTTCGTCTGTAGCTAATTGTATTGCTAGCACTCACATTGGGCGGTAAGAGAGAGGTAATGGGTAAAATGTTTGTGGTATGTTTTAATGGTGGCAATACCGTATGTTGTCCTATAGCTTTTAAATTATTCACGCCTTCTTCCATTCATAGGTTATTATTTATTATTTTGTCCGACATTGCCATTAGAGACAAGACTACGTTCAAATCATACCTAAAATAAAAATAGATTAGGCACGGTTGGCGCAGTGGTTAAGAGATTTACTGCCGCGCTGCGTGTCGCGGGTTCGATTCCCGCACGGAACAAATATTTGTATGACCTACAAGTAGTTGTTCCGGGTCTGGCTGTTTGTGTATGTGAGTTTAAATGTTTGTAAACGCACCCACGATACAGGAGAAATTCCTAGTGTGGGGTGCCGTTTAAAAAAAAAAAAATACTATTGAACTATCCGAAGTCCATACCCCACAAACTTAAGTGAGGTTTACATCAATATTGCAAAGAGTAGGATTCAAAGTAACCACCTTTCGCTCGCCCATCTGATACATTAGCCGTTGAGCAATAATTTCTGAGCAAAATATGGAAATTCACAATAAGCTTGCCCCTATAACAAGAGTCCTAATACATTCTGGTAAACTGAAGGCTTAGCACCTACGATCTACGGGCAATCTGTTAAGTACTGATGACATACTAATATCCACATCCATCAATTAGTGAAATTGACATGTTTTGTAAAATACCCACGAAACAAAATAGGCTTCGTAGAGAGTGCTAATTGATTAATGGATGCCTCTAATGTTGACACTTTGTTTCATTTTTTAATTGAATTAATTGAGTGATTTTTTTAAAATTAATTTTACAAGTTTTGTACAAACATTTTGTTGGTTTATTTTATAAACCAATAAAAAATTTGCACAAAACTGTACCTAGTTTTATATATGAGCCATAGGGATCTTGATTATTATTAACTCTATTTAATTTTCGTAATTTACCTTCTTTTTTTTCAGTTAACATTAAGTACAAATAAAAATAACTTTAATTCATATACAATATAATATAACTATTCACAATTAAATGACTAACTAGCTATACAAATAAATAAATTAAAAAAGAGGGAAACGAATCATAGGGCATCAAAAAATTCGTCCGCATCGCTGTCAACAGTACTCGTATAAGTGTCCAAAAGGCTGGCAGCATTGCCACATTGTATGGCAACGCTGATTCTTTGGCCAAGGTCAAGTCAAGGTCAACTGAAGAGTCGACCAACCTTCCCAAGGGAACATTTTTCTAAAATTTTGATTTTAATTGAAAACTTATTGCATTAATTTTCTCTAGGCTCAATTTCACATTTTGAGCGGTTAAAGTCCTTAATTTCACATTTTATACTGCCCGTATTATTTCAGCGAATATAACTTCGGCTAAACTCGGCTCGCTTTGTCACGTCTATAACAAACGCCGTACAATATTGAACCTGTGGGGGTTTTGTGTAATTTGATACTGCTATAGTACTTTATCGTTATACTTTTAGCTTATAAAATATTACTTAGTTAAAACTTTGAGTCTTTAAACTAATAAAACTGTTGACCCAATATCGAATAATTATATTGAAGGAAATTATAAGACTGCGTCCGCACTAGAGCATATTTCTTTCGGCAAGTTAATTCAGAAAATAGTGAAAAAGAAATCAGGTAACTTACACAGTAGTGCCGTGCCACAAAGCTTTACAACAATAAAATATTACTAATTTAAAAATTTTGTTTTTTTAACCGTAGTATTTTCGACTATTAATTTTTCCCGTTGGCCGTTTTCAATTAATTGAGATGGCTTACGTATTCCTTTAAACAATGGCTCTGTCCAAGGTCGCTTTATACTTCAAGATCCGAACAGTCCCCATCCCGGAAGGTAAGACACGTGTAAGTCAGAATTGAACACCAAAAAAAAATTGAACAACCTAACTTTCTTTCTCTTAACCCTATTTATTTGGGTTCCAAACAGCACGTGCTTTTCTTCCTTACATAGCCATCATCTCAGTAGTCAACTCCATTCTAATCTATTATCTTTCGCACAAACAACCATTGTTTTAAAATACCGATCCAAGCCCTAATAATCTCTACGGTAAATTACTATTTAACTTTGTACTAAAGTGTCTAAAAATAAATAATGAGGGAGGATTTGTAAGTAAAAACACCATGATTAGGTGTTTATATTGCTAATGGAAGGTTGAACAATCCCCGGGGGTAAAACACCACCCCACCTGGAGCACTGATTGCGCTAATATTGACACGTGATTAACGAATTTAGACATGCTTTTAGAAAATAAGACGCGTACGGACAGTCAGAATTTAAAAAAAGATTTAAGTGAGAGTAAAATTTGATAGTTCGTCCAGAGAAATGGTTACTTTTTTCAAATTAATTTAAATTAAAAAAAGGCTTCATTCTACCTTAAATTAAAAAGTACTTCAAAATAATTACTACTGAAAAATGTTACAATTCAAAATTAAAAGCACACAAAACATTTTTCAATTAAGCAAATAAATGTATAAGTATTATACACTCATTTAACCTTCACATGGGAGTTTCTACGTTAAGACTTCCTTCAATGTTTGGGACCCGCATGTCCCAAACATTGAAGGAAGTCTTAACGTAGAGAGTACCAGAGAAGTAGCATTGCCAGAAGGACGAGTTGTCTAAGTGCCACCGAAATCTAAGCCACTTGTGCTAGCCATAGCTCGGCCACTAGTAGCCACAGTCAAGCTGCGGTAAAATATTTGCAACATTTTGTATAAACTTGGTGCACACTGGACCACACTCTGCAGTCACTGGTCCATTTACGATAACGCTTAAATGACCTATATCTATCTATATCTGTACATATTATAAATAAAAGTCGCATTTCGTGTTTGTTTGTGCGACCGCGTTGTTCTTCTATACTACGCAACGTATGCGGTTTTCACCATCATTTAGAGAATTAATTTATTCCGGAAGGTTTTTATGTGTAGGTATTTGAAATTACTATTTTTTTTTTCTAGGTTACGCTGTCCCACTAGGCTAAGGCCTCCCTCCACTCCTGCCATCTTTCGCGAGCCCGTGCGTCCTCCTTCTAGTTTTGACGGAACCTATCCAGTTCGTCCCGCCACCTCCTACGTGGTCTGCCGCGACCCCGTCGCACTGTCTCAGGGCACCAATTCTGTGCCATTTGGGCCCACAGTTGCGGCAGACATGTCCTGCCCAGTTCCATTTAAGTTGGGCAGCCTTTTAAGCCACGTCAGCTATCTTTGTTTTGGTGCGCAATTTGTGTTTCGAACACGATCAGTTAATTTAACGCCTTGTATACTGCGCTCCATTGCTCGTTGGCAGACCTTTAGTTTGGACTTTTGGATGTTAGTCAAAGACCAAGTCTGTGCATCATAGGTTAAGACGGGAAGAATACACATGTCCATGAGCTTGCGTTTCAGTGCCATAGGTAACTCACCCTTGAGTAGTTCCTTCATGGACCAGTAGCTCTTCCAGCCGTTTTCCGTTCGTCTTGTGATTTCTTTATCTTGCCTCGCCTGGGAAGAGACTACTTGGCCCAAGTAAAGGTATTCCTGCACATGTTGTATTGTCTCCCCGTCTACTTTTATGCTTCCAGATCTTTTGTTGCACATAACTTTGGTCTTCGACAGACTCATCTTCAGTACAACTTCAAGGCTTGCATTACCAAGCTCTTGGAGCATCCATTCAAGGTCATTGGCTGAGGATGAAAAGAGAACAATGTCGTCGGCGAATCCTAGATTTGTCAGTCTTGCTTCGTCAATGCCTGCATACATTAATATTAGACTAACATAATTATCTTGATCTCGATGTTTTATCGAGTCGTAAAACCCATGCGAAGCAGGGGCGGGTCGCTAGTAGTGAAGTAAATAAGCGGTTAACTTGTGTTGTCATCTGACATTATGCTAAGCTGAGGCCCTTTTGGCATTGTAAGCAATGTTTTCGGTTTTTTTTATGGTTTTAAGGTGTTTTTAGCTATGATCCCAATTAACACATTTTCATTTCTTTTTATTTCTAAATAGTAAAAAAATTACAAAAATATAGTTTTAACGTGCAGTTATTGCGAATGTCCCTCGGATTCTAAAACCCTGATCAACTCACTGGTCACCTGCTGATAAATGTCATGTTATCAGTTATGTTTAATGGACCAAAATAACATTGATTTATTTATTATTATAACACTATAAATCTATCATTACAGGTTGCCCTAATGCCATAGTTAAGTCTACATATAAATCATATAAATTGGCATGAAAGTTTGAGATTTAATAAATTACTCTTTTAGTACATGTAAGATCAGTATACACAACGGTTAAATTATTAAATAAATAATTCAATGATTATTTAATCTGCTTACATTTTAAATACTTATGAATATTTGAGCACCTTATTATTCAAAGAGCGCTTGCTTATAAGGGTGTATTTCTTGGTAAGTGCTACAGTGCCTTGTTTAACTTAGGACGTTTAATTAAGGTTACATAAGTAAATATTTTGGTAATTGGATACGAATTTTAATGAAGTAGTTAAGATAATGTAACGTAAGATTAAAGATTTTGTTAACCGAAGAAAACAAAACAAGCGTGTACCCGCCTTGTACCTTGTTATTTCTCGATCTCAAGTATGTTTTAGAGATGTTTTTTTTTTACTTTACAATATTTCATGTATATAATATATTTATTTCATATGTAGGTATTTAGGAAGGGAGAGATTTCACCTGTTACGATTTTTTTTATGAATTTCGGATAGATACTTTGGCTTAGTAGGTAGTTCGTTAGCTGTTTTAATTGTTTTAGACTTAAAAATATACCTATGTATTGGTGACTTATTAAAACAGACACACTAATGTAACCTTAACTGCAAATTCTTAACGGAAACAAAAATAAACTGAAAACAGATTTAGAACCAGCATTTTCATCACAAATTAAATAAACAATAGTGGAATAGTAAGCATCGACACCAAAATCCAGATCCATAAATAAAAACCCTGAACTTACCTAAGTCTTCCAAAAGTTCTTCTATCCTCTTCCACGGTAACCAGTATTGATGGGTGTCGGGCCTTATCGGGCATTGTCGGGCCGCCACCTAACTTCCTAATTGTGACCGACGCACTCACCCCGATGACACTAACTACTTATTGTACTCAAACTTATTGAGCACTTTCCAACTTTTTCTCAGAAGGTCCAAATGGCCGTAATTTAGATAAATGGCTACTTTTGTTTTTGCTTTCTGGGAATTTTGTAAATAGATGACCAAATAACATAATATCACGCCTGTAGGTATTCTCCAAAAGGCTCTATAGGCACAATGCACAATATACCCATATTTCACCAGTTATGGTTTAAGCCCTATGTTTAATGCATGATGATTAAAACATAACTGGCGAAATATCTTAGTCTTTATCATTTATCCATTAACAATATTTTTAATCCATCTGCGTTTACACAAAACAAAAACAAACAACATTGAGTATCAACTGTGACTATATATATAAATACATATATATATATTAATAATAATGTTTTTTTACTTGACATTAAAGTACACTGATACAGGGTGACACTTAATTTAAGCATTGAAATAGCCTGGTACAAAATAAATGATCAAAAGACGACCGATGATACCCTGTTTTTTCTTCATACGTCGTCTTAGCGATAACAGGAGAAGAATACGTCTTTCGTGATTCATATCTAGACAAAACTGCAAGTTTGAGTAAGTACACGTTTGAACCGACGGTTGCTGCCGTTAGCTCGCGCGGCGCACCGTACACGGCACCGTTCCGCGGTACGACCACGTCGTGCCGTTTCACGGTGGCGGCACCGTGCCGTGGTGATGTGTCCGCGCCCTTAGCACAGACAAAGATTACCAAAACAATTAAAAATTAAAATTCAGCGTGGAGCTGCATCCACCTCCGCAACAATGACCCCCATGCAAGGAAAAACCTGTGTTAGGTACAGGGGTCACCCATCTGTCCATTATGGATAAAATAGTTACGTACAATTTAGTTATGTGCAGTTTTGTAAAAAAAATGACTAGCCTAATACAATATTAATTGTGGGGGTAAGAACGGGGGGAAGAAAGTAAAAGGGGTTTTAAAAGGAAAAGGGAGTAGGTATGTATTTATATGCCGAGCATGTCTTGTTTGTGTGAGTGAGGTGTAGATATGTATGAGTGATTGTAGGTGTGTGTGTGAGTGAGTGGCTGAATTGTTTAAGCTCTGGTTTGAGCAATTTTTCCGTGTCGTCATAACTTAGAGCGAGCAGATATTCCTTTATTTTTTGTTTGCATTGGATTTTTTTCAAACAATGGATGTTTAGTGTGTTGTGCAGTTTATTGTATAGTAATGTGCTTATATAACGGTTATGCTGTCGTGCAAAAGTGGTATTTGTACAGACTTTGGGACCAACGGGTTTAGGTCATCTTCTGAGCGTAGGGATTTTACATCTATTGGGAAGGGGGGGACATTTTATGTGTACGTGTGATAGCGCGAAGCATATACATTTGTCTGGCTGTCGGTACCTTAAAGTCTGAATAAACTTGTTGAGTGGGATACCCCAGTCACAGTTGACACTTAATAGTATATAAATATAACAAATTTCTTAAGAAATAAGCAGTATCTTTGTACTCAAAATTATTATATTATTAGCGTAAAAACGTTATTTTTAAACTACCGTGCGGTGGTGCCTATAAAAGCGGGGCGCGGCCAGCGTTCGCCCCTCATACTGCGTTCGGATCTCGCTGCGGACGGTCGTGTTGTGTGCTGCTATCGGTGTGCTCCCGCCCTCCTGCCGCTCTCTCGTGCCCGGTATTGTTACGCTTGCGTAACGCTCTCGTAGTCGCCCCGACTACATCCGATCGTCGATTGATTGGGTCGATTAATTTATTAATCAATTCAATCGAAAGACCTGGATCACAAAAATTGTCTTTTTCAAGACAGGTGTTTCTATAGCAGGAAAACGTTATTAAATTCATTAGGCCCCTTCTGGGTAAAACCACAGTTTCGTGGTCCTCGGTGGATACCTTACGGTGCCAACGAAACCGAGTGGGGTGCTGACCCAAACGCACCCGCTGAACCCCCTCAGGGAGAGGCAATAATTTGGACGGGTCCCAGAGTTAACCGGCCTTGGGGGATCTCCTAGTCGGCTCTGGTGACAGTTTTCCTCCCACAGCGACTCACCTAGTATCTTTAGGGTGTGTCTACACCCTTCGCGCTAGACCAAATAGGGCCCCCTTGCACAATAAGATTGGCAACGGGATCACAAGCTCAGGGCTCACCATAGGTACTCATCCTCCCTGTCTACACCCGACAGGGAGCGAAACTCATCCCCGGGCCAATCCACCCGGGGAGTTAGGCGTAGGGCCACGATAGGCTTCATTTTCTTGTAGTGGAGTCCGGCTCCAAAATTCCTCCGATAGGATCCCCCCTCTCGGTAGAATGGAGGACGACCTCTTACTGACGTTCGTCAGAGAGGTCCTCCTCAAGGACCAAGACTTCCTCAGGAAGTACGCTTCCCAGATTAGTGGGTTGAGGGCTACGCCATCAGCGAGCCTCTCAAAATTCAGCGATGCGCTCGCTTCAAACTCAGACGACTCTGACTCACAGAGTCGTTCGGAAAGTCCGATAGTGTCGATGGACACCACCGCCCCCGCGGACAATAACGCGGCGGCGGCGAACTCAGACTCCTCGGATGCGGAGTCAGGTTCTTGTTCTTCCTCCTCTGGACCAGAGGAAGGGGGCATCACCTCAGGCCCTGGCAAGAGGAAGAAGAACAAGAGCAGGTCTTCGCAACCTGCTAAAATGGTTGCGATCGAGGCTCCCTCGACCTCCGCTCCCTCTACCCCCGCGGTAGTCGCCACTAGGGCCCCTACCCCGGCTCCGTCCGCGCAGTCGCAAGCTACCACTTCCGGTACTGCGACCGCGTCCGCCAAGACTCCTTCTGCCTCCAAGAAGGCATCCCGTCCCCCACCCATTATCATTCAAGATAAGGGCAGGTGGACGGAAGTTTCACAAAGGTGCAGTGATCTTAGGATCAACTTCACCAGTGCCATCAGCACACAACCGGGCATCAAAGTTTCCGTTCCTACGTCGAACGATTACAGGGAACTTACAAAACTTCTTCGGGCGAGAGGAATCTCATTCCACTCGTACACCCTCCCCGAGGATCGTCAGATACGCGTGGTGATCCGTAGGATCCCCAGTGAGATCGCCACGGACGACATAAAGGCAGACCTAGAGAGACAGGGGATCCCTGTCCTCGAAGTGCACAGGATGCACCGATCCAGAGGTGGATCCGCATACGACATGGTTCTTGTCGTGTGCCCACAAACCGAAGGGCATCACCCAATCTTCAAGGTTAGCTCGATATGCTACCTTAAGGGCTTCGACGTCCAGAAGCCCCACAAATCAAGCATCATAGGCCAATGCCACAGATGCCAGCTATACGGACACGCGCAAAAGAACTGCTTTGCGAAACCCAGGTGCGTCAAGTGCCTGGGCGAGCACGGCACTTCTGAGTGCACCCGTCCAAAGGACCGTGCCCTCTGCACCGAGCCTCCCAGCTGCGTCCTATGCGGCCAACAGGGTCACCCAGCCAATTACCGTGGCTGTCCTAAAGCCCCGAAGTCATCTTCCTCGAAGCTGACCAAGCGTTTCGACGCGAGGCAGCAACGAGAGCACCCCGGGTACCCCGCTACCCTGTCTCAACCTCCGCAGCGTCTGAGCCCTCAAAGGTCCAGTCCGTGGAATTATTTTAACCACCAGCAGGCCTTCCCTGCCTTCGGCCAATATATGGCCCCTCCTCTCCATCCTCAACCTCTGATGATGGACCCCAATATTCACGCTCAACGCGCTCAACTGGCACCCGCCGCTAACACCGCGCTTCCCGCGGCTCGCGCGCCTCTCGCACCCCGCGCGGCTCCCGCGCCCGCCGCGCCCCGCGCGCCTCTCGCGCCCCGTGTACCTGAGCCAGCTCCTAAAGCCGCTCCCGTCGCCACCACTCGCGCGCCCCCTAAACCCGCGACTTCTTCAGTTGGCGCCGTCGCTAACGCACTAGACGCGTTTAATGTGATCACGAGCACATTCAACGTGTTCATGTCTCCTCGCGCCATTCAAATGGCCGGGGAATTAGTCAAGGCTCAATCCTCTGGCAATCTCTATCAGATCCAGAGCATATTCAATGCGTACCCGGAAATTACGCAAGTCCTCAACACCTTCGCGAAACGGCCCTAATATGTATAATACGGCCCCCGCAAGAACTAAACTCAGATCCCTCAAGTTAGGCTTTTTCAATGCCAACGGCATTAGGGGACAACGCGACGAAGTCGCCGAGTTCCTCCGCGTCCACAAGTTAGACATTCTCCTAGTACAGGAAACCTTCCTCAAGCCGAGTCATCGAAACCCGTCAATTGCGAACTATCGCATAGTTCGCAACGACAGGTCTCGATGCCACAAGGGCGGCACCTTGATCTATTATAGAACCCCTCTATACTGTATTCCTCTTGATCCTCCAACTCTCTCGTGTCTTGAAGTGTCTGCATGTAGACTAGGCATGTCAGGTCATAGACCGATTACGATAGTTTCGGCTTACATGCCGCCCACCGCGACCTCGTCAGCAGACGGTCTCAAACTGCTCTCTGACGATCTTTCAATTCTCTTTGGCCTGAGCGAATCCGTTATCATAGCGGGTGACCTCAACGCCAAACATCCGGCCTGGAATAGTACCAGTACCACGTTCCGAGGCAGACACTTGTTTGACCTCTGCCCCGTCCTAAACTTTGACGTCATCGCCCCGATGACGCCCACCCACTACCCTCACGACCCCAACCATACCCCTGACGTATTGGACATAGCGCTCCTAAAGAATATCAACCTCCGGTTGGATTCGATAGAGGCGATGGACGAACTGACTTCCGACCACCGACCAGTCGTCATGAGACTGGTCCCTCGCGACGGACTCCCTGACCCGGACGAACCCTCTCGTATCAAAGTAGTCACGGACTGGAGGAAAGTAAGCGATCGCTTGAAATCCACCACTTCGCCTCTACTAGACTCTATACCAGATCAGTTTACCTCAATCGCTGACACGACGGCCGCGATCGGCTCACTCACGGAACACGTACAATCGGTCCTGAACGATTGTTCAAGGCAAGCTCCGGCGATGGACGAACATCGCTTGAGGCTGCCGGACGATGTGCGTGAACTGCTGACTGAGAAGAACGCGGCTACTCGTGCCTACGACGTCTTCCCCTGTGACGCCAACAAAGCTCACATGCGCTATTTGCAGAGATCTGTAAGGACACGCATGGCCGAGCTGCGTGACGGTAACTGGGACAAGATGTTGAGCGAGCTAGAGCCCACTCATCTGGCATTCTGGGAACTTCAGAGGAAACTCAAGTCCCAGCAAGTAGTCTCTATGCCTCCCCTGACACGACCCGACAGGACGATAGCATTCGACGACATCGACAGGGCTGAATGCCTAGCTGACAGCCTCGAGACCCAGTGCTCGCCCAGCTCTCAACCAGTAGACCAGGCTCACCTCGCCGAGGTGGATGCCGAAGTCGAACGTAGAGCCTCTCTCCCTCCGGTCGAAGACCCTGATTGTCCTCTAGACCCCGTCTCCCCGGACGAGGTTCACGATATAATCAAGGGTCTGAAACCCCGTAAAGCCCCTGGATCAGACGGTATCACCAATAGGGTGGTCCAGTTGTTCCCGGCTCACCTGATCATGCTAATGACCACCATCTTCAATGGTGCTCTTAGTAACAACATTTTTCCACAATCGTGGAAAAATGCCACCGTCATCGGTATCCCGAAGCCCGGCAAGCCTAAGACCGAGCCTTCCAGTTACCGTCCCATCAGTTTGCTCGACGTTTTCGGCAAGGTCTATGAGAGGCTTATTTATAAGCGTCTCAGAGACTACGCCGAGACGAAGGGGCTCATCCCCAACGAACAGTTCGGTTTTAGAACCCAACATTCTTGCGTACAACAGGTCCACCGTATCATAGAACACATAAGCGCCGGTTTCCAGCGCGGGTTCATGACGGGTGCTGTGTTCTTCGATATCGCGAAAGCGTTCGACAAAGTCTGGCACAACGGCTTATTGTATAAGCTATACAAATTCGGTGTGCCAGATCGTCTCGTGCTCATCTTACGGGACTATTTGTTGAACCGCACCTTCCGCTATCGCATCGAGGGTGCGCTCTCTTCCCCTCATCCGATCCGCGCAGGCGTCCCTCAGGGGTCTGTGCTGGCTCCGCTCATTTTTACGCTGTTCTCCAGTGACATCCCGAAAAGTAGAAAGGCGCAGTTAGCTCTGTTCGCAGACGACACGGCCATCTACTACACCGGCCGCAGTCAAGACCAGATCTCCCGCATCCTACAGACCGAAGTCAACAGACTCGGTGACTGGTTCAGGAAGTGGAGGATCGAGGTCAATCCTGATAAGAGCCAAGCGGTCCTCTTTTCTAGGCCCCGGCGTAGACCGGACCTACCACGACAGATCAAGATGTTCGGCAAGCCTATCCCTTGGGAGAAGCGAGCCAAATATCTCGGTGTGATCTTAGATCACCACATTTCGTTCGCTGAGCACATAAAGCAAGTGCGTTCGCGCGCTGCTTTCGCTCTCGGTAGGCTTCATTGCGTTCTAAACTCACGCAGCAAGTTGTCCCTTAAGGGCAAATTGCGTATTTACACAGCGTGCATCCGGCCGATTATGACGTACGCGTGTGCCGCTTTCGCACACGCCCGTCCCCATCTCATTCACAGAATGCAGGCACTTCAAAACCGATTTCTCCGTAAAATTACGGACGCTCCATGGTTCGTTCGGAACGAAACCCTACACGTAGATCTTAGAATCCCCACCATCAAGCAGTTTTTGAAACGCGCGACAAAGCGGTTCTTCGAGTCCGCAGATAGACATCGCAACCCCTTGGTTGTGCAGGCAGCTAGCTATAGGCCATCTCAAATCAGTAAGACTCGCCGACCTAGGCATACTCTCTTAGACCCGGATGACCCCATTACTCTCCTTCAGGAAAGCAATAGGGCCACAAGTACAGTGCACAAACACAAACCGTCATTCCGTCCTCGCCGCCGAGGTACCACGCGAAGATCAAGAATAAATTGTTCCCCCCGTCCCTTGCACGTCGAACCGCCAGCCCCGAGGCTGAGTGAGCCGTAGCATTTAATAGTAATCCCCGTTAATAATCATGAATTTAAACTTTTGATCCAGCCCGTCCCCAATTTGCTTTGTTTTTCCCCAACGACGCCCTAAGCCGAGGTTCGTACCCCACAGGGGGTGCCCTTAGAGCGCTGTCGTTTAGTTTTTAATACTTTATTTACGCTCCTGGCTGGAGGCTTTAAGCTAATACCTTAGGGCAGCCACAGGAAAGACCGGTTAAGCAGTCACGGCCTCTCAAGGTCAACTGCGAGATGCCATATACAAAAAAAAAAAAAAAAAAAAAAAAAAAGCGTTCGCCCCTTATTCTGTCTCAAGCAGCCGTCGCTATAACATCGTTTGCAATATTGTTATAAGTCGTTATTTTAAATCAAGAAGTATATTTTCAAGTATAAAATTGTATTTGTTTTAAATTGATTAAAAGTTTAGTCATTTCGTTCGTTTTTTTTTTAATAAAAGTGATATCAACCGCTATTATCAGAAGTGGGATAGGCTCCATTGCCTATCTTATTATCTGTGTCGTGCGAAAAGCTTTTAAATCATGTCCGAAAGAGCTACCACTCGTAATAGAGGTAGAAATAGGCGTGATCAAAATAGTGATGCAGCCGAACTCCAAGACACCCTTGGAGCTATTCTGGCGCGACTGACCGCGCTAGAGAGCAGCAGCCTACCCGCATCTGGCACCGTGTCGGTGACAACGACTCCGGAAGCAGGTGCCATTGTGGCGCCTGGGCAGATCATCGAGTCTTCGCCGCAGGAGTCACAACCAGCAGTGCCTGAGTCGAACACCAGCATCGTTGCAGAATCGCTTGAAAGTACTTCGACGTCATTGGATGCTACAGATCGCCTCATAGGAGCGTTGAGTGCGTTTACCAAGGTCAGATCCAACCATTATTATATTTCAAACTTTGATCCCAGCATACATGATATCGATGCTTGGTGTGAAGAGGTTGAAAGGGCACGTGATATTAATAGATGGGATGACAACGAGTGCTTATCCCGGATCGCTAACTGCCTGAAAGGTGATGCTCGTAGCTGGTTGAACGACTGGGTCACAAACGACCGCACCTGGTCTAACTTTAAAATCGAATTCAAACCGCTGTGCTCGCGAAGAATTGATGTAGCAAATATTTTGTTTAACGTCATGAGTAGTAATTCCGACGAATATTCCTCGTACGCAGAATATGCTAGGCGCTCCATCTTGAGACTAAATATTGTTAAAGGGTTAAGTGATGATTTAACGGTCGCGATTGTCATACGTGGTATAACTGACGCACAGGTACGTGCCGCTGCGACTAACACCCAGTTAATGACCAAAGATCTTGTTGAATTCTTTTCTATTTATACAAAACCAAATCCCAATTCATCTGTAACGCCTGTGAAATCTTCCCAAAGTAAACAGTTTGACCGAAACTCTCTAAAACGTCCACATAATAATAAAAATCGCGAAATAACGTGTTTTTCTTGTGGTAGTGCAGGTCACATGCCCTAAACAATCTAAAACAGGTAGATCCGATGATTCCACAGAAACAATGAATAAGAAACCGAATGGGTCATGCTCATTCTGTAAAAAGCCAGGCCATGACGCCTCGGTTTGTTTTGCTAAACAAAGATCTGAAACGCGTAATTAAAACAACGTTAATTTTTATTTCTAGTTGATTATACAGGGTACGAGTATACCTATAGACGTGTAGAGAGACAGCGGGTCGCACGTTTCACTCATTTCAGAATCGGTGCTTAAATATTTTAAATGTACCCGACTACCCACATCAGGTATTACGTGGTATAGGTGATCTAAATATTGAGTGTAATAGCCGCGTAACATTAGTTATAGAATTTAGCGACATCTCATTATCTAGAAGTAATCTTTTCGTGGTTCCCTAAAATGCCTAAACATGTCAGTACTAGTTAGTAGGAACAGATGTTTTGAACCGCGAGGTGGTAACGTACATACGTGCAAACAATGAGCAACGTATGACTCGAATTCCTAGTTCGGTTTGTCAAAATGTATTTTTCATCAACTCAAGTGAACTGTTTTCGGTTAACAAGCCGCTAGAAGGTAGCGATCGTGAAAAATTAATGTCTGTTGTAAATCAGTTTAAGGAATTCTTTATTATTTGGACTGCTTTAACAGTCACAACTGGTAATAATTATGCGCATTGAGTTGACGAGTGAGACACCGATTTGCCGTACATTCGTAGAATATTTTAAACACACACAACATAACATAACATCACGCCTGTAATCCCCGAAGGGTTAGGCAGAGGTGTACCTAATAGTACACCCACATTTCGCCAGTTGTGTTTGGGTCCCATGTAGTAGGGGGCGAAAAATTTAAAGTGCGTGTTAAATCACTGATAGTTTTGTAAAGCTCTCGTATTTATCGATGGCGTGTTATTATTGGCATCCTCTATCGAAGAAGTAATCGAGAACGCACGCGACGTATTTACTTCTGCGGGGTTTTCTATTAATTTAAAGAAAAGTACATTTGTGGCAACAGAGGCAGAGTACTAGGTCGGACTATCAAAGGGTCAGGTTAGACCGAGCGAACAAGAAATTAAGATTTTAATTTAATCGCCTGTAGGTTCGACAGCTACTCAGTTTGGCAGGGTATTTTAGTCGCTATAAAGCCGGCTATGCACCTAAGACAGCGCCCATTGCTATTTTAACACGGGGTAACGTTAAATGTCACTGGGGCGAAGAACACGAAAAGTCACGTAAATACGTAATCCATTGTCTTACAAGTGAACCCGTGCTTGTTATTTTAAATCCGTGTAATCAACCAAGTTGCATAAGGACGCGAGTTCTATCGGTTACGGCGCAGTTCTTATTCAGTTGCATAAGGATGGTAAACGGCAACTAGTGAAACTACGCAGTCGCGTACAACACGTCAGATTCCTTGTGGAAAATGCAGCTTTGTTATCAACTGGCCTAAATGCAAGACCACTCAGATCTCACCGCTACAATTGCTTATTGGTGTTGAAGCATTCACGCCAGTCATAAGATCACTTGTATCGCTGTTGATGACGTGCGACCGAATTGCAAGGGGTTAAGAGAATTTTAAAGACAGCGCGCTAGCGAACTGCTTGACCAGAATAGACGTAAACAAGATGAGTACGTTAATAGGAATCGGAAGGGCAAGCGTACGTTTAATCTAAATGATAATGTGTTTGTTATAAAATCTTCATAAGTTACAGGCAAGCTGGACTCGGGGATGCGAGGGCCATATCGTGTGGCGAAAACCCTTCCCCCACGATCGTTACGAGCTACAACTGCTAACTGGTTCGTATGGCAAAGTCACTCAGGTTGCCGCCGAGCACATAGTTGCTTGACGAGGAGAGTGGACCCCCGAGTCGTGTGCCACGTTTTTTGATAGTAAGTAGATTTGTGTATTTACTTAAAAGATACATGGTCATGTATTGTATCAAATGTGCTTGATAACATGGACTGAAAGAGTCATGTGTACATGCATAGTGGTTGTAAGGGCATTGAGCGATGTCTCTGCCGAGACGTGCTAACTGGGTGCCTCCGTCTGTTCACTTAGAAGGGCATTGAGCGATAGCTCTGCCGAGACGTGCTAACTGGGTGCCTCCGTCTGTTCACTTACAAGGGCATTGAGCGATGGCTCTGTCGAGACGTGCTAACTGGGTGCCTCCGTCTAGATGTGTTGTATCTAACTACAACAGACATATGTTTAGATGAAATAATAAGGATGTTACTAAGAAGTGCCATTCTCTCATTTTTAGCTGAAGAGGATAGTCTCGCAGCACCATCTACCAGTGCCAGCTGCGAAGACCATTCAAGTCGTGGAAATGTCGACACACCAGGGTCCATCAATTACCGATGCAGCTATTGAAGACATGAGCCCTTCGCGTCGCTGAGTCCACTTGCCGAAGATGTGCGAATGATCGTGACTGCAGCGAACAAGGACCTTCATCTGGACAATGTGGCTGAGGACAACCACACGTCAGGAGAGGCCGTATTAGCGTAAAAACGTTATTTTTAAACTACCGTGCGGTGGTGCCTATAAAAGCGGGGCGCGGCCAGCGTTCGCCCCTTATTCTGTCTCAAGCAGCCGTCGCTATAACATCGTTTGCAATATTGTTATAAGTCGTTATTTTAAATCAAGAAGTATATTTTCAAGAATAAAATTGTATTTGTTTTAAATTGATTAAAAGTTTAGTCATTTCGTTCGTTTTTTTTTAAATAAAAGTGATATCAACCGCTATTAATATAATTATGTCGTATCTCTGTGTATTTTACTGTGTGTACATAATCAAAATAAATACAACAAACATTGATTTTAGGAAATTAATTAGGAAATACAATAATTGAAATCAGATACGGAATTACAAATCTTCAATGGCATATAGACGCCAATTCGAGTGGCTATTGCCTCTAAACTAACCGGGCAGAATTCAAGACTCCAAACTTGTCTGGCAGTTATTTGATCAATAACAAATAAAAAACCGGCCAAGTGCGAGTCGGACTCGCGCACGAAGGGTTACGTACCATTATCTATAAAAACAAAGAAATCACGTTTGTTGTATGGGAGCCCCCTTAAATATTTATGATATTCTGGTTTTTAGTATTTGTTGTTATAGCGGCAACAGAAATACATCATCTGTGAAAATTTCAACTGCCTAACTATCACGGTTCATGAGATACAGCCTGGTGACATACGGACAGACAGACAGACAGACGGTGGAGCCTTAGTAATAGGGTTCCCGTTTTACCCTTTGGGTACGGAACCCTAAAAACTGCTATTGTTGCTGCAGGTGTGCAATTTCTTACGTGCTATGGGTAGATTTCTGCACGGATCAAATATTTTTATATCTTACGAAGATAGTTGTTCCTGGTCCGGATGTTTGTACATGTGTTTGTGTCTATAAACACACCTTTGATAGAGGACTAGTTTCGTAGGATCGCCGGGTCGGGCAAAGTGTTATTGAGTTTTTCCATCTCGGATTTCACAGCAGCACAAGGTTCGCCCTCTATTACGTCGGTATATGGGTGTACTTTATTTAGTTAAACCAATGTTATGCGTCGTTTCGTAGTATGCAGCATCTTACCACGCTTGACAGAAGGCTGATCAGATCACAGTTAATTGTAACCAGCTAAAAACAAATCAATGATCAGTTCGTTTTTGAAGTAAAAACTTCTTTAGGCGCTTTGAGCACTTTTGGGTAAACAAAAATCATGGAACTTGCGTCATCGTCAACGAACGCTAGCTCGACGACACAATTCACAAGTTACTTAGTTTTCACTTCTATCGGCAGTCCCCAAAGACTGCCCCGCATGTTTTTTTTTTATTACTGAATATTATTTAACCTAATTACTATTTTGAATTTTGTGGTATAGTAGTTTTATTCTAGGTACATCGTCTTCACATTGAATCATTTTTAAATTGTAAAATAAATATTAATATTGTAAAACATTTTTAAAACAGTAACGGATGAGTTTCTTGCCCATTATTCTCCATACGAAACTACGCTTTGGAAGGGGCGACTAGAATCAATTCTATTTTATTTGTAAATTTTGACGTTCAAAAGTGCCATCTATGTGCCTATTTGAAATAAATAATTTGACTTTGACTTTGAATAGGTATATCATAATTCTAAGTCATTGAAGTATTTTTTTTTTTTTGAAAAACGTTGCCCCTTAACTCTTAACTCTTAGAAAGAAAGGAAAGAAAAAGCATTTATTGGGACTCGCACAGACCACAAAAAAACGAAACTAAAACACACTCATAGAAACATAAAGAACAAAAACAAAAATAGAACAAAGTAAAAATGAAAATAAACACAGAAAGTCCTGTACGAGGCCAAAAGGCCCCATCTCAGCATGATGCTGCGGCACTTAAAAAATAAGTGTCGCAGCGCTGGTACTCGTATTCTGATAGGGCCCGCTGTGATGTCACGGATAGATCAGATACGGAAATAATCCAAAAAAATATATATACATCTCTAATCTCTATTCTATTTAAATCTTCGATAAACTGCGCTGTACTGCGGAAGTGAAAGCAACGTTGTTTAGGGCATATTGTCAAGCGTTTTACACGTGCAGCCTATGGGTCAAGCATACGAAAAAATCGTACGACACCCTGCGTGTTCTCTACAATAATGCCTTCAGGGCGCTGATGAAGCTGCCTCGCTACTGTAGCGCGTCGGGTATGTTTGCGGACACAAATATAGATAGATTTGCGGCGATTATACGCAAGAGAGTTGTGTCCCTGATGCGTCGCATACGAGTCAGTTCCAACAGTTACCTTCAGCTGTTCGCATGGAGAATGGATCTGGATTTGGATTGCCCAATAATGCGGTACTGGACCAGGCTGCATATTGAGCATTCCGGATCCAAACCTAAATTTAGACTAAGATGAACTATATACTTAATTGTAATTTATATTGTTTATTGTTGTTTATTATTATTGTTTATTACTTTTTAGATATGTTTTTATTTCTCTCAGATAATGAAAAAAAAGATGTGACATATGTGTGTATTTTAAATTGGATAATAATTTTCCAGGCGACTAATAACTTAAAGGGCGACTAACTATTTGCTACTAAAATAATAACTTGGCGACTAATAACTTAAAGGGCGACTAACTATATAATCGCTGCAAAGTCATCTACTGTTATTGAATCATTTGGGTTAGGTTAGGTTAGAACAGTAACCATTAACAAGCGAAGGCGAGCGAGCGAAGCGAGCGAGCTGCGGTAGCGGCTGCCGAGCGCCAGATCCCCTCTATTGTTGGTAAATTCAGTTACCAAAACAAAAATTCGATGCCAGTTTAAATTAAAATAAAGCTAAAAACTGATTATTGAGCTGCTACTTTCTACTTAAAATAATACTTCGCTGTAGCTGCCAACCTATTATTTTTAGCTGCCAACCTATTATTTTTGCTACCCGCTTTAATTATTTTTTAATCCCAAATTCAGATTAATTTGCCGCCGCGTTAAATACATGCCTTTTAAATTTGGTTTGATGATAAGTGTAGATAATGTGTTTTAATTTTATTTTGATTTGAATGTTTTAGTATAATATTATTGTGTATGTGTGATCTTATTTAATGTAATTTTATGGACTATGTCTGAAAATAAATGAAATTTAATTTTAATTTATAAACTGTTACAAGTACGTACTAATTTACCAGCTTTCATTCATTATCTCTGCAGAAACTTTGAATAGCTGTTGTTCACCGAATTATGTCGCTGATCGTACCTAGCTTTTACCATACCCATAGTTACAGAACCTTGTTTGATATTTAACACTAAACTTATTTCTTTTAATTTCTTCAATGTTGGTTTTAATTTTCTTTTAGTGAACTGGTATCAAACAAGACAAAGACAGGTGGAATAAATAGTTCCCAGACCCCTTGAACTAATACCGGGTAATGTGTACGTAATGGATTCCAGGAAAGCACTGAGTTAACAGAACCTCGTTTTACTAAGCTGCTTGGCTCTCCGTTCACGGGTAGTGAAGCAGAAATTCATGATAATAATTATCAAATTATTTGAGATAATCTGTTACTATGTATTATGTTATGTTTAACGAGTTAGGGTGAAATTCACTACGGAAACTGAACGCGCACTTGTAAACCACGTTCAAGGGCTGTCAATATTCCACAACAATAATGACACTGACAGCTCTTGAACGCGGTTTCGATGTGTCGATGGGGTACAGTTTCTTTGGTGAAATTCGTCCTTAATTAACGACATTGTTGGTTGGTATGTGATGAAATAAGATTCCTTTTTTGAATTTGTGGCCAGTGTGAAAAAAAGTGTTCTTGATTTTCAGTTTAGTTACCACCATTTCTTTTGCTAAACAAAGATCTGAAACGCGTAATTAAAACAACGTTAATTTTTATTTCTAGTTGATTATACAGGGTACGAGTATACCTATAGACGTGTAGAGAGACAGCGGGTCGCACGTTTCACTCATTTCAGAATCGGTGCTTAAATATTTTAAATGTACCCGACTACCCACATCAGGTATTACGTGGTATAGGTGATCTAAATATTGAGTGTAATAGCCGCGTAACATTAGTTATAGAATTTAGCGACATCTCATTATCTAGAAGTAATCTTTTCGTGGTTCCCTAAAATGCCTAAACATGTCAGTACTAGTTAGTAGGAACAGATGTTTTGAACCGCGAGGTGGTAACGTACATACGTGCAAACAATGAGCAACGTATGACTCGAATTCCTAGTTCGGTTTGTCAAAATGTATTTTTCATCAACTCAAGTGAACTGTTTTCGGTTAACAAGCCGCTAGAAGGTAGCGATCGTGAAAAATTAATGTCTGTTGTAAATCAGTTTAAGGAATTCTTTATTATTTGGACTGCTTTAACAGTCACAACTGGTAATAATTATGCGCATTGAGTTGACGAGTGAGACACCGATTTGCCGTACATTCGTAGAATATTTTAAACACACACAACATAACATAACATCACGCCTGTAATCCCCGAAGGGTTAGGCAGAGGTGTACCTAATAGTACACCCACATTTCGCCAGTTGTGTTTGGGTCCCATGCAGTAGGGGGCGAAAAATTTAAAGTGCGTGTTAAATCACTGATAGTTTTGTAAAGCTCTCGTATTTATCGATGGCGTGTTATTATTGGCATCCTCTATCGAAGAAGTAATCGAGAACGCACGCGACGTATTTACTTCTGCGGGGTTTTCTATTAATTTAAAGAAAAGTACATTTGTGGCAACAGAGGCAGAGTACTAGGTCGGACTATCAAAGGGTCAGGTTAGACCGAGCGAACAAGAAATTAAGATTTTAATTTAATCGCCTGTAGGTTCGACAGCTACTCAGTTTGGCAGGGTATTTTAGTCGCTATAAAGCCGGCTATGCACCTAAGACAGCGCCCATTGCTATTTTAACACGGGGTAACGTTAAATGTCACTGGGGCGAAGAACACGAAAAGTCACGTAAATACGTAATCCATTGTCTTACAAGTGAACCCGTGCTTGTTATTTTAAATCCGTGTAATCAACCAAGTTGCATAAGGACGCGAGTTCTATCGGTTACGGCGCAGTTCTTATTCAGTTGCATAAGGATGGTAAACGGCAACTAGTGAAACTACGCAGTCGCGTACAACACGTCAGATTCCTTGTGGAAAATGCAGCTTTGTTATCAACTGGCCTAAATGCAAGACCACTCAGATCTCACCGCTACAATTGCTTATTGGTGTTGAAGCATTCACGCCAGTCATAAGATCACTTGTATCGCTGTTGATGACGTGCGACCGAATTGCAAGGGGTTAAGAGAATTTTAAAGACAGCACGCTAGCGAACTGCTTGACCAGAATAGACGTAAACAAGATGAGTACGTTAATAGGAATCGGAAGGGCAAGCGTACGTTTAATCTAAATGATAATGTGTTTGTTATAAAATCTTCATAAGTTACAGGCAAGCTGGACTCGGGGATGCGAGGGCCATATCGTGTGGCGAAAACCCTTCCCCCACGATCGTTACGAGCTACAACTGCTAACTGGTTCGTATGGCAAAGTCACTCAGGTTGCCGCCGAGCACATAGTTGCTTGACGAGGAGAGTGGACCCCCGAGTCGTGTGCCACGTTTTTTGATAGTAAGTAGATTTGTGTATTTACTTAAAAGATACATGGTCATGTATTGTATCAAATGTGCTTGATAACATGGACTGAAAGAGTCATGTGTACATGCATAGTGGTTGTAAGGGCATTGAGCGATGTCTCTGCCGAGACGTGCTAACTGGGTGCCTCCGTCTGTTCACTTAGAAGGGCATTGAGCGATAGCTCTGCCGAGACGTGCTAACTGGGTGCCTCCGTCTGTTCACTTACAAGGGCATTGAGCGATGGCTCTGTCGAGACGTGCTAACTGGGTGCCTCCGTCTAGATGTGTTGTATCTAACTACAACAGACATATGTTTAGATGAAATAATAAGGATGTTACTAAGAAGTGCCATTCTCTCATTTTTAGCTGAAGAGGATAGTCTCGCAGCACCATCTACCAGTGCCAGCTGCGAAGACCATTCAAGTCGTGGAAATGTCGACACACCAGGGTCCATCAATTACCGATGCAGCTATTGAAGACATGAGCCCTTCGCGTCGCTGAGTCCACTTGCCGAAGATGTGCGAATGATCGTGACTGCAGCGAACAAGGACCTTCATCTGGACAATGTGGCTGAGGACAACCACACGTCAGGAGAGGCCGTATTAGCGTAAAAACGTTATTTTTAAACTACCGTGCGGTGGTGCCTATAAAAGCGGGGCGCGGCCAGCGTTCGCCCCTTATTCTGTCTCAAGCAGCCGTCGCTATAACATCGTTTGCAATATTGTTATAAGTCGTTATTTTAAATCAAGAAGTATATTTTCAAGAATAAAATTGTATTTGTTTTAAATTGATTAAAAGTTTAGTCATTTCGTTCGTTTTTTTTTAAATAAAAGTGATATCAACCGCTATTAATATAATTATGTCGTATCTCTGTGTATTTTACTGTGTGTACATAATCAAAATAAATACAACAAACATTGATTTTAGGAAATTAATTAGGAAATACAATAATTGAAATCAGATACGGAATTACAAATCTTCAATGGCATATAGACGCCAATTCGAGTGGCTATTGCCTCTAAACTAACCGGGCAGAATTCAAGACTCCAAACTTGTCTGGCAGTTATTTGATCAATAACAAATAAAAAACCGGCCAAGTGCGAGTCGGACTCGCGCACGAAGGGTTACGTACCATTATCTATAAAAACAAAGAAATCACGTTTGTTGTATGGGAGCCCCCTTAAATATTTATGATATTCTGGTTTTTAGTATTTGTTGTTATAGCGGCAACAGAAATACATCATCTGTGAAAATTTCAACTGCCTAACTATCACGGTTCATGAGATACAGCCTGGTGACATACGGACAGACAGACAGACAGACGGTGGAGCCTTAGTAATAGGGTTCCCGTTTTACCCTTTGGGTACGGAACCCTAAAAACTGCTATTGTTGCTGCAGGTGTGCAATTTCTTACGTGCTATGGGTAGATTTCTGCACGGATCAAATATTTTTATATCTTACGAAGATAGTTGTTCCTGGTCCGGATGTTTGTACATGTGTTTGTGTCTATAAACACACCTTTGATAGAGGACTAGTTTCGTAGGATCGCCGGGTCGGGCAAAGTGTTATTGAGTTTTTCCATCTCGGATTTCACAGCAGCACAAGGTTCGCCCTCTATTACGTCGGTATATGGGTGTACTTTATTTAGTTAAACCAATGTTATGCGTCGTTTCGTAGTATGCAGCATCTTACCACGCTTGACAGAAGGCTGATCAGATCACAGTTAATTGTAACCAGCTAAAAACAAATCAATGATCAGTTCGTTTTTGAAGTAAAAACTTCTTTAGGCGCGTTGAGCACTTTTGGGTAAACAAAAATCATGGAACTTGCGTCATCGTCAACGAACGCTAGCTCGACGACACAATTCACAAGTTACTTAGTTTTCACTTCTATCGGCAGTCCCCAAAGACTGCCCCGCATGTTTTTTTTTTATTACTGAATATTATTTAACCTAATTACTATTTTGAATTTTGTGGTATAGTAGTTTTATTCTAGGTACTGGTGGCTGGCACCATGTATCTATCACATATTACATTATTAATTCTTTTTACCTATTATGGTATAGTAATTTTATTCTAGGTGCATCGTCTTCACATATAATTATATAATTGATGTACCAATACCAAATATTGTAAAACATTTTAAAAGAGTAACGGTGGAGTTTCTTGCCCATTCTTCTCCATACGAAGCTACCTTTTGGAAGGGGCGACTAGAATCAATTCTATTTTATTTGTAAATTTTGACGTTCAAAAGTGCCATCTATGTGCCTATTTGAAATAAATAATTTGACTTTGACTTTGAATAGGTATATCATAATTCTAAGTCATTGAAGTATTTTTTTTTTTTTGAAAAACGTTGCCCCTTAACTCTTAACTCTTAGAAAGAAAGGAAAGAAAAAGCATTTATTGGGACTCGCACAGACCACAAAAAAACGAAACTAAAACACACTCATAGAAACATAAAGAACAAAAACAAAAATAGAACAAAGTAAAAATGAAAATAAACACAGAAAGTCCTGTACGAGGCCAAAAGGCCCCATCTCAGCATGATGCTGCGGCACTTAAAAAATAAGTGTCGCAGCGCTGGTACTCGTATTCTGATAGGGCCCGCTGTGATGTCACGGATAGATCAGATACGGAAATAATCCAAAAAAATATATATACATCTCTAATCTCTATTCTATTTAAATCTTCGATAAACTGCGCTGTACTGCGGAAGTGAAAGCAACGTTGTTTAGGGCATATTGTCAAGCGTTTTACACGTGCAGCCTATGGGTCAAGCATACGAAAAAATCGTACGACACCCTGCGTGTTCTCTACAATAATGCCTTCAGGGCGCTGATGAAGCTGCCTCGCTACTGTAGCGCGTCGGGTATGTTTGCGGACACAAATATAGATAGATTTGCGGCGATTATACGCAAGAGAGTTGTGTCCCTGATGCGTCGCATACGAGTCAGTTCCAACAGTTACCTTCAGCTGTTCGCATGGAGAATGGATCTGGATTTGGATTGCCCAATAATGCGGTACTGGACCAGGCTGCATATTGAGCATTCCGGATCCAAACCTAAATTTAGACTAAGATGAACTATATACTTAATTGTAATTTATATTGTTTATTGTTGTTTATTATTATTGTTTATTACTTTTTAGATATGTTTTTATTTCTCTCAGATAATGAAAAAAAAGATGTGACATATGTGTGTATTTTAAATTGGATAATAATTTTCCAGGCGACTAATAACTTAAAGGGCGACTAACTATTTGCTACTAAAATAATAACTTGGCGACTAATAACTTAAAGGGCGACTAACTATATAATCGCTGCAAAGTCATCTACTGTTATTGAATCATTTGGGTTAGGTTAGGTTAGAACAGTAACCATTAACAAGCGAAAGCGAGCGAGCGAAGCGAGCGAGCTGCGGTAGCGGCTGCCGAGCGCCAGATCCCCTCTATTGTTGGTAAATTCAGTTACCAAAACAAAAATTCGATGCCAGTTTAAATTAAAATAAAGCTAAAAACTGATTATTGAGCTGCTACTTTCTACTTAAAATAATACTTCGCTGTAGCTGCCAACCTATTATTTTTGCTACCCGCTTTAATTATTTTTTAATCCCAAATTCAGATTAATTTGCCGCCGCGTTAAATACATGCCTTTTAAATTTGGTTTGATGATAAGTGTAGATAATGTGTTTTAATTTTATTTTGATTTGAATGTTTTAGTATAATATTATTGTGTATGTGTGATCTTATTTAATGTAATTTTATGGACTATGTCTGAAAATAAATGAAATTTAATTTTAATTTATAAACTGTTACAAGTACGTACTAATTTACCAGCTTTCATTCATTATCTCTGCAGAAACTTTGAATAGCTGTTGTTCACCGAATTATGTCGCTGATCGTACCTAGCTTTTACCATACCCATAGTTACAGAACCTTGTTTGATATTTAACACTAAACTTATTTCTTTTAATTTCTTCAATGTTGGTTTTAATTTTCTTTTAGTGAACTGGTATCAAACAAGACAAAGACAGGTGGAATAAATAGTTCCCAGACCCCTTGAACTAATACCGGGTAATGTGTACGTAATGGATTCCAGGAAAGCACTGAGTTAACAGAACCTCGTTTTACTAAGCTGCTTGGCTCTCCGTTCACGGGTAGTGAAGCAGAAATTCATGATAATAATTATCAAATTATTTGAGATAATCTGTTACTATGTATTATGTTATGTTTAACGAGTTAGGGTGAAATTCACTACGGAAACTGAACGCGCACTTGTAAACCACGTTCAAGGGCTGTCAATATTCCACAACAATAATGACACTGACAGCTCTTGAACGCGGTTTCGATGTGTCGATGGGGTACAGTTTCTTTGGTGAAATTCGTCCTTAATTAACGACATTGTTGGTTGGTATGTGATGAAATAAGATTCCTTTTTTGAATTTGTGGCCAGTGTGAAAAAAAGTGTTCTTGATTTTCAGTTTAGTTACCACCATTTCCAAATACCCTTCTTACGGTTTAAAACATTCTTCACGCAAATAAAACGAGAAAATGAGTCCACGTGGCACGAACGCGCACGAGTTCCTAGAAAATCTAGTCAGGGAATACCAGGAAAATGCACAATGCCGTACATTTTTCATCACGAATTTAACTTAGGATGTTCCTTTTTTAAATAAAGATAAAAGTAAATTATTTCACGAACCAAAAGCGTTAAAATCCTCGGAACTGTCCATTAATTAAAGGAACACGCGCAACTGACCCATCAGATAATTATAAGAGTCAGAATAAGCATTTTCGCAATGCTAAATTAGATGTTTTTTCCTCGACTTTTTTTCTATAATGAGACTGTAACAAGCTTTGTTTCGATTCTAATTGGTTGTTCGGGCCTTTTACAAGTCAAACAAAGCTACGATTTATTGATGTGGAACATGTTTCCTCTCGCTCTCTGTCGGAGTGATTTCGTGAAAAGGGACGGACGTGTATAACAGGAAGTTACAGCTTAAGCTGGATTAAGTATACTTTTTAATAGCATGGAATTAGTAAGCACTTTATAATACCTAGCATGGAATTAGTGTAGTCATGAAATTAGTAAGTACTATATAAATTGTTATTAGAGGGGGTCGAATTTCGACCAGTGGGCGACCTACTAGTAATGAATAATAATTATTCGAATAAATATTACATTATTTAGCTTTTTTAAAATTTTGAGGTTAATTTCTCTCGCTGCTCAGTTGCTTATCACCAAGGTGAGATGTCAGATGTTACACATCTTAAGCGACTACTGTAAGGCTCGCTCATTTTTTAATTAGGGTTCCGTATACATTATGTAAATGTTCCAAGAGCTATGTTGAACTCGGGAGCTTTGTCAAATCCTTTGAAGTTTAATGAAAAACAGTGAAAATATTTGTTACTTATAAATAATTATTTTATTATCAGTGGAGGGGAAAGATAGGGAAGGCCACAATTATCACAATTGTGATTAATAGTTGAGTAGATACAGAGAGATAATTAATTATTTACCGTCAACTCACAATATAACTTTCCTCCCTCCAACATTTCCTTCGAGACAAATGAATGGTCACTAATTCAAATATGAATACTACAATAGTATTTGAGTGACAAGTATACTGTTACCTTAACCCGTTACCAGAGAGGCTTTCCCTTTGTGGCAACGACACGTTGGTCGAACCTGCATACCTCTTCGCTTTGACGAATACATGATGTGTCGCTCAACTTAAATTAAGACTAGCTCCATAGGTAGGAGACATATACATATATATTATAATATTATGTATAGTCTGTTGACTCATTTTCAGCACAAACTAGTTGGACGTCAAGCAATTTACATGTGTACGGGGTGGGACGGGGGGGGGGGGGTGTAAGGGTTTAGGGCTACAGAATTTGCTACGAATTCTGTAGCGTCTGCTACGAATTCCGTAGCGTCTGCTACGCAGCTCGTGGCTTGCTACGCAGGTATTCGATTGATTGGTCTGACATAAAAAGTAATGATTATTTAGATTCATTGTTATGTTTGAGGATAAGATTTATGTTAATGTGATAATTTTACCTACTGATTGAGCTGAGCTTATTTAAAGCCACGTGTGTTTGGCCGTTGGCAAGGTTAAACTTGTTTGTTACTAAATAAACGTAGAATTTAGTAAATACAAACAGAACATGCATGCTACAAGTTTAATACATAAATGAAGTTATGTTTAAATAATATCAGACCATATTTCGTTACAAATTATTCGATCAACTGTAAAACCACTAGTGCAACAGTGCGTGGTTGTTTTAACTATGTTCACCAGTGTTAAATTCAGCGTTCAATTGTTAAATTGATAATACAGTTTTTGCACTTTCGATTTTATTGTTAACATTTATTTTAAAATCAACATAATTACAAGCCAAAACTGTATGTAGGTAAAGTCAAGGAAATTAATTGTTTATCAAATTGACTGACTATCAACTTAAATTGACTGTGTATTAAAATCACAACGATCATTCTTTACCAGTTGTATGGAATGGCTAGAGCAAAGAAAATTGACGTGGTGTGTAAATTTGCTTAATAATTAGTTTCCGTAATTGTACTTAAATTTTCCACAAGCAACTTGAACTACATACATCATATACATATCGATGAACTAATACCTAATAAATGTACTAAACTAAACGGGCACTACTCTGTACAGCGACCGATCAAAACTTAGTTAGTACACTAAACTTGTAAACTAATGCTAACTGGGATCTGACTCCACTAATTACTAACCGACTAATTAGAGCACCACTTGCACGGACTCTGTGATCTATGGGCCGATATGGAATCACCCTTGGAGTTATTTAAAATTGAAGTGGGACAGATAATTACAGATAAGTCAAAGTCAAATTATTTCAAATAGGCACATAAAAGGCACTTTTGAACGTCAAAAGCCAGTCAGCTGCAGATTTTGTTATCAAATTAGTATTCTAAAAAAAAAAACTAAAATTAAGTTAATAAAAATAAAGTTAGTAAATTATATTAATTATTACTTGGTAAATGGTAGCTCTATTGTACATAGTACTCGCACCTGTTCTATGCAATTATATAATACAAAGGAGATTAAATTAATACAATGCAAAGATAGTCTTACAATCTTCAGCAGCTCCAACAGTATTTTCAAAATGTTAATCAATTAGTTCTGGTTGTGGAGCAGAACCACCATAATATACATTACACCAATAGTTTACTCTTCAATCTAAAACTCCAAAAATACTCCCATTTATCACTCCAACAGATGTCCAAAAAGCCCCAGTCTAACCTTCTAGCACGATTTAAAAACCGCATCACTTTAAAACCGTCAGCTTTAACTTTCCTCCGCCATAAATTAACGAAAATGTCAATGCATACGGCTACCTAGTTAAAATCTCGGACAGGGAAATGTGGACGAGAAAAATTGCCGGACACTTCGCTAAATCGTAAACATACCCTTTAAATCCCGACCGGTACGATAAACTTGGACACCGTAGCGTTTTCCAAACGAGTGTCTGCTTCTCTTTCTATCTTATATAGAAGGAAACAGATGGAGTTATAAAGGAGCTGAGTGGATTTCGGGCCAAACTCACATGGACAAGTCAGTTTGTTTTGTGGCAGATGGTGGCTTAGTGGTCAAGATTCGTTCGATAACGAAGCTTTTGGACGCCTGAGACTGGTCGGTTTTTTTGTGTTTTCGTCCCTCTGTCTTCGTCCCACTGGTGGGACGAACGGGAATTTAATAAATAATATTAAATTTATTCCCGTTCGTCCCACTGGTTTTGTTAGTGGCACGAGCGGAAATAAATCGGTCCAAAAATAATTTATTCTGGTTGTTCAATTGCAAAACACACTAATTTATTAATGCACAAGTAAAAAAAGCGGACTTAATGCCTGAGGCATTTTCTACCAGTCAACCTTAGGGTGATGCAGAGACAAAACATGGTAGGTGCAACGTACGGGATAGATAGCTCAGAAAAATAACTATAAAATACAAGCATAAATACAAATACATAGAAAGATAGATAGATCAAAATAAACTTTGTCGGGAGAAATAACGACCGGTAGCGAAGAAAACGACTCCAGCAAATCACCGCTGGGATGTTTCGGCCAAGTTCTGATGAACATGTTCACGTGCCTTCACTTTAAAAGATAACCACCTGGTTGCCGTCCTGATGATCAGACAACTAGCCAAGTCCCCCTTGACGTGGCTAGTTGTCTGATCATCAGGACGTTTGAAAAGTTGGGATTTATTCCAACTAATAATAATTACAAATGCAAAAGTGAGTTTGTTTGCTTATTTATTACACTGTCACGCTAAAACGAATGAAATTTGGCACATGGGTTAGTACATAGGATACTTGCTATCTCGGTGTACGTTGCATGCACACAAGATGTACTAAAAGTAATAGGCTTGCATGAATTCACGATAGTATTTCCACCAATACTATTATCCTACTAAGAAGATTTGGATAAAAGTTAAGGTCAAATTATTGAACGTCAAAATTTCCAAAAAAGTGATTTGTATCTAGTCGCCCCTTCCAAAAGGTTATAGTTTCGTATGGAGAAGAATGGGCAAGAAACTCCGAAATTTGGCACACCGATAGTTTATAATCTGGATTTAACACAGGATACTTTTTATCCCGGTAGTACGCATCAGTGGGACGACGGCATCATTGGGACGAACGGAAATACAAGGGTTTTTTTTTTACTTTGCTAATCATTCATTTAATTAATTTATTTATTTACTTCAGACACAGTAATCTATATTTTCGTTAGAATACTTAAGAATTATGTTAGTAACTTCTTAATTAAGCAAGTTTGTTAAATTCTCAGAATTGATGTCGCAAAAAAGCTTCAAAATTACTTTTATGATTTATTTTTAGCACTCAAGATCTTGATGGACTAACTTTAATAGTTCGGAGACAATGAAAGAAAAAAGTCTAACCACTTTATGGGCTCACAAGTTTTTTAGTCACATTACACTACAATCACCTCCCCAAATGTTCTGGATGTCTTTGTCCACCATAATAACATCAAAGGTCGTATTTGAACCTTGACTCCCGATCTCTCGATCTGTCTCGAGAGGTCGCCGATGCCTCCAACGGCTATAAGCTCCCTTTATCACATGCATAATTCACAATGTGTTCGAGAACTTATTATAACTTTAAACAAAGCGATGTATACTTAGAAAGGTGTATATTACCTAGGTAATTTCTATGCACATATTAAATTTGGATGAAGTTCTTAACATACTTATATAGGAGACATGTCTTTATTTTGCAAATAAATAGATCTACGTATTGGAATGTGAACATAAACACAGGAAAACGTCGTTGTTTCTGAATGATTCGCGCGCCCCTAAAGTGGTGTGTTTCTCAACGAACGCTTTTCTGTCTGCGGTCAACCTTTTTGTCAAGTCTATAACTTTGTACCTTAATTGTTTTATTACATTAGGTTATGGGCATATGACACGTTAATGGTCATAAATAGTGAAACTCCGTTAATATAAAGTTATCTAGTTCCGCGAAGTGATTTCTCTGATTTTTAGGTAGCCACCGTTACAAAGCAAATTTTTGAATTAGCTCCGACCCACGCACACCGTGCGAAGTAAAATGGCTATGAATAACATTCAAATAGACAAATTAAAGGGAAGAGAGAATTACTGTACATGGAAATTTGCAGTACAGACATTTTTACAACACGAAGAGTTGTGGGACTGTGTTGAACCTGCCGTTGGCGTAATGGTAAATCCGAAGCAAGACCTGAAAGCAAAATCAAAAATCATTCTGCTTGTGGACCCGGTAAATTATATACACGTCCAAGATGCACAGACTTCTAAGGAAGTATGGCAAAATTTACGAAACGCCTTTGAAGATTCAGGTTTAACAAGAAAAGTTGGGTTACTCCGAGATTTGGTTAATACCACATTAGACGGATGTTCAAATATAGAAGAATATGTTAATAAAATTGTAACCACCGCCCACAAACTGAGAAATGTAGGATTCTAGGTTGATGATGAATGGTTGGGCACGTTGATGTTGGCTGGTTTGCCGGAACAATACAAACCAATGATCATGGGACTGGAGAGCTCCGGTGTGAAGATAAGCACAGAATCGATAAAAACTAAACTTTTGCAAGAGGTTAAAGAGTCAAATGTCTCTGTTCTTTATACAAAGCACAAATCTACCCCCCGACAGAATTGTAATAGTGATCAGCAAAGTAAGCCAGCAGGGCCCCGTTGCTACAATTGCAATAAGTATGGACACATGAGTAAGTTCTGTAAAAACAAAAAGAAGAATAATAGTAAAGGTTTTGCAGCAGTTTTTTCAGCAGCACATGAAAATATCAACAGTGTGGAATGGTATGTAGATTGTGGGGCATCTTTACATATGACTAACCTACCTGACTGTATGTATGATGTCCGGGCTTCTCCGATACAAGATATAAAGGTTGCCAACAATACATCAGTTACCGTGGAGAAAATGGATAATGTTAATCTGGATTTAATTGGTAAAGATGGTAAAATAAATCACATACAGGTGAGAGATATTTTGTATGTTCCACAATTAAGCATCAACTTGCTGTCTGTCAGTCAGTTAGCAAAGAATGGCTGTCAAGTAATTTTTAATGAAACTGGCTGTGAGATATATAATAGAGACAAACAATTAGTAGCAACGGCAAGGCTGGCTAATAATATGTACAAATTAAACACCGTCAAAGGAAATGCATTTTTTGTGAGTGTTCCAGGGTAGTGTGTGTGGAGAGAAATAAATAGATGTCACGTGCTATATAAGTCTTTACTATAGTTGATATTACAAAGTTGTATTTGCGGCGCGTGTATAGCGGAAAGCGGTTTCGGGCGAACTGGTTTCGCCGGGCGCTGCGCATGCGAGGAATATAAAACGACCGCGTCAGCGCCCCTACACTATTCCTCCCCTTTTTTTTAAAAAAAACTGTAGGTTTTTTACAATAAAATCTGTTACTCTAAAATGTATTATTAATTACATCTATGGCTAAAAGTATTACTTATAAGTTACAATCAGCATTTGGTTTGAATAACAATGTTGTAACCGGATGTCTGGCGTGATTGCGTCACCTGATATTGACGCCTTATACATTGTTATGACTTACATATCTAAGTTTAAATATCTTTACGCTATAATTGCAATGGTATAAGCAGTGTGTAATTTATTTGAATGTATAATTGCTTCAAATGGTTGCTATTATTACTAATTCTTACAATGCATTTTTATTTTACTATTTTACTACTTGATAATGAAATACAAAGTCATTTGGAGGAATAAATCTTATATTTAACAATACCTGATCTTAAGCTAGTGCGGCTACCTGCTTTTAAAGGTGCCGTCTTGATATTGTACTTAATTAGTGTACATATAAAGTTACGACGTTAAGGGTAGTCACCATGACGACATGCTCTGCCATAAAATAAAAAAATTAGCACCCCTGCGGAGTCCACAGCATTTGTCATGGTGACGCCAATTAAGAATACACACATATAACGATAATTCACATATTTCACAAAGTAGCACTTGCACCGTTAAACGTCACTTGGAATTTGGGACCTAAACTTTATGAGATTTGACTTGAATGGACGATGGTTGCTGAGCAGGTTATCTTAAAAAATGACTTTGGGGTTAGGCGATTCTTGCGGTTTTTGGACCGTTTCTACCCTTATGCTCGGTGTGGCTGTCGAACTTGCCACTATTTCCTTTTTCAACCACTTTCGAATGCTTTTGATACACCTTCGTTTTCCAGCGTAGATTAACAATATGGTAAGTAATATTATGGTAGCTATCATAACACAGCCAATGATATTCAATTTGTTGTCCACTTGTGCAACATTTGATAGGTTTTCGTTAACAATTACTTTTTCTTTTGTCTGGTTGGTGCCCATTTTTTATTAATTTGGTGTACGTGGTGTAATTTCGCGACCTTTTTTGATTCTTACTATGTTTCAACTGCGATACCTAGTGCTTATATTCAATTAATTGACCTACATTATAAAAATGCTAATTTCGATATTTAGAGGGTCTTTTGCTTATTCGTCCAGTTCGCGTTGTATATGTTTCGTCACTGGGTTTGCTTGTTTGAAACCTTACTTTTTTCTGTATTTTATTCTGTACCTGTTTGTTTTTTTTATTATCATTTTTCTCTAATATGTTTTTATTTACTTCCTCTGATGGCAATTCGTTGTCTATCAATATATATGCTGGTTTTAAGCGATCTATAGATATGTTGGCTTGTCTGTCAGGTAACTGTACGCGATACACTTTTTCGTTTCTACTTATGACGCGATATGGTCCATCGTATGGTGATTGTAATGGTTTCCGTACAGCGTCATTTCTAATGAATACATAATCACTGGTTAATAGATCTTTGTGTATAAAAATCTTGCGAGGTGACTTGTTTACTCTAGTGGACGGTTCCAATCCATCTATTACGTCCTTAATTATTTTAACGAAATTGTTGTCATCATGCAACTGTACATTGCTATGGTCATAAAAGTCACCTGGTAGCCTAATATTACTGCCGTATAGCATTTGTGCTGCGGTTACGCCTGTGTCTGACCTAATTGTCGTGCGCAATCCTAACATTACTGTTGCTAGTTCACCTATCCAGCTTTTATTGTCTAAACGTGCTTTTAGTGCTGCTTTTAATGACCTATGCCATCTTTCTATCGCTCCATTGCATTGAGGATGATATGGAGTGGTACGGGTTTTCTGTATTCCCATAATTGACATTAATTCTCTAAATAAATTACTTTCGAACTGTCTTCCCTGGTCACTTGTGAGTTTAACCGGGCACCCATAACGACTAATCCAACCTTCATATAAAGTTTTGGCTACTATTTCTGCAGTTATTTCTTTTAATGGAAATGCTTCTGGCCAACGCGTAAACCTGTCTATTATCGTCAAACAATATTTAAATCCCTCTGGTGTAGTTGGTAGCGGTCCTACTATGTCTATGTGAATATGTTCAAAACGCTTACAATTTTCAAAGGTACTTAAATCTGCATTGGTATGCTTTTGAATTTTCGCTTTTTGACATCTAATGCAAGTCTTGGCCCAATTTCCAACATCTTTATTCATATTTGGCCAAAAATACCTTTCACTAACTAATTTTCTACTTGCTCTAATGCTTGGATGGCTCATATTATGTATTGAGTCGAAAGCTAAACGTCGAAACTTTCCGGTCAAGTATGGGCGTGCTGAGTCGGTTGAAACTTCACAAACAATGTATTTCTCTGTATTGTATATAGTTACACGTTTCAACACTATGTTGTTATTGTTATTCGATTCGCTTTGCAATTTAGCTAGCTCGCCGTCCGTTTCCTGTGCGGCTGCAAGTTCTGCGAAGTCGATCGTTGTGGGGCACGATATTGTTGCTACTCTGGATAATGTATCCGCAACTAAATTATCGTTCCCACTAATGTGTCTTATGTCCGTGCTGAATTCGCTAATGAACATGATCTGTCTAGCTCTCCGCGAAGTTTCTCTATCTGTACCTATTTTACTAAATGCAAATGATAAAGGCTTATGGTCTGTAAAAATAATTAACTGTTGACCTTCAACCATGTTGCGGAAATGAATTATGGCTGAATATATTCCTAATAATTCCCTGTCATATGTACTATATTTCATTTGGGCCTGTGTTAATTTTTTAGAAAAATACCCTAATGGTTTCCACTTGTTGTTTAGCTTTTGCTGTAATACTGCGCCCACACATGTGTCTGACGCATCGGTCATTAACGCTAACGGAGTATTTGACGTTGGATATGATAACATAACCGCGTTCTTTAGGTCTTTCTTACATTGCTCAAAGTTGTTTTCAGCTACTGGTGTCCAGTTAATTTTAGTTTTATCTTTGCGTTTTGTATTTCCTAGGTATTTATTCAACCCTGTTTGATGATCAGCCGATTGAGGTATACTTGCCCTATAAAAATTTAACATTCCTAGAAATCTTCTAAGTTCCGCAACTGTTTCCGGTTTTGGAAAATCTACAATGGCTTTTACCTTATCTTCTAGAGGTCTAATTCCCTCTGTTGACACTTCATATCCTAAAAATTCTAATTTTTGTTTACCGAAGCTACATTTGGAAAAATTTATAGTTATGCCGTATTCATTAAATCTTTCGAAAACTTTTTCTAAGTGTTGTTTGTGCTCTACTTCGTTATCTGATGCTATGATGACGTCATCTACGTAGTTGAATAGGAAATCCAAACCTTGCAATACCGTGTGATGCATGAAACGCTGAAACGTTTGTGCTGCATTACGTAATCCGAAAGGCATGCGCATAAATTCGAATAAGCCAAAAGGTGTTATGACAGCAGTTTTTTCAATGTCATTTTCCGCGACAGGTATGCAATTGTATGCTCGGTTAATATCTAACTTTGAGAATATTTTCTTATTGGCCAACATATATGTAAAATCATGAAGCCGAGGTACAGGGTAGCGATCCGGTTTGGTGATCGCATTTAAACGTCTGTAGTCTCCGCATGGCCTAATATTCCCGTCTTTCTTGGGTTCCACGTGCAGAGGACTTGCCCAAGCGCTGTGGCTCGGCCTGCAGATCCCCAGCTCTTGCATGACCCTAAATTCGTTTTTAGCTTTTACGTACCTGTCTGGTGGTAGCTGTCTCGCTCGTGCGTGCACTGGGGTACCTGTTGTTTCTATAATATGACGTACGCTATGTCTAGGTGTCTCTTTATATGAAACTGGTTTAGTTACCTCTGGGAACTTACATAATAACTCATGATAGGGGCAGTCATCAACAATGGTCTTAACCGTGGGCTCAGTCGAGTCGGAGAGGTTTCCTCTCGCGCCTAACTTTGTTGCCTGGTCGACTAGCCTTCGTCCGTTCAAGTCAATTAACAAATTATGTTTAACTAAGAAATCGGCACCTAATATTGGTTGCTGTACGTCCGCTATCGTAAATAACCAACGGAACGCTCGTCTAAGATTTAAGTCTAGTTCTAACATGTGTGTACCGTACGTAGTTATTTCGGTTCCGTTCGCAGCATATAACTTATAACCGGCACTTTGTGCGTTATTTTTCTTGAAAACCACTCTGCGAGGTAGAACTGACACATTTGCACCACTATCTACTAAAAAGTTCAAACCTGAGTTCTTGTCCCGGACGCTTAGACGGTGATTTCCGTGCACGCGGTCGCAGCCACCCGTCGCTGACTGCACCGACACTAGTTTTCCGCTGGCTTCGACTTCTTCCAATTGCACGGATGTTCACACCTCGTCGCCTTGTTACGGAACCGGAAGTGGTACCGGCACAACCAGTTGGGGTCATCACTTGTCATCGCCTTGGTAGACCTGGAGTTCGATCCCGACCTGGATCTGCTTCTTCTAGATCTAAAGTTTCGCGAACGACCTCTGGGTGTGCTCTCGAGCCTGCGTAATCTGTCACCAAGTTGTCTTATTTCGGCTATCACTGCGTCATCCTTTTTCGATGGGTTTGACGCTTCTTTCACACTAGCGACACTGTGGACCGGAGTTGCGTTTTCTGCTACATTGTCTGCGATCGACGCTAATTTTTCTAAGTTTGCCTCGTCGGATACTGCCAAAATGCTGCGTATAGACGGTGGTAGTTGGTTCTTCCACATCACCCTGAGTGTTTCGTCTGTCACCCTTCCTCTGGCTAGCTCCCTCATTTTTCGAAGAAGGTGTGATGGCTGCTGGTCTCCCAGCTCCATTCCGCAAACCAGCTTTTTGATTTGACATTCATCCGACTCTCTGTAAACTGAGAGTAACTTTGCCTTCAAGGTCTCGTATTTTTTTTCTTTGGGCGGTTCAAATATAATTGATGCTACTTGTTCTGTGACTTCCTGGTTGAGCTTCGAGACTAATATTCGGTACTTAGAGTCGTCGGACATCTTCTGCGGGTTTATAATTGTTTCCGCTTTGGCGAACCATAATTCTGGTGACTTGGTCCAAAAATTTTCTATCTTGTCGGTCACGGACACGGGTGAGAGAACGTATTCTTCAGCGGTCACTTTTTCTTCCATCTTCAGGCTTGACTTTGTGACTTTTTCTCAATAAGCACTGTGGGTTTTCACACTATGCCACGTGGATGTTAGGGTGAGTTGCCCGTTCTCGATCAACGCACACACTTTAGAATCACGTCGGGGTCACCAATTTTGTGAGTGTTCCAGGGTAGTGTGTGTGGAGAGAAATAAATAGATGTCACGTGCTATATAAGTCTTTACTATAGTTGATATTACAAAGTTGTATTTGCGGCGCGTGTATAGCGGAAAGCGGTTTCGGGCGAACTGGTTTCGCCGGGCGCTGCGCATGCGAGGAATATAAAACGACCGCGTCAGCGCCCCTACACATTTATGTCAACTTCAGATGGCCAGAGCATAGATGTATGGCACCATAGAATGGGACACCTAAATTACAATGATGTTAATAAATTGTCATCATGTACAGAAGGTATAAAATTATTAAATACTAATGACATTAATAATAATTGCATTCCATGTTTGAAAGGTAAACAGACTAGGCTTCCTTTTAAGAATATAGGCTTACGGGCTACTGCATTATTACAACTGATACACTCAGACTTGTGTGGCCCCATGGAGACAACATCCGTCATCATGGTGGAGCCAGGTATTTCATTACTTTCATTGATGATTATTCAAGAAAAGTGTCTGTCTATTTTCTGAAAAATAAAATGAATATTAGAGAAGTTTTTGAAATCTACAAGGAAGAGATGGAAAATCAATTGGACTGTAAAATAAAAATTCTACGCACCGACAATGGCTTAGAATATATTAATAACCAAATGTCTAAATATTTGGCAGGTACAGGTATCAAGCATCAGACAACTGCACCATACACACCGGAGCAAAATGTCCTTGCTGAACGGATGAATCGCACTCTCGTGGAGCGTGCCAGGTGCATGTTATTTGATGCTGGACTTTCAAAACAGTATTGGGCAGAGGCAGTGGAGACAGCTGCTCATATTATTAATCGTTCTTCGACTCGAGTTCTTGACTACGTGACGCCACTGGAGAAATTGACAGGTATTAAACCAATCATTTCTCATTTAAGAATATTTGGCTGTAAAGCTATGGTTCACGTGCCGAAAGAAAAACGATCAAAGTGGGATTCAAAATCCACAGAAATGATTTTTCTTGGATACTGTGAAAATACCAAGGGATATAGATTATTGAACCCAATTACAAAGAAGATTACTAAAAGTAGAAATGTCACATTTATTGAAGACTGCCCATGTGATAAGAATGAAAGTTTATCCTCAATTATAAACAATAATAATACATTACAGATACTTGTACCTTTAACGGAAACCATACCGATTCCAATCAGTGAAGAAAACTCCACACCTGTCCAAAGTGATCAAATTGTTGAGATTGGCTATACATCTAACTCAGACGAGAGTTTCGACTCTACAGTGGATCAGGATGCAACTTATGAACCTAACACTACTAGCTCATATGACTCTCCAAACTCATTCATAACTTTGAGGCCTTGCAGAAGGCAACCCATTGATGAAGGAGAATTAAATCATGCATGTTGGACTCTAAGTCAGGATCCCATAACAGTAGAAGAAGCCATGTCTAGTTCAGAATCCAGCCAATGGAAGGATAAAGCGGGAGGAAACGCCCGGGTGTCACCACTGTGTGGATCGCCCGGAGGACACGGTGGAGCATACGGTGGAGGTCTGCCCAGCTTGGGCGGAGCACCGCCGTGTCCTCACGGAGGCGATCGGCGGCGGCGATCTCTCGCGTCCGGCCCTGGTTCAGGCCATGGTTCGGAGCGAGAGTGCATGGGAGGCCGTCACCTCCTTCTGCGAAGCAGTTATGCTAGCGAAGGAGGAGGCGGAACGCGTGAGGGTGAGACAAGGTTCGCGCCCTCGCGCCCTTAGTCGCCGCAGGAGACGCCCCGGGCGTCGGGAGTCGCAGGCCGATTTCCCGCCACCGTAGGCGCGGGCCTGCGGATGGTGAGCGATGGGTAGCTCGCCGTCCGATAAGGACCAGGCCCGGGTCGACGGCGCGTTGTGTTCCACGCGCGCCTCAAAGAGATGTCAGCACAAACTGACGGGGTCCGTTAGGACTAATGCCTGCCGGGGTTGCGAGTTTGTCCGAAAGGGATATCGTGGCCCTGGCACACAGGCAACGGAAGGAACACGGGTGGGTTTTAGTCAGTAAAAGTCTGACACGCCCTCCCGCTCCGCCCAGAGCGGGAGAAGTTATTTGATAATTTCCCACCCAAAAAAAAAAAAAAAAAAGCCAATGGAAGAAAGCTATGAAGGAGGAGTATAACTCATTAATTAAAAATAGTACTTGGGTTTTATGTGACTTACCCACTGGCAAGAAAGCCATATCCTGTAAATGGGTTTTTAAGACCAAAAGGGATGAGAAAGGAAACATAGCAAAATATAAGGCGAGATTAGTAATTAAAGGATGCGCTTAAAAGAAAGGATTGGATTACAATGAAGTATATTCACCGGTAATTAGATATTCATCTCTGCGGTATTTTTTTGCATTAGCTGTGAAATATAATTTGGATATTGACCAAATGGATGCTGTGTCTGCCTTTCTGCAGGGTGATGTAGAAGAAAGTATTTATATGTCACAACCTCCAACCTTTGAAGAAAATAATACTCGTACACAAGTGTGTCTATTGAAAAAATCACTTTACGGATTAAAGCAAGCCAGTAGACAATGGAACAAGAAATTGGATAATACACTGAAAGAAATTGGTTTGACACAGTCATCACTTGATCCCTGTATTTATTATAACATAAAAAATGAAGACATGACTATCTTAGCTGTGTATGTAGATGACTTAATATTATTTACAAGCTCTGTGAAAAGTAAAAACTACATAAAGGAAAAGTTATTTTGTAATTATGAAATGAAGGATTTAGGAGAACTAAAATTTTGTCTGGGCTTGCATGTGCACAGACACAGGAAAAATGGGACTCTATGTATAAATCAAAGGCAGTACATTCAGGACATATTGAACAAATTTGGAATGTCAAATTGTAAGAGTGTGAAAACACCTATTGATCCAAAAACAAAGTTTAATACGAGTAAAAAAGACAATTCAACTGTTGATATAACTTCATATCGAGAAATGATTGGGATTTTGTTGTATTTATCGCAAGGAACACGCCCAGATATATCCTATGCTGTGAACACTTTTAGTCAATTTAATTCAAGACCAGAAATGCAGCATTTGATGGCGCTGAAGCGAGTCTTAAGATACCTGAAACATACTGAAAATTATACTTTAACTTATAAACAAAATATTGAAGAAAAATCAATACATGGTTATTGTGATGCAGATTGGGCTGGTAATGAAGATGACCAAAGATCATGTACCGGCTATGTATTTCGATTTCAAGGTGGCGCAATCACTTGGAACTCACACTGACAACAAACCGTTGCGCTATCCACTACTGAAGCTGAATACATGTCACTATCCAGCTGCACTCAAGAGGCTATGTGGCTCAGACAATTGCAAGAAGAGTTTTGGCCCCACTTGGCCACCATACCTGTTACCATTTTATGTGATAATCAAAGTGCTATTAAACTTGCAGGTACTGAAAACTATCATTCCAGATCCAAGCACATAGACATACGACACCACTTTGTATGCGATAAGGCGCAATTGAAGAAGATTGTCATCAAGTACATTCAATCAAGTGAGATGGTGGCGGACTCGCTGACTAAAGGGACTCCGCAAATGAAGCTGGACTACTGCTCGGCAAAAATGGGTTTATGTCCAAGGGTATTGGAATGTGAACATAAACACAGGAAAACGTCGTTGTTTCTGAACGATTCGCGCGCCCCTAAAGTGGTGTGTTTCTCAACGAACGCTTTTCTGTCTGCGGTCAACCTTTTTGTCAAGTCATTCTTACGCATTTTATAATAAACTAGTCTTTATAACTTTGTACCTAAATTGTTTTATTACATTACTACGCTTCTCTAAGCGAGCAACTCCTCTATATTGCTGACAGGAAAACCTTTTCCGAGTGCATGAGCTGTTTTCAAATACAGTCAAGGAAATACTTTGCTATCAAATTGACACACTACGTCAATGTATGCACAGCGAATTGACGTAGCTATTTCATACAAATGTCAAAGAATTATATTCTAGATATTAATAAATAAATTTAAGTTGGTAGTGAATTTGATATATCATTGATTTCCCTGACTTAACCTAACTAGCTCGTGGAATAACCGTAAAAAAGAACATAGTTAAGACTATAAATTTAATAAACACAGTTATTGGTGTTTATTTCAGTGTATGAGCCAAGAAGTGTATCGCAAAACAATTACTTAATTAATCAATCTAAAAATAAACCTAAAACAGCCTGGCGAATAATAAATAACAATATATGTGAACCTATCTCTCAAATAAATTACAATAATACCTACAGTATTAACTGATCCTTATGACTTAGCTGAAACTTTTAATATTTTTTTCGTGGATCAAGTCGCTGCAGTATCACAACGTGAGTTTAATAATGTTATAAAGGCAAATCCACACTCCATTTTTTTACCTCCAGTAATTCCTCGCGATATCATACACATAATTAAATCCTTGAAGGACAAAAAAGCTTCGGCTATGACGGTGTTTCTACAAAGGTCATAAAATATGTCGGTAGTTATAAAGCTGCCCCTCTAGCTCATGCTATTAACGCATGTATAACAGCTGGAAAATTTCCAGAAAAATTTAAAATAGTTAAGGTGAAGCCACTCTATAAAAATAATGCCAAAGATGACATTTCAAACTATAGACCAATTTCCTTGCTATCGATTCTTTCCAAAATAATAGAAAAAGTAATTTATAATTAAATGTACGCCTTTTTGACAAAATTTAATATAATATTGTGTAATGAGCAGAAGGGTTTTAGAAAAAATAATAATATTAATATGGCTATTTTCGACTTTTTGAATATCATAATGCCAAATGTTGATAAAAAATTACCTATATGTGCCTTATTTACTGATTTATCAAAAGCGTTTGACTATGTAGATCATGACATACTTTTACATAAAATTGAAACATACGGTATACGAGGAAATGTGCTTAATCTTATTAAAACTTACCTAAAAGGACGCAAACAATTTACAGAAATTTCTAGAGTCTGTGTAAATCAAAAAAAGAAGTAAAGTATGCTTCTTCTCGAAGAAATATCAAATTTGGTGTCCCTCAGGGCAGCATCATCGGCCCCTTACTATTTTTACTGTATGTAAATGATTTGCCAAACCAAATGCCAAATCCAATGGTCCTTTTTGCTGATGACAGCACTTTGATAATTAAATGTCATAATAAAGATTCTTATGAAGCTAATGTTAATAGTACGCTTAAAAAAATTATAAACTGGCTTAATAAAAATAACTTAATTATAAATTTAGGGAAAACAAAAGTAATGCATTTCTATCAAAGAATATTAGACACAAATATGGATATAAATTATAATGGACAAACAATAGATAAGGTCAATGACACAAAATTTCTAGGAATTTCAATTGATAGCCAACTGACATGGAATATTCAAGCCGATGACGTATGTACAAAACTAAGTTCAGCTGCTTATGCATTGTATAGTTTATCAAAAAAGTTAACTTTCAGACAGTATTGATAGCATACCACAGTCTAGTTATTTCTGTATTGAGGTTTGGTATAATATTCTGGAGCAACTGTAGCGAGAGAGAAAATATTTTCAAGGCGCAAAAACGCTGTATAAGATCTATTTTTAACCTCAAAGTGACCGACAGCTGCATACCTGTTTTTAAGGGTTTGACGCATTTGGTGCACATCTCAACTTGTACACCATGCTCAAATGGTGAACTTAGCAACTGGCGTACTTCTCAATTGGTGCACTTCGCAAAAGGAGCACTTTTTAAGATGGGTGGAGATTTGGAAAAATTATCTAAAAATGAAAGAATCTTTGATTTTGCGTAGGTAAAAAAACAAACATACAATTTTCAAGTACTTGTTTATTGCGGAGTGGTAACCCAATATGCATGCGATATAAAACTAAATGAGTTTAGTTAGAATAGAAAACATAAAACTGTCAAGACTACGGCAGCTAGAAATTTAGTAAAACGATGGTTTTATTCAGTGTGTTGTTTTGTGTTTGTTAAGCATTTAGGTTGATATTATTAGTGTGGTATATTGGAAACTCTTTAGACAGTTGTCTCTATGCTAACTCGCTTAGAGGCGGAATTTAGCGGTGGAACATTTCATGAAAAAGATCACTTTTCTCCAATTATTCCAGTAATTTAATTTATAGCTATTTACTTAATTAATAGTAACAATTACTAAGTAAGAAACAAAGGTTTTTTATATATTATTTAAAACCTGTTTTTGAGAAACAGGTTAAGATTTAATTTAAAGCTTTTATTTAATTAATAATAATAACTATAACTAAGGTATAATATGATATTATATCATGTCTTTATTATAATAACTTTTTGCTGTAAATCTAATTTTTTCTTACATAATTATATTTTTATTATTTCCGAGTGACTTTTTTTTTATTTTTGAAATAATAAAAATGTTGTAGTGATTATGTAGAGTTTAATTAAAATTATTTTGTTGATTGTATTTTTAAGAAAATTACCTACGCAAAACCAAAGATTCTTTCATGTTTAGACAATTTTTCCAAATCTTCACCCATCTTAAAAAGTGCTCCTTTTGCGAAGTGCACCAATTGAGAAGCGCACCAGTTGCGAAGTGTACCATACGAGAAGTGCACCAGTTGCTAAGTTCACCATTTGAGCATGGTGTAGAAGTTGAGATGTGCACCAAATGCGTCAAACCCTTTTTAAACAATATAATCTATTAACTTGTGCTTGCCTATATATACTAGAAATAGCCATTTTTGTTAAAACAAATGATCACTTATTCCCGACATTGAAAAATACAAGAACCAGGACTACAAGTTTAAGAACTCAATACGAAGACCAGTTATGCATAGGTGGCTATAAAACTGCATTATTGAGAAAGAGTGTTATGTGCATGGCTCCTCTTATTTATAACCATGTACCAAAATTGATTAAAGAGCAACCTTTAAGAAGATTTCAAAAGTACCTTAAAAAATTACTAATTCAAAAATGCTGTTACTCCGTATCAGATTTTATAAATGACAAGACTATTTAATTTACAATTTTAATTATATTAAGTAAATAAATACCTTTTTTTTAGTAAATAGAATAATTGTTAGTATAAATTAATAAACATTTTTTTTTTGCATGCCATGAGGTTTACAATGTTCATTATATTATGTACTTATATACCTATAAGTAAATAGAATAATTATTAGTATAAGTTAATAAACATTTTTTGCATGCCATGAGGCAGAATGTATAAGGATTCGAAAATATTGTAACACCTAATTGTATTTACCTACATTGTATGCAAATAAATAAATCTAATCTAATCTAAGAAACGAATGAATAGATAAATTTTCGTTGTCCACAAACCCCTGTTTTGCCTCACGAAGTGCAAAATCCTTTGATCAGCGTTGGTACTATGCTTTCTGCTAGTTCGTGTGCGTTGTTACGTCTGCAGTAATCAGTAAGAAATGCAAAACTTTTATTTATTCCAGCTTACATGCGGATTCCATCTTCTTTGCAGTTGCGACGCGGCGGCGTCGCGCGTTGCCTCGCTCTGCGATTTTTGAATGAATAGTTTTGGCGTTCGCTTTTTCGTTGCACTTACTTTCCTAGGAGATTAATTTATTTCAGGTTTGGAAAGGCAGTGTGATATTTATGTATTTTTTTATTTACTAAATAGGTACTACTTAATATCAAATATTAAAACAATCTGACCACAGATTACTAATAATATGGAATCTGACCGATAGATATGACGTATGATAAACATTAGCGGTTCTTCCGCGTACCGGAAGACGTAGCGTTGGAAGACCTCCTACTAGGTGGACCGATGACCTTGTGAAGGCTGCAGGTAACCGCTGGATGCGGGAAGCACAGAAACGGTCGAAGTGGCGGTGCTTGGGGGAGGCCTATGTCCAGCGGGGGATCCCCCACAGCGCATACTTCCACGTAGTTTCCCCTGGGCAACGCCGTGTCTGACCACCGTAACGGAGTGGCAGACCGGCGGCTAAAGTGCGCTGTGATTTGTAGACATTAATGCGGTCGTCTGCGAATATTGAGAGTTTTAATTTTAACACGATGGGTAAGCCAACGCGGGATGCGCCTGGCCGATTTATTACGAAACGCCCCTCCCAGGGCGATTCAAACGACCCTTCTCAGGGCCAACCCAACGGCCCTTCTCAGGGTCAACCCAATGGCCCTTGTCAGGGCCAACCCAACAGCCCTTCTCAGGGCCAACCCAACAGCCCTTCTCAGGGCCAACCCAAAGGCCCTTCTCAGAGCCACGCCGGCGGCGCTTGTACGTCGAAAGCTGACCGCGCACCATCTGCGGCCAGCTTGTTCTGTAGGCCGGACGAGCTGTCGGACTCCGACGAGTCCAACATGGACACGTCGGTGGCCGAAAGTGACCGCTTCAAGCGGAAGAGGTCCGAGGGCTCCTCGGAGTTGGCCGTGGGTAAGGCGAAGAAGAAGTCAAAGTCGAAAAAGGCTTCGACTTCTGCTGCGGCTCATACCCATGATGTAGGCTTGGTGGATGCCAAGCGCCAGCTAAATCTGGCGAAAATGGCGCAACTCCAGTTAGACCTGGAGGAGAGGGTCGCCGCCAAGGAGCGGCAGGCGCAAGTCACCAGGTCGAGGGCTGGCTATGGTGCATCCAATGTGCTGTATGCTGACCACTCCCTGGCAGAATTGGAGCGCATGGCGCTTGAGGATAAGGAGGAGGTCCTGGAGATCGCCTCCAAGTCTACAAATTTGAAGTGGACCTTCCAGAAGGCCCTCAAATGCCGGGCTGCCAGCATGCACGGCATTGTGTTGGAGCTGGTGAAGAGGACGGCCACGGACAAGACGCGGCAGCTGCAGGCGAAATTGGATCGCCTGCAAGCGGAGGTCAGCCAGCTACACCAGAAGCTGGCTGAGGTCACGGCGAGGCCTGCCCAATCTGCCCCGGGTCCGGTGGCGACAGGCTCCTCCTCCTCCGCTGCCAGTCTTGAGGAAATGTTCCGCAGGGTTGTCATGGAGGAGAGGGCCTTCAGAAAAGCGGCTCCGCCCGCCGCTAGCGGTGGACAAGAGTCCACCGCCGAGGGAGCCGGAACCTGCGCCTCTAGCAGGCCTGGTATCGGGTGCGAAGCCCTCCAAGGGCAAGGGTAATGGCAAGAGGACCAAGGCGGCTCCTCATGGCCCGAGCACATCCGCGGAGGGAGCGTCTGGGTCGTCTGCCACTCCAGCGGCCTAGCAGAACTCGCAGGAGGAAGACGCCCTTCTTCCCTCCACCACCCCGTCCAACCAGTCGTGGACGGAAGTGGTCAAGAGAGGGAAGAAAAAGGGGAAAAAGTCGGCCCCCAAGCCCGCTGCGACTGCTCCTGCAGCCAAAAGGGCTCCAGCCGGCAGGAGGAAGGTGGTTCCTCCCAAAACCGCAGCCGTCGTGGTGCCCATCCCCCCGGAGGCCGCGGAGCGGGGTGAAACTTACGAGTTTGTCCTAAAACGGGCTCGTCCCAATGCTGATCCCTCCCAGCTGGGAATCAGCAATATCACGTGCCGCCGAACCCTAACCGGGGCTCGAATTTTCGAGTTCTCGGGGGAACGGCGCGGCACGAACGCGGACCTCTTCGCAACAAAGTTGCAAGAGGTCATCGCGGATGCGGCAACGGTCGTCAGGCCTGTTAAGACCGCAGCCTTGGAGGTGGCCGATCTGGACGATTCGGTCACCAAAGAGGATGTGGTGGCGGCCATTGCGGCGGCTGGAGGCTGCGACGCTGGCGCAGTGAAAGGTGGAGCCATCAGGCTCGGCCGCCGCGGCATGGGCATCATCCGCGTTGAGTGCCCAGTCGCCGCGGCTGGGGCCGTCCTTGCCACTACCAAGGGACGGCTGCTTGTGAACTTCAGCTCGGCTGTGGTCCGGGCACTCGAAGAACAGCCCGTGCGCTGCTTCAAGTGCTACGCGTTCAGTCACACTCGAGCCACGTGTCCCTCCAAATTCAACTGGGGAGGTGCCTGCTTCCAATACGAGCAGGAGGGACACAGGAGTGCCGCTTGCCGCTCCGCCGCTGCGCCACACTGCGTGGCGTGTGCTGTCAGTGGCCGCCCCGCGGCCCACAAGATAGCGGGCAGGAGCTGCAAGCCCCCCGCGAGGAAGGGCGTGGTGCCGGCGCAGGTTCGCCCTGTTGCTACCGCCGCCGCCGTCGTCGCCGCTGTAGTTCCAGCAGCGGCAGCTGAGGAGACTGGTGCGATGTCGGAATAATGGTTTCAGACTATCGCATCCTCCAGGTGAACATCAACCACTGCTGAGCGGCCGAGGACCTGGTAGTGCAGGTCATGGCCGAGTGGTTGGTGAACGTGGCGGTGGTCGCCGAGCCCTACTCGATCCCCGGCAGCTAGCTGGGTGACGAGAATGGCTTGGTGGCACTAGCGGCGCGGTCTTCCACAGACTCCCCTCCCCTTTCGCTATTAGAGAGGGGACCGGGATACGTGGCCGCCGCGTTGTGGGGGTCTATTTCTCCCCAAACCGCCCTCTTCAGGACTTCGAGAACTATCTCGGAGTCCTGGGGGCCGTGGTCGGTAGGGCGGCGCCGCGTCAGGTCTCCGTACTGGGAGACCTGAACGCCAAGTCAGTAACCTGGGGCAACCCGGCCACCGACCGGGATGTGGACACCGAGACCTTAGGGAGTCTCTGACCGAGGTATGCAACTCCAGCATGCCTCGGTCTCGCCGGCCACTACCCAATCGCGCCGTGTACTGGTGGTCGGTGGAGCTGGCGGGGCTTCGAGCAGCGTGTGTGGCGGCAAGGAGGGCCTACTCGCGGAGTCGGCGGCGGTGTCTACGGGACCGGGCCAACGAGGACCACCTCTATGAGGTATATTTGGAGGCTAAAATGGTCCTCGGTCGGGCCATCGCCGCCGCCAGAGACTCGGCGAGAGCAGAGCTGCTGGAGGGTCTCGACAACGATCCCTACGGGAGACCATACAAGGCGGCGCGCAACAAATTGCGCCCCTTTGGTCCCCCGGTTGCCGAGACCCTGGAGCCCTCCTTTCTGGATGGGGTGGTTCAGTCCCTGTTCCCGTGCAGGGACGACAACTTCACCCCACCAGTGATGGGCCCACCGCGGGGGATAGCTCCGCCAGCTGAGGAAGACGAGGAGGCCCCTCCTGTCACGGAGTCGGAACTTGGCGCGGCGATTATCCATATCCGCGCCAAAAAAACAGCTCCGGGCCCCGACGGTGTTCTGGCGAGAGTGGTGGCGATCGCTGCCACTCAAATGGAGGAGAGGTTTCGGGACCTCTTCAGCGCATGCCTTGCGTCTGGAAGCTTCCCGAAACCGTAGAAGGAGGGACAGTTGTGCCTCCTTCGCAAGTAAGGCCGCTCAGCAGACTACCCCTCGGCATACCGGCCCATAGTTCTGCTCGATGAGGTCGGTAAAATGTTCGAGGGGATTATCGCTGCCCGCCTAAAGGGCCATCTGCGGAGTATCGGGCCGGACTTGTCGGACGCTCAGTTCGGTTTTTGGGCTGAGCGTTCCACGGTGGACGCGCTGGCCTGCCTTAAGGGCCAGGTGAAGGAGGCGATGGAAGCGCGGGACGGATTGTTAGCTGTGTCATTCGACATAGCCAACGCCTTCAATACTGTTCCCCACTCCACCAACCTAGAGGCGCTCCGATTCCACGGAGTGCCTCGATACATGCGCAGTCTGCTGGCCAGCTACCTGGAGGATCGGGCGATCCTCCTGGTGGATAGGACTGGCCAACTTGAAGCCGGCGTTCCACAGGGGTCAGTCATAGGACCTCTCCTCTGGAACGTCGGCTATGATTGGCTCTTGCGAGGAACACTCCTCCGAGGCACGAGTGTCGTCTGCTATGCGGATGACACTCTCCTCAACACCGGGGGGGGGGGGGGAGTTTCAGGAAGGCGGCCAACTTGGCATCGGCGGGCGGATCCTTGGTCGCAGGGAGGATCCGCCGCCTAGGCTTAACGGTGGCGCTGTACAAGACCGAGGCCGTGTACTTCCACGGCCCTCGGCAGCGCCCCCCACCTATTGCCCACATATATGTGGAGGGCGCCAGAATTGAGGTGAAGGCCCAGATGAAATATCTGGGCCTTGTACTCGACAGCAGGTGGCGCTTCGGTCCGCATTTTATCGGGCTGTCGTCGCGCCTGCTGAAGGCCGCGGGTCCTGTCGTGGCTGCTTCCCAACTTGGGGGGGCCCAGCGCGCGATGCCGGCAACTCTACGCCGGCATCTTGAGGAGTATGGCCCTTTACGGAGCTCCCATCTGGGAGGACTCCCTCCACAGGAGGGAGAACGCCGCGGCCTTGCGGGCACCCCAACGGGCCATAGCCCAGCGTGTGGTGTGGGCCCATCGCACGGTGGGCTTTGCGGCAGCATGCGCTCTGGCCAGCATCCCTCCTTGGGAACTCGAGGCGTGGGTGCTCACCAGAGTGTATGAATGGACGGCGGGGCGGAGGGCGAGAGGAGAACGCCCAGCCCTGGAAGAGCGGGCTGCAGTCCGGCGGGAGGCGAAAGACGCCATCGTCGTCCATTGGACGGGGGACCTCGCCACTGCAGTCTTCGGCCGCCGAACCCTCGACGCGATTGGGCCAGTCCTGCGAGACTGGCTCGAGCGGTCGCACGGGTTCCTCTCGTTCCGTCTAGTACAGGTGCTGCCCGGACACGGTTGTTTCAGATCGTAGCTGCATCGAATCGGACGGGAGGAGACGCCGTCGTGCCACCACTGTGGCGCGGCGGAGGACACGGCGCAGCACACCCTCGAGGTGTGCCCATCGTGGTCCGAGCCGCGCCACAGTCTGAATGCGGTGATCGGACCGGACCTCTCACTCCCCGGCTTGGTTAACGCCATGCTGAGGGATGAGGGGTCCTGGGCGGCAGTCGCCTCCTTGTGCGAACACGTCATGTCCCAGATGGAGGCGGCAGAGCACACGCGGGAGGACGTTTTATGAAACGTCGTATGAAACGACGGGAATTTATGAAAATATTATGTATGTAAGGAAAAATCTACATATTTTTAACAAGATAAGCGATAGACATAATTTTAATACTAGAAATAAAGATAAAATAGATCAACCATTTTTCAGATTATCTAAAGTACATACATCTTTTATGGGGTACTGTGTTAAATGTTACAACAAAATACCTTGTGATATATTGAAATTAAATGAGAGAAAATTTAAAACACATATTAAAAGTACACTTTGTAAACAAGCATATTACAAGTTAGAGGATTATATCCAGGACAGGAATGCTTGGAAACATGCTGGTCCAGCTCCATAGGACAATCTAGAGTCTAGACAAAATCAAACTGGTTGCTATTTTTATGGTAAAATCTGTTATTTTTATGATATTCATTTTACATTCTGTGATAACCTATACTCACACACTGACTTATTTTTTTAGAAAAACATACCTGTATGATGTTTGTAAATATGTGAACACCACGTATCTATCTAATAATTAAGTTATTTTTCATTGCTTAGTTTTTAATTCGTTTTACCTATTATGGTATAGTAATTTTATTCTAGGTGCATCGTCTTCACATATAATCATATAATTATACAAACAAAATATTGTAAAACATTTTTAAAAGAGTACCGGTGGAGTTTCTTGCCCATTCTTCTCCATACGAAACTACCTTTTGGAAGGGGCAACTAGAATCAATTCTATTTTTTTTGTAAATTTTGACGTTCAAAAGTGCCTCTTATGTGCCTATTTGAAATAAATGGTTTGACTTTGACTTTGACGATCCTGCCGCGGCGCCGCTCCGAAGGCGGAGGAGGGGTCGAAGAAGACGTCAGTTTGAAAGTCACCTCCGACTCCTCCCAGGTGGAGGCCAGCAGGCAACGGGTGCGGGGGCACCCTTACCTGTATTGCACAGGCCTCTACCAGTGTCGGACGGGAATGGCCACGTGTTCCCGGCCATTCCCGTAGCCCCCCAGTAACGGGGGAGCATGAGGGGCCCGCCAGCTAGGCGGGCATGCGCCGGGAGGGTTGTGGAAGAAAAGGCTGAGCCGTTATCCCATGGCCCTCCCAACACGGTGATGTGGGAACACCGCTGAGTTTTAGTGGGTATACTGTAGTGACAGGAGTCCCACATACCCCGACTCGTCCCCCACGAGTGGGCATGCATAATGCATTTCTCAGCGTGAAAAAAAAAAAGGCCTATGTCCAGCAGTGGACGTCTTTCGGCTGAAATGATGATGATGATGATAAACATTTCATACTAGTATTTTGTCTTTTAGTGCGCATCAAAAACATGTCATCTGCTTTTTCTTTTATCATAGATTATTTATCTGGGTAGGGTTTTATGAGTTAAAAACACAGATAAAAATCTTCTCTCTCCATTCTTTTACACATAATATAATAAAATAGTAGCGAAGTCAAAACTGTACATTAAAGATTTTTGAAAAAAAAAGTACTTAATTGCGAGGTGTTGAACGTCTGAATCTGATGCCGAAAATATAGTTTTTGCATTTTTGTCCATTTGTATGTATGGGCCAGATTGACACAAAAACGGCGAAACGGATTCGGATGAAATTTAGCACACAAATAGTTTATAACCTAAGTTAACCAGTGTACGACTAAACGCCGACAGACACTACGCCGACAGACTGAACACCGACAAGACTTTACTTCGACGGGACTCTTCGCCGACAGGACACTTCGCTGACAGGACTCTTCGCCGACAGGGCTCATCAGCGACGCAATTTATCTCCGATTACTAACTAAATACGTTTAGCCCTCAACGAATTTAAAACATCGTTTTGTTTCTGTAAATTGTTTGAAGTTGGCGGAGACAGTGATATTTTAAAAGGATAATAATTTTCCAGGCGACTAATAACTTAAAGGGCGACTAACTATTTGCTACTAAAATAATAACTTGGCGACTAATAACTTAAAGGGCGACTAACTATTTGCTACTAAAATAATAACTTGGCAGCGATCAAATATTATTTCTTAATCGCTGCAAAGTCATCTACTGTTATTGAATCATTTGGGTTAGGTTAGGTTAGAACAGTAACCATTAACAAACGAAGGCGAGCGAGCGAAGCGAGCGTGCCGCGGCAGCGGCCGCCGAGCGCCAGATCCCCTCTTTTGTTGGTAAATTCAGTTACCAAAACTAAAACTCGATGCCAGTTTAAATTAAAACAAAACTAACAACTGATTGTTAAGCTGAGTATACGACTGATTATTGGAGATAAGTTGCGTCGCTGATGAGCCCTGTCGGCGAAGAGTCCTGTTGGGAAAGTGTCCTGTCGGCGAAGAGTCCCGTCGAAGTAAAGTCTTGTCGGTGTTCAGTCTGTCGGCGTAGTGTCTGTCGGCGTTTAGTCGTACACTCTAAGTTAACACATAGGGTACTTTTAATAAAATAAAAAAATAGATACGCCTCTGCCTAACCCATCGGGAATTACAGGCGTGATGTTATGTTATGTACTTTTAATCACGGCAGTACGTTCCCGTGGGATATTTGACGAAATCCACGTGGGTAAAGCCGCAGGCAAAAGCTAGTGAGATAAAATAACAAAACAATTCATTTAGTCAGGACTTCTATAAAAATAATGAACAACAAAAAATGAATATCAGGACAAAATTATTTAAAAGTTGTTGCTTAATTAACTATCTTTTGTTCACAGTTGAGAAGCTGAGTGAGAGAAAAATAACAAAACAAACAATGTAACTGTTTTCTGTTGCTACAAGAAATATCTACTACTATTCATATTTATCTAAAACAGAGTCGCCCGCCGCGTCTGTCTGTCTGTCTGAACGCGATAAACTCAAAAAATACTGAACGGATTTTCAAACGGTTTTCACCAATAGACAGAGTGATTCATGATGAAGGTTTAAGTGTATCATGAATTAAGGTTTTGTCTAAATTGGCTGAAATATGACGATTATGGTTGAAGATGTCTGAAAAAAACAAAAAAAACATGCCGACTGGGAGCTGGCGTGAGCCGCATAAACCGTACGAGATACATAAAATGTATGTTCTATAGGATTGTACGTCCTAAAAAGTTCAACAAAAAAGTTCGCAATAGCATTATGTCTATCTTCTAAGGATGACAGTAACCGTCTTTATGTTTCAGAATTTGATAAAAATATACCGGGTAATAAGGATTAAGCTTATCCATGGACCTATAAAAAAACTCGGACGGAACTCCCGCTAAGACAAAACTGTGTCCCGTAATGGCGGCGACAGTCTTAAGTGTGAGTGAATTTAGGGTTGCCATGTTAGCCAAATTTACCCATATATTATTGTTTTATTTTAAGACAAATACAGGTCGAGAGACAAGTTTCTTGGAAATGTCGGCTTAATTATACCGTGCTATTTTAACAAGTTAATGGTAAGGACCAAATCTCCCTATGAAAATATGTGCAATTAACAACATAGTTAATAATTGAAAATATTTTAATTGTAAAAAATATTTACTGTATCTATTGTATAACATCCCAAATGCTGAGTATGTTTTTTTCGAATCCAGTCATTTTGACAGTTACTATTTCGATTTTTTTTTAATCCAATAATTTCTCCATACTTCATTTTCTTTAGCAAATCTAATAAGAAGAATATAAAATAACTAGTAATAAATAACCTAAATAAGTTGAATTGATTAAATGAAACATAAATTTCCCATATATTTAGGGTAATTTGCACACGTGAATATTGACAACACTGGTCTTGTGATGATTTTTTTTGTTCTATGAATGAAGATTGATTGTAATCTATAAAATTGGGAACTAAGTTGTTGAATTATTCATTTACCTATGAAACGTGATTCCTGGATTTTTTTTCTTTCTATCGCTACGGTTTTTACAACATTTCACCACACAAGACATGCTGTATTTCAATACTTTTTTGCCGTGTAGGACGTGTCAACTGGGTTGACGTTTGCACGCGTAATGGGTGAGTATGCTGTGAATGTGTGCGTACGTACGCCTGTACGTACAGCGAGCTGATTGACTTTGAGTGACACAGTTTTCTGTTAACGAGAATCCGTCCGAGTTTTTTTATAGGTCCATGACCTTATCCAATTAAATATGTTATTTAAATTGCGCATTAAATTTAGATTAGAATATGCTATAAATCTTATTATAATTTCAATTATTACTTTAAATGATATCACAGATTAAAAATTACGCGTATCAAAATAATTATGGTTGACGGTGGCACGGGAATCCTTTTCGTCTCCTATTAAAACGACAGAAAAAACAGCTGAACGGATTTGGGTGAAATTACGCACACAGATTGTTAATAACCTGGATTAACACATAGGATAAATGTTTCCCGGTAGTACATTTCCGTTGGATAATTTCCGACCTCCACGCGGGGAAGCCGCGGGCAAAAGCTAGTTTCCTAATAAATATTTATATTGAAGAAACAATGAGACCATTATTTTATATTTTTTTATTTATTATTTTTAGGGTTCCGTACCTCAAAAGGAAAAAACGGAAGCCTTATAGGATCACTTCGGTGTCAGTCTGTCTGTCTGTCAGTCTGTCAAGACTATTTTTCTCAGGAACGCGTAGAGTTATCAAGTTGAAATTAATATGAAATACGTAAGTCTATGGTCCCTTGAAACTCTGAAAAATCAAGCTTCCAAGTCTACGCAATAAAAAAATACGGCGATATAAGCGACATTATTGCGACATATTTCGATACTCGCAAATAAATCAAAACCTATAGGGTACTTCCCGTGGACCTAGAATCATAAAATTTGCCAAGAAGCAAGGTCTTACAGCACAAGTATATGAAAAAGTCCTAAAATTGTAAATTTGTAATTTTATCACATAAAAAAAACATTTTTTGCGATTACAAACTTAAATTTTCATTTCAGAAAATTGACCGTGACGTATATCGATACGAGTATATGGGAGAACATGTTTTTCAACTACAATGTTAAGTTGGTTTTACGGATAAATTCATCCTAAGTACGGAACCGAAGGGCCGGTTTTTTATTCATTATTTTAATATTAATTTTATTTATTAATTATTCACATTATATTGCACAAGATAACATCCGCAGCTTCGAGTATTTATTTCATGGAGGGCGCTTTTATTGTTATTGAATATAGTTATGTATCTACATTTACAGAACCAGAGTTTGCGAGAAAATCTGTCATCTTCGATTTTCTGTCAGAATGTCTCTTGTAACATTAATCTTGGCTAAGATCTGCATTCAAAGCAATAACGGCCAAGCCCGAGGCCGTGGCTATGCATTTTGAAATGTGGGGATTTCTTAGCGACGACTGGCAATAAAAGCGTTTATCGAAGCGATATTTCCAAAGTAGCTATAAAATAGTGGATACTCATAAGCGCATACTAGCGTACGTAGGTAGTACAGACGGCAACACATCAAGCTATACATTTCCAGTATAAGCTGATCTCGCATTATATAGGATTTCCGTACAATCAGAGGTCAGCGTATACTGGAAATGTACAGCTTGATGTGTAGCCGTGTGTACAACAGAAAAAAAAAAGTTATAACAAATTACAAAAAAAAAAACAGAAAACAAAGAAAAAAACCGGCCAAGTGTATGTCGGACTTCGCACAGTTAGGGTTCCGTTTAAGCCGTCCAAATTGCAGAATTATTCATAAGCAATAGGTGCCGCCGCCCGCATCCCGTCTACGACGACACGGAACCCTAAAAAAGAGTAAGTATTCTGTAAAAAAATAAACAAAAATTGTTAACAAAGGTTCAGCTCTGTAGTCAGGGCATTGTTTGGCATAGTTTATGCAGCAATAACTCATTTCCATTTCAGCCGTGCCTAACTAATTACGGCAGTAAGCAGCCTTGCAACTGTTTGAAGAAAAACTTCCCAAGTACCTACTCTTTGACCGTTTTTTGCCCTGAACCCTGAAGCTAAGGAGCAAGTTTAAACAAGTTCTCCCGGTTATATTAACTAGCTCCACTAATAATAAAGAAAGAAGTCGCATTAGAGCGTTTAGTGAAAAAAATCTGCATGATTTAGTGCTTCAATTAAAGTTGGCCAAGTTTTTATTGAGTGCTGAAGATTGGTCGCTGCGGCCGCTTTTAGGCACCTCTAGGCTTTTGAAATTTTTAATCGAATTTTCGTTGGAGTGTTTTTGGCGAGAATTTTTTAAAGTTTCTCGTTTCTCTCGGCGCTAAAGCATGAAGCTGTGGTTATTAGCGCCTTTGACGGGTAATCGATCGTCTCGTCGGCGCGGCGTCGGTGAATGCAATGGTGTTAATTAATTTTCAATCTATCGTTGATTTGTTTCTTGATTCTTTAATTAATCTTTGCTTGGATGGCGTATAGGATAATTATGTTCTTGCAAAGAAAATAAAAGTTTCTCGAATTGATGGAGACTCATTCGTAAGGAACACAGAACATGCGAAGTGCTTTTCTGGGATTAAATGGTCCAAAAAAAAACTAATTTCACGAAAATTTTGGATAAGCATCTAACAAATCTATTTAGTGAGAGAGTAAAGTAATAAAAATGTTTTTCTTCCTAAGATTTATGCGTAGGCACCTATACAGCAGACGGCGTACTCTGCCAATGTTTTATTACGAGATAAAATAACAAATGCCAAGTTTTTATCATCTGTTACATTTATGTGTTTCTCTGAATTACAGCATATTATGTGTCATGGACCATTAATAAAATATTATGTGAAGGAAAGTGAAAAGTTATTTGGCTATATAATAACAGCCAAACGGGTCAATCAAAGGTTAAGCTACGCTAGCTGCAGTCGGTTCATGGATGGGCGACCACACATATCGAGACCCCACCGCGGCTTGGAAAGCACGTTAAGCCGTTGGTCGCAGTGTCATTCGTAGATCTTTGACAGTCGTTACGGGTAGTTAAAAGCCCAAAAAGTCTGACAACCAGTCTTACCAAGCCAAGGGGTATCGTGTTACCCAGTAACTGGGTAGTGGAGGTCAGATAGGCAGTCGCTCCATGTAAAATAGTGGTATGCGGCTGCATCCGGTTAGACTGGAAACCGACACTAACGTAGTTGGGAAAAGGCTAGACAGACTGATAGGTGAGAACCGCTCCTTTTTTTTACTGGGTGTTGAAGATGTTTTAACATTTGATGCAGTGGCGCAGTGATCAAGTGTGTGACTTATAACTTGTAATCTTAGTCTTTATTGGTCTAGCTGCGTGCTTGCTGAATACGAAGCTTTAAAAGTAACTACAATATCATACTTAATGTTGAAAAGACATGTTGTAATAATATTAAGTTTTATATTCAAAAAAATTGCATGCCGTAAGGTAAAACATATCGGAACTACTTACAAAAAGTCCGTCTTATCTGTATTATAAATTATTTGAATTTATAATGGAGGTCCATTATAAATTCAAATAATTTAATTCAAGTAACATAGACTCATAATAGAAACACATACAGTCACATTCATTAAAGTTACATACGTACAATTACAATACAATTCAAATGTGATACATTTAATTTTGTTAGGATAAATAATTGTTCGTCATAAATTAAAATTACATTTATAATTCCAAGCGTGCTACGTGTCGTTTACAACAATGAGTCACGATGGGACAATCAAGCCTTTCGAGCGCGGCTAGCATGCTGTTGGCGCTCGCTGCGCCAGCGAAGTGCTTCGCTTGTTGTGTCGGGCTTCCGCAAAGAGCCCCAACATCATCCTGAATGCGTTGCTAAACTGAACACGAAGGGCACTGTACGACTTTTGCGTGTAGTTGGTCCACAGACTGCATGTATACAATAAATTATAATAAATAAATAAAAACATTTATTTGAAACATAAATCACATGTTACAAACAAGTAGGTTGAAATAATATAGCACACAAATGTATGCCAATAATCTGATCCTAACCCCCAAACTAGGCCTGGACCTTTATTTTGGGGGCCAGCGTTCAGCCATGGGCTCTTTTATTGTTCAGGATAATCTTACAGCATTGTGTAGAAGTGTCGCTACATAATTGGCAGTCAAGTGTCATGTGATAAAACACATTATATAGTTAAAATCAGTATTAGTAGACGGTTAAAACGTAGGTAAAACTTATTAACTACAAAACACGGTAAAAATACAGCAGAGTTAAGTAGTGCAGTAGGCTCCAAAACACTGTAATCTTTTTGGAAAAAGTCTTTATTTTTCACTTTTTACTTGTGGTACCTACCCGCACCAATTCGTTTACAATTACTGGGTATGTAAACAAGTGACAGGAAGTTTTATAACATCATCAACTGATACATCGAATGGATTAAATACGTATTATTAAAGCTAACTCAAAAGCTACCCAAACAAAGTTAAAATAATGTTGTGTGATGACAGTTAAAACAGAGATTGAAAGTCCTCATCAAACTTTCGAACCATCAAAACGTCTTCAGTGTATATATTTTGTTTATTTTTTCAAAAAGCGCTGAATCAATTTAATGAGACCATCTCTGAAGTATAACCTACCTAAAAAAAAATCATCAGAATCAATTGATAATTGGCGGAGTAATCGCTTTACAAAAATACGTAATCGCGTAAAAAAAACATACAGTCGAATTGAGAAGCTCCTCCTTTTTTGAAGCCGGTTAAAAAGAGTTATTTTAACTTCAGTTGAGCACCGAGCAAACCTATGGCAAGTTTACGGCAATTTATAAGCAAATAAATTATTTTTATTTGTATGTCTAATTGTTTTGGGCAAAACTATGCCAATGTTAGTCTAAATGTTTATCTGTAGCTGAAATGCCTTAATTTTGAGGGTTCCGTACCCAAAGGGTAAAACGGGAACCCTATTACTAAGGCTCCGCCGTCTGTCTGTCTGTCTGTCCGTCTGTCACCAGGCTGTATCTCATGAACCGTGATAGTTAGACAGTTGAAATTTTCACAGATGATGTATTTCTGTTGCCGCTATAGCAACAAATACTAAAAACTAGAATAACATAAACATATAAGGGGGCTCCCATACAATGATACAACAAACGTGATTTTGTTGCCGTTTTTATAGATAATGGTACGGAACCCTTCGTGCGCGAGTCAGACTCGCACGTGGCTGATTTTTTTCTTATGGTATAGGTACGAGTACTTCACCGACAACCGGTAAAACGCTGTTTGACGTAAAGATATCTCATAGGTAAATTTCTACAAGTTTCAATGATGGGTAAGGAGAGTACAACAGCTATTTCTGTCTATTACTAAAATACTCCGCCAGTATGTTTGCACATGGTAAACTTTCATCAAGATCCACGAATCCTGTCTAAATGTAGAGCCGATAGTCAACATCTTCACCGCTAGAGGCAGATTACCCGGTTGGCCTAGATTAACCAGTCCCTGTGCCAACCCGCTGGCTTGTTTGAGTAGCTCGGCTTATTCCTTAGCAACTGAAGATTATCGATTGTAGTCCCTTAATTCGGTACCACGACTATCCTGGTACTGGGAAGGGCTGATACTGATTATACAGTGAGTACAGGCAGGTTTAGTTACTGGGTTTATAGTAAGGGCCAGTATGCTGTTGTCGCAAATAGATGTCAAATATTTCGCTGCTTTGATTAATTAATCAATATTATAAAATTTAATGAAATATCGCTACTTTGGATAGTGCATTCAAATATTGATTATGAACAATGAATACATACACTTACACACATACATAAACTCACGCCTTCTTCCCATGGGGGTAGGCAGAAACTATAGAACGCCACCTGCTACGCTCCTTACATACTCCTTTTGCTTCGCCTGCGTTCATACATCTGGTCATACACGCACGCCGATTGCGAGTACTACGCACCTGACCTTTCTGAAGAACATCACCAATTCGGTCAATATATGTCCTCCTAGGGCGTCTCCTCCCGGCGTTTCCACTCACCTCTGCTTTATAAATACCTTTTGTTAGTCGCGTTCCACTCATCCTCTCAACATGACCAAACCATCTAAGCATACTCTTTTTGTTACTACATCTTCTTTTAAACCGCACCGTTGCCTTATCACCTCATTTTTCAGCCTATCGTTCATAGGCACGCCAGACATGCTTCGCAAGGAACGCATTTCCACTGCATTTATTCTTCTTTGAATATTTATTATAATATGGATACCGCTAACGCACTAACAACGCACATGTGCGTGGTCTGCCGCACGCCATTATCAGTTGAATTTCTACTGATATTAAGTCTAATATTGTTTGTGGTGAGTTAATCGTCGGGGCTGGTAAATATTTAATAAAATAAAGCATTTTCTTTCATGAGACAAAATACGATATGCCAACGTAAAGAAATAATATTTTTAGTTTCGCCTATGCGCGGCCGCCATTGTTGTTGTGAAACGGAGTGCAGTAAAGTGAATTAAATGTGTTTAGTGCTAAGAATGGATGTTTTATCGGGGTAAGTGGGCTTATTTTCATTTGTATGTTATTATTACATCGTTTTAGATAATAATTGCACGAAATCACACCGTAAAATTAAAATTTTTGAACAAAAAAATGTTACGGGAAAATCCGTTCCGCCGAGAACATTTTATTACGAAATATGGCTAATTTTGTATTTTATCGCCTGGAAATAGATGAATAATCATAAAATAATACTTATTACATCGTTTTAGATAATAATCGCACTAATTGTATCATAAATACATATGAAATGTTTCGAAAAATCATACCGTCTAAAGGCGGCCCCATGCACTGTGATGTTTGGGATTTATTATTACGCAAATTTTACGTAGAACTCTCTAAAAAACGCTGTTGTTAGATTACTTATCTATTCATAATTCAAGGTGCAAAAGGTGTAAATTAAACCAGTCGTTTTTTTAAAATAGACATAACATAAGCAACTGTTATCTGAAATGATATTTTTTTTAGAAAAATGATCCATTGTTGCAATTGTTTATTACGGCCTGTCTAATTAGCTAGTCGTCAAAATTGACTATATAGAACTTAAATCCTTTGTTATTTATTGAAAAAGGTATTTGTGCGTGTCGGCGGGCTCTGTCATAAAAATGTCAGGCCATTAAGATAAGCCGTCCGTCAGTCACTATGACAGTTTGTTACTTGAGGACTCAAAGGTGTGTAAAAAAAAGCATTTGAAAACTTTGCAAATGCTATTTATTCCATAATCAAAACAGCGAAATATTATATCTGACAGTTAGAAAGAAAAATTGTTTATTCTGCACAACCAAAACGCACATTACAAATAAAATACACACACAAAGTAGCCAAAAGCCAAACAATTCAAACAATAAAAGTTTGACAATCTTGTCCATTGCTTGATGTCAGGGCCAGGGACCAAAGACAATTTACATTGTGTTACTACTTTTATAGTCCGTTGTTGCGATAGTGGCAAATGAAAGCCTGTGATGACCACAAACAAACAATCAAAACAAAAACAAAATGCCGATTGCAGAGTTGAAAAATAAGTACTTTTGTAATAAACAAAGAACAATTACAATAACCGTGCGTCGCATCTGTGCAAGAACAGCCATTTTCTCAGCAAAATATTGTGACTTCAGACAAACCTATCGTCCACAGCGCTGATATTCAGCAAAAACCCTGTAGTACAATATAATATAGTTACAAGTATACCAACACACAGAACACACACACACACACACACAACGCACACACACACACATTCAGAATGCATTCTCTTAACGTTAAATAAGCTAAAGAAAACCTTTAAGAATATGACACTAAGGAGCCTTTAGTACATGTATAAACTTTACATGTTAAAGGTATCGAATCTCAAAAGTTAGGTTGTCAAAATAAAAGGAATTCATCAACTACACTCTTGAGTCAACGAGAGGGGTCGAAATTATGACCCCTCGCTTGCAAGTTCCTGATTTCTCGCGTTCCTATTTTCGTTGTAAAGTGACGCAGGGTATTTGCCGTACCTATTCAGGATTTTAGAGATTCAGCAGTATTTAAAAAATAACCGGTAATAAAAGATAGCTTGAATTCATAGTTTAAATCTCCCCATTCAAGCTACCCAAAGAAATTTTAAGAAAACAAAACTTTTGTACTTCAGTAATTCCTTCATATCACTGGCTTGCAATTTGCCTTACAAACCAGCTAGAACTTTAGTCACTTGCAGTCACTTGCATGACGGTCATTCCAATTCCAAGTAACATACTCCAGAACTATGTCGGAACAAGTTCGGTTCCAGTTTGGAACTATTAATTACAAGTTGGAAGTCGCTGTCGCGCGATTGGAGGCACGTCACTAGTTCGCATTAGTTACCAGTTCCCACTTCCCAGTTCGGTTACATCAGCGATCAGCTGACTCATTCGCTTATTGGCCAAGTATCGGTTACCATGACGTCACGAAACTAATGTTGTGTTTGAATGACGTCAGTGTGCCACTTATGTGATTTGAACCTACGCCAATAGGTTTACTATTGGTGACGTCTGGGACAGTATGGTGTTGCAGTGGTTAAGACTTCACCTCTCATGCATGAGGTTGTGGTGTCAAATCCGGCCAAGTACCAATGTGACTCTTAACAATAACAGCCGCACGGGCCGATCGATAAGTTACGTTTTCCACGGTCGGTTTGTGGATGGGTGACCATCCATAACATAATATCTCGACCCCTCCGTAGCTCAGAAAGCACGTTAAGCCGTTGGTGCCGGCTGTCATTTGTAGATCTCTGACAGTCGTTACGGGTAGTCAGAAGTTCAAAATTCTGACAACCAGTCTTATTTATTTATTTATATTTATTTAACAATTTATGTACACACATTTAAACAGACAAGAAGAAAGGAACAGAAAAATACGTACAAAGGAGATGCTTATTTCTAAAGAAATCTCTTCCAGCATACCTGCGATAGGAAAGTCGATAAAGAGATGATGACACTGTGTGTAAGATTCTACTCTTAAGAGAAAACAAAATAAAAACTTACTAATACTATTATTAAAATAATCACAAATTTAAATATAAACATACATTAAGAGAATATACTTACATACATACGTCTAAAATAAATATCATTAAAACATATATAAGTATAAAATAATAAATACATTTTATGCAACTATGACGAAGTAGAAAGATAGTGTTGCCAAAGGGAGGGGGGGGGGTGTTTTACTCAGTAACTGGATTGTGAAGCCTACCCCACCATGGTTGAGAAAAGGCTAGTCAGAGAGTCCTTTTAGAGATGTCCCGTTAGAGATGTCCTTTCTAAGATTTTTTTGGACACAACTGACATCTGTGAAGGGAAAACAGCGTTAGAAAACTTGTACTTACCTTTAAATACATAATTATTATAAAACAAAGTCCCCCGCCGCGTCTGTCTGTCTGAACGCGATAAACTCAAAACACATATGAGCGTATTTTCAAACGGTTTTCAACAATGATGGACGGAATGATTCGTGAGGAATGTGTATAATTTTGCATTAAAGGTTTTGTGTAAATTGGCTAAAATATGATGATTATTGTTGAAGATGTCGGAAAAAAATATGCCGACTGGGAGCTTTACTGGCGTGAGATGCGTAAACCGTACGAGATACATTTAATGTATGTTGTACAGGATTTTACATCTTAAAAAGTTCAACAAAAAAGTCATAGCATGTCCTACCTTCTAAGGATGACCCACCCACAGTAACAGTTTTTATCTTTCAGAATTTGATAATAAAATTCATTATTATTTCCGAAGCTATTTTAACCAGTATTATAGTAATCCTTATCCAATAAAATATAATAATTAAATTGGGCATTTAATTTAGATTAAAATATGCCTTTAAATCATATCATTTCAATGAATACTTTAAAAGATATCACAGGTTCAAAATTACGCGTAACAAAATAAAAAAATAATTATGGTTGACGGTGGCGCGGCAGACAATGACCTTTTCCTCTGCTATTACTACGACAGAAAAACGGCTGAACGGATTTGAGTGATATTTGGTACACAGATGGTTAATATAGGATAAATTAATCGCGGTAGTACATTGTCGTTGGATAATTTCCGACCTCCACGCGAGCGAAATCGCCAACCTGTCTTGTGCAAGCGTGGTGATCAATGCTCGCGCCTTCTCTTTATGACAAAAGGCCATTGCCGTACCCTGGGACAGTAATAGGCTGGTATTATAGAACTGCTTGCCATGCAAGTCTAAAGAAAAACATAAATGTCAAGATGAAAATGGTGTTGAAGGTGTTTTTATATTTAGTATAATTATTTTGGCCTTTCTGACTCTTTCGCTTATGGCTATTGGTTACCGTGACGTCACGAAACTAATGACGTGTTTGAATGACGTAAGAGTAGGTATATAAGATGACGTAAATAGGAATGTTTGCAATACAACTCGAGATGAGAAAAGGAATAAAACAATTGATTGAATGCAGAACGTAAACGTCTTATGATGAATATATGAACGGTTGGCCTTTCAATACTGGATTCTAGGGTAATATTATTTTGCTCTAAATAATTAAGACAGCGATACACTCTGATGTCATCGATCTTCCTGCCGTCAACCTCACCTGCTAGGTGAGCCTAGCCTCACCTCACTACAAAACCAAGCTGTAATTACCGTCAGGTGGCGCGATAATCAGCCTCACGCTAGTGTCAACTTTCCGCTGTCCCTATCAAAATTTAATCCTTCTTAGCGTTTTATTGGCGATATTACTTTTTTTTACTTTTCAGGCTTAGGTTTCCAATGTCTAAACTCGCACTTTGGGTAAACTAAGATGGGGCAAACTATAAAAAAAAAACTGTTGTAAAGGACGGCACCACCGCGAGTATTAGGTTCACGAATTTTTGTGCAAACGTTCGTTGTGCGAACGTTTGTTACGCAACGAACATTTTTAAGCGAGCACATCGATGAGAATTTGTTTTTGGTGGATTCACTTACTCACTAAACAGTTTGTTTCAGGAATGAATGTTCTTAAAGCACATGCCACGAATGTTGACAAAACTAATTTGCGGAGCGTCCTTATGAAAAACTATGTTTTTCGAAACATGGTCGTCATTTCTACCCTTTAACACCACACTAGCAACATCATGCAGGACGCATGCCTAAGCACGAAATAACGACATCTCGTTAGTTAAATCTGTCACATTGATTTGTTGACGCCTTATTTGATGTGGGAGCTAGTCTTTCGTGAAGCTCGTGGAAATTATCATTACCCACCTTCATTTTCTTGGATTTTACGAGTGGTTAGCTATATTTACTCGTGCAAAATGTGTATGAAAAACGTATTGTCTTTGTATTTTATTATTTAAGCCTTTAAAAATTGTTTAGTTTGTCAATAAATCTTGAACATAAGGTAAAGCTCTGTTCCCGGTTTACGTAAAGACTTAGCAAAACATTTTCAGTGTAAACCAGATTTAACAAGAAAATTTAATTAAGTCATAGCAAGTGGGCTTTGTACTTCAGCCGCGAAAAGTACAAAGACAACATTTCCATATTTAATAACCACAGAAGACTAACCGCTTACCTCATTATACCGCAGTCGAGCTCATCTCAGTATATCTATTATCTACAGCTTAGCCTAAATTTAAACGTCGCAAAATGGCGATCTAGCTTAGAAACCCCTTGTCATTTCAAAATTAAACCTTATCTTAGTGGCACAAAGTTGGAATTTGAATAGAGGTTTACAACAATACCAAAATCTCTATTTTATAGTCAGTAATCGCTGCGAGACATGTGACACGTCTAACCGATGTTCTGCGCGTTATCTCGTCTTGAAATCTCTCGCTATAATAAGTATAGCGTGTTCCATATGTCAGTCTGATTACGTCTATGACGTCATGATTGTATGTTATTACGTCTTATTACGTGAGCGTATCGAAATACGTACACGTTTACCTACGCACTGTGTATCAAAACCATGTTTGTGTTTTCAAGAAATCTTATAGCAGGCATGTAGGTATCTAAACGAACGTCTAATAATTCCTATTTTGCGCTCTTAAAAATATTATCAAACACTCTACATAATATTGTGCTTCTTTTTGTGAACCTCAAATAATTTATATTTTGGGGTCCAAAAAAACTAGCCAAGTAATTACGAATATTAATAAATTGCTGAGCAGTGGTGGCCCAGTGAGCACTGGTGGCCCAGAGCGAAGTGGTAGCCCAGTGAGCAGTGGTAGCCCAGTGACCAGTGGTGGCCCAGAGAGCAGTGGTGGCCCAGTGAGCACTGGTGGCCCAGAGCGAAGTGGTAGCCCAGTGAGCAGTGGTAGCCCAGTGACCAGTGGTGGCCCAGAGAGCAGTGGTGGCCCAGTGAGCAATGGTGGCCCAATAAACACTGGTGGCCCAGAGAGTAGTGTTGGCACAGTGAGCAGTGGTGGCACAGTTGAGCAGTGGTGGCCCAACGGTAACGGCCTCGACTTACAAGTTGTAGGTCGTGGGTTCGAGTTCGAACCACTTTACTTTGTGTCCTAGAACCAGAAATTCGAAGACGTGAGACATCCACCAGCCCGTACTGAGCCCGTAAAGTGGATTACGGCCCACTCCCTCTCACAAAGAGGAGGCATGTGTCCCAGCAGAGGGAACATTATAGGCTGGTTATGATAATTATGATGAAGTAACTGTGACCAACTTGTATGTAGCGCGGTTGGTCACAGTGTTTACCTAACCTAACCCATTTGGTCCGGGTTACCTAGCTTAGTTACTGTAACCGACTGTGGGAAAAGGCCAGAAAGCTAAAAATCTATCTCTGTCTGCATCTTTAGAAGGGCAAAACGTTTTTAGAGGTTCATTATTTTAAAAACCGGTCAAGTGCGTGTTGGACCACACACAATGAAAGGTTCCGTAGCTGGGATGAATTTATCCCAGGAAAAAACTTAACATTGTAGTTGAAAAACATTATCCCCATCACACATTCCAACTGCAAAAATGTAAGTTTGTACGCACAATATTGAGTGATTGACCGTGTTACTTTAAGACCATAGACTTCTTATAGGTTTTCCTGTAATCTATAAATAAAGAACTATTTTAGATATTTTGTTTTTCTAAATATTATACTCAGTAGTTTCGGAGATTATATATAATATGTAGATAGGATGACCCCATACGTTGTGGGAGATGGATAATGGTCCCATTCAAGTTTGGCCCAGAAATAAACACAAATAAAACAAAATGTATTATGAAGCTTTGTTAGTGTTTCATAGCCCTGTAATATTTTTGTTCGTCGTAAAACTTTGGGAAGGTTCATAAGATTCTTCTCAAATCTGATTACTTCAAAAAAATAATTCATACCTGTCGATCGCGGAGTACGCCACTGTGTTGCAGCAGATTGAATTTCACTAAAATCTAACGAAAGTATCCCAAATGATTAATTTGCTCATACCCCAGTTTATAGAACGTTTGAGCACCGTTGGAAACCAGGCAAAATCAGAATGGTCCGAGACGTGAGTTAAAGGTATTGTTATTGTAGCTCAGGTAAACTGTAATACGTAGGCCCATAGTCCATGAAAGGCAAAGACATTAAATTATTTACTATCTTAAATCTCTTTGATGAAAGTCGAAGTTACTAAGAAATGCAAATCACGAGAAATCACACCAAAACATTCATGATGCTGTCACACGCAGTACCGCAGAGTTATAAATAAAATAGAAATCCTCAAAGACAGAGCCGACTGACAAGAAGGTTTATGGCGCATGTATATTATGGTACGTAATTATGCCCTATGTATGTAGGCTTCTTTATTCTCTTGTAACATCCAGACGTCTGGATGCATTTGAATGATTTACCAGTCGTTAGGTTTGTGGTGACCGCCCAGCGTAACACACTTCATTTTGAAGGAAATTCCTAATCCATTATGTGAAAGGTGACGTTTCACAAAATTCAACATGGCCGACTTTAGAACCCATTAGGTTAAGTCGTGAAAAAAGTTTTTTTCATCCCATCTATTCGAAAAGGACGACTTGATTAAGTGCACCTAAAGGTGGTGTTTTCTATAAGAAACTTTTACCGGGCATTAATGAGTTTTTAATTTTATTTTAATTTTTAATCCTCTTTATAAGTGCGCCGCAAATATATTTGCCGTGCACTTTTTGAATTTGGAACATCTTAGTGTTCAGCGCCAAAGAAATCGAACGCAAATATTGTTTGAATAAAGAGTGGCTGGATAATAAAAAAAAGAAACAAATTAAAAACGCGCGAACTACAACCCGCGTTTTCGTAAATTTTCAGGGATTGTTAGAAATCCATGGTTTTGTTTTGAAAAATGAGTTCTTCAAGTGACAGAGAAAGTATAGAATTAACTCCTGAAAGTAATAGAACTGACGCAAGAAATGTGATGGATAATCTATTACCTGCAAAATATATGAAAGCCTATGGTAATTTTATTGAATGGAGAAATGCAAGAGGCGCCAAGAATTTTTCAGAATCTGTGTTTTTGGCCTACTTCCAGTACTTAGCCAAAACTAAACAACCTTCCACTCTTTGGAGTACCTACTCAACGCTAATATCAACAGTAAGTTCTAATAACGACGTAAAACTAGACACATTCGAAATTAATAGCGTATCTGAAGAGGATGTCTGATGGATTTAAACCTAAAAAATCCAAAGTGTTGTCAGTCAAAAACGTAACTATTTATATGGTGGATTAGTAAAGTATAACCATAGTGTTTTAAAATGCGCATTTTATTGTAACCTGTACTTCGATAGGTACTTGTCTTATTCACATTCGGTTTTGTTACAGGTGGCTTTAATTTTCGGAGTACATGGAGCTTGTCGTGGCAATGAACTTTTAAAAATAACTGTTGATGATGTCGAATATCACTTGGATGATTTAATGTTAGTAAAGCTGACAGACACAAAAACAAAAATTGACCGATCCTTCGTAATCCGAGGAGAATACAAAACTATTGTACAGAAATACCTGGACCTGCGTCCTGCTGATATGAAGGCCAATCGGTTTTTGATCCGTTATCAAAATGGCAAGTGCTTCAAACAAGTTATGGGAAAAAATAAAATTTATATTATGCCACAAGAAATCGCTACTTATTTGAAGTTACCAGATATCAAGCTGTATACGGGACATTGTTTTCGTCGTACTTCTGCTACTCTTATGACAGATTCTGGAGCGGACTTAACTGTTCTCAAGCGACATGGAGGATGGAAATCAAGTGCTGTAGCATAGAGGTATATAGAAGATTTCATTGAGAACAAGCCGAAAACATGTGAACGCATGGTGGAAAACATTAAATTGTATCCTTCAGTTAATCCATCCATGCCACTGTCGCCGCGCCCATCTACATCCAATCAACGAGATTCACCGTCACATTTTCCTCACAATGAGCCAGATTCGGACATTATTTCAAACACGCAGAATAGAAAATCTACAACAACCTATATTCCTAATAAAACTGTAACAATAAACTTTCATAATTGCAAAAATGTCTCAAATGTAAATATAAGTGTTATTATTAGATACTATTTAATTTCAATTTAGTTGTTACTCTATGTTTTATTAAATAATAATATTACAATAAAATATGAGGCGCCTTTTATTTTCTCATAGTGGGTGATGAAAAGTAGTGTATCACTCGGGCGCCAAATATATTTTTGGCTCGGGCGACGTACTTTGAATTCCTCACTGCTCTCTGGATTCAAAAAGCGCCCTCGGCGTAAAAATATTGTTTTGCTCCCTTATGATACAATCTTCTATAGTACGTGACAAGAAAGGGCTCAAGGAACTGACTCCAAAAATATGAATTGATGATGAATTAATGACCCTGGTGTAACCAGGGGCATTTATTTATTTTTATCGGCTCACCAATAACTGTTAACACTGGTTTTATGATAAAGGTAACATGCAAAAGTGTGATGTAAAAATGCAAAAGTGTAACAATCACTTACCGTCATAAGTCATATTTTCTAGGGATCGCCTAGTGTCCACGTCAAAAAATAACTGATGCCATAAATGTATAAATACTAAAACGTACTCATTCTAACATACATAATGATTCGTATAGAAAAAGAAAATATTAAGTTGCACTGTTTATTTTTAATACCTCCCTCTATGTTAGTTATAGGTCTGTGTAAAGCATAAATGACATGACAATCATATGACAATGACGGGTAGTCACGCAGAAACAATGATTATGTAAGGTACAGAAAGTGCTGCCATTACAAACTTCTAAGACTGAACTAATCCATTGATTAAAAACTGAAATTGATATATTAATCAATATTATTAAATATCATGTTAATTACAGTCTAGTTATTATTTAATAAGCTTTAAATACAGTTTTAATATTTTATATTTTATGGGGGGGGGGGGGGGGTTGTTGCCATAATCGCCACACTTGGCAGGCGGGTTGGCGATCGCAGTATGGTCTTTTAATGCATAGAGAACGCTGCTGCCCATTCTGTCTAGTAAGTCCATTAATCGCCTTTTACGACACCCACGGGAAGAAATAGGATGGTGCTATTCTTTTCGTCCAGCACCACACGGAACACTTGAATCAAGCATTCCCTATTCTCAACATCCATTTATCCAACCAACATCTTGTAGCAACAAAAACTCGCTCTAACAGCGAATAAAAGCCAAAGTTCTTCACGTAAAAGCCCAGCGATTTACGGTAAAGAGTACATTTATTTAGGAACAATCTCATTTACTTAGCTCGGGCTCACGTTAAGTGGAACACGCGGCAGATTAATCGGTCGGTCGACACGACACGCTGCAGCAGTTTGGGGATGAAAGATTTAGTTCTGCACTTAAATTATTGTAGCGTGCTGATGAGAGTAATAGTTGTTTTTTAAAGTGATTTAACATGTTTTTTTAAAGTCATTTAAATTTTAAAACAGAAGTTTTGGATTACCGTAGCAAACCATGTACACGAGCAATAGTTTGTGCTATGTTTTAAAAATTATCATTTTTTTACTAGACTTGACTTTGAAAAGAATCGTTAGGTTTTACTTTGTGACAAAAAATCTTAGAAATTGATTTAGTTGCACTATCATAGTTTTACGACTTTTACTAATTGGGGATAAATAGTAGGATCACTATCCAACTATATATCCTCAATTAGTAAAAGTTGGTACCTAACTAACCCTAACACTTAAGTGATCTAAGCATTCATTTTGTAAGAATAAAAATTACGCGCTAGCTATCATTCGAAACCCCAATTAATCATCAAAAAAGCTAACCAGGACACTAAAGTCTCTTTTTCCGTGGATATCGTACGAATCGTGCACAGATACCCCAAAAAAAACCTTTCAATCTACCAAAGCACCTGTAAAACTGTTTCGCTAGCCGAAACCCTTGACATGGCCAGCGCGGCAGCAAAAAGTGGTGATTCACGATGTACCGATAGCCTAAAAAACAAACGACGTCCTACCAGGCACCCAGTGAGGGCTGCTACAAAGAAGGGTGTCAAATGTGTCGGTCACATCGTGTCAAGCGCTTGGCTTGCCGCCAGCCGACGCAACCGTTCAATAATTCGCTAGTGCCAACCTTGAGTAAGCATAGTGCAGTAAGGATCGCGGTATTTGTTTTGAAAATATAAACGGCCCACTGTTTATTTCATATACATTAAAATGCTCATAAATATATGACAAAACTCACTATTTACTTGTAGTTAGTACATAGTAGTACTGATGTATATGCGCTGTCATCCGGAAACGTGCGCATAAGACTCAAACTCAAAGCATTTATTTCAATTAAACCATTTACAGGCACTTTTGAATTGTCAAGAAGTCGGTCAGTTACAAATATGAAGCTAGTTGTAGCTAGACTGGCAGCATTGCCACGTTGAATGGCAATGCTAATTCTTTAAATAATAATAAAAAACTCATAAAATGTATCAGTGACTTATATACGCGGTCCACATTTAAAGATTAAAGAGTTAAATTCACTTTTGCGTTTCAAAGTTCTGGTCGTATGTAATTTATTTGTATAGTTCATCATATGCCTAGCTTTTCCCCAGCTATGTTGGATTGTTGGGGTCGGCTTCCAGTATAAACAGATGCAACCGAATACCGGTATTTTACATAGAGCGACTGCCTATCTGACTTCCACAACCCAGTTACTGGGTAACACGATACCCCTTGGGAGGACTGGTTGTCAGACATTCGAACTTCTGACGACCCGTAAGAACTGTCTAAAATCTACAATAACGTGCTTTCCGAGGCACGGAGGAGTCTTGGTATGTAAAGGTGATCACCCATCCACGGACCAACCGCGGCAAGTCGGTCGACCCGTGCGGCTGTTATTACTGAACCACAAGCCTCCTTACTACAAAGCCTCCTTACTCCTTACTATAAAGTGTAAAGAAAATATATAAGTGTAAATATATTGAAGTATTAAGTTACGTCACTTAATCAAGTGGGTTTGCGCTTGATCAGATTACAGATTACCACGATAAATAAAAACGAGGCTACCACGTGGAAGTATTAAGAAAATAAATTTTATGTTTCAGGTATAAAGTCCGCAAGGCATCCAAAGTTTGTACTGAACCGAATGGAACTTTGGAATGAATTCGAAAAGATACATTATATGCAGTGTGTGCTGAACCTTACTAAACTAGCAGCATTTAATATTAACTTGTAGTTTCGAACCTTATTTAGTTTATTTCTGCCTGGTGATAGTGATGAACACCGGGTTATTCAACCAGCAAGGGCATACCGTGGTGTGTTCCGTGCAGTCTATCGTAAAAACTAGATAAAAACTATCAAAGCAAACAAAATAAACATTTTCTATTCTATTCTAAACTATTCTAGCACCGTCTAAACTTTGTCCTACATTATTATAGCTTCATATTATTTTGTTTATACGATAAAGTCCAGAACTTTCGAAAAGACCTTGACCCCTGAATTTATTTGTAGCAACTCGTAGGAAACGCTCAAGACTCGGTTCCAACTTTTATAAAGTGATAGATACGAGTATGTAACTGAGTTTCACAAGACCTTTTTTCAAAATAAACAATAACATTATTTTGTTTTTGTTCTCTGCGAAGTACCTAAAGTAGCAAGTCTTTGCACCGTCATTATTTTCACAGAACGATAGTCTATCTAAAGACAAATAATTATCGTTAATAATATACATGTTAATTACGACTCAGGTCTACACACAACCTAACTAACCAACATTTTGGAACGTTTTGATTTTAAAAGAGTGTTCACGGAGTTTCTTGCCCGTGCTTCTTCATAGAAACTTACTGCGCTTTGAAATGTACAAATAACTTCATTTTTCTGACTGATCAGCGGTCTTTTGTTACAACAAAATACCTTGTGATATATTGCAATTAAATGAAGGAAAACACACATATTAAAGTACACTTTGTACACAAGCATTACACAAGTTAGAGGATTATATCCAAGATAGGAATACTTGGAAACATGCTGGTCCAGCTCCATGGTATAATCTAGCTAGAGTCTAAACAAAATAAAACTGGTTACTATTTTAATTGTATAATTTGTTTTTTTATGACATTGATTTTACATTCTGTAATTACGTAAACACACTGACTTATTATTTTATTTTTTTAGGATACATAATTATACTTTTACGATGTTTGTAAATATGTGAGCACCATGTATCTATGTCATCATTAAGTTATTTTTCATTGCTTCATTTTTAATTATTTTTACCTATTGTAGTATAGTAATTTTATTATAGGTGCATCGTCTTCAATCATATAATTAATGTACCTAAACAAAATATTGTGAAACATTTTTAAAAGACTGGTTTTTCTTGCCTATTCTTCTCCATACGAAACTATCTTTTGGAAGGGGCAACTAGAATCATTTTTTTTTTATTTTTGGCGTTCGTAAGTGCCTCTTATGTGCCTATTTGAAATAAATAATTTGACTTTGACTTTGACTTTAACGGTTAAAAAGTGCCTGCATGTAATTGGTAAAAGATAGCTAATGATACAATTTGTTATCCATCAGAGCTAATTGGTGGTGAGTAAGATGTGCTATTAAAAACCGGCCAAGTGCATGTCGAACCACGCACAATGAAGGGTTCCGTAGTGGGGCTTAGTTTATCGTAAGAACAAACAACAGCATTCAATCAACATTGTAGTTAAAAACATGTTCCCTCATACACGCCAACTGCAAATGTAAGTTTGTACGCACAATATTGATAGATTGACCGTGTTATTTTAAGATCATAGACTTCTTATAGGTTTTCCTGTAATCTATAAGTAATGAACCATGATCTGTTTTTTTCTTTATTTGAGGCGCAGTAGTTTCGGAGATAAGGGTCAATGGTCAATTTTCATCTATTTTCTTTAAATTATTTTAAAAGTATTTATTTTAAAATTATAAAAAACAATATCTGAAATCATTACAATATGATGATATGTGGTCATTTTCATTTGATGTGTCACACGGTAAAGTTTGCAAAACTTTTTTTATAAATTTTCTACTTGGACCCCAAAAGTAACCTACATAATATTCAAAATTCATTCATTCACAGAAATCCAAATGTGCACCAAATTTCAACTTAATCGGTCAAGTAGATTCGGAGCAAATCGGCTGTGACAGACGGACAGACTCGAGTGATCCTATAAGGGAACTTAGTTTCGGCTTTTCCACCAAAGCTAAGCCAAGCTACGCTATGAAAATAAAATGATCTTACTACACAACTTAGCACATCTCTAGTGGAAAAATGAATCGTAGCTTGCAATAGCACGTCCTTTGTTCCTGCCTACCTCTATAAGAATACAATAGCGTAAGTATGTTTCTGTTAGTTTGTATTATTTACAACAACGTTCTTACTTGTTCTCCAGTGTTAGTTGTAAGTACCTCGTTAATATTCCGCTGTTTATTGTGGCCATGAATAAATGTATGAACCGGGAAGTTTCCTGGCGCCGCCGGTATCGATGTAATGGAAGTTATCGGTGTAAAGAATATAGAAGATGAAGAGTTTTGTACATAATTTTAAAGTTTCGTTTGCTTTATATTCTACCAGCTTTTTTATTTTTTAATCATAAACATGCTAGATTTTTTTTTATTAGGGGATCAATTACAACACTTAAATAGTTATATCACCAAAGCAATGACTATTTAGAACCTATGTAATTTTTATTTTAGCTGGAATATTCTTTGTAAGGACAAGTGAAAGAGAAAATGCCAAAGATCCTGGCGAGGAAAGTTGTACAATCACACTCCTAGTTTTCAAAAATAATGAACCAGCTTGTAACTTTCCAATTCTTATAGAACGAGCAGTGATCACCACCACCAACGCAAGTCAGCGTCTTCATCTCCTGTATCCAAAATTTCCTCGCGAGTTACCGTAACTCAGTACGGCCAAAATAGATGACACTTCCCTTCTTAATTCCACCGATAAGTCGTGCCTATTGGGAGGACTCATTTTTAAACTGACCTCTTTGAACGGGCTCACCTCTTCATCCGTTATGGCCTGCGAGTGACTTCGCACATATTTCAGAGGGCACGCATCATATGACCTCATTTGCTACAAGGAGGTTGGTTATAACTTTAGCTTTATGTGTGTGCTTGAGTTTGGGATGTGTAAAATAAGTACCTAATATAGTCTTGAATGTTTAAGGTATGATTCAAGATTCAGTCTACATTAGTATATCTTTATTAGTAATTTGTGTAACTTTTATGTTTTTGATCTAGAACCGTCCAAAATAATAATATGCGTAATTCATATGAGTAAACTCAGGACCTAACCAGATGGCAATCGCTATTGTAGTTAATTTATGTTTATTTTTCATAGCATCACCGTTGAACGGGGTTTGCGGCATTACTCATCTGTAGACCAATGCTCATTACGATAGGTAGGTACTGCAAGGGATTTTGACGGCATTCTGGCACCGACTAATTTAACCATCCCACTCTACAGTATATACTCTCAAGCTACGGCTTAATTCGCTCGTACACTGTTCACAATACAAGCTAGTGCTAACACTAAACCAAACCATAATGAACAACCTAAGGCCAGTGCTACACTTGCCAAGAATGCCTCGCAATGTAAGCCTACCTAATATATTTGTGAACGATTCATTCGGGTCGTGTGAACAAGGCATGCTCGTGAGGCATACGGCACACTAATTTATGGGAACAATGAATTGGTGCTTTAGATTAAAGCCTTTTAAAACTATTAACTAACCCTAGTTATTTGTTTAAAACCGTAATTAATTTAAAGATAAGAGAACAATATCACAATTATGACTTATTTATCTTTTACCCCCTATTAATAAACGCGGAGCACAACCAGTATTATATTCAGAGTTACGAGAAACATGGAGAAATCCTTTAAAATGGGTGCGTCTCATAACGCATAAACTCATTCCCCCTTATTACAAAACAAGGTTTATCGTCAGACCCAGGTTTAAACATGGAGCCATTATCGAATTTCGAACTTTATTCCGATTAAGGTAAAGTTCATAAACACAAAACTGACAACTTAGTACCAAACTAAGTTTTCAGTTTTGTATAAAGAACGATATTTCAATCACTGTTTCGTTCTTATTACAAAAACTGGCTGCATGGTTTAAGCCATGTCAAAATATAAATCTTGTTTTGTAATAAGGCGGATTTGGTATAATTTGATTTTATTATCGTTCATAAGATATAATCAACGTGAGACCAACCAACTGTTGTTATAATTTCTTTACATATAACATTTATTTATTCTCAAACTTAATTAGTATAAGGTTGTTTGATATAACGTTTATGTAATCGAAAATCATTTGGTCTAACATTTATGGACTTCAGCCGGATGATACATGTCGGCCAATATTTAAAAAACTGGGTTTGTTACCGCTTCCATCTCTCTATATTTACGAAATGTGTGTGTTTGTGACCAAGAATAAACAATTATTCAAGACAGCAAGCGATGTATGTCCTCGGAGCAGACGTGATCCTTATGGACTAGTATTAAATAATTAACCAAAGCTAGCCAAATATAATAAAAGCTGCCTAGCAATATGTGTGCGTACTTATAATAAAATACCAAACAATTTCAAACTATTAAATGTAAGATTATTTAAAAACAAACTATACAAATGGCTAAATGAATGTAGCTTTTATAGTTTGAAATAATTTATGGATAAAAATATTGACATTCTACTCTGACGTTATTGTACTTAATTAAAAAAATTTCATGTTACAGGGTAATCACCCTGTAACATGAAATTTTTGCATGCTATGTTTTATCTTAGCTAAACATGTTTGTGCCAATCTGACCTATGCTTAACACCATTGTATACCATGTTTTACGCAAATAAATTATTTTTATTTTATTTAATATGTGTATTGTTTATTTAATCGAAAATAATTAGGTCTAACGTTTAATATAATATAAAAAACGTCATTATGGTTAACACACCGACTCAGAGTACCAGATAGGTTAGGTTAGAAGCAGAGGCGGCTCGTCATAAAGAGCGCTGGTGCAGTGCACTCCCACGAAAATAGCATAATCTATATTTCTTTATTATAATCCTATACATAACATTCTTTCTACTATGCCCATACGCATACAATAGCAGTTTACTAGAAAACCATTTCCTACGCGTACCTACATTTGGCGTCAAGTTGTAACGTGTGGAGCGCCAGCGATTGCGCTCCTATGAAACAAAGTTCAGTACGATTTCTAGCACTGTATTCAATGAGTGCGAAAGAGAAATATCGACACAGTCCGACGCGTGAAACAGAAGATTTTGTATGAGAAGTTAGCCTAATTTTGAGCGCCGCTCACGCGCGACGTTGCCAAACGACGCGCGCGGGAATGCGATCTATGCCTATGCGCTGTTGCCGATCTTATGTAAACAAACGGTCGGGTCAACTCGGCTGTCAGTAGATTCGCAGTGTTTATTCTAAATAATTATTAAAAATAGTTTGTGCGCGACATTTGTATTAAAAATGGAACGATACAGTGTATCTTTTATTAAAAATTGTGAAAAGACTCTCGAAATGCGTATCGAACTGAAAGCTAAGGGACCACCACGTCCCGAAATTGCACTTTCTCAAAAATGTGTTACGAAAAATAAATCTTTTACGCGTGGTTTTAAATCTGAACAATATTTCAAAACACCTTGGTTGTGTGGATGTGAAGAAAGCAAAAAATTATTTTGTTTCCCGTGTCTGGTGTTTGGAGCTGGCGCCGGCAGTGGTGGTGAATCTGCATGGACGGAAACGGCCGTGATTTAACGCATCTTTCAATAAAAGTGAAAAAACATTCGCAATCTCGATTTCATATCTTATGTGAAGTGCAATTGGCATCTATCGGCCGTCAAGATATTCGTAAGGCACTCGATTCTGCGTATCGAAAATCTATTAGAGAGTTCAATGAACGCGTTGATGAAAATCGATAAAGATCGCCGAATGGATTTTCTTTACAAATAAAATAAATGGTAAGCTCTAGTTCTACGTTTCTTTTTTTAGTGAACCCCCACAAATAAATGTCACGAGCCGCCTCTGGTTAGAAGGCTAAGGCGGGAGCGAAGCGGAGCGGAGCTCCCGCCTTAGCCTTCGTGGTTTTTTTTTTTAACCACCCAGAAAATGGAGCCCCACTAAGCGGGACTCCGTCGACCTATCGTAGTGCAGGTGGTAATCAGTTACTAGTTATGTTTAATATCTACTTAGGTTACTATTACCTATAACTACGATAGAACTTACAAAGAATAAAACAAAGAAAAAATACTTTTAAATATTTATTAAACAAAATACATAGTTATTAGGCGTTTTCATCATATTACACGAAATAAGTTTTATATCTTTTGAGTGGTATGTCAAGCGATTTTATATTCAATGTATGTTATGTCAAACGATGTTCTATTTAATGTATGTTATGCTTATAAAAATTTGTTATTTTAAAATTATATCAATCGTTCATTATATTAACTAATCGCTATATTAATTAAAATTATAGGTTCCGTTGTTATATGTTGTTAATATTAGAGATTTTGTTGTTATATCATCTATTACTTACCCCTTTAAAATACATATATACATAATAATAATACCGTTTATTTCAGGCAACACAGGCCCATAGAAAAATACCTTAACCTAAACATACATAATTAAATATAAACAAAACTTGTGTTATTAAAAAAGGCTTAAGACTATGTTAGTAGTACTCCACTTTGCACTAGCTAGACTTTGTGCTGTCCTGTGGACTTTATCCGCGGAAGCGGAACACCACGTCCTGCGGCCAAAAGTCTTCTTCCATGACGAGGAGCAGATAACAGTTTGGTACACGCTCTACTAACGCTTTGAAGTTGACGTTGAGGTGCGATTCCAGTAACTGCACCCTCGGCGTGTACCTCATCTTTTGGCGCACGTACTCCACGATGTCTTTAGTGGTGTAGTGTGATAAACTCACGCCTTCTTACCATGGGGTAGGCAGAAACTACAGAACGCCACCTGCTACGATCATGAAATACTACTTTTGCTTAATTATTTGAACTTAAAATAATTGTGCTAAATACCATTTTTAACAAAAAAAACAGAACTTTAGTCAGTGGTCCAGGTATTATGAGTTATGATATGACTTGCGAACACATACTAACTCAAAATTCTAAGGCCAGTGCTACACTGGGCAAGAATGCCTCGTAATGTAAACATGGCGTACGCCTTGACGAGTTACCGAGTATATTCGTAAACAATTCATCTGGGCCGCTGCCTCAGGTGCACAATGCGGACAAGGTCGAGTCATATTACATCGTGTGTGCTTCGCTTAATATACAAATATGCTTGTATTGTAGAATTATTTGAAAAATTACGTTGAAGTTCTTCTTTTCTAAAATGAAAATAGCTCTTGCTATGCAATATTTTTTGTATTTTCCACTTTTTAGTTTCCTTACCTACCCTATACAAATTTGTATACCACTCACCAACTTTTTTTAATGCAGGTAATAAATAATTATAATTTTGTCGGGAATTAATATTCACAATTCTTTTAATAACGAAGGAAAGTGAATTAAATTAGTGTGTGAAATTTTCCTGATAGTATTTTTTTATGGCGATGTGGGCCTGCTCTTGACCACGATCTCGCCTGACGGAAAGCTATGGATGGGGTCTACTAAGGTATTGCACAGGAATTTCCTTAGTAGGTAGGTACATACCTACAAAGGTAACACTTGCAATAACTCTCCTCAAGTAAACACATAGTGTGCTTGTGAGCAATTATTGGCGTTGCTAAACCGCCTTGTGTTGTATGCTAAATTTAATAGTCTAGGATTTTTTGAAGTACCTTCTTTAGGCACGCTTGACTTGGGGAGTAAGCTGATGAATGCGTGACGAGAGCGCTACGGAAGTGAGCCAGCGTAAGTTGAGAGGGAGATATAAGTTAGTGAAGATAGAAAGAGAGAGAGTTATATTTCGTATATTACTGTAAGGGCAAGAGAGAGGTACATAATCAGCCTATAATTTTCCCACTGCTGGGACACAGGCCTCTGTGTGAAAGGGAGTGGGCCATAATCCACTACGTGGGCCCAGTGCGGGAGAGAGAGGTGCGAGCGTGTGCTCGCACCTCTTTTCTTTCTCTCTTTCTCTCATAGCCAGTTGCGTTTCGTTTATCTAAGACACAGTGCAGGCCTATTGTTGTAAGGAAGTGTAATTAGTATTAATATTTGTAAGTTTTGCTTCAGTCGTGTGGTCGAATAAAAGCACACTCGTTTTTTTTTCTGCCGATTTTCTTTGTACCTAATATTAGGTATTTATTACATACACATATTAAGTAGAACTAGAAAACTCTTGCAGGTTTAAAAAGAGTTGCAGTTCTACTATAGAGAGTTTCTAAGAAAAACTTGATGTTGTTTTTTTGCTTGAGGTTATTGTGGTTGATGTTTTCTGTTTAGAGGTAATCATTAGTAAATTTTTAAACAAAATGTTAATGTTGACATTAACATTTTGTTTAAAAATTTACTAATGACACAGTTAAACAGCATTTTCCACCATTCTGTAATATTTTTTATGTTCATTTTAAGATCACGAGTACCTTCACTAATAACTATAAAACTGTCATTCTAGCACCTATCTAACTCGAAAAACCTGTTACACATTGCCAAGAATGCAAACACAGAAGATGCATATGCGAGCAATTCATTCGGGATGTGCGAACGAGTTGGTCTCGGTGTCCCACCAACTATGTAGATAGTTACAGAAGGCAGGCTCCAAACAACTAGCAAAAACTCATGCACGCAGACACGCGTTCACGTACAGTGCGCTTGAGAGGCATTTATTTGAGATGGTATGTGCCCTATTTTCGCTCGTTGTATAGTTGTTTTTTTTGTGTTTTGCATCTCGCAGGTCAACCTCGGAGGTTGTCGGCTGATTAACCGGGCTATCTTGTGGATGGCTTAATAAATTAAGGCCTCCAGCCGGGGCATAGAACTTATAAATTAAGCGACTACACGCTAAGGGTATCTCTGTCGGTGGGGTACGGACCACAGCTTAGGGAGTCGCTGGGGGAGGGAAGCAAGGGACAGGGTGGATCGGATCAACGTTGTATGGATCTGGCCTTCTGTACCTATCTCTTTTGTATTGCCTTGTTGGGAGATGTGCAGTTGTGCAGTTCGCCTAACTGGTGAAATATTTATATTTGCAATGCTTTGTAAGCTGCGGGTAATAAATGAGTTTCTTGACGGTTTGCGGCTGTTTCGCGTTGCTAATGAGAATTCGGATGGAGAATAAACATGCGGAAGGATTTTATATCGATTTTGTGACTGCAGTTTTAGTAGCGACGTTTATTTTTGGGATTTTTATCAAACTCAAACGCAAAACATATATTCAATTAAACCAATTTACAGGCACTTTTGAATTTTCAAGGGGTCAGTTGGTCAAAAAGATGAAGCTAGTTGCCCATTCCAAAGTGAAGTAGGTTCATATGGAGTAGAACGAGCAAAGTAACTCCTTATCGCTTTAACTCACGTGTTTTTTAGTATTTTGTTTTTATTTTGAATGAAGTACTTAGTTTTGGATTATATTTACTGGTTTGGAGGTATTCCACTAAGAGCACTGATTTCAACAGCACTTGACCGGACGGCACCTGAGCACTTCCACTAACCGCACTGTAACAAAATTTTGATGAGTGCGGTTCGGTGGAACAGTTTTCTAATATTACTTTAAGTCCCCGAACGGCACCTGCTTACAGTTTGTAGTGATGGGACGTATATTATAATCTGTGTTCAGGACTTTACCAACTATAACATAACGAGTAGTAAGTGTAATCGAACCACGCACAGTAAAGGGCCCCGATATCTTACGTAAGAAATGCGGCAAATTTTTACGTATGCAATCTGTTTAACGTTGGCTTCAAATCACTAAACTATTTCAACATAGCATAATAGCAGAGACGCTGAAAAAGTTCGACCAGATGCTGCACAGCTTAAATGGAGCCTCTCGACGGGTTGGCCTCGGTATCAATTTGGACATGACGAAAGTCATGTACTATTCACACGTCTTACCAAGACCAATCTACATAACTACATCAAAAGGTCGCTTTTTGAAGTTGTGATGGAATATGCCTACCTAGGGGAAGTCATCCAGCTCGGTAGACACAACTTTGAGAATGAAGCCGACTGAAGGATCCAGTTGGGTTGGGCAGTGTTTGAAAATTTCGTCAAGTCTCTTCGTCACCTATCTCGGAATGTTTGAAGACCAAGGTCTTCAAACATTCCAACACACTTCACTCACTCACTCACTCACTCTCTTTTTTCTTCACTTTTGGGCTTCTTCTAGAGCGTCTTGCCCGTTATGACATACGGTGACAAAACGTGGACACATACAGTCGGGCTGGTCCACAAATTCAAGGTTGCTCAGCGCACTATGGAGCGGGCTACGCTTGGAGTTTCTTTTGTAGATCAGAAATGAAACTATCCGGAAAAAAACCGGTATTACGGCATATCTTGCAGTGGCAGTGGCAAGCTGAAGTGGCAGTGGGCGACCCATGTTTGTTGAAGGACCGATGGCCCATGGAGCAGACGAGTCTTGGAGTGGAGACCGCTTATCGGCTAGATGGACCGACGACCTTAAAAAGGTGGCTGAGACAGACTGGATGTGGAAGGCGGAGGACAGGGTGTTCTGGCGCAGTCTGGGAGAGGCGTATGTCCTGCACTGGACAGCGCAAGGCTGAGTTGATTGATCTCGTGGACGATATAATAGTTACTTATTGCGTTATTATTGATTTCGAGGTAACACATCTCCGTTGTAAAAGACCCTTTGAAGTAACGTACCATCAACGAAGTAAACTTTCGATGAAACGTCATTCGAAATAACTCACGTTCAACGTCATTAGAAAGAACGTAAAAACGTGTGAAAACGTAAAGGTACAGTATATATTTTACTTGTAACAAAACATCGAGCCGCTCTAATGTCACCATCACCGCCCTTTCATACACATAACTATAAGCTGACACAAAAAGTAAAAAAATGTACCTACATAACCTAACTACCCACATAACAAAATTTTGAAATAAAGTAGTAACTTGAAAAGTAACATTATTGGGTCTGTAATTTTTTGTTACGTGGGTATCTTACAGATACCCACGTAACAAAAAATTATATATATGTTATTAATTATATTATATGTAAATCTGTGTAGAATTAGGATTCGCTTATCAGTTAATTTTTTTTAAATATTTTTTCGCTCATGTCATGACATCAATGTGTTTTTTGCTGTTATATCATAGTAGTAGTATGATGTTGCATGATTGTGGTTTCTTCCATTGCAGCCACATATTATGAGGAGTTTATTTGATTCCATTCACACATACCTAGATACATACATAATAATTTAAAAAAAAATCTAAACTAAAATCAATTTGAAAGCAATCGTTTAAGTTACTAACAAGTCCAAAATGGCGGAAAATAATAATAATTAATAAGCCTGACCTAGGTCTCGAAAATTACCATGTCACGTTGTACTGGGATCGGTCTATCATTACTGACTGGACTATTGTCGCCAATATGCCTGATATAGTGGTTATAGATCGATTAGCGCGCCGCGCAATGATTGTAGATGTTGCCATTCCACATGACGAGAACCTCGTGAAAGCTGAGAAAGAGAAACATAATATCTCGACACGAGCTTTTTGACATGTGGAATGTGAGCTTGGCTGTCATTGTGCCGATTGTCGTTACGGCCAAAAGCCTGATGCCTGAAAGCCTCGATCAACATCTCTCGAGGCTCTCGTTAGGCGGCTGGATCAAGGGCGTGATTCAAAAGGCAGTATTCCTTGACACGGCTCGCATTGTGAGGAAGTTCCTATCTCCTGCAGCCCTAATAACTGGTAGCTCGGACCATGCTCCCAACACCGGCGGAACTCATTTTTTTATATTTTTAAATGATTTTTTTTATCGTAGGAATTTATTCTATTTAAAAATGTATTCTGAATAGAATAAATTTTATTTTTCAATAGAATAGAATAGAATACTCTTTATTATGTACACCAAAATAGTTACAGATATAAATGTTGTAGTTTTACATAGGGTGACACAATGGGCGGTCTTATCGCTAAAAGCGATCTTTTACATACAACCTTTGGATGGATTAAAGCGAGAAGGAGAGACAATACTGCAGGTAGTCAGTGGTGTACCATTTACATATGCAATAAATACATACATACATAAAGCATACCATATCTATATAAATATATATAATAATAAACATGAAACAAGAGCAAGGAACTGTATTCTGTAATGACGATGTTTAAGGAGCAGGAAGTGTTTTTTTACCAGAATTTTAAAAGTGGACAAAGATAGCACGCCTTATCGACACGGGCAAGGCATTCCATAACCGTACTGCTTGAAATGTAAAAGACTTGTCGTAAAAGCTGGTGGAATGCATCGGCTCTAGTCTCAAGTTTTCCGATGACCTCAGACATCCTACCTACATGATAACACGCAACTACTAAACTTGGCTCGATTTGACAGCCCCGACTCACTGCATACTGAAACATACTTAGATTTCATGTAGCGGTCTATATGTGTGAGTGTGTTCATTCGACCATTTTATTCCTAATTGAAATACTGTATGATTTCAACCTCAGAACAATTAAATTTGAACAAACAAAATCGCTAAGAAAAGTGACAAGGTCTGTCATTTTTTGTTTACCGATAGTGACACAAATAAAACATTAACCTTTGCTCCAGGTGAACAAGGTGGAATTATTCGGAAGACTTAACTTCTGCTGATTTGTATCGATATGTTTTGTTTGCTAATGTCTTGAACAAAAAAATACACCCCATCATTAAAAAAATATTTTACATAGGTGCCGTTCGGGGACTGAAAATAATATTAATAAACTGGTCCACCGAACCGCACTTATCAAAATTTTGTTTCAGTGCGGTTAGTGGAAGTGTTCAGGTGCGGTTCGGACAAGTGCTGTTGAAATCAGTGCTCTGAGTGGAATGCCCCCTGGTTTGTACCTATAATAAAATAACAATTGAGATTCGACTATGTTTTTATATCTACATAAACGTCCATCCTCATAAAAAGGCAGATAAGACAAGCAATTAGATTCAAAGAAACGGCCTAACACAAGAACTCTCTCATGTCAAAGAAACAAACTAGTCAGAGTCGACAAAAGACCGACAAACGTATAGAAAGAAGAAAGTTATAAAGAAAACTTTAATTAAATTCTTTAACCAACACAATCAAACATTTAATTAAAAATCTCAATTACACTCACCCACTGTACCTGACCACGAAATTGTGGTTCGGTTCCGCATGACCGTGTACTGCACATAAATTGCACCCGGTTTCGGTTGAACACGGAGGTAACAGCAAGTGGAGTGCTAATACTCTAATACCGTAGTAAGGATAGAGTCTGTTAGAAAAATTGGGTCTCAAGATATCGGAAACGTTTGAAAAACAGGATTTAGACAAGACGACTACCTTTGGCACTACGAGAAGACAGCACCAGGTCTATTCTTTAAAGTATTAGGCTCACCAGTCTTATGAGGAACCTATGAATACAGTTCCTTGGTCTTGTTTCATGGTTATTATTGTATATATATATTTATATAGATAAGTTTATGCTTTATGTACGTATGACGTATATATTTATTGTGTATGCAAATGGTACACCACTGATTACCCGCAGTATTGTCTCTCCTTCTCCCTTTAATCCATCGAAAGGTTGTCTGTAAAAGATCGCTTTCAGCGATAAGACCGCCCATTGTGTCACCCTATGTAAAATTTCAACATTTATATCTGTTACTTTTATGGTGTACATAATAAAGAGTATTTTATTCTATTCTGTATAGAAAATATGTTTTAGTAAAGTGTTTAGTTAGATTTGTTAGAAAGAAGTTAACAGAAATGTTGTACCTAAGTACTGTTGTGCACTTCAAAAAACTGGTTTTTATAAATGAGCATTCATGGACCAATAGCATGTAAGCATAATCAGCCTATAATATTCCCACTGTTGGGACACAGGCCTCCTCTCGGTGAGAAGGAGTGGGCCGTAATCCTCCACGCGGGCCCAGTGCGGGTTGGTAGATGTCGCATGACTTCGAATTGTTGGTTTTGAAATATGAAATAATTTACACAAAGTAAAGCGGCTGACTAGATTCGATCCTACGACGTAAAACTCGTTAGCCGCGGCCGTCACCACTGGGCCACCACTGCTTCTGGGCCAATATATCACTCCGTTTGCTCATTCATCTGTAGCAGCGAACCACAAATGCCTGCAGCACATAACTGCTGCCGGCTCCACTGCATCGGTGCAGAACATTGACTGCTCAGCCCAATTGCTATTGATTCGTTTCGCGGTAATGTATGGCTATTTAATTAAGTGTTGTTTTACGAATAAATAACTTGTGTGTGTCATCTTGGCGTACTGGAAAAATCAAATGTATTGTGATGATTTTGCACACTCTGAAGCAGAAGCGATACGAAAGCGAAGTGAAGCAATACTCTGGCGACTTAATGACTATTATGGAGTCACAATACAGTTTGTGTAGAATGTTTTGTTTGGAATAATTTAAGGGCTAGGCGAGACAAATGTTTTTATTGAATAAATGTCATATTGATTAAGCCCCTTTTCAGATAAAAATCGTTTTTATAAATTTACGATAGACCACAACCGTGTTTAATACCGCACATTATATAAAATCGCTAACATGTATCCCTGGTTTCCTATTGATACGACCACAGAGTACACAATAATCTGCCGCAGCAATAAAACAGTACACCACTCCGGAATCCGACTGAGTAATATTGAAGAAAAGACTTGTTTTAATCTAGCTAAAAGCTTACACTGTGTACTCAGACTGAATTTAGACAAGACTAAAGTTAAATAAATAAGAACGAAGCAACTTTGTTTACGGCTTTTTGAATGAGGAGGCGTTTGAATGAATAACTCAACAAATGTATGGTTCTCTTTATGTCAGAAATAGGTTGATCTGGGTAGGAAAGGTAAAGAACGGTGGATCAACCGGCGTTTTTGATGTGTAACATGTTTCCTCTCACTCTCTGTGGGAGTAATTTCGTGAAAAGGGACGGAAGTGTGTAACAGGAACTGACAGCTTAAGCATGGAATAAGTAAGTAGGTACTTTTTAATAGCATGTAGTTAGTAAGTACTTGTCATTGGCATGGAATTAGTATACTCATGGAATTTATAAGAATTATTATTATATTGTAAATAGTCGAATTTCGACCAATGGGTGACCACTAATAATGTATAACTATTTGATAAATATTTCAGTATTTAGCTTTTTTAAAATTTGGGGTTAATTTCTGAGGCTTGCTCTAACCTTATTAATAAAAACGATTTGCTAATCTCCTTCAATACCACACGGAACAGATTTAAAAAAAAGGGTGTATTCAAATCCGCCGCCAAACCCCGGAAAATCAGCAAACTTAGTACCTAGTGCCAGTTTTTAGTCATAATTACATAGACATACACACATCATCACACGCTTTCAGCCCTGCAGCACACAGATACACGCACTCACACACTTTAAATACTAATAATAATGTCACTCTCTGTATTTCTTATTTTTTGTGTACTTCGTAATTGGCGTGATGTTTCGAATAATAAAAATGTTATATAATATATTTACATATCAGCTGTGAAGCTAAATAAAAATAAATTAAATAAATAAATAATATAAAATAACCTCATTTAAAGCATTATTAGGTACTAAATTCCTTTTTGTTTACTAGCTAACAACAGCTGGTCTATTTGGATTAGTCTGTCATCTTATTTTTTACTAACTTACTTATTTAAGCAACCTCTTTAGTTCTTAAGTTAGTGACACTTGACAATCACTGGCAATCTGCCTTCAAAATTATTTTGTAACCTCGTTTGTAAAAACTATTTCATAATGAACGGAATTATTCCCTATACGTGTTATTGTCTTTTTTTTTTATCTTTGGGTCAATCAATCAAAATCATATTTCATATAAACCTACATGGGCACTTATGAAACGTCAAAAGCTAGGTGCACGATTCCAATTGGTCTTTTCCTATGGAGAAGAGCCAGCAAGAATAATTAATTCTAGACTTAAAGACTAATTACTGTAAATTGCCGGTTCTTCTCCATAGGAAACCACTAACCACCGTGCAAAAAAAAATGGGTAGGCCCGTCAACAAGTTTAATTAAAAATTTAATGAAAAAGTGTTTATTCAGATAAATAAGTACTTCTGCCAAACTGCACAGCAGTTTGTTGGCAGAAGTAGCTCCTTTTTTTGTAAGTAAAGTAAATAATTTGGTTTTTATAATGACACTTTTTCACATAGGTACAGGTCAAAACTATCTTGCATTATAATTTATAAACATACAAACATTTTTTTTTTTTTTTTTTTCTTCATTAAGTATTCTCTGCATCGAGGCTTCCACAAAACATATGAAAGAGGTACTTATGTATTTTATTTTTGAAGGAGGTTTTTATGATACAGGTGTTTATATCTACTGGAAGGTTGTTAAAAATAGTCGGGACTAAAAAAAATCTACACCTTCGACCATAATAATTATTACAAGTGGGCACTATAAATCTTTTCATGTTATTATTCCTTTGAGATCTTGTGCGTGTTATATTGTTTTTTAAATTCATTGCTACCATACTGTTCTAAACAAGTACCAGGTACTTAGCAAAATATAAAATGGTCTACAAATCTACAGTCTATTAAGCCTACAACGTTCTCACATTCGCAAAATATTAAAAAAAAACCTATATCAAATATTATTAAACTATTAAAGGGTGAATTAATTATGCAGAAATTTTAAGTGCAGCATTAATTCTATTCTACAATCTGTATTTAAAATGTTAAATAAAAGTAACCTACATTTACTTAGAAAAACTCAATACCGAAATGTTTTAGCTTTGATTTACCTAGTAACAGCAAATATCCTACTTCCACTGATAAAGCAATCTACAAAAGAAATACTTAGTAATGTAAAACGCTTTTAAAAGTCTTTTGAACATTCTAGAATAAAAGAAGAAGGGTAACGGAGATAAACGAAGGGTCTAATGTCGCACGTAAGCGATCTATCACAGGCAGCTTGGGGATTTTAAACATTATTGATGTATTATGTAAAAGGGGTTTAGGCATATGAGTTGTGAGGGAAATTAGAGCGAGAATTCCGTGAGGTATTCTTTTTAAATTGGTGTTTTTTTTGTCTAATTTGTTTTTTAATTTGTCACATTTCAATAATGATATGCGTTAGAAAAATATAGCTTTATTTACAAGTATTCTAACCGCTTTTTAACATTGGTAAGTGTAATGATACATCTGCCTTATCTAGTGGTTCATTCTTCGTTTTAGCGTGTCGATGACCTATATTATATTGTAGTATGTGGTGTCGATAGCAATCTAAATTGTGGTACCTACATTAAAACGGTAATTTCGGGTATAACAGTGATTTGGCTGGCTGCAACGGCGGATCTACAACGCCACTTGCAAACTTCACATCAAAAAAACCTGACGTCAAACAAATCCTGCATCGCGCAAGCAGAGTTTACCGCGCGACTGGTATTTAAATCCCAACATCAACAGTCGGGCAGTAGCCCACCAGACACAACACCCTATGGTCGGATCCATACCACTATAATTTTAAAGAGCATTATGAATACCTACCTAATGCAGTCTCGCTAAATGGATGCTTTTACAATATCTAATAGATACCTACTTTGGATTCTTCGAATAAACGTACGGATATTGATATTGCCCACGAATGCTGAACTTTGATAGCTAGACAATATTAACATTTTTGTCATTTTCTCTGAATTTTTCCTTTATCAAAAAATAGGTACTCAGTTATTTATACTTCATCAAAATACATCGAAAACCTAACACCATGCAATCCCGATCATGAAACACTAATGTAAAAGAATAAAGTCTTATAAAAGCGTTTTACGCTTGCTCTACACTATACAGCAAAGGAATTGATAGTCTCACAGGGAACGCCTATTATAGACCCGTTATAGAGTTTATCGATGCCCGGGAGCCAGACTCAACTATAATAGAGCTGTGCTAGAGTTCTCGGAATTGTGCACAAGGAAATGTTAAGACGGGTATGTATATTGTTACAGTATGTGCTGTAAATATGGTATAATAAGACCGATAGAGTTCTACTTTGTGTTTGGTAAATTGTTGGTTATTTGCTTGATATGGGTACATGTGACAGGTACATGCATTTTTAATATTAAGACATCCCCATACCTACTCACGGACCGCGAACCGCTTCCCGTTCCAAAATTGTAGGTATTTGTCTATATCACATTCTATATTTAAACACCGTTAAATCTAACGGTATACAAGACACGCTGTATATTAAAAAATCCTATAAAATTACCTATCCACTGAGGTTACTATAAATAACTGTATATATTCTCGCTGAAATAATATTTGGGCCTAAATAGAATAAAGTTGTCTCAATTAAAACATGTTAAATTACTGAAAAAGTACTTAACCGATTCCCAAGTTAAACATAGCAACCGCGGGGGGGGGGGAGGGTCTGTTGACCTAGGGAAAGTATTTTTAACGTTACATACGTCTGTATTTTTCAGCAAGTGACGGACCTTTGAATACCAGATGGTTAAACAATATTTGCAACAAAAACGAACTATATTTCTACAACACAAACTCAATTACAAAGGGTTTTCGGAAGGACTAGATATCTGAAAGTTAGGAACGGGGCTAGGTCTCGGTTCAAGGTACCCGGACGCACAAAAAATAAGTAAATTATGGTTTTAAAGCCCACTTAATTGAGATTATAAAAAAAAACTTAAATAAGTGATTCTACGTAAAAATCGTAAGTAGGTTGTACTTACGATTTTTACGTAGTAATTAGTATTAGAATGGTATACGAAACTTAAATATTGTAATAAATATCGTGTTTAAAAACGATTGCATTTCTGTTCGCGACGATGCGTCACAACAGTTTAAATTATATAGTGTTTTATATTAACTTAGATTCAAGTTAAGATAGTTATTATGAGTGTGAGTTATATTAGGAGTGTAATAGTGAATTACAATTATGTAATACTATGTATGATACTGACACTCAGCACCTTCAGGATGAATTGTTTGTTAGGGAATATGCTCTAAAGGATATCTTTAGTAAATATGAGGCTTCTCAACAAGACCTGAGTAAGCGCTTGGAGGAGGCCAATGAGTTGGCAGACCTGGTCAAGTACAATGCAGAGAGGTATGAGTCTCTGACAAATAACCTCTCTTTTAGCTGTGCCTGCTCCCAGGCACCCCAGCCTCAACTTGTTACACCCACACCCTCAGTGGCTCAGCCAGTAGGTAGCAATATTAGTAATAATAATAGTATGAATAATTTGATTAATACAACATATGTATTTTCTGACAAATTTGGTCAAGGTTTTGGTAGTATATTTAATCAGTGTTCGCAACAATATGTAATTAATAATTGTTTACCTGGTGCCAGTGTACGGAACCGTACATTACTTTACCGACTTACGCGCCGTGCCAATTAATTAGTTTTATTAAATTGACAAAAATAAACCCCAGTTCAACTGTTATTTTATTATATGGGGATAGTTTAACTGTAAGAAAAAAAGACATAGTTGAATGTGTCCATTTGATGTTAGATCTCAATGAGACAAATAGTTGTAAATTTATTTTTTGTGCCTTGCCTTATTCTCACTATTTGTCTGATGAGCAAAATAGGCACATTTATAATTTAAATATGTTAATTTATAATAGGACTTGTCGTCACAGTGACGCTATTTTATATTTTGACTGTAATCAATTTATTACTGATTACAAACTGACAAATTATACAATGTATTTGCCACCTAGTTGTAGGAGACATATTGCTAAACTTTTAGCACACAATATACATAGTGACACTGGTACCTGTAGTGTACCATCGATTACTGTTAGTAGTGGTACTACGAGTAACACTACTTTTGATACACCTTGTAGTTTAAACTATTAGGTGCGACAACGGGTCAGCCGCATATGTTGAATGTTGTACATCAAAATATGCAGGGTCTGTCTGGCAAAGAGCTAGAGTTAAGTTTATTTATGGAGAACTATGATGTTCAGGTCTTATGTTTGACTGAACACTGGTTGAAAGAACATGAAGTGGTATTTATGAATGATAATAATTTTACTGTACAAAGTGCATTTGTAAGGAAAAGTGCTATTCGCGGTGGATCTTTAGTTCTTGTTTCAAATATGTTGAAATGTAAACAACGCTTAGATTTAGTTAATCTTTCCATCGAGCGTACTATTGAGTTGTCTTGTGTTGAACTCGAGCGATACGTTATAATTTGCGTTTATCGACCCGTCTGGGGATTTTATTCGTTTTGAATCAGTAATGGAGGATTCACTGAATAGGTTAAAATCTAGTAATAAAAGTATAATTTTATGTGGAGATTTTAATATTAATATTTTAGATGTTACTCCATTAAGTATTAGACTACTCAATCTGTTTAGGTCTTATAATTTAAGTAACTTGTTTTTTGAACCTACTAGGATCACGGCATCTTCGTCGACTTGTCTAGATAATATATTTAGTGATTGTGATGCCAAAAATAAATTAGTGTTAAGTGACTTAACGTCTGACCACTGTGGTTTATTAGCTAGCTTCCCTATATTACGTAAAAATACGCATAAAATAAAATGCAGGCCTTATACAGCTAGTCGTTGCAACAAGTTTAAAAATAATATAGCACATAAAATTACACCATCTATAGTAGAACACGAGAATCCTAATGACATCTATGGAGCCCTTTTTGATGTTGTACAAAAGGAGTACCAATCTACTTTCAAGACCAAATCCATTAACATTAATGGTACTTCCGTTGGCTTTAATCAATGGGCTACCCCAGGTATTTATAAAAGTAGAGCGAGACTATACGAGTTATATGGTTTGAAAAAATACAGGTTTGATACTCCTTTTCTAGAGTATGTCAAAAATTATTCAAAATTATTTAAAAAGATTTGTGTTTTTGCTAAATCTAAATTTTTAAGCGATACAATTAAAAAATCTAATAATAAAGTAAAAACCACTTGGAAAATTATTAACAATGAAACTGGTAAGTCTGTTAAACAAGAAAAACAATTAGAAATTATGGTCGAAAATAAATTAGTTAATAATGCAGCTGACGTAGCTGAAGCATTCAATGAGTTTTTTGCCAACATACCTATAACTACGACTCGCTCCTTAAATTCATCCCTGTCTAAAGCTGAAAATCTTTTGCATAGTAGTATGCCTAAATGTAGTCGTCTATTTAGCTTCGAACATGTAACACCTCATGATGTAGTTAATGTTTTTATCACACTTAAATCTAAAAACACTGGTGATTACTGGGGCATCTCCATTAAACTATTAAGTAATATAATAGACATCGTAGCCCCCTATCTAGCTGTTACTTTTAATAAATGTGTTGATTTAGGAACTTTTCCTGACCTTATGAAGAGTAGTAAAGTCATACCTTTATTTAAATCAGGTAATAAAAATGACGTTGGCAATTTCAGGCCTATTTCTATCTTACCTGCATTTAGCAAAATTATTTGAAAAGTTAATACTCAAGCAGTTGCTAAGACATTTTAATATAAACAGCCTCCTTCACAATGAACAATATGGCTTTACAAAAGGTCGTTCGACTACAGATGCGGGTGTTGCACTGCTGAAACACATATTTAACGCATGGGAGAACTCGCAAAATGCTATTGGAGTTTTCTGTGATCTCTCCAAAGCCTTTGATTGCGTGCACCATGACACTCTTTTGCGTAAACTACATCATTACGGCGTCCAAAATGAAGCTCTTAAAGTAATAAATTCTTATTTGTATAATAGGTTCCAATGTGTAGATGTTGATGGTGTGAAATCTTCCGAGCTACCAGTTCAGTTAGGTGTACCTCAAGGCTCAATTCTAGGCCCATTCTTATTCTTAGTGTATATTAACGATTTACCATTCTATATAAAGGGTGTCTGTGACGTTGTACTGTTTGCAGATGATACCTCTCTTATTTTTAAAGTAGACCGGAATAGACAAGATTTTGACGACGTAATCATTGCACTCTCAATGGTTACGGATTGGTTTACGACAAATAATTTAGTTCTCAATGCCAAGAAAACGAAATGTACAAAGTTTGCCTTACCGAATGTTAGAAATTTAGGTCCCAACATCGTTTTAGATAAAGAGGTGCTTGAAACTGTAGACTCGGCAGTGTTTCTGGGTATAACAGTAGATGCCAAACTTCAGTGGGGACCTCATATATCAAGCCTAGCGGGAAGGCTCAGTTCGGCCGCATACGCCGTCAGGAAAGTAAGACAATACACTGACGTTGATACAGCCCGATTAGTCTATTTTAGTTATTTTCATAGCGTTATGTCCTACTGTATTCTGCTGTGGGGTAAAGCAGCTGACATTCAAAATATATTTGTACTCCAAAAACGAGCTGTTCGAGCAATTTACCAGCTGGGTGCCAGAGTTTCTCTAAGAGATTTTTTTAAGGATATTGGTATACTCACGGCGGCATCACAATTCATCTTCGCCAACATCTTATATGTTAGGCAAAATATACACTTATACACTAAAAACAGTGATATTCACAATATGAACACCAGAAATAAGGATAAATTACGTGCTCCTTTTCACCGGCTTCATAAGGTTCATAACTCATTTGTTGGACTTGGTATAACTTTTTATAACAAGCTACCCTCTTCTTTGTTAGATTTGCCTTTTAATGCGTTTAAAGTTAAAGTTAAATCCAATCTTTGTTCAAAGGCATACTATTCTATCAATGACTACTTAAACGATAAGAATAGTTGGTCGCTGTGATTAACTCAAGACAATGTTCATGTTCTTTCTCCAGAATTAGCGTACCTACTGACAGGTTATATGAGTTCATATAATTGTTTATTTTTATTTGACTGTCTAAGTCAATTTATTTTTATTTATTAGTGACATAATATACTCATGAAAATGTTTTTTTTTATGAGTTGTATTGCAATAAGTGGTTAGCTAGCGACCTAGACAATTGATTATATTATTCTTGCCTGAGCAACCGGCAGCAAGTTCGTCATGCTCCCTTAGATGTCACTGCTTGCGGTAGCGTCGGGGGTCGGGTTGCCTCCTTCCCTCAAATATGGCGAGGGGGGTGATGGCTGATCTTTGCGTTATGCTCGTGAACGGGTGCTGCTTGTGGTGACTGGTCGTCTTGCTGACCATGGTTTTATTATTGCTATTAATGATTAACTGTTTTTTATTTTACTACGATGGTGCTAGTTTATCATTTTTGACTTCGAGTTGCAGCTATAGCTTTGTGTGGGCGGGCACGCCCATTATGCCTGGAGGCTTTTATTTAGGTACTTTCTGTTTACGTTATTTCTGCTTGAGTATAGTTTTCGACGATTTTTATGTTTTTTTTTTGGTATAGTGGCGTGTGCTAGCTAACATAAGGCAAATAATCTAATGTTGTGTTGCGTAATGCAAATTCTTTTACATTTTATTGTATAGATTCAAGTTTTATATCTGAACAGACAGCTGTGCTGCTGGGGAGTTTGTTGCGCCACTTCTTCTTCCCAGCTAAAGCACTAGGAAGTGGTGAAGGGTGGGCGTTTTTGGGGGACTGTCTTATGTAATTTTTGACGTTCGAAAAGTGCTGATTCTCAGCCTAGTTTGAATAAATGACTTTTGATTTTTGATTTTTGATTAATTGTACTAGTTAGCATCGAAATTGTGCTTAAATAAGTGATTCTACGTAAAAATCGTAAGTAGGTTGTACTTACGATTTTTACGTAGAATCAATTATTTAAGTTTTTTTTATAATCTCAATTAAGTGGGCTTTAAAACCATAATTTACTGATTTTTTTGTGCGTCCGGGTACCTTGAACCGGGACCTAGCCCCGTACCTAACTTTCAGATATCTAGTCCCTCCGAAAACCCTTTGTAATTGAGTTTGTGTTGTAGAAATATAGTTCGTTTTTGTTGCAAATATTGTTTAACCATCTGGTATTCAAAGGTCCGTCACTTGCTGAAAAATACAGATGTATGTAACGTTAAAAATACTTTCCCTAGGTCAACAGACTCTCCCCCCCCCCCCCCCCCCGCGGTTGCTATGTTTAACTTGGGAATCGGTTAAGTACTTTTTCAGTAATTTAACATGTTTTAATTGAGACAACTTTATCCTATTTAGGCCCAAATATTATTTCAGCGAGAATATATACAGTTATTTATAGTAACCTCAGTGGATAGGTAATTTTATAGGATTTTTTAATATACAGCGTGTCTTGTATACCTTTAGATTTAACGGTGTTTAAATATAGAATGTGATATAGACAAATACCTACAATTTTGGAACGGGAAGCGGTTCGCGGTCCGCTATATGGTAAAGGTGGTATGTAAGCTGTAATGCGCATTTGATGAATTTCTAGTCATCGGCAAGGAACTTTTAAACTTGTAATACATTAACTAGTACTCCTGAAGAGTCCCGCCAACCGTTTCCTGAACACTCATGAAGACTTATCTTTTCGGTGTAATTATTTGTACGTCAAAAACCCATACCGTCAAGACTTCAGGAGATAGCTGGCAGCTGATTCACGAAGATACCCGGAACCTATCGGTGCAGGACTTCAGCACCGCCTGGACTGGGAGAAACCTGCCCTCACACCGCGATAAACCTGGATAGGTATACACCCTCCATGAAATTCGCGTTTAGCGATCACGCCCGTCCGGCACAATTTCCTTTTCTGTTATCATCCAGTGCTCTTAGAATCTGATCGATTACGCGGATCTGAGACCGAATAGGTACCCAATTTTACAGAATATTTCCATTCAATACGTATTTTTTTTCAATATTGCCATCATTTTTGAGAGTCTCCTCAAGAAACAAGTCTCGATTCACAACTATGACTGACATTTCATTTATTTATCTTGAGAAGTGCTCTCAAAATAAATAAATGAAATTTCCTATCGAAAGAAAGCCTTTTTGTTTCCATTCCTTTGAAATCAAACCGTAACAAATGAGTGATCTGAGTGATGGATAGTTATGACGGAAACAACGCCATCTTGTCTCGCTGAAGGCACCTAAGGTATCTCGTTTTAGGGGTAATGAGAAAAAACAGACTTTGATTTATCTGGATTTTTAGAATTATCGTAACTAAGATGATTTATCTTAGGCATTACTGTATAAATTTCCTGATAGAACACGTGGAAGAAAAACTGTGACGCCCTGACAGTGTAGTCAAGGAAACGTATCATTTCAAACAAACGGTCGTTCTTAATACAGTAAGTAATTCAAATAATGTTAAAATTCCTAGTGTAAGTTTTGTAGTCACTTGGCAGACCACAGCAGGCTAAAGCAACTGGCTTTATAAATTAAAAGAGTGCGTCGCGTGTGTCTTTGCGATATAAATCATGATGTCAGCCATTGAGCATTCCGCTACTAAAATAGGCTGAATCATCAGATAGCTTGGCAGACTGAGTGCATGCACCTAATTAAACCTCACTTCCAAATAACCAAGTTTTATGAAATCAACAACAATTGTTTTTAAATCTAAAAACGTTTAGCTGCACCCTACACCAAAATACCTCATATTTGTTCGCTTGCAGGCATTGGTTTGAAGCTCGGCTGTTTGTATAATTTATTGGCAATTGGCACCCACAACACAGAAAACGCAATCAACGATCATTATCGGTCGGAGGTCAGTTTCACGATAAAATAAACTGTATTTAACACTGTTTCAATTGGGAGCAGAAAACAGCAGGAATTGAGTCAAACTGTCTGAATTTCAGTGTACGCTGAAATGAATCCAGAGATCACAGATATTGGCATGTTTTGCACGGTTACCACCTTGCGGTCAGTGTGAAGGCTCATCGGTGTGTTAAATTCCTTGAATGTCGAATAAAGGAATTTGGAATTTGATATGTATGTCTGTGATGCCAGAGAACAGGTTGAATAAGACGTATTTATTTCACGTAAAGGCTTAAAACGAAGAAATATAAAAATTGTAGATCATATTATTACTTGCCAGGCTTTGAAGCCACAATCCGGTGCGGGTTCTTAAACCTCCAAGCCAAGGGTTACCGACCGATAATTCAAAATCTATCAAATCCCTACTGAGAAAATGTTATCGTTGGTCCCCAAAATATTACAAAAGGTTTTTTTATCTTTATAAAGGGTTCATCTGGTCATTCCCCTTGGTAAATCTTCACAAACTCAATAAGTAAAATTTCCTTTACCAATACTGTATTATAAACAATGTATGTACAGTAAGCATTTGAATATTCTAACAACGCCATTTAATTATGTCAACCTCAATTTCACCCAATACCAAACGGACGTAAATAATTAACTTCCAAATAATTGGAATATAGAATTTGTTATAATATGGGATCCGGCTGCAAGATTACTACGTTCATGTGATTTTTAATCAAAATCCAATTTTTATATATAACTAGCTTCTGCCCGCGACTTCGTTCGCGTGGAAGTCGTAGGACACCACAATATACAACTAACAGCCATATTTTTTATAAAAAAACTGCCTCGATGGTCTATTGGTTGCAAACGCAACTATGGAGCATGAGATCCTAGGTTTGATTCCCGGAGCAGGCAAAGTATTATTGGGTTTTCCATCTGGAACTTCTCAGTTACAGTCCGAAGTCTGAATTTGTGACTAGCCTTTCGGGGAATACAGACGTGATGCTATGTTCTTTTTATAAAACACAAATACAAACATAAACTCACGCCTTCTTCCCATGGGGGTAGGCATAAACTATAGAACGCCAGTCGCCACCTGCTTCGCTACTTACATACTCCTTTCGGTTCGTTTACATTCATACATCTGGTCATACACGCACGCCTGTTCCGAGTACTACACACCTGACCTTTCTGGAGAACATCACAAATTAGGTCACTATATAGGTTTCGTACGTTAGAAATTTGTTTTTTTTTAGTTCCAGGGGACAGGTATGAAGTTGAAATTAATATCAAACACATAGTCTACCTATGTATTTGATATTAATTTCAACTTCATACCTCCACGCGTTTTTGTGAAAAAGGGTCTTGACTGACAGACAGACAGACAGACAGACAGGCGGACAACGAAGTGATCCTATAAGGGTTTTTCCTTTGAGGTACGGAACTCTAAAAACAAAGTTTCCCACGAAATGTATGGGAAAATGTTTTTGCGATTTCTGACTCTTCTAGTACTCAAACCTCAGTTGTTCTAGTAGAGTTTTTTGATCCTCATCTGAAACGGGATCTATTTGAGCCAATTTTTTTTTTGTGATTACTGACTATTTTTTTTTAAATACAAATATCAAAATTTCTTAAAGCTAGCTAGCTAGCTAGCTAGTTGGCTAGTCTCCTAAGACCGATTTCATGTAGCTACAACGGTTAAGGCCCCCTTACCGCCCCATCTCAAAAGTCCACCTGTATATGTCATGATGATTGACAACATTATGCTGCACCGGTTGACGTCATCACGTCAACGCCGGCGGTCGCTGAAAGCCAGCGCTGGGGCTCTGTCTAGCATAGGGTCGCAGCATTATGCTGAGCGATGGCCGTTTTGCGTGAATGTGACGCATATTTTCCCTCAACTTGTTCTTTCGTGTTTGTGTTTTTATTTCTTTGCGTTATGTTTACCGCAAATAAACGTATTTTCTTTCTTTCTTTTCTTTCTAACTTAGCCCCATAAAGATACAGCGTGATGATTAAATTTGTAACTATCTGCAATATTCTAACCGTTTGGCTCTTTTTTGTAGTATTTACTGTAAACTATAGACCAATACAAATTGAATGCAATATTGCTCATCCCCAATATCGTGATAATGTAGCCTACCAACTGACCAGACTTATTTATATCTATGCAAAATTTGAACATCAAGTCTTCTCGTCGTCAATCCCGCAGTGTTTGAAGACTAGGGTCTTCAACCAATGCGTCCTGCCCGTTATGACATACGGTGCCGAAACGTGGACACTAACAGTCGGGCTGGTCCACAAATTTAAGGTCACTCAGCGTGCTATGGAGCGGGCTATGCTCGGAGTTTCTTTGAAAGATAAGATCAGAAATGAAGTTATCCGGAAGAGAACCGGTGTTACCGACACAGCCGAAGTGAAGTGGCAGTGGGCTGGCCATGTTTATCGAAGGACCGATGGCCGGTGGAGCAGACGAGTCCGGGAGTGGAGACCGCGTATCGGCAAGCGTAGTGTGGGTCGCCCTCCAGCTAGATGGATCGACGACCTTAAAAAGGTGGCTGGGACAGACTGGATGCGGAAAGCGGAGGACAGGGTGTTGTGGCGCAGCCTGGGAGAGGCCTATGTCCAGCAGTGGACAGCTATAGGCTGAGTTGATTGATGCAAAATTTGAACAGAATCAATCCAGTAGAATTTGCGTGATGCTGGAACATACATTCATACAAACAGATAAACAGACAAAAATTCTAATAAATATATTTTCGGCATTGGAATCGATCCCGGGCATCATAGCGATTACTTTTTTTCAAAAATATTCAATGTACAATTTTGACTTCACTACGATTTTATTATTTGTAAAGATGTCTAAAGATCGTGTGTCAAAAATTACAAAATCCCACAAAAATATCGTACGACACCGTTTTTTTTTTTTTGTAGTCCTTGTTTTTGTTTAGGGTGACCCCTTTTTTTTTTTTTTTTTTTTTGGGTGGGAAATTATCAAATAACTTCTCCCGCTCTGGGTGGAGCGGGAGGGAGTGTCAGACTTTTACTGACTAAAACCCACCGTGTTCCTTCAGATGCCTGTGTGCCAGGGCCACGATATCCCTTTCGGACAGGCTCGTAACCCTGGCAGGCATTGGCCCTTTCGGACCCCGTCAATTGGTGCTGACGTCTCTTTGAGGCGCGCGTGGAACACAACGCGCCGTCGACCCGGGCTTGGTCCTTATCGGACGGTGAGCTACCCATCGCTCACCGTCCGCAAGCCCGCGCCTACGGTGGCCGGGAATCGGCCTGCGATTCCCGACGCCCGGGGCGTCTCCTGCGGCGACTAAGGGCGCGAGGGCGTTGACTTTGCCTTACCCTCACGCGTTCCGCCTCCTCAAGCATCACTGTTTCGCAGAAGGAGGTGACGGCCTCCCATGCACTCTCGCTCCGAACCATGGCCTGAACCAGGGCTGGACGCGAGAGATCGCCGCCGCCGATCGCTGCCGTGAGGACACGGCGGTGCTCCGCCCAAGCAGGGCAGACCTCCACCGTATGCTCCACCGTGTCCTCCGGGCGATCCACACAGTGGTGACACCCGGGCGTTTCCTCCCGCTTAATCCTAAACAGGAACCTCCCGAAACATCCATGTCCGGTGAGGACCTGCGTCAGGCGGAAGGTGAGGACGCCGTGGCGCCTCTCTAGCCACTCCTCAAAGAGGGGACTTATCGCCACAATTGTGGCGTGCCCAGCGCTGGACAATCGCACTCTCCATGTCGCCATGAGATCGCGCCGGAGCTCCGTCCGCTGTGCCGCGATTTCCTGCGGCAGCGGAGTTATGCCCCGGAGTTTCGCCTCTTCGCGCCACACCCAAATGTGCGCGAGGACTTTCGCCTCCAGATCCCATGGCGGCAGTCCGGCAAGGAGGCTCGCCGCCTCACGGGAGACCGTGCGGTAACCCCGTACCATCCTGATGGCCATGACCCTTTGGGACGCGTTCAACCGCTGCGCTGGTCGCAGCCTCAGAGAACGCGCCCACACCGGTGCCCCGTAAAGGGCCATGGACCGCACGATCCCCGCGTAGAGCCTCCGGCAGGAGGCGTTTGGACCCCCCAGATTGGGCAGGAGCCGCTTCAAGGCAGCCCCGGCCCGCTCCAGTCTGGGAGCCAAACGTCGGAAGTGCTCGACGAAGTTCCACCGGCTGTCGAGGACGAGTCCCAGGTACTTCATCGTCGACTCGACGCCGATGTGAACCCCTCCCGCCGTTATCTGGGAACCCGACAGTGGCGCGTTCCGAGGACCATAAAAGCACATGGCCTCGGACTTGTGCAATGCCACCTCGAGTCCCAATTGCCGGATCCTATCGACGATTGTCGCAACCCCACGTGCCGCCAGTTCGGCCGCCGCCTGATGCGAACTGCCTTGTGCCAGGACTAGCGTGTCGTCAGCGTAGCAGACTACGCTGACGCCACTAGGGAGGTCGGCGCGCAGCACCCAGTCGTACCCGATGTCCCACAGATGCGGCCCCAGGACCGATCCCTGTGGGACACCGCACGACATCTCTCGCCGGTTCCACTCTCCTTGGTGACCGGGGTAGATGACGGCCCTGTCCGTCAGATATGCCTCGACTACGCGACAGAGGTAAGTCGGCATCCGGTGATATCGGAGTGCCTCCCTGATGCAACTCCAGGGCAGGGTATTGAAGGCATTGGCGATGTCAAGAGACACCGCCAAGACGACCCCACCCCGGGCCACAGCATCCCCCGTCGTGAGGGCTCGAACGCGCATGATGGCGTCCACCGTAGAGCGACCCTTGCGGAAACCAAACTGGCTCTCCGCCAAATCCGGCCCCACCCGTACCAGCCGCCCGACAAGGCGGTCTGCAATAACTCTTTCAAAGAGCTTGCCCACCTCGTCGAGCAGCACGATGGGCCGGTAAGCGGACGGAGAGTCCGCTGGGCGCCCCGGCTTCTTAATGAGGACCAGTTTCCCCGTCTTCCAACGAAGTGGGAACTGGCCCCTCTCCAAGCATGCGCTTAGGAGCCCTCTTAGTCGAGGCCCGAGAGCCTCCAAGGCCAGAACCCAGGCTTTTCCAGGCAAGCCGTCGGGTCCTGGGGCGGTATTCTTGGCATTCAGCCTACGTACCGCCACTCTCAGGTCTACCTCGGTCACCTCCGAAGAATCGTCGTCGTCGTCGTTGGCGGTGTGGTCCGCATCGGGCACCGCAGGAGGCGGAGCCATGGGCGGGGGAGTATGTTCCCCTCGTGAAGGGAACAGAGCGCTCACCACGTCCTCCACGAGCTGGGGCCGGAGACTCTGCGTCAGTGGGGGAGCCCATGGGCGGAGTTTATCCCGCACCCCTTTGTAGGGGCGTCCCCACGGGTCTCCGTTGAGAGTCTCCAGCGTCTCCTCGCGGGCCAGTCCTCTGGCCCGTTGGATCTCTGCTCGGAGGGCAGTCTTCGCTGCTCTGTACCCCTCGTATAGCTCCGCCTGAATGGCTTCCGTATCCGGAGGGCGGACACGGAGCCTGCGGTGCCTGGAGTACCGGTGGCGCGCAGCAACACACGCCTCGCGTAACGCGGTCAGCTCGCGCGACCACCAGTACACCTGGCGCCGGGCACGTCCGGGCTGGACCCGGGGCATTGCCACGTCACAAATTTTGGACATGGCCTCCCGGAACCACTCCGCCTCGTCGTTGATGTTGGCAGGCCTGTCCGATGATGACACCCAGGCCTGCACGATCGAGGCTTCCAGGAGGAGCTCCCGGTCCAGCTGCTTCAGCGCCCACCGCGGACCACTCGGGGCCTGTCGGACCGGCGCGCTCAAGGTCGGGGCGGAGACGTCAAACCGTATGTACCGGTGATCGGAATAGGTCTCCACCCCCTCCATGACGTGCCAGTCGATGACACGCGGCGACAGAGCGGGGCTGGCGAACGAGATGTCCACCACTGATTCACCCCGCATCCGCACACACGTGGGGACAGAACCCCGGTTTAGGACGACCAGGCCAGTCTCCAGGGCCCAGTCCTCCACCATCCTGCCCCTCGTGTCCGTATACCGGGAACCCCAAGCCACGTTTTTGGCATTGAAGTCCCCGAGGACGAACACGGGGAGGGGATGGTACCCGACGACGACGACTCTCAGCTCCCCAAGGGAGTTGTGGAACTCGGCGAGAGTTCGGTTCGGGGAGAAGTAAACTCCTACCACGACAATCTCCCCGAACCGTGCTGCCACGCAACCCTGTCCCCTCTTGACGGCCTCGAGGGACGGGGTACCGGCGGCGGCTGACGAAATTAGGGTCACTGAGCCGCTCAGGTCCTCCACCCAGTCATCCCTGGGCGGGACAAAGTACGGCTCAGCGACCACGGCGATGTTAATCGACCACTGCGCCATGCTCTGGAGCAACAGATCCTGAGCGGCGGCGCAGTGGTTGATGTTCGCCTGGAGGAGGCGTAATGGGGCCATTTATTGGCAGTCCATTCGAGCTTCCTCCCGGGCCCCTTGAGATGGCCCTGCCGCGGTGTTAGCGGCGACGACTGCAGTAGAGGCGGCAACGGCGGCGGCTGCCGCGGTGACGACAGGGTTGGAGGGCTTGCCCCTTCCCCTGGGTTTGGGAGGGGGAGCGCAGGCCTTACCCCCAGCCCGATGATCGGCCGGCTTGCCAGCCGCCGCACATGCAAAACAGTGCGGCGTGGCTTTACAAGAACCGGCTTTGTGACCGGGCTGACCACAGCGGAAGCAGTTGTCGCTGCGGTCCACCTCCGAGGTGCAGTGTGCTCCCACGTGGTGGCCCACGCGGCAGCGGAAGCACCTCAGGGGTCTGGGTTCCAGCAGTTTCACCTGCGCGGATACCCAGCCCACCCGGAGTCTTCGGCCCTCCCCGGCTATCTTTTGCGCCACCGACACGGGGCAGCTCACCGTTATGGCTTGCATGCCCGTGGTGTCAGGGCGGATGGAGCCTGCCCTCACCTGCTCGGCAGAGCACCCCCCAGTCTTAGCCACGGCGGCCACAACGTCCTCCGCCATCACGCAGTCGTCCAGGCCCAGGATGCGTATGTCGGCGGACTTTGTGGGCCTGGACACTCGGACCTCCTCCGCATTGAGGGACGCCCTCAGTCTCTCGGCCAGGGCGTCAGCGGTCGGGCCGCTTGCCGTACCGGGGATTTCGAGCATCCGGGCTCCAGTCGCCGTGACTTTCATTCTGAGGCCCTCGGTGACGCCGATCTCCTCTAGGTTGACCGCCTTCCACGCCTTCGTTAGCACTTCGCGGTACGACACGCCCTTCTTTGCCGCTTCCGGCTGTAGCGTAATCACTACAGCTGCGGACTTCGGGGCGCGGAGCCTAGCCGCGACGCCACGCTTCTTGCGTTGCTGCCGCCTTTCCTTATTTTTAGCCGCCCTTGCTGCCTTGCCCGCCTTCCTGCTCTCCCCGGCTACCTGCCATTCGGCGTTGGCCGTAGAGGAGTTAGGAGGCGGGGGGGGCAGAGGCGACCGTCCCGCCACCACGGCTGGGGCCCTCGCCTTCTGCGCAGCCATCTGCGCAGCCGTCCCGCCCTTCTTGGGGTTGAGCGGCACCGCTTTCACCGGAGGCGCGGGTTTGGCCGCGGCGTTGGCCGCAGGCTTAGCCACAGGCTTAGCCGCAGGCTTAACCGCGGGCGTGGCCGAGGCAGCCACGGTGGCGGCAAAAGTGGCCGGCCTGCTCGCCGCTAGCGGTGGGCGCAGTACTATGCCCTCCAATACGGAGAACCGGTTGCTGAGTGCAGCCAGCTCCTGTCGCACCAGGGTCAGAACGCGGTCCTCCGCCTGCAAGGGCAGGACCTGCCCATGCTGCGCTCCCCCCTGGGGCACCTCCCGTGGTCCAGCTCCTCGAAGCTGGGCCAGGTCCGCTCGGAGCTCCTCATTCTCCTTTCGGAGAAGCTCCATGGCGGCTATCAATCGGCCGACCTCGTCCGACGAGGGCCCGACTTGGGGGGCTCTCGCTGCCGCCAAAATGGAGGCAATGGCAGCGGGGACGACCTTGTCTTTTGAGGACTGAATCCTCTTCAAGGCCACCCCCCTGATCGCTGCAGTCACGACCTCCTCGAAACTACTACTGGCCGCTCCCTTCGCCTTGGAGCTGCCAGCGGCGTCCGGCTCACCGCCCGAGGACTCAGAGAGGGCCGCCCTGCGGCTGGTCTCTCCAAGTTTTTCTTCTACCTCCATTTGATCCGGGGTGGTGAGCCCTCTGCCCACCCCCCGTTTCCGAACCCCACCCCGGCTGCTGATCTTTTTGCGAGCCGTGCTTATTCCATCTTCAGAGGACGACCCCTGGCCGTCCCCTGGTTTGGAGCGCTTGAAGAACTTGCTGTTCTTCTTCTCTGCAGCCCCCACATCAACGCGCGCCAGGCTCTTAAAAGAGCCCTTCGCGCCCTTCGCGCCAGATGCGGCGTCGGACTCCGACTCCGCATCACTCCACTCCTCTTCTACGTCTTTTGGTTTGTTTTTTAATGAGTTTTCCATAATTATTCCTACGAGTGTGGGGGATCTAAAAAGTCCTTCCTAGGGTTACCCCCTGTGCCTAGGTAAGTGTGACATTTGTAACCCAACCCAGAGATTCCACTGGTCCCTGGCTGGGGGTGCGCTCACGACTGATGCGCCACCTATAACTACAAAGTTACAGATGACACTACTCCTCAGCCATTCATACCCTCGCCGCGCACCAAAACTTGATATTAGAGGAATTTTTTATAGAGGTTTACATCCTCGCGATCCGGGCGACTAAGCCAAGATCCTCGTCCCGTTCCGAGTCACAAAACATGACCGTGATCTCTTTCCGGATTACGATTTCGACGGGTGCAGACTCCTGCTGCTAGCTCGTTGGCAGGGTGAGTGCACAACGAGCGCCGCCCCTGCTTCTCCAAAATGGAGAAACGTCCACCAATTTCGGCCTGTTTGGGCCCGTCCTCCACGGACTATCCTTACCCTAACTTAACCTAACCTAACTATATTAATTATATGTACATTTTATTAAACTATCTTAATTATATATACAAAATATGGTATATACAATATAATTGACTATCTATCCTAACTTAACCTAACCACTGGGGTCGTCCACCGCGGACTATATCGTCCGCCTTCCCACTCTGCGTCCGCTCGACCTCCCTCTGTTAGCAGAGGGGGGGAGCGGACGACCGACGATCGGCCTCACCAGACCTAAGAGCCTTAGGCTCTCCCCCCCACGCAGAAATCCGCCGCAGTCAACACCCTCTCCGACATGGAGAGACTATTGGCCGCGCCCAGGGTGCACCGGCCCAACGACTGCTCTTTCCCCCGAACGTATTCGCAAGGAACGAGCAGCACGTCAAGCACACGAGGAGGTTTGAATCGATTCGCATTTTATCGCTCGTCAAAACTGACCACCATGGGATGATCGGAGAAAAATGCGAAAATGAAGGTCTGTGGTGAGGGCGCGACCATAAACACGCTATGGCTATTGAAAGTTACAGCAATCATAATAACTTTAGGTATTGCATCCTGAAATTATAATTTAAAATGATCAAAATAATGTCTTGAACTAAACGTCTAAATAAGGTAACAACTTAGGTTAATTGCAATTTAACGAGATAAAACTATAACATAAATATTTAGTGGCACATCACACGGAGAACCAACATTTAAACGCATCACACAGAACTCTAACTGACCGTAACTTTCCAAATTAAAACCCGATTGCCTAAAAAAATAACAGATCAGATAATAAAATCGAAACATAATATGGCGCCCGATTATCAGAGTTCACGTTTCAACAATTTGCAAATGGCGGGTGCTGGGCGCGACCCGGACTATTTATCACCCACCTCTCTGCCCACCAATGAAATAGCTATCGGACGCTAATTTACGCACCAATGTACCGCAGAACAAAAACGGGGAGGACAACCACTGAAAAAAGAGATAATTAAAAAATCACTACGATATTATGGGTATCACAGTCGACCTCGTTTCCTTTACAACCGCAAAAATCAAAATCAAAAGTCATTTATTCAAACTAGGCTGAGAATCAGCACTTTTCGAACGTCAAAAATTACATAAGACAGTCCCCCAAAAACGCACCTTAGGGTCACAGATTTGCGACCCTAAGGTTGAATGTAAATTGCACGTCATAAAACAAGGTGTATTTGTATACGAGACAGTAAGATAGCTTCAACCTTAGTAAAGTTTCAATTGGTGCTGGAAATTGTTGTCAAATATGGTAAAGCAATCACGAAACACAAGACAATTCAAAAGATTCACAAGGAATGATAGCCAGCTGTGGTAGCCTAGTGGTGTGACCCGCGGACTACAAAGGTCTCATAGTATTCATGGGCGTATTGTATAATTATCACTTACTTAAAAAACGGTGAAGGAAAACATCGTGAGGAAACGCCCGCGCCTCATGCCTGAGAGATATTTCTCAACGGCATGTGAAGTCAAGGCAGAGGCCTAAGGGCGGCATAAAAACTGACACCAGGTTAGTCACTGAGCACACAAAAAAGAGACAAGCAATGATTTCGAACTAAGGAGTTCCATGGGGTTTAGGAGTAGACGTATGTAGACCCATTCTTATAACTTGGATGCTTAACTTTTATTGGAATGAAGTTCTAACGTGGACTGCGGTAGGAGTTGACTGATAGAAAATCACGTAAAGAAAAATCGTTATGCCCCCCCCTCCATGTGACTTTTTCACTTTCTCTCTCTGTCTGAGGGAGAGAAACTAAATTTAATACGCGTTTTTAATAGAGAGCCAAGCCGATAGAGCCGAGTATAAGTTTTTAGATGCTTTGTGTGGCAACTTTATGTGAGCTTCTAAAAAGTTATGCTAAATGACTCTGTATTAAAAACTAGTTTATGGATGGGTCTATGGGAGCTAGAACAAACTTCGAAAACAAAAAGTCAATTTCAAGTGTCAAATGTTTTTGTTTTCGTTTTAAATCATACGCGAGAAGGAACTTCGTTCCTTCATTCCACTCCACACGTTTTTTTCTCTTCTTTACTTTAATCACAGAAAGAAAGACTTCATTTTGTATGTTTCGTTCTATGTGAATGCTTTATCATGTAAGCCTTCTGAACCCTTTTTTGTGGTGGTTCCGCATGGCCGGACCTTCGTACAAAAGCTTATTTTTTTTCACATTTTTCAATGTCGAGAAAATCCCTGGTCCAAGTTCATTGTGAGTTTTTGTGGACAGAAGGTTCCTTTGTTATTTTTTGGGTAGACTAGACCATGTAATTTCTGAGAAAGAATAACAGTACGGTATCTTACTTATCCTCGTAGGTATGCTTAAATGTAATATAACCTCTAGATTGTCACCCCATATCCGCAGGACTGTTACCATTGATTATTTTTATACTGGCTCATAATAGTTTTGGAATTCAATGCATAAGAATAAGCATAATCAGCCTATATAATATTCCTGGCACACAGGTCTCCTCTCGTCAAGAGGGAGTGAGCTGCAATCTACTACGCGGGCCTAGTGTGGGTTGGTAGATGTCACATGTTTTCAATGTTTGGTTCTAGGACATGCCGGTTTCCTCATGATGTTTTTTCCTTCACACTTTTGAGAGCAGTGGTGATGAAATAATTTACACAAATTAAAGGGCCTACTTGGGTTTGAACCCACGATATATAACTTGTAAGTCACACCACTGCTGCACTGCTCTCTCTCTCTGTTAGGATTCAATTAAATTGTTTAATTTACGGCCTGAAATTTTTGCCATGTGGGCAGGCCAATTTATTGGCTTTTAGCTCATTAAACATGTGTTGATTCATCAACAAAATAAATGAACAGCTTTCAATTATGTAGATACCTACTATTACGAGAATTTCAATGATTTTAAAAGGTCAAATTGTAGGTTTTTAATAATTTAATAAATAATTATAAATCATTTTCTAGATGTCTCCTTAATAATCGTGAAATATAAAATGTATTCATGAATACTTATTTACGCATAAAATATTCAATTTATTTTGCATCTCAATCCAAACTTTAAGCCAACCTTAAATTTTACCTAAAAATACATTCGACAAAGTTATTACTTGCGACGTGTCTAAAGAATAAGATATAAAAATGGTGTGAAAAATACAGCATGTGCTCTAAAACCTGTTGTCTGATTTTAAATCACATTACATATTTTTTACCGACGGATTTTCGTAGAGGCGTCAAATTCAATCTAGCTATGGGTTGCAAATAACATGCTTTATTAACATAATTATGTAGTAGGTAGCTAAAAAATATTAACTAGCTAATAGTAACTTTGGCTGTTTCGGAGTTTGTTGTGTCTATGCTATCCAAAATCGGTCTTATTTTCATACAGAAATAAATAAGTTGTAAGCCAAGTGAAAAGTTCCGCTGGTATTTCGCAGTATAAATTGAACAGCCTGTACATCGAGGTCGTTCTACTAGATAAGACGATATATGGTACTTGGACTATAATATATTCTTATTGAAAACACCTCATCACATATTCATACAATATATCTTTGGAATAAGACAATATAACCAAGATATCACTGTGCTTTGGCGACATATTGCCAATTATTGGCTAAATTTGCACTATTTTTTACACATGGCAAAAAATAAATTGAAATCTGACAACAATTTGTTATTACGTATGTTATTGGCTTGCCGACAAGCAGGCCAAGTTGATGCCAAGTTGTCACTATCACGTACTTATTTGCAAAATCAGTCTTCGCAGGTGCGGTACCATCCTATAAAACCGGGCATGTGCGTCTCGGGCCACGCACAATGAAGGGTTCCGTTGTAAAGGTTAATTATCCTAAGAACAGACTTAACATTGTAGTTCAAAACAACAATAATGTTCTTAAGATGATAGATGGCACCACGTGTCTTTCGAATCATGATTGAGTTGCGAAAGTGAGTTTATTTGTTACACTTTCACGCTAAAACGGCTGCACGGATTTAAATGAAATTTGGCACATGGGTAGACCATGGCCTGAGTTAGGACATAGAATACTTTTTATCCCGGTGGTACATTCCCGTGGGATAATTTTCGACCTCCACGCGGGCGAAGCCGTGGGAAAAAGCTAGTCAGTAATAAAGTTGAATATCACGTGCGCTCTTTGATCGTATTCGAGCTCGAAACTAAATAGCGTAAGTCTCAATTCTTATTTCGTTCTTAATTAAATTAATAATTGATCTCCAAAAAAAATATCTTGTATCGGGATAATCCTAACTAGTGTCAGGATTATAAATGCGAAAGTAAGTTGATTTGTCTGTTACCTTTTGACGCCTAACTACTGAACCGATCATTCTGAAACATGGAAAGAAAACGATCCAATAATTCATAATTATACTAAAGTTTCATTTTGCTTGTATGTGTGACTGTTTCAGAATATTCATGTAAATTAACAAAAAAATAGGGAGCCTCCTCTTAAAAAGCTAAATATTGAAATATTTATTGGTATAATTATTCATTACTAGTGGCCGCCCACTGGTCCGCTACTTACAATAGATTGTAGGTTGGGGAAAAAGTCTTTTCGCATTATAGTATGTATGAACTTGTAATAAAATCTCTTTGGCTATACTATTTGTATCTGGCTGGTTTTGGTATCATTGAAAGTTAAAATTTTAAAGAACATAATTCCAAATTCAAATTAGGAAAATGTGTGATTTTCATTTGTTTTTCGTACTGTCAAGATGAGTGAATCTAATGAAGAAATTCGATATATTTTAAAATTCTTCTACAAAAAAGGCAAAAATGTAACGCAAGCCGTGAAAAAATTTGCGATGTTTATAGACCTAGTGCTGTGTCTGTGAGAGTAGCACAAATTTGGTTTAAGCGTTATCAATCTGAAAATTTTGATGTCAAAGATGCACGTCGCTCTGGTCGTCCTATTACGGATAAAATGGATGCCATTTTTGAAAAAGTGGAGCAAGATCATATCAGTAGTTACGACGTAGCTGAAGAACTGAGAATTGACCACAAAACAGTTTTGGCACATTTGAAAAAAACTGGGTACACAAAAAAGCTCGATATTTGGGTACCTCACGAGCTCACTGAAAGAAACCTAATGAACCGTGTACTCATTTGTGATTCTTTATTACGACGTAATGAAACCGAACCATTTTTGAAGAAGCTGATAACTGGTGATGAAAAGTGGATCACGTACGACAAGAACGTGCGAAAAAGGTCGTGGTCAAAGGCCGGTCAGGCTTCACAGAATGTGGCGAAACCCGGGTTAACTTACAACAAGGTGATGCTGTGTGTGTGGTGGGATTGGAAGGGCATTATTCATTATGAGCTGTTACCACCCGGCAGGACCATCGATTCTGAACTCTACTGCGAACAACTGATGTGATTAAAGCAAGAAGTTGAGAGAAAGCAGCTGGAATTAATCAACAGAAGGGGTGTGGTTTATCATCATGATAACGCTAGACCTCACACATCTTTAGCCACTCAGCAAAAATTAAGAGAGTTTGGCTGGGAGGTGTTAATGTATCCGCCGTATAGTTCTGACCTTGCACCTTCAGATTTCCACCTGTTTCGGTCTCTTCAGAATTCTTTAGGCAGTGTCAGGTTAACATCACGAGAGGACTGCCAAAACCACTTGTCGCGGTATTTTGATCAGAAGTCCCAAAATTTCTATAGCAATGGGATCATATCCCTACCTACAAAATGGCAAAAAGTTATCGAACAAAATGGTACCTACATATTTTAGTTAAATGTAAATAAACTATATTAAAAAATGTTTAGCATTTTCTTAAAAAATGCGAAGAAACTTTTTCCCCAACCTATAAAATAGATTGAGATTGTTGATATACGAGTAGTAGGTACTTACTAATTCCAAGAGTACAACAATTCCGTGCTATTATAAAGTACTTACTAATTCCATACTATTAAAAGTACTTACCTATTCCATACTCAAGCTGTCACTTCCTGTTACACACTTCCGTCCCTTTTCACGAAACCACAGAAATCGACAGAAAATAAGTTACACATCAAAAAAACCTAATTAGCAAATAAAGGCTGTTTCTATTTAATTATCAGGGATAAATAACGAGGTATTCCACACAGACCACTGATTTCAACAGCACTTAACCGAACCGCACCTGAGCACTGCCACTAACCGAAATAAAACAAAAACTTGACAAGTGCGGTTCGGTAGAAAAGTTTATCGACATTATTTTCAGTGCGCGAACGGAACCTACGTAAAAAATTTTTTTAGTAATGGGATGTTTTTAGGGTTCCGTACCCAAAGGGTAAAACGGGAACCCTATTACTAAGCCTCCGCCGTCTGTCTGTCTGTCTGTCTGTCCGTCTGTCACCAGGCTGTATCTCATGATTAGATTAGCTAGACAGTTGAAAGTTTCACAGATTATGTATTTCTGTTGCCGCTATAGCAACAAATACTAAAAACTAGAATAACATAAATATTTAAGGGGGCTCCCATACAACAAACGTGATTTTTTTGGTCGTTTTTATTCGATATTGATAACGGTAACAGGTAGACACTTGAAATATTCACAGAATATTTAGTTATATATTCACTTTAAAAATCAATAATTAAATTAAAATAAAACAAATATTTAAGGGGGCTCCCATACAACAAACGTGATTTTTTTGCCGTTTTTTAGATAATGGTACGGAACCCTTCGTGCGCGAGTCCGACTCGCACTTGGCCGGTTTTTTATTTTTATAAGGCATTATCAAACAAAACATATCGATACAAATCAGCAAAAGTTAAGTCTTGTACTGGATAATTCCACCTTGTTGACCTGACACAAGGATTAATGTTTTATTTGTATCGCTGGCAGTCAACAAAAACCGGCCCAGTGCGTGTCGGAGCACGCACAATGAAGGGTTCCGTATATGTGCAGTTGGAGAATTTACCGTGACGTATAACGATGTATGGTAGAATATATTTTTGAACTAGACTGTTAAGTTTGTTGTTGGGATTTCTTCATCCCATCTACGGAACTCTTCATTGTGCGTGGCCTGACACGCGCTTGGCAGTTTTTTTTTATTATTAAGCACTCAATTATTTCCTCTGGCCTCCGAGATTCAGTTACTGGGTGTTAGATACTGATATCCCGTAAATATTCAGCAAACCGTGTAACACAGGAATGCTTTTCTTTGCAATAAATATTGTTGTAATAAAAATACGAACTCTAATCTTTTTTTACAATCGAACAGAAATATTACGCAGAAAAAATATTTTGGTTCATCAAACAATTCCTTTGAATCGTAATAAAAATAAATAAATTAGCCAAATTATAGAAGTTTGTGACTGAAGAAAAATTTTAATTACCAGCTTTAAATCAGCCTGAATTGAATTCGAGCTAAATTGTACATAACACAACACAACACAAACAATTCATATTGTTTAATGACTCATTCATGAATTTCAAAATACGTACCAATGTGTCGCCAAATACATAATATAACATCATGCATGTATTCCCAGAAGGGTTAGGCAGAGGTGTATCTATAGTACCCTCACATTTTGCAATTTATGTTTGAATCCCATGTAATAGGGGGCGAGCCTATTGCCATCAACCGGGCAAAAATCCAGACTCCGGACTGCTACTGAGAAATTGCAGATGGAAAAACCCAATAACACTGCCCGACCCGGGAATCGAACCAGGACCTCAAGCTCAGCAGTTGCGCTTGCGACCATAAGACCAACGAAACAGTCCAAATAACCTGAAGCAAACAAAAACATTATTATATTGGTGTTTAACAACGGCTTGTGTAGAAGTCGGAATAACTATTTTAGGATAATTATGTTATTATATAAAAAACTTTTTACAAAAAAAAACAATCAACTTCCAAAAAAACACTACAAAGTGAAAAATAACTTTAATTTCGGAAGTCGGTGTCTTAGGATATTATGTATTTTAGTTTTTTGCCAAAAGTTTTTTTATTTTTCACTGTTAAGTGAGTCAGTTTTTAATTTATCTAAGTTACAATAGCCTAATGTCAACTGCTCATCACCTTTTACAAAATATTGCTTTTCCCGAAGCAGGGGCGTTAATTGTTGAGGAGGTCTCTTGGTAAGAACCATGAGAACTGGCACTGATATTGATTTCACCTTAAGTATCGTGACGAGCATAAATTGCTTAGCAACCATACTAAACTGCCTAATTGAATCGCAACCCGTAAAATAATTAATATAAAGTAGTTCTGGTGATCATCTGTGATCTTCATCATCAGTTCTACTTCATAAAATGGTGTTAACGTTAAAGTTACTATAAAAAATACCCAAATCTCTATTAGGGCCTATAAAATTTGAGAATTTGCCTCGATTTCCATGGGATCGTCATCAGATTCTAATTTGGTGGCAATGGAACCACCTCGGGAGCATACCCTTTCAAAAATTTTTTTTTTTTTAAATCGGTACACAATTGACGGAGACATCGGAGAAAATACATTTAAAAAAAAACCTGCCGAACATATAACTTCCTTTTTGTAAGTGGGTTAAAAACTAACGAACTCAATTTCGTTAGATTCATCAAGTTTTACAACACGACGTGTTTCTTTAATTGGTTTTGTTTTAGAGAAATCTCATCGAAAATACACGCATCTTTGAACTGAATTGACACAGTCTACGATCAATCAAACCAACTGATAGAATTATAACTCGTTTAGGAGATAACAATCTCAAATTGTGTAAAATAAACACATTTACAAGGGCGTGCAATCAAATATGTAACGCGCCACAGTCACCGATGTAATCACGATTCCTTTGACGCGATCGACTTGATAATGTCTATCGTCGGGATGCTGAATATGGATGCCGTGTTACCATACTGATCTCTGAATATGGTTTTAAGGGGGACATATAGTGGTTGGTTAAAATAAATTGATGGGGAAAGCGCAAATTAAGGAAGTCTGCCTTCGGTTTTGTATTTTCCTTTTTTAACACCGACTTCCGAAATTAAAGTTGTTCTTCATTTTATAGTGTTTTTTTCTTTTTGGAAGTCAATTGTTTTTAGAGTTCCGTACGCCTTAATGAAAAAACAGAACCCTTACAATCCTATAAGGGTTCCGTTTTTTCCAGGGTCGGGTTTTTCGTGTCCGGGACAGACACGCGCGTGATTCCACTCGCCTGTCCGTCTACCCGTCTGTCACATCCAATTTACTCAGAATCTACTAGACCGATTAAGTTGAAATTTGGTACATATGAAACACTGGTAAAAAAACACTTTCTCTGTTCTTAAACAGCATCATTACAGAATACAGTTCCTTGATCTTGTTTCATGTTTATTATTGTATATATATATATTATGGATAAGTTATGCTTAGTGTATGTATGTATTTATTGTACATGTAAATAGTTCCCCACCGACTACCTGCAGTACTGTCTCTCCTTCTCTTTTTAATCCATCCAAAGGTTGTCTGTAAAAGATCGCTTTTAGCGATAAGACCGCCCATTGTGTCACCCTGTGTAAAATTTCAACATTTATATCTGTAACTTTTATGGTGTACATAATAAAGAGTATTCTATTCTATTCTATTCTATGAATTTCTGACTCAAATACGGACGTGAAACGTAACAAAAATTAATTTTGAATATGGGGGTCACATTTGGAAGGGCAAATTTGAAAATTAAAATAACAAAGTTTTGTAATCTGTATCATGTGATATATCAAATGGTTGTAGTGCGCAAATATATTTTTATTTTATAATTTTAATATGAATACTTTCCCCTATATTTCTTTTATTCCCTTATCTCCGAAACTACTGAGACTACTACTTATAGATTACCTACAGGAGAACCTATCAAAATCAAAAGTCATGTATTCAAACTAGGCTGAGACGCAGCACTTTTCGAACGTCAAAATTACCTAAAACAGTCCCCCAAAAACGCAATAAGAAGTCAATGATCTTAAATCAACATGGTAAATCTCTCAATATTTTACGTACAAACTTACATTTGCAGTTGGAATGTATCAGAGAACATGTTCTGCAACTACAATGTCAAGTTAGTTCTTGGAATAAATTCATCCCAACTAGGAACTCTTCATTGTGCGTGTTCCGAATCGCACTTGGTTGGTTTTTGAAGTCGGTTATAAAAATCTTAATTTTATTAATAATATTGATGATGGTCATTTATTAGATTAGATATTTTAAAATTCCATTTTAATGAATTTCAGGATTTTATTTATGTGAGTTGGTACATCTGTTATTTAATTTTAGTTATAATAATATAATTGTGGTGTGTATTTAAAGCTTGGTTACTAACAACAATATAGATCACTTGTGTCTGATACAAATAAATAAATTAATAAAATAAAATAATACTTTTACAAAGATGTCATTAAAATGTCATAAATATTTTTCCAACGTCTAATAGGTACTTACTTAACTAGACAGTAGTAGACATGCCCTTATTCGGGTAAATAAAGTAAGATTTATTTACCAGAATGTAAATGTAAACCATGAGTACCTAATGTATGTGGAATGAAAGCAATCGAAAATAGAACGTCTATTCAAAGTAAAATGCATACATTGATACTCTCTACTATAAAATTAAAATACCAAACAAGAGCAACGTCGAAAATACCTAGGTACCATTGAGATATTGCAACGAAATATTTTATTTGAAGTTTGATTTAGCAAATTGGCTGAAAATAGTACCCGAGATGCCTCGTGCAAGTATTTCGCAATCTGATAGATTGAAAAATAAACTGAATTGAAAGTTTTCAATATTCCTGATTTTATTGGAGCGTATTCAGTTTGAGTTAAAAATCAAAATGCTCACACGCACTCAAATTATACAGAGCCAGGAGTGGATGTGTGTGTGTTCAATTAAAAATACAGGACATATGGAGGTACACTGTGGTAACACGTATGTGCAATGTATAAAATCGGCAAAGGTGAATGGTGAGTTACTATACAGGGTGGAAGGGACATTGACGCGAAGCCTATGGATTCAGTACATCATACTTGACCCCCGTGCGTTGAAAATTCTCGTCGGTAATTAAAAATCATGATTTATATTGGCACGGAATGTCTAGCATAGCTTTCGTTTTACAGTGAGATACAAATTTTAACGCAGTATATTAAATTCCTAAAGTAGGCATTGTTTATTTAATGAGTCTGGACAAAATTTAATGAGTCACATATATTTTTACTGAAGGTGCGGTGAATGTATAAGTATCTCCCGGAACCCCAACTTATGGTACTAGAAGGAACAGTGGGGTTTTAGTCGGTTGGAGTCCGACATAGCCCTCCGTTCTCCCCAGAACGAACCCGTATCCATGAGGATTTCTCACGGAATTAAAAATCTTTTTACAAAAAAAAAACAACCGACTTCCAAAAAAAACACTACAAAGTGAAAAATAACTTTAATTTCGGAAGTCGGTGGCTTTTGATCTGTATTTTAGTTTTTTGCCACCGACTTCCGAAATTAAAGTTATTTTTCACTTTGTAGTGTTTTTTTTGGAAGTCGGTTGTTTTTTTTTTTAAGTTTTTTATTTTTTACTTTTTAGTGGGTCACTTTGTAATTTATCCAATTTACAATAGCCTAATTTCAAATGCTCATCACCTTTTACAAAATATTGCTTTTCCCGATGCAGGGGCGTTAATTGTTGAGGAGTTCTCCTGGTAAGAACCAGGAGAACTGATGGTGACTTCACCATATGCATTTTGACGAGCATAAATTGCTTCGCAACCATATTAAAGTGCCTAATCGAATCGCAACGGTGAAATACTTATTATGAAGTAGTTCCGGTGGCCATCTGTGGTCTTCATCATCAGTTCCACTTCACCAAATGGTGCTTTTTGAGTGCAAATGCACGAGTTACTATAAAAAATACTGAAATCGCTATAGGTATGCCTATAAAATTTGAGGACTTCCCTCGATTTCCATGGGATCCCCTCATCAGATTCTGATTTGGTGGCAATGGGACTACCCCGGGAGCATACCCTTCCAAACAAAAAAAGAATTTTCAAAATCCGTCCATAATTGACGGAGTAATCGGTGAACATACATAAAAAAAAAAAAACCGAACATATAACCTCCTCCTTTTTGGAAGTCGGTTAATAAAAAGGGTGGCATATCCACTGTTCAAATAAATCATTGTCCAATGTCGAATCTACTGGTAAATCGCTTAGAGTATCTTACAACTGCTCACAAGCGGTTCTTTGATTTCAAACTAGGTGAAATTGCAATGCTGCTGTCTCCGAACTAGTACATACTTCAACTTGACAGTAACGTATCGACGTTCCATCGCTCATCGCATATTCCATCGCTATTCGAATACTGACGAACGATGCGACGCACATTTGACTGCTGATATCCTGTCAACGATAGGTCCTAGCGATGATTGTAACAATTGAAATGTTCTACATTTTGAATGGAGTCGCTGCTAACGTGCACACCTTCCCCTATTAAATTGAATTATTGATAAAATTCGCTTCGTGCTATCCAATTAAATAAGAAAGGAAAGATTTTCCAGAGATTTGCAGTATAGTAGAGATATATAGAGAGAACTGCCTCGTTGGCCGTCTAGTGGTCGCAAGATCTACTGGCGAGCGCGAGGTCCGGGGTTCGATTGCCAGGTCGGGCAAAGTGTTTATTGGGTTTTTCCACCAGGAATTTTTCAGTAGCAGTCCGGAGTCTGGATTTGTGCCCGAATGATGGCAATAAGCTCGCCCCCTATTACATGGGACTTAAACATAACTGGCGAAATGTGGGTGTACTATAAGTGCGCCTCTGCCTAACCCTTCGTGGATTACAGGCGTGATGTTATGTTATGTTATATAAAGAGAATACGTAGTACAGATATTTTGCGATTGTCTACTTATTTTCTCAACTTAATAAAAAAACAGTGACATACAAAGCAAACCTTAAACTGCAGGGTGGCCAGAAACATGACATTTTGCGCATGACAAGTTGAGCAGGAAGAAGGATTTTTGAAACGTATCCCCTAAAGGGGTTAAATAGGGGATGAAAGATTGTAATCTTTTCCGATGGAAACCCCATCGTGCACACGACTTATAGTCGAATAATACTGGACCTAGACCATTGAGTACCTAAAGGTCATGACTGAGTTAAGATATCATAACCTTTCCGTGTTTCATTTCAAAAGTCAGCAACACCGGACTCGTCTGGACTGAAAATCACTAGTCGAAGACTAAGGCACATGATAACCTACTTTCAGAAAAAAATCACTCATCAGTAGTATGTTTATCTCTCCCAAAGAACATGAAACAAAGGTAAATGAGAACAAATCCAAAAATCAAATGAAAAATGTGTTTGTTTGAGTGGGTTTCTTTTTTTTTAGATTCATAATTGGTGGCGCTGCGATCGAGTTCTAGGCAACAGGACAACATCTGTCCGTAAATACATATAGGTAATACCAGCATGATGAATATGTCGGTTCTTTATAGTCTAGTCTACTTCTCAAAGGACTACGTAACGCACACTTGTATGTGTATTAACTGACGGAACACGCGTAGGTACTTTAAAAGACATACAATTATCTATAAAAATGGCAAAAAAAAACCACGTTTGTTGAATGGGAAGTAAAATATTTGTTTTATTTTAATTGAATTATTTATTTTTAAAGTGAATATATAACTAAATATTCTGTGAATATTTCAAGCGTCTACCTGTTGCCATTGTCAATATCGAGAAAAAACCAGCAAAAAAATCACGTTTGTTGTATGGGAGCCCCCTTAAATATTTATTTTATTCTTTTTTTTGTATTTTTTGTTATAGCGGCAACAGAAATACATCATCTGTGAAAATTTAAACTGTCTGACTTTCACGGTTCATGAGATACAGCCTGGTGACAGACGGACAGACAGACGGCGGAGCCTTAGTAATAGGATTCCCGTTTTGCCCATTGGGTACGGAACCCTAAAAAAGGAAACCTTCTAGGTAACTGTTATTACGAAATTCTCCCATCACTGAACAAAAATAAGTAAAGAGGACTTCAATGTTGGATGCGGCAGACTGGTAGTAGATCGTTAACATAGCATTTTTACCAAACCTGTACAATCGCCTGTACAATGACGCATAAATATTGTTTTTCAATATAGTTGTTAAACATGGCGTACTTTCAGAGGTTTATGAATTAGAGATTATGATTCGAAAATTAAATCTTTTGCATAGGCATCTTTCTGTTACGCGGTCGTGACTTTTGTTTACGAGCTCTATCATTAGTTTTGCAGTTCAGTTTAAAATTTATAAGTCAATTTAATAAGGTTAGTAGCAAGGAGTTTTCATACATAGAATAAAATGGGATAGGTTTTTATACTAGGAAAAATGAATGAGTCCGTACGTTGAATTCTCAAAAGTCTTTTAAATGGTTCTTTAATATATTTAATTACCAGTTTTAATTTAGTTATTTTCACATCTACATTTGTCAAAAATCGAATAGGCTGTTTATGCTGTTTTCGTTGTAAAAAAAATATGTCCAGTTGCAAAACCGCGCCATTTTCTGAAAATTTTAATTAATTCTTTGATTTGTTTTTTACTATTTCCCAGAAATGTGAAATGTTGAAAAACGTCGTGTGATACACGGGTGTGTAGGTTATTGCAATAACCTACTTTCCACCCTTGTACCACAATATACTATTACGGTTCAAAGACATGTAGGCATGTTTTTAGAAGGCTGGACTGGCACAAGGTCGGGCACGACACCTAACAAATAGCAGGATTCCCGCGTCTTACAAAATAGTTCCTAGTATGTGTAACGGACGAACCCCACAAGTCGTACTGTTTTTGAAAGCGCTTGGAAAGCCGAAGACTTTATTTATATTTGATTGTTTATGCCTATTATTAAGAGATAACTTCGTGATGATTCTTGGGAATATTTAATTTGACAAGACGAAGAGCCCACTTGTACTGAGCTCAGCACAAGTGGGCTCTTCGTCTGTTCCTCGCTAAATTCTATAAAGACAATTTGAATCTACCTACCTACAAAGGAATCACAGATCTAAGACACGTTGCTATTTAAAGATTAAAAGGGGTTACTCATCTCAAATTCTGATAATAATTATTTATTATGTCATCTGGTTTATTATGTGCAGGAGGAATATGGAAGCTTACTATTCGTAGTTACTGGGATCCAGTAACTTCGTAACAAAACTAGACGGCGCCACTTGTTGCGCCGCCGTCATATTATATATATATATATATTATGTGTATATATGGTCTGGTGAGCTTGCCCTAATGTTTACAGTTAAACAGGTTGCTACTGTTATTAAGAAGATGACAAGAGGTAAATCGCCCGGCCACGACGGCCTTAGCGTCGAGCACCTGAAGTACGCGTGGCCACACCTGTATTTGGGTTCTTGCTCTTCTATTTAATTTATGTCTCAGTCACCGTTATTTGCCACAGGACCTTATGCGTACAGACAACTGATAGCTGTGTTCCCTATTTTAAATTGTTAATAATTCTAACTTTGCCTTGTTTATATATAATGGAAACTGCTTTGTTTGTGAAATGTAACCCACATCTATTTAAAAAAATATCAGAGGTCAAGAAAAATCCAATGCGGACTCGATACATTAATCAACTATGTCAAGTAAAATGTAAAACCGCACTAATGCAAAAAAGTTTTTTTGGTATTGCCCCACTCATATATAATAGAATACCTAATATTATAAAAAATATGACTACATTAAAATTTAAAAGGGAGCCAAAAGAAATTTTAATTATGAAACTCGGTTTATGGGATTATGTTACACGGTTGACGATTTTCTTAATGATGATTCACTATCTACTATTTCTCTGATTGACATATTATTGTGATCCTGGTTTCATTTACTTTTTATTTCTGTTTGACATTTTAGTCTTGTTTTATTATTTAATTTTTTTATTGTTGACCACGCTGACATTTTTGATTTATATGTTTAATATTTTCTTTTTTAATTTGTAATTTTGATTTTTTATTAGGAAATGTAAACGTTTGCATGCCCATGTGACGGTAAAATATGGAGAACTCTTTTTTTTTATAAAAAACACCTATCTACTATACCCATGTTTGCAAAGAAATAAATGATTTGATTTGATTTACAGTGGTGATTCCGATTATTAAGGACAGAACACGGGACGCTTCTGACGTGTCCAATTACAGGCCTATTTCGTTGACCACGATAGTCGCCAAGGTCTTGGACAGTTTGCTTGATCAACAGTTGGCTAAACACGTTGAACTCCATGCCAAGCAATTTGGCTTTAAATCTGGTTTATCCACGGAAAGTGCCATTCTGTGCCTCAAGCAAACTGTTCAATATTATACTTCCCGAAAACACCTGTATTTGCTTGTTTTTTGGACCCGTCAAAGGCGTTCGACCTGGTGCTGTACTATGGGATAAGTTGCGGGGTGATACAACACTACCAAATGAAATTAAATCCTTGTTTCAGTACTGGTACTGCCACCAGAGGAATAGTGTCAGATGGGCGGAGGCTCAGTCGGATGTGTACGAGCTGGAGTGCGGGGTGAGGCAGGGGGATTAAGTTCACCTCGCCTCTTCAATTTGTACATAAACCGGCTAATCGGTGAGCTTAGCAGCACCAAAGTTGGATGTCATATTGATAACGTTTGTTTGAATAATATTAGTTATGCGGATGACATGGTGCTGCTAATCCCAGCGATCGGCGCTTTGAGGAGACTTGTGGCTATTTGTGAGGCCTATACAGTATCCCATGGGCTCAAGTACAATGTTAAGAAGAGCGAACTTATTCTGATATTCCCGGTTTATCGCTCTGTGGCACTCCTTTAGCATGGGTGACTAAGTTTAAGCACTTGGGTCATTAGGCCACTGATGATCTGGCGGATAATATGGACATAGAGAGGCAGCGCAGGTCGTTGGCTGATCGATGTAACATGCTGGTTCGAAGATTTGCACGTTGTACAAATCAAGATAAAGTCACTCTTTTCAAAGCTTTTTGTCAGTCTTTCTACACGTGCAGTCTTTGGACCCGTTTTACGCAGAGGACATACAGCGATCTGCGCGTCCAATATAATAACGCGTTTAGGATACTGTTGGGGTTGTCGTGGCGTTGTAGTGCGTCCACAATGTTTGCGCAGGCGCGCACAGACGATTTTTACGCCATAATAAGAAAAAGGACCGCCTCCATAGCCAGCTTGCTGCGCGCCACCACCAACGGTCTCCTGAGCGTGTTCTCAGATCGGTGGGACACTGCGCCACTGGGTAAGAATTCATACCAGTTTATATTCGATGTATTATCTTCTTATTACTAACACTAGTTATTATTTTGTTGATACTAACACTATGGACTCATTCTCTGAAATAAAGAATTTGAATATATTTAGTCATTCGGTAGGCCGGGAAAGATATTTTAGTTGGTATATAGTTTCTTAAAGTTTTCTTGTAAATATTAAACAATTTGATTTCTTTTATGTCCTTAGGCAGTTATAATAATGTTCAGCCTTTGTTGAACATGATGTTCCTCTTTCCATATTTAGTCATAGGCTGGGCTAAGCAGATATCGTTAGCCTGTCTTGTTAAAATTTTCGTAAATAATATCTGCGAGTGTATGTCACTGGTTAGTAGTTTCTTTGCGGTATTTACTGTGAGATTAAAAGGGAGAGTCAGTGACATAAGGGACATCTGATTTTGAAAGAAAAGTATTTATTAGGATTTCCACAGGAAGATACTTACACAAACTTAATATTTTAACCAAAACGGACAAAAAAACATAATTAAAAAATAACCTGTACGAGGCCATAAAAGGCCCTTATCTTAGTATGGTTTTGCGACATTTAAAAATAAATACACGAACTAACGGCTTAATTATTATTATTATTAAAAACACAATCCCAAATTGATATCGAAATAAAATGCCACGAAACTAATGCAGATTCATAAATTCTCTGTTATCGTAATTCAGTTTATTGTCGGATAGCCAGAAATCGAAGTTCAGAAATCATTGTTTTTTACCCTAAAAACTAAGCTCCCTTCCTCAAAGATAATAAAACGAAAAAATACAAGCCTAAAAGCATAAACCTACCTATAAGGAAAGAAAACCTCAATCGAAGTAAGGACGTAGTTGGAACATTCAAATACATAAATCTTTGGGGCGACGTTAAGTTTTTTATGCCCGACCCGATAAGTAGCCCGCTCCCTCGGGCATACTTACACATTCAGAATATCTTACAGAGCGTGCGCTTGCGACTAGTCAGACGACAGTTTCTCTGCGACGTAATAATATATGGGCTAATATTTTAACAGACGACCATTTATAATACATGTTGTTATGATGTATGCGCCCTGAGTATGAACTGGTATGCATGGAATAGTTTTAGGGTAGTTTTACTCTACCGTTTGTTTGTTGATCAACCAATGACGTACCTATTTATTAATTTTACCAGTATTTCATTTATTTATTTAACCATTTATGTACACACATATATATAAACATACAAGAACATACGAGTAGTATCAGAAAAATACGTACAAATGTATAAGGGGTTTCGTTTATTTTTAATATTTTTAATTCGACATTCACAGCACCAACTAAGTCTTGCAAGTATTAAAGTCGTCAGTGTATGCACTGCCAACCACTGCAGATTTGACCGTAGTATTTGGTTTTACGACCAAGAGTAGAAGTAGTCCTAGATTTTACAGCTTCTGATTGTTAGACCAGTCATTCTACGTTTTCAAGCTTATGTAAGTTAATGCTTTGTAATAAAGGTAGTTTGTAGGTAATGTAATTCAGCTGTTATTGGCAGATAAACTTAACTAAAGTTCCATCAATACTTACCGAGCGATTGAGAGAAGCTGTATTTTCAGAAATCTTAAAACCTTAATAAAGTACCTAATTGTGCGCTGTTATCAAATGCATAGGCAGCTATGCATACAGGTCCCCATACTAATAAACTCGCTCTAACTGTAACTAAATCTGTATATTATCATCTTTCAAATCAGCACCTTTGGAAGCGAGTAAATACAACTCCGAGCTAGTTTAATTATTATTCAAAAATGTAGAGCGACGCAAAATAAGAGTAAAAGCGTAGTTATTGATTCTCTAATTTAGTTTGCGCGAACGAATGGAACGAATCTCAAATAGGGGCGACTCGGGGCGCGCGCCGTCTAGAGGCTAATGCTCAACTTGATTTTCCCGGTTAAAACGAACCTCACTGCTCTATCTGTGGAACTGACTGTACAGGTGATAAGATACAGCAAATGGTACCTATAATTTATAGGTCGTTGCTTTTATCTGGTGATAAATAATTAACTTTCAATAATGTGTAAGGTGTAATAATGAAGAGTTGAAGAAGTGGTTTGCAATTATTTACAGTTTAAATGTTGTTCTTTTGCTATGTTGGCATTAATTTGTTGCACGAAGGCTGTGTTCATTTTTCGGGTATAGAGGTATCAGGAGATATGACTCACCCTCTATAGAAAACGGAGGATCCTCCGCCCAGACGAGTGTCGTATCTGATGGGCAACTGCCCGACGATTGATGTCGGGACGATATAGGTATATAATTATGCTAGTCGCGCGGTAAACTCTGCTTGCGCGATGCAGGATTTTACGTGACGTCAGTGTGATGCGTAGTTCACATGTGGCGATGTAGATGCCGCCACAACCTGCCTAGGCTGAGTTTCTCTAGGAAGCGTTCTTTAAATTATCTCATATTACAATAATTCCAAAGCAAATGATTTGAGACTGGTTTTTGTTGTAACAAGCGAGTGCCCGATGAGATTCACCATCGGCAAATATTACGAACTACCATACAAACTTTCATCTTATACAAAATATAATTCCTCTAGGGAATAAAATTTCAAACATCTTCCTTCATTATTTATGTAATTTTTGTGCAAAATTTCATGTTTCTATAACTTTTCCGCCCAGCGGTTTAGCCTATGCGTTTTCTGTCAGTGAATTTAAGAATTTTATTAAGTCTATAAAGTAGATTTCAGTTATAAATAAATCAATGATAGACTTTTACACTTTCAAAAGTTAAACTGTTTACCCCCGTCACGCTTAATGTCATGAAAAAAAATCAAACATTTTAAGAATTTCGTTTTCTGGGTACTTCTTGCAGTATAGCAAGTAGGTACCATTGTAATACTTACGTCACCGAACATTCAACGTAGTAAAGTATTTAATCAGATATGTATCTGATTTAATACTTTACGGTATCTGTAGCCGTTTTCAACAAAGTGTTTGAACGCTGCTAAGAACAATGTGTTATATTGTATATATTTGAAGTGTAAGAGATCAATAAAACTAAGTTATTCGTATCAGGGCTGTGATTCTGAGAGTCGTCACATTCACAACTATCTTGCACAGCTTCGACGTCAGAATACGATATCAAATAGAATTTCTATTGATATTTTCGTTCAGTCAAGACGTCTCAAGACTTCTCGAGGATATTTTGAAATGTCAAAGTTTCTAAAGCAATTTCTGTGAAAACTTTTAAGTGGAACGAAAGGTTCAGATTTGTGCAAGTGACACGCCTTGAGCATTTGTTACTAATAGCCAACATTTTATAAAAGGTTGGGTATATTTGCAAAAATCGCCGTCGGGGATGGCGGTACGACAGATAACTGTCGGAACATTTGTCGGTTTGTGACGAGTTTTGCGCGTAATTTTGAGGGTAGTTAGGAGCGTACTTTTTGTTGTTTGTGGTTTTATTGTGACGGGCGCGATGTGTGTTTGTGAATGTGGATGTCAGAATTAATTGTATGTCAGGCCTGCTAAATGAAATGGTCGAAAACATTCAGCTAACTATAATAATTAGGGATTTAGAAACTCTCACTCTTATTTGGTACAAACTAAATATTCCTATAAGTACTCTGATTTTGAATTTGCTAGATTAGAATGACATTTGGTGTCGACAAAAAAATAACCTAGTAAATAATCTAGTTGTAGCGGCATCAACATCGCGAACTACGCGGCACACTGACGTCACGCAAATCCTGCATCGCGCTAGCAGAGTTTACCGCGCAACTAGCATATAAACAACGTCCCGACATCAATCGTCGGGCAGTTGCCCACCAGACACAACACCCGTCTGGTCGGAGAATCCTCCCTTTTCTATGGTGGATGAGTGAACTTTACACCCTGTTCCTCGCACCACCAAACTGGTGACCCCGACGTGAAAACGTCAGCGCAGCCTTCGTGCAACTACTTCAGCGTGACGTCATCATCATCATCACTTCCTCAAGCTTTCGAGCGGCGAGTCACACAGCCAGCCAGCACCCACGGCTTCAATGGGTATTCTGCCCACTAGTATGCAGCGGACGCGCATTCCTGGTCATCACCCACAGCCTCATCAGCAACCTCATCGCACCACCAAATAGCTACCGAGTGACTCTCACCAAGAACCACTGAATCATTCTCTGCAGGAGGACCTTCAATGTTGTCGTGTTGTAGTGGTATTTTAAAAAAAGGTCAATCGCAGCTGTCATTTGGGTCTAGCGAATTAAAAAAATCAGAGTTTAGGTACTTACTTCTAATAAGAAACGAATGGACATATTGATTCCATTTTATGATAAGTTTAATTGAGCATGCAATTAAAATTACCTACTTCTAGTTTTAGTGCTCTTTTCGTTCAAGAAGGCATCGCCTTCAGTAAGAAGAGCAGTTTAGTAAAAAAAAAATATATATAAAATTAGAAACGGCAGCCCGGCCTATCCCAATATACAGCCTGTGGAAATTGGTATAAATCACAACGTTATATGATGACCGCCATTTGTTTTATTATTGGACAGAAGAAAATGACTACGGTCCACCCTTCGATCAATAAATTCTTGATCCACCTATCAAAAAAAAAAAGAAGATCAACAAAACTCAACCCAAACAAACAAAAACAACAACAACAAACAACAACCCAACATCAACTCTTTATAACTTTTCAAACACATTCTTTATAATTATTGCGAGATCCAATGCTATAGTCAAATCAGCCATTCATAGCGCAGGAACGTGAGCTGTCATCCCAATTAGGATGCGCCATCTTGAAAGAAAGAAAAATATTGTATTCGGGACACGCAGAAGAAATACAAAAATAGCATTTAAACTAACAATATTGAAAAAAAAAAACAATCAAACTTGTGCGATGCCAAAAAGGCTCCTATCTCAGCATAATGCTGCGATATTTAAAAAATAAATACCGTAGCGTTGGTATTCTGATAGGGCCCGCTGTGATGCCGCCGACTCGCCTACGGACACTAATAGACCCCACTAGGGTAATAAAAATAACACTTACAATAAATAAAAAAACACTATCTTGCCTCGTTATGGCATTGCAGAACCGACATTGTGATCTCCTAAAAATCCTGTATTACCAAGTCTCTAGTCGTTAAGGGCCCTAAGGCATTGTTTTACACTACCGATTTATAATGGTGACCGAATTAACCGAATTCCGATAACTGCCAACTGTCGGGATTCGAATATTCACTTTTCGCGACAGTGCCGCCTCCGACCGGATTGACGTTTATCACCCGGTACCAGTCCGGTACCGGCACGGGACGGAGCTGGAAACGGCTCATGGAAAAACGATGAATGCATGCTCCCCAACCAGTCCCGATTCAGAACCGAAAACAGAATTTGATATGGAACCGAATCGATTGACATTATTTTACTGTCATGTACAGTAACTCATTGGTTTTCATTTTAATTTGTATTTTTTTCCATTCAGTGCCTGTTAAGTACCACTCATCTTCTCTCCGCTCCGTTTGGTGCCGGACGTAAAGAATAGCACCGCCCCATTTCTTCTCGTGGGTGTCGTAAAAGGCGACTAAGGGACTTACTAGAGAATGGGCAGCAGCGTTCTCTATGCATTTTAACACCGTACTGCGATCGCCAACCCGCCTGCCAAGCGTGGCGATTATGGCCCTTAGGGGGAGGCCTATGTCCAGCAGTGGACGTCTTTTGGCTGAAATGATGAATGATAATCTTCTCTCGAGTTGGCACAAGCTAAACTAGAATATCAGCTCATGCATGGTGAAGAGATTAGCTAGTCAGTATGTTGGCAACCTGACCTTGGAATCGCGACTCACTGCCCACCGTGCATTACAAATATTAAGATAATTCTTCCGACGACCCCCCCGACCCCCCCCCCCCCGACTGCCTCGTAGGTCTAGTGGTTGCAAGCACGACTGCTGAGCATGAGGTCCCAGGTGCGATTCCCGGGTCGGGCAAAGTGTTATTGGATTTTTCCATCGGGAATTTTTCAGTAGCAGTCCGTAGTCTGGATTTGTACCCGGTTGACTGCAATAGGCTCGCCCCCCCTATTACATAGGAATTAAATATAACTGGCGAAATGTGGGTGTACTATAGGTACACCTATAGCCCCATTTAGGTACCCACATTTCGCCAGTTATACCTTACTGCCTAACCCTGTGGGGAAACCGGCGTGATGTAATGTTGTTAGTGTGAATTTAAATAACTTACAAACTGCGTAACTGTCCTATGCCCCAGTTTGCACTGACGTTTTGTTTCCAACAAAAGTCAGTATCAACGCGCACAGCTCCGATTTTTATTCGATTTTATTCAGTTTCACACCGGACTGAAATGAAATTGTTTATTCTGTAAAATAAAAAACCGGCCAAGTGCGTGTCAGACCACGCACAATTAAGGGTTCCGGAGTTAGGATGAATTTATCCCAAAAACAAACTTAACATTGTAGTTGAAAAACCTGTTCCATACATCGATATGCTTTTTTTTCAAGATTTTATTTTACGACTACGTCGGCGTAACACCCATGACAAATTACAGCTTTCTAGTACTAAGAGTCTCTGAGATAAGCCGGGGTCAAACGGACGGACGGCCAGACAGACAGACAGACGGACATGGCGAAACTTTAAGGGTTCCTTGTTGACTACGGAACCCTAAAAACATTCAAATAATTTTCGATCATAGGTTCATAAGATGTTCAACACACCGGCATACAAAATTCATATTACAAGTTCGGTAACTTACTAACTGCCGGTAATCTTGTGATCGATTTTTCAGTCATATCCCGATATTCTATTGAGCATTTACTCAGGTGGTACATAAGTAGGTACCTACCTACCGATAATCATACACAAGACCATACATCGAATCTAATGACGAAGACAACGTGGCCCGTAAATGCAAAATTTTAATAATGTATTTTTAAGACTACTTTTAGAGTTTTTTTTTTATTACTTTTCCTCAACGTTATTTTAATTCGCCGTCTGCGTAAAGCTTAAGGTGAGTCCGCAGACTGGTGGCCCGCGATATTGGAAGTTTCTTACGCTTTATGCAATTTTCAGGTCGATGACAGGTTGTATCTTTATCATATTATTATTCGCGACTGTAACAAATTACAGAATAAAAAAATATTTTTTTTATCTAATTGTGAGAAAGCTTGAAATAATTGAAACATTAAGTCTGTGTAACTATAAAAGTACAGTTTTCGTGGTGACCTGTTAATAGTTTCATCACTTTTGCGCTCTCGAAACCATAGCATATTTCGCCGTTCATTTACTTAACGAAGATGTTATTTATTTATTTAACTTTTATTTATTTATTTATAACAATCAATCATGAAATAAAATTTTGAATTTATCACACGAATAGCTGAAGCCCAGTGTGTGATTTTTAAATTTCTTGATATGGTTTATTAAATAATAGGGAAAAAACATTACCGACAGTGTTTTATTAAAAAAATATAGGTTTTTCAACATTATTTTATGGGACTATTTCTAACATTTTGATATTTCTTTTTGCTAACTTTTTTATTTGAACGAACATGTCTGCTTACATAAAATCTTTTTAATAACTAAATTTATTTTATTATATTGAAGAAAAATGTTCCTAAACTCAACACGATATCATCAATTTTGTGTGAAGAGGCAACGGAAATTATTTTTTACAATATTATAAACCAACATTTTCGAATAAAAAATTGCTACCAATGGAGATGAAGGAGTAATCTATCTATGAAAATTATTAGTTACATTTGGTTTAGTTAAATTTTGCCGCAAAATGTACCGAAAAACAAATTTTCGTCAGATTTTGTGATAGCGTCCTCAATACATCTCTCTATGTTAGATTTGTTCCCCAATGTCATGATTGCATGAAAAAGTCATTCAATAGAACAAATCTAACTTAGAGAGATGTATGAATGATTCTAATGATTTTAATTCTGTAAATACATAATTATCTTTTACTAGCTGCGCCCCACGGTTTTACCCGCGTAAGTCTCGATTCCGTGAGAATATCGGGATAAAAAGTAGTCTATGTCTTAATCCAGGGTGTCAGCTACCTCCATACAAACATACACACACTCACAAACTTTCGCCTTTATAACATTAGTGTGATGTGATAGTCGCGAATCATATTTAGATCAACATACAACCTGACACTGACCTGCAAATTGCAAAAAACGTAAGTAAATTTAAATTTCGCGAGCTACAGCTGCCGATCCACCTTAAGTCGCACGGTTTTAACACCGTTCGGACAAAATTTAATCTACCTTTTAGCATGCAAATATCCGCAATATTCCTTGAAGCGGTTTTAAGAAAGACATAAATGACGTAATTTAGACATTTTGCAGTGTTCGTCTGTGGTTATGGCCGCGCCGGTGGATTATCTAACGGCACCTTGTATTCACGGAATTGATCATTTTATAAGTTAATGAGCATCATTTGTATTTTCTTTTGTGTTTTTATTTTCATACTTTTGCGTTACCACAGACGCGTTTGCGGTTGACCTTTTTTCTGATTTATTATTTGTTTTGGAGGTTTGATATTAAGCTATGTAATTTTTATATTCACGTTTTTACGGGCCATATTATGACAAAGTAATTTTACATTATGTATATTTGATTCTTTTAAAACGTCATCCTGTTCAAAAGTTGAAAAGTTGGTCGTGTTTTGAATTGTGAAAGTTCATTTCAAATCTAATAAGTAATACTCAGCTCTGTGACTCAGCTGCTGAAGCCATGCAATGATGCAACTATGGAGATACTGTAGGTGGTTTTAACCCTCTGCAACTGAGGTGGTAGTATGTCAGACACCGTCAACCATAAAATTCGTTGCCATTTCGCAATATCGCGTGATGTAGCTCTATCTCGCTCGGTACCTTCCTGTATTTGTCCGCGGCATCGGGCAGTGTGGCGTGAGCGGTCGCGCGATCTACACGTTTGGTGCTACGAGCATTTGGTGTCTCTCAGACGTAAGTACAGCAATAAGATCTGATTCTGATAGACGTTACCTCATAAAGATCGACTGTAGTTCCATAATGTCCAACATTCGTAACCTCAGTAAAAATATGTAAACTGCCATAGTGTCTCTTCTACGTAACCTCCGTTTATTATATTTATTCTTCAAGTATGTTTTTTACTTTCAAATGTCGAATCCAGGGAACATAGATAGCAGACCCTCCAAAAGAAGTTTCAATGAAAGATCAAAAAATATAGATACCTACATTGAAGACTGGCTTAAATTCTGCATCTGTTCTTGCACAGATGTGACGCACGGTTATTGTAATTGTTCATAATTAGTATAGTTTGTTTGTTTCAAAAGTAGTTATTTTTCCACTCGGCAATCGGCATTTTGTTTTTGTTTTCATTGTTTGTTTGTCAACTTTGTTGTCATCACATAGACCATAGACTTATATATATAGAATGAGATTATAAACTATTTAGTAAACACTTTGTAAATTGTCTTTGGTCCCTGACATCAACCAATGGACAAGATTGTCAGAATGCTTAAAGTATTGGATGCGAGGCTTTTGGCTACTTAGTATGTTTTTTTTTTTTTTGACTTATTTTGTTGTACTGTGCGTTTTGTTTGTGCAGAATAAATAATTTTTCTTTCTTCTTTTCTAAATATTTAGAAGAAGAAAATAACTTCAGTGTTGTTGACGACTCTGTTGAAGACCCTGAATTTATAACTGACGAAAGAGTGGAAAATCTTCAGAATGAAGGAAACAGGGAATCTCAAGAAGATATTATAAGGGAACCAAATGAAAGTGATGAGAGCAAAGGTAATGACAGCGAAGATGAGGATGAGCGGCCACTAAGCTCATTTTCTACACAAGAACGAGGAGTTTCTCATTATATTGAAAAAAACGGGTTTCTATGGTCGAAAACTGAGATTGGCAGATCAAGTAGAACTAGTAGTACGTTAGTACTTCCCAGCGTGAAAGAGCGCGTCTATAATGACAGACTGCCGAGAGAGCTTCGATTGACAATCAGAAGGGTTTTAGGTAAGGATTTGCCTCCCCATCCTCAACCTCCTCCACAACCTGGACCATCAGCAAGAAGACTATGTAGCATATGCCCCAGCAGATTGAAAAGGCAGACAAGATTCAACTGCTATGCTTGCAAAAAAGCTATTTGCTTGCAATGCTCGGCTCAAATTTGTGAAGACTGTAAGTTCTAGGTAATAAAATTAGGGTTGACTTTGAGACTGATTTGTGCCTAAACCTATCATAGGATATTGTTGATTTTTTTTTTCATAGCTTTTAATTGTAATGTTAAAAATAATTATGTTTGCTTAAAGATAGAATAAGCATTAAGTTTTTTTTTCATAATATTTTGTACCTGTATGTCACCAAATGTGTAAAATGTTGATATCATTGAAAGTGATTCGTATTAGTCAATGCATTGTTTTATTAATATTAATATTTATTTAGGTTGAAAGTATAAGAACCACTACAACATATAATATGTGCATATATATAATAAATCGTCAAAATATAGGTAAATAAGGTTAGTATAGCTGACGTCTGATAGACAACACGTCAGTTAAATGTTAACAATAAAGTCACCTCAGTTGCAGAGGGTTAATTTAAACGGACGAGTAAAGTAGCGCAAGTCTCTTCTCTATAACCTTAGACGTTGCTTAGAACAAACTTAATGTCAACAGAGAAAGCACAGTGCCTTGGAATGCCACTTTTTTTAATAAAAAAAATACAGCGATGCCATTTGAAAACTTCGCAAGCAAGAAAAACAGGTCGACGATCTTAAACTTTCTAGAAAAAACACATTCACACTGTTCAGTTTAAAATTAAACTAGGTATTCTAGAATCCTAAAGAACTTATTATTTACGCATTTGAACAAGCCGCACTGCTTGAAATCTAAGTCTTTCCTATTTTAGGATCATGCGAAGACGATATCATTTAAACAAAAGAGATTAGATTCTGAATGTAGGTCGTGTTTATTGACTGTAAACTAGCAATGAAAGAATATAGTGTAACGGTTTATGATCTGAACTTACTCCAATATTGATAAGATTAGAAGTTGAAGTTACAATGCTTACGAGCTCAACTGCGGAAGTCCTCTGAAAGCCGCTGACCTAATAGAACTTGATTATGTTCTGTGTGTTAAATGTTTAATGGACCCACTACATCACGCGAATGTAAATTAGGACACATACTCAACACCCGTACGTTTGATGTCTTGTGTTTGTATATCCAAAGTTATGTTAGGACAGCGCCTGAGGACATAATAAAGACCATGGTTAGTCGTAGCTAAGGAATCTGAACCGTTTTTTTTTTGGTAACGGGTTGGAAATCTCTGGGGTCTGTCAAACTTCTACTGACTAAAACCACCCCGTGTTCCCTCGCATACTTGCACCGAAGGCTACGGGAGCACTTAAGCACTCTTCAACAAAGCCCGCGACTGCCTCCTCTGCGGACCCCTTCAGGTCAAGTGGAGGGATTGAGGTGTATGACTTCCACGACGTCTAAGAGGGGCGCGCGCCGAACAATACGCGCCATAACATCGGGACTTGTATGATAGGGGGCGGCAGATGTCCCCAAGTCCACCGTCCCTGGATCCATTTACGGGAGCCGGAAGAGGCTATTATCTGCCCTCTGCCAATGCCCGGTGCGCCTGCTGCGGGCCGGGAGAGCACTCGAAATCTCCCTCTCCCTTTCCGCTACCTCCTTCTGTGACATTACATTTTCGTAGAAGGAGATCACCGCGTCCCACGACGCTGCGCCGCCGGCCATAGAACGAATCACAGCGGGCAGCAACAGTTCGCTTCCCATTTTTGAAACAAGGGCACGGTACGGTTCCTCCCAGGCTATACACTCTGCAAGTGTATGCCACGCCATGTCCTCCCGACAGTAGACGCAGTGATGACAACGAGTGTCTGGCTCCCTGCCTATGCGACAAAAGTACTTCCCGAAGCAGCAGTGTCCCGAGAGCACTTGCGTTGCCCTAAATGCCAAGGAGCCATGCCTCCTCCCGAGCTATCTATGGAATACTCCTCGTGAGTCCCTTATAAACAAATTCAAAGAAATTGATGTACTAACTCTGCCTTCTCTTTATATCTCGTATTTTATATGTTCGCAAAAACTTAGGACTTTTCAAAATAAGAAGCGATTTCCATAATATAAATACAATAGTAAACATGAAATTGTGATACCCAAATTTAGATTAACTAAAACAAGCAAGTCATTTCTTATAAACAGTATCCGCTTCTATAACAACTTGCCAAAGTCAGTTATACAACTTAGCGATGGAAAGTTCAAAACCCACATCAAACGTGTCCTAATCAAAAAAGCATACTATAAGATTAAGGACTACGTTGAAGACAAGGAAGTTTGGCAATAATTTCTTCTGCACATGCAGAGGCTTCCCTGGCACCTCATTTAACGGTATAACTATGTAAATGTCTATTAACTGCTCCTAAATTACGATTTTTATTTCTTTTTTTTTACATACTTTGACATAACCTACAATTTTAATTTAAAATATTTATTAGTGACTTGTGGGCAGAATATTAATTCAGATTTGTTACAGTTATAATGGCAATGTTGTCATTTGGTTTAAATATGTAGGTTTTTATTTTTATTATTTTAGTAATATTTTATATAGATTCTTTTTTAATTTGTGAATGTGAGAACGTTTCAGGCTTAATATACTGTAGCTATGTAAACCATCTTCTATTTTGTTAAGTACTTGGTACTTGTTGACGGGCCTGCACTGTGCTCCCATACCTATTAACACTGTAACTTGAAAACATTGTAAAGCCCACGTTAAAAAAAAAAAAGGAACCGTGGAGTTTCCTGCCGGCTCTTCTCTTTAGGAAACGACCAATTGGACCAATTGCTTCTGACGTTTCATAAGTGCCCATGTAGGTTTATGTGAAATAAAATATTTTTATTTTGATGATTTTGAGGAGGCATTCCACTAAGAGCACTGATTTCAACAGCACTAGACCGAACCGCACCTGAGCACTTCCACTAACGGCACTGAAACAAAATTTTGATGAGTGCGGCTCGGTGGAAGAGTTTATTAACATTATTTTCACTCCCCGAACAGCACCTATGTAAAATATTTTTTTAGTGATGGGGTGTATTTTTTTGTTCAAGACATAAGCAAACAAAACATATCGATACAAATCAGCAGAAGTTAAGTCGATAATTCCACCTTGTTCACCTGGAGCAAAGAGTAATGTTTTATTTGAGTCGCTGTCAGTAAACAAAAAATGAGAGACCTTGTCACTTTTCTTAGCGATTTCGTTTGTTCAAAATTGTTCTGAGGTTCAAATCATACAGTATTTCAATTAGGAACAAAATGGCCGAATGAACACACTCACACATATAGACCGCTACATGAAATCTAAGTATGTTTCAGTATGCAGTGAGTCGGGGCTGTCACATCGAGGCAAGTTTAGTAATTGCGTGTTATCATGTAGGTAGGATGTCTAATTTATAATAATAACTAGCTGTACCCGCGCGGTTTCACTCGCGTGTTTAATATGTTGGTGTTTATGAGATTGAGTGTCAAAGTTAATGTTCCAAGCGAACAGACCAAGTGCACTTCGGAACTCGCGCATTTAGGGTTCCGTACCAAATGTAGAAGTTATAAATTGTATAAGCTTAGTTCATCCATACGTAAAATTAAGTTTGTTGTAATAATAAAATGAGGAAATTCTTAAAATGTATCAAGTTTTCTAAAATTTTATTATTTATCATAATAATAAAGTAGCATAATATTTTAAATTTTGCTAGTTCCTACGTCGGAAGTAGATTTACACAAGCACTTACAGAGAAAATACAATATTATAACTTAAAATATATGAAGCTCATTGGCTTAGTGGATTGGTACTACTATGACAAATTATATTACAATTTAGTAGGTATCAGTTTAAGTAACTGGGGTAGTTGTAGAAAATAATGTGGAAGACGTCGTATGCGCATCCCCACTGCGGGTAGATGTATACATAATACAAATGTTTACTAAGGCCCATGACACAGTGATTGTTTCACTGCGTTTATAGTAATTAGATGTAATTAAACTTGGTAATAAATTTTGGAAAAAAAGCTGACTTGGGCGGCCTCTCATAAATTTGTTTTCCATTGCTTTTGAATATTAAAGATAAAATCCTAATCTACTTAATGCGCTCTAAGAAATATTTCTCATGCATTTTACACTCAGGACAGTTTTTTCATTAAAATCGGAAGCAAAATATATTTATTTATAGAAGATATATATAAGATAATATATAAAAGAATTGAAATATTTTTTTTGTTACCTATCTATCTACCTTGGGGGCTTTGGGTCAGTAAAATATATAAATAGTATAAATATGAAGACTTTAGCTTCAAAGGTGTAGCCGCTAGAGTCTAATGCGACAGAGGGACGGACGGACGCATGAGCGAAAGCAACAGGCCTCCATTTGGAGCCTTTGTGTACGGAACCCTAAAAACAGACTTTTGAACAGATTTTGTGATAGTTTTAAGAAAAGCAAGGAATTATTACAGAAAAGGGATCGATCGGCTATATACCATTAAAATTGTATTTTAAATCTACAAGCCTAAACATGGGATCGTTTTTCCGGTTATTATACTCGTAAGCCTGCAAGACCTCCTTGTAAACTACATTTCATGTTTTATTTGTTGGTTGCAGTATTATGAGGTTTTCAGGTGAACTGACTCTAGAACACGCCACTTATAACTGTCCATGTGAGAAACAATCCCTTCTCAGGTCCATCCCAGCTACTTTTAAAGTTTGGCCCTGTGATTTGTTGATAGTCATTGCGTAGCAAACTTTTACGGGAAATTGCATAATGGTAATTTATAGTCGCTGTAATTCAAAATGATAATCTGAAGGGATAAGTGGGATTCGAGGGATAAAAACTGTTTCTCTTTGAATAGCGCCTGTATAAATAGTTGCTTCAATCACATTCTTCTGAAGTTGGCGGACCTGCAGCCTTGTCCCGTTACATAATTTGGGTGGTTGCAGATTACCCAGTTACATGATTGGTGCATCTACCTTTAGAGAACATGTGGTGGTAATCCTGGTGGGTCCAGACTATTTAAGAACTCCACAGGGTAGTGAACAGCTTCTTCAACCTCCAGAACCTCATCCACAGATTTATAAAATACTCCTTAAGTTAGAAGTTTCTCCAACAAATAGTTGTTGATGTTGTTGGCAGAATCGTTTCTTGAAGTAAGAATGGCTCTTTCTCTTAAAAAAAGATACATTAGTCTGATTAATGTTGGAATATATTCTGTTAGTGAGACTGTCTAGATCCTCCACAATACCACAAAGGGTGCTCGGAATAGTTATTCGCCCATCTTCTTCAAATATATTGCCATCACCAACATCTGTAATCATTCTGAAAACTCTTCTGCCCACGGCTCTCGGTATAGGTGCACGCGCATATTTACTCTCAAGGACAGAACTTTGACGTGATGCCACAATATCGAGGATTTGAGACAGGCCTTAACTTCGTCAGCACGTGTGCCTCGTGGTATAACAGCCAAGGTCTGTCTAAAGTCACCAGCCAAAAGGACCGTCAACCCACCCATTAGACGGTTTTGAGCTCTAACGTCCTGCAGAGTTCTGTCAAGAGCCTCTACACCGCCTTTGTTAGCCATAGTGCACTCACCCCATACATTTAATTTTGCTTCTATATGCACCCGAGCCGTGTAACTTTGTTTGGGAATGTTACAAAATGTAGACTCACAAGAGTTTAGGTTTAGAGGTAATTTGAAAGCAGAATGAGCAGTTTTGCCTCCGTCGAGTAAGGTAGCAGCAATACCCGAAGAAGCAACTGCAATATTTTTGACGCGTGTTATCGTGGCCAGCAGCAGATTTAATAAGAAAGTTTTTCCCGGTCCACCAGACGCATCGAGGAAAAACAACTTCCACAATTAAAATCAATGCTGTGAATGATCTCATCGTAAGCGTCTCTCTGTTCTTGATTCAATTTCGGAATGGTCACAGCTACTAATTCAGTTAGTTGAACGGCATCGAAAGCAATCTCTTTGAGGTATTGCCGATTGGCTAAATCGGGCTCTATTTCACGGGAAGGTGCTGGAAGTCCGAAATGATACTGTGCCTTACCAGACATGTTAAGCATTTTTTATATATATAAACTTACTACTTGTTACTTTTTTACTTCACGAAGAGAGGAGGCCTGTGTCCCAGCAGTGGGAACATTATAGGCTGATTATATATGTGTGTTATGTAGTAACTTAAACGATTGCTTTCAAAATTGATTTTAGTTTAGATGTTTTTTTAAATATTATGTATGTGCCTAGGTATGTGTGAATCGAATCAAATCAACTCCTCATAATATGTAACTATTATATCGTCAACGTGATCTATCAACTCAGCCTTGCGCTGACTAGTGCATGAAATAGGCCTCTCCCAGACTGCGCCACAACACCCTGTCCTACGCCTTCCGCATCCAGTCTGTCTCAGCTACCTTTTTAAGGTCGTCGGTCCATCTCGCCGATACGCGGTCTCCACTCCAAGACTCGTCTGTCTATGGGCCATCGGTCCTTCAACAAACATGGGTGACCCACTGCCACTTCAGCTTGCTTACTCTGCAAGATATGTCGGTAAATCCGGTTCTTTGCCGGATAGTTTCATTTCTGATCTTATCCTAAAAAACAAAGTCCGAGCATAGCTCGCTCTATAGTACGCTGAGCAACCTTGAATTTGTGGACCAGCCTGACTGTATGTGTCCACGTTTTGTCACCATATGTCATATCGGGCAGGACGCACTAGTTCAAGACCTTGGTCTTTAAACATTGCGGGATAGGTGACGAAGAGACTTGACGAAGTTTTTCAAACACTGCCCAACCCAACTGGATCCTTCTGTCCGCTTCATTCTCAAAGTTGTGTCTACCGAGCTGGATGACTTCCCCTAGGTAGACATACTCCTTCACACCTTCAAAAAGTGACCTTTTGATGTAAATTGGTCTCGGCAAGACGTGTGAATAGTACATGACTTTCGTCTTGTCCAAATTGATACCGAGGCCAACCCGTCGATAGGCTCCATTTAAGTTGTGCTGCATCTGTTCTAACTTTTTCAGCGTCTCTGCTATGTTGAAATAGTTTAGTGATTTGAATCCAACGTTAAACAGATTGCATACGTAAAAATTTACCCGCATTCATTACGTACGATATCCGAGCCCTTTATTGTACGTGGTTCGATTGCACTTACTACTCGTTATGTTGGTAATGTCCTGAACACAGAATATAATATACGTCCCATCACTACAAACTGTATGCAGGTGCCGTTCGGAGACTTAAAGTAATATTACAAAACTGTTTCACCGAATCGCACTCATCAAAATTTTGTTTCAGTGCCGTTAGTGGAAGCTCAGGTGCGGTTCGGTCAAGTGCTGTTGAAATCAGTGCTCTTAGTGGAATGCCTCATTTTGAGCCAGTTGTCGAGCACCGGCTGGACCGGCCCGGTGGTGATGAAGCTCAGAAGGGCTCAGAAGCTTGTCCCGCCATTCCACCACCAAGGCCTGACGGAGCTCGGACCGTTGCAGCGTAATCTGCCGCTGCACCAGTACCACGCTCTGCTTCCGCGCACCCTCATGCCACCGATGCAGTGATGCCAGGGGTCTCGCTTCCAGGTCCGGCCAGTGCGCAAGCCGCCTCGTAAGAGATCGTACGATACTCTCTGATGACTCTGACGGCTATCGCCCTCTGTGGTGCTCGCATCACTGCGATACTGTGGCCCGTCAGGTCAGCTGCCCACACCGGGGCCCCATACAGGGCCATGGATCGCACGAGCCCCACATACAACCACCAGGCCGCAGGCGGTAATCAGGTCCCCCAAATTGGGGAGCAGTGTTGATAGGGCGCCCGCTGCGCCCATTAACTTGGGCACCAGCTGCTTAAAGTGGAAGCCGAGTCCCAACGGCTGTGGAGCACCAATCCCAAGTACTTCATGGTTGACTTGACAGCGATTCGGCCCCTCCCCGACCACGACGTGTGTTCCCGACGGAAGGAATCCGAGCCGTGCTTTATGTAAATCGACACACGAGGCTTCTCCAGATAGAGCACGGTCTTCTGATATTGCTATAATGTTCCAACTGTTTTCTTTAAGAATTATTACCATTAAAGTTGAATTACTGTTATAAGAGCTCTAAAGCACAAGTTTAACTGGATACCAAAAATTCATATTTGCACTATCAAGAAGTCTTAAAATTGTGAGTTGTCAGAACATCAGACATTTAAATTATTCTACAACTATTAAAACTTTTCTTGTGCATTTTTCGGCCACAAGTTGGTCAAAATTTTTTCGACTATTTAAACATATTTATATATTTTTGTCTCAAGTTCGAAGTGATGTTAAATCTCTAAATTTAAAGATCCATGTTATTGGCAGTTGATCGACTACATATCCCAAGGCTTAGTAAAGGATCCAAACGGGGTATTAAATGATACAAGGATCTGCCATTATTCCTTTACATCGCTTAATCCGGAGTTGCTAGTTGGTACCGGAGTGAGTTTATTGTACTCGAGAAATTCGACAACTACTCTCCGGGGAGGTTCGGGGAATCCGTTTATTGTTTTATGTAGATACTTAGATTGAATCAGACTGAAATGTTCTTGAGGGAACGTGGCCCTATTGTGCGGATAGTTACATATTTACTACATGAATAAGTTGCTACATTTTGTTTACACGTTATGCCAACTTATTAACAGATTTTTGTCTAATCTCTTTCATATATTATAAATTTATCATTAGAACCAGGCTGCTCCTGGAAAACTCGAAATATCTAATAAAACCGATGCATAAAAAAAGGATCTAAAACAGACCAAAAACAATTATCGACCTATTGCGGTGATACTAATTCTATCAAAGGTCTTTGAAAGAGTTATGTAAAAAAGAGTCATTTCTTTCTTGGACAAGTATAATATGGTTGCAAAACAGCAATATGGATTTTGGAAAATCAAATCCACCTCATTGGCAGCGTTTAACTTAGTCAAATCGATCTTAAATAACATCATCTCGAAAGTTACAACTACAGCTCTGTTTTTAGATCTTAGTAAAGCATTCGATTATCGTAAAACACTCCATTCTCATTGATAAACTGAGTAAAATGGGTATAAGAGGTCCAGCCAGTTCAAATAATATTTATCAAATAGAACTCAGATCACGACAATCGCAAAATTCGATGACAAAATAAATATTATCACCGAACTCTCAACCCTGACTAAATTACTTTGGAGTTCCACAGGAAAGCATCTTAGGGCCACCACTATTCCTTGTATATATTAACGATCTCCCTTGAGCTATTGAACAGGATTGTGTTATGTTTGCTAATGACACAACGGTTAACATTGATTGTAAAAATGAGGAATCATACGAGTCTTATATAAATAACACTTTGATTAAAATTATTACTTGGTTACATAACAACGCTTTAAAAGTTAACGTAGCAAAACTAAAATAATTAATTTAAAAACGCAAAAAAGTAAATATAACCACTTTAAAATATCGCTTAAAGAACAAATAGTTTAACAATTTTACATAAAACAAAATTTCTTGGTATAACACTAAGACTTTCTGAACATTTCACTTTGAAGGAGCATATTGATGAAATATGTACAAAAATCAATAGGTTTGTTTTTGCATTAAAGAAAGTTAAAAATGAGACAACCAACTGCTTTAATGGTGTATCACGCCTATGTTTGCTCCGTCATCCAGCATGGTATCATTGTCTGGAGAAACTCTTCTGAAATTTCTAGAGTTATGTTAGCACAAAACAAAAGGCATACGAGCAATTTTCAATGTGAACTGGACTGATTCCTGCAGACCAGTGTATAAATCACACAACCTTCTCACACTTGCGTTTATATATATGAAATCGCTAAGTTTGTTAAAACAAATTATTCACTTTTTGAACCTAATAATAATACAAATAAACGAAAAGCCACACAATATTTATTAAAAATACCTGCTCCTAGGATCGAACTATTCAACCGCAGTTGCGTATATATGGCGCCACTCATTTATAATTCAATTCCAAATTTTATAAGTGATCTTCCATACAGAAAGTTCTGCGTTGTTCTAAACAAATGGCTCATCTCACATAGTTTTTATTTTATAGCTTGATTCCTCAAAAAAACTTCTTGTCAATCTTATCATTACAGAAATTCATTGAAGTAGATAATCTTGTTATTAAGTATTACTGTACGTACTGCATTTTATTTGTGTTTTATTATAATTATGTTGTATTTTTGTAATAGGAATACCTATTATTTTTTTAGATGTTGAGAAAAAGAAATAAGAAGAAGAAAAGAAGAAAAAGAAGAAGAAGAAGAAGAAGCTTGAAATTTACTTTAAAACAATTTAAGGTTGAATTTGTTATTGTGTTCATTTATGTAGATATTTGCTTATTGAAACTAGCATCTTGAACCTACTTACAGAAAATAAATCATTTATCATTTATTTATCTTGCTACTGCAAGATTGCATGCCAATTTATGGCAAAGTGTGTCATTGCACTAACAATTTATATACCTACCATCTTTTGTACCCCATTTATTACAAATAAATGACTTTGACTAATACGATACTAAGTTGTACTTTTCGAACCAAAGCAGAAAGAAAAATAGTTTCTCGAAAAATTGCGGACATAAAATTAGGTACAAAACAGCTCCAATAAAAACGACAAAATATAATACGCGACAGAATATCCAAAGATAGCGCTGCTCTTAACCCTCTACTTTATTACGCTGCCAAGATTCACAAAAGAAAACAACTACATAAACCCAATAAATAATAGAAAAATAACAAAAACGAATCTCTCTAGCGATTACAATCAGCACGCTCGAACTGTTACATAAACAACGGGAATAAATCATACATTCATTCGTTCACGAATGGGATCGGACGTGATTCGTTCATTCGGACAATGTATGAATTGGTGGCGCCTGTTAAACAAGTCGCCGGGGACGGTTCAAATATTTTACTGCACATCACTTGCCTCGTTAATATCTGAAATTGTGATCAGAGATAAGGTTGGTTGGTAGATACTAAGAGTACTTTTAATTTTTAAATGCACGGTGTGGATGAAACATAAATTTTATTTGACATATGAGTTGGCTATGTGAGAATGAACATTGATTTAATTTAAGTAGTGTCAGAACGTTTCAAAATGATGACTTTCTTCACAGAATATTATTTTACGAAAACTTACTTTCATAATACAGATCAACATAGGTACCCAAAAATGTGTACCTACATGTGTAGATATCCCCTAATCCAACGCTCCAATGAATTTCAACTCACAAAAAAGACTCCCGATCTCACACAGCCCGTCAGGGTGTCACATTTCACAAAAGCCTCGATTCTGAACAACGCGGAAATTAAAACACTTCGAGCCAGACTGTGCGAGTTTCTCAAGTCGTTTTTAATATAATCCCAAGCGTGCCTATCAAAGTAGGTAATCCTTATACATACTTCAAATATTATCTACTCAGAAATGTATAAGGAAACGCTTACCTTGAACAATTTTGAGCGAAGACTTTTTCCTTTTGATCTCATTTTTCGGTTGTTCGTTATGTGCTAATCTGAAGATTGGAAGTAAATTAAGGAAAGAGGGTTCGGACTCTGCATAATTAAAAGACAGGATCAACTTTTGGTATTAGTACTATTTTGAGTATCTAAGATACCTACTCAAAATCGAAAGTTATTAATAGATTGCATAAACTAAGTTTTAAGTATGTAATGAAAATTTCCACATATTTTGTGTACAAAAATTAAAGAATTGTTAACTAGCTGTGCCTCGCGGTTTCACCCGCATAACTCTCGATCCCGTGGGAATATAACAATATCCTAAGTCTTAAACCATCCAACATAAAATAGAGTAAAAGAACCACCATGTGGGCGGGCCCAAAAGGAAAACGAAAACAAGGTCGACCCCGAGAAAGGTGGGTCGACGAGATCGAAAATGTAGCGGGTCAGAACTGCCATCAGGCTGGTACGGGGTTACCGCACGGTCTCCCGTGAGGCGGCGAGCCTCCTTGCCGGACTGCCGCCATGGGATCTGGAGGCAAAAGTCCTCGCGCACATCTGGGAGTGGCGCGAGGAGGCGAAACGCCGGGGTGAAACTCCGCTGCCGCGAGAAATCACGGCACGGCGGACAGAGCTCCGGCGGGATCTCATGGCGACATGGAGAGTGCGATTGTCGCAACCCAGCGCTGGGCACGCCCTAATTGTGGCGATAAGTCCCCTCTTTGAGGAGTGGCTAGAGAGGCGCCACGGCGTCCTCACCTTCCGCCTGACGCAGGTCCTCACCGGACACGGTTGTTTCGGGAGGTTCCAGTCCAGGATAAAGCGGGAGAAAACGCCCGGGTGTCACCACTGTGTGGATCGCCCGGAGGACACGGTGGAGCATACGGTGGAGGTCTGCCCAGCTTGGGCGGAGCACCGCCGTGTCCTCACGGAGGCGATCGGCGGCGGCGATCTCTCGCGTCCGGCCCTGGTTCAGGCCATGGTTCGGAGCGAGAGTGCATGGGAGGCCGTCACCTCCTTCTGCGAAGCAGTTATGCTAGCGAAGGAGGAGGCGGAACGCGTGAGGGTGAGACAAGGTTCGCGCCCTCGCGCCCTTAGTCGCCGCAGGAGACGCCCCGGGCGTCGGGAGTCGCAAGCCGATTTCCGGCCACCGTAGGCGCGGGCCTGCGGACGGTGAGCGATGGGTAGCTCGCCGTCCGATAAGGACCAGGCCCGGGTCGACGGCGCGTTGTGTTCCACGCGCGCCTCAAAGAGATGTCAGCACCAATTGACGGGGTCCGATAGGACCAATGCCTGCCGGGGTTGCGAGTTTGTCCGAAAGGGATATCGTGGCCCTGGCACGAAACACACACACACACACAGGCAACACAGGCAACGGAAGGAACACGGGTGGGTTTTAGTCAGTAAAAGTCTGACACGCCCTCCCGCTCCGCCCAGAGCGGGAGAAGTTATTTGATAATTTCCCACCCAAAAAAAAAAAAAAAAAGCGGGTCAGAACTGGCCTGCAGCAGCACATGACAGAAAAGAGTGGCAAAAAGGGAGGAGGCCTTTACCCAAAGAGGGGTCCTCAACTAAAAACCTTATTTTTATTTATTATTTACTTTTTATTTATACATTGTCTATTTTTTACTTAAGGAATAAAGAGGCTTTATTATTATATGAATGAAATGTTGAAATGCATCCTACCCGCATCGCTTAAAGGTCTGCTGATCCTTGTGTAGAAGGACCTACTTCTGATTTGTTTTGATTGCTACGACAAAACTAATAAGTCAAAGTGTAATTATAATTTTAATTTTTAGATTCGTAGTATGTGTAGCAAAATGTATTAAGCTATGCTTGATGGCACATAATATTGTTTAAAACTATTTATGTTTTCTTTATAAGTGAATTTGTAATTCTTTTGAGAAATAAATATCTGTAACCGTATTATACTATGTCCTAAACCAGGTCATGGTCTACCCATGTAGCAAATTCCATCCAAATCCGTTGAGCTGTTTTAGCGTGAAAATGTAACAAACAAACAAACTTTAGCATTTATAATATTAGTTAAGATAGCATAAAATACTGTAAATATCATCGAATTCAAGTCGGTTTCGGCAATTGCGCTCCACCGGAAACACAAAAACTGTATGAATTTCATAATATTCATAGCTTTTCATTCCTAAATTCCTAACTAATTTAGTAGGTTATCAATATTCCACAACGTAAACCACGCTCCCGTCCATTCCATGACTCCTAAATCACGACAATACACATATAATTTATGAACGACCCCAATTTATCATTAATACCTAATTCGAGTTACATATTAGATGATTTGTTTATCCATTCTATTAATTTGACACGCCATTAATATATGAAATAGCAGTATACAAACATTGGTGCCTATACGATCTCCGTTTAGTGATGAAATCAAATATTAAATTAAATATTGATTCGTCAATCAATTCCGTCCGCAGTGTTGCTGTTTCAACGATTCAAGCATTGTGGATAAGAAACTGACAAAGTTTCAAGTTTTGGTAAATAAGTAGAAAAAAATATTGTCACCTTCACCACTTCCTAGTGCTTTAGCTGGGAAGAAGAAGTGGCGCAAAAAACTCCCCAGCAGCACAGCTGTCTGTTCAGTTAGAAAAACTTGATTCTATATAATAGTATGCAAAATAATTTACATTACGCAACACAAAATATTAAATTAAATTATTTTCCATAAGTCAGCTAGCACACGCAAATACCAACAAAAAAAAACCGACCAAGTGCGAGTCGGGCTCGCGCACGAAGGGTTCCGTACCATTATCTATAAAAACGGCAAAAAAATCACGTTTGTTGTATGGGAGCCCCCCTTAAATATTTGTTTTATTTTTATTTAATTATTTATTTTTAAAGTGAATATATAACTAAATATCCTGTGAATATTTCAAGCGTCTACCTGTTGCCGTTATCAATATCGAGCAAAAACGAGGAAAAAAATCACGTTTGTTGTATGGGAGCCCCCTTAAATATTTATTATATTCTGATTTTTTGTATTTTTGTTATAGCGGCAACAGAAATACATCATCTGTGAAATTTCAACTGTCTAATTATCACGGTTCATGAGATACAGCCTGGTGCCAGACGGACAGACAGACAGACAGACGGCGGAGCCTTAGTAATAGGGTTCCCGTTTTACCCTTTGGGTGCGGAACCCTAAAAACGAAAACTATGCTAAAGCAGAATAAAAAATGATTTCCTCTCTTCCCAGTTTATTTAATAAGCTGGGGAAGACGAACCGAAGCAGTTAATTTCCCAGCTGCACGTCAATAATTTATCAAACTATAAAGCCGTTTCACAAAAAAAAACTTTTTACAAAAAAATAAGAACCGACTACCAAAAATAACACTACAAAGTGAAAAATAACTTTAATTTCGGGAGTCGGTGTCTTTGGATCTGTATTTGAGTTTTTTGCCACCGACTTCCAAAATTAAAGTTATTTTTCACTTTGTAGTGTTATTTTTGGTAGTCGGTTCTTATTTTTTTGTAAAAAGTTTTTTATTTTTCACTTTTTAGTGGGTCTGTTTTGAATTTATCTAAGTTACAATAGCTTAATGTTAAGTGCTAAACAACTTTTACAAAATATTGCTTTTCCCGATGCTGAGACGTTGATTGTTGAGGAGTTCTCATGGTTAGATCCAGGAGTACTGCCACTCACCATAAGCATAGTGACGAGCATAAATTGCTTAATCGCAACCCGTTAAATAGAGGTACTCATTATTATATTGTTCCGGTGGCCATATGTGGTCTCCATCATCAGTTCCACTTCACCAAATGGTGCTTTCCAAGAGCAAATGCACGAGTTACTATAAAAAATACCCAAATCGCTATAGGTTTGCCTATAAAATTTGAGGGTTTCCCTCGATTTCCATGGGATCCCGTCATCTGATTCTGATTTGGTGGCAATGGGACCACCTCGAGAGTATACCCTCTCAAAAAAAAAAAGAATTTTCAAAATCGGTCCATAATTAACGGAGTAATCGCGTAACAAACATACAAAAAAACCTGAAAAAAATGGAATTGAGAACCTCCTCCTTTTTGGAAGTCGGTTAAAAAAAGAACCTGATACACAGATACACGTGTCTCCTACACATCGTATTATTTGTAATTCCACCCGAGTAGGAGTTACGAAGTCAACTTCAAACTAAAGGAAAAGGCTACTAGCTGGCAACAACTCCGCACGTGTACAATTAAGTTTTCTAACAACGTTAGGTGTTGAGAACTAAGCTTGACTATCCTGTGGATTCCGACTTTCCGGGCTAACATGACATGCGCGAGAACGCTCTCATTCTCGATTTGTCGAAATTTGTCGACGATTATGACGTCATTCTAAACACTAACATGACCGTTATGCTCGACTAAACTCGAGAAAGGCACTTTGACAGTTCTTTATCTCGTGACGAGAGTGAGTAATTGTGGCGTGTGTCATGTTAGCCCTGGTTGTTGCGGCAAAGGCTTGTATAGTATTTATCTCAAAAAAAGCGCGGAAATTCAAAGTAAATTATTTATAAATTCCAGATTCAATGACGAATAACGATCATTTTTCACGCACCAATGTGTTCATTTTTTTTTTTCAATAAACAGCTTTCTATTTGCAACACAGTTCGAAATATAAATAAAACCTTTGATATGTTACCTCCTCGGTTGGCATGGGTTTTTTTTTTTATGTATGTTCACCGATTACTCCGTCAATTGTGGACGGATTTTGAAAATTATTTTTTTGTTTGAAAGGGTATGCTCCCGAGGTGGTCCCATTGCCATCAAATCAAAATCTGATGAGGGGATCCCATGAAAATCGAGGGCAATCCTCAAATTTTATAGGCATACCTATAGCGATTTGAGTATTTTTTATAGTAACTCGTGCATTTGCACTCGAAAAGCACCATTTAAAAAAAATCCTAAAATTCAAAAAATAAGAACCGACTACCAAAAAAAACACTACAAAGTTAAAAATAACTTTAATTTTGGAAGTCGGTGGCAAAAAACTAAAATACAGCTCCAAAGCCACCGACTTCCGAAATTAAAGTTATTTTTAACTTTGTAGTGCTTTTTTGGAAGTCGGTTGTTTTTTTTTTTTGTAAAAAGTTTTTAAATTACACGATAGATATGAGTTTACTGTGTAATTTATTTGGCCGCTAATCCACGACACCTAAGGATTTTCATACAACTTGGCGGCCGCTGCTCGTATGTATTGACCAGTATAGCAATTTCGATTTATCTCGAAGAAGGTTGTCAAAATAATGCTCGAATTTCCAAACAATTTGAGAAAAATTAATAATTACACTTAAGTGTTGGTCAAAGGTTCAGAAATAAAGGAGCTTCCTATCAGTAATCAGCTGTTAGTATGGGTACAGTATGTAATAAAATGTCTTGAATCTAATAACCTATGTGTAAATATATCGAAAACAAAATTCATTAAATTTCAGTTATTAAATTAGAGATATTAACATTAAAATAAAAGACAAAGTACTCGTAGTAGAAGAAACAGAGAGTATTAAATTCTTAGGTATAATTAGAAACAAATGTTAACAACACATTAACAACGTATGCAGTAAACTAAATATATTTGTGTAATCATCATCATCATTTCAGCCGAAAGACGTCCACTGCTGGACATAGGCAGGTTGCCATAATCCCCACGCTTGGCAGGCGGGTTGGCGATCGCAGTATAGTGTTAAAATGCGTAGAGAACGCTGCTGCTCATTCTCTAGTAAGACCCTTAGTCGCCTTTTACGACACCCACGGGAAGATATAGGATGGTGCTATTCTTTACGTCCGGCAATTTCTAATAATCTATTGGTGTGGCCAATAGAATTGTGTATGCATTAAGAAAACTTCGTATTGTGTTCTACGAGATAAAACAGACGGTATTGCATATAGTGGGTATGTTGAATCAATATTAAGATACGGACTAATAATATGGGGCAATTCAACAGACAGTGATAAGACATTTATTGTGCAAAAGAAATGTGTAAGAGCTACATGCGGTATCGGTCCACTTGATTCTTGTAGGTCTTTATTCAAAAAACTAAAACTATTGACCTTAACCGGTGATTATATTTGTTTGAGGTAAGTATCGGTTTTCGTGAGGAAACATAGTGAATTATTTAGATTCTAGGGTGACAACTACACCAAACACAGACCAACAGATGCAACTAAAATTTTAGTTCCTTATTGTAATACAAGTCTAAGTAAAAATAATGTTTATCATATGGGCATTACAATTATTAATAAATTACCGAAGATCATAAGGGAGCTCCCATTTAAATATTTTAAAATTAAACTACGTAGATGGCTAATAAAGAATTGTTTTGAGACTTTACAAGAATTTCTGTAACATAAAGATTTTTTTTTTAAGTTTCCTATAGTTTAGTTTCCTATTATTATGATGTGCTTAACAGTATAACTTCAAATATTAATTTTGTTGAAAAATATTATTTTAAGAATAAGTTTTTTTGTGTGTATTTTTTATTTTAACATAAAATTTATCATAATTTAAAAATCCTAATAGATAGGTTCTCGTATATTCCGTATATTATGTTAGTAAAATAAGTACCTATTAGGTATTAATGTAAAATTAATTAAAATGACCTAAACAGTAAAAAATATGGAGTTTAAAAAAAAAACTCAATGCATTTATTTCAATTAAAACATTTACAGGCACTTTTGAATTGCCAAGAAGTCGGTCAGTTAGAAATATGTTGCCCATTCCAAAGAGTAGTAGGTTCCTATGGAGAAGAACGGGCAAGAAACTCCACGGACACTCTTTTAAATTAAAATATTGATACAAAGTATTGGTAACATCATTCATATTGAAATTATACATGTGAGAACGATGCAAAACGTCAGAAGCGTCCGTGATAAAAACATTTTAAAAAAATTTCAAAACTAAAATAATTAAAAATAAGCCGTGGCAGCTAAGAGATGACCAGTCCCAACTGACAGCGCCCGTTCACGAACATGACGCATGGATCAGCACCATTCAGCTCAACCATTTTGAAGGGAGCTAAATGATCCAACACACACGCCACCATCAGCGAGACATCTGAGTGAGCATGACATAGGTACTCTCAACCGCCAGGGCACATTCAAGTCAATCAAAGACATAATACCCGGTAAATGGTAGCTCTACTGTACATAGAACTCACACCTGCGCTATGCAATTATATAATACAAAGGAGATTGAATTTATACAATGAAAAAATAGTCTTACAATCTTCAGCAGCTCCAACAGTATTTTCAAATGTTAATCAATTAGTTGTCGTTGTGGAGCAGGACCAGCATTGAGCCAAGCATTTCAATCAGCGATGTAATCCCTCAACGTATAATATGCCTGCATGGTGTGCGTTTTATACAAGATTTGAATTTCGTCTCATTCAGTTGAAGTATGTAGGGAGGAATTTTATTATAACATTTTAAACAGTACCCCATGAAAGATGAGTCTACTTTTGCCAGTCTGAAACCTGGTTGAGCTAATAGATCCCTACTTCTAGTACTATAACTATGTCTTTCGCCTCTTTTACTAAAAATATGTAAAGTTTTCGAACTGTACATAAGAAAAAAACCGAACTGTGTATAAACCACCAACTCTTACAACTGGTAACACCTATATTTCCTGCAAATTTTGATTCTTATTATTATATCAGTAGCAATGGCTTTCATTTTGACAGTTCAACAACATTCATTGCGTTATTTACATTGTTGCGCAGACAAATTTTTGGAACATTATGAACATAGCAATATCCTTTAAAATTATTCAGATTGTTATTGAAGGTGTATTACGCAACTAGAGTGCTGGTTGAGTAGTCGAGGATCGAATTAAATGACGTGTGACTGAAAAAGTTTTTGGTTAATGATGAAACTGTATCTTTGAGGTGTATAAAGTATTTTTCTGATGCATTTAGTTTCAAGTAATATTTAAATCAGTATTTTGTATTTATGTAGATCTTTTTTTCTTTATTTTTATTGAATTTTGTTTAGTTGGCCACGTCGCACGAATTCACCCAGAGAGATGGATAAAGATCGTCACTCACTGGACGCCTGACAGGGCATCGTCGTCGAGGGAAACCGCGGTGAAGGTGGTATGGCGATCTGATCATGTTTGTGGGGCCAATATGGCCAGAGATTGCACAAAATAAGGCCTTTGCCCAGCAGCGGATTACAATACAGGCTACCAAAAAAAAAAAAGCGGGGTTCGGTTCTGGATTTCTAATCCAGTATCTTTAAAGCATCCAAGCCTACACTGAAATATGTAATATTAAATCACCTACGTTTCAAGGATTCTACCTGGAAACTTAATTACTTGGACGAGTTTGTTCGTCGTTGGACCGATAGCAAATTCAGTGTGTTCGTTATAAATCGAATTACTTTCCATCAAAATGAAAATTTTATTCAGCTTCACGGTTTTACCGTTTTGAATTTAACCGCCGACAGACAGACCGTTTTACTACGGAATTCTAAAAGGAGATACTAATAAACTTACTTTTCGAAACCAATAGTTATGTTAGCTTCTAAAATATTCATAATGCAGCACAACTCAGGTAGAATTCAAATAGGTACAGTCAGCAACTAAAGCCAATTAATATATCAGTTTTCTGAACCTTAATGAATATACAAAAGTATTAATTAAAATTGAAACAGAAACAAAGTTGTAAAAATATTAACGTTTAACTATTACATGACATCCTAAGGGTCTGTCGTTGGACGTTGCGTTGTAGTGAACAGACGTGTCGAGAGTCCTTTCCGTCAAATTTACAAATATATATTTTTACTGTGCCTATACTGCAGTGTGCGCTGTTGCGGATTTGCGCTCCGTGTCGGGCATCGAAATCGTTCAATGTTTTTTTTTATTGTGTTATTTGTTGTGTCTTAGTGTCGCCAAATAAAATTGTTTAGAGATGTGCAAAGGTGGCGTGGACCAGGCATATGTGCGGTCCTGATCTCAGGCGAGCAAACCAGTACATACAAGAGGCTAATCGCCTGCCAAATCATCCTGACCGCCGCCTCCGTCCAAGCTAATCTGGTGAGATCTCTCCATATATTTTAGTGATCTATTGAAGAATTACGCTAAAACTATAATACGTGTGTATCAATTATAATAATAGTATGTGCAGTGCAGTGCTATAGTGTTCCACTTTTTTTTGTTTTTTGTGAGTTTTTAGAGATTTTTTAGAGATTCTATTTTTAGTCTTAGAACTTCGTTCTTTAACGCGGAAACGGATAGTAACGAGACCTCGGACGAAGACGTTGGAAATCTTTGGGTTCATTTGAGTAATCGAGTCTGGTCAAACCACGTTGGAATCGGTGCATTTGATTCATTATTTCATTAACTATTACATGACATGCTAAAAAGCAGATTTTTGAATCATTTTGTGTCAATTTGCACGATGTGTAAAAGTAGCAATGACTTGCGTCAAGCGACAGGCGCGCGCGTCACCTGTATCCGTCCGTCGCTCTGCAAGTCGCATCGCGGTGACTCGTGGTATGCTCTTCACAACTTCTTTAACCTGCACTACACTACTCGAAGATACTTCCACGAAGTTCTGGTTGAAATTGACCGATTTCCTAAGTACGGGCCTATACACTCGTATAAAGAACTTACAGTACGCTTTAAGGGGGATGCGCTAAGGTAGCCCGTGAAATTCAAATTTTATTAGGTTTTTTGCAATTTTCAGGTCAGTAACAGGTTGTATGTTGATCTAAATATGATTCGCGGCCGTAACAAATATGGTTTTACAGAATTATAATCATTAGAATCAGCATTGACATTACTGATCTGCAAATTGCAAAAAACGTAAGAAAATTTGAATTTCGCGGGCTACCTTAGTAAGTCTTTTGACTCGGGTGCAAAAACCGACAACGATTGGCAGTCGCCCGACGAGGCGAGACGAGGTCACACGAAGCTAACCGAAGGACCCTTCTACATTCTCGTTTTCGCTTAAATTCGATCAACTTCGCGAGTAGTATAGTGCAGGTTTTACACGTTTCAGCAATTGCTGTCGCAGGACGCGTGTTGCTGGAGCGTGTAGCTCGTGGCTCCGGGGTTAAGTTTTGGTTTCAAGCGGTCAACGGTCACACAATAACGGTGGTCCAAATACAATATACATAGCGTTTTTTGACACCTTGCTGTCAATAATAAAAATGAAAATAAAAAAGCCTCTTTATTTTATGCAAACTTTGTATAAGTACAGTGCAAATATTGCGATTTCCTATTAAACTAATTTCTAATTTCATGCATTTGGATATTGAAAATAATTTTTATAAAAATCATAAGTTTCAAACGCTTCAAATAGTGGTGAAAATTACAGATTTTCATGACAGCCTTTATAATAGTTATGGCGAACCGCTTTCTTAGGAAACCAAAGCTTAGTGCCTAAGGAAGGTCGCCCACGAGCGACAATCGCTAAGCGATTACCACTTACTCTTTTTACCGATTAGTTCAATATAGAAATGCTACAAAAAGTCGGTCATAATCGCGACGCAAAAAAACGAGGCATTCCACTAAGAGCACTGATTTCAACAGCACTTGACCGAACCGCACCTGAGCACTTCCACTAACGCCACTGAAACAAAATTTTCATGAGTGCGGCTCGGTGGAACAGTTTATTAATATTATTTTCAGTCCCGGAACGGCACCTATGTAAAATATTTTTTTAGTGATGGGGTGTATTTTTTTGTTCAAGACATAAGCAAACAAAACATATCGATACAAATCAGCAGAAGTTAAGTCTTCCGGATAATTCCACCTTGTTCACCTGGAGCAAAGCATAATGTTTTATTTGAGTCGCTGTCAGTAAACAAAAAAAACCTTGTCACTTATCTTAGCGATTTCGTTTGTTCAAAATTATTCTGAGGTTTTTTGATTGTTCCTGTTGACAAAATTGAATTTTCGAGACTAGGTCAGGCATATTAGTTCTTATTATTTTCCGCCATTTTGGACTTTTTAGTAACTTAAACTTAGTACTTGTTACTTTTTTACTTCTCGAAGAGAGGAGGCCTGTGTCCCAGGAGTGGGAACATTATAGGCTGATTATGTATGTGTGTTATGTAGTAACTTAAACGATTGCTTTCAAAATTGATTTTAGTTTAGATTTTTCTTAAATTATTATGGATGTATCTAGGTATGTGTGAATGGAATCAAATCAACTCATAATATATAACTATTATATCGCCAACGTGATCTATCAACTCAGCCTTGCACTGACCAGTGCAAGAAATAGGCCTCTCCCAGACTGCGCCCCAACACCCTGTCCTCCGCCTTCCGCATCCAGTCTGTCTCAGCTACCTTTTTAAGGTCGTCGGTCCATCTCGCCGATACGCGGTCTCCACTCCAAGACTCGTCTGTCTATGGGCCATCGGTCCTTCAACAAACATGGGTCACCCACTGCCACTTCAGCTTGCTTACTCTGCAAGATATGTCGGTAAATCCGGTTATTTTCCGGATAGTTTAATTTCTGATCTTATCCTAAAAAACAAAGTCCGAGCATAGCCCGCTCTATAGTACGCTGAGCAACCTTGAATTTGTGGACCAGCCCGACTGTATGTGTCCACGTTTTGTCACCATATGTCATATCGGGCAAGACGCACTAGTTCAAGACCTTGGTCTTTAAACATTGCGGGATAGGTGACGAAGAGACTTGACGAAGTTTTCCAAACACTGCCCAACCCAACTGGATCCTTCTGTCCGCTTCATTCTCAAAGTCATGTCTACCGAGCTGGATGACTTCCCCTAGGTAGACATATTCCTTCACAACTTCAAAAAGCGACCTTTTGATGTAGATTGGTCTTGGCAAGACGTGTGGACAGTACATGACTTTCGTCTTGTCCAAATTGATACCGAGGCTAACCCGTTTGATATTCATAATTTATTGTTTTTTTTCTTTTTTTGTGCGGGAAAATATGGATTAATGTACTACCTAATTCAAACACAATGCAAATTGTTATATGAATAAATAAATAATAATAATATTAGAAAACTGTTCACCGAACCGCACTCATCAAAATTTTGTTTCAGTGCCGTTAGTGGAAGTGCTCAGGTGCGGCTCGGTCAAGTGCTGTTGAAATCAGTGCTCTGAGTGGAATGCCTCAAAAAAACTCGCTGAGATTATTGGAGCTACAAAAAGTAGTACGTAGGCGAGCTCCCTTATGATTGAGCATTACTTCAAGCTCACAATATTTGCAAACAATGTGAAATGTACATATTAATTGCTTTGTACACGGGTTTGTAATTAGCGAGGCGTGTTCCTATGAATATAGTTGTGAACGAGTTGCGGACTGTCTAAGAAACTATTAGGATCTGTTTGGGAACTAGATGATGGTACTTTTAGTGCGATGTAGAGAAGATTAAGACTGTTTCAACCACTTATGTAGTAATTGTATCAACAATTTGATTGTTACATTTTATGTGTTGAAGGTAACGTAGAATGAGTCCCATGAATAAGAAAGAGTGACTCGACGCTTTTGGTTTTAAAGTGAGACAAGAAAACTAAACTACATTAAAGCCTAATTTACTCGGTGCCAATTAATTTCCTGTGGCGCATACCTTATGTTAAAGCAACAATGAAAATTGCACTACGAGACTTGCCTTCGTTTAACTCTGTTTAGACCATGCAAGTCATTTGTTGCTTCAATTTTATTACGCCACAGGCAAATGGGGTTTTACGGAATAAACTTTCTCCTTGATAACAATAATCAGCTGCCTGATTACGGTCAGACACCACACGTCAGATCCCAACAGAAACCATAAGCGAATGAAATATTCATGAGCTTGTACCAGCGCAACCGAAAGGGAATATGCAAAGACCGCCGGCGCCCTTCACTCACAGGGACGAGGGTCTTAGCATAGACTACAGATATCTAACAGCTTCATACCTCACACCGAGATAGGTATATGAAAAACTAGCTTTTGTCCGTGGCGTCGCCCGCATGGTGGTCACCACGTACGTGGAACGTATTATCATGATAAAAAATATCCTAGTACCCTTGGGTTAGGACATAGGATACTTGCTGAGCAGATTTGGATGTATGACCTGTCATGGTCTATTCGAGTTCCATACATCCAAATATGCTCATCCGTCAAGGCGTAAAAGGCTAACAGGCACACTGAGATATCTCCGAAACGATAATCCAAAATATCGGCCGAATATTTGGTCGTTTCTTGACTCTCAAAGTTTCCTTTTATGACTGAGTCCTTACCCGACTTCGAGTCACATTTTTGTCTGTGACTTATCTCTTTGACTGTGGTTATTTTATTTTCTTTAGGCGTAGTCAGCCATAGTCAACCGTAGCCAGGAAACGGTAGAACATTGGGCCGATACTTCGGATTTATCTTCTGAGTAGACCCCTAGGTTAATACGACAAAAGAAGCTGCCCTATTACGTGAAAACCACTTACTTCTACATCTCAACACACATACAATGGACAATCTGTCACACATAAGCTGGGTTAAAGCTACTTCGGACTCCTACGAGTTAAAATCAGACGGTGCCAGTTCTCTGCAGTTTTGAAACTCGAACGTGAAACGGTGCTATTGATAGCAAATCGCAAAAGTAAATGTGTTTATTTCTCTCGACACCATCGCAGTACATGGCTGCACGTGACCACTACATAATACCATACTCCCTAAGGTCGCTCGAGATGCCGCAAGTCCCCAACCATAACGTAGTTTTGTTCTTATCGCAACAAGATTGTTCGAAACTTCATATCTTGCGTGTTATTTATAGTCTGTGATGTTAAAATGTACACTGCTATGGCGCTTCAATGCCGTTGTCAGGGGGGCGTTGGTAACCATTTGTGCAATTGTTTTGTGAAATGTCACTTGAAATGTATTTAAAAAAAAAAAAAAAAAAAAACACGTCACGGGGCCGTCCCCCGACTTCCATGAAAAGATTGATTTTCAGTTATCCACTTTTGGGCACAGTGGCGTTTAGGGTCAGCTCACACCGAGACGCGACGCGACGCGACGCTGCGCGCACACTTTAAACGAGCGACTCAAAATATAACTTTATTTTCTACACGAAAAGATACACATTTCATTGTGAGAATTTAGAATACGTTACACCACGCAGCACTACGCCTCGTGATGCCTCGCGGCGTAGAGCGACGCATCGCGACGCAGCGGTGAATCACCGGTACGCGCGGCGTACTTTTACTATGCGCCTCGCGACGTTGCGATGCGTCTCGTGGCGGCGCGCGGCGCAGCGCGAAATCACTGGCCTCTTCCAGTATCGTCACGTCGCGTCGCGTCTCGGTGTGAGCTGACCCTTGAGAGCCAAGGCTCAAGGCCAAGGGGGTGTGAGCTGGCTTGGTCCGCCATTTGACACTAAAATCTGTAACTTGTTTTTAATTTTTTAGTTCACTTTTGGATATGGCAGACAAGTTTTTAATTTTTAAAATTATTTGTTTTTATTTTATACCTTTTAGTGATAAAACAATATTTTTGCAAACGCACAATGTACTACGAAAGATAACTTTAATTGTTTTGGAACGCGAAATTATTTTTCTTATGATTTATTAATAAGATCTCTAAGGTGTTATTAGTGAACGAATGCATATTGAATACCACTGCTATATATTTTTGTTATGTACTAAGCGAGTTCTAGACGATAATAGTATACATAGTCAAATTTTCATGAAAACAACGATTTATTACCGTTTTTTTAAAGGACCATGGCTCCCCCTTTATATTTTTTTTAATGTTCACTAGCGTATAAATTTTACCTGGAATAGTTCAACGCTTCTAACAATACCACATACATTAAAATCAGTTAAGCCGTTTAGAAGTTATGGTGGAATAAAGAAACTCACAAACATACATACATACATGAACCCAGAAAACATAACACTCCTTTTTTTGTGCAGTCGTGTAAAAACAAGATGGCGTCGTTCGTTCCAATTTTTTTCACTCGCCAAAATAACCTTGTAGCGTCAGTAAATGTAAACGAAGTCGTAGGTATTTGAATACTGTCTTAAATCTGAAAGTAAATATTCATAAAATCGTAACTTATCCTCTTCTTACACGTGGCCGCGTGGGTGGTGACCCCAAAGATATAGATATCAGTCATTTTATTAATTTCAGACTGTAAGTAAGCCGCTGTCTGTTCTGTATATTATTTACTGGTCGCAACTTCCCCAAGTTCAATTTAACGGAACTCCTATTCCAGTAAACGAAATGGTTAAAAACCTTGGAGTTTGGAGCGACAAACATCTTTCTTGGGGTCCGCAGCTACAGGACATAAGTCGCAAAATTTAAACATCCGGGAAGTCCCTGAGACGATCGCGGAACTTTCTTCCAACTGCCACTAAAACTGCGCTTGCACAATCCCTTTTACGACCCATCCTTGACTACGCTAATATTAGTTATCTGGATCTCTTTGAGGCACAACTAGATAAACTAGAGCGACTTAAAAACTTTTTCATAAGATTTATATTTGGCCTGCGCAAATATAAATCTCACATTTCCGAATTTCGTTTTCGTTTTCTCAAGTGGCTTAAATAACGTTTTAAGTTTCTTTATGACACACATAATAGATATGTGATGACATCAAAAAACTTGAGACGAGAGCATTGCAACCACCAGCTTTTATAAAAAAAAAAAAAACTTTTATTAGCAGGCATCGTAGGCCCGTAGCGTCTTAGTTTACAAGTAACTTAAAAACTATATTAGTAGTAACAAATTACGCACACAATAAAATACAATATAAAAAAAAAATATATATGATAAGTCTTTTAAAGTTCAAGCAGTACGGTTATGGAATGCCTTGCCCGTGACCATAAGGCGTGCTCAATCTTTGTCTACTTTTAAAATTCTGGTAAAAAAGCACTTCCTCTTTCCATAAACATCATCATTACACAATACAGTTCCCTGCTCTTGTTTCATGTTTATTATTGTATTTGTATAGATATACATATTTATATAGATAAGTGTATACATGCTTTATGTATGTATTTATTGTTTACGTAAATGGTACACCACTGACTACCTGCAGTGTGGTCTCTCCTTCTCACGTTGTTCCATCCAAAGATTGTCTGTAAAAAATCGCTTTTAGCGATAAGACCGCCCATTGTGTATGTCAATGTCATGTCATTGATGTCATTAGAGATGGGTAACTAGCCGAAATTTCAATAGCTTAGCTAGCCGGCTATTTGAGGTGGAATAGCCAGCTATTTTGGCTACTTGGCTATTGAATAATTGGTTCGATAGCGCTAGCGGGCGGCGGGGCGTAGCTACTGTAGCTAGGTAGGACTTGAATAACGCTCAACTGCCCTACGATCTGAGTTCGACCCTCGTCGCGGAAACAAGTGTAATAATAATTATGTATGATAATAATAAGTTAATGTCATGTTTTTTTATTTTTTTATTCACTATTTATTTTATTTTATACTTAAAAAAAATGACTTCCTTTCGTAGGTCGTAAAAAATATTTATCTTTCTAAGTAGGCACCTATATCTATCTAACTATCGTATTTCATAAATTCGTATACTAGACAAAATCACTAAGTATAATGCCCTCTCTGTCTCTTATCTATATTGTGACTATTGTGAGAACGAGATGTGCGATTCGAATGAATTTCGTCCTCGCGTCCCGCACTTCTCTAACTCTATACTCGCAGTGAGCGCACACACAGCTTTGTCAGCTATCGGAGTATCGGCTATCGGCTAGTCTGGCTAGCCGACTACCCAGACGGCTAGCGCGCGGCGGCACAACGTAGTAGTTATATTATACTCTGTGGCGGCTACCCGAGAAACCGCTGTGCCGTAACTTGTTGGATATTCTAGCTAACCAAGTAGCCAGTAGCTAGTTATTGTGTTGACAGATATCATAGCCGTGGCTATTTTTTTAATAGCCGCTATTTGGCTAGTTATTAGAATAGCGATGGGTCTCTATACAGATGGGTCTCTAGATGTCATCAGTCATTCTCTTTTCATAGTTTTGCGCACAGAGTACATTCTAATATTCTGGTGGTTTTGCGCAAGTGAAATTTTCTCGAGATTTATTATTTCATAAGACCTCTGCTCGAATACTGGACTCCGAAATTGATTGCCTTCTGACTGACCCTCGCTTGAACATTGGACATCGTACTCTGCCACCCCTGCCGACCTTTGCTGGAAAACTGAATCTGTGTATTGCTCTTTTGACGACTGGCTATTATAGTTAACGATATCATGAGCCTGTGCATTAATTGCGGAATAGCAACGGACCGCTGCAATACAATAGAAAGGCGAAGATTGGAAGATCAATTGATTCTTTCAATTGTACAGGAATGGGTCGCGTCTCAAACGGTTAGTATCCGATATTTCTTTAGCGTTACATTTTATTACTAAGTACCTTATAAGTGTTACCGCTTCAGTTTTCTGTTGATAGTTGTATTTTGTAAAATAATACCAGAATGTGCAACAAATTCATAGTCAAAGATGTGACATCACCAATCCGGGTTGAACCTGCAGGGTTAATTATTCCCTATTCTATTCCCTCTCAGGTATGAGGCCTGTGTCACTGCAGTGGGAATGTAATAAGGCTGCTTATGTTTACCCAAACTTGCCACTCAGATGGTTATTGCTAAATGCTAGTGCTAGACCTAGTATTAAAATGATAAATGATTGCTTCAGGTAAATGAAAATTACTTTATCTGCCAAGCATGGTAGAATCATGCCAATGCTGTATCTCTTGATGGAAAAGGACCAGAAGAGAGTGAACAGACACCTATAGGACACCGATGAGTGTGTATTCACTGTGGACATTCTCTTTTGAAAAGAGTTTGTTGCCATCAACTTAGGACCGGTACAGTGCAAGAACGCAGAATACACGAAGTTATAAGAAAATTGATCGTACCCGCACGGTTAGTATATTAGTTTTATTCACGGTTTATTAATAACATTCTTTAGTTTAGTTAAAAAATGTTATTTGGTATGCTAAAACATTTAAGTGAATTAGAAAGACGGTGTTATAATGGTCAAGCTCCTACATCAGGATCTCTCATTTGCAGGATTTCTTTAGATCAGTCTTTTTCAAAGTGGGCAATAACACATCACACATCACTGGTGTAAAGGCACTCTTTAAAGTAGATAAATTATTTTGCAGGTGGGTGCTTTAAGTGTTGTCTGTCACTTTTGTTGGGTGCAAGCAAATAGAGCATCCCGGCATTTCCATTCAGGCCCCTCAACATCTGGTGCATTTTCATCAGCTGCAAATGAGCCAAATAGTCAGAACATTCCTCATTTTGAGAATTTGAAGAACCTCCAACAAGGCAAGAAAAGGTGACCTACAGCAAGAGCTGTCAACATCGGACTCAACCTGGATGATAAGAGGAAGAATAAAATCCAGGCATATTAGTGATACGATGTAATTCGTTTATATATTAATCAACAGCTCTGTAAGTGGAAGGGATGCTATAATCCAATATAATTGCACCTGTACTGTTGGCTAAAGAATGGTTGGTTACTATGCTCACACCATGAGCTTAATATGGTATCTTGGTTGGGTACGGCACCAGGGTAATCAATTGCCTCCTGCACAATTTCTGGATAAGTACTGTATATTATGGTAATCATAATGAAGGAGGTGATTATTAAAACCATTTATCACAATTATGAGTTTTTTTTTATTTTTAATATATTTTTGCAATCTCAGTTATCTGTAATCTGAGATTGCATCAAATCCCCTAGTAGATACAATATTAACAAATGCAAGCCAGTAGTGATGTAAGTGGGCCTTGTCTAATAAACTGTTTTCATCTGTGATTTTCTGTAAAATCAATTAGATAAATCTGAAGTCACCCTCTAAGCGCTTTTTATGTACCTAAAACCTCATCGTGCAGGCGCTGCAGCACAGCGCATGTGCGTTTCAGATTTACGTACCTAGAGAACAAAGCCTGAAAAATATAATTTTTTATTTAATTAAATAACTCAAATAATAAAGATAACCTAAAATGTAAACATGTATGATTTTACCAATTTGGCCATTGCTGGGAGACGTGAAAATTGGGCTCATGAAACCTTCCTAAATGTTCTAATTTATGGCCAAATTCCAGCCCTGTAACGTCAGGCCCAAGTTTCTATGGAGTTTGGGTTTCTCCTTTGATGACGACGTAAGCAAGGCTGTAATTTTTTTATAAAACCATATCAAATCAGTTTATTGCAAACATGTTGTACAGAGGTTGGAATAAGCATAAAAGTTTCAAACATGCACCCTGTAAGGGCACTGCAAAACAAAACAAAACAAAAAAAAAAAGTTACAATACAATACCTACATTTTTATCATATTTTTTTTTTTTTTAACTTTTATATGTACTTAATTTTAAATGGATCCAAATTAATCTTATTGATTATAGTTTACCTTAATTCCTAATCATGTTTCAAGTTATTATGTTCTGCAGTCAACCAAGTTGTTGAGTTCCGCACAAATGGTGAAAACTAAAAAGGGCCGCTTCCGGCTTTTATCCGTGTGCTGGTGACTGTTCACCAGGCTTGCGTGCTTTGGTTTGCTTTTACCAGCCACATCCTTTGAGTTCGAGACCGGCAAGTCCATTTCCGTCCGAGACACACTATCGCCGTGTCACCTGCGATTCTCTCGAGGTCATTCATTCGAGATTGCGGTTCGTCAGGATCGACTTAATATCTAAACCATCACACTTAGCTAGTCTAGTTATTAGTAATTTCTTAGGTAACATTTACTACATACTACATAGTTGATCTTTAACCAGAACTGTTTCTATCGGGATAACCTAGGGTCATCTTTCTAAGATAATATCCATTTGAAAGTTTACGTAATTTAGTGGTTACGAACCTAAAACCGAATGCAATCGATTCCCTAGTTCGGAAACCAAAAGCGTAACAAAAATTAATCATCCAATGTACAGTCGCCAGCGCATCAAGTTTCCACTAACTGTCAAATTTTCTCATTCGATTTTGATTTTAACTATCAACATTTTAAGGTTTAATATCTTTAGGACAAATTTGACAGTTTGGTATAAATGTGCTGGCGACGAGGCCCGTACGGTATATCGAATTACCCTTGAACGATATAACTGTCTACAGAAAGCATGGTTCACCGACGAACGGTAATACGAGAAAACTATTAGTCGATACCATTATTTAGCGACAGCACGTTTCGCCGAATAACGCTACATAGAATGAATGGTTGGCCGATACCAAGATTTGCCGATGTCATGGTTCGCCGGAACACGCTTGAACTAAATAATCCTTTATCGATAGCAGTTTGCTAGCCAACAATAGAGGGGACCATTAGAAAAAGGGGACCATTAAATGCAGTCATTCCAACACGATCCCATTGTCATGCCATTTTCATGCAACTGCTATGCTATTGTATCACCCTATGTAAAATATCAACATTTATATCTGTAATTTTCATGGTGTACATAATATATATTCTCATTTAATTCGGATCACACATAAAATACACATGTTCCATATAATTAGTAACGACAACTTAAAAACTATGTTAGTAAAACTTACAAACTAACCTAACAACTAATACCTACGTGGCTCAACACATGTTGGCACGTGCCTCCGCACCCAGTGCCTAATAAAGGGGCTTTCTGGACTGGTGGAGCTCGACACCGGGCTGCAGGCAATCTAGGGAAGCCATGCCATCCTTAGATGGTAGACTAACCAGGCGTTTGCTACGCCTGGACAGGAACGGCCTGCGCCTGGTGACGGGGGCCATAACGGGACACTGTTCACTAAACAAACACTTACACACAATAGGCATAACGGACAGCCCTCTGTGCAGGGCGTGCATGGAGGCTGACGAAACCGTTGCGCATGTGCTCTTTGACTGCACAGGCGTCACCCAGATCAGAACAGAAACCCTCGGGTCACCCAGATCCTTCACAGATATCCTATGCAGACCAGAAGACCTAATCAGCTTCTGGAGGGAGGTGGGCTGGTTGGAATAAACCACTGACGGCCGCCATGGCCCACGCACAATGGTCCACGTGAAGCACTAAGTGCGGAAACCATACCCTCTAACATAGAACATAGAAGGGGCTGTCCACCTTATCACAAAATGTTTATAGGATTCTTTGGAGCTTCCGCGCAACCTACCCATAATTGACGCTGCCCTCTTTCTCATTATACCATGAAAATCATCGACACGGGCTTCCGCGAACATCTGCGAAGCGCTGCAGAAGCGCGGAAGCCCCTTCAACATCCTAAACCCATTATTATACTGAACGCGTAGGGCGTTATAGGCCCCCCGCGTATACTTCACCCACAAGCTGCACGTGTAGAAGGTTTGGCAGTAAGCCTTAAAAAGATACACCTTCACTTCCCCACTACAGCGCGCAAACCTGCGGGCTAACATATTGCACCGAACCGCCCACGCCCTACGCTCCCTGTCCAAATCTGCATCATCAGATAAGTCCTCCATAACCACATGTCCTAGATACGTAACCTGAGCAACGCGCTGCAATGGTGTTCCGCCTATAGTCACGAGAGGAACATTACCCACCGATACGTGTTTACTTTTAAAAACCAACATTAACGATTTTTTAACGTTGTATGTAAGCCCATGCGTCACCGCATAGGATTCACATACAACAAGTAATTTCCGGAGTGCACTGATTGATGGGCTCAGCAGTACCATATCGTCTGCATAACTCAGACTGTTAACCATGACACCATCTATTGAACAGCCGACACCTGTCCTGCTGAGCCCATCAATCAGGTCATTCATGTACAGGTTAAACAGAGCCGGTGAGGTTAGCCCACCCTGCCTAACCCCACATTCCAACAAATACGGCTCGGAAGACACATTATTCCACCTGACACGATTCGTTTGAGAGCTGTACCAAAACTTCAACTAGTTAGCTAATTCTGTAGGCATATTTAAACTATGGAGCTTCGACCATAGCTTCTCATAAGATACTAGGTAAAAAGCCTTGGAAAGGTCAAGAAAGGCAGCATAAACTGGCGTCTTTCTATCCGTATAATACCTTACAGTCTGCTTGAGCGCCAGGATAGCACTCTCCGTCGACAATTTGCGTCGGAAGCAAAACTGCGCATCATTTAATGATAAATGGCTATTAAGCTGACGCTCAAGCAGACCATCAAGTACCTTCCCCACTACCGTAGCTAAGGAGATAGGCCTGTAGTTGCTTTTGTCAGAGACATCACCGGTTTTATTTTTAATTACGGGCATAATAAAGAGTATTCTATTCTATTCTATTCTTGGGTAACTAATTAACACCAAAACCTCTTACTGTATCAGCTCGCCGACCCAATTAACTTACAAATGTCTCGAATTACAAGATCCTACTCGATTGGAGCTGTTAATTGGTTCTTTTACCTTAAACTTAAACGTTAATGATACTGACCAGAAAAGGGCCCGTTGGACGATGGACGGCAAGGTAACTAATTTGCCTACTATTGATAAAAATTGCCTTTGGCAATTTTTCTTTCATCGTTTATTTCACAGATGACCTGACGTGCTGCCTGCCTCCACTAACCCGCTTGTTTAGAGTGGTGATCACAGCAGGATCAGCTGCATATTTTTTTTACTGTACCGAGGGGTACAGGAAGATTAATATTGATGCTAAAGGCTCCCGCAGACAGGCGCAACGCGACAGCGTGACGCGACACTAGTAGCACAATTTCTATGAAAACTTTGTTGAGATTTGTTAATTTGATACAATATAAAAGATATCCTTAACGTTTAAAACTTGAACTTTATGCATTCACATAACTTAAGTCAATTGGTCCAAATACCTACACGTGTAACAAAATCTACATCGACTTGCATAGATCTTATTTTCACAAACAACAAACAAATGATAAACAAAACTTTTGTACATGATTACGGCCTCTCCGACCACAAATCAATAAATATAAAATTCAATCAAACAGAAAACCTACTAACGGATAATAAAATATGGCGTACAAAAAAAAGAGTATTTACTGAAACCAAAATATTAAACTTCAAAAAATCATTAAAACATATTAAATGGGAAACTATAATTAAGCCAAATAACACTATAAACGATAATTATAATACATTTATTTCATTAATTATAAAATCATTAAATAAGCACATACCCCTACAAAAAATAAACATAAAAAGCACACAAGCTAAAGGATGGCTTACAACCGGTCTAAGACACTCATGTAAACATAAAAGGTCGTTAAAAATAATTTTAAATGAAACAAATAACAATGAAATTATAAGAAAATATTACAATTTATTTGATAAAATATTAAAAAGCAGTATAAAACTCTCAAAGAGACGGGAACACATACGACAAATGCAGAAATCCGATAATAAAACAAAAACAATGTGGAAAATCATAAACACAAAAACAGGCAAAACCAAGCTTAAACAATATAAAAATATAAAATTAAAAGTGCATGATAACATGACAGAATGCCCAGCAACCATTGCAAATACATTCAATGAATTCTTCGCAACAGTTGGTGAGACCCAATCAAATATACATACAAACAAACTTGGGCATCCCGTTGTAAATCCCCCTACATGTTCTATGTACCTACGCCCAGCAGATCAAAAAGAGATTATTGAAATAATAAGATTAATGAAAAACAAACATAGCTGCGGTATTGATGATATCCCACCCATCCTACTAAAACAATGCGTTGAAGAACTCTCTAAGCCACTCACACTTTTAATCAACCAGAGCTTTGAAGACGGCCTATTCCCGGATTCACTAAAAATGTCATTAGTAAAACCCATACACAAAAAAGGCGACACTACCACCCCAAACAATTATAGACCTATAGCCCTTCTACCAACCTTTTCTAAAGTAATTGAGAAAGCAATGTGCAATCGGCTATACAATTTCTTAGAGAAACATAGCATTTTAGACGACTCACAGAATGGATTTAGGAAATCAAGGTCCACTACAACAGCAGTCTATAAATATACACAAACGGCCCTTCAACACATAAACGACAAAAAAATAGCTTTAGGTGTACTACTAGACATGACGAAAGCCTATGATAAAGTTTCCTATGACATCCTTTTGGCCAAACTATACGGCTCGGGAATACGAGGACTTGCGTACCAGTGGTTTAAATCATACTTACAAAACCGTAAACAAATAGTACAAATAGGTTACCATAATACCACCAACCACTACGTAGACACAATAAGATCTAGAACGAGAACCCTAACCTGCTCAATTCCCCAGGGAAGTGTATTAGGGTGCATTTTATTCTTAATATACATCAACGACCTACCAAAATCCTTTAACAAAAACCGAGTTCTACCCGTACTATTTGCGGACGACATATCACTACTTATAAAATGCGAAAACACTCATAACCCCCAACAAATTATAAATGAAAACTTACAAATAGTAACACATTGGCTTCAAGACCACAACCTAGAAATTAACTTTAATAAAACAAAAATAATGCAGTTTAGGTCATATAAAAAATCTCCCATCCAAATTAATACCAAATTTCAAAATACATCAATAGAAACAGTAGATACATTTAAATTACTAGGCATTAATATCGACACACACCTAAATTGGAAAAATCACATAGAAGAATTAACAATGAAATTATCAAAATTCACCTACGCGCTATTCCAATTAAAACACAGCACTAACACAAAAACTGCATTATCAGCATACTACGCATACGCCTATTCATGGTTAAGCTATGGTATTTTGTTGTGGGGAAACAGTGTCAACGCACATAAGCTATTCATTTTACAAAAGAAATGTGTTAGAATATTAGCTCAAATAAATAATAGACAAAGCTGTAAACCCTATTTTCTGAAATATAAATTACTCACGCTTCCTTGTATATATTTACACGATATATGTATCTACGTATTCAAAAACATGCACACATTCACTAAAGTACAGGACATACACACTTACAACACCCGGCACAAACATAACCTATACCAACCACCGTCACGACTAAAAATGCTACACCAAAGCCCACAATACATGGCAATAAGAATTTATAATAAGCTGCCTCAAGAGATTAAAAATGAAACCAGGCTTGCTCCATTTAACAATAAATTAAAAACCTACCTTTTAAAAAATTGCTACTATTCAATTGAAGAATTTTTACACCAAAAATAAATCAATAACTACCACACACGCATTCTCGTACACATACATTCCACACACTTACACCACTACCTACATGACTTCCTATTCTAAATAAATTAATTAGACGAACGAATTAAAAAAGAAATGTATTTATATTAATATTGAATTATAAAAATGTATTTATATTGTTATTGAATTATAAAAATGTGTATAGATTATTATTATTATTTGAATGAGTAATACTAAATTATTGAAATTATTAACGTAAAATTGTGTCAATAGCATAGTTATTTTAATTTTAATTTTAATTTGTAATGTTAAATAACCCTCACATTTGCGATGCCTGGAAAAGGCCGCTAAGTTGTAAGTACCTACAGTATAAAATAACACCAAAATGTACACTTAGTTTGCAAATAAAACTTTGACTTTGACTTTGACTTTGACTTAAAATACAAAACTTCATTAATTGTAGCAAAATCTGAAGAGGCTGTTTTATTAATTACAAGTTCCTATAACACTACAGGCAGTTTTATTAATAAATCTACTCACAAACTACACATAAGTTCATTTATAACACTATTACATTTTATTTGTCCGCAAACACATGACCACAGAGTAGACACATGTGTCGGTAGCTGCGTGTGGCTTGGGAGTTAAAATGTCACCGAGCGGGCTCTGATACAATCATTGCTCTGTGGCCGCGGGCAATGCAATATCGGCTCACCGATGTTCAGAGAAAACTAGATGTGATATTTAATAGAAGAAAATATATTTAGTGGTGCTGTTGAAAACCACCCTGCTCGATCGTTATAGTTTAAAATAAAACTCTTGTTTGCTTTCGGCGATTTCAAAGTTTTTTATTAAATCTTTAAATAAGAGCGTTAAATCTAAAAAGCGAGAAAGTTTGCTTACGACGTCTCTACCAATACTTACTTCAAACATTTTTGTTTTATCTGATATATTTTGGTAGTGGACTGCCCATCGTTTTCACAGACCGTACTACACCTTCACACACAAAACTTTAGACACTTGAAACTTGAGACCTTGAAACTGACTTGTTTTTTGAAGTTTACTTTAGCTCGCATAGACTGTATTAAATTCACTTACTTAAAAGAGAAATTTGCATGGAAGCTAACGTTTACATAACACTTTTTCCTTACGTGACGATTTCTACCAATCACTCCTACCGCAAACTTTGTTTCAACAAGATATAAGTAAATCGATAGAATATACTTTATTGCAAACATAAATTGTAACACAGCTCTTATCGTTAAAATATTTAGTAATGAGACGTAATAAAACTACATACGCTTCAAGCACCTCTACAGCTGTGTTTGTAAGACGAAATCATCCCCTGGGGAATCCTTCCGAACGTATTAAGTGCTCTCGTCCTTCTAATGTTCGCTCCGGTATCTCAGGAAACTTCTCCACGGCCACAGAACAAATAAGATGCAAGAGTATCACTTTGTGTAGTTTATTGCTTACAATTCAAAAGATTTCATCACCACTGCTCTCAAAAGTGTGAAGAAAAATATCGTGAGCTGCGAGTTTGCTCACGATATTTTCTAGGTCCTAGAACCAATAAATTCGAAGACATGTAATATGCACCAACCCACACTGGGCCCCGCGTGGTGGATTATTGCCCAGCCCCTCTATCCTCCAGCAGTGGTAGCGTTGGAGGCGGATTATAGTATTATTTTTATTTAAAAGATTAGAAGTATTTTTAATGTGAATAAAGCAAATAAGATTTGACAAAACTTTCATTGCGACACCACATTAGCAATATCCAGTGTATTGCTCGTCCTTGGTTGCCCTCTACAAAGAACCATTTAGAAATTTAATATATGAATTAGTTTTCACTACGTAAAAGTGGGTACCGTTGTAATGCCTGCATGACGAAGAAGTTTCAAGTTTCAAGGGTCATCATCATCTGCCTAGCCTTTTCCCAACTATGTTGGGTCGGCTCCGGTTGCAAGGGTAAAATGTAGAAATGGGTATGCTTGTAGTACTTCCCAGGATGTACTGCTCCACTTATGAGTCCTATCTACTACTCCCACATTGATCCCTCAAAGGGTTGATCAATGTGGGTTTTTTTTTTCTTTGAATGGTAAAGGCACACAGTGAACTTAAGGCCCAAATTGTCATTGGTCACAAACTCAAATCACCAACGAGTAGCCAGAATGTCACAGCACTGAAATACTTGTTCTGTGATATTCTGGCTGCTCATTGATAATAATTTGAGTCTGTAATTGGTTACTTTTGACTACAATGAAATAATTTTCAGATTTTTCAATTTCACCAACAACAGGCCCCACAAAATCTCACCTTTCGCATAACTTTTAACTACCGTTAATTATTTTACCCTCATTTAATACCTGCTAATTAACAGTTTTTAATTACAAAGTCAGGCTGATGCCGGCGCGCGAACAATACGTATTGTTGAGCCGCATAACTTTGTTTACTGAGTTCCAACTTCACTGTGCACGTGTTACTTGCGTAAATATCGAATTTTCATACGCCTACTTCGTTTTTGGTTTGGGTTTTTGGAGTTTCTGATGTAGGCGTTGAAAATATGTTCGTATTTTCGAAATATGGATATCATTTGTCAATATTTTCTGGTTGATTAAAAATATAATTAGTATGATGATTTCGTCTCTCTGGGATGATAGAAATACTATCGTGTCTTATAAACACAGAATATTGTTTTAATCCTAAACATGAAATTTCCCATATGGAAGAATAGATAACTGACTCTTATACATTAGACCGGAACTCGAAATCCCGAATCACTTTATCCCAAATCTCTCTATCCCGAACCACGCTATTCCGAATGAACGCTATCCTGAATAACGTGAGTCCGACATAACGTTATCGATAACGATATGTACCCCTCAACTACATTCTATAGCAGCACTGTCGGCTAGTGACCACAGTCATTTTATGTTTCAGTTTGAATTTTCACAAATTAAGGCAAATGATATATATTTTTTAAGAAACGATTAGGTATTCGAAAAGTCTCATAATAATAATGAAGTCTTCTTTAAAGACGTTTTTAGGGTTCCGTACCCAAAGGGTAAAACGGGAACCTTATTACTAAGGCTCCGCCGTCTGTCTGTCTGTCTGTCCGTCTGTCACCAGGCTGTATCTCATGAACCGTGATAGTTAGACAGTTGAAATTTTCACAGATGATGTATTTCTGTTGCCGCTATAACAACAAATACTAAAACATAGAATAAAATAAATATTTAAGGGGGCTCCCATACGAGTACAACAAAAGTTTGCTCGTTTTTGCTCGATATTGATAACGGCAACGCAAATCTAGTTATATATTCACTTTAAAAATAAATAATTAAATAAAAAAATAAAAAATATTTAAGGGGGGCTCCCATACAACAAACGTGATTTTTTTGCCGTTTTTATAGATAATGGTACGGAACCCTTCGTGTGCGAGTCCGACTCGCACTTGGCTGGTTTTTTTTATATTATTCATAGTTAACCTTAACAACGTAAACCACTTTAGGTATAGCAAAATTAGCAAAACTGGGCCACTACTTTCATTGAGTGATCTGGGTTCATGGCCTCTTTGCATACTACTAATTCATTCATAATTATAACAATAATGAAACTCATAGCAATAGGGAACAATTTTATTGTTCTAGTTTATAGCTAAAACTCCTTCATTACTTAGCTATTAAACTTTTGAGCAGAACATGCAGTTAACTTGAAAGTTGGGAGTAGTCGGAGGAAATTGTCTTGTAATGGGCGAATTAACTGCCCCGAACTACTTGCTTAACTTTTATATTACTTTCCCTAGGTGCCATGCTTAATTGCTAAGTAGTGAATTATGTACAAGTAGTGAATGTTACTACTTCTTGCTTTTCCTCTGAAAAAAGTAATGGCTAGGGACTGATTTAGAAGTGCGTAGACAGTATCAGTGACTAGACGAGGCCGCTCTGTTTGGCTGATTTACAGTCATTCAAGGATAAAATATTTGTTATACACCGTGGCATTTAAATCGTCTTACAACGAACGACAGCCCACTTCATGTATCCATCATGTCATAATCAAAAAAAAAAAATATTCATTACGACGCATGTTGTAGTTTGAAACACCCTGTTACGAGCACGGTGTGAGCCATGCATTTGAAGGGGACGGTGCGGAATGGAGCGCAAGGCTCGCACCGCCTGTCTTAATGAATAATATTTTTTTTTTGTTATTCAATTAATGTTAATAAATATATTTTTTTTACTTTCATCTATGATTAGTAGTCATTTGATACATGAAGTGGGCTGCCGTTGTAAGACGATTAAAATGCCACGACAATGAGTTATAAGTCAGTTGAAAATAATGAAATTGGTTTCAGGTTTCTCAAAAATACTTTGCTCTTACAATAGGCAGAAACTAAAGCACATTACTAACCCCACTCTCATTCTATTATCAGCAAGCAAACATTGTTTTGGATCACCAAATCCTGAAGCAAAAAGCCGATTTTCGACGAAAACAGAAACTTGATTCCTTCAGGATTACTTTGTGGTCCAAGATGACAGATAAGAGTTGATTACGATAGAAATTAGGATTTTCTAGACTAGGCCTTATCAGGTACCTAATCTTAGTTTCGGACGGAAATTTAGTCTATATTTTGGAGAAGGTCTAACTTCTAACCCCTCTCAAGTTAAGGATCTACGCGTTTATTAATGGTTAAGTTGTAAGGTCAAGTCTAATAAAGATAAAAGATTACTGACGGGCTTTAAAACAAAATTCGGTTCGAATTCACCAATGAAACTGAACGCGATCACCTTGTCTACGAGTATACCACGTTCAAGAGCTTTTAGTGAATTTCACTGTTGTGGTAATGACAATCAGTGAAATTCATGCTCATAAAGCACCTGTTTATGCTATCTGAATACAGATTTACTTTATAACAATAAACAAAATCAAAAGTCATTTATTCAAACTAGGCTGAGAATCAGCACTTTTCGAACGTCAAAAATTACATAAGACAGTCCCCCAAAAACGCCCACCCTTCACCACTTCCTAGTGCTTTAGCTGGGAAGAAGAAGTGGCGCAACAAACTCCCCAGCAGCACAGCTGTCTGTCCAGATATAAAACTTGAATCTATACAATAAAATGTAAAAGAATTTGCATTACGCAACACAACTTTTTTTTATTTTTATTAATCGGTTATTTCAGGCATTAGCACCCATAAAATGAAAATTGAAAACTTATCCTAATACAAAAGTTAAACTAAACAAACAAACAAAAATAAACAGTAAAGAAAAGTAACAATAAAACAACCCATAATTTCACACCAAGGAAGCCAAAACAAATGTTCCCATCATAACATTGATGAGTAGATTTATTTTGTCTCCCTCAGTAAATGCACAGTATAAAAAACAGCTTTGACAATATTATTTTTACTTGCCACCACACGCGAAAAGAACGATGCCCTGAGCTTCCTCATGAGCGCAAAGAAGTCGCAAAGAAGTCGAACATTAAATTATTTGCCTTATGTTAACTAGCACACGCCACTATACCAAAAAAAATATAAAAATCGTCGAAAACTATACTCAAGCAGAAATAACGTAAACAGAACGTACCTAAATAAAAGCCTCCAGGCATAATAGGCGTGCCCGTTTACATAAAGCTATAGCTGTAAATATGTTTCTAATATGCAGTCAAAAACATTGAATAGTCTACAAAGAGAACAATACATTACCTTGCAGTGGGACAGTTACTGTGTGTATGTGAAAGCTGGCTATTAGGAAGTTAACAGTAACTGCATACCAGCCGGCTGCCATTAATATCAAAATGGAAGCTCATCTACACAAATTATAAATTTATAGTCACTTGTCGTGTGCCTGTGTGATGCGGCTTTCACCATCATATAGATAATTTATTCCGGAAAGTTTATGTGTATAATGTATTCATATTAAACTTACATAATCATAACAACGTGGCAGTGGGCTGGCCATGTTTGTCGAAGGACCGATGGCCGATGGAGCAGACGAGTCCTGGAGTGGAGACCGCGTATCGGCAGCTAGCTAGGGGGCGTCCCACACTACTCAGTGTGGGACGCCCCCCAGCTAGATGGACCGACGATCTTAAGAAGGTGGCTGGGTCAGACTGGATGCGGAAGGCGGAGGACAGGGTGTTGTGGCGCAGCCTGGGAGAGGCCTATGTCCAGCAGTGGACTGCGATAGGCTGAGTTGATTGATTGATTGATTGAATCATAACAAAAATCTCGATATTATTATCAAAGCGTAAAAACCGTGAAAAGCAGGGGCGGGACGCTAGTGTAGAAATATTTCATTCTATCAATCTTTATTCGTGAACACAGGTATTGCATTTTAGTCAAGCTCTATGTCCTGCCAATGAAATTGGTGTACAAATATAATTTAGTAGTATATATTATATACTACTAAATTATACTACATAAAAAACACCAACCCAGCACCATCTAATTGTCACAGATAATACAGTTATTCTATCCACAAAGCAGGATCATGGCCCTCGAAGGGTGAAAGATGTCGCGATTATATCCCAAAGAGACGGCGTTGGCGGCGCCGGCGGCGTGAGCAGGCAGCTACGGTAGCTGGCGCCAGCGGCTTGCGATCGGCTTGCGGTGTTTAGCAGTACCTAGGGATTCGGAGTCTGTCATTTTATAAGATTTATCTTGTGAATGAATTATTTAAATACGATGTTTGTGACAGTTTTTGTGTAAAGGCTGAGCTATTTGAATATGCAGATTTTGAACGGTTTTTTAAGAAGGATTTGCGTAAGAACACTTTTGAACTTTCGGTCTACGCCGACGTCCCCAAGTTGAGCTCGTACTTTATAATTTTCAATAGGAAGGGCCATCGCATAGGTACCTACAGCAATTTAAATAAATAAGGATTTTCTATTGAAATTAATCAAAAAATACTTTGAAATGACTGGGTCATTTTGCCGAAGTACGGAACAGGATTCCTTTTATTGAGTCTTGAAATGAGGCGGTTACTTAGCGAGTGAATGGTGCCGAGTGAATGGTGCGATCGGTTCATGGACCTGCAGAGTGGACTCACACGAGTGGCGTGCCGTGAGTGCTTTTTGGTATGAGGGTTGTCACACACAGGGAGGAATCTTGCGAAGAACTGCCGAAGTTATCCTTAATGAAAAATTGGTACCATATTGAAGCATTTCAGTCAGCCGAAAGCCAGGCTGCTGGCAGTTAACGTCTTTCGGGTGAATGATGAGCTTGGGGGAGGTTTATGTCCAACGTAGACCTTCCCGAAGCGCCATCACATCAACCAGACCAGCCCATGCAAACCCAAATAACTGCTATTTAGGTTTGGTCATTCAAAAAGGATCGATGAACTGGTGAAGCTTGCGGAAAGCATGGGCTGATGCCCGGCCCACAGCCACATAGCGTCACTGTGGCGCCGTCTAGTTTTTAAACATTGACCAAAATTTTGAGTCGTAAAAGTGTCTTAGAAAATCTACTTACAGAAAAAACAGCATTCATCATCATTTCAGTATTACGCAATCACCTAATTCAACCACTTAGATAGAAAAGAAAGGAAAATGGTTAATTAAGCACAAAAAAGACGCACATTACTAAACAGACATAAAATACACACAGTAATACAGTAGCCAAAAGCCTCGTATTCAACATATACAAGTTCAAAGTTCGACGATGTTGTCCATTGCTTGATGTCAGGGCAGGTCACAATGGGGATAAAAACTGCCGCTTGCTCACTTCAGATGTCGCTACTATCCAGCGTCTAAGTATTTGACAGCTAGCTGTCACTATATTTTTTTTTTTTGTAAACAAGCAACTTCTTTTACGTACGTTTACGTAACGTAATTTATATACCCCGTTGCGAAACTATTGAATCTAAAAATACCCCTGTATATACCTATGTATTTTCCAAAGTTGTTAAAATACGAAAAGCGTGGGAGAAAGCTCTCTGAAAAAAAATTGGAAACCCGATATATTTCGTCGAGACTATGTGCTATCCTTTTTAAACTTGAAGAATTTATGGGAAAAATTCATATACAGGTGATGCTCCTAAGAGAACTAAGTATGTTTTCATTACTTACAGGCACGTCTTGTGGTGTGATATTATATAAATTATTGTAAAAGTGTATGTGTGTTTATATTATCATATTGAATGAATGCTAGAATTAACATCTCTGAAGTTTTTTAGTCAGGAAGATCATCCTCTAGTTGGTTTCCAACTCCGATCAGGTTATTCCTGTCACACGACTTTAGATTTGAACAAAAAAAGAACCTAAAGTCAACAAACATTTAATAACCTATAAATTATAAAATGTTCATATTTTATTTACTTTTCCACTACAGCTGATTTTTACCAGTGATAGACGACATATTTATCTTGTTTTCGTTTAATTTGTGATCGACATAAAAGAAAACATAAACAAAACAATAGCGGGTTGTAGACGGTGAACAGTGCTGCCACCTATGACGAGCTTTCAGTTTGTAACCCCATTTAATAGTCATACCAAGACAACACACGTTGCTTCAATCACATGCCTGTCAACAATTATTGCTGTCAAAAAATGCAACCATTTACGAAAAACCTGACGCTGAAAAAGCTCTCCTTTTGAGATTAAAAAACCGCTGTATTCCCTCTACAAACCCCACTCCGTATATTTACCACGTAATGCGCCTCTTTCGTCCAATCCATACTTGGGTCACGCGCGCTCTGAGTACAGTCCTTTTTATCCGGCTGACTGATATAGCGGCATAATAACTTATACAGGGTGGGTGCTGGTTTATTTGATGTCGAACTAGGCTTTTTGTACCGCCAATGTTATAGTAATTGCTTGGGGCATGAGTGTTTTGTAATACTTTCTATTATTATTAGTAGGGGTTTCGAAGTTCTGATTTCTTTATTGATACAATTTTAGATTGGTTTTTGGTATTATTTTATTGAACAGGCTTGCTTTTGTCCACTATTGGGAGTAATGTATCTAATAGTTAGTTATAGTTACTTCATTACATGTTTTTTTTTTAGCGAAGATGCAGCACATTGCTTATAGCACTCTGATAAACTTACGTAACTATGTATTAGGCTTTAGGTTGACTGCCTAAGTGCCTAGAGTGCAATGGACGTAGATAATTACGAAATATAATTTAATTAGTATAAAACAAACTCAGTTTTCGTAGTTGTCTGTGGTTCCCTTAGTAAGTTCCTCTAAGGCCCCGATAACTACGCCGCAACGATAACACGTCGACATAAATAAATTGTATATTTATATAATAATAGAAATGAATAGTTTTTTTCACATGGACCACAAATGTCAGTCGAAATCAACCGTGTGTGCAATACCGACCACATCATGGCCATTTCGTAGCCATAATGCAACCACCGCACCACTGAGACCATGCACTAGTGGCCGGCCACATCGCAAACTCAACGTTGCGTTGATCATTTGAGCTGATTTTGTAATATGTAAATATATATATAGATATTACAAAATCAGATTAAATGATCGAAGATACCTAAGTACAGTAAGCTAGACATAAGTATGTATTGTATTCACATGGTAGAAGAATGGTGTAAAGATATGTATTTACATAAACAGTGTGAGTCTTTATAATGTGAACATATCGAAATTAGGGAAATTTAGCTTAATTTTATCGACGGCAAAATATAAAATAAACAATTTAACTTTTTATAGCATTTTTTAAATAATTGTTCGCTGCTAAAATCCATAAAAAAAAACAAAAAAGGGCCCAGCACCCTTTTTTTTTTTAAACCGTCGATAAAATTAAGCTTAGTTTTCTTCATTTCGATATGTGCACATTATGAAGACTCACACTGTATAGATATTACCCAAATGGCAAGCTTTGAATGTCAGATTGGTGACAGGTTATTTACTGTGTATGAAAGTAAGAACTTTCATACACAGCTAGCTTTGAATATGGTGTGTAGGGAAAGGAAGTAAAGCACAGAACGACAAGGCTAGATATTTCTTTAACTAAACTTGATAGTTTTTAATCAGAAAGCTAGTGGTCCATATTTTGCAAAACTAGGTCTTCATGGAGAAGAAGCACAAGAAACTCCATGGAAAAGAAATGTAAGAAATCAACATATTTCTTACATTGCCACAAATTATCGTTATCTCAAAAACAGTTAATTCTATCTTTTGGAACATTACTCAGAATAATACTCGTAGCAACATTATATGATTCTTAGATATAATTCAATGGAATATCAACATCAACTGACAGTTTGTGCCAATGGTTTGAAACAGCCTATAATATTATATAAAGTATTTTTGTAAACACAATACCTAGTTAAATTAACTATAATGGCTTCTGTCACATTTACAAAGCTTGGGACCAATGTATATTATGTAGAGCCATCCAATAAACAATATTCTATTAATATCAACATTAATGAACCAACACACACACACGTTACCACTGCTTGCCCACATTTTGTCTCTGCGATATGGTGTGATTGTGGTACCTCCTGTGGTCGGGCCCTAAACAAGCCAAAGGATGCGGTTTTCACATGATTTATTTTTACAGAGTTTACTCCTGAAGATTTATGTGTTATAATTATTTATTAATACATACATGTTTACTTAGATATTACACACATACACACATAACTCACACCTGTATTTCCTGAAGGGTTAGGCAAAGGTGTACTTAGATATTATAGCATAGAAATTACGATATTTTGTTAACATATCTCCACATCCGTGCCGTGTGGTGCCGGACATAAAGAATAGTGTATCCTGTTTCTTCCCATGGGTGTTGTAAAAGGCGACTAAGAGACTTACTTGAGCTTGGGCAGCAGTGTTCTCTATGTATTTTAACACCAGACTGCGATCGCTAACCCGCCTGCCAAGCGTGGTGATTGTGGCAAACATCCCTTTTTGCCTATGTCCAGCAGTGGCCTATGTCCAGCATAGAGGCCTATGTCCAGTAGTGGACGTCTTTGGGCTGAAATGATCCCCACATTAGTAGTTTGCGCCCGAAGCAGGGTTGGCTCGCTATTGATGTAAATAGGCTCTATAATAAGACTCGCTCCTTAATCTTCCCCCAAAACACAAAGGTATCGAATGAAAGGTTGCACCGGGTGAGAGAGCATCATCAAAGGGTTTGTAATTATAAAGCAGTAATTAATGGCCGACGTCTTGTTTCTCAAGACCCTGACCAGTGAGCCCAAGGTTATGTAAGATTGAGATAATTTGGTGTAACGGTTCGGCAAGTTTTGATGTTGGTGAGGTTTAGACATTTCTATTATCATAGTAGACCTGTCAAAACAATAGTCTCATCTAGTTCATTGTTTGCGGGTGTTTTATATTATTTGCGGTTTTTGGACTTCAATATTTTGAAGTTCAAAAACCGCAAATACGCATTGTTTGTCTTCGTAAAATGATTACCTACTATGATTGTTATATTATTTAACGTAATGTAAATACAATACATCATTTTTTGTTGTTATTGTGCAGACATCGAACATCGATCTGTCTAATTTTACTAACTACAACAAAACCGTGTTTATCAGATGCAACTTTACTGATAAACACAGATTTGTGGAAGTAATGTTAGAATCAAAGGACAACCAGCGCAATGTTCCTCATCAAAAAAAATAAGTTCAAAAACTAAAAACCGACTACTGTAACATCACTCTCTAAAAAGTATGAAACAAGAAAATATTCTCATCTGAAATTATTATGTACAAACTATTCAATATTCATCGTCTATTAAATAAACAACTTACACGTAATATATTTTAATGTATTTAATACATATTCACAGTGATGTTCAGAAGACAGCCGTCGTCGTATGCCACTTTGCCCTAAAGATTATGATCGCTTACTACTGTTAGAATGTCTTGTTTTGATAGGTTAGGTGGCATACGACCACGGCTGTCTTCTGAACATCACTATGAATATGTATTAAATACATTAAAATATATATTACGTGTAAGTTGTTTGTTTAATAGACGATAAATATTGAATAGTTGGTACATAATAATTTCAGATGAGAATATTTTTGTTCGCGACAATGCGTCACATATGTAGTATTATATTGTTTTTTAAATATTAACTTAAATTCCAGTTAAAATACTTATAGTTATCGTATAGAAATAACATGTAAAATGTTTTGTATGTAGAACGATAAATACGACCCTATCAACCTCAATTAAGTGGGCTATACAGTTATATATTTATAGTTTTTTAGCACGCCCAGGTAGCCTAGATCAAGATCTACCCCTGGACATAACTTTTGAGTTTCTAGTTAGATAAATAGACCAATTTGATTGAGCTTGAAGGCCATGTTTCGGTAATTTTATAAATTGTTTAATTTTCAGTTTAACAGTTAAGTTTTCAGGGCGCGTCACGCCCTGAAAAATAAACTTGTATAGTTTAAATTATTAGATTGTTGTAGGTCTATATATAGGCTTGAGGTATCCATAATCAGAATGAAAATCGGTCTAATGGTTTCCGAGAAAAGCCATTGGAAAACCAATTATAATTAAAAATAATATTATTTTTACTGTTTCCACTGAAAAGTTCTTTCAGTGGAAACAGGTATAGTTGATATGGATACCTCAGGTCATAGGAAATTTCATGAGGATTCCAACGATATGTCTAATGCCATAAGTATGTAAGTGTTTCATGTGCTATTATGCAACAATGTACTTACTAATTAGTAAAAACTTCATTAAAATAAACTTTAAACCAGGAAGTAATTAGCGGCTCTCGTTACGGTAAAGTAGGCTTGTACTTAAGCAAACATAGGAAAATTGAAATTTGTAGTCATCGGCAAGGTATTTTTTGCACTTTTAAATAGCTTCAAGTCCCGAAATTGCTTCCTGGGTGTTCTTCAAGACTTGTGTTTTAATCAGGTAGTATACTCCTTTGGCTGAGTCATTAAAAACGTTATCACTGAATCGTCAAAAACGCTATAGCTAGGAACGTCAAAACGTAATCCTTCGTCAGGGGTCAGTCAAAACTCTTCCCGTCTAACTGGTACACAGAAGTTGAAGATCGCAGGCTGCCCGAAGATACCTGGAACTATAGGTGCAGGACGTCAGCGCCGCATGGACTGGGAGACCAACACATACACCGGGAATAAAACCCTGGATAGGCATACACACTCCCCGCACACATACCGCGTCCAGCGATCACGCCCGTCCGGCACAATTTTCTTGTTTCATACTTTTTAGAGCGTGATTTTTCAGTAGTCGGGTTTTAGTTTTTGAACTTATTTTTTATATAAATTATTTTGGGGTTATAATTTCGTGATAAAGTATTTGCAGAGGCGCTTTAAATTTTTTTTTGGTTAGGTTCATTCGAGTGTACCTCATTCATTCATTCATTAGGTTCAATGTTTTATATGTACCTGTGTAATATACCAAAAATATACCATAGGTTTATGTTTCCAAATTTGAAAGACTTAACCTTTCTAATTCCTGAAGAGATCGTGAGTTATGAGGAGTTTTCAGCAATTTGTTATGATCCAAGGAACAAATAAATAATCCGTCTAAGGATCTGAGTCTGCTGAGGGTAACATAGGCCTGTCCCTTAGCGAATAGTGACTTCCTTAAATCAATTACCGCTATATCTAGAGTGCACCTCTGCAACTTGTGTACAGTAACCGCCCAAGTAAGGATTAATGGTAACATTTTGCGTTGAAATTTTCCCGATCCTCTTAATCCGTCAAATTCAGTCAGACAAGGTTCAACTCTAACAAGCCATCTTCATCTGCATTTATAGTGCAATCATCGAATTGTATAAGAACTGCACTTGGCTGTTCTGCATGCTCCAGCTGGTCACGACGAAGAGCAGGCCATATTAAGTTCCAGGTCACATTGAAATACGTATTCATTATAATATAATTATGTATTTTGTGTAGGTTTGGAGAGAAAATATGTTTGTTGTTGCTTATGATTTTATAGAAATTATACCTAATTATTGGGTGCATGCAAGCAAAGCCATGAGCAATAGCTGACATTATATATATTTTTGAAATATGCTAGTTAAGGCCTTTCATTTGATACCCAACACGGCATGTATCAACAATTTTTTGTTTTTAGGCTTTGACTTTATGTCCGCTAGAACGCGCAATATTGAATTTAATGTGACCTCACATAGCCTATAACCAGCGGACGATCAAGACGCTTCCAACAATACCTCATTTGTCAAATTATGACAAGCGGTTTAGAAGTAATGAGGGAACAGATGAACATACATACATACATACATACATACCGGTCTAAATCATAACCCTCCTTTTTGCTTCGCCGTAGTCGGGTAATAAACCATTATCTCAGAATTTTCTAATTAGCCAAACCAACTTAGTAGCACTGCACGTCAAACCTCGGAGTAGTGCAGTAATAAATTCAGTAAAACTAACTTTGTACAACTTCAAACCTTGCTGGAAGTAAGGAAAGCGTCCGTTCAATTTGTTCGTACGAGTGCGGTGGCCCACTGTCCAGCGGTGGGCTTATACAAACTGAACCTGTCGCCACTAAATAGATAGGTACAGAAGGCCAGCTTTAAGCACGAATTCGTTCCGTTTCCCGCGCGGGAAACGGAACGCAACTGCACGTGTAAATTGTTTTAATGATTAAGAAGTCACGAGACTATTCGCGCCAGTTTGTACACCTCAACGATAGTTTTTTTTTTTTTTGTTTTTAATTAAGGAACAAAACAAAATAAAAACAGAAAGATCACAAAAACCTCAATAGGTTTGTTCGGATGTTGAAACGCTTGTAAGAAATCTTAATACTAACGAAATATTATCTAAGGTTAAAACATAGTTTATGAAACATTGCACATTGTGAGGTAGTTCGTAAATAAGAACTAATATTAAAGTACAAAAACGACGACGGCGCGGTTCAAACAGCCCGTCGATGATAATTACCAATGGCATGAAATTTAAACAGAATGATGCATTTTCAAAGAGAAACAAAGAATTAGATGGTTTTTAGTATTTTTATAATTTAACTGCCCAAGAAGGAAGAAGTGGAATGTATTTATAGCTACTTTAGAATCCTTACATCATCCCGAGTAACACAAGCTATAAATATTTTCGAAAAAAAAAATAAAGGCGGTAGTATGGCTTCATTTTCAAATGTGAAAAAAAATACTAATTAATACAATATGGGTATCAAATTGAAGACCTTGATGGCCACATGCCTAAACTATACAATTTATTGGCATACATTTTACATAGGTAGGGTGTACATGCAAAACAAACATTTCATCCCCACGCCATCCACGCCTCGACTCACCGTGAGAATATAAAAACACCTGTGCTTAAAATAAAATAAAAATACAACCACATATCATTACATGTTTTAAAATAAAACTTGTCACTAAAATGTATTAAAAATAAAACACGACTGGGCTGCCAAAAAACGCAAAACGAACTAAAAAGTAAATAAAAATCAATTTCTATTTAGTTAATCTGTATATCATACATTTTCTTCGAATTGTTTGTTTCTTTGTATAAACAGATTAACTAAATACAACTTGTTTTTTATTTACTTTTTAGTTTGTTTTTATTATTTGTAATTTCCGGTTGAATTATTCTCGGAACATCATTAATAATTATAGTAGGTATTAAAATAAGCATTGGTTCGTTTCCCGTAATAGTTTTAGTATCTCGGTACTACCAGTTTTGATTGGGCTGCCGTTCTTGTTTCTTATGATTGTATTTAATTTGCAGTTCTTTGTTGGTGAACTGTTCTACATTCGTATTTTAGTGTGTATTGGCAAGATTTTACAATATTTAATTAAACCTGTTACGTCATCACCATCATAAAGTGTATTTTATTTGGTATTATTATTTTTAATTAACGAAGTTGACATGCGAATTTCATCCCGCATCCAGTGTGGAATTCGCCTAAGTTTGAACAAATCTATATACAACTAGAGAAAACATAAGCATCTACGCACAGCGAGTACAAGCTCACTCGTGACTGACATTTATTTGAAATCGCATTGATCGATACATGTACGCGTCTATGTGTGCGTGCGCCTGTATCTACTCGTTTGGAGTTCGCCTTCTGTACCTCTATATTTTGTGTCCAACTCCAGCTATTATATCAAGTCGAAAGGATAAACTTTTGGAAACTATACCTTGAATTGTTACAGGGTTGCCGGGTTGGATCGTATTTGGTCTAACTTTTTATGGGTTGGAAGTAAATTAGAGTCTTATTTTGTCAACGAATTCTCGATAATCTTTTGAGAGTTTCGTAGTCAACAAGGAACCCTTAATAATAGTTACGCCATGTCCGTCCGTTTGTCTGCCTGTCTGTCTATCCGCGGCTTGACTCTATGTACTAGAAAGCTGTAATTTGGCATGGATATTAATCACGCCGACAAAGTGGTAAAATAAAATCTTGAAAAGAAAGGGCACACTACCCATACACGTAAAGTGGGGATGATTTATTTGTCTCATCTATCCTACGTCGTGGGGTGCAGTTGGATGGGCCGTTCAAAAATATTGCGGGTTTGTGGAAACCATTTTTCACAAATAATAATTAAGCTTTTAAGTGCTAATTTATGTTAGAGTCAAGTGGAGACACTTAACTGCTCCCTGCTAGCTAAATGGTTTATTTTTGGATATGTGGAAAAGTTTATGGCTACTGCCATGAACTTTTACTACTGTATATATAACGAAGTTAAAAGAAAAACTATCACAGCTAAGTAGGCTTTACAAGTTAAGGAGTAATAGTCGACCAACTTACTTTTGCAGCTGGAATGTATGGGAGAACATGTTTTTCAACTACAATGTAAAGTTTGTTCTTGGGATAAATTCATCCTAACTATGGAACTAATGGTCTTCTGTGCGTGGTCCCGCCATGCACTTGGCTGGTTTTAAAATGTTACCTAAACGGGTTTAGGTTTTAACTCGATACATTTTTATTTAACGATTGGGTGATTGATTAATTTCCAACGCGATTAAATATCTTTTTTAAACCGAAGTAATGCAAAATTCATACCATTAATGATTTTAGACTTTTAGTATAATATCGTCGACGACTTTGAGCAATTAGGCGATAATTAGTACCCAATTAGGTCCGATAAGTAGGTCACATAATTATCGCCTATAGGCTCGAGAGTTAGAAATTTGATGTTGTGTTATACAGCGTGCCGATTTAATGGCAAAATTAATTTATTACATCTTACGGTTTCGCGTTTTCTTTTTATGAAGATATTTTAGTTTTATTAAACGTAACTGATTTATTAACAATTTTCTAAAATTGCATTTTGGAGCAACCTGTACTCAAAGAACTGTAACGCAGATGTCATTTGCCGGTGTCACGGATCATAATAGCGCATCAAAGAAATCAAACGAATAACTTGCAAAGAGTAGACGAATTGAAGGAAAGAGAAAGCTTTGTTATTTAGATTGATTGAAATTTTTAATTTGTTCAATGTACGAATTATTTTATCAAACTAGATATTTTTTATGATTACTGACCACTAGCCCTACCCGTGTGTTAAATTAATGTCAGCATAGTAGCGGCACGTTGTAAAATACCAAGTAAGAATGTATCATAGGATCGTAGCACAAATAAAAATAAAACCTTCATATTCAATAAGGTACACACGGCTACACATCAAGCTATGCATTTCCAGTTTATGGTGATCTCGCACTGTACGGAAATCCTATACAATGCGAGCTCAGCTTACACTGGAAATGTATAGCTTGATGTGTAGCCGTGTGTACCTGGCTATGACAACTAATAATAAAAATCTTAAACCGCAAATCAAAATCACTATCCGTTAAAGCCAATCCTAGGCAACTCGGCACAGTTTCACGATAATAAGCCGTTAAGTTCAGGAATAGTACATTGTGATACAAGGGTGGAAAGTAGGTAGATACACACCCGTGTATCACACGACGTTTTTCAATACACTTGTGGGAAATATGTAGTAAAAAACAAATCAAAGAATTAATTAAATTTTTCTGAAAATGGCGCGTTTTTGCAACTGGACATATTTTTTTTACAACGAAAACAGCCTATACAGCCTGTTCGTATTGGAAAACGTCGTATGATACACGGGTGTGTAGGTTTATAATGACACGAGTTTACACTCAGACTACTTTCCACCCTTGTATCACAATGTACTATTAAAACTGACCCAAGGTAAGGACATTAGGAAACTTTGTGACGTCATCGCCCGAGTCTGAAGCAGTGCTATTAACGAAATAGGATTACCGATTACCTATTGTAGCGCTTTTTTTTTGCTTTTTGTTAGTATGATGAATAGTTTCGGTCCAAGTAGCGGTATAGAAGAGTTTTTATCTTTCAATATTTGACAAATAGAATAAACGTTCAAAGAAACGTAGACAAATTCTTGTTCTTCCATTGTCCAGTGATTGTATTTCCATTTATACTCACGTATTTGCTTAGTCCTGTGGTTCTCGCATCCAGCGGATTCCTGCGGTCTTCACAAGGTCACCGGTCCACCTGTGCCGGTCGATGTGGCGACGTTTAAAGAAGGTCAATGTCCAGCAGTGGACATATTTGCGCAGAAATGATGGTGATGATGATTTACTTAGTAGTTATACGCATGTTGGACGACACAGATCGCCAAACAAAACACAACAGAACCAACAATACAGATACAGACCACACACAGACACACACAAACACACACACAGTCCACACACACACACACACAACACAGACACACATACACAGGACAGACACACAGGACTGGGATACAGTCTGGCAAACCAGTCGTCCAATGTTGGTGTCCCAGTGTCCTTTGGGGGCAGACGACTTTTTGTGTGGTCTAGCCTACAGCGTACAAAAAGTGTACGAGACGTGCCTAGTAACTTTGTATGCGTCCTATGTGCTATTTAATTTCATCGTATTAATCTCTGGCGCATCTGTCGCCTGGCCTTTGACAAACTAGAAAAGAATGATGGTTTTTGTTTTATAATTTGGCAAGCATTTTGAATGTGGACGGCTGTTTATACTCTTGCTACACTGAGGCAACTAACGCAGTTGTTGTTGTTTTTCTTGTTATTGTTGTCGAGGTTCGACACAAACCTATAAAAGTCACGCGAACCGTCCGTCGTTGGAGATACAAATTAAAAGTTTCATGAGACTGCAATTTCAGTGTCCACATCCTTCAATCTAATTAATGGTATAAATGCTTGTGGTACTACATCATCGGAGCCATATCATAAGGTACAAATGTTTCTATAATGATGCAAACGAGTTATTTCAGAGTAAGGTAATGTAACCCTCAATCAACACATTTTTAACAATGTTGACTTGGGCCAAACCTCAAAGCAGCGTATTTTTAGCTGCCGTCAATTATTTTTTTAGATCCGTATCAGTTGATCAAACCAATATTGTATGTTTTTCCGCCTGAGTACGGTAGATAGGCTTTCGGAGTTTACGAAATTGGAGACAAAGATGTCTGGATTCTCGATGCCTATACCGTGAAGGATCGGCCGATGCGGTGATGCTAGGGGGACGCCTATTTCCAGCAGTGGACGTCTTACGGCTTAGTTATGATTGATACCGGTTAGGCTATAATAAATGCCTTTTACGGCCTTTTTTACGGACTACATTGACAAGAGCATGAGACATGTCTCCTGCAAAGTTTTAATTAAGAGTCCAGCGAGTATGTAATCAAATTGGATTATTTTCGGTGAACTAAGACTGCACGGAGTATTTTGGAGTAGTTTCACCGCAACAGACGGCCCTTACACCTAAAAAAATACTAACACAAAATAATATATCTACAATACCGATATTAATACTGCTCGTAATAATATCGGTAGTGTAGTTATATTATTGTAGGTGTTAGTAGTTTTTTACAAATAAAATAAGAACTAAGTTTATTTATGATACATATATTTCTTTATTTTAATTATGTAAAGAAATATAGAGCTACATAAATATAATTTATAAAAGTCTGTGCGAGCGGAACTCCACTGTAAGAGTGAGATTTGGCCTATAAACACACTTAAATAATAATTCAAAAAAAAATGCGAAGGTCAACTATTACTTTTTTAAAGTAATAATACTTGTAAAACCAGGCCTAAAACCCACGAGCACACAAGTCAATATGACGTTAACGCGTTTACGATATCCGCTTGCGGCACCTTCGCTCCGTAATCACTGGCCTCATTACCAATCCCGGGTTAATTACACAACATTAATCCAGTGGCAGCACACTAGAAATTATGCTAATTATACATATAATTATCATTGGTATTTCTGCGGTCTGGGAATTCGGTTGATTAGGATTTTGTGTAGTGGTCGGGAAATATGTTTTAAATATCATTATTATGATGATTGCTGTTGTAGTCTCTCCGTCTCTCGTCTACCAGCTTAAACACAAAACCACGCCTGTTTCCCCGAAGGGTTAGGCAGAAGTGTACCTATACTACACACCCACATTTAGCCAGTTAGGTAAGTTTAAGTCCCATGTAATAGGGGGTGAGCCTATGCATTTGTGCCCGGTTGATTCCGGGCACAAATTTAGACTCTGGACTTCTACTCAGAAATTCCTAATAAAATAATAAGAGAGAGAGTAAGAGAGTTTTTAATAGGTATATGTATGTATATCCTTATATTTAAATAAATATTGATTTCACAATTTTTGTTATTGCACCTACCACTGTTTGTCTCTGCATCGCCCAAAAGTTGACTGGTAGAAAATGCCAATGGCATTAAGTCCGCCTGTGTACATTTGTGTGCTTAAATTATCAAGCAAATAAGTCAATAACACATTGCCCGACCTGGGAATCGAACTCAGGAGCAGACGCAGACGCGCGGACTCAGCATTTGCGACCACTAAACCAACATAGAATAATAAGTAATAAGTAACTACCCAGTCTTTAAATTTAAAAGAAGAAACGATCCTTTTAAGTATCTGAAGAGGACTGGTCACCGAAGTAGCAGATACAGCTCCTCGTGAAAAAGCTTATTAAAGAAAACATTACACCTCAGGAAACAATCAGCTTTGTAAAGCGACGTCTAAAAAAATATAATAAATAAAAAGATCGCAACCATTAGTTTTCAGAAACTATCTTTTAAATGGGACTGAGAACATTGTAGGCGAAGATATGAAATCAACGCGGATGAAGTCGCGGGCGAAGTGCTAGTTATAGAAATAATTCATGTCTTTTCATAACGTGAAACGAAGAGAATACTTCCACTTACCTAAATGCTATGCAAGCATTCTATGGAAGTTCGTATACTTTCATAAACTAGTGTACAGTGCCAAGTCCAAATCTAAATTATTTCTTTCCAATCTCTTAATTATTTCTTTCCAATCTCTTAATTATTTCTTTCCAATTTCTTAATTATTTCTTTCCAAGCACTTAATTATTTCTTTCCAACCAATTTCGTAAATTTAGCGGTCTAACTCGAGCCTAAAAATATAAAACAAATATTAATTTAATTCGTGAGTGTCAACTTTCCTTTGTAACAGAAAACCCTTAACTGTGTTTAATGTGGCATTTAATAACAAAATGTTTACTGTATCAAAAAGGCACTGACACCTCTTTATGAAAACATTTACCATGAAAACCGCTCTAAATGAATTCACTTCAAAACATTAACTCAAGTGTATAATGGATAGATGTAACTTTATCACCGTGACAAAGTATTTTAGCTGACACATAGGTACGTTGCCTTACGAGTAATTGCTCATTGTATTTATTTACAACATAAAGTTTCTACACACAAAAATAAATTAAATGTAAGTAGTTTAGCAACATTCAAATTGAGACAGCAACGACTGTCAATGTGAAAAGAGGATTAAAGCATGATCTTTTAAGGGATGCCAAATAAAATAATAAGGTGCTTGCTATTGAATAGCATAAAAAGCCGGCTAAGTGCGTGTCGGACCACACACAATGAAGGGTTCCGTAGTTGGGATGAATTTATTACAAAAACAAACTTAACATTGTAGTTGAAAAACATGATCTCCCATACATCGATATACGTCACGGTCAATTCTCCAACTGCAAATGTAAGTTGGTCGACTATTACTCGTTAACCTGTCAAGTTTACTTACCTATGATAGTTTTTCTTTTAATTTCGTTATACATTATATACTACCACCATGATTTTTTTCACGTATCCAAAAACAAACATTTAGCTGGCTGGATGGAGGGGGGGGGGGGGGGGGGGGTGGAACCTGACCCTAACAAAAATTTGCACTTTAAAGCTAATGGATCCCTAAATCGAAAAATGTTCTCTACAAACCCTCAATAGTTTTGAACGGCCTATCCCACGATACTCCACATCATGGGATAGACGAGAACAAAAAAATATCATCCCCACTTTACGTGTACTCTAAAAGAATTTCAAGATTTTATTTTACCACTTTGCCAGCGTGATTAATACGAGTATGTACACCCATGCCAAATTACAGCTTTGTAGTACTAAGAGTCTCTGAGCTAAGCACTAAAACGCTGAGACCAAAATGTTTAAAAATAGAACCAAAATCGAATATCTAACTGATATTCAAATTGCACCCTTTCCCGTCAGTACCCTAGTCTAGGAGCCCCGTCTCAGGCCGGATAGGTCCCGACCTCGGACGCCATTGCTCACGACATTTTGATTTAAAGCACTCTTCAGGAACACTGAATTAGCTAAATAGGTTGTGTTTTATTTTGTAACTATCTTGTCACTTTTGGGTTCGTGGTTATAGTTTAACCTGAGATGCATGAGTTATTAAGAAAATGTATTATTGGTCTATGTATGAACTCAAAAGGTATTTAAACTGAAATAGAATGATGCAGGTAAGAATGTATTTGAAAAAGTTATAGTCTTAAACCTGACTGAGGAAAGACCGAACTGAAAAGCATGAAACTAGAAAATATCCCAGTCTGAAATCATAGCTAAAAGTGAAACAAAAAAAGCTACTACTCGTACATTCTGTATTTTCGATAGTGGAAACTAATGCCTTAGAAAATAAGCAGGTTTGAAACTAAGTAAAGTTAGAACTACATAAACGGAGTGAATCAAAGGAAGTTAGTCTCGCCACGGAGATAGCTCAAATGAGTTTAATGTCTCGTGCTGGTCATATATCAAATTATTTGCATTTTACTGCACCTGACAGTTTTGCTATAGGGATTTTGATTTTGCTTTTAATGAAGTTTGTTAGGTTTTGAATATTTTGCGATTATGACTTAGTATAATCTGTTCACGGAATGATTGCCGAGAGACGGTAGAAGGAGCGTTGGCAGACCAACAGCCCGATGGGTGGAGGGCATACAGAAGAAAGACCTGTAGAGTAATTACGTAACACACATAAAAGGACAATTGATCGAATTCCTTTTATTTTGTCAGTTCAGCCACGTTCATTACGTTGTTGAGCAGACGAATTTTTCAAACCTATGAAGCAATGGATTGGAAATTTCATTCAAAACCCTTGAACAAGGCTGCTGATGATGATGACGAAAAATCTTTTTCTATTACTATAATTGACAAGCCGTGAGCCTAATGGGATTTCCATCGGAAAAAATGACAAACTTCCAAACGTTTTCCTCAAAATATGGAACTACAGTAGTTCCATATTTAGTGAAAATGAGAACTAAGCGTTGTCTATCAGTGAAAGAATTAATGAATTCAAGAATTTTATTAAGTAGAGTGACCCGCACCCACTACCTTACCTGATGGTAAGTGATGATGTGGTGGAGCACGCTTGCGTAGAAGTAACCTATTCACTCTCGACTTATAGACCCTCAGGTTATAGCTATCAGGAAACACAGACTTTATTCACAGCGTTATTGCGTTCAAGAGCTGTTAGTACCAATACTCCACAACAATGATGTCACGTTCACAACTCTTGAAATCGTACCAAAAGCGTATATAAAACTGAAAGGACATGCCCAGTGGGTCAATGAACAATTGCCTAAGTAGTCAAAAATGAATGTTCAGTAAAAATTGTTTATTTATGTAAACGAATTATTTTGTAGTTTGTCAATTAATACGTTTTATGAGTCAGGAACATACGAAAACTAGTCAAAATATGGTTTATACTCCTAGGATGTCAGTATGTTTGTTTTGCTATAACGCCATCTGTGAGTGAAGACAGGAAACTAACTGGTGGTACTCCTGTGTGAAATCAATAAAACATTTTATATTTTGTTGGCCTATGCAGATTCCTTGGCGTATTTTACAAATTTGTTAATAAATTCCTTTGATATAAAATAAACGATTTATAGTTATTCTTCACACATTTTAATAGCAATTATGGGATGAGACGGAACGTCAAAAACGTCGGGTACTACCAACAACACGGAACAATATTAAAAAAAAACAATACTTAACAATTTACCTAAGTATTGTTTTTTTTAGAACATTGTTCCGCAAACTTACAAGGATTAATAAATCCATAGTAATTTAAATCTTGATTTTTAAATCATACTCTAAAATTCACAATCCAGAACATTACCCATAACCAGAGGGCAGAAACTGGACATGCCCTTTACCTTTACAAGTGTCATTTGCACAAACAATAAATTGTACTGTTCATTAAAATAATTGTTTATTTCATTCACCGACCGTATACTAATAAACAGACAAAAACGAACTGCCCTGAAAAAGACTTCATAACCTCATAACAATAATTAAAACAATTGCTAAACCAAAAGTCCAGTCGACTATTATTACTAAATAAATATATAACATTATGGGCACGTATAAAGTTAAATAGGTCCCGATATAATTAAGTTACAAACGTATGAACAGTAACAGCTTTAGCTTGCAAATTAGAATTAGCATTTTATTGTATTTGGTCACATCGTTATTTTCACCCTACCTATATTATAACTCTGTTAAAGTATTAATTGATAATATTCGTTCATATAGATTCGAGTGTAATATTCGGGTTAAACGGCCAACGGTTACACTTATGAAAAGAGTTATTTCAGTAAACGGTAAAGTTTTTGCAGCGTACCGACTGGGTTTATTTCGATAATGTTAGTTTCTATTTTAATATGAAGTTCTTTTATGAAAAAAGTTGTGTTTGTCATTTTATGTCTTGGATTGACCTAAATGTTTATGTACCTTTATGAGAAGGAACGAATTATTATCTTGCTCTTATCCCTATTAGTTTGGGGTGCAACATGCATTTTTCATTAGTCGTCATTAGAAGGAACTATAGTAGAAAAAAGAAAAAGAGTTTTAAAATACACAGACGAAGTTACTTTTTTACAAGAGACACTTGGAAAGCAGGTAGGTACAAATAAACGGAAAAATCACATTGATATAACTCGTCTTACTTCAAACCCTCAACTTAGTGCTTAATAATCCGACCTTCTAACCTTTCAATGCCTTCATAAATCCCAAAAAGAATTCTGAGAAGAGGTCTAATCAAAAATATCAATGCCCACAGATAATCTAAAGTAGGGCCAAGTAACATTCTTGTTGAGCCACTTATCTGGAGGATCAAAGTTACCGGTACCGTCGAGCACAGCCGCTATCAGCGCCCCAGGGATTAGCATCGCTGTGCCCGACTGTACCTACAGATAATGGAAGCTGTTCGAGAGATCCTTTGATGGGATCAAATAATTGGAGAGTTTCCTTTTTTAAGTAAACAAGAAGGATGCCTGTTATTTCTTCTTCAAATTAGGGCTTTTAGATAAACAATTTATTTCAAGTTTTTTTCTGTATTCATGAGAAAAGTTCAGTTCTAGTGGAGATGTTCAAAATCAAAATCAAAAGTCAGTAATGACTGATCTAACACCATAATGACTGGTCAAAATTTGTGTCAAGTCTTAAAGGCTCGTATACATATACTAGTGCGATATCGCGAGCGCGACGCGACACTAGTAGCACAATTTCTTTGTCGGTGCCTTTCGCGCCCGCGATAGCGCGTCAGTCTGTACGAGCCTTAACTCGTTCAGGACCGCTACATATGCGTCATAACAATAAAACTTCAACTTAAACTCGTTCAGTGTCCTTGAGCTGCTACGCTATATAATATTTTCTACATAGTACATAATCAGCCTATAATGTTGCCACTGCTGGAACACAGGCCTCTTCTTTCTGTGAGAGATGGTTGGTAGATGTCACATGTCTTCGAATTTTTAGTTCTAGGACATGCCGGTTTCCTCACGATGTTTCCCTTCAACGTTTTGAGAGCAGTGGTGATGAAATAATTTACACAAAGTAAAGCGCCTGTCTGGGTTCGAACCTATGACCTACAACTCTTAGGTCGCGGCAGTTACCACTGGGCCACCACTGCTCAATTTTCTACATAGTAAATATCTTAAATTCATTATCTGACAGTCAAATTCAAATCATTTATTTCAAATAGGCACATAAAAGGCACTTTTGAGCGTCAAAATAAACAAGAAAATAGAATTAACTCTAGTCGGCCCTTCCAAAAGATAGTTTCGTATGGAGAAGAATGGGCAAGAAACACCACCGTTACTCTTTTAAAATGTTTAACAATATTTTGTATACATTTATTATATAATTATATGTGAAGACGATGCACCTTGAATAAAATTACTATAGGTACCACAATACATAAAAATAATGAAAAATGAAACAATAACAGATAAATTAATTGTGTTAAAGATACATGGTATGGTGCTCACAATATTTACATTGTAAATGTAGACGATTTTCCTACAAATTTAACATTTAATAATTCAGTGTGTGAGTTAAAGTAATCACAGAATGTAAAAACGATGTCATAAAAATAATAAATTATACAATTATTAAGCAGTCAGTTTGATTTTGCATAGACTCTAGATTGTCCTATGGAGCAGGACCAGCATGTTACCATGCATTCTTATCTTGGACATAATCCTCTAATTTGTAATATGCTTGTTTACATAGTATACTTTTAACATGAGTTTTAAATTTTCTTTCATTTAATTGCAATATATCACAAGGTATTTTGTTATAACATTTCACTTAAAAAACACCATGGGATCTGGAGGCAAAAGTCCTCGCGCACATTTGGGAGTGGCGCGAGGAGGCGAAACGCCGCGGACATAACTCCGCTGCCACGAGAAATCACGGCACAGCGGACAGAGCTCCGGCGGGATCTCATGGCGACATAATGCGATTGTCGCAACCCAGCGCTGGGCGTGCCACAATTGTGGTGACAAGTCCTCTCTTTGAGGAGTGGCTCTCTTGCCACAAGATGAGGACACCGCGGCGTCCTCATCTTATGGCGCCACGGCGTCCCCATCTTCCGCCTGACGCAGATCCCCACCGGACACGGTTGTTTTGGGAGGTTCCTGTTCAGGATAAAGCGGGAGAAAACGCCCGGGTGATACCACTGTATGGATCGCCCGGAGGACACGGTGGAGCATACGGTGGAGGTCTGCCCGGCTTGGGCAGAGCACCGCAGTGTCCTCGTGGAGGTGATCAGCAGCGGCGATCTCTCGCGTCCGGCCCTGGTTCACGCCATGGTTCCGAGCGAGAGTGCATGCGAGGCCGTCACCTCCTTCTGCGAAGCAGTAATGCTCGCGAAGGAGGAGGCCGAACGCATGAGGGAGATGCTAAATTCGCGCCCTCACGCCCCTAGTCGCCGGAGGCATCGCTCAGTGATCAATTATTAAAAGTTAGTAATTATTTTTCGTCAATATGTCTGTAGTTCGACAAATTTTGAAGGTAAGTTGTTTATATTATACTAAAACATCAACATTATGCAGTCAGTACTTTAATTGATATGCCATTTCAAAGTTATCTCGAAAGCAAAACTATTATATCAAGACTGATTTATCGTTGTTTTGCGGTCTTAATCAAGTTAAGTTGGATATGTTGTAAACTGTGAATTGAAAAAAATGGTGCACATTAAGGAAGGTCTATACATTTTATTGGTTTATACAAAAAATAAAATATTTTATATTATTAATTTTATTTATATTATAAAAAAAATATATATTAAAGTACTGATATTTACTGACTGTTCTATGTTTGAACTGTGTTACGTTTAAAAGTACAAATTATACTACACTACACTATTATTTCGATTCCATTCTAGGCACTATTAGCTATATAAAAATATGCATTTTTTTCCGGTGATTGCCGGTTTCTGTAGTAAAAAAGTGTTTCTTTAGGTAACGGTGCCTCAATAAAAAATATTGATTTATTCAATATTTTCTCATTACATCGACCAGTGAAGTCGAAGTATCAAAGGCCAATTAAGGTACTTAATCTTTAACAAGAACAAGTTGTGTTAAATGATAAAAAACGTACATAAAATATTAATTACCAAGTTAAATTATATGAAAACAATTTTCCGATACAGTTTATTGTTATAAATATACCTTTAATTCACGATTTCAGTATTTAATAGTTTCGTCCCCCTTTTTTTTTTTTTTTTTGGGTGGGAAATCATCAAATAACTTCTCCCGCTCTGGGCGGAGCGGGAGGGCGTGTCAGACTTTTACTGACTAAAACCCACCCGTGTTCCTTCCGTTGCCTGTGTGCCAGGGCCACGATATCTTCGATAGTTTCGTCCCCCTAACTTTTGGAAATTGATCACTGTGCGTCGGGAGTCGCAGGCCGATTCCCGGCCACCGTAGGCGTGGGCTTGCTGATAGTAAGCAATGGGTAGCTCGCCGTCCGATAAGAACTAGACCCGGCTCGATGGCATGTTGTGTTATACGCGTGCCTCAAAGAGATGTCAGCACCAACTGACGGGGTCCGGTAGGGCCAATGCCTGCTAGGGTTGCGAGTTTGTCCGAAAGGGATATCGTCGCCTGGCACATAGGCGACTGAAGGAACACAGGTGGGTTTTTGTCAGTAAAAGTCTGACACGCCCTCCCTCTCCTTCTGGAGCGGTTATTTGATAATTACATAAACAAAAAAAAAAAACCCCCATAAAAGATGTATGTAGTTAAGATCGCGTATTCCCGTTGTCCCCGTAATAACCTGAAAAACGGTTGTCCTATTTTATATTTATTTCTGGTATTCAAATTATGTCAATAACTTATTTATATAGATAAAAAACTCTTTTTTAAAACAATTTTAACGATTTAAAAAGTACTAAATAAAACTTAAGTATAGAAGAAATTTAATAATGTCTTAAAAGCTTGAGGGTTTATCTTTAAATGTATGAAGGACTTCACGCCTCAAGCTTTTAAGAAAATGTTAAAGTTCTTGTTTAAATAGGTTTTATTTTGTACTTTTAGCAGTAGAATCATCATCTATCTTTTATCTTCTTTATATATCATCAATTTAAATAAAAAGACAAGTCCTGACTGACTGACTGACTCATCAACGCCCAGCTAAAATTTTGCACAGAGGTTCTCTTTATAATGTAAACAAGGAATAAGAAAGGATTAAAAGAAAGAAAGAAAAAAAAAAGGAAAGTTTGTATGAAAGTCCGTCAGTTTTGAAATTAGGATCTTCAAATTTATACGTGTCTCAGCGTTTTAGATAATTCTACGCCCGAAATTTTAAAAAGGGGGATGAAGTTGTGTATGGAAAGTCCTTAATTTTCAAAGTAGAAATCACTAAATTTATTATCTAGGGTTATAGCTGGAAGCTAACACAACGGTGTTTTCAACCCCTAAGGAGTGAAAAGGGGGATATTTTTTTTTTCTTTTTTTTTGGGGTAAATCACTGATATTTCGGCTTATGGTTGCAAACTAACACAGCGTAAATCGTTTTTTTATTTTTCATTTTAACCCAAAAGGGGGTTCAAGTTTTGTATTGAAGTTGTTCATTCGCTAAATTTTGTATACCTATATATAAAAGGAAAGCGTGACTAACTGGTCTATCAACCCAGCTCAAACCGCTGAATGGATTGGGCTGAAATTTGGCACACAGATAGTTATTATGAAGTAGGCATCCCCTGTGTTAAATGTTACAACAAAATACCTTGTGATATATTGAAATTAAATGAGAGAAAATTTAAAACACATATTAAAAGTACACTTTGTAAACAAGCATATTACAAGTTAGAGGATTATATCCAGGACAGGAATGCTTGGAAACATGCTGGTCCAGCTCCATAGGACAATCTAGAGTCTAGACAAAATCAAACTGGTTGCTATTTTTATGGTAAAATCTGTTATTTTTATGATATTCATTTTACATTCTGTGATAACCTATACTCACACACTGACTTATTTTTTTAGAAAAACATACTTGTATGATGTTTGTAAATATGTGAACACCACGTATCTATCTAATAATTAAGTTATTTTTCATTGCTTAGTTTTTAATTCGTTTTACCTATTATGGTATAGTAATTTTATTCTAGGTGCATCGTCTTCACATATAATCATATAATTAATGTAATCAAACAAAATATTGTAAAACATTTTTAAAAGAGTACCGGTGGAGTTTCTTGCCCATTCTTCTCCATACGAAACTACCTTTTGGAAGGGGCAACTAGAATCAATTCTATTTTTTTTGTAAATTTTGACGTTCAAAAGTGCCTCTTATGTGCCTATTTGAAATAAATGGTTTGACTTTGACTTTGACTTTGACTAAGAAGGGGTTTTTGGAAATTCGACCTTTAAGGGGGTGAAGTTGATTGTATGAAAAATCTTATTCCTTGACATAATAAACAAAAACTGGGCACGAATACTTATCTAAGTTTATAAAGTTTTTCATTATTAGTTTTTTTTAAAGTTGCCCCCGAGGAGGATTGGGGGATGTCAAAGTTTGTATAGAAGAATTTTAACGCGCAGTTCGATTAACTCGAAGCTCAGTATTTATACTTAAAACCGCAGTCTATCGCAGCGGGCTTGTGATCACATATATAACAACTTCTGCCTGCGACTTCTTCCGCGTGTTTTAACAAGTTTTTAAAAAGAGTAGTTAGTAGTGTGTTTAGTAGTTTCGAAGATTACCTCTTAAATGCAAACTAACAAACTTAAACTTTTTATAATATTATTATGAATCAGAGTCTCGAAGATGGATAATTTAGATCGCATTTGCCAGTTAAATCAAATGGATCAGTGTTACGTCCTCCTATAACTAGACCACGTTTGTTCAGCAATGTGTTATGCCAATTTATGTCGGATTAAGTCATCTCACTATTAGTTACGATAAGCCGGTGTTCTAGTTCGTAGGTCAGGTTAAATATTTTGACGGTGGTGATAGTGATCACCGTGGTGGTTTTAGTGAGGTAAGAATCCCACACTCCCTGGTCTTTTTCCCCAAAGTCCAGGTGCCCTTAGAAGCTTAGGTATCCCCCCGAAAAAAAAAAAGGTCAAGTATTTTGATAATTTGTCTTACTTTGACAAGTTATGTTAGTTTTGAACTGTTTATGTAGATCTTTTCTTAACCTTGTATTGGTAATAACATTATATTAATACGTGAAGCGAAAAATATACTACTTACGAAAATTACGCGGACGGAGAAGTATGGAATTTGGCACAGTTTAAGTTTATATAGAGGAGTGCAGAAAGCTAATATTTTTATCTATTATGCATTAGAAATAAATTAAGTTAGTAAAAAAAACACTACAAAAATATTGTAAAAGTGTAGGGTAATCGCTAATAATTTAACACGGCAAAAATGTAAGCATACACGGAACGCGCGCAACTAGATGTGGCATGAAATGTACTAAGGTGCGCTCATTTTATTAAAAATATGTAATTTTAATTGTTTCTTAAATATTGACATGGATTTTGCATTTTTGATGTTATTTGGTAGTTTATTATACAAGGCAGCACCCTCGTACATCACATTTTTTTTGCCATAGTTGGTGCGTGGTGAGTATAATTGTAAGTCATTTGCATTTCTGAGCCTAATTTTGTGTATTTGATGTTTCTTTGTAAAATGTATTTGGGTTTGAATGTTTTTATTAAGTATTTTTCTTATTAAGATGCAAGTATTATATATGTATGCTTCGCCTAAAGTAAAATTCGCCTTAGCAAATGTTATTATGTTAGAAATCTAGGACCTTAAAAAGTGCTTGAGAGACCCACCGCAATTCCAGGAAATATTTACTTATTAAAATAGACAAAATCAAACTGGTTGCTATTTTAATTGTATAATTTGTTATTTTTATGATATTGGTTTTTCTGTGTACCTACTCGTATACTCACACACTGACTTATTATTTTAATTTTTTTAGGAAAACATATAGGTACTTTTACGATGTTTGTAAATATGTGAGCACCATGTTTCTATCTCATAATTAAGTTATTTTTCATTGCTTAGTTTTTAATTCTTTTTACCTATTATGGTATAGTAATTTTATTATAGGTGCATCGTCTTCACATATAATCATATAATTAATGTACTCAAACAAAATATTGTAAAACATTTTTAAAAGAGTAACGGTGGAGTTTCTTGCCCATTATTCTCCATACGAAACTACCTTTTGGAAGGGGCAACTAGAATCAATTCTGTTTTTATGAAAATTTAAACGTTAAAAAGTGACTCATATGTGTACCTATTTGAAATAAATAATTTGACTTTGACTTTGGCTTTAAAGCACAAAAAACTGGAAAAACAATAAGATGTGTAAGAAAACATTCAATTATTTATCTCAGCTTACACTGTCTGAATCTAATTGCGCAAACATAATGTTAGAAAAAGGCATTGCAAGGCCACTTTAAGTTAAAACAAATTATTTTACGAGCTTATCTTTAGAAATTTAAACAGTATACTTATTTATGCTAATTTTCTCACTTTTCCGGATAACTACTGCCATAAATTAGTAAAATAGGTTTCTTTATTACTTAACGTTTAAGCATGTTTAAAATAAAATTTTGCGCCGAGGTTAACTTGTAGTACCTACCTTTTTTTTGGGTGGGAAATCATCAAATAACTTCTCCCGCTCTGGGCGGAGCGGGAGGGCGTGTCAGACTTTTACTGACTAAAACCCACCCGTGTTCCTTCCGTTGCCTGTGTGCCAGGGCCACGATATCCCTTTCGGACAAACTCGCAACCCTGGCAGGTTGTAGTACCTACCTAAGTTCATAAAATCTAAAAGTCTCAAATAATATTTTGACGAGGTTTAATTATAAATTATAGTTTGGAAGCAATTCTAATTTGTATCGTAAAACTGCATACATTTTAATAAAAACCGTCTCATTTTTAACACCAAATCATGACTTTACAAAAAAAAATGGATAATTTATTCACAGAACTCACACTCTCCATAATTAAATTATGATACAATCTATCTTATCTTATTAAGTTCTAAATCTACCATTAAGCAGGATTCCCAGGTATTCCATATTGCAAACCTCCGGCCGATTATCAACATCCTAATAATTTCATGAACGTGTTATTATCGTAGCTCTCGCTACGGCGTAGCAGCTGGGTTTGCGTAGCTGCGGTGCTACAAGCGTAGCAGAGATTGTTTGCGAGATATTATCGAGGCTAAACCTTATCCAAGCTAGATATTGATTTACACGTTCGCCGATTCTGTAGATTACTATTATTTAATAATTTTGTCCTAACATAATGTTCCCTTTGCTACGCATAATTACCCAACACCACACTCACGCACTCCACATCACACACTCACCACACACATACCTACACTTACATCTTCCCTTGCATGTATCCTTAATGAATTACTTTTCTATCTCTATTTTATTTTTGTAAACCAATTTTTATGAGCAATATTCCAACATTATACGAGTAATGTATGAGATTTTTATTTGAATAATATTATACGCGAATCAGGTCGTCTCCAGTACAACCATAAAAATGTAAAATTTTGTTTTTGGGGGCCTGGTGACCTGACATACAGGTTTTGAAAAAAACTTAGTTTAGGCACCAGTCTTCCACAAATTAATTATAAAATTGTGTCTGTCGACTTTATACTAACATTCTCTGTAATTTGTGGTAAGAAATAAATTATTAAATTATTATTAAAAAAAATATTATATTATTTATATTTTCTATTCTATTGTATTTATTGTTCTGTGTGGTGCTGGACGTAAAGAATAGCATCATCCTATTTCTTCCCATGGGTGTCATAAAAAGCGACTAAGGGACTTACTAGAGAATGGGCAGCAGCGTTCTCTATGCATTTTAACACCATACTGCGGTCGCCGATTATGGCAACCCCCCCTCCTCCTGATGTCCAGCAGTGGACGTCTTTCTGTTGAAATGATGATATAACTTTAATTAATAACTATTGATGGCCATAGACTCGATTATTTCATGGGACTACCGAAATGTGAGTGCACTATAGGTACGCCTCTGCCTAACCTTTCGGGAAATACAGGCGTGATGTTAAGTTTGTGTTATTGTAACAAAATTGCTTTCTATTATTTTAATACATTTTCCCTCTACAGAGCAAAGTCCTCCTTACTCTGTTTCCACTTCCCTCTACCTAGGGACCTCGACTCCTTCGATAAAGACTGCTCCCAAATAGACATAGATAATGAGGAAAATAATTTAAATAATTGTACTTTAAAAATAAAAATTAACACAACTTTAACGTTTAAACTAACTAGTATTTGCATAACTACAACTGCAATTAGTGAAAATAATAGTCAAGTATTTGGTTTTGCAAATACCGCAAACAAATAAATGTGCTGCAGTGACTAAAAACCGTAATTAAACCAATTTTTTAAAGCATCAAGTGTATTTAATGGGGGCATTAAACCAATATAACTGCGGTATAATATTACCAAACTAGATTTTATAAGTAAATATCAAAAATATATAAATATAATACACTCAATTATTAATGCGTTATAAACTTCTGAGCTTGGTGTCAAGACGCAGCCTATTGATGGCCATGATGCTTCATGTCTGTATGGTGCCGAACGTAAAGAATAGCACCATCCTATTTCTTCCCCGTTGGGTGTCGTAAAAAGCGACTAAGGGGCTTACTAGAGAAAAGGCAGCAGCGTTCTCTATGCATTTTAACACCATACTGCGATCGCCAACCCGCCTGCCAAGCGTGGCGATTATGGCAAACCAGGGGGGGTTTGCCATAATCGCCACGCTTGGGGGAGGCCTATGTCCAGCAGTGGACGTCTATCAGCTGAAATGATGCTTCATGGTCTGTGTAATAACAGGTTCGATTGTCTAGATATTACTAATAACCTATGGTACATTGTACCTAGAACTGTGATGCGTCGAGAGGCGCGTGTGCCCCGGCTGTTCCACACCGCAAGGTGCAGAACTCATGCTGGTGCACGGGCGCCTCTCCGTCGCATTGTAGACGTGTCGTATACGTATAACACCCACTTCATCGAATTGGATATTTTTGCGCTTACACACTTTAAGTTCAAAAGGATGGCTATTGATTCTTTAAAAAAAATAGCCATCTTATACCTATTATTCTAAAACACGTACGAGTACTTCTTATATTCCTGTAAAGTCAGCGCACGTATTAACTATATAAGTATAAACCATTATTTCGCGGACATTGGTGTGGGTTACACGTTTACCTAGTTTTAAATGTATTGTCACACTGTAAATTGTAATGTGTAACTGTTTTATGTCCCAATAAAGTAAAATAAAATAAAAAATCTTTCTCCCTTTTAATCCATCCAAAGGTTGACTTCAAAAGATCGCTTTTAGCGATAAGACCTGCCATTGTGAAATTTCTACATTTCAATCTGTAATTAATATGGTTTACATAATAAAAAGTATTATATTCTGTTATAGATTTGGGTATGTAGACGACTGCCAAACTGTGTCGGGCTATAACAATATATCTAAAGCTTTCTCCCGAGTCGCTACTTACTATATCAAATCTGCTATAAACACCATTTAGATCTTAAGGGTGCAAATAGACTAGCCAATATTACTTATCGGTAAGGGTATCTTTAGATTCTGAGAGTTATAGTGGCTTACAAATACACTCTGTGATGATGAAAGAGTGTATATGGACAAAAGTGTTTTTTTTATAATCGTATTTCAATTTTATTAAAAAAACTTTTTACAAAAAAAAAACAACCGACTTCCAAAAAAATCCTACAAAGTGAAAAATAACTTTAATTTCGGAAGTCGGTGTCTTTGGATCTGTATTTTAGTTTTATGCCACCGACTTCCGAAATTAAAGTTATTTTTCACTTTGTAGTGGTTTTTTGGAAGTCGGTTATTTTTTTTGTAAAAAGTTTTTTATTTTTCACTTTTTAGTGTCGAAAAAGAATTTTCCAAATCGGTTCGTAAATGACGGAGTTATGCACGAATAAAAAACGCAATGCAGAGTAAATGAAAAGATCGTTAATGTAGACAATGTAGATACATTTTTAGATGATTGTTGATTTTTCAAAAACCCCTTGTCCGATTTCGATAAAATTTTCATGGGACCATTTAGGAAGAATTTCCAACGAAGAATTTTTCAAATCGGTTGGCAAGCGACGGAGTTATGCGCGAACAAACAGAAAAAAAAAACATCCGAATTGAGAACTTCCTCCTTTTTTAGAAGTCGGTTAAAATTCAATAGACACAACTGCATTCAGTGCTGTAAATACACTTATTAGTAACGATTTTTGATTACAAATAAATTCAAATTGAGGGATGATGGGTTGATGATGTTCTTCAGAAAGGTCAGGTGCGTGGTACTTGCAAGTAACTTGCATGTATGACTCGATGTATGAACGTAAACGAAGCAACGAAGTACGTAAGGATCGAAGTAGGTGGCGTTCTGCAGTTCGTAGTTAGAGTAGGCCAAATAACTAGAAATTCTGTTGTTTATTCTAGTATAGGAAAAACCTGTTAATGGTTGATAAAATGTTAAACCAGGATCATTAACTTTTATCTTGATTCTTGGTTCACATTATTGACGGTATTAACCTTATCTGTGGTAAGATGAAGCAATTAACCCGAAATCTTAACCATCTCGGGGCGTGTGCGAGATGATTAACGAAGAATTCGTCAATTAAGTTCCCTCGGAGAAACGTGTGGGAATTGTATAGGAGTAAAGAATGAAGTATGGTTTTATAGGAGGTAAATGTTTGTTAGGTTGAAAGTATTGAAGATAAAGTTGATACTGCCAACTATGAAAAACTAGTAGCGAGTATCTTGCTGTAACTAAACAGCTTATCGCAGACACTCACGCCTTCTACCCATGGGGGTAGGCAGAACGCCACCGGTGACGATACTAACTACTAGGTTAGGTTCTTGAATAGGTATAAAATAAAGGATATAAAGATACAAAAAGACGCAGAAAAGGTTTGGAGGGCACTCCAACAGACCATGTTTTCATTCTCACACAAGGATAGTTTTAATCCGGGTACATCAAAATGATCCCAATCATCAAGACGATCATCTGATCTGTGCGAGTCCCAATAAGTGCATTTTCTTTCTTTCTTTAAATAGTTCCTCTAGAATGCACCACGGGCATCAATTAGTAATTCTGCACCTCCCCAGCTTGGACATCGGACAGCATCCCAAAAATATTACAAGCCTACACAACTAAGAATCTTCCTGAGAACCTCCTAAATGAAGGAAAAATATGTAATTAACAAGTGGTGTAGGAGCTGAGGAAGCGAGGAGGTGAGGAGATAAGGAGGCGGTGCGTGACGCGGTGGAGGTGATAACATTCCTCGTTAAGTCGGCCGCGCAGACCACATTCAACCCGTTACGTGACTGCGGCCTGTTCCGCGGTGGAGGGTTACACCGAACTGTAATGTTATCGTTTTGTATTATTTTGTGTAGGCTCTAGGTATCTACAAACCTCCCATTTTAGGTTAAGGCGTTGTTTACAAAGATAGAACAAATATTGATTACCTACCACTGTTTGGCTATTTAAAAACCATTGAAAACGGCGCCAGCAGTCTCGAACAAGCGCGAAAAAGTCACAATCTTGTCAAGCAATTTTGACTGTCAAAGGATCCCATTAGAACTTTGCGACCTAATTCGGTTGTAAAGCGATCGCTATCTATGTCGAGACTGCAGGCCCTGGTTTCCTTACAATGTTTTACTTTACCGTAAGTCGTTAGTGTCCAAGATTAACTTAGAAAGTCCTACATACGGTCATACCTTAGTAGAAAAGGGCCTACTATTTATACTATTTACGGCAAATATTGGACGGTCCTAGATTTGGCAAAACATAGTACGCTAGTTCCTTACTCCGGAACACCGGTAACGGAATAATTTGGGACAAACTCCAAGCGAGTTGTACCGTTTCCAAATTGTTCAAAACGTGTAACTCAGCTACGTGTCATGGAGTTTGATGTGGATACGGGTTTAGCTGTTAGAATTATGTGAGGGTTTTGATAAAGATAAATGTTATAGAGTCCATAAAATCGTTACTAATATTATAAATACGAAAGTCAGTTTGTTTATTTGTTTGTTTGTTACGCTTTCAAGCTAAAACGACTTAACGGATCTGGATGAAATTTGGCACATTGGTAAACCATGACCTGGATTAGGACATAAGATACTTTTTATCCCAATATTCCCACGGGATCGAGACTTATGCGGGTGAAACCACGGGGTGCAGCTAGTAGGAGAATAAATTCGGTAATTTGTTGTTATTAAACCTAGATAGAATTACACTCTAGCCTCGTCCGAAGAGATAGCGTGGAATTACAAGTGCACAAATACAATCTCTTCGGGCAAGTCTATTATCTACTGGTACTCACAGCTCCATTAAGTGCTTACCCCCCAAAATACATGTGCGTTCAAATCCGAGATAGGCCCAAGTTGGTTTTTGTATTTTGCAAAAACATTTTATTATAACTAATGTACTGTTTACGTGAATAAATAAGTTTAACTTAGTAATTTTTTTAAGTCTGTTTTTAATATTGTTTTTTTTTTTAATAAAACGCATAAAACATTTTTTCGTTTGGGTAAACTTTTCTTATTGCGTACAATGACTAGCAATAATACGGTTAATATTTACGAAAAGTTATCCAGCGCGACGTAACTCGATACTCACGATAAATCGATTCAAGTTAAATGTCAAAACGGGCCTTTTAACGCAAATGATAAATAAAATAGAAAGCGCCATTCGTCATTTTAAGTGAACGTATACAGTTGTAGTTATAACTTGAGGGTATGGATTAATCTCTTAGAGAAACGTAAAATGGATACCCTCAAATTATCGTGCGAAAATATGGTTATTAAGGTTGAACTATGGCTCCTTCATACGTTATCTATAGTTTTTAATACACAAGAGAAATACATGACTCTGAAACCAAGTGCCATAATATTTTTCAATACTCTGTGGTTTTAACAATAAATTTAAGTCAGGTAAGTTACGTGTGTGAGAACGTGAAGAGTGTCACCGTAATTGTGTCGTAAATACTTTTGTTTTATTACATATTTCTAAGAGTGTACGTATACGTGTAGAAACTTGAATAGAGAACTTATTTCTGCAAGTTTTGTATTCATATTTAGGTATGCATCAGACATTTTAGAATCTGACGCCCTACCACGAACGCGTGACTGATGTCACCATTCAGACAGTGTACACGTTACAATGGTGTATATATAACATATTCTTTTATTCTCCGATGTTGATTAATTTAGCAAAAGAAATCGTCGAGTACCGATCGTTGATATTCCCACACAATTGTTGCTCAAACGTTTCTGTTTTACAATATTTGTTTCCTTATTGCGCAACAGTCTAATAATATCAATAGCGTTGTTGTCACAATTTAATACTACGCGTCTTCTCAGATTTACAAATATGTATATGCAGCAATGAATTTTATCATCCTTCAAAATCATGATCTGTTACAGTCTATTCGACTGATTGTCATTAAATTGTTTTTCAATGTTATTAAGTTAATTATAATGAGTTCGCATAAACACCGAAACTTATTCTGTTTGGTGTGAGTAACGGCCGGGTAATCCTCCGGCCCTTAATAAACTCACAGGTAAACATTAACACGGGTTATATAAATTATGAAGATAATATTTGGTGCGCACTATAGCCCGGTGGCGTGGCTATTACTTTTGGCTCTTTTAGGACTTGTTTTGTTCCATGTCCGGTTGAAAATTGCCTGTTAATGACAGGGTATTGTTACAAGAGTATCATTTAAAAAAAACTGGTCAAGTGCGTGTCGGACCACGCAATGAAGGGTTCCGTAGTTGGGATGAATTTATCCCAAGAACAAACTTAACATTGTAGTTGAAAAACATGTTCCCCGATACATTACAACTGCACATGTAAATTTGTACGCACAATATTGAAAGATTTACCATGGTATTTTAAGACCAAAGACTTTATATAGATTTTCCTGTAATCTATAAGTAAAAAACTATTTCCTGTATTTTTTTCAAAATTTTAGGCTTATAGTTACGGAGGCACGGGGCAATGGTCAATTTTCATATTTTCTTAAATAATATTTATTTATAAAATTATAAAAAAATATACTTGAAATCCTTACAGTCAGCCCTTTCATTTGATATGTCACATGGTACAGTGTACAGCACTTCTTTTTTTTTTCTAATTTGCCACCAAAAGTGACCCCCTTATTCAAAATACATTTATTTACTTTACACGTCCGTATTTGGCTCACAGAAATTTATTTATTTTATTATTTATGTACACACAGTAAAATACAGAGAGATACGACATAATTATAATACTAGTACAAAGGTAAATTCATGTGTGTACCAAATTTCAACTTAATCAGTCCAGTAGATTTAGAGTAAATTTGCTGTGATAGACGGACAGACAGACAGACAGATATACACACCAGTGATCCCGTATGTGTTCCGTTTTTTTTCCTTTTGAAGTACGGAACTCTAAAAATGTTCAAAACAACAAAGTAATAGTTACATATCGAGAATAATATTGATCTCCAGGCTACTATTTAAAAATCCTAGCAAAATAGCCCGTAGACATCTTGCTGAACTTAGGCGATTAACACACGACACCGCGCACCGCCGCGGTCGGAGAGGGTGAGAGCATCGCTCAACCGCGCGGTCGGGCGGTATACGTGTGTTAGGCATCAACGGATTTATAAGAGGCCAATGCGATATGAGATCCGCTTCACCGCCTACCGCGGCGGTGCGCGGTGCCGTGTGTTAATGACCTAAGGGTCGATTTTATAATCGCCATCTATCTGAAGAATAAATACAGTCATTTATTCCTCAAATAAAACTTATCTGATGATTAAAAACCGGCCAAGTGCGTGTCAAATCACGCACACTTAAGTGTTCCGGAGTTATGATGAATTTGTGCCAAGAAAAAACTTAACTTTGTAGTTGAAAAAATATTCGCCCATACATCGATATACGTCACGGTCAATTCTCCAACTGAAAATGTAAGTTTGTAATTGTTTTTTTAATGTGATAAAACTACAATTTAACGGTTTTCGGACTTTTCCGTTTATTTTTGCTGTGTTAACTTGCTTCTTGCCAAATTTCAGGTCACGGGAATTACCCTAAAGGTTTGGATTTATTTGGGAGTATCAAAATATGTCGCTTAAATGGCCATATTTTTTTATTGCGTTGATTTAGAAGCTTGTTTTTTTAGAGCTCCACGGGACCGTAGACCTACGTATTTTATATTAATTTCAAGTTGATACCTCCACGCGTTCCTAAGAAATAGGGTCTTGACATACAGACGGACGGATGGACAACTGATCCTATAAGGGTTCCGTGTTTTCCCTTTGAGGTACGGAACCGTAAAAATCTGCCAAAACCGCGCCGGTGTACAGCAACACTTTTAATAAATTTCATATTATTTCAACAGTGAATTCACTAATTTCGTTACAGTAGTGCTAATGAAATATATATTTAGTAATCAATCCTATAAGCTAGTATCACAAACTGTTTTGGAGTTAATTAACAAACGGTTTGCTGCGGTCTGTTGCGGCCAATGGAGATCCGCAGATTGATATTTATAACTTGCATTTATGCAAGCATTTACTGTGGTATGTTTCGTGAAAATATTTAATACTTTGGAAAAACACACACATACAGACAAATACACACACGCACACACATTCAGACATTCGTACTGTTTGTATTGCTGTTTTAAGCAAGCAAAAAGGGCAACGTCCTTCCTAATCGCAAGAGACTATCTGAAGTAGTAACTTTTATAGGGAAACAACAAAATACCTTTTTAAAATGTAATTGTTTATCTAGAAGTACAATGGACCATATCTATGTTGTTCTCAGAAAGTTCAGTTGCGAAGTACTCGCAACAGGCGTGCGTGTACCAGATAGACCAGATGTATGAACGTTAATGAAGCAAAAGGGGTTTATAAAGATGGCGTTCTGTAGTTTCTGCCTATCCCCATGGGAAACAGGCGGAAGTTTATGTATATATGTTTTACATATTTCCGTGGATTTCATCTGTAACTAGCCCCCAATTTTAGAAAACTCATTTGAAATGCAAGAACTTTCACGTATGGCGATACAAAAGTACGTATGGCAAAACATACAAATAACAACCTTTCTGACATGCAAATCTAATCCAGACGCAATCAAAGAACAATACTTAAACCCCATTTCCAATCCTCTAACCACACAATCATCCATCAAAACTTAGATCACGCGTTAAAACAGTTATTATTCGGTGCGCGCGCGTCAGAGCACGTAGAGTAATTCTGTTGGGCGTCTTTGTCGCGGCGACAAGGAAGTTTGCAAGCGACAAACTCTCAAATAATACGTGCCCCAGTTGCCGTCTGCTTGCGATTCCGCCGGCGACTGTCGTATCATCTCGCGTTACCTAAACTTGTAAGTTGTTCGGAGTTGTCTCGTGTTGAACAGCTTTAGCTAGCTTTTTACTTGTTTGTTTTTGTTGAATACTGTGTTCGATATCTTTGTGTTTGGAGAAGTAAAACGTCGAGCTGTGCCTGCGTAGTTTATTAAAAACCTTGAATTTAACATTGGTTTACAATAATTTGCCAGTTATCATGTACAAGCTGTATTTGCAGATAGGATCATTTGCCATCGGCGAAAATGGCGAACTTCCACACAGGCTCGTATTGCCATTTAGAGGGTAAACTTTCAAAAATCCTTCCTTAGGGCTCACATCCCATATATAAGGAAACCTTGTGCGAAATTTCATGCTTCTAGACCTAGTGGTTTAGGCTGTATGTTGTCTGTCAATGAATTAATTAATTTATGATTTTTATTAAGTAGAAGATGCACAAGTGCAAACAAATTATACTTTTATCACATCGATATTAGGTACCTGGAGGGCTCCTATATTCACTTCTATAACTTAATATAATAAGCCTTTATTCACTGATAAACTAAAGCTAATTACAATAGAAAATAAATTAAGCAAAACATGACTATTGCACTTCGGTGCGTCTTCGTGAATCAGCGCCTCCTCTGACGCATAGGCCGCCCCTAGGCACTTCCATTTGTCACGGTCTCGTATGTCTCTATCCCACTATCCCACGGGCACCAGCTGTCTCCACTATGTCGTCTTCCCAGCATTTGCGTTTTCTTCCTCTATTTCTTTTCGATCCATCTCTATTATGCCATTCCGTCACACCTTTTGACCACTTATTGTTCCTATCGCAGAGCATATGACCAGCCCATCTCCATTTGTGTATGGAATGTTTAGTTTAGTAATTTTCCTCAGATCTTTAGATCTCTTTTTGTCTTTTATGTTAAAGTTCAGCAGGCTGCGTTCCATGCCTCTTTAGCAAGTCGTAATTATCTGCAGGGTTTTTAGTCAATGCCCATGTTTGACAGCCGTATGTGAGGCATGGAAGAATGCCTGTATAAAGGTTTTCTTTTGTAGGATATAGGATATTGGGCATTTTTATTACTTCTTTGAGTGACCAGTAGGTACCTGTTCCATGAACTGGTTATGGGTCTTTCTATTTCTTGATTTTTTGTTCCATTTGCCGGGCGAAATCAGTTGTGCAAGAACAAGAAGAAAAGTCCACATACTCTATACTTTCTCCGTGTATACTTATGGTCTCTTCAATGCTGTTTGTCATCAGTTTTGTTATATTTACTTGTAAATAGAGCGCAAATTTCGAATCGAGTGGAGGCAGTTTAAGCTAATTCCATGTATCAACATAATTGTATACAAGAATCTGCCGAACAGTTATGTATTTGTGTGTGGGTAGCCTCATAGGTGCGTCCGAATTTAAGCTGGTTTTAGAATGTCGAACCTAAGGAAACTTGTATATAGAGGAGACAAAATACTGTCAGGTAATATAAGTTCGTAGTTAATACCTTCGATGAAAGCTTGATGAATGGGATTAAATAATGTAGGTGAAACAAGTATATTTGTTGTGGGATTAAGGATAATCTAACATAAACGTCGGCTCTTGGCAATCGCTTATTAATTTACATACGTGGGTGTATGGCCTTTCAAAATTATAATTAAGTTACCTGTGCTGATGTACGTCTCTGTGTGCCGTGGGTAGATAACTGATATGAACGAATAATTCGTTGACGTAGATAGATATATTAAATTGCCTACAATTTAATATATCTATCTATGTCAACGAATTATTCGTTGCAGCTATAAGTGGTAGACTTTGCCACTAGTCTTTAATAATTATCAAAAAGTTTTTTATATACGCATAATCTACTTTTGTGTTGCAATAATCAGAAATAAATTATTGCGTATTGCTTTGGAAAAACTCTCAGGCAATTGATTTTAAACTCAATAAATTGGGTCTATTCCTATATGACTAAAAGCAAAGTTTTGGCAACTTCAGTGTAACTTACAGTATGAATGCCAGTTAGCCTCCAGAGAGAGTTAAAACGAAATATCCAAGAAATCATTATCACAAGTTTCCTAATTAGCTCACTACGAGTACATAGATTAACATTCAATAGTCTCTCTTTATTTATAAAAATTTAAACCAAATATTTCAGGTAGGTACGTAGATGTAGACAGATAAAATTACCTTTTCATTTCATTCTTGGATTTCAATGTAAACATAATATTTAAATGGAAGTGAAATTATTCCCAAAGTGCTCCTATAACATCGCTATCAAAATTGTTTATACGAACTTAAACAAAACACTAACAACAACAAAGAACGCTAAAAAACAAAACACTATCAAAAACCCGCCTAATTATAACCAAGTCAAAGCGTTTGCTTTCGAAAACGTCGCCTGTTCCGTCGCAATCAGCCGGCCGGTAGCCACCCGGTCGCTGGTGGTTGCAGTGGTCGCGGTTCACTGCGCGCTTCTGTGCACTTGACACTGACGTGACACGAGCTAAGCGCGCAATGGAAGGTACAAAGTGACCTCAAACAGCTCAGCTGCTTTGTTGCTGCAGAGTGATTTATTGCTCTGATTGAAGCGGCTGGAAATGATTTTGGTGAAGCTTTGTGTGTCTTGACGAATAAAGTTAATGATTTTGGTGAATTGGACGAATTGTGGAGAGAAAATTATGTTAGTGCAGCAGCAAGATGGGTGCACCTGGACCAGTGTAACATTGACTGCCTATTAGGTATTAGCAAAAAAACACCACGTATTAGCCTGTAAAGCAAACAGCATAAAAACACACTCTAGGATCAGCCGACGCCACCCCACGTGCTCATTTGTCAAAATAATGTCGAAGAGAAGTTCATGAGAAGAAATGCGGCCAATGAGCACACTTCATAGACGTTACGTGGCGTGGCGAAGACAAGTCTGTTCTTGCTATTAGTGCTGGATAGATGGTGAATAAATTGGTAAGGCTAAGTATTCAAATATTTTTCAGAATCCGGAACCGTCCTATAATCCTCCTAACAACCACGAACGATCCAGGTGCGGTTATTTTTCGTAGAACTAAAGCATCACTTCCGGCCTCTCTATATCAGAACCTCAGTAACAAGCGCCGAGCGCCCAACGCCACCGAACCATTGAACCGTGCAATCTGCGACTCTGATTTTTATTTTTATTTCACATTTTTCATTCAACTTACTCGGACCGATTGTGTACTGTAACTGACGTCCAATTATTTCGACATTTGTGTATACTTGCTAGCCAGCGCGTAGGGTTTAAAAGTTCGTTGGAAAGTGACAGGAGTTGGAGTTGGACCAAAATTAATCGAATAAATACTTTAATATTTTGTTATAATTTATTTTAAATTGGGAATTTATATTTTTATAGTATTGACGAAGGTATAAGTTGTTATTTATGTAGATTTATCATAAAATAAGATTTTGCTACTGTTTTCATTAAAATGATGAGCAGTGGTGGTCCAGTGGAAACTGTAGGCGCTTTACTTTGTGTCAAAAATTTCATCACCACTGCTCTCAAAAACGTGAAGAAAACAAATCATGATGAAACCGGCCATGTCCAAGAACCAAAAATTCGAAGCCATTGTGACATCCACCAACCCGCACTGGGCCCGCGTGATAGATTACGGCCCACTCCCTCTCACAGAGAGGAGGCCTGTGTCCCAACGGTGGGAACATTATAGACTGATTACATTCATTACCTATTTCTGAAAAGAATAATATGAGGGTAAAGATAATATTTTTGTTCATGGCTATTTAATCAAAAATGTGTCATAATACTTGTGTTTTTACCTAAAAGGTTTTACCATTTTAACTTTTGTTTTGCTTGGTGGTTGCAGTTTAGCATACCCACATAGCATGTATTTTCACCCTATGCTCATACCTACTGAATTATAAATAATTCTCTCTACGTTTAATTTATAACAAAATTAAATAATTTGCCTCCTCTTTGTCCACTTAATTAGTCAGTACGTTCGTTATTTAATGCAATTAACATGTTTTATTTAAATTATTATGAAACAAAGGTTTATGGAGCGAATAAATGCGTTTTTATTATTATTTTGTTACATAACGCGAGTATTGTGGATGTATATATATGTAGTGTTGTCACTGAGGCCTAGCGCGTACTGCCGTGCTTTTTTGAGAAAAACGAATATCCTAGATGAACGCGAATACGTCAGAAAAATACTTCTGATTTTTTCTAACATTAATGAGAACCTGACTTCAGAAACTAGCAGTTTATCAAAGAGCACTTTTACTATTTTAGTTCACAAGCTAGCCCCGTGTTTTAGTCCTTAAGGCGCACGTAACAAAGGCCAAAGTTCCATACAAAAAGAGGAGTTATTGTAAAACGTGGAAGACGGAATGATCTCATTTTCTATTCCATTCGTTTCACACAAACCACACAAATCACTGTAGCTTTGCGCGACTCGAATTCCTGATGTGCAAGTTATGAGCGAGAGAGGGGAACGGAGGAGTTTATTGGGTAACGTAGTACGACATCAAAACACTATAGGTATGTTATACAGGGTCACATTATTTTAGCTAGCAGACGCCTATCCGATATCTGAACATGATAAAAGAAAAAAAAAATTAATTTAAAGCTTTTTTTCTGGGGTCTTGGACCACAGTTTGTGTCACTTGAAATATGAGTTTTTTTTTGTATAAACTTCATAGACGTGATGGCTGGATAAATCAAAAGAAAACAGATCCCGCACAAACTCCGCCCCTTGCTCCTCGCCACTCCGTTATGTGCTAAACGCTAACACATCAGTAATAAAGTTGAATATCACGTGCGCTCTTTGATCGTGTTCGAACACGAAACTAAATAGCGTAAGTCTCAATTCTTATTTCGCTTGTAAGTAATGTAATAATTGATCTAGAAAAAAAATATCTAGTGGGTGGATAATAAACTATATTTTCTTGCTGTGAATATTTATTTTAGACAAAAAAGCCAAACAATCTTGTTTGTTTTTAGGGTTCCGTACCCAAAGGGTAAAACGTGAACCCTGTTACTAAGGCTCCGCCGTCTGTCTGTCTGTCCGTCTGTCACCAGGCTGTATCTCATGAACCTTGATAGTTAGACAGTTGAAATTTTCACAGATGATGTATTTCTGTTGCCGCTATAACAACAAATACTAAAAAACTAAATATTTAAGGGGGGTCCCATACAACAAACGTGATTTTTAGGGTTCCGTACCCAAAGGGTAAAACGGGAACCCTATTACTAAGGCTCCGCCATCTGTCTGTCTGTCTGTCTGCCCGTCTGTCTGTCTGTCTGTCTATATTCACTTAAACAAAAAAAAAATATTTAAGGGGCGATCCCATACAAAAAACGTGTTTTTTTTTGCCGTTTTTATAGATAATGGTACGGAACCCTTCGTGCGCGAGTCCGACTCGCACTTGGCCGGTTTTTTATAATTACCCTTAAAAAAGACATAATTTTCTAATAAAAATGTATCTAGAGAAAATATTATAATTACGTAACTGTCTTCAACATGGAAAGAAAAAGATCCAATAAATCATATACTAAAGTTTCATTTTGCTTGTACGAGTATGTGTGACTGTTTCAGAATATTCAAGCAAATTAACATAAAAATTGCGAGCCTCCTCTTAACGCATACTTCAAGTAACAACACTAACAGCGGTAGTTGACCCCCAGAAAATTGTGCTGATGGGATTGCCTCGATACTGCACCGCATCAGGGATGTTTGCTGAAGCTCGCGTTGTCTGCTTCTATACTGTGATACGGAAGCGGTGCGCATCCCTGGTTAATAGGGTGCGGGGCACACCAACAGCATTCTGTCTATGGTAGCAGGCAGGGTAGAATGTGCGTTTGTGAGCCACTGTTGCAAGGTATCGACTGGGCCGGCAGCTTGCAGCAGTGATTTCACAAATTGTATTAATTCTGTGTTAATGTTTTACTAACATAGTTTGTAAGTATTTTGTTACTAACACTATGAGTCTTGGTTGTTTGAATTAAATGATTAAATTAAATTAATTGTGTTTAGATATCGATACTCATCACATCTGCAGAGTGTCGCTTGCTAATTTAATTTGACCCTGTATATGAACAATAACATAAAATTTGACCCTGTATATGAACAATAACATAAAATTTGACCATGTATATGAACAATAACATATAATTTGAACCTTTGTATGAACAATAACACACAATTTGATCCTGTATATGAACAATAAAAAAAAATTGACACTGTATATAAATAATAACATAAAATTTGACCCTGTATATAACATAAAAACAGTACCTAATATCTTAATGTGCTTCTCAGTTGTACCTACGTACCCACAAACTCAGTGTCTGTGACCCAGTTAGTAATAGAAACTAGGCACTGGTGTTCGGTTAGAGTTGTAATGGCAATCATGTCATTTATAATAGGTTAGGTAAGTTATTGGTAATAAATATAATAGGTTTTTGTTTTTATTATTTTAGTAATATTTTATAAAGATTATTTTTTAATTTTTGAATGTGAGAAAGTTGTTGGTTTAATAGACTGTAGCTTGGTTAACCATTTTCTATTTTATTAAGTACCTGGTACTTGTTGATGGGCCTACACTGTCCTCCCATACCTATTAACAATGTAATTTGAAAACATTGTAAAAGCCAATTATTTTTAAAAGAGTAACCGTGGAGATTCTTGCCGGCTCTTCTCCATAGGAAACGACCAATTGGAACCGTGCACCTAGCTTCTGACGTTTTGTTTTTGATTTTGAGACAATTTTTGGAACCCTCCGATGAAAAACGACAGTTTAGTACCTGTATTTAGAAATAACTAAGAAGTAACTATAGAAAATTAAGTGAACGTGATGAGTGTATGACCATTGCTAGCATATTTTCTTATATACATATATGCACAACAAACATACATAAACTCACGCCATTTTCAGATGAGGTAGGCAGAAACTACAAAAAGCTACCAATAAAATAAAATAAAAATATTGCTACTGTTGTTTATATGTTTTATTGTTTTTATTCTACCTGCTACGATACTTACATCCTCTTTTTGCCTCATTTACGTTCATACATCAGGTCATACACACACGCCGCGCCGGGTGCGAGTAGGTACTACGTTGATTGACGTATTAAAGTTGAGTTTTAATAAAGCACGTTTCAATTATAAAAAGATCCTTAATAATTGTTTGCGTTAGCGGTACTGCTTCGCAACGAGCTCTCCTACACACTAAACCTACGTAATCTGACCTACGAAATCTATTAAAACCAGAGCCTTAATACCATCGCAGCTTAGCTTTTGTTAGTGTGTGGGTGAAGTCAAAGGCGATTATGGGTAACGACATATAACTAGTAGGATTACAGTTAGTAATCATTAAGAGGAGCCCTATTTTTGTGTTAATTTGCATGAATATTCTGAAACAGTCACACATACAAGCGAAATGAAACTTTAGTAGGTGATTAAGTGGATCTTTTTCTTTCCATGTTGAAGACAGTTACGTAATTGTAATATTTTCTCTAGATACATTTTTAATTCGAAAATCATGTATTTTTTAAGGATAATTATTAAAAGAAATTTCAATTCAATTCATTTATTAAATATGGTTTATTATCCAGCCACTAGATATTTTTTCTCTAGGTCAATTATTACTTTAGTTATAAACGAAATAAGAAATGAGACTTACGCTTTTTAGTTTCGTGCTCGAACACGATCAAAGAGCACACGCGATATTCAACTTTATTACTGATGTGTTAGCGATTAGCAGTTTGCATGGAAATTTGATTTAGACTGCCTGGTCTTAAGGACTAAAGATCAACTGTCTGACTTAAATAGACTGGCTTATATTTATATACAAGAGAATAATAAAAAGTGAACTTTAAAACAGATGGACACAAGATTTATTTATCTAAATACTATAAACAATCTGATTTAGTCTCTTTTCATTTAGTTGGAATAAGGACCTATTGCCTCCGACTGCATTAGATTTTTACGCAGACGGGTTTTTTTTAAATATTTTTTTACTTTAAGTTAGAGTTATAAGACGGTAAATTAGACTATTTTTCCACTTATAATCGGGTGTTGACGGTCTCTTACTCACTTACTCCAATATTCCGGGACATTTTTTTTTATAATTTCTCATTCCAAATTATATTTAAACATATTTTGCATAATTATGTTTTTGTAATCACCCTTTAAAACCCTTCATTTTGATACCCCCGTCGATAGGCTTGGGAGTTTTTTTTTAATACCTACACACTTTTTGGCGCCAAAGATCCGCCATTTTAATTTTTATTACTTTAATATACCCAGTGTCACTCGCGCAATAAAGACAAATCTAACGAAATATCATTCATCAAAATCGGTTCAGCCGTTTAGTAGTTACGAGGAAACATAGGGACATACATACATAAGTACATACAGATCAAACACGTTATGTGTTTGCGCCGTCACGACACTTTTGTCGACGTGTCGTATTTCGTGACGGACAAAATGTTACACTTTTTATTGGTCTAGCTCTCATTTGCCAAGAGTGCAGAGTATGAAAGAGTGTCCATGGAGTTTCTTGCCCGTTCTTCTCCATACTGGAATAGGCAACTAGCTTCATATTTCTGACTGACCGACTCCTTGACAATTCAAAAGTGCCTGTAACTGTTTAATTGGATAAAATGTTTTGAGTTTAAAAATAGGAATCATCGCCATCATAAACGTATCCGTTCCCTTACTGTGTTGGCGTAGGAACCCAGCATAACTAGATACTGAATAATAATATAAGTTTTTTACATAAATATCTATCTCTTAAAGTTTAGAAGTTAGATATCCATGTAAAAAAATGCCAAATACTTTTTTATACTTAATCAAAAATATAATTAAAAAACATAAACTTAGCATGTTTTAATCTAAAACTAGCTAATATGATGTGAATTTTGCATTCAAATTAATATCGTAGAAACAACTATTGGCATGTCTAAGTATAGAATAGAATATATTTATTGTAAAACATGAGTATACATCAAATACTCGTAATATATGTGCAAATTCTTAAAGTAACAGGTACATCTGCATGTTTTAGAAATAGAATAGAAACTATATACCTACAAGATTTGTTTTGTCACATATTTTTAGGGTAGAAAGGGATGTAACAGCCTACGCCATTACCATTCAGCTGCTTCCCATATACCCCATGGGAAGGGCCGGGTTTAACCAGGGCAACATTATAAATGATGCAACACTCTAGATCAATCATTTGATATCATTAATAACTGTTTATGTTGTAAAGTACTTGGGTAGTTCAAAGTAAAGTGATATTGGATGGAAATATAGGACTCTATAAGTGGCATAATATTTTAAGAATAAAAAGCGAAAGCGCCAGGGTAGCCCGCGAAATTAAAACATTCTTACGTTTTTGCAATTTGCAGGTCAGTATCAGGTTGTATATTGATCAAAAATGTATGATTTGCGACCGTAATATATATGTATTTACAGATCTCTTAGTTAAAATTAGCCTATTGAATAACTATTTCATGAAATCGTGACATTTTAGTTCAATTCTTTTTCTTGATGTCCCAATATGGAGGTATCATGGGACGAAATAGACATAGATAGGTATTTATATCAAGCTGTTGGTACTGTGAGTAGTAGGTAGAATATCTGTTGTGAGGCAGTTTTACGTCCTATTTTTCTTAGACTGATAAAACAAGTGTTTAACAGCACACGGGCACCATCCTTATTTTTAAAAATGTACGCCTAATCTTTCCAAAATACATCTAAATTACCCACATTGTTTACAAGTTTTTGACATCGGTTGTCACTGAGATGAGATTGCATATTATTGAATATGAATGTGTTTTTAGTACCTACGAGAATAAGCTTTCAGAAATAAGAACTAACACAGTTTCAGGATTTTCAACCTTTTCACCACCTTATCTCGCTACCCGCTCCTCTCATGCACTCTTACAGATCTACATAGTTTACTTTATTCAGTCGCCGAACAACAATACATTCGAGTCTATTTAAATAATCAGTAAAGGGGAGCTCCCGGCCTACTGGTGACATCATTGACGAGGCGTAAAGGATTTGCCGAACGCTTGACGTTGAGTACTTAGGAGTGGTTTCAATAAACTTGAATGAAGACACGTTAAGATTCCGAAAAGTGAAGTTAGAAGAATAAGATGAGGAAGGCTCCTGTCATCTTGAGAGATTTAACAGTCAGAAAGAATCTTAAATGTGACCTACAGATTGGTTTGTTACATTATTAATTAAACAAAGAGTTATATAATTAAGGAAAGAGTGCACCTGTCATGCCATGTGCCTGATGCGATTTCCCATGGGCAAAAATGACAAACTTCCACTCAAACTATCATCCCTTATTTAACCCCTTTAGGGGTTGAACTTCCTTAATGCTCATTTTCGTTATTTAAGGAACTCTTGCGTAAAATGTCATTCTGCTAGACCCAGTGGTTTAGGGGGTACATATTTGAACGTCGAAAATTAAAATACCTACGGGTAAAATGTCACTGGTCAAAACATCGAAAATTTAAATATCGACTGTATTGAAATATCGAAAATTAGTATTCCTAAGTGTGTAATAAATTCGTGAAGCTTACCTGCTATCTCCGGCCCACTGCTTTACGCTTCTTGGGATCGGCGGGGTGGCTAGGTATGAATCCAGGTTAAACCACACTACACATATTGTCCACAGGTGCTGGTTATGTTAATTTCTAGTGTCTTGCGGGGATTGTAGCATTAAATCACTGAAGGACCATTTCTTTTCAGAAAAATGTTTTTGTTGGGAAATTTTGACACGTTGATACAGTGAGAAAGGGCGCGAGGACGCGGCGCTAGTATGCTCATTAGCAGGCCAATCCGATCGCTCAGCGAGTGGACTAATGAGAAGCCGAGAGCTTCATCGAATCAGCAATTACACATAAAAGCTTAATAACTAGTTGTGGGGTGAAAAAACAATCCTAAAATTCAAAAGAAGAACGGTACTTAACATGCCGCTCGCCTTGAAAGAATGTAGGTCTTTCAATATTAAATCAAATAGGTACAATAGAGAATGTTACCTACACCCGAAAGAGAAATGAAAAAGCATGAAGCCTTAAAAGTTTTAAATTTAAGTTATTCTAACTTAAGATTACTTAACTAAGATTCGCAACAATGTTAACTAAAATTTCCAAATAATTATTCTAAGGGCAAAGGATTTTTACTACTGAACGTTTCACAAAAGTTTTTCCCATTTGTAAAGTTACGACACGAGTAACATTATCGGAACCCGGATGAAGAGCATGGACACGAGCCAGTCTCCATTGTAATGGTGGTAAATTATCATCTCGTACAACGACAATAATACCTTCACGGAGTTGCGAGCCGCGATCTCGGAACCATTTATTACGTTGTTGAATTTCGTGTAAGTATTCACGACTCCAACGTTTCCAGAAATGTTGCACACATTTTTGGACTCTAAGCCATCTAGTGAGTCGATTTGAAACATTCTCGCATAATAAAACATCTGGTAAAGTCATCAACGGATCTCCTATTAAAAAATGAGATGGTGTTAAAGGTAACGGATCTAATGGGTCAGCACTTAATATACAAAGTGGACGAGAATTGAATATCGCTTCAATTTGACAAAGAAGCGTATGCATCTCATCATAAGTTTGAGTTTGTGTACCGAGGACTCGGTATAAATGGTGTTTGAAACTTTTAACACCAGATTCGAAAAGGCCACCAAAACGTGAGGCATAAGGAGGTTGAAAATGCCAAGTGATGCCTTGTTCTAAAACTTTATTATAAAGAGTGGCTTGACCAGAATCATTACGTAAAAATTATACAAGTTTTGTAGATAATTATTACACCCAACAAAGTTCCTTCCACAAACAGAGTAAATGTCGGTGCATAAACCTCTACGGGACGTGAAACGTCGGAAGACTGCAAGAAATGCATCAGTTGACAACTCGGACACGAGTTCGAGATGTATAGCCTTGACGGACATACACACAAAAACAGCTACATAACATTTAATAATTTTCGCGTTTCGGACTTTATTTGCCCGAAAGTAAAACGGACCCGCGAAATCATCACATTTTTTTAGAAATGGCCGCTCGGGGCGCACTCTGACGGCCGGTAGTGGACCCATGCATGGCTGTGGATTCACGGGGCGAGCACGAAAACAACGAACGCATCGATGTATGCGTGTTCGTATAGCGTCACGACTAGACATTATCCAATATTTTTGAAGTAAAATGTATTGCACGGATTGTGGACCAGCCTGTAGGTGCGTGATATGTGTATGATCAATGAGTAAATTTGTAAGATGATGTTTCTTAGGCAGAATCAATTGGTGTTTGGAAACAAACGGTAAAAGTGATTTGATTGAATCCGCCCACCTACACGTAAATTATTTTTGTTATCCATGAAAGGGTTGAGTCGACGTAATTTAATTGATGTATATTTTCCATTTGAAAGATTTTTAATGTCTTCGGAAAAACAGGAATGTTGAACTAAATGGATAAGTCGATTTAAACAAAAATTACTCTCCGATACAATTATGTATTGTGGATAGGAATCTTGAACCTTCTTACATTTATTATAGAATCGAAATAACAGTACTGTTATTCTAACAAGTTTGCCTAAAGTAGAAAATCTGGAAATGTATTCGACGACATCAGGCGGTGCTGAGGTGGACGAGTTTACTAACATAGACAACGGTAGATTACGTTTGTCTTCAATGACTTCTGGTATTTTCTTTGGACTTGGCCAAAAAATAGAATCACGTGCGACCCACCTGGGCCCATGGAGCCACATCTGATTTTGTATTAATTTTGTAGGAAGCATTCCTCGAGAAGGTGCGTCAGCTGGATTGTCAGCCAATGGAACATGTCTCCAATGGTTGGCAGGAAGCCGGGATAAGATTTCACTCGTGCGATTTGAAACGAATGTTTTCCACTCGTGTGGTGGGGAATGAAGCCACGCTAACACGATGGATGAATCGGTCCATGCATACACATGTTGACAGTTTATGTGGTTATCATACACACTCCTAACCTTATCAAGCAACCGTGATAACAGAACAGCTGCGCACAATTCAAGGCGCGGAATCGTAAGAACCGGTTTTATAGGTGCTACACGCGTTAAAGCAAGAAGAAGAAATGTTTTAACGTGACCATCATTATCGGATATACGGGCGTACACACACGTGGCATAAGCCCTCTCGGATGCATCAGAGAACCCGTGAATTTGAATTACATTTACGTTTGCAAATACGAAACGTGGAATTTGAAAATTTGATAATAATGGTAACTCGTTAAGAAAATTACACCAAGCATTTATAATATCTAAAGGAGGTGACTCATCCCAGTCGACCCCTGAAATCCATAACAACTGAACGAGACGTTTCGCGTAAATAGTTACAGGAGCTAACCATCCCATTGGGTCATAAATTTTGGCTATTTGTGATAGTATGGATCGTTTTGTAATTTTAACCGTAGTTGCTTGTACGCTAATTGTGAAAGTATCAGATTTAGGATTCCACTGAAGTCCTAAAACCTTGATTTGTTTGTCATTCTCCATCAGAGCGAAAGAAACGTTATCAAGCCGCTCGCCCTGACTCACTGACGTTTGTAAAGCAGCGAGTAACGCTGGCGAATTGCTCTGCCACTTACGTAGCTCGAAACCGGCTGACTTACAAATACCTACTAACTCGCGTTGTAAAATCAATGCATTCTTTACGTCGCCTGCTCCGGTGACGATGGATGTCATCTACGAAAACCTGGTCCTGGAGAACCTTAGAACCTAGCGGGAAGTCAGCGGCTTCGTCATGAGCCAACTGTTGAATAGTACGAACTTACGGGCTAAGTACGGTGATGAGCTGACACCAAAGGTGACGGTTCGCAATCGATAATCAAGCAACGGTTTAGTTGGTGATTTACGCCATACAATGCGTTGAAAATCCCAATCGGATTGTTGTAATTTAATATTTCTATACATCTGCTTGATGTCGGCAGTTACAGCAATAGCATAGATACGAAAACCTAATAAAACGTCTACTATATCCTGGTGCAACTTCGGACCAGTCAGTAGAACATCATTAAGTGATATTCCATTCGAAGTTTTACAACCCGCGTCAAATACGACGCGAGTACGAGTAGTCTCACTAGACTCTTTGACCACGCAGTGGTGCGGAATGTAATAGCTATTAGCTAACGAAGTAGGTACATCAATGAGCTCCATGTGACCGAGTTCCAAGTACTCCTGGAGGCAAGCATGATATGTCACCTTAAGCTGAGGATTACGTTCTAACCTATATTCTAATTTCCTGAACCTGGAGACCGCCATATCTCGTGATTCGCCGAGGGCGGGTGCATCAAGTTTGAAAGGAAGTGGAACGACATATCGCCCAGATTTATCGCGAGTATGTGAATTTACGAAAACAGATTCACACAGCGCTTCGTCGGGACTTAGGATTCTCTTTTCCGGAAAAGACTCCAATTCCCAGAATCGTCTCAGGTTGTCACCGTCATCGTATGATGAGCCATAGCCATATACTACTGAGACATAGTTGAAGTGAAGTAGATGTATTTTGGTTGCATGAAACCTCACCCATTAGTAAATAACCAAAGATACTGTTCATAGCCATCGGTGAACCGGGTGGACCCTTAATCACATGAGCTAATAGAACTTGGGATAGTATACGAGTATCCGCACCTAGAAGCATTTCCACCGATTGTGGAAGATAAAACTTAGGATCAGCTAAATTTAAATTATGTATGTGTGACCATCCTTTATAAGGCAACGTCACACATGGCATACGTAAAATAAGATTAGATAAAATTAATGCATCAACTGGAATTGAAGGTTGATCCCCGAACGTAGGAGTGATATGACAAGACACTATACCTTTGGGGTAAACGGATGTTACTTCAGACCCACCTATATCGAAAACTGGGACGTGGGCTTGCCATTTTTTTTTTTTTGTGGGCTTGCCTGCGGGCTAAACCTAACCGCTGCACGCATGCCTCAGTAATAAAAGTCGATTGGCTCCCTGTATGAATAATACACCGAACTTTGTGTTTTTGTGGGCCGACATGAACATTGATGAGTGCTGTACACAAGAGGACCGTACTCGCGCTAATCGACGGAGCAATGCATCGCGAATCGCTTGAGCTCTCGCGCCACGCATGATTTACCGCAGACAATGCGGCGGTGTGCGAAGCACTGCTTGCCGCTGTCTCTGTCGTTTCGTTCACAGGAAGTGAAACGGAATTATCAATACTCCTTACTTCATTAATAACTGATAAACTGTGAAAATTTTCGAAATGAAGTAATGTATGATGTCGTTTATGACATGAACGACAAACAAAGTTGGATTTGCATTGTTTTAAATCATGACCAACATGTAAACAATTTAAACAAACGTTTTTATTTTGAAAAATAAACGAATACCTATCACGCGGAGAGAAATTAAGGAATTTGGAACATTTTGTCAACGTATGTTGAGCATCACAACATAAACAATTATTTTTAACATTATTTTTGTTGATAGACTGTACATCTGTTTTATTCGAACTTGATGACGTAACGTTGGCTACAAGCGCGCGTCGCGTAGTTCGTGAAGTACTACCTACCTTTTCAAGATTATTAATATTTTGTGGGTAAGAAGAGAATTCGTTCGCGGCTACCTCGCGTTCTAAGAAATGAATCAATGTATTTATGTCGGGAATGTCCGATGGTTTTGATAATGACAATTCGAAACGTTTTCGAATACTAGACGGAATTTTACGTAGTAAAATCGTCATTAATATGAAACTCCATTGATCTATAGGAAACTGCATCGCCTGCAATGCTTTGATGTTTTCTTGATAAACATTGAGTAAATTTCTTAGACTTTGAGTCATTTTCTCGGTACTAGGGTCAATATCTAATATTTTTTCCAGATGTTTCGTGGCGATAGCCCGCTTGTTGTCATACCGAGAAACCAATATATCCCACGCAAAACTATAGTTTTCGTCTGTTATTTGTATAGATTTAATAAGGTTATAGGGTTAATTTTTTAATGACAATAACAAATAATGAAACTTCTCTGTTTCCGTGTAAGTATTTTTGTCGTGCACCAATGAACGAAACAAATCGTGAAATGGGGGCCAATCCGTAGTCTCCCCTGAGAAGGTATACATTGGAAGAATAGGTAATCTAGTTGCACAATTATTATGACTAGAATTACATGATGCATGTACCACTGAATTATTATTCGCCGTACTAGACGATAATCTTCGTTTACGCTCATTATCGTCTTCCTTTAGTTTTTAAATTGTAATAAATTATAAATAGTAAACAGTGGCATTTCTTGTGTACATTATGTAAATTTGAAATTACGGAAGAGGGGAGTGTCCTAGTGCAGGCATTTACTTGCTTAAAGGGACACTTCTATTACTAGTATGTAGTACAAGCTTGTTAAAGAAAATAAACTTTGTATTTGTATTATTTGTATTTGTAGTTTGTCTAAGTGAACACTAATTGCGTAATAACAATCATTGAAATTGTTACGAATCTGTAGTTGTTCCTCTTTGTCGAAAGTATTGGACTTGATTAAGGCTTTTTCTATTTTTGCCTGAAGATTGAAGAACTTTCTTTGTTGCAAAGTTAACTCTTTTGAATAGAATAGAATAGAATAGAATACTCTTAACAGACTCTTAGTTAACTCTTTTGAGCGTGATCTAAACTGTTGTTCGTCTGAATGTAGATCATCGATAATGATCTCGCGTTCGAAAATATCTAGTTGAATTAGCTCGGCCATTTTGGTCGCGTAACGACGCAAAATGTACAGCGCTAAAACGGCTGAACGGATTTGGATGAAATTTGTCACACAGGTTCATAACCTGGATTCACATAGGCAATTTATTTTATCTTTTAGTTCTGGTAGTACGTTCCCGTGGGATATTTTCCGACAATCACGCGAGCGAAGCTGCGGGCAAAACCTAGTAGGTACTGTAACAAAAAATTTAAAACATTTTTAATTGATGATATTATTAATTATCACCATGAAGAAACCTTCACAATTTTGACTATACGAGTATAACAAATTTAAGTTACATAAATCCGATGTTATGTTGATAAGAGTGATGGCCGGCTAAAAAGCCTGAAAATTCCCAGAACAAATATTTTCCATTTTTATTTGCCAAGAAAATTAACTTGAATGAGCGTTGTGTTCACTTTTATGACCCTTATCACTGTCTTGTCCTAGAATAAGTAATAGGGACTAGCTAGTTAGGCAGCTCATTAACGCTCTTTAATAGGTCCTCTGTAAAGGTACATTAATTTGGTGGAATTTAGGAAACCTAATTTTTACCAACTGGTATTTTTTCTGGAGCCATTTGCTCGAATGTATTTTCTTTTAATTCTTTTGTATTTAATTGTGTTTTACACATTATAAAACTGATTTACATCCGTAAGACGTCCTCATAACATAAGGTCCAGTTGGAAACCAGTGTCAGACACTAGTTGTATTTATAATAACTATGCCTGCCGAATATTTGGTGTAGTGTTGCCCAAATGCAAGAACAAGACGAGACTTAGCCAGTCTTGGTCTTGGTCTTGCGCCAATACACCTGGTCTTGGTCTTGGTCTTGCGCTCCCAGTCTTGGTCTTGGTCTTGGTCTTGCAGTAAGAGTCTTGCAAGTCTTGCAATTACCTATTAGTCTATTACTATTTATTAAAGTTTACTTTAAATCTTAGAAAAACGTATTAGAATTGGAACATTGTGAGCTTGAATTAACATAGCCATAGTAAAGATCAAGCAGATTAATAAATAACTGAAGATTTGATAAGAAATTCGAAAAATCAACTGACCTATATGTCGTTTTCCATGGAAGTAACTGTTTCTTAATAAACATTTATGATTTATAAGCTTTGATTTATAACCTAATCATAATACTACTTGCGTGATCAGTATAATGTATTCATTTTCATTCTAAGCACTCTGAAACTTATTTATTCTTTGGAACACCTGTAGGTACTCTTAAAAAAATTCGAAATTATTTTGCATGAGTATACCTACGCCCTATGGCGGCAATCAAATAGTGTCACAAATGTTATGATTTCGGCGTGGCGGCAACGATTGTTTTAGATTTCAAAAGAAGCCGCCGGCGCGTGTATCATAACCATGTACTTCCGAAAAGCGGCAAATTTCTTTGAGAAGTAAGTACAAAACCTTTGATGCCGCATTATCAAAGTGCCGATGGTTAAAACATAACTATGCATGCACTCAGTTTGATTTTAATAGATATTTTTTTATTCGCTATGTTTATGGTATTAGTCGTAATGCGCATAGGTCCAGTTTTTCATATTCTTTGATACAGTTTTTTGCGTCTCATAGAATTCCTAAGCGTACCTACCTATACACCGAACTGTTACACCTAACTACTCAGTGAAATAGCGCTAAGTCCTAGCTGCAAGACGCAAGAGTCTTGCAGGCTATGTCTTGTTCTTGCTCAAGTCTTGCACGGTCAGTCTTGGTCTTGGTCTTGCTAAAAATACGCGGTCTTGTTCTTGGTCTTGGTCTTGCAAAAACGCAAGAACAAGACCAAGACTGCAAGACCAAGACTGAATTTGGGCAACACTAATTTGGTGGCTTAAAAGTTTTTTTTTTTAAGAATGTTGCTTGCTTAACCTGGGTGACATGATTATTTTCTTTCCTTTCTTCTCTTTTAACATTTTTGGTCGATGATATAAAAGATGATAAGGCATTCGATTTGTTGTTCCAAGAAAACACCTTTACATACAAAGACCAAACAAGATTGACCTCTAGGTAAGGTAAGCTTTAACATAACATAACGCCTGTAATCCCCGAAGGGTTAGGCAGAGGTGTACCTATTGCACACCCACATATCGCCAGTTATGTTTAAGTCCCATGTAATAGGTAAGCTATATTGATTGAAAATCACTGTTTCAGTCCGAAAATTTATTATCTTTTTATTTACCTGTATCTAAAGAAAGAACTGATTTATGAAACAAATAATGGTAACTACACAGAATTGGATCCAATTCCAGTTTCTCGTGTAGCGAGAGGCAAAAACTAAATGGGATCTGTAATTACAGGAAAACAAATAGCTGGACGCATCCCTGTTTCTTCGTGTTATCCGTCCAAAATTATATGAAATAATGAAGCTACGAAGGCTCTGCGAAGAGGACAGTGAGCCAATAAATCAAAATCAAAAGTGAGTTATAACATTATGAAGAACATTTTTTTCGAAACTAATATTATACAGAGTTATGATTTGATTTTTGATGAGTAACAACTTTCCTCTGGCTTTCTGTGGGAGTGATTTCGTGAAAAGTGTCGGAAGCGTGTAGACAGGAAGTGACAGCGTTGGTATAGAATAAGTAAGTACTTTTTAATAGCATGGAATTATTAAGTATTTTAAAATAGCATGGAATTACTGTACTCATGGAGTTAGTAAGTACTATATCGATTGTAAGTAGGAGGGGTCGGGGGGTCGAATTTCATTATTCGAATAAATATTTCAGTAGGTATTTAGCTTTTTTAAATTCTGAGGTTAATTTCCTTCTTTCTTATATCTATGTTAATTTTTGTCGCTGCTCAGTTGCTTATTGCCAAGGTGAGATGTCAGATGTCAAACATCTTATGCGACTACTGTAAGACTCGTTTTGTATGTTTGTTTATTACGCTTTCATGCTAAAACGGCTGAATGGATTTGGATAAAATTTGGCACATGGGTAGACCATGACCTGGGTTAGGACATATAATACTTTTAATCCCGATATTCCCACGGGATCGAGACATATGCGGGTGAAACCGCGGGATGCAGCTAGTGTTGAAATAAAGGTATATTATGAATCCCTAATGCCGATTTCACAAACAACACTAAGGGCAAGATGGGTTTAAGAGTAGGGGAAGACCAAAGAAATGATGGATGGACTGTGTGAAAGATCATATGGATGGTAAGGGGGTGACTATAGAGATGACGACTACGGATTAGGGCAAGAGAATAATGATGATGATGACTTAGGGGAACATTCACAGAGCGCACTTTGGCTTGTTCTCAAAGTATTTTTGTCGGGACACTAACCAGCACCGTAATCGCGTAACACAGTTTTAATCAAAATCTGAATGATTGCTAATCTATCATTGCATGCTTCGATATGTTAAAAAAAATTGTTTCCTCAACGACGTAAATAACACAATGAATTCAGCCGCAGGTCTTACCAAACTATTCATATTTGCCCTTAAGCTGGAGATTTCTTGAAAAAGGGCAGAAAGGTGTTTTTTTAAAGCAGTGTATCTCTTAACGTAAATATTTTTCCAAAACTAAAATAGTATGATATTTTTAAGTCTTTCTTTTTGTGCATACGGTGATGGACCTCAAAACATAATGAAACATAATTTAATACATCAAAAAAATCTTCAAAGATAACTCTTACTTATTTTTAAAAGCAGTTTATCCCTTCGTTAACAGTTATAATTATAATTAAAAGTATACCATAAAATTGCAAATGCCAAACTGCATCCGGTGATCCTGTGGGTCACCGGCCTCTTTAAAACGATGTCGAATTGACAGCCGCCACATCGAAGTGCTGAGGTGTTTGTATGACGCTGCAATGATGACTGTCCAGATCCAGGATAAGGAATCCAGCCCCATCCAACTACTCAGGGGGGTGAGACAGGGGATGTGATATCCCCGAAACTGTTCACCAATGCGTCGGAGGACGTCTTTAAGACGCTGGACTGATCAACGTAAACGGCGAGTACATCTCACACTTTTGTTTCGCCGATGACATCGTCATAATGGCAGAGACGCTGGAACAGTTAGACCTGGTGCTGCACAGCCTAAATGGAGCCTCTCGGCGAGTTGGCCTCGGCATGAATTTGGACAAGACGAAATCCATGTACAATTCACATGTCTTGCCGAGTCCAATCCACATCGAAGGGTCACTTCTCGAAGTTGTAAAGGAGTATGTTCACCTAGGGCAACTTTTCCAGCTTGGTAGGCACAACTTTGAGAAGGAAGCCGACAGAAGGATTCGGTTGGGTAGGGCAGTGTTTGGAAAACTTTGTCAAGTCTTCTCGTCGTCAATCCCGCAGTGTTTGAAGACTAGGGTCTTCAACCAATGCATCCTGCCCGTTATGACATACGGTGCCGAAATGTGGACACTAACAGTCGGGCTGGTCTTCAAATTCAAGGTCACTCAGCGTGCTATGGAGCGCTATGGCTATCGGCTATGCTCGGAGTTTCTCTGAAGGATAAGATCAGGAATGAAGTTATCCAGAAGAGAACCGGAGTTGCCGACATAGCCTGCAGAGTAAGTAAGCCGAAGTGGCAGTGGGCTGGCCATGTTTGTCGAAGGACCGATGGCCGGTGGAGCAGACGAGTCCTGGAGTGGAGACCGCGTATCGGCAAGCGTAGTGTGGGGCGCCCCCCAGCTTCCGACGACCTTAAAAAGGTGGGTGGAACAGACTGGATGCGGAAAGCGGAGGACAGGGTGTTGTGGCGCAGGCTCGGAGAGGCCTATGTCCAGCAGTGGACTGCTATATGCTGAGTTGATTGATTGGTTCATCCGGTGATGGATTAATTTTCATTAATTAGTTAATATCTAATTTTATACGATTTTATTTGAATTTTTACGCCATACGTTGTGTCATCGCGCATCTCTTTCTTGTGTATGCAATCTGACAGTAACAGCGGTTGCCTGTACTCAGCCTCTTAAACTCAATATGTATGAAGAAAGGTTGTCACTTTGATAAAATGATGAAACGAACAGCATTGGAAGGACATAGTTCGGTTGAATTCTCGATTTTTTCAATCAGTGCAGTCACTGTGGACTGGCAGCAATGTTGGCTCAGCAAACAATCAGAGCACACGGTGTCCAACGTGTTACTTGTTCGCGGTGCTAGGTTTGCGTAGAATGATGGAAACATGTGCTTTTTGGTGCAATTATTATCTTGTTAAAAGTACTCAATACTCAATATATTTATTCCATTCCACCATGTGAAAATTTAAGACATGATCATTGTGGACCAATGGTAAAGCAAAGTAGGAGCGAGGAAGAGGTAATTAGTTGGCATATTATAGACTATTTGAGTAATTATTTTATAAAATAATAATAATAATAATGCAATTTATTCCCAAAATACCTATAACATATTACACTTTTATCGTATTCCTTAAATATCTATTTCATGCAGTAAGAGAATCACATGCATGAAAAAAAAACAAAATTTAATAAATAAAATTACATAGCGTTATTCAATATAAGTCTTTCATGAATTATGAAGGAAGTAGGAATTCAAATTCAAATCTTTATTGCATAATTATCTCATGTGTGTACAAGATCTTAAAAATATTTTTTAGTTTTTTATGATATTAAATGTACCTAATTATGTAACGTTTGAATTAACTATACATTTTTATTTCATTTAGTATTATTCATTGTTTTAAAATGATACATAAATTACTATTAATTTACAGATACATTATTTTAAATTAGCAAATGTCTCATTATCTCAATTTTTTATTTCAATTCAAATCTTGTATTTAATTTTTTATTTTATTATAATAATATTTTTGTAAAAATCTAAATTAAGATAAAATAATAAAAATTGAATTAATAACAATTGATTTAATAATATAGGTAGGTACTTTATCAGTATAAAATAATTCAAATAATAATATTATAATAAGGTAAAATTGAGAAAATAATTGGTTAAATTGAGACTTCATGTTTTGGAGTAAGTAGATAATTTAAATAATACACTATATTGCGTATTATGGTATTAATGGTGGATGCCAATCAATGATCTGAGCTCATAAAGGAGGCGTTGCAGTTTGCATATGAATTCTCACACAGGCTCACGAAAGGAAAGAAAATTGGTCTGGTCGCTGTCAACGGATGCGGTGAAGAGGACTATAATTGCCTACTCACCCAAAATTTATGTGACTGTACCTGCCTACCTATCTATCGTTTGTCCCTAAAATAAATATTTTCACTTGGATTGAAAATTATAAAATAAATATTTGACCGACGCGACGCTGTCTCATGGCAACGGTTGCCAGGGCTCGCCGAAATAACATACGGCGGTGCGGCGCCCCAGGCCGCCGCCGCCGGCGTGACTGTGCCGCTGTCATCGTGCTGCCGTCAAGCTTCCGTCAAGTTTTGTCAATTTTTTAAAGTCATTTTTGTTATGTTTATATTTTTTTTATTTTAGCTTCTTAACTTGTTTTACGTGTAATAATATATAAGGAAAAAAATCCTGTAAGTACCATTTATGTTGAATAAAGAAGACAGTAGTGACGCCGCACGAAGCGCCAGTCAACCTTCCACATCGCTGGATGGCCTAGTGAGATGCCCTTATTGTCCCCAAGCTCGCTTTTTAAAAAGTGAACGAGGCTTGAAGGTACATTTGGGCAAGAAACACAAACCCCACAATGTGCCTTCATCATGCCCGACAATACCCAGTTCCCTAACTCCTGATTTACCTGCTCAACCCGTTTGGAAAACCCTTGCAAAATTAAAAACTTCAACTCCAGTTTTGAAGAGAGTTCCTCGTGGCGCGAGACCATCCGTGGCTTCATGTTTAGCGCGTTGTATCCGCCTCGTCACCCGAGAGAACTCTCAAAGTGCTTGGGAGCAATTAATCACCTTCCCGTTTAGAATTCTACATGTTCAAAAAAATTTGACAAATAAAAAAACGTTAACAGCACAAATCTAGGATAATTGTAACATTTCGGCCCAATGTTTCGACTCTAAATTAACAGCCCACCTCCCCCAAAGAGGTTTATTGCACCATGTAGAGTCTAAACTAGGCGAGGGTGATATTAGAGGTGCAGCTATGATCATCTTTAGCAGCCATGTGGTTGCGCCGTACTCACCAGAGACACTTACAGCTCTGGAGAGCAAACATCCCGCCCCGGCAGATGACCTCTCCTTCCCTGACTCACCCGATCCGGAATACAACTCCCTTGAAATTACAGCTCAACAAGTATGTGCGGCCGTGTGCTCCTTTCGAAGTGGCTCCGCCGGCGGCCTCGACGGCTTGACTCCTCAACATTTGAAGGACCTAATTTGTTCAGGCGCCGGGGAGGCTGGTGAGTCCCTTTTGAAGGAGCTGACGGCCCTCATTAATCTCATGCTCTCCGGCAATGTGAACGAAGCCGTCATTGATATCTTGTATGGGGCAAATCTATGCGCCCTGCGCAAGATGGATGGCGGCATTCGTCCCCTTGCCGTAGGGTTCACCTATCGTCGTATCGCAGCCAAAATTTGCTGTGCTTTTTACACAGAAAAACAGGCCAGCAAATTCCAGCCCCTACAGCTGGGCTTCGGATCTAAAGGGGGCTATGAGGCTGTGGTACACGCTTTATCCACCTACCTCAATAGTGGTAAAGGTGAGGTCATCTTTAAGGTTGACATTAAGAACGCTTTCAATTCCGTAAACAGGGACACCTTGTTAACAGAAGTTCAAAAAGAAATACCCAAAATTTACAGTTTTCTTTATCAATGTTACCGGCACCCCTCTAAACTACTCTATAAAGACAACCTTTTGAGATCAGCTGTTGGATATCAACAGGGTGGCCCCCTTGGGCAAGTCATTTTTAGTTTGGCAATAAATCCAATTATTCGACAACTAAATTCTGAATTCAACGTGTGGTATTTGGATGACGGAACCCTAGGAGGTGATGTAGACACAGTCTTAAAAGATTTAACTTTTTTTAAAGAAAAAATCACTTCCATTGGCCTTGACCTTAACTTTTCAAAATGTGAAATTTATCTTCCCTAAACCACTGACAGACAGAGAAATTTAAGATAGCAAAATTTAATACAATAGCACCAAATATCAAAATTACGGAAAGAAATTCTCTTCATCTCCTGGGCTCCCCAATTTTTGACGAATCCTTTCCAACGTTCATTGAGGAGAAAATACAAAATTTTAATGATGTCTCGGAAAGACTTTTTAAAATTAATATCCATTCGGCCTTCACACTCATTCGATACTGTTGTTTTGGACCAAAATTTACTTATAGCCTTCGCTCCTCACATTTATGGAGACATCCACAACTTTTAGAAAAAGTTGACCAAGTTATTAGGAACACACTAACTTCTATCCTAAATGTGGCCCTGGATGACCGAGCGTGGCAGCAAGCCACACTTCCCATTCGCCTGGGAGGTCTCGGCGTCCGCAAAATTTCATGTATAAGTTTACCGGCCTTCATCTCCTCGGTTCACAGTACTGATAAATTAACCAGGAACATTTTATCTTCCTCACTGGTTGATTTTGAGGTACCGTGTTTGACCGACGCTTTGAACGCTTGGAAAATGGCTTGTCCCAATACGGATTTACCCGACAACCCGTCCTCCCAGAGACGGTGGGACGTGCCGCTCTGCAGTGTTATTCGGAATACCCTGATAAACACGTCACTTAATACTGCTGAGCGTGCCCGCCTGCTGGCTGTGGGAGAATGAGAGTCTGGTTTGTAGCTTCAGGCGCTACCGTCATCCACCATAGGCACTATGATGGATGACTCATCGTTTCGGCTCGCTACGTGTCTCCGCTTGGGCGCACCTTGTGTTGCTCCGCGTCGGTCTCATTGCAGTGAAGCCGTCGACAGTCTCGGACACCATGGCCTGTCCTGCTGCAGGAGCGCAGGTCGCATAGCTCGGCACGCCAGCATCAACGATATTATTCGTCGAGACCTTGTCACCGCCGGCGTACCAGCGGTACTAGAACCAAACGGATTGGTACGTGACGATGGGAAGAGACCAGACGGCATGACGTTATTGCCTTGGAAGGTGGGTAGGCCTCTGGTGTGGGACGCAACCTGTGTCGACACCCTTGCGCCATCTCATGTTCCAAGCACGGCCGGCTGTGCTGGCTCCGCTGCTGCGGCTGCTGAGACCCTCAAGCGGCGCAAATACAGTAATCTTATGGGTAACTACAGTTTTGAGCCGTTTGGGGTCGAAACGCTCAGGTCATGGGGCCCGAGTGCGCGTCTCCTTTATAAGGAAATTTCTCGCCGACTGATCGACACTTCACGTGACCAGAGGGCTGGCTCGTTCTTTGCCCAAAGAATTAGCATTGCCATTCAACGTGGTAAGGCTGCCAGTCTTCTGGGCACGTTTCCGGATGACAGCGATGCGGACGAGTACTTCGACGCTTAAATGTTTTTTTTTTTATGTTGTATTTTTTTTGTAGTTAGTACCTAGTTAGTGTAAATAATTAGTTGTGTAATTTAATTAAAATAAAATAATAAACTGAAAAAAAAAATAAGGATTAGATTAGATTAGATTTAGTTTTGGAGTACCCAGTTTTGAGCAAAGGCCTCCTCCATGCATTTCCATAATTTCCTATCTTTGGATCCTGGTCCAAGTGGGTCCCGCAAGTCTCGCGACGTCGGTCGTCGCCCCAACGCGACGGCGCGGCGCGCGGTGGTGCGGGCAACCGCGACGGTGCGCTTGCCGCGCGGCCACCAGTGCAGCACACGCTCGCTCCAACGTCCGTGGTCCGCGCGCGCCGCATGACCTACCTATCGCCATTTTAGCCTACAGGCTAAGTCTATCAGTTTGGTGATCATTCTGATTTGAGAGTTTCGAATTCTGTCTTGCAGTTTCAATCCCAACATACTTCGTTCGACGGCCCGCTGGAAGACTTGGAGTTTGATGAGAACTTCTTTTGTTAGTGCCCAGCTCTGGCATCCGTACAGTAGTATGGGAAATACGACAGTTTCAATTGCTTTTTTTTTTAGTTTGATTTGGTACTGAGATTTGAAAATTTCCTTTCATGACCAATATCTTTTCCACGTAAGTTTTATTTTACTCTCTGCTTCGCCTGCAGTTTGCTCGTTGAACGTGATTCGCTGTCCTAAATATACATAATCTTCCACGTATTCTATTTCCTTTGATGCTATTTATACTGGTATGTTTTCTCCGTTGGTCATTATGCGAGTTTTCTCCAGATTCATAGTCAATCAACATTTTCTGCTCTCTCTATTTAAAGATTGCAGCATGTTTTCTAGGTCTGTGTGTTTGCGCAGATTAGTACGATGTCATTTGGGAAACGTAAATGGTTCAATGTTTCTCCATTAATGTTGATCCCCACAGAGTCTCATTCTAAGTGACGGAATGGTTTCGAGGAGAGCAGTAAAAAGGTTCGGTGACATCGGGCCGCCTTTTCAGATTCCACGTTGTACTTCGAATGGTCTTCCTTGTCTCTCTAATTTAACTTTGGCGTATAGCAAAAGTTAAATTTATAAATTTCCCTTTTATAAAGGTTACCAGGTTACAAGCTATATGTATGCAAAATATCATCGGCATCCGTTAGGCCGTTTTTGCGCCAATCCGGAACATACATTCAGACAAACGGGCAAATTATCAAAAATTCTAAAAACTATATTTTCGGCATCAGACTCATTCCCAAACCTCGTACTCTGATGCCGAAAACTTCTTCGTTACTATTTTATGTATGTTTTTATATATCAATCTGCCTAGCCTTTTCCCAACTATGTTGGGGTCGGCTTCCAGTCTAACCGGATGCAGCTGAATACCAGTATTTTACATGGAGCGACTGCCTATCTGACCTCCACAGCCCAGTAACTGGGTAATACGATACCCCTTGGTAAAACGGGTTGTCAAACTTACGGGCTTCTGTCGACCCGTAACGACTGTCAAAGATCCACGAATGACAGCCGGGATCAACGGCTTAACGTGCTTTCCGAGGCACGAAGGTCACTCAGCCACAGACCAACCCCGGCAAGTGTAGCTTAACCTGATGGATCGACCGGTGCGGCTGTTACTTACTTAGCCACGAACTCCTCGCGAGAATGTTTTTATATATATTATATTTGTTTTAATAAAAATACAGCTTCAGGCAAGATAAGTGCTCCTTGTAGTAGGCACCTAGGTGCTTCTGTTACAGAGCAGCATTGCATAGCTTCGACTTGAAAACTAAAGGTGGAAGTTACAAGCAATGCCAACTTCTTCTTCGGTCGGTCAAACCACTAAGGTAGGCCGTTGCCCTTGAACAACAACATTTGATATGCAGAGAGCCTTGTTAACCAAGCTATCTGTCAAATTATAGTTGACTGTGTCTTACGGAGAAGTTAGGTTCTCGCATATTTTCCCCCGACTTGTTATTTTTGTATTTGTGTTCTTTCCTTGCGTCATGTTTGAAAATCAAAATCAAAATATTTTATTTCACAAAAACCCTCATGGGCACTTATGAAACGTCAGAAGCTAGGTGCACGGTTCCAATTGCCACAAATAAACGTATTTTCTTTCTTTCTTTTCTCTCTTATTTCACCAATGAGTAAATTAACCTATTTTAGGCACAATTTTAAACTTCATTCCGCTTCAGAGAATCTTTTCAAACAGCCTTCCATGCCCAAATAATGTATTTCATGCTTTTAGCAAAATTTCCAAAAAGCATGATTTATTTTTGAATTGTTTGAAGTTCTATTATTGTAGCTGTTTTGCAATATTTATAATAAATTCATTTATTTCAGGTAACAAACACCCATTGACAAACATAACTAAAAAAAACAAAACATAGCCGCACTCACAAATCCAAATAACAAACAACAGTATAAAACTAACATAAAATTGTGACCAATAAAATTAAAAAAATATATATATATATAATTAATTAAGGAAAAATTGCCAAAATAAAATATAAAATGTCAGAATCTACAAAAATTAAAATGTCAAATATAAAATAGTAAAAGTCAAACTGTAAAAACGACAAAATGTCAAGATTTAAAAATAAAAATTATTTATAAAAATTATAAAAAATCTATAGCAATTTTTTTAATTCTACCTGCCCCAAGCCTGATCCACGGGTGTATGTAAGGCCTGCCAGTGCTTCATGAAAGGCCCGTCCAACCTGTTGGCCACAACGGTAAGATGACTGTTGCCGCTATGATTTATGTCAATCAGAACTTATGTCAATCAGAAGTTTGCTTGGCAAACTTCAAATCATAAACAGAGTTAATAAGCACAGAAATTAAAAGCACAGTTAACATTTTGCAAACGGGACAATCACAAGGGTGTTCAATGGTTGTTGCTTAACAAAAAGCGCTGCAGCGCTGGATCCAGCGCGTTGGTCGCTGTTTGTTGTATGAAAACAACCGCAGCGCTGCGGCTGTGCGCCTCCACGGGCGACGCCATTATACAAAAAAAGGTAGAAGGTTAGGTTCTAATTAACATTATAATATTTTTACAAACTACGAAAGTCACCCTTCTGCTACGACATAAATGCGCTGTCAATATCAACATTTTTACCATTGATGTGCGATTGACTGTACATACTGGTGCTTTCAGAACAGAATCACGCCGCGCTGTGTGGAATCGCCAAGCAAACGCGGTCTTGAAAGGTCGTTCCTTCTCCAGAAAAAAAACAAGCATTTGTGTTATAGCTTATAAGTAAGTCTATCCTGTCTTTCTGTGGAATGTTACAAGGAGGTTGTCTTGCCATAGTACCATGTAAAACACTTCCTCTCTCCTTAAACATCATCATTACAGAATACAGTTCCTTGCTCTTGTTTCATGTTTTACATTGTATATATATTTATATAGATAAGTGTATGCTGTATGTATTTATTGTATATAATATGTAAATAGTACACCACTGACTACCTGCAGTATTGTCTCTCCTTCTCCCTTTAATCCATCCAAAGGTTGTCTGTAAAAGATCGCTTTTAGCGATAAGACCGCCCATCGTGTCACCCTGTGTAAAATGTCAACATTTATATCTGTAACTTTTATGGTGTACAGTATAAAGAGTATTATATTCTATTCTAACATGTAGTAGTGGCTTTACATGGCCTCACAACGACATAATTGCAACTACCAACGTATTTTTAACCCCTAGCTGTGCTAAAGGCAAAATCATATCACAAAAGATCTTGGCAGCAGGTGATATTCTTATGCAAACCTTCCAGACTTATTTGTGTATCATAAAATGCATAGCGTCGTACACTCAGCTAGTTCCAAACTTGCAAACTCTTCAGGTTTGTTGGGAAGGTAGAATTTATTCAAACTTTGTGTAAGATAGCAACGTGTTCGAGCTCAGCTATCGAATAGTTACAACGTGAGTGCAACGGATTCAATTTGCATTCCTATAGTTTGAGAGTTTGAAAGTTACTTTGGATTTAAAGTTATTGGTTAGAATGCCTAGGTTTGTTGTTCCTTGATCGCAGTAAAGACAAAAGAGTATTTATAAAGAAAGAAAAATGATTTATTGGGACTCAACATAGATCACAAATTAAACTAAAACAAAACAAAAACGATAAAAAAACAAAATAAAATGAAAACAAAAACAAAGAACTAGAGGCATTAGGAAAGAGGAAGGAGGCGGGGGGTTTAGGGAGGAGGTATTTATCTATTACGACTTCTCTTCTCTACTCTTCGCCTAAGTACCTAAGCTGTAATAAATATAATTGTGTGGTATTTTTCTGTTCTTGAATATGTATCTGTTATCTGTTCAATCGCGTATAATCAACGAGATCATTCTGGTAAAAGAAATACCGAAAAACTACTTGTGAAGACTAACGAACTAATTAACGTAGATTTTGTTAAGTAAGTTTTTTTTTAAAAAACAATCGTACTTTTCACTTCAGTTACCCTTCTGCACTGTCTCCGCCAACTGGCGCCGTCCACTCGCCCACCGTACTTGCCAACTAATTAGCTGCCTACGCATAGCATTCCTAAAAACATGAATACACGGACAGAGCCGGCTGAAAACGTATGTATTACATTCAGAAAGAGCATTCATGAAAAAGTGGGTTTTTTTACGTAAAATAACGTGTAAGTTAAAAAGAAGGAAATATAAAGGTTTCTAATAACAACTTACCAAGCTTTTACCCTCACCAGCTAAACTAAATATGCTTATAATAGGAATGGATTCACGACAAAAGTTCGTGTAGGGTTCGATCTCATATATATTTCAGTTCACTACAAAATTGATGATATCTAAAATGGTCCGAACCCCTAACAAGTATCTACACTTAACTTTAAGTAGTGTTGATGAAAGTTGTCCAGAAAATTAAAAAAATATATCAAAACATTTTATTTCACATAAACCTACACGGGCACATATGAAACATCGGCGTCGGAAGCTAGGTGCACGGTTCCAATTGGTCATTTCCTATGGAGAAGAGCCGGCAAGAAACTCCACGGTTACTCTTTTAAAAATAATTGACTTTTACAATGTTTTCAAATTACAGTGTTAATAGGTATGGCAGGACAGTGTAAGCCCGTCAACAAGTACCAGGTACTTAACAAAATAGAAACTGGTCTACAAATCTACAGTCTATTAAGTCTACAACGTTCTCACATTCACATAAAAAGAATCTACATATATAGAATATTAGTAAAATAATAAAAGTAAAAACCTATTTAAACCAAATGACATGATTGCCATTACAACTGTAACAAATCTGAATTATTAATTTTATCCTCTCCACAAAAGCCACAAATAAATAGTTGAAATTAAAAAACCTATTACCTAAATATCATCGGTCACATTGTTTTAATACGTAGGAGGGGCTTGTGGCTAAGTCATAACAGCCACACGGATTGATCGATCAGGTTATGCTACGCTTGCCGCGGTTGTCTGTGGATGGGTCTGTGGATATTTACATACCAAGACGTAAATACGTTAAGCCCGTTCCGGCTGTTATTTGTTAGTTACGGGCCATCAGAAGCCCGAAAGTCTGACAACCAGTCTAACCAAGGGGTATCGTATTAAGGCCCGTACAGACTGGTACGATATCGTGGGCGTGACGCGACACTAGTAGCACAATTTATTTGTCGCTGTCGCGGCCGCGATATCGCGCCAGTCTGTAGAAGCCTTTACCCGGTAACTGAGTTGTCGAGGTCAGATAGGCAGTCGCTCCATGTAAAATACCGGTATTCAACTGCATCCAATTAGACTGGAAGCCGACCCCAAAATAGTTGGGAAAAGACTAGGCAGCTGATGACATTGCTTCATTACGTGCTGAAAAGCAATAAGATGACGTTTATTTTTATACACGTTCGTTTTACGTTAGTTTTATACACGTTCAACGTCTTGAATAAACTCGTAACTATTGTCTCAATGCCTGTTTGCACGCCCCACAAACTAGAACAAAAATAAAACGAAGCATTACGAAACTCTCCGATGATTCACGACTATAATTTTTTCTCAATCCTCTACAAGTAGGTGATATATAACGTCCATTCCCAGCATCCCTTCTGAGCTATGACTCCAGATTAAGCGTCCTGTATTATAACGATAAAGAGTCACCCTGTTTCTTCAAGGTACGGACAAAAAAACACTTTAAACTTTTATAATTGCCAAAGTTTAGGGATGTCCACGGGGCGAAGCTAGATTTAATTTGGACTTGGCAACTTCAGGGTGAAACAAGGGACGGTGTAATTGGCGTTGATGTGCCGACAGGTCGCACCGTGTTGTGTGGAGACCGTCCAGTCTTTATTTATGTATGTGGACCAGTCCGGGCCGAGGAAACTCGGGAAACTAAATGCTAAACATGTTTTTTGAAGCAGGGTTGCAGTTTGTCAGTGTCAAAGATTTATTTGCAGATAAATATGGTTCTTACAATGTTAGTTCTTACAATGGTAGTATAATTGTCATCATCATTCTCATTTCAGCCGAAAGACGTCCACTGCTGGACATAGGCCTCCCCTAAAGGGGGGGTTGCCATAATCGCCACGCTTGGCAGGCGGGTTGGCGATCGCAGTATGATGTTATAATGCATAGAGAACGCTGCTGCCCATTCTCCAGTAAGTTCCTTAGTCGCCTTTTACGACACTCACGGGAAGAAATAGGGTGGTGCTATTCTTTACGTCCGGCACCACATAGTAGCTTAACATATTTAATCATAACTTATTGACATGCAAATTTTTGGTATACAATTCGATCATTATATCAAATTTAATGTTATGTTATGTCAAATTAACATGAAGAACTCTTTTTCGTTAACTAAGAGTAGGTACTTATTCTTTTGGAAAGGAAATAAAAACGAAATGTCTTGCTTGCTATGTGAGTATTTCCGTTTTCATTGACGAAAGCTAAGCTGTAGGTAGGTATTATGTACAGCTCCAAAAAAACTTGTATACTTATACATAATGTCATCGAAAGATTAGGGAATAGTAAAAAGGGATACAAGGGTCGAAGGGAATCAAGAATTGGTGACTTTCACCCGTGTTAAAAACTCTACTTTTCATTTCGATTACAAGGAAAGTTAAAAAAATAGTTTTTCTAACATATTGAATTTTTTTGATTGCTCGCTACTTCATAAAAACATTGTAGGTATGTATTAAAATATCTTTGCTTTAAAATTTCTGGTAAAAGATTTTCGATTACTGTATTTGCCTCGTCTTTAACCGAATCTGGGGTCAACATTACAGAATCGCTTGAACATTTTTTTATTAATTTATCATCATCATTTTAGCCGAAAGACGTCCACTGCTGGACATAGGCCTCCCCCAAAAGAAGGAGGGGGGTTGCCATAATCGCCACGCTTGGCAGGCGAGTTGGCGATCGCAGTTTGGTGTTAAAATGCATAGAGAACGCTGCTGCCCATTCTAAGTCCCTTAGTCGCCTTTTACGACACCCACGGGAATACATAGGAAGGTGCTATTCTTTATGTTCGGCACCACATGGAATTTTATTAAATATTAGTCTATAAAACCGAATTTTTTAATTTCGGTGCAACTTACAGAGTTAGTATCCCGCCAAATGATCTAAGTCTTTTTGAAATTTTAAATATCACACTGCGTCACCGCCGCGGGCCGCCCCGCTTAATAAAAAAGTTTTATTTTTTTTATTCACACTGTCTGTTTATACACTCACAATACCGCAGCATTTATTTTTAATTTAAATCGATATTTTTTTTAAATATGTAAAATATTTCGTAGCCGACTACCTTAACAAATTTAGTTCTATTTTTAAAATTCATTCCCGCCCTAGAGAGGGAAGCAATGAGTCTATGAGTCTTTCCCGCCCAAGGGAGGGGAGCGGCGTCTTGCACCCGCTACTCGGATCAAACACACTACTTTCAGAGTATGAGAAATGAAAAATAAATGCCCAATTTGACTACACAGGTAGATTTAACAGTTAGGTACTGTTAAATCTACCTGTGTAGTCAAATTTGGCATTATTTTTGGCTTACCAAACAAGCACGTGCAACAAAGAAAAAAAAAGGCTAATTGAGAGTTATCTATTGTTTAGTATTACACAAAAGTAACAAAATTTCCCACGCAAAATATATAGTAATTCCGTAATTCTAAGAATAATTTGCTTTTTATTTCAACTCGGTGACCTTTTCAGTTTTTCCTTTTAATAATTTTCCGAGTCGTTTATCGAATTAGCACTATTCAGAGCATTTGCTTGTCGAAGCTTAACCTAGTTAGGAATCGAGCTCCAACATTTATGCTTATATATACTTTATGGCAATAAAGGCTTGACTGCGAATAGCGAATCGATTCTTTTCGTGATTAAATTATATCAATGCTTGGAAACTTACATATCATAAAATAAAGTAGGTTTTCGTGTCTGTCTGTGTGATCGCATTATTCTTCTAATCTCCGTAACGAATTTTGATGTGGTTTTCACTATCATATATTCCGAAGATTTTTTTTCCACACTACAATGCGGTATATAGTGTTAGTAACAAAAAAGGTTAGCCTATGTTAGTACTTAATAACTAAAACAGATCGGGTACGGTTTGCAAGCGCCCACACTAGCGGGCTGTCTGCCCGGGCGGCTAGCGGTTGCAGGATAGTGTTGGGACTAACACGCAGCCTAAGGAATAGCGAGGCAGATTTCTTACGCCACAGTGCATCAAAGCCGTCAGTGCGTGCGTCTGCAAACATTGCCGAGGCACTACAGAAGCGCGGCAATCGCAATAATACTCTGAATGCGTTATTGTTGTATACGCAGAGCATTGTAAGCTTTTTGAGTATATGTGTTAGGTTTTTATGTATTTTTAATTGGTTTTAGGGGTTTTATTGGCAGAAGAAATTTATTATATAACAATTTCATGCCTTGCTTGACACCAGAGAGAAGACGTGTTTATTTTTTTAATAATCATTTAGCATAGACAATATAACCAGGAACAGATCAAACGATAGTTATATCTATAGACAATCTTATCGATTAGTTAAAGTAGTACCTGCTGTTTTTTATATTAGGTATTCTATGGACCGTGGCATTTTAATAGTCTTACAATGGCAGCCCACTTCATGTATCCAATGACTACTAATAATTCATGAAAGTATTTTTTTTATTTTTTTATTAACATTTGAATAGTTAAAAAGAAAAACATTATAATGACGCATGACGTAGTTTGAAACACCCTGTTACGAGCGTGGTGCGAGCCTCGCGTTCCAAGGGCGGTGCGGAATAGAGCGCAAGGCTCGCACCGCGCTCATAACAGAGTGTTTCAAACTACATCATGCGTCATAATCAAAATGAATAATATTTTTAAAAAAATATTCAAATGTTATTTTTTTTTTTATGAATGATTAGTAGTCATTGGATACATGAAGTCGGCTGCCATTGTAAGACGATTAAAATGCCACGGTGTATATTCATTTAATATTATTTAACAATGTGAACCACAGGGCTCCCGACCGAACCCTTAAAAAGGGTTATTTTAATTGCATCTGTACATCGAGATGAGATTTATGTGTATAATAGATTAATATTAAACGTCTAGACTAGACGATTAGTCGTCGATTAGTCTTAACTATAATAATAATGAAATATCGCCGTTTTTTTAAGTTTTGAAAACCTTGCGCAGCAGGGGCAGCTCGCTAATTATTTCATAAGATAAGATATTTATTTCGCAAATATGGGTACATATTCACGGTGACATAAAAAAATATTATTAAAAACAGCCATATTTAGCCAGAAGGCATGCAAAAGTACAAAAATACAATAGAGATGGCAAATACATAATAATAAAGATAAACAATGTCAATTATCATAATTTAATTATAATTGAACTATGAAAGTACTTCAATAGTTATTTATACACAATTCTTCTGCAGCCAAAATAAAAAATATAAATTAAATGTCCATATGTCTATATTTTTCTAATTTGTAATCATTATAAAAAAATAGGTAAGTAATCAAGAAATTCCTTTAGCCATTAAAAATTCCGTCACACTATAATAAGCTTTGTCTACTAAAAAAATCTTCCAACTCCTTGGCAATTTATTATAAATGACTGGCGCCATGTAGCAGACACTCTTGCGCATGAAAGTCGTTCTCGCACTAGGGAGACATAGCCGCCTGCCTACTATTATCACCAGAGATCGGATATTCGGATGCATATCTACCTAAACCTTGAGAGTCGACTAGTATGGAGTGCGCTTCGGTATGGGTACAGTGTCGGTTTCCAGGACCGACTAAATTTTAATAACTACTCTTTTGTACTGTGTATGCGGACGAATAAACACATTTTAGATTAAAAAGCTTTAAAGAAAGAATAGTATTTTTTTTTTAGTGTTATAACATACATAACATCACGCCTGTAATCCCCGAAGGGTTAGGCAGAGGTGTACCTATAGTACACCTACGTTTCGCCAGTTATGTTTAAGTCCCATGTAATAGGGGGCGAGCCTATTGCCATCAACCGGGCACAAATCCAGACTCAGTTTGAGTGTTATATTTTCAACTATTCTTGCCTAGCTCTAAATAGATAAGAAATATTCGTTATGCCTAGGAATACAAAAAATTATACACACTGTTATTAATAAAACCCCGTGATTCCGGAAAAACAGTATATTTTAAGAAGCCGTTTCCATACTTTCATTACTAAAAAATAACTTTAGGTAAATATGCATCCGAATATCCGATCGCTAATTATCACGCATAATTTACTGTTAACCAATTTTATATTTATTTCTGAACATAACATTACATCTCGCCTGTGTTCCACGAAGGGTTAGGCAGAGGTACCTATAGTACACCCACATTTATTTCATAATTATTCATTAGAGTGTTATTCACTTTATTTCCTTTGTTGTGTGTTTTTCGTGTTAAGTATTTTGATTTATTTTAATGTTTTTTTTTCTTGTCAAACTTAATGTGTACCTAGATTTTATGTAAATGATGTGGTCTCCTATAATTGGCTGCACACACTTGTATTCGTCCCTTCGATGTACACTTGCATGTAATTGTGTAGCCTCTGTTGGAGATCCAATAAATAAATAAACAACTCATATTTTTTATGTATTTTAAATTTAAATAATTAAGTACCTATCTCTTATTTACTCGGTACTAAATTAAAGACATATATACCTATACATAAAGCCAACATATTCTATTAGCCTTAAATTCCTATCGAGAGGAAAGATAAAAAACTCTTTATCAACAACTCACGTAATTCTATCTACCCCTATGTGAAACTAATGAGAAGACGGAAGTTAACATACCCACATAATATTACTAAACAAGCACATTTGACATTTAGCGAGCTATGAGTATTTCAGTGTTAGCAAATCATTTTATTAGTTGCTCACATTTGATATGAATGCGACCCAAAGAGACGCACGACTGAGCAACCGAATGGTGTTCAACCATGTATTTATGTAACATTACGTGTTTCCTATTTAATGATGCAGTTTGATGTGTTACGTATAAAGGTACTTTGTTGTATAGTAAGTGTATTAGATGGTTTCTTAATGAAAGAACAATGATCTTTATATTAGTATTCAATATTCACAGTATAAAAGTACTTGGTAATGATCTGTCTCACACTAGTCTGCCTGACATAAATCTTGACAGCTGAGTGACAGTTGATATTAGACAATTACTATAGTAACGTTTCGTTACTACAGTAACCCCCTTTTGTTTTTAATTTTATTCATACATTTTCTTCTTTCCCTTTGTAAACAAATTATCTTAAATCTTACTAAACAAAATAATTCCGAAATTAATAGAGCGAAATTAATTTAATAGAGTTCTTCGTGAATAAAAACTCAAAGCATTTACAGTTTAAACTATACATTATTTCACTCTAAAAGAATACAATTATTCACTTTTATGAGGAAAAACATAATAATTATTAAGTTAAGCGACGATTTCGCCGGGTGATAGAACTAAAATTAAGATATAAAAACGAAAATAGTCTGTAAAAACTTACAATTTAAACATCTTCAAAACATGGTTGGTGCCTTACTAGCCTATTAAAAGTTGGAAGACACTTTAGGTAATTGATTATAAAGTACTTCCCCCTCCTGTAGGACAGTTTTTCTACCGCAGTTTGTCCTTGGTGCTCTTAAAATTATATTTTTGGTTTAATTAAACCATTCACAGTTTTCAATTATCAAAGGTGTCAGTCAGAAAGATGAAGGTTGCCCATTCCAAAGCGTAGTAGAAATGGGAAGTTCTTAAACAGTGCTTTTTACAACCACCAAACTGCATTGCGGTTTTCCTTTTGGAAAAGTATACTTACATGCACATTACTCAGATTTGTCTGTGGAGGCGTACTATACCCACTACTGAAAGTCCGGGTAACAACAGGTAGCCAATTGCGTCACACGTCAAACAACTTTTCTTTCAAAATGATTATTAATAAAACCGACATTTTAATAGAAAATCGGCGACTGTTCCTCGATTATCATTAAGCTTTGGAATACCTTGAGATAGCCTGTGGTGAGCTCATCAAAATAAAGACTATGAAAATAAATTTAAAGTCTAATGACATTTAATGGTAGTTGAAGACTTTCATAAATATTTCTAACTGCACACAAAGTATTTCCTTAGTGTTTAGTGAAGCTAAACTTAATGTTCCGAGTGAATTTAATTAAATAATAAAATCGGCGCCATCTTGTAAAAGGCAACTAACCATAGCGTTAAGACCCGTGACGCTGGGCACTAGCGTTCTCCTGTCTGATAATGGCAACAAACTGCGCTCATCTGTCCGTCTGCCAAGGGTAGCAATTAAGGCAATTTCCCTTTGACCCACCCACGGCTTTGACCGTTCATTGCAGCGGGTCATTTAGAGACCATGTTTAGCACTTGACGTTTGCCGGTTGATATGATGTAATTATCACCTTCGGTCTACATAAAGGTTGAGAATTCTCGTGCCTTTTTCACTCGTTATGTTTTTGGTGCCGAATGGAGCCTTAACCCCAAAATCAACCCTGGTTCAGGCCCAGGTTTGGAGCGAGAGTGCATGGGAGGCCGTCACCTCCTTCTGCGAAGTAGTAATGCTCGCGAAGGAGGAGGCGGAACGCGTGAGGGAGAGGCAAGGTTCGCACCCTCGCGCCCCTAGTCGCTGCGGCAGACGCCCCGGGCGGCGGGAGTCACAGGCTGATTCCCGGCCACCACCGTAGGCGCGGGATTGCGGGCGGTGAGCGATGGATAAAAAAAAATAGCCCCAAAAATCAAATGTTTAATGATTCCAAATCTGATTGATATTATTAAAATATGCCTATGCTGTGACAAAACTTTATAGTCAGGAAACGCATACAATATAGGTATGACAATATGCTTCCATACTATAAAAAATACCTTATAGGTTTAAAGATATTTATTTCTCATAAGAACGTACGAATAGTTCACTTATGGATACAAAGTTATTTCTTAATAATAATTACAATATTTGCCTCTGGGGCGATGGTAACGTTAAAGGGTACATACGTGTTTTTTGAGTTTACTCCTAAATATGTTAATATTATTACACTTCTTTATGTCTTTCGGTAAATCATTGAACAGCTGTTCTCCCTCCACTAATACTGTTTTTATCAATTGCAATACCGAATCCTGCAGGTATTCGGTGAAATACATATTATTTACAGGCTACAATAAATGGCCACAATAACACTAACATATGGCAAACTCTTCACAAACCAAAGCTATGACCGCTCCGTATTTCGAATACGTTATTTTCTTTGTTTCGAATACGTACGTTATTTTATTTTTGTTTGAAATACGTTTTATCATACGTCCATACGCGAATTCGAGGTAGAAGCGTCAGTTTCCTATCATGACGTAGTGAGAACGAATTTACGAAATGGCTTTGTAGTTTAACAGCGGCTGGCGTGTTTGTATCTGCATCGTTGTATTAGCATAAAGGAGATGTTATGTTTTGAGATCGCGGGTAGTTGCACATTTTATCCAATTTGTGTCTGTTGAAGCGCATAAAATGAAAAGTAGGTATTGCTTGCAATTTGATATCCTATGAGGATTTCCTAATGAACTTGCTACCAATCATGTTGATTAATCCGTGATTTCCTACTAATGTTTTTGAATGCATCCTTTTATAAACAGTCTGGAACAACATGAGAAAATCGTTTGTAATAATTTTGAATTGTGCGTTCATCCTTTACAACTTAGATTCAACCAGGCTTTATAATTATTATTATTATTAATTAAACACAGAAACATTTATTTAAAACCTTTTTATAAGGTACTATTGTTTTTTCAATGATACCAAAATACAGGTGCACAATAAATACAAACATAAAATTTGTGGCTTTTATTAAACGTACCCTTTTCATATATTCGTGGGCTTGGATACCCATGGGGATACAAATGGCTGAGTCGTATGGTTTCCCGTTACAAATGGACCACCCCGTGCTACCCTCGCGTGTCGTCACCGGGTCTAAGGGACCGGGAGGGGTGATAGGAGCGATATCTGTAAAGGTTTAGTTTCTCATGTACTTCCACATTTTTCACTAAGCTATTTGACAATAAGAGCACGGTGCTACTGCTGAGGATGAAGTCCTGGGTTTGATTCCCAGGTCGGGCAAAGTGTTATTTGGTTTTTGCCTATCTGGATTTTTTCAGTAGCAGCCCGGAGTCTGGGTTTTGTGGCCGGTTGATGGCAATAGGCTCGCACATGGGACTTAAACATAACTGGAGAAATATGGGTGAACTATAATAGGTACCTATTTGGTGGTGTGAAGAACAGGGTGTAAAGTTCACTCATCCTCCATAGAAAAGGGAGGGTCCTCTGACCAGACGGGTGTTGTGTCTGGTGGGCAACTGCCCCACGGTTGATGTCGGGACGTTGTATAATATATATGCTAGTCGCGCAGTAAACTCTGCTTGCGCGATGCAGGATTCGCGTGACGTCAGTGTGACGCGTAGTTCGCATGTGGCGATGTTGATGCCGCTACACCTACACGCCTGCCCAACCTTTCGGGACAGAAGGCGTGATGTTATGTTATATTAACACAGAAGTAGTAAGGGCCAAAATTACCCTTTGGCCTGGATCGACCCTGAGCTTCAATTCGCCTTTTCGACTTTTTCCACTTTTGACGTGGCGTGGAAGGAAAATACAGTCATGCCATATCCATTTATGCTACCAAATAGCTTTGAAACTTAGTAACTCTATTTTTGTCATTAGCTTGTTAATTAACTATGTTTAAGACCCTCATGGCTGATCACTGTCTCTTAAGATACAGGTTTACATAGTGTAAGAGGCAGGTTTATAATACTTGAGTACAGATTTTAACATAAAACCAGATGTGTACAATGTACAGTATTTCATAATGAATCACCTAGGTTCCCATCTGTATTTTTGTGGCAAATAAATGCATTATTTATTAACTTTGTCAACAGAAAACTTTGGGAAAGCATTATCAAACCTTTTGGGGGTTGGCAGATGAGTATATATAGCAATAACCGCACTTACAATCAGCAGATGAAGAAAACTCACTACTGAGATGAAATCCCTAAGACATGAATAATAATAAATGAAATGAGGAAGCGGTTGTGCCTCATCTTTCGTATTCTCGTATAGGCAGAATAGATGATATAATAATATTATAGATAGTTGTGTGCTCCTTCTAAAACATAGCACATGTCAAAGCCAGGCCTGTCGTAACAAGTATAAATCAATAGGCAAGGGTTACACCATCACGTCGCGCACTATCACGGCTTCGTACGAGATACATTGGACAATCTGTGTGTGATAAACTATCAATCATTATTCTGCCTTGTTGCTATTGTGATTAATATTGTGCAAGGATTGTTTAGCTGTTCTGATCATGGCCTTATTTAAGTATGTGAGTTTGAGCGGAGATTTTTTGAAGTAAAACTTCTTTAGGCACGCTTGACTTGGGGGAGTAAGCTGGTGAATGCATGACGAGAGTGTTACGGAAGTGAGCCAGCGGAAGTTGAGAGGGAGATATAAGTTAGTGAAGATAGAAAGAGAGAGTTACGTTTCGTATATTATAGGGGCAAGAGAGAGAGGTACATAATCAGCCTATAATGTTCCCACTGCTCGGACACAGGCCTCTTAGTGAAAGGGAATGGGCCGTAATCCACCACGCGGGCCCAGTGCGGGGGACAGAGAGGTGCGAGCACACATTTTCTTTCTCTCTTTCTCTCATAGCCAGTTGCGTTTCGTATATCTAAGACACAGTGCAGGCCTATTGTTGTAAGTATAATTAGTATTACTATTTGTAAGTTTTACTTCAGTCGTGTGGTCTGAAGCACACTCGTTTTTTTTTTTTTTTTTATATAGGCCGCACCATAATGTTTTGTAAAGAATGGACAAGAGGTATACAAAAGCCCAACACGTGGACTAGCATAAGGGCCTGCGCCCACTGGCGGCAAAGCACAGCATCACTACATGCAAGTGCATTCTGCCGGCAACGATGCCGCGACGTCCTTAGGCATCAACATTGTTTAAATTTTAAAAGGTGCATTATAGGAATAATATCAATCAGGTAATTTTTAGGGTTCCGTACTTGAAAGGGAAAAAACGGAACCCTTTAGGATCACTTCGTTGTCTGTCTGTCTGTCTGTCTGTCTGTCAAGACCGTTTTTCTCAGGAACGCGTGGAGGTAGCAAGAAAATATAATATCAGAAATTATATAATATCAAATACGTAGATGTACGGTCCCTTGGACCAAAAAATCAAGCTTCTAAGTCCATGCAATAAAAAAATACAGTGATTTATGTGACTGTGTGACACATTTTGATACTCGCAAGTAAATAAAAACCTATAGGGTGCTACCCGTTGACCTAGAATCTCGAAATTTGGCAAGAAGCAAGGTCTTACAGCAGTCAAAGTCCGAAATTCGTTAAACTGTAGTTTTATCACATAATAAAATATTTTTGTGCGATTACAAACTTACATTTACAGTTGGAAAATTGACCGTGGCGTACATCGACGTATGGGGTTACATGTTTTTCAACTAAAATGTTAAGTTTGTTTTTGGGATAAATTCATCCCACTACGGAACCCTTCATTGTGCGTGGTCTACCACGCACTTGGCCGGTTATTTTAAATACAATCGTTTTGCCATGCGCGTGTTGTCAAGATCAAGAAATAATAATTGGTGATGAAGGTGTACCGTAACCGATCATCATCATCTCCTTTTCCCAACTACGTTGGGGTTGGCTTCCAGTCTAACTGGATGTAGCAAATTACCATTATTTTACATGGAGTGACTGCCTATCTGACTTCCACAACCCAGTATATTACATAATTATGATATATGGTAACATAAATTTATCCTTCTAAACAAAAGCCGCACGATATCTTTTATTTCATTGACATAGAAATAATAAAGACAGACATTTACGCTGGTAGCACACCTCCGCCGCGAAACCATCACAGACAAACCGCAGTAGTTAAATTGTACTGGTTCGCGTCATGTTCCGGTACTCGAATCGAATGCGAGTACCGAAACATGACGCGAACCAGTACAATTTAACTACTGCGGTTCGCTTCTATGGTTTCGCGGCGGAGATGTGCTACCAGCGTTATCAATTGTACTGGTTCGCGTCATGTTCCGTTACTCGAATCGGATGCGAGTTTCGCGGCTGAGGTGTGCTATCAGCGTGATAAATATCAAGTTCATTTTACTTACTTACATCATATTTCATTACATACTAAGCTATAAGGAAATAAAAAAATACTAGTTCTCTATAAAATCTTTGACTGAACCAAATCCCCGCTTAAATTCCCATACATTTCGGACAGTTCCGCAAAAAAATAAAAGATCTCTGAGACTATAATAGTCCAGGAGTCGGCCGTGCCAATAAAACGAGGCCAGTGACTCAGAAGCTCACGAATCCAATAATAAATTCCTATTTTACACCTCTCGTGTGGCGTAAGGTGGTACGTAAAAAGGAACTGAGCGTCGAGCGAATACTTGACACAGTAACGATTAGTCTCATTGAAGATAGATTACTTCTTGCCTACATCCATTGAATTTTGTTGGTGAGTGACAGAAACGGGGCAAGACACAACCCACCTAATATCATAAGAGTCAATCTCTGGCGTACAACTGCAGTTCTATGTAGGATGCACCCTCATGTCACAAACCAGATTCTTCAGATTATCATTATTATAGGAAGTTACTGCTTTTTTGTTTTTTTCCGCGTGGTTTTCATGAGTAGCTCTAAATTATAAATAGATGTGTTCTATAAAAATACATCAGCTCACTTTAAGCTCACTTCACTTAATGCGCTGACAAGAGGCAAATGATAAAAGTAGGCTTTTCTTAAACCAAAAAATTGGCAAATCTATATAGTGTGTGGTAGCGGAAAAAATACATGTTATTCTTGAACATATTTTTCAGAACTTTGTTGTTACCAAAACACTTTTAGAAAAAAAAATCTCCATACAAATTACCGGTAAACTAACCCTTTACTTTGAGTGTCAATCTAAAATATCTGTATTAAGTATCAACGTACGGTTGGTATTTAATTAATAACAAGAACGTCTTATTTGTATGCAGAACGTGATTGTTTTTTATTTTCGATTACTCAAGTCATTTTTGAGTAAATAGATAATTGCTTCATATTTTCCAATCAATTACTAGCGTTATGTCATCGCGCTTCTCTTTCTTTTGTATGCAGTCTGACAGTGACAGCGGTTTAGCTGTTTTCAGCGTCTTAAGGGTGAAGTAAGCTTAAACTGAGCTGTCAATAGTGGCAACCCCTAGGATTAGGTGGATTAATAGCTCACTTCAGTATAATTTCGAGATTTTTACAGAATTGACCGGCTGGTAAGTATAGCCATTCATTGTGACATCTAGGGCCGCGGAGGCTCGATTCAGGTCCTAAACAGGCCCAAGGATTGACTGTGTAAAAAGCCCAACCTCATTTCGTGCGGTTGTTACTTAGCCAAGCCGATACAAAATTTATGTTTACTTTGCAATGCAAAATAAATAGCACATACTCCCTTTACTCTCTTAACTTGATCCTCATTCAAAGGGTTTAGGGTAAGGAAATAAAGTGCTGTACCGCGGAACGGGCGGGTCAGCGGATATTGAAATAAGGTAACCTATTTGTGGCACATTCATCTCGTTTTTATTATATAAGCCCTGTAACAGACGGATCCTTGGCGTGGAAAGTTAGGCGTGTTTATTGTCGATAAGTGAGAGTTAGAAAGTGGAAATTTTGTATAGAAAGTGTCTCTTTGACAACAATATTAGGATCCATTTAAACAATAGGAGAAACAAATGGGCACAAATCAAGCTACTAAGAAATAATGGAAAATCCTATAACACTTTGCCGGACTCGGGGATGGAACCCAAAACCAATAGACCAATGCGCCAATCACGGTAGGTAGGTTACAAAATGTTACTCGCCATGCAAGCTGTAGGTATAGATACTGTAATACAATGAGGTATCTCTGATAACTGCCTCGTAGTCTATCGGTCGCAAACGCTACTGCTGAACATGAGGTCCTGGGTTCGATTCCCGGGTCGGGCAAGGTGTTATTGGGTTTTTCCATCTGGATTGGTGATTTTTGCCATTGTTGATGGCTATATGCTCGCCCCTTATTCATGGAACTTAAACATAACTGGCGAAATGTGGGTGTGTACTACAGGTACACCTCTGCCTAACCCTTCGGGGAAATAAGGCGTGATGTTATGTATGTATCTCTTAATTATTTGTTTCGTGTTTATAAATTAACGTTAAACATTAGCTACGTGTAATTGATGCTCAAAATGTCTAGTTTGTAATGTATGTAATTCCGCCACTCATCAAGCCCACTACATAATTATCAGCATGTAATTAAGCAAATGAATTTAATGAGATAAAACGAAATCACCAAGTATTATTCGTTTTCACCGAGTAACTGGAAATGGGTCACAGAATCACAGCGAACTTGGAACCTGAAGCGTACTGGGAAATGTGGAAACATTTTTGACATTTCGTCTTTTGCATTGTATGAACCTAGGACAAACAAAGATGGTTGTAACTCGGTTTTAGGAGTCGTAAGCTCGAAAGTTAGCAAGAAACTTGTGACTTTTTTAATATTATGATAATTATGAATTTTCGATAGTCGTTACGAAGACGTAATTTGTATTCTTACTTTTATCAAAAACGATTATGGAGTTTTGAAAATTAAATCTGTTTTTAGCTCATTTCGCTCCATTTTTTATGCCATTCGATAACGCCTACCTAATTACATTCATTGGCACCCTGACTTTTTTTATCAAAAGCGACTGTGATGTTTTAAAAATGAAAGCCACTTTTTGCTTACTCTATATTATGTCCCTCCAAAGTTAAAGTCAAATCGTATATTTATTAAAATGTACATAATATATGAACGTCAAAATCACATGAAAAAAGATGATTGATTTTTGTTGCCCCTCACAAAAGGTATTTGCTATTTTGAAGAAAAAGGTTTTACAATTTTTTGTTTACATTAGTTATGTGAAGACGATGTAGCTAGAATAAAATGATGTGAAAATATTGAACTTATAACATCGCCTTTGATGATTTTGCGATGGTATTGTAATTCTCAACAAATTAAATAGATAAAATTAATATAAATCCATACATCAGGAGTTTCTCAGTAGCAGCCCAGAGAATAGAATAGAATTTATCTCTCTTAATATTAATAGACAGCTTCACATATAGGTACTACCGTTGCCGGTGTAGAAATATTAAAATTGAAGTACAATTCACATCGTCAGTGCAAAGGTGAAAATACTAAAGCGCCAAAATGTACTTTTGGGAAAAGATGTTTAAAGTTTTTATCTTTTTTTTTAATTCCAATTTTATTAATCTAAAAATATAAAATTATTAAAAAATCTGTTGTAACATGTAAAAAGTATTTATGATATTTATGTCTATTTTGCGAAAAAGTAGTCATTTTAAAAAAAAAAGTATTTTGAATAATAAAAAATGTTAGTCAGGAAAAAAATGCTAATCTATCTCAAATGTATGAAACGAATTCTTCGAAAAATGCTTATAAATGGTAAAAACCACTTCTCTTGGAAACAAAAAACCGGCCAAGTGTGAGTCGGACTAGCGCACAAAGGGTTCCGTACCATTATCTATAAAAAATCACGTTTATAGTATGGGAGCCCCCATTAAATATTTGTTTTATTTTAATTTGATTATTTATTTTTAAAGTGAATATAGAACTAAATATTCTGTGAATATTTTAAGCGTCTACCTGTTGCCGTTATCAATTTCAACTGTCTAACTATCACGGTTCATGAGATACAGCCTGGTGACAGACGGACAGACAGACAGACGGCGGCGGCGGAGCCTTAGTAATAGGGTTCCCGTTTTACCCTTTGGGTACGGAACCCTTGCTTAAGTAACTCAGACCGTGTAAATCTTGTAAAGAAAAAATTGCTAACGATTGCTAATGATGGTTTCATGCCGTGATAAAGAAGTCCTAATAAAGGAGCGATATGCTACACAGGCTATGAAAACGTTTTGCTAAAGTGCCAAACAGTTAAAAACAACAGTAATGAATAACAGATAACAGACTGTTCAAAAATTCAAAATACAAAAAGATAAAATGCTTATGTTGTTGTGTTGTGAAGAGAATGTTGAAAGTAAAACTAAAAGCGTTCTAAAGAGCCTCTGTCCTAAAAAATGTGTTGCTAAAGCGAGGTTTGTTCAAAAAATATCGGCAAACCGTCGCTTTAGATCTTAGAATCTGGGACATACCTACATTTTTACAAATGCGCCAAAAATTGGCTCAGATTGTCTTGAAACTTAGACAGATCGACATAGAAAAAAAAACGAATCCAACGATATATATCTCTCATTTTGGCCCAAATGGTGCTTTAGCATTTTTACCTTTCCACTGACGATATAATTATAAAAACGTCTGAAATTAAAATAGGTAATTTTAAAGACAATGTCAAGTTCTCTGGTCTGAGTGAGTGTAGATTTGTGCCCGGTTGATGGCAATAGGCTGGCCCCCTATTACTTGGGACTTAAATATATCTGGCAAAATGTGGGGGTAGGTACTATAGGCACACCTCTGCCTAACCCTTCGAGGAATACAGGCGTGATGCTATGTTTCTATCCTACAATAGGTTATAAGTTAGCATATATTATTAATGCCGCCCCATTAAAGTTTGCGTGGAAATTTGATTTAGACTGCCTGCTCTTAAAAGCAAAATGCTTGCGTTACATTGCGCACCGCATTGGTACCGCGTGGTGCCGGACGTAAAGAAAAGCACCATCCCATTTCTTCCCGTGGGTGTCGTAAAAGGTGACTAAGGGTCTTACTAGAGAATGGGCAGCAGCGTTCTCTATGCATTTTAACTCCATACTGCGATCGCCAACCCGCCTGCCAAGCATGGCGATTATGGCACACCCCCCACTTTGGGGGAGGCCTATGTCCAGCAGTGGACGTGTTTCAGCTGAAATAATGATGATGACATTGCGCACTATCGTAGACAGTGAATTTTCACACCATAAATAAAAGTTGTTTCCCAGCAATTATTTTGGCACAGTTATACCTGTGCACCTGGTAGGAAAAAGCCTCATGAAATTATGAACCTGTCCATATCCAGTAGCACACGTGTTAACACTGAAACGTATACCTTTTGTGTCTCATTCCAAACGTAGCTTAATATCGTTGGCTAGAAGTAAGTAGGTCAAACAGAGCTAGTGACCGCGTCACATTAATATCACCGTGAGCCGCTAGTGTGGCTCAAACTTGTGTCTGTTTTGTTGGATTAAATTATGTGCACTTTGCTAAAGTAGTGTGACCTCGCAGCGATTGCAGTGTGCTAACTATGATTTTATTTTTAAGTTATATACTTACTATAAATGCAATCCGCAGGAGTTTCACGGTTAGCATGGACAGTGCAGTGCAGTGTGTATTTTTGCATCATCTGTGGACAGGGCTAGAAAAGATTCATAGCAGGCTTAGTCGATTCATATTGGGAATACTCACAAAAACTACTGGGAATACTCGACAGTTTTAAGGTATTGGTGGGCAACGTTAAACTGTTTCATGTATTGCCTGCAGGGCAAAGTTTTCATACAGAAAATCAAGGAGCGTTGGTCTTCACACTCGATCAAAATCTAACGAGTAAGTAATTTAGACAGTTCAGGTTTATTGTTTTCCAGAAATCCAGACAAGAATAGAATACTCAGACAAGAGTACAAGAGTTTGTTAGATTAACTTTTCACGTTCACGACGCGTTGGATTGGACCAAAGAGATTTAAGATAGATACTATAGAGGGGCTATCAAAAGTAAGGTCATAGAAAAATTGTGATCCCATGTCTCAGTGGCGCTATCTAGCGTAATATTAAAATTATATAATAGCTAAGTTTGACACCTTGTACTTTTACCGACACCAACCTTTTATTACCAACCGTCAGATAGTCTTAAACTTTTTTGTACGTCCATGGAAACATCTAAGAAAATTATTTATTTTATCTAAATACTAGGTAAATTACAAAATACTAAACCGTGGTTAAGTCTAGTTGTTTTGTCACCACGTGATTTGCAATACCATAATGCACAATTCAGTATTTTATACTTCGAAAATAGTTTTCTTTTGGTGGACACGAATGCGACTTGACATGCAGGCAATACTGAGCGATTTTGCCCACTAGGACAAATGTATCGGGTTACGATTAATAATTTAATGTCTTTGGTAGGTACCTATTTGTGTTAAAAAAAGCCTAAGCCGCACTAGTTTATAAACCTATCACAACGTAATTTATTCAAAACACGTAAAATATAATCGCTCCCACGTAAAGGAACCCTAACATTATAAAGCCTTCTCTTCTACTTTTTATTCGCTGAAAATAACTTACGAAAGTTGGTAAGAATTGTAAACAAGAATATAATCAAGGTTGGACACTTGGAAGTGTTCTCAAATATTGCAGTACGTGGCTACGTGCTGCAATATGAGGATAAATATTTTACAGCAATAAGCAACGAGAAGCAATATGCAAGGTTGGAGCAATATTGTGGGGTTTATACAATGGCGAAGGAATTATTAGGACCTTGCTAGTGCCCGCAGCTTCGCTCGCTTTAATTTAGAATTTGACAATCAGTTCGGGTTGTACACTGCTTGTTGTTTGGCGTTTGGCGACAAAAAAACTCTTAACACACTATTAAAGTTACCATAATAATATAATTCAATCATGATTCGAATGACACGTGGCGCCATCTATTATCGTATGAATGTTATTGTTGTTTTCCTCGGGAACAGTACTTTTTTCGGGATGAAAGGTACCCTATGTCCGTTTCTGTACACCTGACAACATATATGCCAAATCTCAGAATCGGTTCAGTGGTTTAGGCGTGAAAAGGTTACAAACAAACAAATAAACTTACCTTCGCATTTATACTATTAGTTAGGATAGTTATGATAACATAAAAAATAAGAAGAAAATACGTTTATTTGTGGTAAACATGACGCAAAGAAAGAACACAAATACAAAAACCAGCCAAGTGCTTTTCGGACCACGCACAATGAAGGGTTCCGTAGTGGAGATTAATTATCCTAAGAACAAACTTAAAATTATAGTTGAAACATGTTCCCTCATACATTCCAACTCCAAATGTAGGCATATAAAAAAAATTGTGCGCACAATATTGAGAGATTTGCCATGTTATTTTAAAATCATAGACTTCTTATAGGTTTTTCTGTAATCTATAAGTAAAACACCATTTTCTGTATTTAAAAAAAAATAGACTCCGTAGTTTCGGAGATAACGGGGGGAATGGTAAATTATTTTCTATTTTCTTAAATAATTTTAAGTGTTTATTTTAAAATTATAACAAAAATTATCTCCTTCGGCATGTCTCAATTCTTATTTCGTTTATAACTAGAGTAATAATTGACCCAGAGGAAAAATATCTGGTGGGTGCATAGTAAACTATATTTTCTTGCTGTGAATATTTATATATTATTTTAGACATAAAAGCCAAACAAGATTGTTTCAGAATAATCATGCAAATTAACATAAAAATAGGGAGCGTCTCTTAAGTATAGGTACTTACCTGAAAGCCTGAAAGTATGAAGTTTATAATATTTATGTTTTAAAATAAAAGTTGAAAAAAAAATGCTCTTTAATTGTTTTTTTTCCTATTAAAATAGAGTTTTAAATTATTATAATTTTATCTGTGGTGGAGGCTGCTGTGGCGCGTACACCTGTGGTAAAGGTTGGTGTGGGGCGCTATGATTTATTGTGTTTTTGATGATTTGCATGAGTTTAGATAAAATAGTGTATGAACGTGCACTTAACTGAATACAGATAACCGCTGATAGGCAATAGTTTCATAAACTTTAGTAATTTCATTTTTGTGTCTACTCGTGCGTCTTATGGTTAAACAATGGAATGTTGCTATCTTAAATAAATATGTATTTTGTATAAATAATAATTGTTCTCTTATTAATTGTTCTGTAGCTTTATTCAGTGCACCGAAAGACGTCATCAAATCAACGCTGGCTGACACAGCGGTTCGCTAGGTAACGATGCAGCCGACGAACTCGCAAGAAGGGGGTCTAGCATGGCGCCAGTGGGACCCGAACCCATCGCGCCACTCCCCTTCGGTTATCTACGCACTCTGGTAAGGAAACGAACCAGGGACCAACATCACAAACTATGGTTGGACCAAAGTGAGTGCAGGCAGGCGAAGGAGGCACTCCCTACTATCGACGGCCGCCTCACGAAACGGGTTCTACAACTAACTAAACAACAGCTGCGCACAGTTACAGCCGCTATAACTGGCCATGGGTCATTTAATAAACACCTCTTTGTCATAGGAGTCACAGACAGTCCGCTGTGCAGGGCCTGCATGGAGGACGACGAGACAGCGGCTCATGTGCTGTTAAACTGCCCTGTGATCGCTACATACAGGGCAAAGTACTTCGGTAACCCAGGTATCCTACGTGAGATTGTCAGTAACACCAAGGCGTTGCTGGCCTTCCTTGAGGAGCTGGGGTGGATCGAATAATCGATTTTCCCACCCGTACCCAAAATACGCGCATTGACGTGGAGTTGCGGACACCAGCCCGTATTACCTATTACCTATTACCTATCAACGCTGGCTGTGAAAACCAGCGCTGTGGCTCTGTTTCGCACGTTAGCTGCAGCATTATGCTCAGCGATAACTGTTTTACGGCACATATGTTCTCCAGCTTGGCTTTTTTCGTCTAATACTGAGTTATTTTTACTTTTTATTATCGGCCTTTTATTTAGGTTTCATATTAACCGCAAATAAACTTAGGTTTCTTTAATTTTTTCCAGATGATCTAATATGCGTATTAAATCGGCTAGTTTCAGTCAGATTAATGTTGCCGCTTATATGTAGTATAAAACAGTTTTCTCTCCTATTTTTTGTATGCTCTGCAATCTAACTGACTCTCCTCTACCACTCAACTCGCCGCCTAGTAGAAACAACGCCAGAGACAAGCGACTGGCGCGAGCAATAAACCGGGATCAAAGACGGTTGGATTGCAGAGCGCCTGATTACGTCACACTGATGCAGATATTCTATGGATCAATGGATGCTGGGCTGCGATTGTATGTACGAGGGATGTGTCGATTTCATTGTGTGTGGATTCATGAATAGATATGAGAGTGATACGAAGGTTGCGAGTAATGACAGGTTTTCTTTTAAAAGTGATTCTTATTCTTTATTGTACACATAAATTACTGACACATTGTTACAATATTACAAAGACAGCTTATGTACAAAGGCTCCGCCGTCTGTCTGTCCGTCTGTCACCAGGCTATATCTCATGAACCGTGATAGCTAGATAGTTTTTTTCACAGCTGATGTATTTATGTTGCCGCTATAACAACAAATACTATAAAACTGAATAAAATAAATATTTAAGGGGGCTCCCATACAACAAACGTGATTTTTTTGCTCGTTTTTGCTCGATATTGATAACGGCAACAGTATTAATAGAGTAGTTTCGGGTATTATGGTCTAGCCGGCCAATATGGCCTGCCTTGCTTTTTCTGAAACTAACCAACACTAGCGGCGTAACTATCTGTCATATAGTCGCGGCTCTTCCCTCGACCCCCTCTGCCGATCCCTGCATTGCGGCAAGTGCGCGTGTGTTCTGTGCATGCGACGATCGAAAATTATCGAATTTGATGTTATTTTTTTGGTAAGTTTTACGCATTATATTTCATCAAATAATCGTTGTTTTTATATTAATAATGCATAGTTTTGAAGGTAAACTTTTAGTCTATAGTGTGGTGACATTTTGTGAAGCACATTATTAGCACTTTTTAGGTTAAATGTTTTATTAATCAAAAACGTCCCTGCTGCCATTATGGCTCACTAGGCAGGTGGACAATATGGAGTACCAGGCCATAATGGCCTACCGTAACATTATTTATGACAATGGCTCCACGAAAACCAATTTCGCAAAGACAACGGCAAACCTGGTGCAATGAGTCAATGAAAAAAGGGATCGAAGATGTGCGAAGTTGTTGTATGGCCAAGTCGCGTTATTTGAGTTCGAAGATTAAAAACAGTAGTAATGTAATTAAAACGACTTGGAATATTATTAATAGTGAAACGGGAAGGTCTAGGAACCGAAATACTGACTATAGCCTGTCAATTAATGACAACATAATAAAATCAGACTCACAAGTAGCCGTGGCCTTTGAAAATTTCTTTTCGGATATTCCCGTTTCAACTACTAAATCCCTAAACTCATCACCTTCTGTTGCTGAGTCTTTGCTTAAGGAAAATGTAAATGTTTGCGATTCGGAATTTCACTTTGAACATATTACCTGTAGAGATATAATTAAAACCTTTAACACTTTAAATGTAAAAAAGACTGCAGATCTGTGGGGTAATTCTGTAGAAGTTGCTAAGTCTATTATAGACATCGTAGCACCTACTTTAGCTCTTATCTTTAATAATTGTATTGACTGTGGGGTGTTTCCTGACCTCATGAAGAATAGTAAAATAATACCGTTGTTTAAATCTGGTAGTACATCAGACCCCACAAATTATAGACCTATTTCAGTACTACCTACCTTTAGTAAAATTTTTGAGAAATTAATTTTGGACCAATTGCAAAGATTTTTTAATAAACATAAATTACTACATAGCAAACAGTTTGGTTTTACAAGGGGTCGTTCGACTACTGATGCCGGTGTTGAACTGTTAGGACATATTTATAATGCATGGGAAGATAAATGCGATGCCTTGGGCATTTTTTGTGATTTGTCCAAGGCTTTCGATTGCGTTTTTCATGAAACGTTAATCAGGAAACTCCGCCACTACGGGATCCGGAACACCGCTCTGGATCTTCTTACTTCATACTTGAGTAATAGGATTCAGAGCGTTGACGTCAATGGAAAAAGATCTCCCGGATCTATAGTAACAATGGGAGTTCCACAGGGCTCAATTCTTGGTCCTTTCTTGTTTCTTATTTATATTAATGACTTGCCTTACCTCATAAAGGATAATCATGATATAGTGTTGTTTGCAGATGACACTTCACTTTTGTTTAAACTTAAACGTCAGCAGCTGGTTACTGACGATGTAAATAGCGCGATCTCAAAAGTAGTTCACTGGTTCAATGTTAATAATTTACTTCTAAATGAAAAAAAAACCAAATGCATTAAGTTTACGCTACCTCACGTTAGGCAGGTGAAAACTGATGTGTTGATAAAGGGCGAAGAATTGAATCCTGAAGAAAGCACAGTATTCTTGGGCTTAACTTTGGATGCTAAGCTTCAGTGGGGCCCACATATAGATAAACTGTCTAAAAAGCTAAGCTCCGCAGCATATGCTGTTAGAAAAATTCGTAATTTAACTGACATAGAGACAGCCCGTTTAGTGTACTTTGCCTATTTTCATAGTGTAATGTCGTACGGTATTCTGTTGTGGGGAAATGCCGCCGACATTCAGAATATCTTTGTTTTGCAGAAAAGAGCTGTACGATCAGTTTATAAATTAAGTCCAAGACACTCTCTCCGAGAGAAATTTAAGGAGATTAATGTAATGACTGTACCTTCTCAGTATATTTTTGAAAATCTTTTATATGCCCATAAAAATGTAAAATTGTTTAAAAAATACAGTGATATCCATAATATAAATACTAGAAACAAACATAAATTTGTTGTACCTACAACAAGGCTCAAGAAAATAGGTGGCTCGTTCCGATGTCAATGTATACGCTTTTATAATAAACTTCCAAGCCACGTTCAAGATCTAAGCCTTAATAAATTCAAATCATTCATTAAACGTAAGTTGTGTCAGAAAGCTTTTTATACCGTTAAAGATTATATTGAGGACAAAAAGGCTTGGGATTGAGATGCTCCAATTTTTACTTATTGAAGTGGTTTATTTTTATTGTTTGATGTTTTTTTTGCTAACTTTTATTATTTTATATACGTAACGTAATATATACGTAATGACATGATTATTTACTTGTAAAGTATTATATTATTTTAATTATTGTGAATGTGAAGACTATGTGGGTTATTGCTCTTTTATTTTTATTTTCACTTTGTCTTTTATTCTCAGTTAGTGTTAATCATGGTCTGGCAGTTTGAGTCATTTAAGCGGCCTACCCAAATGTCCTTTCTTTGGTATTGATCGTCGCATCGTTGAGCTCCTTAAGTTCTGAGTAGAGCTGCACGATTACTGACAAATGCGTGCACTGACTGGTCAGGTCCACTCAATCTGCGTGGTTCTTTCCTCAAAAGACCATTTCAGACACCAATCTACATGGCCTTCACATGATCTGACCAAGATTATGTCTGGACTTTAAAAGAGACTGTGACCTCTGAGTTTGTTTCGGCCTTTCTTCTCAGAGTAGTCAGATAGGAAACGCCGACCTCATCTAGTTTTAAAAATATGACTGACGTGTAAAAGTGTTTGTACAAACCTACTTACAGAAATAAAAATCATTTATCATTTATCATTTATCGAAGTAAGAAAATAGGCTCTTTAAAAGCTTCCAAACTGTACAAAGTACCCCGAACTCTAAGACGTACGCAATAGCACCTCGGAAAGCTTCTAACCAAGGCAGAAGGGCTGCGAAGTCGACATTGCTTACTTCATCCCCGTAAAAAAATGAATTGCTGGAGTCATTAAAAAATAAACAAGACCAAATCGAAAAGACAGAAATCGAAAGGAAATAGCAAAGGTTAAAAGACAAAGTCAAAACCTAAGGACGTACAAATGTATAGCTCGGAGGAAGAAAATGAACCTTTGTACAATGACAGCTCTGACGAAAGTCCAGATAGGAGCAATGTTTCTGATGCAAAGTGTTTGTATTGTGAGGGTCTTTATTATATGGATAACAGAGGCGAATCATGGATTCCATGCCTATGTTGTAAATTATGGGCTCACGGAGAATGCTCAGGAGTGGAAACAGACGTTTTTTCTGCGAATTTTGTTTTGCAAAGTAATGCAAAGTTTATTCCTTTTAGTTTTTGATTTTATTTGTTACGGTGGCCTATATAGCTCACTTCAATTGTGGCTAATATGGCCTTAAGCCATATTGACTTACCATGTTTAAATTTTAATGATGATTTAAGATTAAAAAAAAACGTTAATTAAAGCTATGTTTCGATGTTAATTGTCTTAAATTTATAATGATTGATTTCTATTAAGTTCAAAGAACTGATTTAAGCAATAAAGACTGTTTGATCTCATAAATCTCGTCATTTATTTCAAAAAAGCTTATGATGTGCTATATTACCCGAAGTTACTCTACCTATTAACACTGTAATTTGAAAACATTGTAAAAGCCCATTATTTTTAAAAGAGAGACTGTGGAGTTTCTGCCAGCTCTTCTCCATAGGAAACGATCAATTGGAACCGTGCACCTAGCTTCTGCCATTTCATAGTAGTGCTCATGTAGGTTTATATGAAATAAAATATAATAATTTGATTTCTATTTTTGATTTTGAATTTCATTCTTTGCTTAGTTTCTAATGAAACATTGTGCATTATGTAGCTTGTTATACTTGTTTGAGCCAGTAACAATAATAATGTTCCAGGAACGGGTTCAAGTCATGACTTCTTAATACATACTCAATTATTTATTTCATTCCATAATATGTAAGTATTAACAGACCTATCACAAAATTTGCGTTTGTAGGATTAACCAGCCGACGCATCGCATTATGCTGTTGCAATTTGGCAGTTGTACGTACGTTTATTATAAGTTTGGTTTTTTTAATCTTTTTTATATGAAATTTAATTTCTTATGAAGTAACGGTTATTTTATTATAAATTTTACGTAATAATATCAATGTAGTAAGGAGAAATTTACAGTTAATTCTAAGTAGTTTTATGGTTTTTAAATGGTTTTTTTTAAAGATATTCCATGTCATATTTGAAAATTCCCTAAACCTATGAACTAAACCACTGTTTAAGAGATATTATTATATAAATTTCATTTCCTTTGCTTATGTACAGTAGTTCAATCCACGAGATCGCACTTTTTATGAAAACTTGCTTCGGGATTGCTTGGTTGGCTTTAGGGAGACCACTATAAACTATACTAATAACTATCCTCCACCACTTAATAAGTAAAAGTTGTCGGTCTTTCAGTTTCTCAGAATAAGAACGCCAAAGTTCGCCATGTAACGCAAAAATCACGGTTGAAATGCAAATTGTGGCAGATACTCAAGCTAAATCATCAGCCTCCCCCAGCTTCACTCACATATACTCAGAACCATAAGCCGTTTACATAAAGTTCATAATAATATTACTATGAGAGAGGGTAGTAAAAACTTTTATTATGAGAGCATCTCTGATGCAGCCACTCATTTGGAAAGTGCATGTTTAAAAATGCACCGCATTGCTCATGAAAGCATTATTTGTTAGTATTAAATATAGTATTTTTATATTTGGATGCCAAAAAATTTGTTTTTCTCTTTAACAATAGGTAACCTTAATCAAGGTGTACGTGTATGTAAATAAATGCATTCTAAGAATATGAATAAATGCATTCATGAAAAGTAAAATAGCTTACGAGATTTTAACTAGTCAGACTAAAATAATATAATTTGCACATACGATCCTTTCATACTCCTTTTGCTTCGTTTGCGTACACGCGCCGGTTGCAGATGTTGAAATATTATTTATGTCATCTGCGATGATCTAATTTTACGTGAAATAAATTATGTGCGTGGATTGAATCGATGTTAACCGTGATGCTTACATTCAAAATCAAAATCGTTTATTTGCATAAAATGTGGTGGGTACAAAAGATGTTATTTATATAAAATTCAGTGCAAAGACACATTCCGCCAGGCACTGATGGCATGCAAATATTTAATGGATGTTAGTCAGTAACATACAATACCTAATACACAAATTAATAACAATTTCTAAGTATTAAATTCGTTCATTGAATGTAAACAGTCAAGAGCTACCTACTGCTACAAAACATATTCGGAATATTTACCATCACTGAAATTAGCATTTAGTTAAATTATCCTGTTGTGCAAATAAGTTCAATTTGAATGTTTCATTATTATTATACCATTATTTAAATAAACATTAAATTATTCGAAGCCAAATAGAGCTAATTCAGCAAACTGTTTTAATAATGTCCAACATAACATTTACATTAAAATAATGTTTGTTTTTTAATGTCAGCAAAATGTTTAGCTAGCAGCTATTGAGTTTTTTGACAAATAATTGACCGAGCGAGCGAAGCATCTCTGCTTCAAGTCTGGCAAAATTGTCTTTCCTGTGTCAGTTTGTTGGTACTCCTCTACAGATTTACAGGTTAAATCAAATAAAAGCTCTTCATTACATTCTGCAGCCTTATTTAAGAAAGCTTTTTGTTTTTTAAAAAAAAAAAAACTCCATCAAAAGCCACATACACTTCAATGACAATACAATTCGTTTAATGACTTTCAGAATCCCTGCATACTTTCAATGCGTTCAAAGACACTCGATACCACACTTGTCTCGCAGTTACACATCCTCCTCCAAATACTTTCAGCTGTATAGCAAGTTGCTATATAGCTAGCTGCTGTATAGTGCGACTATATTAAAGTTCTTATTACATATTTTACTTTACATAAATGGCGGATTTTCAACGGAGTTTACAAAGAATGAATGCAGTTTGAATAGGTTGTGCACGTTTTTTTCTGTGTTTGTTTTTAGGGTTCCATAGTCAACAAGGAACCCTTATAGTTTCGTCATATCCGTCAGTCTGTCTGTCCCCAGCTTAGAAAAAAAGAAGACGAAAAAGCTGCAGCAGAAAGGTAAAAAGCGAGCGAGAGCTGGAGAAGAGAAAGCTGTAATTTGGCATGGACATACAAATTAATTACGCTGACAAAGTGATAAAATAAAATAGGTATTGAAAAAAAAATGTCTAGGTACCTCTCTTGCACGTAAAGTGGGAATGTTTTTTTTTTCGTCTATCCTATGGTAAGTATGTGGTATCGTTGGATAGGCCGTTCAAAAATATTGCAAGTATGTGTAAACAATGTTTCGATTCAGGGATCCGTTTGCGTAATATTAAGCTTTAAAGTGCTATTTTTTGGATATTTGAAAAAATCATGGCAGTAGTATAAATAACGAAATTAAAAGGAAAGCTATCACAGCTAAGTAGGCTTTACAAGTTAACGAGTAATAGTCGACCGACTTGAAAATTTACAGTTGGAGAATTGACCGTGACGTACTTATATCGATGTATTCCCGGAGAATATGTTTTTCAACTACAATGTTAAGTTTGTTTTTGGGATAAATTCATACCAACTACGGAACCATTCATTGTGCGTGGTCCGACACGCACTTGGCTGGTTTTCTTTATTGTATGCCGATATACATGGTTAGTTTGTTTAAAATATTGTATAAAACCGTCCAACTTCAACTCTTCTCATATTTTTATAGAAGAGTCAGTTAGTAATGTTTACGAAGTGGGTCTGCAGATATTATTTACCCACATTTCCCATATTTTTAGGATTCCGTACCTCAAAAGGAAAAAACGGAACCCGTATAGGATCACTCCATTGTCCGTATATCTGTCTGTCAAGACCCTTTTTCACACGAACGCGTGGAGGTTCAAGTTGAAATTTATATCAAATACAAGTCTACGGTCCCTTGGTGCCGTAAAAATCAAGCTTCTTCTTCAATGCAATAAAAAATACGGCCTTATACTCGTAAGTGACTTATTTTGATGCTCGAAAATAAATCAAAACCTAAGTATAGGGTACTTCCCGTTGACCTAGAACCCTGATATTTGGAAAGAAGCAAGGTCTCATAGCACAAGTAAGGGAAAATCGTTAATTAGTAGTTTTATCCCTTTTTTTTGCTATTACAAACTTATATTTGCCGTTAGTAAATTGACCGTTGCGTATATCGATGTATGGGAGAACATGTTTTTCAACTACAATGTTAAGTTTGTTTTTGGGTTAAATTCATCCCAACTACGGAACCTTTATTGTGCGTTGTCCGACACGCACTTGGCCGTTTTTTTTCAAAACAGTATTCCATCTATGCCTATATATATAAAAGAGTATCCGTGGAGTTTCTTACCTGTTCTTGTCCAGAAGAAACTACTTCGCTTTCATCTTTTTGACGACTCCTAGACATTTCAAAAGTGCCTGTAATTGGTTTTTTGAAATAAATACTGAGTTTAAGTTTCAGTTTGATATAATTTTATCACCTAGGTACCTGTTTCAATCAGCAATGCCTAGCTAATCAAGTCAACTTCTAAAACGTCGACGTGTCGTTGAGCTCGTTACATATAAGAGACAATTAATAGATTAGGCCTTGATTAGCACATAAATATACGAGCGGACAATTGTATTAGCAAAAGGTTCTATTAACGAATGAATGTTAGGTTTATTTAATTGAAATTACTTTTAGCTTGTTAGTGCTGATGCAACGTGGGGACTAGATTAGTGAGTTACTTAAGTAATAATTGGCAATTAGAAGGGTTGTTATTGTTAATGATTATTTGTTAGTACTTTCGGTGTGAGTGGAATTTTAATTAATTTTGGATAGGGTTTTGTGAAAATGAGTCGATAACTATGTGTCGGTACGTGGTCGCTACCTACATTACTAAGAGATTCGTACGATTTAATGATTATTTTGTACGTGTATTCCAACTAATTGTTTGTTTGTTTGCCCGTTAACACGTTTCATCTTTTTAGCTATTGTTGATAGTAATTTTATATTCTAGGTGCATCGTCTTCACATATAATTATTTTGTTAATGTACCTATACAAAATATTGTAAAACATTTCAAAGCGTAACGGTGGAGTTTCTAGCCCATTCTTCTCCATATGAAACTACCTTTTGGAAGGGGCGACTAGAATCAATTCTATTTTTTTGTAAATTTTGACGTTCAAAAGTTCCTTTTATGTCCCTCCCTATTTGAAACAAATAATTTGACTTTAAACATTTTTTTGTTCAGGAACATCATCTTTCTCCTGCCCTAATCCCAATTTATTTGTGGTCGGCGCACTGTATCTTCTTCCATACTCATTCTTTATTATTCGTCATCTAGGTAGTCACCCCCTTTCCAGTAATACAGCCTTTTTTGCTCAGTAACAGTCAATATTTATTTGAAATTACTTTCCCCCAATAAAATCATAAATCCCGACAATAGCTTCCAACTCGCAGTAATAAAAAATAATATCGACAATAATCGAAAAACTTATCCCCATATTAAAATACAATCCATTACAAAACTATCGCTCGATAGCAGTGAACACAAAATAAAAACTGCGCTTTCCGATTCCTCGTCCGTTCCCAGTACGAAATACCAGCCTTCAGTTCTACACAAAGTTAAGAGCTACACTTAACGGTTACTGCTGAGTCCATAACCCATCGGCCGTAAGTGCCACTAACTGGAGGACATCGGTACATCGAACTTGAACACTGGAACACTTATACCTGCCACCTCTTCATAAGGTCATGTAACTTTATGGGCCATATAGGTTTATTGTTGTTCGTAACTGTTCGAAACATATTTACCGAAGTTACGACACAAGAAGTAATGTAGAAGGTTCACTATCACTACTGTTTTGCGTCAATATTGTAAATAAAAACAGAATCGTGTGAATCGATGGCATAAAGCGTTTCGTCTTCGGTAGAATATTATGAAAACTATAGAAAGCAAGGTGATGACCATAAATAAATAAATCATTTATTTTGGACCTGTTTGGTCCTTGTACATATATTATAAACCTGCCAAACTGCATGACAGTTTGTCGGCAGGATTAGCGTTCGTCTTACAATATTTGGTTTAAGCAATTTAATTAAATATCCAAGGTAGATAAAGGTAATATTTTTTTAATGGTTCAGTGTGTAAAAATGCTTTTAATTCGACATCTGATACCCTAAGAATCTCTACATAAAATTTATGAGTCTCTGGCCTGTTAAGTCGATGTGTGGAAGTCGGACACCCATTGCAGAATTACCGTTTCTTGGCCACCGGCACACCATGACCAACAAAATTTAAATGTTTTTAATTTGTCATAATTTTGACTTTCAGCATTCTAATAATTGCCTCCACAGAGTCAGACGTACCGGCTCTTACAGTGGTAGTTACTTCGCTTCGAGCAACTAAGGCCCTATTGTCCATTCAGCCATGAGACTTCTGCTCTTATTATTTACTGCTCCACCATACATAAACTGTTATGTATGTAAATATGATCCAAGTTTCGACTACGTGGATTAGGGTTACTGTACTCCGGATCAAGCGCAAGATAAGAGGAGATTGAGACGTTTTGAATATGATTATTATATTACGCGAGATACCTGATCTCGCGTAATATCGTAATCAGAGTTAGCCATTTTGTCTAACGCTGCTAAGTTACCAAAGTCAAGAACCTAATTGCTCGAGGGATTTAAATAAATCTTTCAATAGTAATTAAAGATATTCAAAATAACGAATAACCATTGTGTAAGTCAAGTTTGTGACCTATAGAACACCCTACCCTTACCTACTACCCTTTAAGGCAAGTAAATCTTATTTGCATGATGATATAACAAGTTGCCAAAGTCGGTTATAGAACTTAGCGATGGAAAGATCAAAACCCACATCAAACGTGGCATAATCAAAAAAGCATATAATAAGATTAAGGACTACGTTGAAGACAAGGAGGTTTGGCAATAACTCCTTCTGCACATGTGGCTTCCTTGGTACCTCATTAACGGCATAACTATGTAAATGTCTAATAACTGCTCCCAAATAACGATATTCGATAACGATATGTATGTATATAAATAAATAAATAATAAATAAACATTCATAATTTTTTTTTTACGTACTTTGACATAATCTCTTCATTATTTGACACTAAATACATACAATTTTATTTTAAATTATTTATTAGTGGCTTGTGGACAGAATATAAATACAGATTTGTTACAGTTGTAATGGCAATCTTCTCATTTGGTTTAAATAGGTTTTAATTTTTATTATTTTAGTAGATAATATTTTATATAGATTCTTTTTTTAATTTGTGAATGTGTGAACGTTGTAGGATTAATAGACTGTAGCTTTGTAAACCATTTTCTATTTTGTTAAGTACTTGTTGACGGGCCTACACTGTCCTCCCATACCTCGGCGGCTTCGGCGGCAACGGGCTTTTACACTGATCATGTTCAGTGTAAAAGCCCGTTATGATTTTTTAAAAGAGTAACCGTGGAGTTTCTTGCCGGCTCTTCTCCATAGGAAACGACCTATTGGAACCGTACACCTAGCTTCTGCTTCTGTTTTATAAGTGCCCATGTAGGTTTATGTGAAATAAAATATTTTGATTTGATTTGATGACAGCAGACAGAATTAAGTTAATGTTGTGTTGTTTATAAGGATCAGCCTGAAAACTGTTGTCACTAGTTAAGTATATACCTATTTTTCCAACGTTATCATTACGTTAATGATAATATTATAATACGAAGCTTAGGTAATATCACTTCAAAATAATGAGGTCAAAAAGTCGAATCATAACAAATATTCCATCCAAGCACATCCACCGTCTCGTTATGTTCAAACGAATCTGACAAACGATATTAATGTAGGAAAATATTTATATTTCACTGTAATGGAAAATATCGTATTTCTAATCATGTATCAACAGTAGGGATCTGATCCTTCAAGCTTCGGAATTGGAGTCAGTCGGTGGTTCGGAAGATAAATAACGTTGAAATGAGTGTTTAACATAACCCTCACATGGTCCGGTAGGCGTGGGCCTCTGATTAGAGGCCTGTGGATCATCCTTTTATTTGGTGACCCGACAACGTCGCCGGAGGCTTCCACGAGACTTTGACTACAGAGCTAGGAAATGTTCGAGATCGCCTCAACCGTCGACTGGTGACCAAACGGTACTGACTTACTTCTATGCGTGTTAACCTGTGTAGTAGCACAGCACATCAAATTATACCAAACTGTAAAATTTCTCCAAATGATTAACCTTAAATTGTTGATAAACAATTGATTGATTAATTGTTGATTGTTGTTAAGTTCAAAATAGAATGAGAAAATTTGACAGTTTGTGGTAACTTGATATGCTTGCGACTGTACCTAAGTCTTTGATGGCATAATTAATACTTTAGGTAGCGGTTATGTAGCTATTATACGCGCGATAACGGAGTAGCTATTATATATATTGCCATTTCGCTCTTACCTCAAAGTTAATGGTCTAAGTCAAATTATTTATTTCAAATATGCACTTAAAAGGCATTTTTGAACGTCAAAATTTACAAAAAAATAGAATTGACTCTAGTCGCCCCTTCCAAAAAGTAATTTCGTATGGAGAGGATTGAGTAAGAAACTCCACCGTTACTCTTATAAAATGTTTTCCAATACTTTGTCTAGGTACATTAATTATTTATAATGCACCTAGAATAAAATTACTATACCACAATAGGTAAAAAGAATTAAAAATGAAGCAATGACAGATAAATTAATTATTTTATAGATACATGGTGCTCACATATTTACAAACATTGTAAAAAATAGGTTTTTCATTTCTCATACTCGGAAAGTAGTGTTTGTTTGATCTGAGTAGCGGGTGGAAAACGCTGCTTCCCTTGGGCGGGAAAGAATTTTAAATATAGAACTAAGTTTGATTAGGTAGTCTGCGGTCTTGTGAGTGTAACAGCGAGTGTGAATTTAAAAAAAAAACGTATTAAGCGAGACGGCCCGCGGCGGTGAAGCGGTGTGTTCCATATTTAAAATTTAAAAAAGACTATTATAATTTGACGGATTACTAACTCTGTAAGCTGTACCGAAATTCAAAATCTGAGTTTTGACCAATATTTGATTTAAAATGAGTTGTGTAAAATGAGAAGTGATTCTGAAATGTTGACCCCAGATTCGGTTAAAGACAAGGCAAATACAGTTATCCAAAATCTTTTGCTTGAAATTTCAAAGGAAAGATACTTAAATACGTACAATGATTTTATAAAGTGGCGAGCAAACAAAAAAATATAATATTTAAGAAAAACTATATTTTTTTACTTTCCTTATATTCGAAATAAAAAGTAGAGTGTTTAACACTGGTGAAAGTCACCAATTCCGGAATTCAGGAATTGATTCCTTTTGACCTTCGTATAACAACCTACTATTCCTAAAAAAAATAATGTTATTGAGTGAGTTAAGGTAGTCACAGAATGGAAAATAAATGTCTTAAAAATAATAAATTATATCAAACAGTTTGATTTTGTCTAGACTCTAGATTGCCCTATGGAGCTGGACCAGCACATTTTTAAGCATTCTTATCTTGGATTGAACTGCATTCAATGCTTTCATTTAATTTGAACTGCAATTTGATTTACTAGACGTAAATCAAATTGCAGTTCAAATTAAATGAAAGAAAAACTCATAATAAAAGTAGTAGTACAATCAAATTACAGTTCAAGTCCTTAAACTATTAAACGGCTACCAGTTAACAGCTCTCAATTTGAGCGCGCTCTTAACATTGTAACTGGAATTTTCTAGATCAAACAGAATATCTAGGCTCTCTTATTCCTTCAATACAAGTAAACCGTAATTAGAAGATCCTTAATCATCCCTTTATGTTCCTAACCCTTAAATGGCGGCTAAGATAGTATGTTAGAGCTAATTTAAGGTTAAACGAACGCTAAATAAACGTCGAAGCCTATGTAATTATGTATATTCTATATCAAATGTATTAGTCGCGCTTTTCTCATTTGTGTAATATGTCGAACAATTAGTTGCTTACAGTAATATGTTACCTATTCCGTCTTATTACAAAAGAAGATTTATATTTTGACATGGCTTATAATAATAAAAATAATATAAGTTTATTAGTACATGAAAATGGAGCTAGTTTTTGTAATGAGAACGTAACTCTGATTAAAATAACGTTCTTTATACAAAACTGAATACTTAGTTCGGTACTAAGTTGTCAGTTTTGTATTAGGAACTTTACCGTAGCCGAAATATGGAGCCATTATTGAATTTAGAACTTTATTTCGACTACAGTAAAGTTCCTAATACAAAACTTGGGTCTAAACTTGGGTCTAAAAATAAACCTTGTTTTGAAATAAGGCCCATTGTGTGTAACTACTAGGTGTATTAGAAGCAAGACTCAACGATGGTGTGTATTAGAAGGAAGACTGCAGTGTGGGTGTGTATTAGAAGCAAGATCCAACGGAGGTGTGTATTAGAAGCAAGACCCAACGGGGGTTTGTATTAGAAGCAAAACCCAACGGGGGTGTGTATTAGAAGCAAGACCCAACGGGGGTGTGTATTAGAAGCAAGACCCAACGGGGGTGTGTATTAGAAGCAAAACCCAACGGGGGTGTGTATTAGAAGCAAGACCCAACGGAGGTGTGTATTAAAAGCAAGACGCAACGGAGGTGTGTATTAGAAGCAAGACCAAACGGGGGTGTGTATTAGAAGCAAGACCCAGCGTGGGTATGTATTAGAAGCAAAACCCAACGGGGGTGTGTATTAGAAGCAAGACCCAACGGGGTGTGTATTATAAGCAAGACCCAACGGGGTGTGTATTAGAAGCAAGACCCAACGGGGTGTGTATTATAAGCAAGACCCAACGGGGTGTGTATTAGAAGCAAGACCCAACGGGGTGTGTATTATAAGCAAGACCCAACGGGGTGTGTATTAGAAGCAAGACCCAACGGGGTGTGTATTAGAAGCAAGACCCAACGGGGTGTGTATTATAAGCAAGACCCAACGGGGTGTGTATTATAAGCAAGACCCAACGGGGTGTGTATTATAAGCAAGACCCAACGGGGTGTGTATTAGAAGCAAGACCCAACGGGGTGTGTATTATAAGCAAGACCCAACGGGATGTGTATTAGAAGCAAGACACAACGGGGGTGAGTTTTAGAAGCAAGACACAACGGGGGTGTGTATTAGAAGCAAGATAAAACGAGGGTATGTATTAGAAGCAAAGCCCAAAAGGGGTGTGTATTAGAAGCAAGACCCAATTACTGGGGTATGTATTAGAAGCACAACCCAACGAGGGTTTTAATCGTGGTATTAAAATCATTGTAATCGGTCACATAATTATAATCGGTCAACAGGACCTTGTCAAATACCTGTGTTGTCAATAAATTACAGTTTGGTAAAAAAAAAAGCTAGAAACTTAGGTCGTGGTTTTATTACAAAAAAAAATGAGAATTTGTCAATTATTGTTACTAACTATAAAGAAAAAAACACACCCTTGAACTCAAAAATGATTTTGGCGCACTATATCACTGCACATAAGCACACTAATATATAAAAGCGAATCTTTGTGAATGTGTTTGTTACTTCTTCATGCTCAAACGGCTCCGGCTGGCCCAATTTTGATAAAATGTTGTATGAAGGTAGCTGACACCCTGGTTTAACATATAGGCTACTTTTTATTCCGATATTCCCACGGGATCGAGACTTACGCGGGTGAACTGTGGGGCGCAACTACACATAACATCATAACATCACGCCTGTAAAAACCCCAAGGGATAGGCAGTGGCGCACTTATAGTACACCCACATTTCGCCAGTTATGCAGGGCAGCGCAGCTAGTATTATTATAATTGTCACACAAGCATTATATTTATATCTTAAAGTTAAGGTACACTATTTAGCCCATATAGCCATTAAACCCTCCGCTATATAACCTTGCAATAAAATTCGTTGACGCCTTCTACCAAGCTACTGAACATTAGTATTTTACGGAAGCAAATAAAACTGTGGTGCTAACTGTGTTACCTGTTACTATAGTTTTATTTCACAGAGACCAGTATGAAGCACTTTAGTCCAAGTCAACTGACTTAGTCGCGCCCAAAAAACTTGTAAGTACTTTTCTATCTCATAAACATAACATAAAATGAGCCAAATATTGACAGTATAAGATATAAACTAGTCTGAAGTCTAGACAGATTCGTAACATAATATCGCAACATAATTGGAAAAATCTAATCTTCGTGAAAATCGTAGAATGTTTGCTAAAGATCATAAAAAAAACAAAATCAACTTATTTTATTTCACATAAACCTAAATGGGCACTTATGCAACGTCAGAAGCTAGGTGCACGGTTCCAATTGGTCGTTTTCTATGGAGAAGAGCCGGCAAGAAACTCCATAGTTACTCTTTTAAAAATCTCTACACTACAATCTGTGCCCGTCAACAAGTACTTAACAAAATAGAAAATGGTTTACAAAGCTACAGTCTATTAAGCCTACAGCGTTCTCACATTCACAAATTAAAAAAATATCTATATAATATATTACTAAAATAATAGAGATAAAAATCTATAAACCAAATTACAACATTGCCATTACAACTGTAACAAATCTGAATTAATATTCTGTCCACAAGTCACTAATAAATATTTTAAATTAAAATTGTAGGTGTATAATGTCAAATAATGATGAGATTATGTCAAGGTATGTAAAAATTAAATAAAAATAAACATCGTAATTTGGGAGCAGTTAATAGACATTAACATAGTTATGCCGTTAATGATACCAAGGAAGCCACATGTGCAGAAGGAATTATTGCCAAATATTTAAAGAGAAGGCAGAGTTAGTCCATCAATTTCTTTGAATTTGTTTGTAAGGGTCTCACAAGGACCCATTGCATAGATCGGATTAGAAACTAAGAAAGATTTTCGTAATAATATGAGGTAATAACAGGATTTTTGCAAAAAATGCAGTCTGTTTAGGACGATTGGAAACTTGACTGCAGATTGGCAAATCTAATCTAAGAGTCAATTCATAACTAATATCTCTGTTCAGGTTGGTCAGAACATGACTCGAATCTAGCTGTTAACCTAACCAATCAGCACTTTAACCTAAGATAACGTGGTATTTTGCAAAAATTCTGATATTCGCTCATAAAAATGTTACTCTCTCGGATAATGCTAGAATTTTCGCAAATATTCGATTTTTCCTAATATCCTGCGACATAGGATAGCCATTAAACGTGCCCACAGCACCCCTAGCGGCGGCAACACTAATCACAAAGCAGTAATTGACTGCGTAGAGACACTGGGTCCGCTCTTATCGCAACACTTCAGACGGATCTTAGGTTTACATAGCTCTCTAGGTGTCTGAGCGATGTTTCTGAACTAGACAGTTCTTAGGGTTGCGTACCCAAAGGGTCCCAACGGGACTCTATTACTAAGGCTCCGCTGTCTATCCGTCCGCTCGTTCGTCTGTCGTAGGGCTGTATCTTTTGAACCGTAATAGACACTTGAAATTTTCACGGACTGAAAACTACTTTGGCCGCTATAACAACAAATGTTAAAAATAAAATAAAGTAAAAAATTGAGGGGGTCCCCCATATTAGAAACGTGTTTTTTACTAAACTATTCCTTTTTAATATTGTACGTTGGTACGGAACCCTTCGTGTGCGAGTCCGACTTGCACTTGGATGCTTTTTTTTCGGTGGCCGTTTGTAGGACGATAGCGTTATAATATTTATTAGGTAACTAAGTACTTACATTATTATAAGATTGAACATTTCTCTTTCGTGGGTGATATTTTTTTGCTCACAGCTTCGTTGATCAAATGATAACAAAGTCGAATAAGCATCTTGAATTTTGTTTTCTGTTTCTTTGAGCGATGATTCTAGATTATACTTTTTTTTCTGTAAGGTACCGTACTACTGTTATTATACCTTACTATATCGTTATAATATTTATGACATTCTGTTGAGTAGAACATTTTCTCATGATGATTATGATGATGATTTAAAAATAGATAGATTAAAAAACAACTCTAAAGAACATTACTTTCAACAATATTACACAATAACTGTTGTTATTTTTTCGTTATTTTTCTAATGTTGTAATAAATAGAGTATAGGTAATTAGAAGAAAATCGCATAGACTTACCCTACTGCTTCTTACTCGTATTACATGAAAATCATGACGAAAATTAAGTACTACGTACAAAACTTATAACCTTATAACACTGCAAAGACCTAATCTCGAACTGACAATAAAGACAATCTATTCTCATTTATTAATATTCTCTCTTATTAATATTTAAATCTGACCTAAATACGGAGATTCCTACTACTTATACGATATATAAAGGGTCCCGCAGACAGGCTCAACTTGTCGCACGACGTGTGACGTGTCGCATTGCGACTCTGTTTTCAGAACCTACCACCTAAGTTCACATGTGGAAGCAATAAATATATTGAGTATTGAATATTGAAAATCATTTTTTTTTATCTATAAAAATTAAATAGCGCTCTCCCGATGTTGGCGGTAAGATACCATTTTCTGCAAATTAAATAGCGCTCTCCCGATGTTGGCGGTAAGATACCATTTTCTGCAAATTGCTTAGTAATATAGATTTCATATTAACATCGGATTCCTCGCTTGAACTCATATTATTATTTTGTTTATAGATATTAGTCGGAAAGTCGCAACAATCTTTGACGTCTCTAATATGAAAATGGAGCCACGTGCGTGTGGTGAAAATTAGAACTACATCTTTCGTCTCATTTTCTCTTTAGTATTAAAATGAGACAAACGTATTGAGCATAAGGGCTTCCAAGGAGGTTCGATCATTCAGTTTATTTGTTCTCGTAATTTGAAACTCCTTGGTGGTTTTTAATTCTTATATATTTTTTTATGAAAATTAAAAAAAAACCCGTAAAGGATACGCACGGCGCTATACAATGGAGGTTGCGGTAAAACAGGTACTTATGTGAGAGTACCTATTTTACCGCACATTCTGTTGTATGGTGCGTAATTTTTAACTTTCGATCAATGTATAAAGGGTTCGTAAATGCATTTATTCAGCAAATGTATTGAAAATAATATTTAATTGCATAAAACATGGTGTATAAAGTTGTTTTGAATTATCTATTATTTATTCATTTAATTATCTATACATTATCTATTAAAGAGCATACATGTTTTGTTTATACCATAGCATGCAAATATTATAGGTTACATTACAAAATGTTTCCCGCCAGTACATTCTTGCTTGCTGTAAAAATTATTGGTGTTTAATTTATGTCTTGATCTATTATTACTCCAAGAAATTTAGTTTGTGTCTTTTCATTAAGTTTTGGTGTGTCAAGTTTCAAATTGTTTTCATTATTATTAGATTTATTAAACTGTATATTATACAGACTTATCTAAATATTTTTTTAAGTAATTCGTGTCAAGCCATTCGATTAATTTGTCAATCAAGTTGTTAATTTCTGTTTCATGGTCGTAAATTGTATTAGTATTTTTATCGGACGTCACTATAATGGAAATATCATCGGCGAATAGTATGCATGTATGATTTGTTATAGCTGTGACTGATTTTTTACAGTTAGTGCCTGTCTGCGGGGGTCTTAATTCGTGAGATAGCGATAAGCTTCGCGTGCTAGCGTAATGAATGCAAACAACATTAATCTGTGTCACCACTCTAGTTCTTTTATTTTACACTAAAATCTTTTGCTCTTAAAATCTCGAGGGAGCACTTAACAAACGAATTTAGAATTTACATTATATAATAGAACAGGGTACTCTTTATTATGTATAACATACAAATTACAGTTATAAATCTAGAAATATTACATAGGGTGACACAATGGGCGGTCTTATCGTTAAAGGCGATCTTCTAAAGACAACCTTTGGATGGATTTAAAGGGAGAAAGAGAGACAATAGTGCAGGTAGTCTGTATCAGTATTATAGACAAAACATGTAATACTGAATTTCAAATCTGTGTGGTCTTTTGTTTGTTTGTTTGTTCAATTTTTAACATGTCAAGAATTCCAATCCCGCTCATACCATTTTTGGAACAATCATAAATATTAATTTTATTGAAATATCTTAAAATACATCACACTATGTCGTATTCTGAGTACAAAGCTGCTTTTGTCCAAATGTTGTTAAAATCAGCATTGTAATTATCAGAACGCAACCCCAAAAAAAAACAAGAATTTACTTAAATTACTTCAGAATAACAATATTCTGAATATTAGAATTCCCACATTAAATAAACAAAAAAGAGACAGGCAACATCACTCATTCCAAGCTTTGCAAGTACAAAATTGTTTCTCGCTCACAAATATACGCTGAGGGAGCATGTGTTCGACTCAAACGGAATGCAATGTCAGCACTTTTATTTGTACAAAGCATAGTAGATACTTATGTACGGTATGTAATGACTAACGGCTCCTTACTGTTTGTTGAACGGATATGTCTGGCTCTGTTTTCTGTTTTAATTAGATTTATAATATATTGTGCTTTTTGCAACGCTGTACTGGGAGACAGTTTGGAAAACAAAATGCTATTGTTTTTTAGTCTTTACCGTGCCTGAATGATTAGAAAGATAAAATGGTAGAGGTGTAAAGTCCTGATAGAATGCTAGAACACGTCAACTAAGGAACGTTGATCGTCCCGTGGCGAAATTAATAATTAATTAGTATGTCATGATTTTCAATGTATCGTAACTAAACAGGACAAAAATGTACAAAACCTTATTTTTAGGATGTGCAATGAAATGTGGGACCGCAAATATATAAACAACATGAAGTTTTTCCAAGACACAACCGCAGGTATCCCACTAAAAGATAACAGAAACATTTATCCTACCCTCGTCTCCTAAATTGCAGAGACAACATTTTAATTCTACCATCAAGGATACACCAATAAAACACCCTCGACGCTGACAAACCCCCATTACAAAGACACAGCGTTGAATTTCGTATGATTTATTAAAATTAACTCGTTACACCGCGCGGACGACGCCAGAATAAAAAAATATATAAATGGCTACTTATTAATCAACACCCTTTTGGTTTCATCCGAATTTGTCATAACCACACGTGCGGCCACTGGAAATGTTCCCGGAATACTGTTAATGCTAATCAAGAGTTTAATTTTAAAGTTATTTATTCATCTGGGAACGATCGGTGAATATTAATGTGCCGAGTTAACTGCTATTAATAGTTTAAGTTAACTGCTAGTTACAGTTTAAGTTAACTGATAGTTAGAGTTTAAGTTAACTGCTAGTTTAAGTTTAAGTCAACTGCCAGGTAGGGTGGGTTGCACCAAGGGCAACGATAACGTTTCCGTCAAAGTTAATCTTCACAGTAACATCACCATGGAATCTAACTACCTGCTGTTGCACCGTCATGTTAAATGTAAAAGTTAAAGTTAAAAGGGTGACAAGTGACAAAACGTCATATTTTCCCAAAAAGTACGTGAGTAATCTTTTTGGCACTGGAAAAACTTCAAGTTTGCTGTCATCATGCTTTCTTAAATCAAGATGTTTTTCAGCGGGAAAAACCTCTCTGAAAAAATTCTGATGTAACATATTTTAAGTAAAAAAGTTAAGTGAAAATAAGGATAATTAATTCATGAGGAATACCCAATAGCAATTTGCTTCACAACTTGAATTTTGTATTGAGTATAGCTTTCAGTTTTTATTAAGTACTTATATTATTTCTTGGGTTCCTCGTTCCTTCTACATAATAAGAAAAACGTTAGTTTTTATACACAGGCGTGTGCGAATTAATTGTATTATTAAATAAATATCAATGTTAGGATCCACTACTTAAAAATATCACTTAAAAGAACTTGCGATTATGTAAAACTATAAAATCTCACCACATGCTGATGTTTTTATGATCAGTTTATTAATTAGATAATTGACATGTGTTTTCAAGCAGATGGCCATACAATGACACAAACCGTAACTATAGCCCTCAACCGCCCGAAGTTGAGCGGTTATTTTTATCGTAATTTGTGACGTCATTTTAACTATTGTTAAAATGGAGCAACCAGAATTTCGCTAAACCGGAGATTTGACGGCTGACGAGGCATTGGTTATTGTTAAAGTTACTTGGTGCAACTCACCCTTTGTGTTTAAGAGTTAATCAATTTTTAGATGCTTTTAGTCTGAATTTGTTGCGGTGTATTAAATTTTTCCTCTTGGGAGAATGAATTTTCTGTATATTTTATTAATTATACTCATTTTGGGAGAGTAAGTACTAATTAAGGGCCATAAATCTTGGTATTTCTAGCTTTAGTATTAAATGTTTATTTTTGTGGAGCTTTCAATGCGAGTCATAAAATGTTTGACGACTTAAACATATGCGCTTTTATTGGTTTAACGGGGTTAGCTGTTATTTATTAATCCAACTGGATACAGCCAGTTACAAAAACAACTTAAGGAAAGATTATAACTGTCCACTCATCGCAATTAAATGCAATTAACAGACTTTAGGCGATCTGCATGAGCGCGATGAGTTAGTTATATTATCCGTTAAAAAATATGGTAATAAAGGAATGGATCTCACGACAAAAATATAAGTCAATTTTAGCACTAAATGAAAACCTTTCCGAGTAATCTAAAATCCTTTTCTGTAAGCCGTTGATTGGCTTTGACAGGATCCTTATAACTTAATCAGAGTGACTAATTAGTCCGGACAAAAAGCGTCGGCAACCGGTCGCCCGGCAACGGTTGCTAGCAGCAACGAGCAACGCTAGCAATTCATAATTTGTGTAAAAACCACGCGTTCATTAGTGAACGAGCCGTGGTGTGGAGATGTGAGTATGCTTAGATCGATAGATTACGAGTGTGAGAGCAGCGAGTGCCCAGTGTGACCTGCATGGTATTGGTATTTTCGATAAAAATGGTTTTAGGATGTCTGGGTTATAAATAGACCCCATTATCTTGTCGCACTGACGTTACTTTTTTGTAGGGATCGAATGTTTTAAATTATCGGGTCCGTGTCTTACGCCCCCAGTGGTCCTGCCAGGGTTGCGAGTTTGTCCGAAAGGGATATCGTGGCCCTGGCACACAGGCAACGGAAGGAACACGGGTGGGTTTTAGTCAGTAAAAGTCTGACACGCCCTCCCGCTCCGCCCAGAGCGGGAGAAGTTATTTCATAATTCAAACCCAAAAAAAAAAAAAGGCCCCCTGTGGTCGAGGATATCTTTTTTTTGTGCTTTTTTTCTCACCACAATATTTAAGTACATTTTCAAATTATTATATATACATAATAAATTTAATTATACTGTGGGAGACTGGTGCCTAAGCTAGACGTAAGTCTGTATTTCAGGATACCTGGGGCCCAAGTCTGCTATTTTTACAAATTCAGTCATTCCAACACGATCCCATTGTCATTTTGCTAAAAGTTCGTAATCTGGTAAATTCATAATGGTCGATCATTGGTCGGTTAATGTTCTCGTAATATAATTGTGATATTATAATGGCATTGTCGTATTGCCATTATTATAAAACCCATTAGTAGAAATGTCATTCATTTGTCATTATGTACGAGATTACCAATATATGCAATTTCTTTCAATGTAGTGTCAGTGGCCGAGCATTGGAAAGTCATAATGACGCCATTATAATAGTAGATTACCAAACTTGTCAAAATCAACAATTATGAAATCAATGATCGACCATTCTGACACTATTGTAATAGCAGACTTGAGGCCCTGGTCTCCAGCCCTTCGGAAGCGGTTACGTTTATTTAGGATTATGCACTCGTACACAGATGCAGTAAGTTATATAAAACCAGAGGCAAAGAAATGATTTCACTATTGATTATTACTTATTCTAGGGTTAGTATATGTGTGTGTTTGTGTGCGTAGGACTGAGTATGGTGTGGTGTTAGACCTTGTAGAATTTAGGAAAGATTTTTGTACTTTATATTATGCAAAAATGCGATTGATTTTTTGCCTTTCAAATCTCTGCACAATCTCAATATAGCGTACGTCTTAATACTTTTTGATATAAGCAGATAACCTCGTTAGTCTTACGGGATGCGATAACCTTAGATAAAGTTTTTACCAAAATCCCTTATTTTCACTGGCTATGTAGTATTATAAAAAGATTGTTGTAATTATTGTGGAAAAACTATGATAAACAGTCATTAACTAACGAACACCTGTGACTTTTATTTATCCCATTATTTTTTATCACGTTTTTATCTGTTATAGTAATTAGCTTTGACTCATTGTCAGTATAACAGGGACATACATATATACAGGGTGTTTGGCAGAACGTTGAACATACGAAAATGGTGGGTAGGTGGGGTCATCTGCTACTTACTCAGCCCTAATTTATTTGGCCCTGGCCCCCTGGTATTTTTTAATTTTTTTTTTGCTTTCTTCTAGTTTCACCACTTTCTTAACTTTAAAGTGTAATTTTTATTAAAAATGGGTAAAACAGGCAATATTTTTGTTTTTTTTTTTTAATCTTTAATGTTGGCAGATGCTTATAAAGTTATTGCTTTACTCAGATGTTAGCTAAAAAATTAAAATTAAAATAATATCTAGGGGGCCAGGGCCAAATAAATTAGGGCTGAGTAAGTAGCAGATGACCCCACCTATCCACCATTTTCGTATGTTCAACGTTCTGCCAAACACCCTGTATATATAAGTTAAATACATATATAAGTACAATACCATCGACATTTCGATAGTCAATAAATTAAAACATTTAATCCCTACAAAAAAATGACGTCAATGTGACAAGATATCGGGGTCTATACTCCATTGGTTTAGGTAATTAATAAATAAAGGTAAACAAATTGTAAAAAGGGTTTTTATAGATGACACTTTCTTGCTTAAAAACACGTTGTAACTTATAAAACAATTGAATGTATTTTTGATTTTTACGATAGTTTCCTAATGTATGTTAAACTTTATCTTTTACTCTTAAACTAATCTTTGTCGAAATAACTGCTTGAGCACAATTTTTTAATTAGATTTGTATTATCTAATACAATAATATTTTGTAATCTGTCTATAATAAAAACCTGAAAAATAAAAAAAACATTTTCCATTAAAAAAAAGAACCGACTTCCAAAAAAAACACTACAAAGTGAAAAATAACCTTTATTACGGAAGTCGGTGTCTTTGGATCTATTTTAGTTTTTTGCCACCGACTTCTGAAATTAAGGGTATTTTTAACTTTGTAGTGTTTTTTTTGGAAGTTGGTTGTTTTTTTTTGGAAAAAGTTTTTTATTTTTCAGTTTTTAGTGGGTCAGTTTGCAATTTATCTAAGTTACAATGGCCTAATGTCAACTGCTCATCGCCTTTTACAAAATACCTAGAGCTTTTCCCGATGCAGGGGCGTTAATAGTTGAGGAGTTCTCCTGGTAAGTTCTCCTGAACTAGAACTGATGGTGACCATATTATGCATTGTGACGAGCATAGATTGTTTAGCAACCATATTAAAGTGTCTACTCGAATCGCAACAGTGAAATATTTATTATTAAGTAGTTCCGGTGGCCATTAGTGGTCTTCATCATCAGTTCCACTTCACCAAATGGTGCTTTCCGAGTGCAAATGCATGAGTTAATATAAAAAATACTAAAATCGATATAGGTGTGCCTATAAAAATTGAGGATTGTCCTCGATTTCCATGGGATCATCATCATGGGGTTTCATCAGATTCTGACTTGGTGGCAATGGGACTACCTAGGGAGCATACCCTTTCAAACAAAATTTTTTTTCAAAATCGTGAACATGTATTAAAAAAAAACACCTGAACATATAACCTCCTCCTTTTTGGAAGTCGGTTAAAAAGCACAAAAAGATAGGTTCTCTAAACGTCAACAAATTATAACGTTGCTAAATTGAAGAACACAACTGTGACGCAGCATGACAACTGAAGTTACAGGTATTACGTTTAGTCGGTTGCTTCAGAGCTCTCTCGTCACGTGGTTTTTTTGGTTTACCAAAATTACCATTTAAAAATAATTATGTGGGTACCTATAACTACTTAAATGATTTTAGTTCAGATATAGCGACAAATAAATAAATATCTACAGCTAATTTAGCATTGCGTTATAATTATGCATTCTATACAGCAGGTATACAAGGTTTCAATGAAAATATTAATACATACTAACAATTGAATCTATCATCAATTGATTATTTACATTAACAAAGCTCTAAAACATCATTTATATTTATAAAAATTAATAGTAACCCCATTTTCTATTAATAAATAATTTTAACTACCCGCTCGATCAAAAGCACTTGCACGAAAAACGGTAGCCACAACACTGAACAAAATAAGCCAATTTGCCTTTTCATTTATAACTAACCGAATCCCAACTATTCCAGCAATAGGCCGAATACCAACAATTGGTTTCGGCCTAATTCGGCGAACAATTGTCGCGCATTCGGCTCGGGGCGACAAAAAGCCGACGCTATCTCCGGTGGCCGAGTGTTTTTGCTGAGCAGCTACTTACCGCTTTTGTGAGCCAGCCCATCGGATGGAAACCCGCGATAAATGCCACCTAAGAAAAATAACCGCCGGTTTTTGTGGCACGACGAATGGATCTGGGAAATGGCGTCGCCGAATCGTAGATGCCATCTTTTTTGTTGAAACGCACCTGGCCTATCTGGGTTTTTCGTCTAAATAGGGATAGGACGTGTCGCTGATTGATGGTGTTATAGGAGCCAAGGGAAATATTATTCGTCCTTACCTATTTACGAATTCGGGGAGGGTGAAATGAATTGCGCAACATTGTCCTACTGAATAAGTAGGTTCTGATATGGTAGTAGTGTTCTGAATGGTTATGTGTATGTTATCGATTTTAGATAAGGCTATAATTGATGGTCTATTTTCGATAAAATGCTTGGCTCAATGCTGGTCCTGCTCCACACCACTTATTGATTAACATTTGGAAATACTGTTGGAGCTGCTGAAGATTGTAATACTATCTTTTCATTGTATAAACTCAATCTCCTTTGTATTATACATATATTTGCATTGCACAGATATGAATACTATGTACAAATAGAGCTACCATTTACCGGGTTATATGTCTTTCATTGACTTGAATGTGCCCTGGCGGCTGAGAGTATGACATGCGCAGATGTCTCGTTGGTTGTGGCGCGTGTATTGGATCATTTAGCTCCCATCAAAATGATTGAGCTGAATGGTGCTGATCCATGCGTAATGTTTGTGAACTAGCTCCATATTTCTAACTGACCGACTCCTTGACAATTCAAATGTGCCTGTAAATGGTTTAATTGAAATAAATGCTTTGAGTTTGATGTATTTTTTACCCATGAAAAAGATTGAGACAATAAGTTTAGATATTTTTATAATACTCTCTCTGTATTGTACTCTAAATATTCTGTTGTTTCTGTCTATCTTTTGATAAACAAACGACAATCAACGCCAGTATAAATTCCCAACAAAATAAAATAACAAAACAATAACTACTCTAACAAAATTAAAACAAAAACGAAATTCATTTACCGTTAATCAAAAAATGCAATTGAAAAATATAATATTTAGCTCCACACAGACGCGATTCTGCTGCGCTGCGTTAAAAGTTGGGAGGTCACCGACCCGCGAGCTGCGGGTATGCGACCGAGCACATAATATTAACTTTAGTCTTACACGGGTTCAGTACAAAAGAAAATAGTTACATTTTACAAGTTTGCTAAGAATTTTATTTTTAAAAGCGTTAAGGGTTTGCATAGTAGATATGTGTGCAGAGCGACTCGACTCTATTATATTTTTCTTTTATGTAGACTTATTCTTTATTTTCTATTCAGATTAGATTTTGGTACTGTTTTAAGTTTTCTTTTTATAATTGACCAATTTTCATATATGCTACCATTTAGCATTGCAGTTCTATTATTCAAGAATACTAATATAAATAAAAATTGAATTACGTCACCATCTATTTCAGTCTTGGCTATAATTATTAATTTTCAGAATAACCGTCATAACCACGACGTAATAAAATAACGTCTCAAGTAAATAGCGCTTGTTCACGACTGCAGTGCGGCTTACTGTCTGAAGCGCCTTTATGAATACACTTACAGTATCATTTGAAGAATATAATTGCTTAACAATTAAAATAAACTGTATGAGAGTTTTATAATTTCGCTTTTAAAATTCTAAAGCCAAGTTTGAACTGAATAGGTTAGTACTTGCTTTTATCTAAATGACGATACGCGTACAATATTCGCTCGTTCAAAATTTTAAAGCTTGCATTTAGTTTTCAAATCAAATCAAAACAAAATATTTTAGTTCACATGGGCACTTATGTCGTTTCCACGGTTACTCTTTTAAAAATAATGGGCTTTCACAATGTTTTAAAATTACAGCGGGGGACAGTGTAGGCCCGTCAACAAGTACCAGGTACTTAACTAAATAGAAAATAGTCTACAAATCCACAGTATATTGCTAATATATAAGCCTACAACGTACTCACATTCACAAATAAAAAAATACTAAAATATTTTATAAATTACTAAAATAATATTTAAAAAAAAACAATTTAAACCAAATGACATGATTGCCATTACAACTAACAAATCTGAATTAATATCCTGTCCACAAGTCACTAATAAATAGTTGAAATTAAAATTGAACAAACATAGGCATTACTGTTATGACTAACTGGATAAACAGAAAAGAAATTGCTATGCAGATGAGGTATCATCATCCTTCTGTTATGATACCGATCAGTGCCTCCAGTTTGCTCCCCGGGGCAATTTAGATATATCCATAACACGACCACAGAGTAACAAGATTATTCATATTCATGCAGGAATTAGCCACCAACTACGTAATCCTCTTTGCGAACCGTTCTACAGATCTCCAGTCAAGCGCGGTATTCTATAACCAATATCGAGAAGCGATTGGAGACGATCACGTGCAAAACAGATAGATACAGAAGACCGGCTCCATACAACGAGTGAAAACGCATGCACTCATAGACACGTCTCTACGTACAGCGAGTGCAAGCGCACTCAAGAGTGACTCGCATTTGTTTGAGATTGTGGCGGCATAAACAACGCCACATGCGAACTACGCGTCACACTGACGTCACGCAAAATCCTGCATCGCGCAAGCAGAGTTTACCGCGCAACTAGCATATATACACCGTCCCGACATCATACAAATCACACTAAACACATCGCCTGTCTGGTCGGAGGATCCTCCCTTTTCTATGGAGGATGAGTTAACTTTACACCCTGTTCCTCATACCTCTTTAAGATCGCTGTACCTACGCCATTCGTTACGATCGTTGCATAGAACCGACCTTCTGATTCTTTACCTACTATTCTGTGGAACAAGGAGCATACTCGGTAAGCAAGTATGCGGCATGTATCCGAAATGTCGTGGAAGCATGCAGTCTGCAAGACAATCATGTTCAAGTATGCAATTTTCTGTTGGACAGTCTCCATAAGATTATGTTCTTGTCGCCATTTTACAAGACTGTTTGATATTATCGTATCATATTCTACTTCCACCATCCTATAGATGGGCAGATGTATTCTCTTTTGCATTTCATTCACCCCGGTTCTAGGTTCTATGCTTAAATGCTAGTAGCATGCAGGTGTTAGACGTGACTTGTTTTATGTCGTCAATACATCTTGCTGCCAGGACGCTTCCTAATTTTCTTCTACCTTCTGTGATAAAGTTATTTAGTTTTCATTTAGAAAAAAAACTTTTTACAAAACAATAAGAACTGACTACCAAAAATAACACTACAAAGTGAAAAATAACTTTAATTTCGGAAGTCGGTGTCCTTGGATCTGTATTTGAGTTTTTTGCCACCGACTTCCGAAATTAAAGTTATTTTTCACTTGGTAGTGTTATTTTTGGTAGTCGGTTCTTATTTTTTTGTAAAAAGTTTTTTATTTTACACTTTTTAGTTGGTGAGTTTTGAATTTATCTAAGTTACAATAGCCTAATGTTAACTGCTCATCACCTTTTACAAAATATTGCTTTTCCCGATGCTGAGACGTTGATTGTTGAGGAATTCTCCTGGTAAGAACCAGGAGAACTGCCACTCACCATATGCATAGTGACGTGCATAAATTACTTAATCGCACCCGTTAAATAAAAGTACTCATTATTATATTGTTCCGGTGGCCATATGTGGTATCCATCATCAGTTTCACTTCACCAAATGAATGGTGCTTTCCGAGAGCAAATGCACGAGTTACTATAAAAAATACCCAAATCGCTATAGGTTTGCCTATAAAATTTGAGGCTTTCCCTCGATTTCCATGGGATCCCCTCATCTGATTCTGATTTGGTGGCAATAAAACCACCTCGGGAGTATACCCCTTCAAACAAAAAAAGAATTTTCAAAATTGGTCCATAATTAACGGAGCAATCGCGTAACACACATACAAAAAACATACCGCCGCATTGAGAACCTCTTCCTCTTTGGAAGTCGGTTAAAAAGGTACATTGATATTCATCATGATCATTCGTCATTCATTTCAGCTGAAAGACGTCCACTGCTGAACACAGGCCTCCCCCAAGAAGGGGGGATTGCCATAATCGCCACACTTGGCAGGCGGGTTGGCGATCGCAGTATGGTGTTAAAACGCATAGAGAACGCTGCTGCCCATTCTCTAGTAAGTCCCTTAGTCGCCTTTTACAACACCCACGGGAAGAAATAGGGTGGTGCTATTCTTTACTTCCGGTACCAAACGGACGATTCATCATTATGATTTCAGCCGAAAGACGTTCTCTGTCCGCCATCGCCACTCCGACCGGTTCTGTGGTCTTCGCATTCAGCGGATGCGGTTGTTCATTGATACATACATAGTCACAAAAAGTGAACGTTATATTGTAAAACAAAAAAAAACAAAGGAAAATCTGAAAATAGCCATTTAATTTTACGATTCGGATTCACGTCAGAAACGTGCAGATTTCACATCGCGCCGCATTTAAAGGATCTCTAAAAACAAACGGCTACTACCAAGTAGCTATTTTAAAAACCGTTGGAACCATTCCTGGTGAGTTACACCCCTCCCCTACCCCCTACATCCCTGGGTAGATAGCCACCAACCCCACTCAAAGGATAATCGGCTATGAAAACAAATTCGAGCACTTTAAAATTATAATTTAGTTTTTGCCGTTTTTAATACTGAAGGCATTTCTGTAATTTCGAGTTTAATTATAATAGCTTGTAATGATGTGAAATAAATTGAATTATTTTCTGACTGTAAATATTTGATGTGCATAATGAAGCCAGTATGCTGCAGTTGAAACTTTCAGACATGTGAACTATGACTCTTGCAGTGTTTTAAGTTATATGTTAGCGGGTTTGGTTTCCGAACTTAATCCTTCATGTGGACCATTGTGCTTAGGCCATGGCGGCCGTCGTTGGTTTTTCCAAGACTCTTGCAGTGTAACAGCAAAGCAAGCAGTTGTAAACATTTTTGCTGTCTTTTTGCCAACCTCAAAATAATGGTTTCTCTACAGTCTTTACAAATAAATTTTGTAGTAGTGAAGTAATTACACTACCCCCATAACTCATTTGAAACTTTCTTATGTAAGTGCATTCCCACTGAGTCTTGGGGACCGTCGACGAAGCGTTGCAAAGCGTTGCAGAGCGATTAGCGCTGTGCAGCACGAATAGTCATTACACACCTTATAACTCGTGTGAACCAGCTACTTACAAAGTAACGTTTAAATGTTTGAACGGAGTTTTTCTTATCTTTGCTGTGTGAAGGTAACTTTTCGTGTTTGTCAATAATAGCTCTCTTTTGTTACTTACATCTGCATTTTACTTCGATCTATCAAAGCTGAAGTTATGGGCATTATTTTAGCTACGTATACATATTATGTCTAGACTTCGAATTTCCTTCCCTGTACAAACCGTACAAAAAACTTCTTTTAATTTTAACAAATATTTTTTCATGCTTTACTGAGGAGAAGACGGACCATTATGTGGCGTGTCCGAACATAATGGGTCCATCTTCTCCTCAAAGGTCTTCCAAATCAAAATTGGCATATCTTCAACAAGTCCTAAAACCCAACAAAAAAATTATAATTAATAGAAATCTATCTGTTAAAAGCTTTCTTATGCTTACAATGGTATCCAGGCCCGGTCTGGCATTGAGTGGCATAAGTACTTGGCAGCCGACCAGTCTTTCATTGAACTTTATTGCCAAACAATAGCTTTTTATGTACTTAGTTTTGTTACATCAACAAAATGTATTTTCAAGAACGATATTTTTATTTTCATCAACGATATTTTAACTTTTGTTTGTTTGTTGTTATGTTATCTATTAGTAGTATATTCCTTATATATATATAATCCCATTTTAAAAGTCGAATAAGGGAAGAATTTAACATTTATCATGGATTTTATGGATGATAACGGTGACATTAGTGAACAAAGTCCTTTAAGGAACTTAACTATCCTTCACACAATAAAATCATCATCATAATCTGCCTAGCCTATTCGCAACTATGTTTGGGTCGGCTTCCAGTCTAACCGGATGCAGCTGAATACCAGTAGTTTACACGGAGCGACTGCCTATCTGACCTCCACAACCGACGACCCCTGACGACTGTCAAAGATCTACTATTAGGCTATTATTACTTAGTCACGAGCTCCTCTCTTCACACAATAAAATATACCTACATAAATGCCCGGCAACAACAATGTATCGTAAATTTCCTGAGTGTTGGCAAACCTTTACCGTCAAGCACATCACCTGCTTACGTACCCAGCTATTACATAATAGTACCTACTAAACCACATTAACAAAGTAAATACAAAATTACTTCGCCTAACAAGCGAACCCTATTAACTACAACAATATGAGTCAATAACCGCGCAATACATCTCATGTTATAGTGACGTAACAACGTCTTTCAATAGCTGGTTACCGAAGACTTAAGATAATGCTTAGCAACGCGACATTCATATAACGGAGATAGCATCGACGGTGACGCGGTACGGACTTGGGGAACGGGGATTACTGGGGGTATAACAAGTTGCCAAAGTCTGTTAAAGAACTTAACGATGGAAAATTCAAAACCCACATCAAACGTGTCCTTATCAAAAAAGCATATTATAAGATTAAAGACTACGTTGAAGACAAGGAAGTTTGGCATTAATTCCTTTTACACATGATTTGTGGCTTGCCTGATTAACGCAAAAAATATGTAAATGTATATTAACTGCTCCCAAATTACGATGTTTTTTTTTTTTTTTACAAACTTCCTTGACATAACCTTTTTTTTATTTGACTTTATATACCTACAATTTTAATTTAAACAAGGTTTGAACTTTTATTATTTTAATAATATTTTATGTAGTTTTTTGTAATGTTTTGTTAATGTGAGAACGTTGTAAGCTTAATAGACTAGCGTTGTAAACCATTTTCTGTTTTGTTAAGTACCTGGTACTTGTTGACGGGCCTACACTGTCCTCCCATATCTATTAACACTGTAACTTGAAAACATTGTAAACACTAACAAATACATTGTGTCTGAATTTCTATAACTAAATATTTATGAAACATCATGCATGGAATCTATATGTAAATCATTACAATAATGATCCAAAATACATTAAAATCAAAATAATAATAAAAGTTACAAATGTCATAAATGTCAATTCATAAAATTCAATAAAATGTTCAATTCAAATCAATAAAATTAGACTTTTGTATTAATTCATAATTCATCAACAGAATATAGACACTTAACAAGAACCGTTTGAGCTTATTCTGAAACCCACTTGTATATACCTAACGAGTAGACTTTTTATTACTGTCGGCAGTTTATTGAACATTTTTAATGACTTGTGGTAGGCGCTATGCTTTACAACCAGAGGCGGCTCGTCATAAAGAGCGCTGGTGCAGTGCACTCCCACGAAAATAGCATAATCTATATTTCTTTATTATAATCCTATACTTACATTCTTTCTACTATGCCCATACGCATACAATAGCAGTTTACTAGAAAACCATTTCCTACGCGTACATTTGGCGTCAAGTTGTAACGTGTGGAGCGCCAGCGATTGCGCTCCTATGAAACAAAGTTCAGTACGATTTCTAGCACTGTATTCAATGAGTGCGAAAGAGAAATAACGACACAGTCCGACGCGTGAAACAGAAGATTTTGTATGACAAGTTAGCCTAATTTGGAGCGCCGCTCACGCGCGACGTTGCCAAACGGCGCAAGGCGGCCGCGCGCGGGAATGCGATCTATGCCTATGCGCTGTTGCCGATCTTATGTAAACAAACGGTCGGCTCAACTCGGCTGTCAGTAGATTCGCAGTGTTTATTCTAAATAATTATTAAAAATAGTTTGTGCGCGACATTTGTATTAAAAATGGAACAATACAGTGTATCTTTTATTAAAAATTGTGAAAAGACTCTCGAAATGCGTATCGAACTGAAAGCTAAGGGACCACCACGTCCCGAAATTGCACTTTCTCAAAAATGTGTTACGAAAAATTAATCTTTTACGCGTGGTTTTAAATCTGAACAATATTTCAAAACACCTTGGTTGTGTGGATGTGAAGAAAGCAACAAATTATTTTGTTTCCCGTGTCTGGTGTTTGGAGCTGGCGCCGGCAGTGGTGGTGAATCTGCATGGACGGAAACGGCCGTGTTGACGATTTAGCGCATCTTTCAATAAAAGTGAAAAAACATTCGCAATCTCGATTTCATATCTTATGTGAAGTGCAATTGGCATCTATCGGCCGTCAAGATATTCGTAAGGCGCTCGATTCTGCGTATCGAAAATCTATTAGAGAGTTCAATGAACGCGTTGATGAAAATCGATAAAGATCGCCGAATGGATTTTCTTTACAAATAAAATAAATGGTAAGCTCTAGTTCTACGTTTCTTTTTTCAGTGAACCCCCACAAATAAATGTCACGAGCCGCCTCTGTTTACAACGTTCAGGTGAGGCACTTGCTTCATCTGGAGATCTTTTCTTCTTATACTCCCCCTTTTTTGCCTTTCAGCTTCAGTCTCATATTCAAAGATATATTTTGATAAGTGACTAAGTAGGACCAAAATGTACAAGCTTGGGACTGTCAATATATTTAATTCATTAAAATGTGGCTTGCATGATTCTTGCTGTTGAATTCTTGCAATGGCTCTAGCAATATTCTTGCTGTTGACTTCTAACAACTGCTCTTTTCTGAATTACAAAAGCTTTTTGAGTATAGTAATCATAACTTCCTCCCCAGAAAAGTATGCTGTATCTCAGTTTTGACTCAACTAATGCGTAATAGACCATTTTTAAATGTTTTATGGTTACCTCGTTTCTCAGACTTCTTAGTACGTAGCAGGCAGAGCTGATTGCTTTCTCGAGATATGTTAGCTCTTGTTTCCACTTTAACTGGCTATCAATATGAACTCCCAGAAACTTAACCACTGCACACTGGGACCACGTTCACTGTTTCTCCATTTATGACGCAGTTAATGTTATCTTTATTTCTGGATGTGGAACGAAAAAGCATTACATTCGTTTTACTAGCATTGACTTTAAGACCGTTAACAGCAAACCAGCTATGGAAGATATCAAAGGTTTTATTAACTATGGAATTAAGAGCTTGTATATTGTCAGCCGAAACAACTGTATTGGTATCGTCGGCAAACACCACAATTCTTTTTAAAAGAGTAACCGTGAAGTTTCTTGCCGGCTCTTCTCCATAGGAAACGACCAATTAGAACCGTGCACCTAGCTTCTGACGTTTCTTAAGTGCCCATGTAGGTTTATGTGAAATAAAATAGTTTGATATTGATTTTCAAAGGACAAGGAAACTAACAGACTTATATTTCACTTTCTTTCGTATTGCCATTGGACAGAAACACAACACAGAACACCGCCTACCACCACCTCTTATAGCAGTATTACCTCCATAATGGCCCTTCCTTGCAGGAGCTTGTGGCTAAGTAATATCAGCCGCACGGGTCGATCGATCAGGTTAAGCTACGCTTGCCGGGGTTGGTCCGTGGATGGGTAACCATCTATACATACCGAGACTCCTCCGTGCCTCGGAAAGCACGTTAAGCCGTTGGTCCCGGCTGTCATTCGTGGATCTTTGACAGTCGTTACGGGTCGTCAGAAGCCCGAAAGTCTGACAACCAGTCTTACCAAGGGCAGTATCACCCAGTTACTGGGTTGTGGAGGGCAGATAGGCATCCCCTCCTTGTAAAATACTGGTATTTAGCTGCATCCGATAACACTGGAAGCCGACTTCAACATGGTTGGGAAAAGGCTAGGCAGGTTGACCTCCATAATGGCCCCCTGAACACCTGAACAGTCTGAAACTTTTGTGTCTTATTACTGGGTACTTATCTATTATCATTATATCAGGTCAATAATACTACACCTCAATAATTAATTACTGCACAAATGCCCAACCTGATCTGAAAACCTGATCTGAGGCTTATGTTGTGTGCTATTTTTCAAGTAACAACAGTAACTGCTTTCAGCACAATCAAAGATGACATAAGACGAATGGAAGGACAACAAATTAGGTAATTTTTTTTTTTTAATTAAAATCCACAGGAACCCAAATCCGTCCCTGGAAGCGTTCAGCGGTGGTGTGTCGCCCAAGTAACTTAATCCGCAGAGATATGGCGGAACTACAGACGCTGCCTCACAGTCTCACTGCCTTAGCAACGGATTTGCTATCTTCAGCGGAATACGGAGATTTCCCCAATTACTCCGAAGACTAGAGTCAGCCGGCTTAGAACCCTCACTGAAAGACGAATGCCTTTTCAAAGGAGTGTAAGCTATTGCCAGGAATTGCAACTGCAGTACAGTTTGCATAGAAGAGGAATTAGTGGTCGTTAAGTGTCCAGAGACGTAAATTATTTTCGTTGAAGTACGCTCTACCTTAAATATTTACTAGCATCACTACAAACTGTATGCAGGTGCCGTTCGGGGACTTAAAGTAATATTAGAAAACTGTTCCACCAAACCGCACTCATCAAAATTTTGCTTCAGTTTTTGTTTTAGTGGAAGTGCTCAGGTGCGGTTAGGTCAAGTGCTGTTGAAATCAGTGCTCTTAGAGGAATACCTCGTTATTACTAGCAAGTTTTCACTGTACCACATTAATGGCTCCAAGCTCCAACAATCACTCTTTTTATGCTGACCCTATCTAGTTCTGCCTTGATGGAAAGGCCCTAAAATACTGGATAATAACTGTGTATGCAGTAGTAGGGGTGGGACAAAGATTTATAGTGCGGATGCAAAAACTGTGATATGAAGCTGTTACGGGGACGCGAGGAACACTAGTGCCGTTATTTATGTTACTTTTAATACTGTTGCGTGGTTGGTTTAGGATAAAACTGGGAGTGAGTTATTGTCGTGGAACTTTAGAACTGTGTGATGAAAGTTTATGAAGTGAGTTTTAATAAATGATCACCTCATACTGTGTTAACGTGGACGCCGTACCTAGAAAACAATTAAATCCGCCATAAAATCTTGTTTCCAGTGATTTCACTGCAATGCGGTTTCAAATCGCGACAAAATGATAAAATCAGTTTAGTTTAGGCTTTAAAAAGCTAAGGTTCGTCACTCTCGCCTCGTCTAGTATGACCTTACCGTACCAATTCTGTTATAATAGCACGCCATTACCATTTACGATGAAAGTAGGGAAATAATATGACCCCTCCGGCCCCCTCCAAGATTCCTCATTACGCCACCAAACAAAAACAGACAAGACTTTTTCCTGCACCGACAAGCCATCATATAAAAACATAACACAACACCAGCGCAGTACTATGATCGTTATAAGGATCATATAGCGCCGAATTATACGAGTACCGCATGTCTCGGTAATAGCGCTTGTAATCGTGGCTGTACGAGCTCTGCCTTCCGTGGGACAAAGCCACGGTTTGGCCGCGTTTGGTCTTTGTTGGATTATATTCGAAGTGAATATTGATAACATCTGCTTGTACTGTAAGGAGCGAGTAATAACGACCATTCTTGCATGGGCTTACTCGACTTGGCAAAAGGTCGTGTAAAGGAAGGAAGGAGTGGAGGCAGGCCTTTGCCCTGCAGGACTAACATTACGCGAGAACGCTCTCTTCCTCGATTTTTCGAAATTTGTCTGACCTCATCCTAATGCCTAACATGACCGCGTCACCGAAATCAAAGTCAAATTATTTATTTCAAATAGATGCACATAAATGGCACTTTTGAACGTCTAAATTTACAAAAAAATTGAATTGATTCTAGTCGCTAACCGAGATGAAAGAAATTCTAACCGAGTCACTGACCTGCTAACCACGTCCCCGACATGCTACCTGCATCGCCGACATTCTAACCGAGTCATCGACATGATAGCCGCCAAGTATGCCTTATTAGGTTTTGTCGAGAAAACATCAAGTTTGACAGAAGGAGTCTTGTATTTTGTATGGCAGCGCTGTCAGAAAACGAGAAAATTGACAGAAATAGACAAGAATTACTCACACGAGAGTGAGTAATTGTCGCGTATGTCATGTTAGCCCTGCAGGAGTGGGACAGCGCAGGCTAACAAACAAAAATGTAAAAAAAAACTTTTTACAAAAAAATAAGAACCGACTACCAAAAATAACACTACAATGTAAAAAATAACTTTAATTTCGGAAGTCGGTGTCTTTGGATCTGTATTTGAGTTTTTTGCCACCGACTTCCGAAATTAAAGTTATTTTTTACATTGTAGTGTTATTTTTGGTAGTCGGTTCTTATTTTTTTGCAAAAAGTTTTTTATTTTTCACTTTTTAGTGGGTCAGTTTTGAATTTATCTAAGTTACAATAGCCTAATGTTAACTGCTCATCACCTTTTACAAAATATTGCTTTTCCCGATGCTGGGACGTTGATTGTTGAGGAGTTCTCCTGGTAAGAACCAAGAGAACTGCCACTCAACATATGCATAGTGACGAGTATAAATTGCTTAATCGCAATCCGTTAAATAGGGGTGCTCATTATTATATTGTTCCGGTGGCCATATGTGGTCTCCATCATCAGTTCCACTTCACCAAATGGTGCTTTCCGAGAGCAAATGCTCGAGTTACTATAAAAAATACCCAAATCGCTATTATAGGTTTGCCTATAAAATTTGAGGGTTTCCCTCGATTTTTATGGGATCATTTGATTCTGATTTGGTGGAAATGGGACCACCTCGGAAGTATACCCTTTCAAACAAAAAAAGAATTTTCAAAATCGGCCCATAATTAACGGAGTAATCGCGAAACAAACATACAAACAAAAAAAACACCACCGAATTGAGAACCTCCTCCTTTTAGAAGGTATACTTCCGAGGTGGTCCCATTTCCACCAAATCAGAATCAAATGAGTTGGTTACCCATTGAAGAAGCGGTAAATCAAAAACCCATACGATATGGGTAACCCTTTTGAATGGCTTAAATTAAATTTTGGTAACCCGTTGAAAGGGTTTTCGATAAAAACCCATACGGTGTGGGTAACCCTTTTGAACGGCTTAGTTTAAGCCATTCAAAATTACCCACACCGTATGGGTTGTTGATTAACTGCTTTCATAAACCCTATCGAAAACCCTTTCCATTGAAAGGCTTTCCGAAAGGGATTTTCTAAAATGGTAACCAAAAGGGTCCCTGCTTTTGAAGGTTTGATTTGACACTAAAAACATTTCTACTCGACAAGTGTACATAGTCAACATCAAATTAGACCTAGACAAGAATCTTGACTGATTTTGAAAACTCAATTCAATATTTTCACCATCCAAACTTCTTCTCACTGAACAATCTGGTCAGTGAGCCGTCTTAGGGGCGGAGTTGTAGGAGTTGGAGTATATGCTTAGAGGCACCATGAGCAGCAAAGAAAACAAAAAAAAACGGAAAATGGTGGGAAAGCTGTTGTTCTAGTCGAAAACCATTCATAAGATGACGAAAAAAAATCAGCAAAAAAAAAAAATGTATTTTTTCCTTAAATTCATGTTGGGATGCTGCTTGCACGGGGGTGACACCCCCCCTGGGTTCAATTTCTGTCATTTTTTGCTTAGGACGTACCGTTTTCGAGATTTGTTTTTTTTTTGTTTTGTTTTAATAATAAAAAAAATCGCTGGTTTTTATTAATCAAAAACTTGACGTTTGACACATTTTTTTTTCGAAAACGAAACGTAATAATTATCCCCCTGTGCTCGGGCAGACGAGATATCGACTTGGATAGAAACAATTGAGCCGTCACGGGACGCCTGGCAGATGTGAAACATCGAAATTATTTACACACTTACTACAGATGACTGTATATAGTAGCGACGCGTCGCCACGTGGCATGCGTCGCCTCGCCAGCATTACGTGCGGCTGTTGAATGTTTCACATCAAAAAACTTACTACAGATGACTGTATATAGTAGCGATGCGTCGCCCCGCCAGCAGTCGGTTTTACGTGCGGCTGTTGAATGTTTCACATCAAAAACTTTGTCTATTCTTGGTAGAACAGAGATAGAATTGGTCATGCTACGCGTGCTAGGCGGATATCGAAATTACATAATATTATGGTTTTTTCATGTCACTGGGTTTCAAATAGGTGTAGAACCCATTGAATGGGTTATCATGTAACCCTTTCACTGGGTTTCAAGTATAAAACCCATTGAATGGGTTATCATGTAACCCTTTTACTGGGTTTCTACTATAAAACCCATTCAATGGGTTATCATGTAACCCTTTCACTGGGTTTTTACTATAAAACGCATTCAATGGGTTACATCATGATAAAGGTAACCCATTGAATGGGTTACCCTTTCGAAAGGCTTAACCCTTAACCGGGGTTGTACGGTCCCTGCTTCCGAGGTGGTCCCATTGCCACCAAATCAGAATCAAATGAGGGGATCCCATAGAAATCGAGGGAAACCCTCAAATTTTATAGGCAAACCTATTGCGATTTGGGTATTTTTTATAGTAACTCGAGCATTTGCTCTCGGAAAGCACCATTTGGTGAAGTGGAACTGATGATGGAGACCACATATGGCCACCGGAACAATATAATAATGAGTACCCCTATTTAACGGGTTGCGATTAAGCAATTTATGCTCGTCACTATGCATATGTTGAGTGGCAGTTCTCTTGGTTCTTACCAGGAGAACTCCTCAACAATCAACGTCCCTGCATCGTGAAAAGCAATATTTTGTAAAAGGTGAGCAGTTAACATTAGGCTATTGTAACTTAGATAAATTCAAAACTGACCCACTAAAAAGTGAAAAATAAAAAACTTTTAAAAACCGACCGACAGACACTCCACTGGCCGATAGTTTCTCGGAAAGCACCATTTGGTGAAGTGGAACTGATGATGGAGACCACATATGGCCACCGGAACAATATAATAATGAGTACCCCTAAAAACAAAAAAACAAAAAACATACCGCCGAATTGAGAACCTCCACCTTTTTGGAAGTCGGTTAAAAATTGGCTAAAGTTATTGAATTAGACCAGTGTTATCGCATTCTACAAGTTAGCCTCTTAAAAAATAACCTTACTGAAAATAAGGTTGCGTTATGTTTATCTCTGTCTCACTCTAATCTGCAGACAGATTTAGTAACTGATTAAGCCAAATTGAACGCGATCAGCACTTCTAAACCACGTTGAAAAGCTGTCAGTGTCAATATTCCATAACAATTTTGACACCGACAGCTCTTGAACGCGGTTTAGATGTGCTGAACGCGTTGAGTTTCATTGGTGAAATTCGCCCTTAGTAACTAATTCAGTGGTGTGGTTAGAAGCTCTATAAATTAAATATCCCCTCTAAAATATGTCTTCCATAAAAGACTACTAAATTCAGCCAAGTGGATATAGCCTTTTACAGTGTATTGGACTATTACATAATTTTGACGTCTTAGAGCGTTCACAGACGGCATATTAAAATCAGCATCTTCAATCAGGCATATAAACTATAGAGATCAAATGTATCAACGCATACGTCCTACAAAAGGTAGGTCATGCAAAAAAAAAAACGACCTAGGACCTACAAAAATGTTGCTTATAGATAATATTATCAGTAGGTTATGTAAGGCCTAGCCCGCACTGCAATAAAAAATCACGCGAAATTTTGTCTGAATTCTGTAACACATGGTATTTTATTTATGTATCTACACGCACTGGCGATTTAAAATTCGCGCTCGTTGTAATTCCGTACACTGAATATAAACCGCGCGAATAAAAACCGTGCAGTGAGATTTTGCAGTGTGTGCTAGGCCTAACAGCGTATTCCAATGCAGCCGCGCTGGTTTCCATACAAAACCATACCACAATGTTGAATATTTAAACGTAAAAGACGTTGTAACAGTTTGAAATGGGGTCCCTATGTTGTTTCGAACGCCGCTGTTGCGACACACGCTGTTGCGAATTATTTTTCCACTGCCTCACAGGTTCGAAAGCTCACGGACTCGAATGAAGTAGTCGCGAAAGACGCTGTTTCGAAAAACATTTTCACTGCCTCATACGCTCGAATGCTTGTGATTTCGATTTATTTAGTCATAAAGTGTACAGAAAAGTATTTAATCATTTGGGTTAGGTTAGGTTAGAACAGTGACCATTAACGCGCGAAGGCGAGCGAGCGAAGCGAGCGTGCCGCGGTAGCGGCCGCCGAGCGCCAGGTCCCCTCTATTGTTGGTAAATTCAGTTACCAAAACAAAAACTCTTCATCAATATCCAATTTAACTAAATTACTATACGTTATATTAAATGATGATGTTGACACCGAATTTGTTGATTTTATTTAATTACTGCTTAAATACTTTTCTGTACACTTTATGACTAAATAAATCGAAATCACAAGCATTCGAGCGTATGAGGCAGTGAAAATGTTTTTCGAAACAGCGTCTTTCGCGACTACTTCATTCGAGTCCATGAGCTTTCGAACCTGTGAGGCAGTGGAAAAATAATTCGCAACAGCGTGTGTCGCAACAGCGGCGTTCGAAACAACATAGGGGACCCGTTTGAAATAGCGCATAACGTGCAGCTTCTGAGTCTCAATGGTGCATTTTTCTGAGTATTTCTGTCTCAGCAGCATATATTACTGAGTATGGTCATAAGCATAAATTCTGAGATACTATCATTCACTTGTAAGAGGTACTTTGTTCTCGAGATGAAATTCTATTACGTCCAGTTTCTTTTTGCCTTTTCGTAGAAACTGGGAACTTTTTTTATTTTTGAACAATACCTATTCAATCAGTTACTAATTTTATTTTGTACTAGCTTCTGCCCGCGACTTCGTTTGCATGGAAGTCGTACGATACAACAATATACAAATAACAGCCACTTTTTTTTTTAGGTTCGATTCCCGGCTCTGGCATAATGTTATTGGGTTTTCCATCTGGAATTTCTGTTACAGTCTATTTCTTCGAAGTCTGAATTTGTGACCGGTTAAGGGAGATGCGCTAAGGTAGCCCGCGAAATTCAAATTTTCTTAAAATACAACTAACTGTCTTCAAAAAATCCTACTGAATGATTATTTCAGAAATAATCTTTCAGTAGGATTTTTGAACTCAGAGTTGTAATGCTGATTGTTATGATTATAATTGGCATGTATTTAACACGGCGACAAATTAATCTGAATTTGGGATTAAAAAATAATTAAAGCCGGTAGCAAAAATAATAGGTTGGCAGCAAAAATAATAGGTTGGCAGCTACAGCGAAGTATTATTTTAAGTAGAAAGTAGCAGCTCAATAATCAGTTTTTAGCTTTATTTTAATTTAAACTGGCATCGAATTTTTGTTTTGGTAACTGAATTTACCAACAATAGAGGGGATCTGGCGCTCGGCGGCCGCTACCGCGGCACGCTCGCTTCGCTCGCTCGCCTTCGCTTGTTAATGGTTACTGTTCTAACCTAACCTAACCCAAATGATTCAATAACAGTAGATGACTTTGCAGCGATTAAGAAATAATATTTAATCGCTGCCAAGTTATTATTTTAGTAGCAAATAGTTAGTCGCCCTTTAAGTTATTAGTCGCCTGGAAAATTATTATCCATTATAATTCTGTAAAGCCATATTTGTTATGGCCGCGAATCATATTTAGATCAACATATTATACAACCTGTTACTGACCTTCAAATTGCAAAAAAGGTAATAAAATTTGAATTTCGCGGGCTACCTTAGCGCATCCCCCTTAATTGCAATAGACTCGCCCCTTACATGGGACTCGCTTGCGAAGTTTTTCGTGTTTAGTGAATTAATGAACGCCTGCGTTCCTGCATAGACTACGTAATGTCACAAAACTGACTGATGCATTCTTACAGATTACTCCTGACGCTCGACTATCACTAAAATAATATAACAGTAGATTATGCAGAACAGATGGCGGATGCTGCCGAAAGGTGGCGACCGCGTTCCGAGAGACGTAGCGTTGGATGGGCTCCCATAAGGTGGACCGACGACTTTGTGAAGGCTGCAGGAGGCTGGATTAGGGAAGCACAGAACCGATCGAAGTGGCGATGCTTATTGGGGGAGGCCTATGTCCAACAGTGGATGTGTTTCGCCTGAAATGATGATGTAATAAAACTACAAATTAACCATTTTCGGACGTTTTCCTTTACTTGTGATTCTAATTCAACGAGAAGTACCCCCTAGGTTTTTATTTTTGCGAGTATCAAAATATGTCACATAAATGGAAGTATTTAATTATTGCATTGACTAAGATGTTTGATTTTTTTTAGCTCCAGGGGACAAATATATTTGATATTTATTCCAACTTGATACCTCCACGCGTTCCTGAGAAAAAGGGTCTTGATTGACAGACCGACAGACAGACGGACAGACGGGCGGATAAAGAAGTGATCCTATAAGGGTTCCGTTTTTTCTTTTTGAGGTACGGAACCCTAAAAAGTAAGTTATCTTCAATAAGGTCTCATTTCCATCGAAATGTATGGGAAACGGTTTTTTTTCTATTTCTGACACTTCTAATACTCAAACCTCAGTTGGTCTAATAGAGCTTTTCGATCCGCATCTGAAACAGGATCTACTGGCAACATTTTTTTTTTGTCAATATTGCCCATTTTCTTGCAGACTACATGTTTTCTCAAAGTCTGTGTATGCAGATCAAAATGTCTCAAAAAGTTAAGGATAGTCTCCTAAGACCGGTTTCATGCAGCTACAACGGTAAAGATACCCTTACTGCCCCATCTCAAAAAGCCACCCTGTATATGTCATGATGATTGACAGCTCAGCCCCAAAAGATATAGCATGATGATTAAATTTGTAACTATATGCAATGCTCTAACCATTTGGCTCGCCTTTTTATAATTTACTGTAAAATATAGAGGAATACAAATATACTGCAATATTGCTCATCCCCCATTATAAAAAAAAATTAGGATAAAAAAGTCAGTGTTATTTAGGACTAGCACATCATAATTTAATTTGCGCAAAAGTAACAGCAAAACAGCCATCTTTCTCTCTTTTAACTAAAATAAATTTGAAAAAATACTAAGAATATTCAACGGGAGCCATTCAAAAATGAAATTTTGGTCGTTTACCTGCTGCAACATGTTCGTACATTAATTTACTTAGTTCAGTGACTCCTGCTTCATTAGTGGTGACGCTCCTAACTCGCCCCTCGTGCGGAACAAGGCAGGAGATTGGGGACGGTTGATTTTTTTTATGAAGGTTGGAGAACAGGCCGACACAATGAAAGTTTTGAGTATGAATGTGGATAGCACTAAGAGGGAAAACCCAAAGAAACGATGGATGGAATTTGTGAAGACCATATTGCTAGAAAGGATAAATACTGGAAAGATGAATACTGAAATGACGGATGTTATAGAGTCCCCACGATCATCATAAACAGGCCCAAGGGTTGCCAATCTCAAAAGCAGTTTGAAATATCTGACGTGCTTGTTATTTCACACTTTAGTGTCTTAAATTATTCGTCTCTTTAATCCTTTCAAACGTTGCAGCTGTCTTTATGCAAAGCCCGTGTTGAATATTGAACATCCAAGCTATTAATAGACTCCCGTCAGCCTCTACAATATTAGTGAGCAGAAGCAATTTGAAGCCCATTGTATGTACAGTTTCCAAGCTCTAACGATGGAGCTATAACATTTTGTTATAGATTTACTACCTTAGTACTTTTACCCTATACCAGCTTACCGGTATACTTAAGGCCCGTCGTCCACGACGCTATTCAAAAGTAACTAAATAAAGCAAGCGTCACAGTAGCCCGCGAAAATCATTTATTTTGATTTTTTGCAATTTGCAGGTCATTATCAGGGCCTCAAGTCTGCTATTACAATAGTGTCCGAATGGTCGATCATTGATTTCATAATTGTTGATTTTGACAAGTTTGATAATCTACTATTATAATGGCGTCATTATGACTTTCCAATGGTCGGCCACTGACACTACATTGAAAGAAATTGCAAAGAAAATGATCGACCATTATGAATTTACCCTGATTACGAACTTTTAGCAAAATGACAATGGGATCGTGTTGGAATGACTGAATTTATAAAAATAGCAGACTTGGGCCCCAGGTCGTATGTTGATCTAAATACGATTCACGACCGTATCAAATATTAATTTATATAATTATAATCATAGAATTCATTAATACTCGTACAACTCTCTCCGCCTTATTACAAAACAAGATTTATATTTTGACATGGCTTAAACCATGCAGCCAGTTTTTGTAATAAGAACGTAACAGTGATTGAAATACCGTTCTTTATACAAAACTGAAAACTTAGTTCGGTACTAAGTTGTCAGTTTTGTGTTAAGGAACTTTACTATAGTCGGAATAAAGTTCGAAATTCCATAATGGCTCCATGTTTTAAACCTGGGTCTGAAGATAAACCTTGTTTTGTAATAAGGGGATCTAAGTTCATATTACCCTATTGAATGACTATTTCATGAAATCATGACATTTGAAGCCAATTCTAACTTATGGAGTTGTATTGCTGATTCTAATGATTATAATTCTGTAGACATATTTGTTACGGTCGCGAAAAATTTTCTGACATTCTGACCCACAAATTGCAAAAACGTAAGAAAATTTAATTCCGCGGGCTATCTTAGCGCATCCCTCTTAAAGTGCGATCCGTACACGACGCGACTAGGGCATTCTAACTAGTCTGTGATTGTGAGGGTTGCGTCGTGTACGGACCGCCATTTAAAAACTAGGGCTGTAATATTCTGGCTACTCATTGGTAATTTGAGTTTGTAACACATTACTTTTCAGTATTAACGTGGCCTGCCTATAGTATAATTTTGTTGTAAGCAGCATCAGCTTTCAGTTTGGACCACATAATAAATACGACACGAAAAGAGTTTACGACGCGGAAGTAATTTTCTCCTGTATGTCTCTGTAGTTTGTGTTCTAGAAACATGATTGCTTAAAATCTTATTCTCTTTACCGTACCGAATAACACAGGTCATTATACGCTTTATGAATAATTGAGCCTTCCTTGCAATACAGATCCAGCTTACCTGGACATAATATGAACATGAAACTCTTGAATCCTATTTCGTTTCCAAATATTAACGACCATGCTCGGGTGTTACCTAGGCGTTACCTTTCTAATGCTTCTACAAATAGATAGAAGATCAACAAAATGACGTTATATTTGGGCTAAAAAGTGGTTACTCCCACAATTTAGTTACTCAATTTTGAAAATGTAAATAATGCTGTTCGTATATCTACTATGTCCTAAACGACCCATATTTTCTTCCTTTCTTTTCATCTGAGCACAAGATCTTTTTAATCTCTTCCCTTACACCACAAAGAGAGGAGTCTTTCAGAACGTCTCCCGTCCGATCAATGCGAACAATCCAAAGCCTTTCCTCCAACTTTGCAGGCCTGTCGGAATCACTTTGTCAACCTATTATTACTTGAGACTCCGCCCCAAATACTGGATCGGGACGCTCGGCTCGAGTGTTTACAACTCTGTATACGAACTTATTAACCCATAAACGAGTTTGATTAAGTTGGTTAACAGAATACTTAAGATCTTCATCCTAAAGTTATAAGGGTTTTGGTTAAGCGAGTACAAGATCCCTTTGTAGCGAATCAGAAGTGGGGCGGTCGTTGCGGCGGCTGAGTTTCTTAACCATCGAGACAATTATTGATCCGTTTATTCCCCGATTGAATATAGTTGAGCTTCTCCTCTTGATCCTGTTTTCACATCATCATCATCATTTCAGCCGAAAGACGTCGACTGCTGGACATAGGCCTCCCCCAAAGGGGGGGTTTGCCATAATCGCCACGCTTAGCAGGCGGTTTGGCGATCGCAGTATGGTGTTAAAATGCATAGAGAACGCTGCTGCCTATTCTCTAGTAAGTCCCTTAGTCGCCTTTTACGACACCCACGGGAAGAAATAGGGTGGTGCTACTGTTTACGTCCGGCACCACACAGACTATTTTCACATGCTTTTTGCAATAATTATTATATATTATAATAATTATTATGGTCGAAGGTGTAGAACTTTCTTAGTCCCCACTATTTTGAATAACCTTCCATTAGATATAAACAGCTGTATCACAAAAACCTATTTTAAAAATAAAATACATAAGTACCTCCTTCATATGTGTTGTGAAAGCCTCGCAGAGAATACTTAAAAGAAAATAACAAATTGTTTGTATGTTTATAAATTATAATGCGAGATAGTTTTACCTATACCTATGTGAAAAAGTGTCATTATAAAAACCAAATTATATACTTTACATACAAAAACAAAGAGGAGCTACATCTGCCAACAAACTGCTGTGCAGTTTGGCAGAAGTAAATATTATATGTCCATAAAATATTTATCTGAATAAACACTTTTTCATTTTAATTTTTTTTCATATAGGAAATAATAGGCTTAGAACGAATCTCTTTCTTCCCACCTAAACTGATTACCCTGACGTATTCTAACCCTCAGAACAATGAAATTCTAACCAAACCAAACGAGCTACCTTACTTTTTAACTGCAGGCATTGCATTATGTACTCTACATTTATAAAAAAGTTTAAAGTACCATAAGTACTATAAACATAATCGTAGTCTTACGTAAGAAACAAAGATCTTAAGCAACAAAAAATTTCACAGATACCTTAATAAAAACTCGCTCCTATCTTTATGTTACCGCTGGCACACATTCGCATTTTGTTTCTCCAGCGTCTTTTGTTTCAATTCCGCCGCGCACTAACGTTTGCCAAATAACAGAAGATCATGAAATTCAACGACATGCCCCACAATGAAACATTAACATTCTATTACTACAGAAAAAAAAAGCTCTTTGTAAACAATAGGCTGCTCTTAGCCCGTTATAACGTTTACGAATAATAGTAGATAGAGAATAGAATTCAAGGCGGCCACGAGGCGGCGACGTAACGTGATAACGTGGCAGCACTAGGTGTGAACGACTGAGCTAGTGTGGGGTGGGGGCTGCGATTCTCGGAGTGGTTTATGAGTGCAAGATTGTCGTGTGAACCCTAGACCAATTTAACCTTTTTTTAGGGTTCCGTAGTAAACAAGGAACCCTTATAGTTTCGCCATGTCCGTCTGTCTGTCTGTCTGTCCCCGGCTTAGCTTGGAGACGCTTAGTCCTAGAAAGCTGTAATTTGGCAAGGGTGTACATATTTATCACGCCGAAAAAGTCGTAAAATAAAACCAAGAAAAACATTTTTTTTTAGGGTAGAGGTACCCTAAAAAAAAATGTTTTTCATGGTTTTTCTTTGGTTTTTTTTGGTTTTTCCTTGCACGTAAAACGGGGATGATATTTTTTTTTCTCATCTAATACATGGTGTGGGGTATCGTTGGATAGGCCGTTTAAAAATATTGTGGGTCTGTGAAAGCCATTTTTCAATTCTGAAATAGTCCGAAAGAATAAAGGCAAGGAGGAGCGTGATCTTGCAGATATTGTTAGTCTTTTCAAATCGACAGAACCAGATGATATCCCCGTGTTTGTGGCGCGACAGTTGGATAGGTTGCCGCCAATACTGTGGGATCATTTAGATTGCTCGAAAGTGCTAAAGGATATATTGGTCATGAAAACGGAAATTGAGAACATAAAGATCAATTATGCAACTAGTGACAGTGTACAAGATATAAAAGCCGAAGTTATGCGAATAAGAAACGACTCCTTGCCGCCGACGTCTGCTTTTAAAATAAACACAATACGTGGAACGTGGCTAGATAGTGGGCCCGTGGGGTTGTCGCATGAATACATCAACGACTCGACAAACGAATCATCGAATAACATATCTCATCTACCTCAATATAGAAAGTTGGGGGTAGACGACAAAAAAAGACGTGATTATGTTGAGGGTGGAAGTGAGCGGCAGCGGTCGCAAGCTACAGAACGTAAGCAGCTGAGCGCGGGCGTCGTGGAAGGGGAGAGCCCGCCGCCGCCGGTGAGTCAGCCGGGCAGCGCACGGGTCGGTATAGCGAATGCTACGGTGACAGCATCAGTACATAGGCCCGCGGCGACTACTATACCGCAGGTTTCCAATCAGCTGACGGCTGCTACGGACAATCGTGAGTTAGAGCGATACGGCCGGCCGGCATTTGATTTGATTGCAGCAAGTGTCTCGTCGCAGGCAAAATGAAAAATATCGATTTTTAGGAAAATCCGGCATAGCGAGGGACATGGAATGTTCATTTAAGGCGGCTGAGAAGAAAATTCCGATGTTTATTACAAACATACATAGTTCGACTAAAGAGTGCGATATTGTCCAGTATATACAAGAAAGAACTAAGGAAACTGTATCTCTAGAACTTATAAACATGCGAGTGCTGCGGGGCTATAAAGCCTATAAGTTTTATATACTGGATTCTAATCTACCTATGTACATGGACGAGAAACTATGGTGTCATATTTCGACGGTTCGTTCGTTACAGACGAACTGACATGAACCAGGAAAATAAACCTCCTGTCGGCACAAATACGCAAAATAATGGATAGTCGGTCTTATCGCTTTGCAAGTTACAATTGTAAGAATGTGAAACGAGCTATACACGACATCAGAGACCTGTGCAGCACGTGTGACGTGATATGCTTACAGGAGACCTGGCTGCTCCCGCACGACATACCTTTTATAGGCACTATTGATAGCGGATTTGGCTACACGGCGACATCGGCCGTGGATACGTCAGCAGGCATTTTACGTGGACGTCCCTACGGCGGAGTGGCGGTGTTATGGCGTTACAATGCCTTTCAAGAAGTGTCGGTGATTCAGTGTAGTTAGCGTATTTGTGCTATTAAAATAGAGGCAGGCGAAAGGTCAGTGTTAGTTATAAGTGTCTATTTACCAACGAATTTGCCGGATTTTATAGACTGTTTAAGTGAGGTTAGTGCGATTGTTGATGAGAGTAACATCGAATCTGTTTTTGTTTTGGGTGATTTTAATGCGGAGCCGGGTGAGTTATTTTACAATGAACTTATTAATGTGTGTAGCGAGGAGAATTGGTCGTGTATAGATGTAGAAATGTTAGGGAGAAATTCCGGTACTTATACCTACGTCAGTGACGTGCACGGGACGCCCGGCTGGCTCGATCATTGTGTTTTAACTCACGCGGCGAAGCAGTCTGTTACGAATGTTTTTGTTGGGTATGACACTCTGTGGTCGGACCACTATCCTCTCATTGTGGAATGCAATCTATATGTATTAACGCCCAAGATAGTAACACGTACGGTTTCTGATGAAAATATGGATATTCTATGGGGAGAAATAAATGAAAAGCAGGTCTTTATGTATAATGAGGAGTGTCATAGGAGATTAAAATTAATAGATTTTCCCTCAGAATGTACACAGTGTGCGGATTATTTGTGTAGCAACCATGACCATGAGCGTGTACTAGATAAACTATACTCCAACATCGTGACTGCCCTACGGGGCGCGGCAATGGTGAATGGGGGAAGCATGCGGAAGTGCGGGCGTGGTGCACGCTTGTCGGGATGGAACAGGCATGTGGGCGAGGCTTACGGGGTGGCCAGGCTGAGGCTAAACGAGTGGGTATTGTGTGGCAGACCTAAGTCCGGTTGTATGTATGAGGAGATGCGAGAGAGTAGAAAAGTGTTTAAGTCCAGGTTAAAGTGGTGCCAGAATAATCAGGACCAGATTCGGATGGACGCCCTCGCTGAACAACACTCGAAAGATGACTTTCGGGGCTTTTGGCGCAAAACTAGAAAAGTATACTCTCGGCCTGGCCTTCCTGGGAGCGTCGATGGCATAAGTGATCCTAAGAGCATTGCGAACGTGTTCAGAGAACAGTTTTCGGTCCGGTCGCCGCTTGGTCCGGCAAGTAGGATGCTCAATGCTGACATGAACAATAAAACTGTAGGAATAAGTTTCCTTGCGAAAGATGTTGCGAAAGCTATAACACAGATTGCGCGGGGAAAGTCCCCTGGGTATGACGCACTCAGCATTGAGCACCTGCAGCATGCCGGACCACACCTGGCGAGAGTTCTGGCAATGTTCTTTTCGCTATGTGTGTGTCACTCCTTCCTGCGTGCGGAGTTTATGAGGACAGTTGTAGTGCCGGTAGTTAAAAATAAAACGGGTGACATAGCCGATAGAAATAACTACAGGCCTATATCGCTTGCAACTGTAGTGGCGAAGGTTTTTGACGGTGTGCTTAACACGCAGTTAAATAGACATGTAACACTTCATGATAACCAGTTTGGTTTTCGACCTAAACTTTCCACAGAGAGTGCAATCCTGTGTTTAAAGCACACCGTTAAATATTACACGAAGAGAAAAACCCCGGTATACGCATGCTTCCTTGATTTATCCAAGGCCTTTGACCTCGTCTCGTACGATATCCTCTGGGAGAAGCTGGAGAGCACGGACATACCGTGGGAACTCATCAGCATACTCCGGTACTGGTACGGGCACCAGGTCAATAGTGTCCGGTGGGCGGGTGTGATGTCGGAACCTTATGTTAACGAATGTGGCGTAAGGCAAGGCGGCCTGTCCTCGCCTACATTGTTCAACCTCTATATGAACGAACTGATCGTCGCGCTCAGCAGTCACACATGTCGGATGCTATGTAGACGGAGTTTGTGTCAATAATATGAGTTATGCGGACGACATGGTGCTGCTAAGCGCGTCGATCTGTGGGTTGAGGAGGCTACTCAGTACGTGCACGGAATACGCGCGTGGTCATGGGTTGAAATATAATGGGAAGAAAAGCCAATACATGGTTTTTCGGGCCATCGGTGTGTCGAGCCCTATGAAAATACCAGCTGTTCATCTTGATGGTATTCCAATAGACCGAGTCGACCAATTTAAATATCTAGGGCATCTACTCACCGAGGACCTGAAGGACCATGCTGACATGGAGCGGGAGCGGAGGGTGCAGTCGGTGCGAGCCAACATGATAGCCCGCAGGTTTTCACGTTGTTCTGCTGATGTGAAGGTCACGCTTTTTAGAGCGTACTGCACATCACTGTACACGAGCAGCCTGTGGGTTGACTATACTGAAAGGGCATACAGTGCCCTCCGTGTCCAGTACAACAACGCGTTCCGGGCGGTGTTGAGGCTGCCCCGTTTCTGTAGCGCATCAGGGATGTTCGCGTTGGCGCGCACTGACTGTTTCCACGCTACTATGCGTAAGCGGTATGCTTCCCTGGTGCGCCGGGTGCGGGCCAGCCCCCATACCATCCTGGCAATGATCGCCGACAGGCTGGACTGCCCTTATGTCCGACATGGCTGTGGCAGGCATGTTGCTGTTCCTATGCCGGTTAGAAAATTTTAATTATTGTGTTTTGTTTTAATTTTTATGACCAGTGATATATGATTTGAAATTGCTTGTATTGAAATTTTATGCCTAATAATTAGTATGAGTCTATTGTTACTTGATGGTGAATGAATAATAATAATAATTAAGCTTTAAAGTGCTATTTTTTGTTAGAATAAATGCCAGCCAGCTAAATGGTTGGTTTTGGATATGTGAAAAAAATCATGGCAGTAGTATTATATATATAACGAAATTAAAAGAAAAACTATCACAGCTGAGTAGGGTTTACTAGTTAACGAGTAATAGTCCACCAACTTAAATTTGCAGTTGAAGAATTGACCGTAACGTATATCGATGTATGGGAGAGCATGTTTTTCAACTACAATTTTAAGTTTGTTTTTGGGATAAATTCATCCTAACTACGGAACCCTTCATTGTGCGTGGTCCGACACGCACTTGGCCGGTTTTTAGAACGATGATGTCTTGGCCGACTTTTAGGTACCTAAATAAAAATACTTTAAACGCCTAAAATAATACAGTTTACTACTCAGTAGAGTAGTATTTACTAAGGTAATACCTGAGTATTACCTAAGGAAATACTACTGCTGTCCACTAAATAAGCAAGTCACGTTTACTTTTAAAAATATCTGAAAAAGTGTCTACACAAAATGTCAACTGTAATAAAAATTGTGTTCGTTTTCTTATACTTAGCCGTTACTTCTGCCCCTTGTCAGCTCCAAGCTTACCCCCAACGTTAAAAAAATACTACCCACGGGCATATGAGGGTCAGTTACCCTGCCGAACACATAGGGATGTCACTTAACCCAAATTAAATTATACCGGGTGACTACTGCCGCCTTGCGCTGTCCGTAAACCCTCACACTTAGGTCCTCTGAGTATTGGCACCAAATATAACGAAACAGAAAGACCACTAACGAAGACGTGCTGTAAATAAATAATTTAAATCTAATCATAATATTATCATACATTAGTATTTGTGTATTCGTTAATGTTCTTGAAAACAGTAGCAAGGCCGTGACAATGTGCGTGAAAATATCGTCAAACTATAACTATATCTATCTCGATTGCTCAGAGTATAGAAACTGCGACAGCGTCATTCCATGTCTTCGGAAATGGGCAAGTATTTTGACAAATCCATGGAAATGGCAAGCTGCACATGGCACTCAAGCTGCATACGGCACTCAAGCTGCACGCGGCACTCAAGCTGCACGCGGCACTCAAGCTGCACACGGCACTCAAGCTGCACATGGCACTCAAGCTGCACACGGCACTCATGTTGCACATGGCACTCAAGCTGCACACGGCACACAAGTTACACATGGCACTCAAGCTGCACACGGCAGTCAAGCTGCACTCGGCACTCAAAAAATCAAAAGTAATTTATTTAAACTCTAGGCTGAGAATCAACACTTTTCAGACGTCAAAATTGCATAAGACAGCCCCCCAAAAACGCCCGCCCTTCACCACTTCCTAGTGCTTTAGCTGAGAAGAAGAGGTGGCGCAACAAACTCCCCAGCAGCACAGCTGTCTGTTCAAAACTTAATTCTATACAGCAGTGTACTGTAATGTTACAAAGATTCATTTATCTCCGCTGCTACTAGGATATTCGGTTTTCCGTGTAGGTAAACGTTATTCTCATAATGTAGGTTTTCCCTTGATGTGTAAGCTCTGGTATCTTTTTCGTAAAGAATATACCTTCTGTTAGTATGTTTTAAGCGTAGTGATCTTGTGTACCGAACCAAATGTTATTAAAAGTTAGTAGAAAACTGTTAAATGTTCCATTATCGAGACAACATAATGATGGACCGAAAGTTTGGACTGATAACATCGTCTAGCTCTCATGTAGATTGTTTGTTTGGAGCAATTATTGACTGAAGTTTTCAGTTTGATAAGTACGAGCAAGTACCTACTTTATTCTTGTGTTCTTCGATCTTGTTAGTTTCACATATAAGTATCTAGACATTTTATAACTCAACGATTGTTTGCTTTGCGCAATGGAAAAAATGTAGGTTCAGTTAATTTGTTCAATTAGTTTACACAATTGTTATTCTTTTTTAGCCTTTGTTGACCCAGAACTCATTCTGTGCACGCAATTCTTAGATCATTCAAATAGGTACTCACGATAATCTCATTACTAAAGCAAATTATTAATTACAATTATATTAACCTTCCAACCAACTTTCTAATGATTCCATTTCATTTTTACCCAAAACATAAAAACGCTAACACACAGTTTGGTCACTCAAACAGAAACAGATCCTTCGAAAAGAAAAGCGAATAATAGGAAAGAAACATGGCGAGCGTTTCTGATAAGTGCAAAGGTTCAGTAATCGAGCCATTGCCTCGGGCAGACGAATTACTGAAACTAGATATCCTCGAACACAGGCCAAATGTCTAATGAAAGTAGTTTTTGTATTCTGTAGGACAGTGGTGCTCAAAGTTAGAGTAGTTTTATGCGATGCTGAAGAAGGACCTCTTGTTATTTTTTTTTTCTATAAAGACCCATGTTCTTAATAATTAATTACAATCTGGCCTTTAAGACTAATAAGCAGTTTGAATCTAACATAATTTTTTACGTGATCATTTTTTTAAAACTTAGAATAGTGTTTATTGTACTTTACACAAGTCCGTTCCACTTTCTTAGAGTCTGATATAATAATAAAAGCACTTTGTCCATGTGTTATATCTGTGTGTCATTGTCACCATTATTTCTAAAAAATTTACACTACACTAACTCAAAGGGTTTTGTTCGTTATAGTCTTCGCACTATATTTGTGTTGTCAACAAGCTGAATTGCCTCGACGACTTTCACATGTCGGTGGAGTTGGTGTTCATGGGCCTCAGCAATTTTTTGAATTATGTTGGTGACGGGTTCCATTTTTTTGCTCTTGTTAATAGCTACTTCTTCGTGAATTGTTTTTTGAAAATAGTTCATGCCGTGTAAGTATCTGCCAGGTAACAAAGTTATAACGGAGCTGACCGTGTTCTTACATTTAGGTAGGTATAGATAGATATACAACGCGGAGACAACAATACGACAATAAATTATACTTCATAATATATATCTAATGACGTTCCCAGACTGCATATAAAAATTCAATCAAATATATTCAATAGTTTAATTAATTTAGCTAGTCGGCTGATCGGCAAAACGCGTAGTAGGCCTTATCACTAATAATTAATTTGTTTGAAAAAAATCGCCTTTTTAATTTCGAGATTAGGATTTATTTGATAGTTTCCAAAGCATTGCAGCAACAGCATTGTTATTGTTTTCGTGTCCAGATTATATACTGTATAGTCTCTTGTACTCAATGCATGTATGTCTTGATTCGCGACTCGTTGAGGCCTTTTGCACAGTATGTGGGCTAGGGAGCATTAGGAACAGTTGTTATAGACAATAAACTCAAACTATTTATTTCACATACACTATTCAGGGGCAGTTTTGAATTGTAAAAGGAGTCGATCCGTCAGAAAAATGAAGTAACCCCATTCCAAAGCGTAGTAGGTTCCTATGGAGAAGAACAGGCAAGAAACTCCATGGACACTCTTTCAAATTATACTGGTTCAATGAGTTCTGTCACTCAAATTATGTTTACAAAATTGTATTATGTCTCTTACATTTTTATTGGAACCACACGACACAGAATGGAGGATACAGGCAATGAGTTTCAGAAAACACGTAAGGGGTAAAATAAATGAGTTTATTCAGGTGAGCAAGAGTGGGGTGCCAAATTGAATTATGAATTTTTGTAAGTACAATTATTTATTTATGCCCAAATCCAATCAGCTAGGCGGCTGTTCCATTTTAGATTAAGGAAGTGTTGTGATTGTGTAACGTTATTTATGTTTATTATAAGGCATTTAGACTCGAAATACTCGACGATGGAAATTCCTTTATACGGTTCTTTCGCTCTTTTAGGGTTCCGTACCAAAAGGCTACTTACGGGACCCTTTCACGAAGGCTCCGCTGTCTGTCCGTCCGTCTGTCTGTAACAGGGCTGAGTCTTATGAACTAATTATAGTTAAGTGTCTAATTATAGTAAGGTAAACCCTTAAAATTTCCACAGAGTGTGTACTACTATGGCTGCTGTAACAAAAAACCGGCCAAGTGCGTGTCGGACCACGCACAATGAATGGTTCCGTAATTGGGATGTTGGATGGATGGGTTTTCCCATACATCGATATGCGTCAAGTTCATTTCTCCAACTGCAAATGTATGTTTGTCATCGCAAATTTTTTTTTTATGTGTTTAAACTATTATACAAATCAACGATTTTCGGACTTTTTCCTTTATTTTGCTTGTGTTACTACGTTATACAATTTATATGATATTAAAGCTCGAGATTTACTTGTGTAGATAAACAAGAATACAATAATTATGTAACTTGATCATGACATAGGTATGTATATCTAAGAAAACAAGTATGTATTTTATAAAATAGGTATATACATCTACACAAGTAAATCTCGCGACAAACTTTTATATCATATAAATTGTGAAATGTAATAAATTGGTAGTTTAATTTAATTCAAATTTTATTTTCTTCTTTTTCGAGCATTTAAATAAATGATAATTTAAAAAAAAAATACTATATTATTTTTTTATTGCGTTGACCTAGAAGCTTGACTTTTTTAGAGCTCCAAGGGACCGTAGAACATATTTGATATAAATTTTAACTTGATTCGTCATACGCGTTCCTAAGAAAAGGATCTTGACAGACGGACGGACAACAAAGTGATCTTATAGGTAAGGGTTCCGTTTTTTCCTTTCGAGGAACGCACTCTAAAAATAATATATAATTAAAAGGGGTCCCCATACAAGAAACGTTTTTTTCGGCGGTTTTTGCGCGCAATATTGTATGGTGGTACGGAACACTTCGTGTGCAAGTCCGACTCGCACTTGGCCGCTTTTCCGGCTTCTCATTTCTTATTTCCTCTAATTCTCTTACCAAGTCAGTGATACTGATTAGATTCGCCTGTGTGTCAGGGAGAGATTCCAAAGCACTAATGAACCTTAGCAATTTTAATTTTTAAATTAATAATCCCAAGTGTAAACTAACGAAATCCGTCTTTGACTTGCAACGTTTTACTTTGTAGAAGCCAAACTAACGATGCTGTATTTACTTGTATATTTTCTTGTACTAAAACGTTTACATAACCTCGAAAGAATTTGAAATTTCAAGCTATTTCGTTTTTAATAGAAGGCAAATTACAAACAAACACGCATCGTATAATGCAAAATATAAGTTGATGTTAATTTTTGAAGTGTTTTACCGTCAGCCCCGTTACCATCCTTGCTTTTAGCCACGTCACGAGCTCATTCCGTATGGCTCCTGCAAGTTTACGTTCTACTGTAGTTGCGGGCCGCATGCGGGTTCTCCAAGAGTTTGGCCTCAAAAGTAGTTATAGTTGTCTCAAAACAGGAAGACGATACCAAGAATTTTACGGTTCAATCTCAATATAATACGTAATACGTAATAATATATACGTAATGACATGATTATTTACTTGTAAAGTATTATATTATTTTAATTATTGTGAATGTGAAGACTATGTGGGTTATTGCTCTTTTATTTTTATTTTCACTTTGTCTTTTATTCTCAGTTAGTGTTAATCATGGTCTGGCAGTTTGAGTCATTTAAGCGGCCTACCCAAATGTCCTTTCTTTGGTATTGATCGTCGCATCGTTGAGCTCCTTAAGTTCTGAGTAGAGCTGCACGATTACTGACAAATGCGTGCACTGACTGGTCAGGTCCACTCAATCTGTGTGGTTCTTTCCTCAAAAGACCATTTCAGACACCAATCTACATGGCCTTCACATGATCTGACCAAGATTATGTCTGGACTTTAAAAGAGACTGTGACCTCTGAGTTTGTTTCGGCCTTTCTTCTCAGAGTAGTCAGATAGGAAACGCCGACCTCATCTAGTTTTAAAAATATGACTGACGTGTAAAAGTGTTTGTACAAACCTACTTACAGAAATAAAAATCATTTATCATTTATCATTTAATATTGTAACGCTAACTTTTAACCAAATTACTGCTCAGAACTTATTTTGTTTTGTTTAAAGAAGAAATTTGTTGAGTAATATACAAGTCTAACATAAATAACGCACAACCTCTTAGGGGGGCTCTTATGGTACTCATCCATTATGAACAACTTTTACTATGGGACCAAACCTGAAATAGCGAAAAAAAATCTGCTGTTCCCTACGTTTTGACGAGTTATGAGAACAGCTGTTTTTTACGCGATATCATGTTGTTCATCATATTATTATCAGCATCATAATAAGCCTATTATAAATGTTCCCACTGCTGGGACACAGGCCTCCTCTGTGTGAGAGGGAGTGGACCATAATCCACCACGCGGGCCCAGTGCGGGTTGCTGGATGTCACATGTTTTCGAATTCTTAGTTCTAGGACATCCCGGTTTCCTCACGATGTTTCCCGTCACAGTTTTGAGAGCCGTGGTGATGAAATAATTTACACAAAGTAAAGCGCCTGTCTGGGTTCGAACCCACGGCCTACTACTCGTAAGTCGAGTCCGTTACCACTGGGCCACCACTGCTCTCTCAGGTTGTTCGTTGTGCGTTTTTCGTGAATATGAGAACGTAGTAGGCTTAATAGACCGTATATAGATTTGTAGACCATTTTCTATTTTTTTAAATACCTCTGGTACTTGTTGACGGGCCTTCGCTGTCCTCCCATACCTATTAACACTGTAATTTGAAAACATTGTAAAAGCAATGCATTCAAACAAGTAAGCAAGTGTGCAAGCAGTGTATTTTTTAAAAGAGTAACCGTGGAGTTTCTTCCCGGATTTTCTCCATAGGAAACGACCAATTGGAACCGTGCATCTAGCTTCTTCTATGTTTCATAAATGCCCATGTTTATGTGAAATAAAATATTTTTATTTTTAACTTTGTAATTTTTATTTGTTATATTTTTTTTTAATTTAGGGAAAGAAATTTGGCAGCTTGCAGCTTGATGTGCTGGCGTCTGTTTATCGTTTTTAGTTTGTGGAAGCTTGTAAATTGCAATTGTAAGCGCTATTGTACATAACTTACCCTAAATAACTACCGTACTTTTAACAGTAATTCGATTCATGCAATGCGCTTTCGTTTTTTTGATGTTTCGAAGACGTATATTCCCTACATTCTTAATATTTTATTCGAACTATCAAAATAATAAAAATAAAAAAAAATACAGGAAAATGGTATTTCACTTCAAGGCTTCCGCAGACAGGCGGAATGTTTTTTCAGAATGCAACAAGTATAAGCATTGAATATAAGATTAACATTTAAGATCTACATGACAACGAGACAGGTAAACAAATACTACTACGTTATTAATGTGTTTTTTTTATTAAGTTATTCAGAATTAAAATAATATGTACATAAATAAAAACTTATACCTAATTACTTAATAACAAAATTATATCCTAATTTAACGATTTTTTTTAATTTAATTCAGTATCTTTGCTTGTTATGTTTTGGCTTTATCGCCATATCCTACCACCAACATCAAAGCAATATTAACTTTGAGAATCGCCAGCTTACCATAAGCACATTTAATTCTATTGTAGCGCATGGCTGTGGGTAAATCGTGTTACATATGTACAGTAACACATAAGGCATGTTGTATACCGTTGTTTTTTGCGTATTAAATACCCTGTATTCGCTGGCACCTGCGATCGTGTGTTCTCGTGTAGGGTCTTTGTGTGTCATACGACTTCCCTCTTTACAGTGGCGCTGTGGCGCCCTTGAACTTTTGCGAAGGACAAGCGTTTGTGTAGAGACTATTATGTAAGAATAGGAAATATTTTCTTGGGTTTTTTCTAAATTCTTTGGACGAATGATGTCAGAAATTTGTTTTTTGACTCCTAGAAAGAACAGAAAGAAAATAAGTTTATTAAAAACACTAGCACGAAAGAACAAGTTGAGGGAAAATATACGTCACATCAACGCAAAACGACCATTGCTCAGCATAATGCTGCGACCCTATGCGAGACAGAGCCCCAGCGCTGGTTTTCAACGACAGCCGGCTTATAACCTATATTATTTAAACTTTATTTGACTCTTCTTTGAATTCAGGAGTAAAAATCCTATTTATTTATAATTTATTAAAACTTTATGCACAAGTAAAAATAATGCCTGAGGCATTTTCTACCAGTCAACCTTAGGGTGATGCAGAGACAAAGCATGGCAGGTGCAACGTACGGGGTAGATAGCTCGGAAATAACTATAAAATACAAGCATAAATACAAATACATAGATAGATAGATAGATATAGGATACATACATACATAATATACCAAAATAAACTTTGTCAGGAGAAATAACGACCGGTAGCGAAGAAAACGACTCCAGCAAATCACCGCTAGGATGTTTCGGCCAACTTCTGACGAATATGTTCACGTGCCTTCACTGTAAAAGATAACCGGCTCGTTGCCGTCCTGATGTTCAGAGGAAGCGCATTCCAATTTATCTGTTTTAAAAGATTAATCAATGCCTCCTATTTCCGCAAATCATAATGAACCCTAATGTATTGCTTTCGTCGCATCCCTCAATCATTATTCACAAACAAAATACCTTCCGAAATCCGATATATCTCCATAAAATGTCGGCGTCACCTCTCTAAAGAGCTCGTCATCATGGCGGCCATAAATTAGAATTCATTATAACTACCCCCGCAAGTAGCACGGGGGGAGTAATTTACGCGTTCAAACCTCGGAGGAGTAGCTTCCAGTAAGGAGTTTTTAATAAATAGCAAAGTTCGGCAGCGGCCTAGCATGGTTTACTACGGACGGCACTTACGCCCTTTTCGCCTGGTGATTATCGAGGACGGTCCGTGAATTGCGTTATATTAAAAGAAGATGGAGTTTTTCCGTATTGAAGTATTGGCTATCTCATAGGTTGATTGAATGTCACTTGTATCTACGCTTATGTGCTCGTGCAGACTGGTATGATATCGCGGGCATGACACGAAGCGTGACACTTTCCATGACGTTTTCATAGAAACTGTGCTACTAGTGTCGCGTCGCGCCTGTCTGCGAGAGCCTTTAAAACGTTCAGATTTCAAGACGCTTTAAAACCAATGTGACAGTTTAGATAGTTTTACTGGAAGTTTTTGTCAAAAGTATACGCATATTTTCCCTCAACTTGTTCTTTTGTGTTTGTGTTTTTATTTCTTTGCGTTATGTTTACCGCAAATAAACGTATTTTCTTTCTTTCTTTCTTTTTCTTTCCAAAAGTAATCATGGAATTACAAGATCGACCGTACATACCTGAAACTTAACTTGGTTCTAAGTAATATTCAGAAGCGTAAGCTGCATGAGGGGTACTATGAACAATCAATACACTGGCAACATTTAGAACTATTGGGTTATAAATTGGTGACTGCCGTTCACTGTTATGCTATTGTCAGACAAGAGGACATTGCAGGTGGTGCCCATCCTTCTGACGTCAACCATAACACTTTGCTACTTACAAAGCATGTGAAAGGTACTACTTAGGTTACCTTCTGCCTCGTTGGTCTACGGTCACAAGCGCTACTGCTGAGCTTGAGGTCCTGGGTTCGATTCCCGGGTCGGGCAAAGTGTTATTGGGTTGTTCCATCTGGAATTTCTTGGAGTCTGGATTTGCGCCCGGTTGATGGCAATAGGCTCGCCCCCTATTATATGGGCCTTTTAAACATAACTGGCGAATTAATGTGGGCGTACTATAGGTACACCTCTGCCTAACCCTTCGGGGAACATAAGCGTGATGTTAAGGTAGGGCGGAGGTTTTAATATTTTGACATTGATTACTTCTACTATCAAAACCAACGCTACACGAAAACCTATACCTATATTATAATAATATTAAAAAAAATATATATATGGATATTTAATAAAAATTATAATGACATTAATTTATACGACAGCAAAAGATTTTTTGTTCTGCTTTCATATTCTCTTAGTTGAAACCACGCTACAGTCTCATTAAAATGTAATTAGATGCAACTTTAACATTCGCCGTACTTTTTAACTTGAAACATAGCTAATGAATAGTAGGTACTTCAAGATGGCGGCTTGTGTTGTCATAAGAGGCAGCAGTACAGTTGTGAGTGTGAGAATAGCACGCAGAAGAGTACTATCAGATAAACATCATACATTGTGTTTGCCAGCGCGAAAAATCTGTTAGGTACGAGTATGTGGTTAAAGTAACTTGAGATCAGTGCAGTAGTAGTTTGATAAAGTGGGGAAGAATAGGATTTAGTAACACTCGATACTTCGGTATCCAGTCTACCAAAACACCTAAACCACACGGAAAACCTTTTTTCGGTTTTTTTAGGTTTTTCCTTGTAGTTGTTTTCCATTATAATCAATGTCGTAGCAGTATTTAATTTCCCTGTAATCGGTAATTCGCCGATCACTTTAATTATGGTAAGCAAAATAAATAATAATAAATTATTTCTTTGATCCCACTTCAAAAAACATAACATTAAATAATAATTATTATTATTAAGACGCACTCAGTTAACTTTAATTTATTGCAAATACCTACTCTAAGATTATAAGTTGAGGGCGATAAGAAATATTGAAGAAATATTTATAAGCACGTAAGTACTGCATTTAGTTAGCAGCTAAATGTATGAAGCTGGCATCCAAAACTTAAATCACGAAATACAGGAATCAAAAAAAGAATCGACTCAGTCTAACCACCCAGAAAAACAATCCGAATTCTAAATTTTGTCACTATCTTGTTGATAATTAAGTAGGTACCTAACTGTGGAACTTCGTTTAGGATTTTTACGAAACCAGGGGCCCAAGTCTGCTATTTTTATAAATTCCGTCATTCCAACACGATCCCATTGTCATGCCATTGTCTTTTTGCTAAAAGTTCGTAATCTGGTAAATTCATAATGGTCGATCATTGGTCGGTCAATGTTCTCGTAATATAATTGTGATATTATAATGGCATTGTCGTATTGCCATTATTATAAAACCCATTAGTAGAAATGTCATTCATTTGTCGTTATGTACGAGATTACCAATATATGCAATTTCTTTCAATGTAGTGGCAGTGGCCGACCATTGGAAAGTCATAATGACGCCATTATAATAGTAGATTACCAAACTTGTCAAAGTCAACAATTATGAAATCAATGATCGACCATTCTGACACTATTGTAATAGCAGACTTGAGGCCTAGTTACCATTGACGCGAAAAGACGAAGGAATAAGTAGGTAAAACCCACTATTTTTAAATTCGTTGTTGCGAACAACTTATCATAATGCTCTTACCCTAATCCAATTTATTTCCGATATTTCTCTATGGATACACTTAATCCAAAATAAACTCCCGTACAATTTAACTTCCATAAAACACAGTAACATAATAGTTTGGGGATGTGACGTCCGCTGGATCACTTACTATGTGCATACATTCCAATCCCGACCAGCGTATTCAACGCCATGGCTTGCTGCGGAATATCTTTGCACAGATACTGAAATTATATGTACAGAACTAACGGTGTGTGTAGACGCTACTTTTTATTCTAGTTTTGAAACCTTTAACAATATAAGAGACCGAAGATAGTGCAGCGTTATGATAAGTTGCGTTAAAGATATCAATATGTCATGCTCACTTAAATGTCTCGCTGATGGTGGTGCGTGTTGGATCATTCGGTTCCCTACAAAATGGTTGAGCTGGATGGTGCTGATCCACGCGTCATGTTCGTGAACGGACGCCGTCAGTTGAGACTGGTCATCTCTTAACTACCAGGGCTTATTTGTAATCTTTTAATCTTATATTTTGAATTGTTTTTAAATATTTATTTTTTTACATTGTTCTCAAATAAAAGCGTCAAGAATAATGTACACAGGATTTTGTAATATCTTGATTTAAAAGAGTGTCCTTGGAGTTTCTTGCCTGTTCTTCTCCATAGAGAACTACGTTTTGGAATGGGCATCTTTAACTTTCTGACTAACTGACCGACTCTTTGTCAATTCAAAAGTGCCTGTAATTGGTTTACCTAATTGAAATAAATGCTTTGAGTTTGAGTTTGATAAGTACAACTAAAAACGTTTTTTTGTGACCATTTGCTCAGATGCCATCAGAAGGCTATGTATCTGGGGTTTTCTCTGCTTCATTTCTACAGCATAAAGGGTCTACTCTACTTGAACTGTTATGTAGCGTTCAGAAAGCTCTTGCCCATCTTAAATTCAATGAAATATACATTACCAGTTAAATATTTTAATTATAATTGAAACTCTTTCTTCGACCTTAGCTGAGACTTGAGCAAGAAGTTGAATCAAGTTTAATCTTATTTTATAAGAAGATACTTTAAGAACTTAAATATGTCTTTGAGTATACACATAACAACGAAAACAAAGACTAAAACTAATTTTGACACCACAAACTGAACATGTAACCCGGCGTTTAATTTGAGTTATCTACTGTCGAGCACGACTCCAAGTTTAACTGTATTTTTAACTTAATTAAACTCAGTTACAACTAACAAACTTTACTTTGGTAATTAAATTTTGCTCACTACTCGTACATGATGCAAATGGACCGTCTACGAGGCAAACCAGTTTCGATACGTATTTGAACTAATTTCGAAATTAAATTCGTCTACTTAGTAAACATCTTTTTGAGTAATATTTTTGAGCAGAGTATTAAAAAGCCATTAGGGCCAAATCCTTCAATTTAATATTTAAAAATACATTTTAATTTTCAGGTCAACCAACAATAAGCGTTGCTAGCTACTCGAGCTGGCTCTTTTTTTACAGTTTTGCACCAATGGTAACAAACCATTTTTATGATTGTGATCCTAAAGATAATACCTGAACGGCTAGAATCATAAGCCACCACATTGAATGGGACCGCTCATAATTATTATAACTATCCCGTATGTTTTCGTCACCCTAAGATAGGATACAAAATAAATTCTTGTTTATGTTTTCTGGCAGCGCGTGGCGATGCCCTGTGTTCGGACATTACCCGATCTCGCAGAATAGTCGCCATATTGGATGCTATTGGCACTAGAGCTAGACATTAGGTTATGTACTAACGTATTTTTTACCCCTTCAAACTGTTGTGTGGCATAATATCTAAAACGGGCCAAGTGCGTGTCGGACGACGCACAATGAAGGGTTCCGTAGTTGGGATGAATTTAGCCCAAAAACTAACTTAGCATTATAGTTTAAAAACATGTTCTCCCATGCATCGTGATACGTCACAATCAATTATCCAACTGCAAATATAAGTTGGTTGGCGATCTCAGTAGAACGCTGCTGCCCATTCTCCAGTAAGTCCCTTAGTCGCGTTTTACGACACCCACGGGAAGAATTAAGATGGTGCTATTCTTTAAGTCCGGCACCACACGGAGCATATACCTTAAACCGTACTTAATCAACAAATATTCAAAACGCCGCCGATTCATAAGGATTTTATTTGCCAAGAGACACTATTATGTCACCAGCACGAAACTTTATAACCAGCTTAACAAGTTACCGAAAATTTATCCCGATACTAAATATCAAGTCAAATCTAAGTTACAGAAATATCTTTTAAAACTAACTTATCGCAATACTGAGGGTCTTCTGTTGGGTAATTTTGGAAATATAAACAAATAGTTAAGGTTTTTGTATAGGTTAATAAAATTATGATCAATAAATCATACTCTCGCATACGTTCGCACTTCGCACATTCACTCATACTTACACTCTTTCACAAACATACACACACCCTCAAACACGCACTCACACATAACTCCAGACAAACACATAGAGACATTCACAACACTTTCATTAATGTATTTTCTTATTTTTTATTTTTTTACGTTTTCTTTTCTTTTGTTTCTCTATAACTCGCCCTAATGGATTTTTGTATATAATGTGTGTCCTATTTTCTATATGCTCATCACTTTGAAGGGACACTGGCTTCTAAGATACAGGTACATAAACCTAGTTTAGAAGTCAGGGGTTTTCACTCTGGAACACTAGCTTAAGCCATATTTTTAGATCTAAATAATGTTAAATTTTTTTGGAGAAATAAAGATTTATTATTATTATTATTATTTAAGTATGGGCGATTTTCTGTAACTGCAAAAAATTACTTTGTAATTCATCAATAAATAAAAAAATAAAAAAAATGTTTATTTTATCAACTTATGTAAATTACATTAATATGTTGGGAGTCACCTTTTAAGCAAAGATTTGCTTGTATTAGGTGGTTCCGCTCTTCCAGTTTACATTTACTGTACATGTGTGAGAGAATAAACAATAAATAATTTTGAAAGCATGCCAAAGGTTTTTAACAATACAAAATAAAAATGAGAGATACAAAACAAAATAATAAAAACTAAAAAAATATAAATCAGTAATTAATTAAATAAGGAATGAGGGATGCGCACAGTGTTGTGTGTGTGTGCGTGAGGTGGCGGTGTATATGGTGTAAGGGTGTGAATCATATTTTATTTTTATTTTAAGATGTACTTAAAGTATTCTTCGTTTAAATCTTCTACGATATGGTACGGAACCCTTCGGGTGTGAGTCTGACTCGCACTTGGCCGGATTTTTTCAACTTTTATTCTATTTTACGTGATTTGAAGCGAAAGTTTTTGGCAAATACCGAGCCCGTCAGATTACAAACTCCACTATTGATTATTGAAGACGACTAATAGAAAAGTATGCAAGAAGAAGATGTCATGCCGACCGCAAATAGATTGGTATAAGGGCACGAGAATGATGATAAAATCTATTCTCCACTATTCAATTAACAATTCAATTAAATTGAAATCATAATTCAATTCACGATTCAATTCAATTCACAATTCTTTGTTGGTTAATTTCTAATTGCACGGCTAGTTCTCGGTAGATAATAAGGCTCCCGATACTATAATTATCAGAGAAATGTTAGAATGAAGCCTCAACAATGCAGGATCCAGTTCAACTGACATAGATGAATAGTTTCGGATGATAGCTACTGAATCCATTGCATTCAATTCGGGAAATATTGAGGGGCTTTCAATTTGGCTGTGCTCGGCTTCCGAGCCATCGATTTAATATTGGAAGCCGAAAAGAAGCCATTTACTCCAATTTTGGTGAATGACTTGATTTGACGTTTCATGGGTATTATTTTTAAACACAAAAAGACACCGTGTTCTCAAACGAGCAGGTATAATTTTCATTTCTTTTCAACGTCTGATGTAACTTAAAAGTTTATTCAGGTAAACTCAACGTGAAACTCATATGTTTAGTAGATGTTACATGCACGGGGTCAAGCATCTTACATGGACCCTGTGTAACGTTGCCCCACACTAGGAATTTCTCCTGTATCGTGGGTGCGTTTACATACATTTAAACTCACATGCACAAACAGCCAGACCCGGAACAACTACTTCTAGGTCATACAAATATTTGTTCCGTGCGGGAATCGAACCCGCGACACGCAGCGCAGCAGTCAATCGCTTAACCACTGCCCCAACCGTGCCGTCGTTTTTACAAAGTATTAAAATTAAAATGACTTTTTAATTAGTTTAAGCAGCCGTGTACCTAAAATTCTGCCATTTCATTATCAAAAAAGCTACCCAACAACCTATTTCCCGATGCCAATCATAAAAAGCCACAACAAAATGTTTAATACATATCCGAGGCGTCGAGTGGCCAGGACACGCATGACCTCTACTTTACAGCCTCATTTCTTGCTCCGACGTCCGTCCAATAGCCGGGCAATCAATCGATTGCTCAAATTGCTCGGAGCAAAGAGTCGCTGCTACAATTTATAGCTATCAAGAGAACAAAGTTGGTAACAAACATAGCTCGCTGATGAATTTGTATGCCGCCTGCGAGTTAGCGGTGCGGTGGGGTTGCAAGCGATAAGCGACAGCGGTGTGAGGGAGTTTCGGGATAATCTAAAGTTATCATGCCCATACATCAGGGTTATCTTTAATGATCAACACAGCTAATCTTATCTCATAATCATCACGCATATGATCATGGAAAAAGAATTGAATAAACGCTGGAGCAGACATAGGCGACGCGACACTAGTAGCACAATTTCTGTGAAAACTTCATGGAAAGTGTCGCGCTGCCTGTCGCGCCTGTGATATCGCGCCAGTGTGCACGAGCCTTTTATCTCGCAATAAAGTAACTGGATTCAACATTCTCATTATAAAGTTAAGAGAGAGAATTCAACCAATTTTTATTTCAACCAATTATTTTTAGGGTTCCGTACCCAAAGGGTAAAACGGGAACCCTATTACTAAGGCTCCGCAGTCTGTCTGTCTGTCCATCTGTCACCAGGCTGTATCTCTTGAACCGTGACAGTTAGACAATTGAATTTTTCACAGATGGTGTATTTCTGTTGCCGCTATAACAACAAATACTAAAAAATAGAATAAAATAAATATTTAAGGGGGCTCCCATACAACAAACGTGATTTTTTTGTTCACTGTTGCTCGATATTGATAACGCCAACAGGTAGACGCTTGAAATATTCACAGAATATTTAGTTATATATTCACTTTAAAAAGAAATAATTAAATTAAAATAAAACAAATATTTAAGGGGGGCTCCCATATAACAAACGTGATTTCTTTGCCGTTTTTATAGATAATGGTACGGAACCCTTCGTGCGCGAGTCCGACTCGCACTTGGCCAGTTTTTCTTACCTCAGCTGCACATTTTGAAACATTCACTACCTGTACCGGGCTAAAAAAATCCGCAGTGCACCCATCGCTTGTCCCCCATGCTGGAGACGTGAGCCGCCAATAAATGCGGCCACTCTGTTAAATGGACCACCCCAAGGCCAGGCCTCCGGCCAATCGGACTAATCAAACTTTTTTCATGTTAAACTTTAAAGACTTAACTACGAGATGTTACTTTCTACTTCTTCTATACTTAGCTACTTTTACTAACTTGTTTTATCTGCTAGCTATTCCAATTTTGTAGCAGAATTTGCAAATGGAGTTTGTTAGGGTAGGAGGAATTCAATTAAGTGCAGTTCTGCGTTAGAGATAAAAAAGAACATGTTTACAATTAATTGCTAAGCTTAGTTTGTACTTGGTGTGGCATAGTAAGTATTCGAATAAACATTTTAACGACACGATGGCGTATGTTTTGTTGAACAAGAAAAGAAAAACAACGGGAAAAGTAAAAAAACAATAACTGTGGGTCCGGATGGTATCTAGCCCCTGTATTTATCAGTCGAACATGCTCTTGCTAAAACAAATCAGCCCATGTAGCGCTGTGTTTTCCAACCCATTCCAAAGTTTTTATAACCAGCATCTGATTCTGTGTTCAATGCGGAATGAAGCCTCGCTCGATTGAACCGTCAGATAGTTTGTGTTCAATCGAAACATGTTTTTCCATTCGGTAATACAAACAACATATGTCTGAGGGAAATCATTTCCCTGTATCGTCCCGTTTGCGAAATCGCATCTAATAATACGAAGTATTTGAAGATTGTATGTTTTCACGAAAGATAATTTGAGTGATATTTTTATTACCGTATTTTAGTGCTTTGCTCAGCATATAATTATAGTCTATGTACAACGTTATTTTAGTAGGTAAACACAAAACTTTAAATATGATCCAAAATTTCCCAAGGAAAATGTATATTTAGGTATACTTTAATAAAGATAAAAAGTCAGTGATTCCAGGGAATGTAAAACAGGGTTTTGTACCTACACAATATGGAAAAAATAATATCTGCTGCAGCGTAAACTCTGCGGTTGCAACTTTCTGGTTTCTAGTATCAAATTCATCAAGTTTTTATTCTATTTTTTTTTTGGGATTCAAAGGATGATGCCATGAAATGTATGATAGCTGGTACCCACTCCAATAGGATTAAATGATATATCATTAAATAGGAATAAAGATTTAGTACAAGAATTCCAATAGCCTTTGTCTTGAATCCTTGTCCGATCGGAGTTATACAGGGTGGAAGTTGAGACGAGACAGTAAGGGAAGTTACCTTCACTGTTGTAGCTACAGAAAAACATTCTTAGGAGACTGTCCTTAACTTCTTGAGCAATTGCTAACGGCATTAACAGATTTTGCAAAACTGGTACAGTCAGCTAGTAGAACGTTAATTCTTACATTTTATTTTTATGATGATAATCAATGCAGTTTCGTATACGGATTCAAATAAACTCTTGGACTAACTGAGGTTAAAGTACTAGAAAAGTCACAGATAGGAGTCCAAACAAAGCTGTAAATTTTTTGTAAAACTGAAACGATTACATGCAATCTTGGGACTGGGTGTAAAAAATGAAAGTGTGTCAATTAATAGATTATATTATTATCAACCACTGAGAACAGAGTTATAAGAGATTAAGTAAAAGTGAGGGTATGTACTAATCTTTAACTTACCTACAGCTGATCCCTGAAGTGCAAAAGATGTTCTTTTACAATAATAGCTTGTTATATTTACTAGAAAATGTCAGAAAAATGATATGAATGAACTTCAATGACTAAGTCATAGGTAGGTAATAGATAATTATGGAGGTATGGAAAGGATGTCTAAAATAATATAAAAAATAATTTTAATATAATGTTTTATTCATCTTCTATTACAATTAAAATGTCGTCTAGGAATTGTGCAGGTGGTACTATTTGATCTTAGTACCTAGCCTAGCTATATGGTACCTACCATAATATAATGCACATTATAAGAGCGCAGCAGCCTACAGTTCGTCTCCTTACAATATAATCACTGCCAGGATTGCTAGATGAGGTTATATTTACTTACAAACTGAGGTGCAAGCCATTGCCGAATCTTTGACAGAATTGTTTCATCATGTAAGGTTCGTTGGCCCAGTGTATTGCACAGCAATCAATCAATCTTGACCTCTATATTTTTTCCAAATCCATAAAAAAAAAATCTTACTTTAGTTAGTATTTCGTGGGTTCTTTCTTATTTTGTTGTACAAAGTTGTATGTAAGTTGGCTCGAGCCGCGATACCTAGGATACCAATTACGTTCAGAATAAACTACAGACGTGACATGAATTTAAATCGTCTAAATTCTATCCAGAAAATCCTTCATTTTGTACATTTTACACGATTCCTTCCAACTATTTATTTATCTTATGTTCTGCTTATAGATTACTTTATTAGAGTTTTTATATATTAGACTGCTCCCTGCAATGTCTGTGTGATATCTGTTTTGTTTAATATCTTGGCGTACCGCATCCCCCGCGTCCTAAGCATAAGCGACCGTCGCGCGAGCAGGTTTTTTTTTATAAGTGGTATAGCAGTTGGCTCCCGAGAACCTGCTGAATCTGCGAGGAACTGTTTCACCGGGCATTGGCGGAGCCTGAAGGGCCTCTCGCCGAGTTAAAACATATAAAATTCAACAGCACAGCTAAGGACGCCTCCTGGTGGGACTTGAACCTAGGCTTAGGGTGCTACTGATTCCTGAACAAGAGGGGGCTTGTAGAATCTGATTGTAAACGCGCGAGTACGCGAACATGGCGCTCTTTTATACGAATATGACATAGTCACGCGACCAATAAAGTGGCGTTTGGACGTTAAAATTCATAAAACGATAGTGTGTACTGCGTACCCGCGCGACAATCGCTTTCATCTTTTGCATTTGTGAGTTTCTCATGTGCTGAATACATGAGAAACTCTCAAATGCAAAAGATTATTTCTTATTATTCTTTTTCTTATTATTTTTCTGATACATATTTTTTTTTTTTTTGCCTGAAACCACAGCAATAAAATCATGAAAGATATCACCCCATGCTGCTACGGCTACATATGTTTGAGAAAAGTTCCAACGCTACAATAACAGTTAAAAATTACCAATAGAGAGCCCATAAACCATGGGCAGAGTGTATCGACGTGTGCTGAAGAGAAAATAACCAGATAAAATACGATGCGGGCTGGAGTAAGATCATAACGGACGATTGAGCGGCCGCGCCGCTTTGAACCCAGGTACGGACTCAGAGCTGCCAAACGATAGCAGTATGTATGGAAAATGCCATTAATGGAAATATGCGAGTTGTTTCAATTAAAGATATGAAGCTATATCTGTGAGCTGGAAGTTGGATAATATTTATATCTCATATTTTTAAAATACACAGGGTGTACAGATGCTAAACTGAAATTCGTTTCAGATTCGGTCATTCCAAAATTCGGCAGCTTTTTTTATTTATTTATTTTTTTTATTTATTTATTTAACCATTTATGTACACACATTATAAACATACAAGAAGAAAGGAACAGAAAAATACGTACAAAGGTGATGCTTATTTCTAAAGAAATCTCTTCCAGCATACCTGCGATAGGAAAGTCGATAAAGAGATGTAGACACCGTGTGTAAGAGTAGAAGAGAAAACAGAATACATATAATCAAAAACAATTTACTTAATAAAACTAAACAAATAATATACTAATATACATACATACATACACACAAATACATACTTCTAAAATAAATATCACTAGAATATTAATTATAATTCTATTAAAATAATAAAAACATACGCAACTATGACGAAGTGGAAAGATAGTGTTCTTTCACTCTTCTTTTAAATACTGAAACAGTATGGCAGTCCCTTATATCAGGTGGCAGTGAATTCCACAACCGCACCGCGTGCACAGTGAAGGAGTAGGAGTAGAAGTCGGTGGTGTGGAGAGGGGACTTAAGAAGATTTCTAACATGCGACCTGCAAGGCGCATCAGAAGGATGAGCGTAGGAAAAACGTTCCCGCAGATAGGATGGTGTTTTAGGATTGTGAAGGAGGTTAAATAGCAGACACAAAATCCGCGAGTTCCTGCGAAGTCGAATAGGGAGCCACTTGAGTATCTTGCGAAAGTTAGAAACGTGGTCATACTTTTTAAGGTTGAAAACAAAACGAATACAGATGTTTTGCAAACGCTCAAGTTTATTTAAAAGCTCCTCGGTGGCATCCAAGTAACAGGCATCAGCGCAATCAATAATGGGCTGAATGAGAGTTTGAGCAAGGGAGATTTTGGTGTTCAAGGGCAAGAATCTCTGGAGACATTTCAACGAATGGAACGTGTAGTGCACTTTGCGACTGACATGAGCAACATGGGCAGTCCACGACAAGTAGCAATCCATGGTCACCCCCAGGTTTTTAACCGTATTTGCGTATTCAATCTGAACTCCATTCAAGCAGAGAGGAGACAGCGACGCAACATTGAGCCTATTCCGCATATACCTGCCGCCAATAATCATGGCCTGGGATTTCCTAGGGTTGATTAGCAGTCCAAAGGACCGCGATCACTCACTAATCAAGTCCAGGTCCCTGTTCATGGCAGCCACGGCAGCTGCCGCGTCTTCCCTTAAGAAGTTATTGTAAAGCTGCAGATCGTCGGCATAGAGATGGAAGTAGGAAGAGATGACTCTCGTGACAGAGTTAATGAAAATAGAAAAGAGAAGAGGAGAGAGAACGCCACCTTGAGGCACACCTGCGGTAAGAGAGCACCAATCAGAAGACGACTCATCGAGACGAACACGCTGTGAACGGCCTCTGAGATAGGAGTCGAACCAACCAATAGTGCAAGAGGAGAAATTTAAAGAATTAAAAATCCCTAGAAGGATGTCGAAATCAACAGAATTAAAGGCACTGCTGAAGTCGAGAAGTACAAGTAAAGTTAGAGATTTGTGGTCCATCGCCCAGCGGATGTCATCAGTAACCTTCAACAGAGCCGTCACTGTGCTATGACCCGGTCGAAAACCGGACTGAAGAGGACTAAGTAGGTCATTCGCAGATAGAAAAGCCGAAAGTTGCCGATGAACAATGTGCTCAAGAACTTTAGAGAGATATGGGAGTATAGAAATGGGACGGAAATCAGCGGGTGAGACCGGCTTAGGAATTTTGGGTAAGGGGATGATATGAGCTTGTTTCCAAACCTCAGGAACAGTACAAGAAAACAAGGAAAAGTTAAAAATGTGGGTTAAGACGGGAAGTAATGCGGGGAGAATAGGAGAAATCATTCTTGAGCAAAGATTATCATTACCTACTGCGGTAGAGGAGATAGCACAAATAGACTTTTTAACCTCAATTTCACTCACTGGACTTAATTTGAAAGGAGAACACTGCGGTACTGGCAAACAGGAAAGTGTATTTAAGGTAGCTGATTTGACGTGCGGATCTAAAATAACAGGGGGAAGTGAGAAATGTTTGTTAAGAGCACACACGTCAGTGTCATTACTGGAAACGACTGGAGACTTGCCAATGCCGACAGTTTTCAGAAACTTCCAGACTTCAGAGGAGTTACGGTTGTCGAGAGAATTATGGAAGTAGCGTCTCTTAGCATCTCTACACATACGCCTGCAACGATTACGCAAAACCTTATACGCATTCAGGTTGCGCTCGGAAGGACAGCGTTTCAACCTTCTTTTGGCTCTGCCCCTACCTGCCATCGCATCCTTAATGGCAGAAGTAAGCCAAGGAGCCGGAACATATTTGACTTTGACTCGACGTATAGGGGCATGATGATCGTATAAGTTGAGTATAGTTTCGTTTAAAATGTGAACCGTATTGTTGACACATGAGCTCTCCAAGACGTCCGTCCAGTCGATGCTCTCTGCATCACGCAGCAATGCCTCCAGGTCTATGCCCTTGTAGTTCCGACGGAAAATATATTGCGGCTTGCGCTTGGGAGGGCGAATCCTGTAGGACATAAAGATGAGGTCGTGGTAAGAGAAACAAGCAGTGATCTGTCCGTGGACAGCTACATTATTAGAATTAGAGACAATCATCAGGTCCAACAGAGAAGGAGTGCAATTTGGGAAATGATGAGTAGCAGATAGAGGCAGAATACTAAGGTAAGAAGATAAGAGAGATTGAAGTTTGTGAGTACGACTGTCGTTTCTAAGAAGACAAGTATTAAAATCGCCCATCAAGATAACGTGGTCATAAGAGGGACAAAAATCATTTAAAAGGGAATCAAAAGAGGCAAAGTAATCGATGCTGAGGTTAGGACTGTAAACAACTCCAAGTAGCATTTTAGCATGATGCAAGGAAATTTCAAGAAATAGATGCTCCGCTGACCCCGAGTAGGAAGATGGTGATGTGCTGATAATCTTGTAGGGAATATCATTACGCAAGTAAATGGCAACACCACCACCACCCTTCCCAGTTCTATCATTACGGATAAGGACAAAACCAGGAAGAGCATATTGAGCAGATAAAAGAGAGGGTTTGAGGAAGGACTCAGAGATGAGCAAAGCATCTATATGTGCACAGTTAAAGGACGCCAGAAGATCAGAGTAATGGCCAGGAACACTCTGGGCATTGATGTGGGCTATGTTGAGATTGTTGGGGAGGTGGGAAAGCAAGGAGGAAATCTGATCGCCGAGAGTAAGAGGAGAGGACGAACCACTCGCCGCACTATGAAAACTGCTAGAAGACGAAGAACAAGAGAAAAAATCATCATCAAGGTTGATATCGGTCATAGTTTGCAAAAATAATAATAATACGTATACAAATAAAAATAATACCAAAAAATAATAATATCAAAACTACTTAACTACGGTAAATGAACAAAACAATAATAATAAATAAATACGCTCAACCAATAAAAACACCTATTCGCTGTAGTTGGTAGAGATTTTAACACAACATTTTATAAACTAGGTAAAAACTGTGAAGAGAATAAATCAAGGCTTACATTATGATTATGAACAGAAGACATAAAAAATTAATAAAATCAAAATTGAAAGCTAACTAACGATGTCAGCCACAACATTCGTCTAAAGACTATGAAAAAAAAACAACAAGTGTAACGAAACGTAACGTCATTTGAATACTAAAATGACACTGACAGTGACAAACGTCACGTCACTACTTCAGGTAAAATAAAAACGTCTACCGGCAAGCAAGAAGAAGTAAGAAAAATTTAACTAAAAGTAAATGCAATGGGTAGATTAACAAAAGGAAAAAAAAAAACAACTTTTAAAGTGAACCGACATTACACGAATGTATTACAAAACGGACAACATAAAACATGCAAGGATACATCTAAAACAGTAAAGTTAGCGACGAGCCTTCTTCACGACCTTTCTTTTACCGAACTTCACTTCGCTATGTCGACAACTTGGTCCGAGTAACTGTTTGTTTTTCAAGAACCTTTTAGTAGTAAGAAGAGGCTACCATTTAGCGAATGTTAGGAGGAATAGACATACATTAAGATTAACTTCTCGCGTGTTCTGGCCTAAGTGGTAACTGATACGATAAATCGAACTACTCGAGGAGGATGTTTGTTTGTCTTAGCGGCATCTAATGGCCTAAGGGAATCGGGAAGGATATCACACACAAACATAGTATGACATTTTGTTCGTTATAATTATGATTAATGGCAGAGCCTAACCAAAACTATGTTTCGTATTAACTTACCTACTTTCTGTCTCATATCGGTACAAGCTATACATAAACTATGCTCATGCGATGGTAAAAACATCCGCTAGTCAGCAAGGTAGCAGAGCTGACTGCTCAGTGTGCGCCGGGCAACCAACGTACATCTAGGAGGAGTGGAGTCGTATTTTAAAATTGTTATTGTTTAATAATATATCCTAGTTTTTTGAAAAAATCCGAGAAAGGTATTTACTGTAAGTGAAAAATTATCTGAATTCAAAGTTAGTAAAATTACACTGTAATGTAGAGAAAAGTTGCCAAATTATTATCTTACTAGTTTTGGTAAGTACTGTAGTTTGATTAACCCTTATTCCATGATAAGCCCAGGTTCGCTCGGGAGTATCTTTATCGAAGCGGTTTTTTTTCGCGCACTAGATTTTCAACGCTCTGCTTAGCACCTAGAGTTGAAAACCTAACAATGTGTTTTTTTGACGCGCTGCGATACACTCTATTGGATTCTCAATGCTCGGAACGCGATGCGAACCTGAGCTAAGGCTTCTGCAAATTTTAAAAGACAATTTAAAATTACCAACCTCAAACAGATAGAAATATATTTTTATTTTTGTAAAACATGAGTAAGTACAATACATGTGCATTGTGGATGTAATTAAAAATAAATAAAAAGGAGCTATATGTTTTGCCAGTTAAAGCGTACAAAAAAATACAGAACTTATTGTTAAACATGCATAAGCCTAACATTATCAATACATCAGCTTAGAAACATCATAACTGACTAACATACAACAGTTGAAAGTTAAAACAGTTTTTTAAGTTAAAACAGTTAAAAGTTGTTTACAAAGTTTGACATTTAATGATATTTATTCCTCCACAGAGCCCAATGACGCATTTAATAAGTTCCACGACACATTTACACTATTTTATGATATATGCTTTCCGCTAAAGAAATTAAAACGATATGCAGTAAAATCACCTAAATGGATTAGTAAAGGTATAAAATTATGCTGTAAACGCAAGCGCGAAATGTTGTGGCAATTTCGAAAAGACCCCAACCCCAATTCAAAAAAGACTTTCAAAACATATACAAAACGTTTAAAAACCATAATTCGTCTGACTAAGAAATCCCAAAATAACAACCACATTAATAATGCATCTAATAAGTGTAAAGCTACATGGCAAATAATAAATAAGTGCAAAAATAATAGGCCGGTTGAAGGAATACCAAGACTTAGAATAAATGACGAAGACGTAACTGACCCACAAAGTATCTCTCAACTTTTTAATGACTATTTTATTGACGAAATTGAATTAGTATCTGACATTAATAATAGTAATCAAAATTTAAAATTTGACATGCATCTTGACTCATTATTTTTAATACCCATAGTTCCCCATGACATTATAAAATTAATAAATTCGTTAAATAATACTAATAGCTCTGGTTATGATGACATTACAACAAATGTTATTAAATCTGTTTCGACTATTATAGCACCAGTACTTAGTTATATAATAAATATGTGTTTAGAATCGGGTGTTTTTCCGGATAGGTTGAAATTAGCAGTTATAAAACCATTATTTAAGAAAGGTAGCAAATACGATCCAGCCAACTACCGGCCTATTGCCTTACTGCCCATATTCTCTAAAATTATAGAAAAAGTTATATACAATACATTATACACATTTTTTGAACGTAAGAATCTTTTTGCTGATGAACGCGGTGCGGTTTTAGAAGGAAAAAGAATATAAATATGGCAATTTTCAAGCTCTTTGAAAAAATTATAACTAGCATAGATAACAGAAGTCCGGTAGCTGCTTTATTCATGGACATGAGCAAGGCGTTTGATTTTGTGGACAGAACAGTACTTTTAAAGAAGTTGGAAAGGTATGGAGTGAGGGGGGCAATGCTTTGAACCTTTGAAATCGTACTTGTCCGACAGAAAACAAGTTATGAAAATAGATAAGGTCTGCGTTACCTCAAAAACTGAGCGTACGTATGTATCGAGTCAGAGAGTTAATAACTACGGTGTACCCCAAGGAAGTATTGTAGGATCTTTATTATTTATTATTTACATCAATGACATGCCCAGAGAAACACATCACCCAATGGTTTTGTTTGCTGATGATAGCACGGTCGTTTTTAGTAGCAATAATGATGCGACGACACTTGAACGAGAGATAAACCACTGTATCCAAGTACTAATAGAATGGATGGGAGCGAATAATTTAAAAATTTATATTGACAAAACTAAAATAATGACTTTTGAGCAAAGGACAAATCATAAAAAACTTGACATAAAATATGGAGTTAAGATAATTTCAGAAACGAACACTACAAAATTTTTAGGGCTTGAACTGGATAGAGACATGTCGTGGAAAACTCATACTGACAGTGTATGTAAACGCCTGACTCAACATTCATATGCTTTGCGTAATCTCGCAAAGGAGGTGAATGAAAAAGTTTTGGTTACGGCATATCATGCATATGTTACGTCTACATTACGATACGGGATTATATATTGGGGCAACTCCACGAACATGGAGACAGTATTTAGAGCGCAAAAAAGGTGTGTTAGGGCGTTATGCGGTATAAAAAGCACGGAAAGCTGCAAACCGGTCTTTGCGAAATTCCGCATACTAACAGTACCCTATACATATATGAGGTGGCTTTATTTGTTAAGACGAACTTGCATTTATTTGAAAAATTACACAGCTCGCGACATAGAAATAAAATAAGCAGTAGGCAACACAAAAAAGCGGTATTCCATAAAAATTTCCTAGGAATGGCACCTCGTATTTATAATAAATTACCTAATGCTTTGTTATGTATTAAAGATGTGAATGTATTTAAGAAGCAACTAAATAATCGACTGATAAGTAAGACATACTACACTTTAAATGAACACCTGTCAGATGGAGATTTGTGTGTATAATATAAATATAAATATGGTGAATATTTGAGTCAGATTTATTTTATTATTATTGAAATTGTTTTATTGAATTTATTTTTTATTTGTTTATTCTTAATTATGTGTTGACTTTCTTTTGTAATTTATAGAATTGATATTGTATAATTTTAATGATGAATTTTGCATGCCTGAATTGGTACAACACAGTGGACTGCGCATTCACTTGACATCTGGAAATTTTATTATTATGTACTGTGTTGAGCAATAAATTTTTGAATTTGAATTTGAATTTGAACAGTTTATTTATTATTGATAGACTAGGAGAAATGTCGCAATTTACTTAATTTCGCTCATTTAGGAACTCTGATAAGCTGTAGTAGCATTTGGCTATAAGATTTTTTTTAAATGCACATGCACGCATAAACAACCTAGTGGGCAGCTGTTTCAGAGGTGTTGGGAGCTTATTATAATTTTTTGGGGCCAAACAGAATAAGCTTTTATGCATCAAAGCCGTGCTTGACCATATTATAGATAACTCATCCTTAACCCGACGACTACGAATGCTAACGTCCGATTGTTTTTTAAACATCGTAGGATTACTTTAAAAAAAAATAGCGGCTTCATATATAAACAAAGAGGGAAGACTTAGTTTGTGAAACAGTATGAAAACCCCTCGTGGACCCGTCTGGGGAAAAACCCGAATGGGTTTTTCAGTAGTTAAACTCCTGAAAAACCTAACCGTAAGCAACCACTAAAATTAGGTACACTAACCACCGTTTCTTCGAGCATTCGTAGTCAGGCGAATTAACAATTTGGTTGAAGTAAGAGATCCCATCACAACAAAATGCAAAAAAACACTGAACTTGACGAGTCTCAAGTCCGCTCCTGTGCAACTGGACTTGACATCTCGTAGAAAAAATGTACCCCTCCCCTTGTACCCTTCCCCTGTACCCCGAGCTAAGTCCCAGCACCTATGTGCGACCCCATCCTACGTAGGTACCCAAAACACGTTGACGAAAGGGATAGACAAAGTTTAGCATACATAATGGGGTGCAGTGTCAGTTATTTTGGGACTGATGGATCGAAAAGGAGAAAAAATAACTTATGAATAATAAAGGGTTAGTAAGATTTCCTTGAGCTCCAATTATTTATCATCCGTATAGTAGGTACATTCATCACTGCATAAGCAAACATGTGAGACCACTTTTATAAAATATTAAAAATGTGCACTGCAAAATAAATACACCTTTTGAAATAAAATGTTTCCTAAAATATTTATTCAAACAAAAACATGAAAAGCCTGCAATAAAATAGTGAGCAATATGTTTCGCTCCGTCCACTGTCAGCTCACAGAGTACGGGTCCGATACGAATAAAAATGATAACCCCGGGCCACACATCATTATGGACGTATAAAAATAGTTTGGAAAAATCAAATGCTTCAAAATATGGCTACCTGCAAATAAATCATAACTATCTGCACATAAATATTGTGCAACTTCGTTCTCAGTGAGAGCACAAATGTAAATAGTGTATCTAATAATTATACCCAATGAATCAGATGTTGTTAGTGATAATCCTTTTAAAACAATGAAAAAACCGACGGGTAATGGAAATACCCAAATTACACGGTGCATCCAGTATAACACCTGCTTGCCCACATTGGCTACCTACTTGTTATTGTTGATGTATGTATAGTTAGGTATTTATAAATGAAACAGCCGTATGGCTTTGTGTGGAAAAATGTACGTAGTTATAATATGAAAAAAAGTATACGTGTCATTCAGTTCAACCAACGTAAAATACCAAATTGCAGTTTTAGTTCAATGCAATATCATGACTCCTTTGAGTTCGGCCAATTTTCCTTGTTAGTCACAAACATTGGGTTATTTAATAAAATAACCGGTCAGCTATGAGTTGTTACCACATTTTCCCACGTGTACCTATAGTAAAGCAGAGCTGTAAAGCAGATGTTAAAATGAGTAACATCAGCAGGTTTCTACCGATCAATCGTCCTTTCAAGGACGGAATAAGAAGAAAAATTAGTCAACTAATGTTCGAAGAAACTATCTAATTAATTAATCATCAACAGTCATCCAAACTCTGATTCTCTGGTCCACTTGACTCACATGGACATTATATTGGGATACCCTATGCGCCACCTTCCGGGCACCGTACCTGTGGAACACTGAACTAACCAATAAGAACAAGAACAAAAAAAACAAAAAGAACAAGAAAGAAAGACAAGAATAAGAACTAAAATGAACCGTTTATTATTTACAATTACTACAACTCACTCCACTCGTTCATCCCGAAATGTAGGTACAACATAACTACCTATAAAAAAACAACAGACTTTGTCTTAGTGAATACTCGCTTATAAAGAATTTACAACTTAGAGGGGTATAACAAGGTGTTGCAGTTCCATGCGAACAAAGTGTCAGGCCACGCACCGGACACGGTTGTTTCGGGAGGTTCCTATTCAGAATAAAGCGGGATGAAACGCCCGGGTGTCAACACTCTGTGGATCGCCGGAGGACACGGTGGCGCATACGGTGGAGGTCTGCCCTGCTTGGGCCGAGCACCGCCGTGTCCTCACGGAGGCGATCGGCGGCGGCGATCTCTCGCGTCCGGCCCTGGTTCAGACCATGGTTCGGAGCGAGAGTGCATGGGAGGCCGTCACCTCCTTTTGCGAAACAGTAATGCTCGCGAAGGAGGAGGCGGAACGTGTGAGGGAATGGTAAAATCCACGCCCTCGCACCTCTAGTCGCCGCAGGAGACGCCCTGGGCATCGGGAATCGCAGGCCTATTCCCGGCCACCGTACGCGCAGGCTTGCGGACGGTAAGCGATGGGTAGCTCGCCGTCCGATAAGGACTAGGCCCGGGTCGACGGCGCCTCAAAGAGATGTCAGCACCAATTGACGGGGTCCGAAAGGGCCAATGCCTGCCAGTGTTACGAGCCTGTCCGAAAGGGATATTGTGGCCCTGGCACAAAGGCATTTGAAGGAACAAGGGTGGGTTTTAGTCAGTAAAAGTCTGACACGCCCTCCGGCGCTGCCCAGAGCGGGACAAGTTATTTGATAATTTCCCACCCAAAAAAAAAAACAGGCCACGGCTCTAATTATTAGTAACAACACCTAGTCACCTACTTTCCTACTTGTTGTCATAAAGTACTAGTTTTTGCTGATAATACTTTCATATTTATGATGCCGAAATCTAGTTATTGCTGACTCTAAAATGATTCATTAACATCTTTAAATATTAATGTAGGTAGCTATAATTCCTTGTTGAAATAAGTTAAGTATTAAGTATTGCTTAGGCTTTACTGACTTATTAAATAAACCTAATAACAACAGGCTGGCGCTAATTAGTCATGTTTTGCATCAAAACAACACGCCCACAGCTGTCAGTAGTAATGTACTACAATAGCTTCACATGCCAACACATTAGGAGATCTCGATAATCTCATAATGTTCAGAATTAAGTTTCATGTAAGGCCAGTACTAGTAGTTCCAGATTGGCAAGACTTTGAAAGATGTAGAGTACCTGCTTTCTTTTTAAAAAAATGGTTCAGCGAATTAAGTTGCCGTTGCCCTTCATCAGCTGTCTTCAAGTAAAGAACAAACACCAAATATAATCAGCGTAGCAAAAATACAATTTTAATCCGCGTCGTTCCATCTCCCATGCCAATTAGCCTAAACAAAGTGAAAATCCAAACAATCTGTGACATCCAATGTCCCTTTCCGCCTGAAATAATAACCTTATTTCTTTGAAAATCCCATAATGATGTAGATACCTACAGCAGTAAATGATGTTTGGCGAAATAGGTCGTCGATACAATGCGTCCGCGGCCGTTCATCTCCTTGTTACATTGAATGTCGCTGAATAGCACAATGAATGGCATTATCATCAATGTTACATCAAAGGAACCATCGGCTTTTGTCGCAAGACTTACTTAAGAAATTACTGACCCAAATGAATTAATCAGAAACGTTCAGAACGTTGACAAGATTAGCGATGCTGCGCTCGCAAATGGCGGCGGCGGGTAGTTGGAATATTTTAAATATTCTTTCAAAGAGCACTTTCTAGGTTTGAGATCATATCGTAGCTTTGAGTCCTTAGTCACCTAATTGGCCTGTAATGAAAAGTGAGCTTAAGGGGCTCATAATAATATTTTTAGGCCCGCCCACGAGCAACGTTCTCGGCGATTTTTGTCAGATGTAATATCTACATTCTGACAAACCTCGCCGAAAAAATCGCAAACTAAAAATATTTTTATGAGTAGGTAGGCACCAGAGGCGAGGCGTGGCGCACTAACAACTTCATTCCTACCGGCTTTAAAATAAAAAAAACAGTGTGTGGTTTCCCTTTGCGGGGCAAAAACCTATTCTCATACAGCAAAGGAAAAATCCTGATCATTACGTCCGGGTTTCCTCGTGATGTTTTCCAATTTCCTTCGCCGATTGAATAGGTGTTATAACATTGAAAATGCCGCATGTAGGCATACGTGCATGCAAAAGCAAATAACTCTAGGTTAAAGTAAGAAAGTCAATATTTATAGACAACCAAACTAAACTAATAAGTATCAACAATTGACTGGCTTCGTTTCATCTAAGAATTTCATAACTAGATTTACTCAGATATTTCATTCGTGTGTACTTTGAAACTTAAACATTTACAATGGATGCTGCTAACTCGATTTAAATGCGGGTTCGATGCCTGAATCGTTAGTGCCAAGATGTATCTTATGATAGCCCCGGGGGACGACCGAGTCCATTACTATTAAAAGAGGGTTATCCATCATCCTTGCTATATCGATTGCCCCCAGCGAATGTTCACTCGATACAAAATCGACTAACATCGGTCAAACGCGATTCGGTTAGACGCATTTCCCTTTTCGTATCAATCACTTTTGTTGACCGGACTTTCAACGCTATGAGGAAAAACTTGAGGAAATACAACCAGGGACCGTACAACCCCTGTTAAGAGTTAAGCCGTTTGTTCATCATTATGGGTTTTCTGCATGAAACCCAGTAAAAGGGTTACCCATATCGTATGGGTTTTTGATCAACCGCTTAGAAATACCCTATCGGAAATTTAATTATAATAATTTAAAGTAATTAGTTTAAAAAAAACATCTATGATCATTATTGCATGTAATATAGAGTTAATTTTAGCTTGGCTGCTTACCGAACGGCTTGTAAACAGGGGTTTACAAGCCGCTCGGTAAGTAGCCACACTGTATGGGCTTTTGATTAACTGCTTAGAAAAACCCAATCGAAAACCCGGGTAACCAAATTTGAATGGGTTAAGTATAAATTAAGCTATTCGAAAAAGTTACCCACATCGTATGGGTTTTTGATTAAGTGCTTAGAAAAACCCTATCGGAAATTTTCAATGGGTAACCCAAATGGTCCCTGAATACAACACGCCTGAAAGAATTCGAATGTTTGAAATTACTAACGATTTGTACATACCTACTGCATATTACAGTAGATACAAATCGTTTGTAATTAAAAGACTTCCGAAAAGGAGGTTATAATAAGTTTTCTTCTGTGTTTTTTTTTAATAGGTTCTCAAGGTGGTCCCATTGTCACCAAGTCAGAACCTGATATCCCATGGAAATCGAGGGAAATCCTCAAATTTTATAAGAACACTTATAGCGATGTGGATATTTTTTATAGTACCTAACTCATGCATTCGCACTAGGAAAGCACCATTTTATGAAGTGGAAATGATGATGAAGACCACTGATGGCCACCGGAACTACATAATATTAAGTATTTCACGGGTTGCGATTAAGGCACTTTAATTACGGTTAGTAAGCAATTTATGCTCGTCACAATGCATATGGTGAAGGCACCATCAGCTCCAGTTCTCCTGGTTCTTACCTTACCAGGAGAACTCTTCACCAATTACCGCCCCAGCATCGGGAAAGGCAATATTTTGTAAAAGGTAATGAGCAGTTGACATTAGGCTATTGTAACTTAGATAAATTACTAACTAACCCACAAAAAAGTGAAAAATAAAAAACTGTTTCACAAACACTTCCGAATTAACGTTATTTTCCACTTTGTAGTGTTTTTTTGGAAGTCGGTTGTTTTTTTTTTGGAAAAAGTTTTTTGTTAATAGGTTAAGGACGTGCAAATCATGATGATTCTACAAGATCTAAATATATTTAGTAATTTGGACTTTACCATTCTCCTATGCATAACTCTACAGACAAACAGGCTTACCTGCAAATTCAAAAGAACTTTTAATAATACAACGTGGACAGTAGAAACAAGAAAGTTAATAACGAAAGACTAACTGATAAAATGGAAGTCAGAACGGAAGAAAATAAACAGCAACTCTTTCTCAGCAGAGTAAAATAAAATTCAAAAGATAATAAGCTGCTGATACATAGAATGTATTTGTTTGACTTTCAGAGAAACTTGGGATGGATGAACCCTCGCTTTATCTTAGACTTAATTTCAAAGCAAAACAATATTGATAAAACAAGGGCGGGCTCTTGTAGCACACCATTATTTGTTGCAAACGTAGATAGAAGAGAAGTAAATTGCTCTCTGGTTTACCGTCCTCGGAATGTCGCGAACGACGAAATATTGTCACGAATCCATTGATTTATTTATTTTAAATCTCCGTTTGAGAAAATCTCGTTATAGCGTGCACGTGTCGTCTTCGAGAGACAAAAGGGATGCTGCAGAGATATTTGATACTCTGTGTTTGAGAGGGAGGACCGCCGAACGGATAAATCCTATTTGAGACGCGCCTCGTTGGTCTCGCCGATAGATTGTCTCGCTGACTGTACACATTCCTATGTGGGCCCCGCTTTTGAATGTATGTGCTTGGAAGATTAGATTTGTAATCTATGAGACCAGAGTAAGCCAGAATACCCACCTGTTTTTAATATTTCTATGGTACCCACTGTAAAATTATGTTTGTCTAACTCCGAGAACCGCGGGTCTTGATAATTTAGCTATGCTGTAAAATTGTATTATACAGTTATACAGTGATGCAATTATTTGTAAAAATAAGACCTTATATAGTACCTATTTTATATTGAAGGTGTTGCTAGCAAAGTCTGACAAGCTTTAGTATTTTCCTCATAAAATAAAATTGACATCAAACAGCAAAAGCTTTTTTTTATATTTTTACGTTGCAGCATTTCTATGGCGTTAGCCCAGACTAACAAGTTGTAGTAGTAAGTGACATAGTCCTCATGTTTTATTTGTCGAGTTCTAAAGGAAATAAAATTATAACTGCGTTTTACGATTCTGACACTGTGGCGATGACGTCACTAGGTAGTAAACAATTTTATTCCTAGGATTATGACTCATTGCGATAAAACTGTGTTTTTATACATTTGTAAATTGTTCGTGGAAAACGCATTTCGCGTTTTACATAACATTGTTTGTTACGCAGTTACGCATGTTTACGATTTCAGGGATGAAAAACGGTTATCCGTAAAGAATGAAGTAGAGGAACAACCTCGGCGATGTGTGGTGACATTGACAAACTGCGTTAGGCCTCGCCTCGTTAAAATGGTAACCATTTTTAACACGTGTTTACGCCAGATACAGACACACAAAATTGGATTGGCTCCATCAACCGGCTTGACGGAGTTTTTTAATAGCAGCGTTTTACCTTCAAACAAAACGCTTGTTATGTTCGGAGACTCATGCGGGAGCTTTTCCACATACAGTGATAAATAATATATCGCTAGAACAAAGCAAACGACGCGGTTTACCAATTTCTATAAGTTTTTTAAGCCAAAGTACCGGGTCAAGCGACTCATTATCAGGATTCCCTAACAACTTCCAACCTGACTGTACATGAGTTTCAGAATCAGTTTTCGAACCAAAATGCGGCCAAGCTATTCTCATACACCTGTCTGGCGAGACACTAAGTAATGTAAAATCGTGTATCCTACGCCCTGAACATAACAACAGTAAAACTGCACAAACTCTTGAAATTTCGAATGGACTTTGATTTTGAAGAGGTCTACTACCCAACCAACTTACAAGAGACTGAGGATCTCAAACAGGAGGTGGACACTTTTTAGGTTGTTGCAACGCTATAGCTTTAATCATTTGTTTAAATTCGAATTGGCTCGACATTTAGCGGATTTACACCTAAAAGAAAAATTATCTTTTCGTACTATTTTACTTCATAAATCGGTTGTGTCCACTTTATGTAATACAAAGAGCGAGGCCCGATTAAATTCAAACATTTTGTATACATTTTTCAGACCTTTAGGTGGTTCTGAAGGTCTGAAAAATGTATACAAACATGGAACACCAATTCAACCATCTCTGCCATGGTATTTTTTTTTTGGGTGGCAAATTATCAAATAACTTCTTCCGCTCTGGGCGGAGCGGGAGGGTGTCAGACTTTTACTGACTAAATCCCACCCGTGTTCCTTCAGATGCCTGTGTGCCAAGGCCATGATATCCCTTTCGGACAAACTCGCAACCCTGGCAGGCATTTGCCCTAACGGACCCCGTCAGCTGGTGCTCTTTGAGGCGTGCGTGGAACACATCGCGCCTTCGACCCGGGCCTGGTCCTTATCGGACGGTGAGCTACCCATCGCTCACCGTCCGCAAGCCCGCGCCTACGGTGGCCGGAAGTCGGCCTGCAACTCCCAATGCCCGGGGCGTCTCCTGCGGTGACTAGGGGCGCGAGGGCGTGAACCATGCCTCTCCCTCACGCGTTCCGCCTCCTCCTTCGCGACCTTTACTGCTTCGCAGAAGGAGGTGACGGCCTCCCAAGCGCTCTCGCTCCAAACCATGGCCTGAACCAGAGCCAGAGATCGCCGCCGCCAGTCGCCTCCGTGAGGACATGGTGGTGCTCCGCCCAAGCCGGGCAGACCTCCACCGTATTATGCTCCACCGTGTCTTCCGAGCGATATCTCTGCCATGCTGGCCTATACGTATTTAAAGTAGACGACCTCCATCCTTCTTTCAGCAGACACTTTTGTTCTTCAGACCAGTCACCTAAGGATTCAGACCACTCCCACATCTCCATACTTCTAAGACCAACTCCTTCACTCGAGGTGGGGCCCGGTCTTCGTGTCTACTAGCACTTTCGATAACCTGTGAATCGTAAACGGAGGCGCAATCGGTCGTGCCTTCAAATCTGCTCTTCAGAATGCTCGAGGCCACCTCGGTGCAACTATTAGGAATACACGTCGAGCCTGATTTAGATGCATCAGGATCCGGGGTATCAAACTCGGAGGAAGAAAGACCCAACCCAGACGGAAATCCCATTTGAATGCGATCGCGTTGTGTCTACATTTCCACCTATTTCGGTCTCTTCAGAATTCTTTAGGCAGTGTCAGGTTAACATCACGAGAGGACTGCCAAAACCACTTGTCGCGGTATTTTGATCAGAAGTCCCAAAATTTCTATAGCAATGGGATCATTTCCCTACCCACAAGATGGCAAAAAGTTATCGAACAAAATGGTACCTACATACTTAAGTTAAATGTAATTAAACTATATTAGAAAATGTTTTGAATTTTCTTAAAAAATGCGAAGAAACTTTTTCCCCAACCTATTAATACTCGTACATAATATGAGGGTAAAAGTATAAGTTTTACAAATCACTGACCTGTTTTACAAGCTTTTGCATTACCTTGCGTTGTCCTCGATGACGCTTACTTTTCTTCTTCTTACTCGCCTTCTTCCTCGCGGGATTTATCTATCTGATCAACCTCTAAATCCGACGGGTATGATTCAGAGGAACTTGACGAATCCGATGACGAATCATACTTTCGATTTATTCACTTTTAAAAAGAATCCTTTATATTTTATATTTCTTTACCGAACGCTAACAGCGTCAACAACAATAAACTAATGAAACTATTCTTTTCCAAGAAATCGAACGCTAAGAACGTAAACTTTAAATTTAGATGTGAACCGTCCCAAAAAAAAGGCCGCCACTGAACGATTTCGCGCTGCAGCCACCTGGTGAACGTGGGCGGAAATACGTCATCATCGTGTTGTCAAAAAGAAGATATTTGCATATACCTTATACGAAACCGTGTGTTTCTAGACAAATAAGGACTTAATCAATCTACCCAGCCTTTTCCCAACTATGTTGGGGTCGGCTTCCAGTCTATCCGGATACAGCTGAATACCAGTATTTTACATAGAGCGACTGCCTATCTGACCTCCACAACCCAGTAACTGGGTAATACGATACCCTTAGTAAGACTGTTTGTCAGACTTTTGGGCTTCTGACGACCCTTAACGACTGTTAAAGGTTCATGAATGGCAGCCGGGACCAAGGCTTAATGTGCTTTATAATGTCATTGCCAAATATGTAACGTATATGTCAATAAATGTTGCAAATATTTAACGTATATGTCAATAAATGTTGCAAATACTCGTATGTAACGTATATGTCAATTGCATCATTCTCACATGTATAATTTCAACACAAATGATGTAAACAATATTTTGTAACCATATGTCAATTTAAAAGAGTGTCCGTGGAGTTTCTTGCCCGTTCTTCTCCATACCTACTAAGCTTTGGAATGGGTAACTAGCTTCATCTTTATGACTGACCGACCCCTTGACAATTGAAAAGTGCCTGTAATTGGTTTATTTGAAATAAATGCTTTGAGTTTAAGTTTGAATAAACGTTGCAAATATGTAACGTATATGTCAATAAATGTTGCAAATATGTAACGTATATGTTAATAAATGTTGCAAATAAGGGGCTCGTCTATTATTTATTACATCATGCTGCTCGCAAACAATCGCTGACGCACGTGATCAACAGTCAACATTCAAGTCGCTTGCAAAACAACAACAAACCATTGAAAACAGTTTACAATTCTACGAAGATATGCATCATCCCAAAACACCCAAACTATCTGACACAGTTGCATAATATTTTCGTAAATATACAAATTATTGGTGCATGATAGATTGAGGAATGTCGTCGCGGGCACGTAAGTATCCGGACCCAACGGTAAGTGGATTTTTCGATGTCGTATTGGACACGACTGACTTGTGGTAATAAAAACATTTCCAGGAAATCAGAATCTTGACCATCTTCTCCTTGTATTTGACGTATGCGTGGCATGAGAAGGACTCAGCAGTTGGATTGTTAAAGGCTTTTGAGATTTTGCATCAGGAATTTTTCAGCACTAGCCCGGAGAGTGGATTTTTGCCCGGTTTATAGCAGTAGGCGCGCTTCCTATTACATTATATGGGACTTGACAACAACTGGCGAAATGTGGGTGAACTTTAAATATTTAGGTACTATATATATATAGTTACCCATCTAACACTTCAGGGAAAACATGGATGATGTTATGTTATGTTATCTTGCAACTACTACAAAAAATAAGGCTCTTACAGACACACGCGACAGGCACCGACATAGAAATTGTGCTACTATTTCTATATTGTCGCGTCGCGCCCGGGATATCGCACGAGTCTGTACGAGCCTTTAAGAATCTTACGTCCCGTAGATACTTACTAATTTTTAACAGCGTTCCAAAAAGGAGGAGGTTATAATTATGTTCGGCTGTATGTTTGTTTGTTTTTTTATTTTTATGTATGTTCACCGATTTCTCTGTCAATTATGGACCGATTTTGAAAATTCTTTTTTTGTTTGAAAGGGTATGCTCCCGAGGTGGTACCATTGCTACTAAATCAGAATCTGATGAGGGGATTCCATGGAAATCGAGGGAATCCCTCAAATTTTATAGGCATACCTATAGCGATTTGGGTATTTTTTATAGTAACTCGTGCATTTGCTCTCGGAAATCACCATTTGGTGAAGTGGAACTGATGATGGAGACCACAGATGGCCACCGGAACAACATAATAATAAGTATTTAACGGGTTGCGATTCGATTAGGTACTTTAATATGGTTGCTAAGCAATTTATGCTCGTCACAATATAGTCAGTGGCAGTTCTCCTGGTTGATACCACGAGAACTCCTCAACAACTAACGCCCCAGCATCGGGAAAATCAATATTTTGTAAAAGGTGATGAGCGGTTGACATAAGGCTATTTTAACTTAGATAAATTTAAAAGTGACCCACTAAAAAACCAAAAATTAAAAAACTATAAAAAAAATTACCGACTTCCAAAAAAACACTACAAAGAGAAAAATAACTTTAATTTCGGAAGTCGGTGGCAAAAACCTAAAATACAAATCCAAATACACCGACTTCTGGGGGGGTCTGGATGGAAGCAAAGCGTGTCGTTGCGCAAACGACACTGCTTTGCTTTGCTTGGTAGTATAGATGCAGGCCTACCCTGCCGCCTCCTTCAGAGGTAGCAGGGTGGCGGGGTCTTGAGGGAGAGCGCTACAGTCGTGTAGATCCTCAAGGCAAGTCTGGCGCATGCACCTTTCCGAGGTTGCCACCCCGTTCTTGGTCTAATTCCATAAGAAATAGACGTAACAAAAACCACCAGGCGCCATCACATCCCCCTTTTCCAAATCCCACAATCCTTCCCGACCCCATTCAACCCTTATCCCCATTCCTCCCACCTCCTCCCACCTTTCCATTTTCCACTCCTAACCGCGACCCCTTGTGACTGGGTGGTGGCGGGCTCGACTATCACTAAAATCAGCTGATGGCGAGTAGGAGTAAACAGTTACCTGCGCTATGACCTGCGCAGTTGAGCGCCGTGAGCCCCGCTCATGAAGGAGTCCTGGGGGGTTGAGCCGAGCGGCTCTGGTTGTAATGTGCCCGTAAGGCAACACGCCCCCTTTGGTCTGGATTTCAAGCAAAACGGTGGCCCTCCCCAATAGCCAGGGGTAGGGAAATGGTCATGGTGTCCCGTCAGAGGGCCACAGGCGAGGCGCGTGAGGTCCGCTGAGGCCGTCCTCGGACGGCTGAAGCGGTAGGTAAAAGTCATGCTGACGGTGTAAGTGAGGGTTGATCAGTTCGTTGGGGGTGGGCCTTTCGACCACCTTCGCCAACCCGATCGAGCATCCGATGTCGCACTGTAAGCCAGCCTTGCGCCCCTATATCTCTCTGGTAGTCCTAACGTTCGAGCTTCTTTTTATAGTGAGACGTTCCCAGTTGCGGGCTCCATGGAGGGTGGGAGCCAGAGAGATGAATTTTACTAACTAAACTAACATGGATTATCAAAGGCCAGTTAAATTTACAAACACCGGAGTGGAGGCGAAAGCCAATGAGACTCCCAAGGGAGGTGCTCGCACTTCTCTCGCCCCTGTTAACCTTTCAGCTAACGCTGCATGTGCCAGTGCGGGCGTCGGTCCGGCAGTGGCGAGAACCACAGCTAAGACCAAAACTAAAAAGTCCGAACCTAAACAAAGGGCGTCGGCGCTGATTGGGACCAATACCGACCCTTCCCATACTCAGGCAAAGACTACGGCGACGACTCATACCACTGCCGGTCTGACCCTCTCACCACAGTCCCCGGTGATGGGTAACACTAGCACCGAGATTCCTACCAAACACCCTCCTCCTCCTGAGGCTCCTCTAGCCTCCTCCCATCAGTCGGCCGTCACCGGACAAACGGAGACGGTCAGCTGCACAGAGGATGCGTTCTCACGCACCTGGCAAGTGCAGAAACGCAAGGGCAAGGGTAAATGCACTCAACAAGCCCGTTGCCCTTGCACTGACCTTTCAGGTCTACCAGCTGCCCCAGTAAGGGGCAAGCAGAGGGAAGAAGTAACGAGGAAGGAGCGCCGCCAAGCTCGCTGGAGGCCAGGTAAGGGCTCCCGCAGTAAGCAGACCACTGCCGCTAGTTCTGTTAAACAGACTAGCGGCCAGTTGAACTTCTCCGCCGGAAAGCGGTCGCAGACAGAGGCCGGCACAAGCCAACCAGCGCCCAGTCGACCGCCAACCAGTGGAACGGAGATGCCAGCTGGTGGTAACAGGAAGACACAGCGACCCAATTGGAAGGATCAGGGCCAAGCGATCTCTCAACGAGACTTTGACACCTCGGGGGGAGCATAAGCGGCCGCGTCTTGACCAATCCAAACGGGTCAACCAAATAAGCTACGCCCAAGCTGCCAGCGCCACGCTCGACGTTGCGATCACCTGCAACCGGACGGGGATCCTCAGCAAGGACGTATCGGATCAGGTACTCGCTGCAATACAGAAGCAGATCATTCAAGAGGCCTGCTCCCCTAAGCAAGACACTCCAAGGCCGACCTTCAACGCCAAGCCGTTGTTCGCTGGGGGTGTCCTCAAATTGTGGTGCGGCAACGACCACACCTTAGCCTGGCTAAGGAAGACAATCTCCGACCTGTCTCTCCCGACTAGCATATCGTTAGTCGTCTTGAGCCAGTCGGAGATCCTGAAGCGAGCACGATGTGGCGTCGTGATCCCAGACGAGCAGGGGGTTTTCGGAGAGCCGACCAATATTTGGCGTGCTCTCAGTTACCAGAACCCTTGGGTCGACATAAAGAGGTGGGTACTTCTGCATGCCGATAAACAAGCTGACGCATGGTTTGTGGTGGTCGGTATTCCTGAAGACCAAATCCCGACCCTGATGGAGGCCGGATGCCGGCTCTCAATAAGTTTCGAGGCGGTGTACGTAAAGTTCCAGGGCCGAAACGGCAGGTTTACCGACGTCCCTCAGGGATGGGACGCCGCCACTGGAATCATCTGCGAAGCGCTGAAGCAGCTGCCCGACACACCAGCAGGGGAGTCCACTCCCCCATCAAACAACCCGGGAGCATCCGTAGCGGGACCTGCTGCAGCAGAGTCGGCCGCCCCTGCCGCCACCATCGAGGGCGCCGTCCCTCCACCGGATGAGGAGCTGGACGACATTACCCTGTCACCGGCTTCTTGCCCGGAGGGGGAGGGCTTCGACGAGGGCAACCTGTTTGTCGGGCTGAGACTTGAGGGGGGAGAGGGGGGTTCGACCAGCGATGGCGTCCCTTTCGTCGACCTGTAAAGTCCGGCAGGCGAACCTCCACCACAGTCAGACCGCGACGACTCAGCTTCGGAAGTGGCTGGAGGTTCAACACACGGCCATTGCCTTGATCCAAGAGCCGTGGATTAGGGCGGGCCGTATACAAGGACTCTCCAATCTTGGCGGTAAGCTCCTGGTCACCACAGATCACGATCACCCCAGAGCGTGCATCTATGTCACAGGTAACCTTAAAACACATCTCTTAACTGATTTCCGTTGCAGAGATGTTTTTGCAGCTAAGCTGCTTATACAGCATGACGACACCATGGAGATGGTGATCGTTTTTGCCTCGGCCTACATGCCGGAGGCGGAAACGCCGCCTCCTCACAACCTCGCCCGCCTCGTAACCGATTGCGAGAGATGCGAGTTTGAGGTCGTTGTCGGGGCCGACGCCAATCCTCACCATCAACTTTGGGGTATGGACACGCAAAAAGAGAGGGGTAAGGCCTTAGTTGACTACTTATTCTCCCTACTAAACACTGGCTCAGAACCAACATTCGTAACCAGGCGAAGCCGTACAATCATAGATCTCACTCTGCGACTCTCAACAGAGGGCTCGGCGGAAATGACCTCTGGGTGGCAGGTCTCCAACGAGGCCTCCTGCTCTGATCACAGGTGGATCCGCTTCGACATCAAGGTCTGAATTCCTCTAACACCACCACGGCGTAGTCACACCTTATCCAACTAAAAATTACTTAGCGACCTATCAGCCTTATACACGTAATAATTGTTTAATTTTTCGGTCATGGTCAACATAGATCGCTAATTCGCTATCGCATTTTTCCCTGTCGGATTCCATTTGGAAATTCCGAAGTATATAAATGCAAATTTAGAAGTTATGTATGAGGAAAACCGCATTACAGTTGCTCGGGAGGTATTTATTTAGCAGACATCAATCCAAATACCTACATTAGGTCCCCGTTAATAATATGGTGTAGGAGGAAGTGAGAAATGATAAAAAATAAACGTCATTATTAATTAATTTACACAGTCAGTGAGAGACAATTTCGTATAGTTTAAATTTAAAACCTGTAAGACCGCTGTTATTGAGGAGAATCCGAAATCGACAATGGTGATTGTTTGTTGATCGATTGGTGTTGGATTGGACTAATCCATTCTACCATCGATCGATGCCGTCGATTAACGATCGATCGATTGGTGTGGTGACACCCTTAGATGTTCAGTGTTGAACTTTTAAACAAGACAGGATCACAGGACAGAGCGCAAGCTTCTGGTCAAGTTTTTTTTTTTTTTTGTGTGTCATGTAAAATTAGGTAACAAGTACAAAGTTATAATAATTATGAAATGAACTCCACTCAATGCATGATAAAGATGATTGATGATATCCCGCCCCGCTCCCCTTGAGTTTAAGTAAAGACGCGGCACTTTACTGAAACCTCGCGCGGACTTCTTGAGAGAACTCAAAGTGATGTTGCACTGTTTTGTTTCATTTGCCTACATTAATGCAGGTTCACGAACACTTAATGGTTAATAATCCACCACTATTACACATTAATATTCGGCTAAACACAAATTTTAGAAAATAAAACAAAACTGCTAACATGACGCTTCACTTTCCCGCCAAGAAGTCCCTAGTCAACAGTTGTAAATTGTCAACACAAAGGAATATTTTTTAAGATTTTGAATACTAGTCTTTTTAGTTCAGAATTGCCAAACCATTTGATATTTTTCCACCTTTACTGCCATATTCTTATCTAAGTCAAAACACAGAATTAACTTAGATATACCTACAACAAAATAAATGTGTTATTTATTCATTTACTCCATGTAAAGAGTGAATTACTATATGTCGAGACCTATGCGGGTAAAACCGCGAGGCGCAGCTAGTAAATAAATATTTTTTTTCTAGACATTTATTTAGCATTCTAGTTCTGAACACCCAAATTCGGCTAAAGATTAAACATACCTATTTATATTCAGTTCTATGAAACAGGTGCTCACTGCTTGCCAAACAATAATGGTATTTTTTAATGACTTAGTTAGAACCCCCCAAGGCCCTCATGCTCCCAAACGCCATGTCAGGTTTAGCCACAGTCCCACTGACATCATCCTTATGCCGTCATAGCTTTGTAGTGCATCAATGTCTGCACCTCCAATAATCGTATGTGGTGTACAGTGACGTCTTCATCTAACAATGGTGCATTATATCTGAATTAAAGGTTCCCTGTAATAATTTAATTAAAAATACACGTTATCCTTCAATGAGTCACAAAGAACAATAGATAGTTTGAATGTATTTTTGGATCGTCTACGCTAACTTTTTCCTGTAATTATGAAACTAAAAAATGGTTCGTCTTTATATGGTCTATTGCACGTAGGTACAGCCAGTGCCCTGCATAACCCGACCCCTCTCCCCCTCTACTTTGTAAAGTGGGGGCAGGTAAGGCAGAGCTCTGGCCGTACTTGTATTATATACAAAGCGAAAGGTCACTCATTTACTCGCTGATTAACCAGATAAATAAAATTATCATTGCAGTCGGGGGACCTCTAAGATTAAAGTGTTCCACAAAACGGTTCCTTGACAGCAATCATAATTTTATTTGTTTGTTTAGTCAGTGAGTAAATGAGCAAAAATATTTTATGTGATAAAACTACAAATTTACAATTTTCGGACTTTTTCCTTTACTTGTGCTGTGAGACCTAGCTTCTTGCCAAATTTCATGATTCTAGGTCAACGGGAAGTACCCTATAGGTTTTGATTTATTTGCGAGTATCGAAATATGTTGCAATAATGTCGCTTATATCGCCGTATTTTTTTATTGCGTTGACTTGGAAGCTTGTTTTTTTTAGAGCTTCAAGGGACCATAGACTTACGTACTTGATATTATTTTCAACTTGATACCTCTACGCGTTCCTGAGAAAAATGGTCTTGACAGACTGACAGACAGACAGACAGACAGACAGACAGACAGACGGACAACGAAGTGATCCTACAAGGGTTCCGTTTTTTCCTTTTGAGGTACGGAACCCTAAAAATAACCATTACGTATCCTAAATAATACAGAACTAGGTAGGTTACAACAACATAATCAAAAGATACAAATTTTCAGCAATACAAATCAACAATTAAAAAATAAACAATTTTCTATAAATAATCAACATTCAAGTAAGAATAAAACAATTAAAAGATTACAGTTTTCAGTACAAAATCAACAATTTATTTCTATAAATAATCGACATGAAAACAAAATACAAATAATTAATTAGTTTTTGTAAGCGAAGTAGAGGCTATCTTTATAAAGTTACATTTTATATACGAAATTACTGACTACCAGGATAAATTATGTATCAAAGTCAAAGTCAAAGACAAACCATTTATTTCAAATAGGCACATAAGAGGCACTTTTGAACGTCAAAATTTACAAAAAAATAGAATTGATTCTAGTTGCCCCTTCCAAAAGGTAGTTTCGTATGGAGAAGAATGGGCAAGAAACACCACCGGTACTCTTTTAAAAATGTTTTACAATATTTTGTTTGATTACATTAATTATATGATTATATGTGAAGACGATGCACCTAGAATAAAATTACTATACCATAATAGGTAAAACGAATTAAAAACTAAGCAATGAAAAATAACTTAATTATTAGATAGATACGTGGTGTTCACATATTTAAGTACAAACATCATACAAGTATGTTTTTCTAAAAAAATAAGTCAGTGTGTGAGTATAGGTTATCACAGAATGTAAAATCAATATCATAAAAATAACAGATTTTACCATAAAAATAGCAACCAGTTTGATTTTGTCTCGACTCTAGATTGTCTAGAGCTGGACCAGCATGTTTCCAAGCATTCCTGTCCTGGATATAATCCTCTAACTTGTAATATGCTTGTTTACAAAGTGTACTTTTAATGTGTTTTAAATTTTCTCTCATTTAATCATAACAAAATATTATACGTAAGTCTATTAAATCAAATCAAATCAATCTAATTACCATAAGTGTTGACACAATTTCGGTCTTAACATAAATTTATACAGATTCATAACACTTAGTCATAACAATATGAACAACATTTTTTATACATACTTATGTATAAAAAATGTTTGCATGTCACAAAAAACCGGCCAAGTGCGAGTCGGACTCGCGCACGAAGGGTTCCGTACCATTATCTATAAAACTGGCAAAAAAAAAACTCGTTTGTGGTATGGGAGCCCTTCTTTAATATTTATTTTATTTTAATTTAATTATTTATTTTTAAAGTGAATGTATAATTAAATATTCTGTGAATATTTCAAGCGTCTACCTGTTGCCGGCATCAATATCGAGCAAAAAAATCACGTTTGTTGTATGGGAGCCCCTTAAATATTTATTTTATTCTGTTTTTTAGTATTTGTTGTTATAGCGGCAACAGAAATACAGCATCTGTGAAAATTTCAACTGTCTAACTATCACGGTTCATGAGATACAGCCTGGTGACAGACGGACAGACAGACGGCGGCGGCGGAGCCTTAGTAATAGGGTTCCCGTTTTACCCTTTGGGTACGGAACCCTAAAAATGATTAATAATGATTACATGAGAAAATTATGACTACTTAGTCATAATAATTATGACTACTTAGTCATAATAATTATGACTACTTAGTCATAATGATTCCATAGTTCCATCTTTACGCCGATGATTTGCAGTTATACCTCTCCTTCCGCTCCCAGGATACTGCTGAAACTGTCAAAAAAATAAATGGGGATTTAGAAAGAATTTCTGCTTGGTCCAGAAGAAACTCCTTGGTCTTTAACCCTAGTAAGTCCAAGTATATTGTGATGGGATCTAGGGATTTCCTGAACAAAATGCTTGCTTGCAACCTGGACCTCAGGATTGATGGTTGTGGTGTGGAAAGAGTTCTGGAGGCTCGTAATCTTGGAGTAGTATTTGATGGGAAATTGCATTTCGAAACTCACATATTGGAGGCTGTGCGCAACTGCTTCTACCGACTCAAGCTCTTGTATCGTGTCCGTCCGTACATAAGTGTGGATATGCGTGTCATGCTATGCGAGTCACTTGTTTTATCCAAGCTGAACTATGCTGACACTGTGTATGGGGCGTGCATTCTCGGTAGAAGCGAGAAACTTATCCAGCGGGTGCAGAATGCTTGCGCAAGATTCTGCTATAATGTCCCACCACAATCCCACATCACTCCATTTTTAAATAAGGGTAATTTGATGAGAATGTCAGCGCGCAGAAAGCTTCACCTGGCGACCCTACTCTTTGGCACTATTCTCACAAAGAAACCAGACTATTTATTTAAGAAACAGTCTTGGTCGCGCGATGTTAACAAGATTAAAACTAGAGCATCTTCATACCTCATGTTAGCCTCATCACACAGAACTGCTGCATTCCGTGGTAGTTTCAAATTTGCTGCCTCTCGGTGCTGGAACGACTTGCCGCCTCCATTTCGTGCTATGAAGGGAGTTGGTACTTTTAGAATCAAATTTAAACAGTACTTACTACAGCTTCAAAAAGATACCGCACTATAGACTTACCCATGATCTGCACGTAGCTAGCAATAGTGGAGTGGCGAGCGTTTGGCAGCGACTGTTCACTGAACAGGCACAGTTGTCTATTCTATTCTATTTTTAATTAATAGTGGCAAGCAAAGCCGATGTCGACTATTCTGCCAATGTCAAAAGTGAATTGGAAAAGCAAGTGTGCTTTGTTATTGAAAAAAGATAAAAATCTTCGATACTACAGTTGAACTTATTGTAGATCTTGTGGGGTTAGTACTGGACTGAAACAAACAAAAAGATAAAATTACGTAAATATTATAATTTTTAGCACATTAAAATATACATATACCACATCCACAAAGACTTATTATTTAGGGGGAAAAAAAATAAATCATAATTTGATATTATTGTGACGGATGAAAATCATCAGCGCCACAAGCAGATCTGGAGAGGGATAAGTTAAAAACGAAGGGAAATTAATCGGAAGAGGGATCTTAAATTTAAGGAGACGGCACAGTTGTCGTTTCGCATTGTTTGTTATTTTTATTTTTCGTTGTTTGTCATTGGCGTGATTTCAAATTCTTATAACGCTCATACCATTAGTTTATCTTTATTTCTCTAATTGCCGTTAAACAACTATCACAGAGCACTTTTTATTGTATTATTCACTATACTATAATACTGTAGCAATTAAACAGCCGTAATGTTTTTTATTTATTTTTGCCGGATTATCGGCGCCTGCGTCTCTTTACTTGTCACAGCCACAGAACATAAATACTCCGATCCGAGGTCACAGCGATACCCACAGACTAAGTAGTACTGCGATACCATAGAACACCACAGACAGAAAAGGCACTGACAAGTAACTGATGTTACGTCGGGTTCACACACGCGGTTAACGTTTACAATTACCTACAATAATTTTATTATGTTAATTCACTAATATATTTTTATTTTTATTTATTTTCGTGTCTGGTCTATCCGTGACATCACAGCGGGCCCTATCAGAATACCAGCGCTACGACACTTTTTTTTTTTTTAGGTGCCTCAGCATCTTGCTGAGCCGGACCTTTTGGCCTCGTACAGGACTTTCTGTTTTTATTTTCATTTTTGTTTTTGATCTTTATGTTTCTATGAGTGTGTTTTTGTATAGTTTAATTTGTGATCTGTGCGAGTCCCAATAAATGCTTATTCTTTCATTCTTTCTTTCAAATGCTTGCACTGATTGGACAGGTCCACTCAAATTTGTGTGGTTCTTTCCTCAAAAGACCATTTCAGACACAGATCTACATGGTCCTCACATGATCTGACCAAGATTATATCTCGACTTTAAAATAGACTTGGACCCCTGAGTTTGTTTCGCCATTTCTTCTCAGGGGTAGTCAGATAGGAAATGTAGACTACATCTAGCTTATTTTTTACTTTTTAATATGACGTGTAAAAGTGATTCCGATATCCTATTTACAGAATAAACGATTTCATTTCATTTCTGTAATCTATATGTAAAGAACTATTTTCTGTATTTTTTTCAAATATTTTGAATCAGAAGGTTCGGAGATAATGGACAATTTTCATCTATTTTCTTAGCAAAAAAGTATAAACAAATTTTAGCAGCCAAGCCTTGGTGCACCGTTAATTAGAATCTTGAAAGCCAACCTTAAATAACAACCTGGAACATCCATCCTGCAGAAATTCCTGCATTCAGCAGGCGATTCAATGTCCGCTGCAAAACTTTATCCTGTTAGGAACGAGTTCAGTCTATACAAAGAAACGCATAAAACACAGGAATAAAGGTACGAGTAGTTCGTGGAACTTCACACTTTCATTCGTGGGAAGACTAGTATTTACTTTTTTATGTACATTTTGAATAATGTTTTCTCAAAGAATCATAAACATGAATAAATAAAACTCCACTTTTTTTCGAAACTCGGGATTATTTATTTATGGTTTCCCAAATATGATAAAAGTATTTACCTAAACAATACCCATATTTCTAATCTATTGGCGAAACCACAGCATACAGGAAAATTCCGGATTCCCACATTACATTATTATGAACTCTATTTCATTAGATAATAAACTCGCTTCTAAATAGCTAATTTAAACTAAAAAAAATACGTAAACGTTGGAAAATACGCAAACCCAGAATTAGTTTCTGTATACATTTGCCTGTTTACAAATAAAATGGGAATCCCTGTGCCACTTTTTTAAAGCAGTTAATTTGAAAGTGGTGATTCGCCTCTACTGTGGCGCCTTTATTACAGTTTAACGGGTGCATTGTGGGGACATACATGTTTAGCTTTTGTGCTTTGTTAGTGTTATAGGCTTGCTACATTGCGAAATAGTTGTGAAATGATAAACGTTTTCTTTAAGTTCTGTTGATTCTTCTTTTACATGCTGCAGTAAAATTTTATCAGCATTTGGTACTGTTGGTAGGTAATCTACTGTAGCAAAAACTTATAAGTTGCGCAGCGCGGTCGAAAAACCCGATACCCGGCTAGAAATTCAACGTTTTTCCATATAATTTTTCAAATATGGGGATCACCAATACGTGATTTGTCACGGTGCGCTGTTTATTATTTTGAAAATTATGACATGGCAACGGTGGCAATCGTACCGATAAATTGGAAATAGCTTAATTATGCTATAATATTAATATGCAGTTATACAGGGTGTCCCGTAAATAATGGATCAAACGTAACGGGTAGGTAGCTTACCTCATTTCCAACAACTAATTTGAACAGTAAAAAAAAACCGATAAGGTAACCAAGATATTTTTTTTTTCCGATTTTTACTATTTTTAATGCTGTTGCTGCAAATGGTATCATATTTAGGTGTGATTTTTGTCAAACATTTCTGAATAGTTTACTAATGTTATAAGATACCATTTTTTTAAATAACATTTTATTTGCCTTAGAAAAAAAATCTTGAATTGGAAAGTTTTGTTTTTACGATGAAAAGACGTCTAGTCCTTGCGGTTACAAAGATATTGCTATGAATGTGATGAAGAAGACAGAACAGAAATTAAAATGGTACAATCTAACTTTTCTTTCTCGTAATGGCTTATGCTTGTAATCTAAGCATGTGGTTAAGTGTGTAGCGTAATTCCGAGCCGATGACGTCATCTGTTCGGAATTTGGGACCGCTACCTGCGGAGTTGCACCTCACTCAGTGTGAAAGGGATAGATAGCGCCGCTTTTGTATTTTTGGTAAATCGGTGTCCTTGTGCAGGTATTTTTTATCCTTCACCCTTCACTCATACAGGGCTTCATTGTTGCATGATTTTATTTGTTTAATTGACACGGGAGTAAGGGCGCAACTCAATGAAACTTACCCTGACAGATGGATCGGCCGATTAGGACCAATTTTGTGGCCTCCGCGATCTCCGGATTTAAATCCCTTAATTTTTTTTTATTGGGGATGTTTAAAAGGCAAAGTTTACAAACAACGAATACGTCGGAAGAAGAATTACGTCAGCGCATCCAATCTGCTGTATCAGAAATAAACAACAGCCATTTTGTCCGTCGGATAAGAGCTTCCTTTATTAGGAGGTGCAGACTTTGCATTCTCGTAGGGGGACGTCAGTTTGAACATTTACTGTAAAAACAAAATAAACGATTTATTTGTATTTTTTTTTTAATTTAACCTCTTAATTTTTTTCATACGCTGAGATACCTAAAGATTTTTAAGAAAATAGTTGAATTGTGCACACTTTTTCAAATTTTATTTTATTTCGTAATTTGGCACCTCTGTCAGATTCATAGCAATATCTTTGTAACGACAAAGACTAGGCGTAAGTTTTATACCAATTTGCAAACCTTAGTAATTTTACAAGTTTTTAAAATAATGGTACACTTTGGTGTCATACATTTTTTTTACAGGAGAATTTTTCCAATTCTGGTCTTTTCATCGTAAAAACAAAACTTTTCAATTCAAGATTTTTTTTCTAAGGCAAATAAAATGTTAAGTATTTAAAAAAATGGTATCTTATAACATTAGTAAACTATTCAGAAATGTTTGACAAAAATCACATCTAAATATGATACTATTTGCAGCAACAGCATTAAAAACACTGAATGCTGGTACAGAAAATAGTAAAAATCGGAAAAAAAAAATATCTTGGTTACCTTATCGGTTTTTTTTTACTGTTCAAATTAGTTGTTGGAAATGAGGTAAGCTACCTGCCCGTTACGTTTGATCCATTATTTACGGGACACCCTGTAGACTGCCTTAGGACAGTGCCGGTTCAGGATAAGAGGTTTTTTGACCCCATTTAGTAAGATTCACTTAGTTCTGAACTTTCGACGCTAAGTGCCAGTAAGTGTGACAGCTTCATCAGATATTATGATATCTGCGTTGATATAGTAGATGGCGTTGATAGTACGCGTGGCATGCCTACATAAATAATATTGTGTTTGTTGGGTGCCATTGTTGGTGTAAGGTCGTCATCATCGTGTACTTGGCTATTACCAATCACTCCTTTTTTTGTTGACCATCAGGGTGGCATTAAGAGACCCCATTGTTTTATTAAATCGTTGATTTGAAAGAAGAGAGGCGCACTAATGAGTATTTTTACTTTGCACGACACATTTATTTGCCTATCTTGGTTGGAGTGTAGCCTTAGGGGCGCTATGGTGCGAGGACAGTTTTTTTTTTTTTTTTTTTATATTTCTGTGGTTTGTTTTAGATTATCTCATGGTTTTTGACCAGAACAACAATTTCTTTACAGAAAAGATTTTCATCCGAGCTACCATTTTGGAAATATAGATAGTTTTATATACAAAAAAAAAATCGAAGGTCTATATACAACGTGGCGATTAGGTTATCACATTAAATAGTACAGCGGTTATTACAAGTTGTTATCAGTCTGTTAAAATAATAAAAATAAAAATAGACCTAAAAATAGAAAACTGAATTTTTCTAACAAACTAAATAGCGTAAAAATTGGCAATAAATAATCCACCCTTGATACTATTAGTTTACTGACCTGTAAAAGCGGCAACGCCGCGGCGCGCGGCGCGGGCGTCTAGGCGGCGGGCGGCGCACACGCCAAACGACAGTGAGACTAGCGGAGGGTAGGTACTTGCGCTCACGCGCGGGGCGTTGGGAATAGTTGATATCAACAATGCAACACAAACTTTATGGTATTGTTACCAAGTAATCACAAATTAAGTTTTAAAACCTCCACTTAGTTCACATTATGCAATTTAAATTTTAAAATTTTCGAAATGTCCGCCGCGCACCCGAATGCATAATCGACACCGTCGTATGATATTATTACGGACATTTCTTAATAGATCACCATTCGCGGCTAAATTATTTAAGTTGTGGAAAGCCTGAATTATTCTTATTTTTAAATCTTCCACTGTCGTCACTTCAGTAGCGTACACTTCATTTTTTACATGTCCCCATAAAAAAAAAACCAGTGGTGTTAGGTCCGGTGACCGTGCTGGCCACCGAGTAGGTCCGTATCGGCCAATCCACTGCTCTCCGAACATTTCAGTGAGGCGCTGCCTGGCAGCCACTACTGAATGAGCAGGTGCTCCGTCAAGCTGGTACCATACCTGGCCATTGCCACCCAACGGTAGTTCATTAATGTACTCCGACACTGTGCCGTCAAGTAGTTCCACAAACTTAGGCCCATTGAGGTTGCCATTGATAAACACCGGACCGATTATGTGGTCTCCGTGTATTGCAGCCCAAACATTCACGGCAAATCGGTATTGGTGTGCGGGCTCTCGGATCAGGTGCGGATTTTCTCGACTCCAGTATCGTAGGTTCTGTCGATTCCATATCCCGTTGCGCGTGAACGTACTCTCGTCTGTCCACATTATGTTGTACAAAAAGTTAGAGTCATTTTCTATTTTGCTCAGTAGCCACTGGCAGTAGGCTTCCCGGACTGGCTTATCTCTTCCTAATAAAGCCTGCACCTTTTGGTATTTGAATGGCTGTTGCTTATCTCTTTTTAAAATGTTGTGTACAGTCCTGTGGTGTACTCGAAATAGGCGAGCTGCTCTACGAAGACTTGCAGTTGGATTACGAGCGAAATAATTAAGGATTTGCTCTTCCCGACCCACGGTTACTCGCAGAGGAATTTCAACCTGATGTGGAACCAAAGATTGGTTATCACGTAATCTTTGGACTGCCCGTGTAAAAATCCGTAAATCTGAAGGACATACACGTGTGGTATTATACCTCTCTCGGTATGTTCGTAACGCCAGCGCTGCGTTTTGATAACATTCTCCATAAATCAATATCATATCGGTGTATTCCGATGACGTGAAATTGACACGAGGCATCTTGAGAACACAACACAAAAAGGAACAATAAAAGCGTCTGAATTCGCATAAACTGTCACACCACTTTCAAAAAGTTACCTAAAACTAATTTTACTGTTGTAATTACGTGTCCTATCACAAAAATAGGAACCGCACGAACTGTCACAACACTTAACTAATCTACAACTAATAATAACGTACCTATCCTATTTCTATTACAAATAAAACAAGAATCTTAACAAAACGTCCTCAATACAAACACCAAAAAAATGCAAATAGGCAACTGCTGTCGTGAACGAACTATCCTCAAGGACAACGGCGCGGGCACTGGAGTGAGTCACACACACACAAAACACAAACAATCGCACACGCCGCCCCCCGAAAAAATACGAAATTTGACGACACACACCCCCTTCCCCGTCCATTTCGCGTGTAGAGATTTATGCCGTAGACCGTTAGCAGTAAGAACATTTTTCGCAGATGCTTTTTATTCCCCGCTGAGGTCCTTTATTTTTTAATTTTGCGCATAGCGAACGCCTTAAACTATTAGCCGTAAGGACATTTTTCGCTTGATTTGTTTACGTCTTTTGTAATTGTTAGTAATTCCAAGTAATTCGGAATGGCATCGTCTTACATCGTTTGATTGAACTATCTACGCCGGCCACGGCGGTCTTTGACCTACTAGTATTGGTCACGTGATTTTCTTTATGCAATACATGATGTTGTTAAATACTAAAAGGGAAAAAAAGGTCTCACGGGTAGAATGTTAACTTTTATTAATTATTTTATTTATGTATGCTTAAAATACGTAATGTAGAATACGTGGTTTGAATTAATGTGATAACCTAATCGCCACGCTGTATAGAGGTTGGAATTTTGTAATGCCACCTGGAGGGAAAGTACTCTTAATAATGCAGATAGAAAGTTTTACTCAAAGGAAACATTCCTGTATTTTTGAATAGAAAGCAAACTGCATTCAACGATTTTCGAAAATTCTCTTCTCGGGAATAGAACCGGCTAAAATCTGAAAAAATTATACCCTGTACTTTTATTGCATCGATCGTTAGGGTCAATTATAAGGATGAAATCTCTCTAACAAACATGATAAATTAAATGAAAGGAAAACCAGGAAATCTGAAGTTACAAATTCAATGAGTCAAGTTAAAGCTCTTTAACTAACATCCATCTTTTGTAATGCAGACTCCTTTGCGACATTCTCGTAGCTGCGTGTATGAAGTAATTTAAATATGGAATGTTAGATTAAATAAATCTTAAATTAATTTAATTATTTACAAAAAATGGTAAACTAACTAATTAGTTGCTCGAAATGGGCTCCATTCTCTTGGATACCTACACAAATTTATTCTTTTAACGAATTAATTTCTAGTAACCTTTAATAAAGTGTTGTGGTGAATATTATAAATCGTATTCTGAACTTCAACTCTCAACTCGTTGTCATTCGCATAAGATTTCATGTAAATTTGATTTTTTACATATCCCCACAAAAAAAAATCTAATGGGGTGAGATCTGGCGATCTCGCAGGCCATCTGATTGTGCCGTTTGTACCAATCCAGGTATTAAAATGGTTATTAATGTAGGCAGTAGTGATTTTGCTGTTATGTGCTGGAGCACCATCTTGCTGTAGAATTATTTGGTTTCGCTCTTCCTCGGGGAAACCATTTAACTCGTTTCTTAAGAGATCCAGTATTTCAATATACTTGACAGTGTTTAAATGACCTTCGTACACGTGGACTAACACTACATTATTTCTCATAATTCCGCACCAAACGTTGAAAGAAAATCTTACTTGATTGTTAGTTTCATGAACACGAACAGGATTCACTCGAGACCAATAATGGTTATTGCGGCGATTGTACATGCCATTATTGCTGAAGTTGGTTTCGTCAGACCATACAATGTTACTCAAAAAATTAGGGTTTCGGTCAATTTCTCCAAGCATGTTTTCACAAAATTGTAATCTGTCACGATCCCCAATATGCAATTTTTGCACCAACCGACCTTCACGATAGCATTTATACTTATACTTTTTCAGCACTTTTAGTACGCGAGTGTGGGTTGTTCCTAATTCATCGGCAGCATCTCTACTTGAAGCCTTTGGAAATGATTCAAAGTATGTTAAAACATCTAGTTCAAAATCGAAATAGTTTTGCTGAATAGTTTGCCGTCTCTTCTTGAAACCACCCGTATTCTTTAAATTTTCTACCATTCTTTTCAATACGAACCGAGTTGGTGCCAGTCGGTCTTGATATCTCTGTCCATACCACCGCAGAGCTAGATTCACGTTTTTGTTATTTAAAAAATAAGCTTCCATTAAATCAAACTGTTCTTGATAAGCCATTTTCACCGTGAGACAAAATGTGAAATGAGTTGTAAAAACAATCAAATGTGAATAACAACTATGACAATCTAATTTTCAAATTTTAATCTAACATTCCATATTTAAATTACCTTATACACGCAGCTACGAGTATGTCGCAAAGGAGTCTGCATTACAAAAGATGGATGTTAGTTAAAGAGCTTTAACTTGACTCATTGAATTTGTAACTTCAGATTTCCTGGTTTTCCTTTCATTTAATTTATCATGTTTGTTAGAGAGATTTCATCCTTATAATTGACTCTAACGATCGATGCAATAAAAGTACAGGGTATAATTTTTTCAGATTTTAGCCGGTTCGATTCCCGGGTGTGGGAGAAGAGAATTCTCGAAAATCTTTGAATGCAGTTTGCTTTCTATTCAAAAATAAAGGAATGTTTCCTTTGAGTAAAATTTTCTATCTGCAGTATTAAGAGTACTTCCCTCCAGGTGGCATTACAAAATTCCACCCTGTATATCATATCTCTAAAACTTTGCGTCATAGGACCATGCCTCTTAGAGCCTAAATGGTTTTTATGGAAAAATTTAACCCGATACTGCAATAATTTAAGTAGTTTTCCGAAAAAAAAAAATTGGCACTATTTTATTTTTTAAACACATTTTTTTTTTTGTTTTCTTTGCTGCTCATAGTGCCCCTAAGGCCAACTCCACCCCTAAAATGCCCAACTGACTACTAGCCTACAAACCCTTCTTTTTTTTTAATGAAACATCTTTTTATCCAAGACGTTTGACAAATACTGCAAACCATTGACTGGATACTCGTCCATTTATCAAAGCTGCTTGATAGTCAAACAGTAGCTAAGAAAGGGCTGTTTCATCATAATTCTTCGCACAGTAGCTCTCTACTTTGGCACGGGTCCAAGCTGAGATGACGGTGTGACTCAGCAGTTCTGTAAGTAATCCTACTGGCTTGCCAACTGATCGAGACTTTTTTCCTACAATAAAAATAACTTTACTGGATGTAAGCTAACACGCCTTTCTTGGAAGTTTTGTGGGTATTAAGACTTTCCTCTACCTCGTTTTGAGGGTAGATATTGTAACTACGTGTCTCGTTTTGCGGATAGGTACTGGGTATGTGTGTACCGTTTTGTGGGTAAATAAATTATTTTAAACCAGAATTATTGTGTTCGAGTTGCGGTGAATTCATTGAGGAAGATGGATTGGGACATTCGGTTGGCAAAGGGGAAAGTCCGTGTCAGATGATGAATTTGAGAAAGCCATTATCTATATAGATTAACCTTACCTTTTTATTGTGTAAAAATCCTTGTGGATGCGTCTGAGTAAGCACGGGTTTTGTCGGACTTCTTCGGTCTCAATCCACACGTTGGCCGTCGTCAGCACTGCGATCTAGGTAATGAAATCTTGCCTTAGCTTGATTTGACTGATAATTTTAGGGCTGGTCTAGGTACAAAGCGCGGGTCTAGAAATAGTATACATGGATTTTTTTATGCAACGACATTTTCAAAAGTTATAATGATGCCTAAACTGAATGTGCTGTGTGCTGTGTGTTCAGTGCCGGGAACCCTCCTGGAGGGTTCACTCAAGTCGCATATGGGATGCCGGGAGCACTCGCGGAGGGCTCATTTTAAATATCCATTTTTCTTAGCGAATACAGCATTATAAACTGTGAAAAAAAAATCAGTTGTATATTTTAGCAAGATTTAATAGTAGGTATACTCGTTGGTTTTCAAATACAAACATTTTTATTTTCATTCATATTTTTTTTTTCATTGTAACTTGCTATATGTATGGCGGCATGGCGTATGAGCTCTACGAAAAGTGGTTGGAGTCGAAAGTGTTAAGTAAGTATACCATTATATTTAACCCCAACAACTACCTTATTTCAGACAAAAAGTCTATTTAAAACAATGATTATTACTCAGAACTTACTGCTCATTAATGTGTAGGTAGGTAGTATAATAAAGTGACGATTTCTTACATTCTTTATCATCATTATTATTGTGTATTGAAATAATAAAAAAACCGTCTTCCAAAAAAACACTAAAAAGTGAAAAATTACTTTAATTTCGGAAGTCGGTGTCTTTGGATCTGTATTTTAGTTTTTTGCCACCGACTTCCAAAATTAAAGTCATTTTTTACTTTGTAGTGTTTTTTGAAGGTCGGTTGTTTTTTTTTTTGTAAAAAGTTTTACATTTTTCACTTTTTAGTGGGACAGTTTTTAATTTATCTAACTTACAATATCAACTGCTCATCACGTTTTACAAAATATTGCGTTTTCCAATGCTAGGACATTAATTGTTGAGGAATTCACCTGGTAAGAACCAGGAGAACTGCCACTCACCATATGAATTGTGAATTTGTGACGAGCATACATTTCTTAGCAACAATATTAAAGTACCTAATCAAATCGCAACCCGTTACATACTTATTATTGTGTTGTTCCGGTGGCCATCTGCGGTCTTCATCATCAGTTCCGCTTCACCAACATAAAACTCTTACTTCGAAAAAAATATGATTCTCTGTAACGAGCAAAATGGTTTCCGGAAAAATATGACAATTAATATGGCAATTTATGACTTTTAAAATAAAATTATGACTCATATTGATAATAAGACACCTGTTTGCGCTGTGTATTGTGATATGACGCAAGCCTTTGACTGTGTTGACCACAATATTTTGAAAAACAAACTTGACTCCTATGGTATAAGACGTAACATTCTGGACTTATTATGCACATACCTTTCAAACAGTAAACAATTTACTGCTATAACAGACTTAAATTTAAAAACTAAAGAAGAGGTTACATACCTGTCCAAAGAACGCACAGTGTATTTTGGAGTACAACAGGGTAGTGTATTGGGTCCCTTACTGTTCTTGCTTTATATTAATGACCTGCCCAAAGCCATAGACTTCCCCATAACACTCTTTGCTGACGGTAGTACGGTAACAAGACCTTGCAATACACCTGAATTATATGAATTTGATGTCAATAGCGTGGTCAAGTCATTAATCTCTTAGCTTAATAATAATAATTTAAGAATTAATCTCGAAAAAACCCACATAATGCACTTTGGCCATAAAAAAACCCGTTCTAAAATAGAGGTTCAATACCAACTTAACAAAATTGACGAAGTAGATAGTGCAAAAGGCGAACGGCAGACTTCGTAACGCATATTTTTGTTGTTGTTTTGTTATAGAATTTATACCACTTATTAAGGCAACTAAAACATTTATTTTCATGTAAGTGTACTATTTTTAGAAGTTCGGATTAATGGATAATATCAATAAAAATATTTTAATAATTAAACGTAATAAAATCGTAAACTAAACGCAGTTAGGTTTTTTAAAGTTGTAATAAGTAAAATAACACTAATAACGAAATGATAGATTAATTATTTAGAAATAGAAATAACATTAAATATAATTAAACACTAATATATTATACCTAAGTATGCGTGATTGTTACATAAAATCATAATCAAAAATCAAAAATCAAAAGTCATTTATTCAAACTAGGCTGAGAATCAGCACTTTTCGAACGTCAAAAATTACATAAGACAGTCCCCCAAAAACGCCCACCCTTCACCACTTCCTAGTGATTTAGCTGGGAAGAAGAAGTGGCGCAACAAACTCCCCAGCAGCACAGCTGTCTGTTCAGATATAAAACTTGAATCTATACAATAAAATGTAAAAGAATTTGCATTACGCAACACAACATTAAATTATTTGCCTTATGTTAGCTAGCATACGCCACTATACCAAAAAAAACATAAAAATCGTCGAAAACTATACTCAAGCAGAAATAACGTAAACAGAACGTACCTAAATAAAAGCCTCCAGGCATAATGGGCGTGCCCGCCCACACAAAGCTATAGCTGCAACTCGAAGTCAAAAATGATAAACTAGCACCATCGTAGTAAAATAAAAAACATTTAATCATTAATAACAATAATAAAACCATGGTCAGCAAGACGACCAGTCACCACAAGCAGCACCCGTTCACGAGCATAACGCAAAGATCAGCCATCACCCCCCTCGCCATATTTGAGGGAAGGAGGCAACCCGACCCCCGACGCTACCGCAAGCAGTGACATCTAAGGGAGCATGACGAACTTGCTGCCGGTTGCTCAGGCAAGAATAATATAATCAATTGTCTAGGTCGCTAGCTAACCACTTATTGCAATACAACTCATAAAAAAAACATTTTCATGAGTTTATTATGTCACTACTAGTAAATAAAAATAACTTGACTTAGTCAAATAAAAATAAACAATTATATGAACTCATATAACATGTCAGTAGGTACGCTAATTCTGGAGAAAGAACATGAACATTGTCTTGAGTTAATCACAGCGACCAACTATTCTTATCGTTTAAGTAGTCATTGATAGAATAGTATGCCTTTGAACAAAGATTGGATTTAACTTTAACTTTAAACGCATTAAAAGGCAAATCTAACAAAGAAGAGGGTAGCTTGTTATAAAAAGTTATACCAAGTCCAACAAATGAGTTATGAACCTTATGAAGCCGGTGAAAAGGAGCACGTAATTTATCCTTATTTCTGGTGTTAATATTGTGAATATCACTGTTTTTAGTGTATAAGTGTATATTTTGCCTAACATATAAGATGTTGGCGAAGATGAATTGTGATGCCGCCGTGAGTATACCAATATCCTTAAAAAAATCTCTTAGAGAAACTCTGGCACCCAGCTGGTAAATTGCTCGAACAGCTCGTTTTTGGAGTACAAATATATTTTGAATGTCAGCTGCTTTACCCCACAGCAGAATACAGTAGGACATAACGCTATGAAAATAACTAAAATAGACTAATCGGGCTGTATCAACGTCAGTGTATTGTCTTACTTTCCTGACGGCGTATGCGGCCGAACTGAGCCTTCCCGCTAGGCTTGATATATGAGGTCCCCACTGAAGTTTGGCATCTAATGTTATACCCAGAAACACTGCCGAGTCTACAGTTTCAAGCACCTCTTTATCTAAAACGATGTTGGGACCTAAATTTCTAACATTCGGTAAGGCAAACTTTATACATTTCGTTGTCTTGGCATTGAGAACTAAATTATTTGTCGTAAACCAATCCGTAACCATTGAGAGTGCAATGTTTACGTCGTCAAAATCTTGTCTATTCCGGTCTACTTTAAAAATAAGAGAGGTATCATCTGCAAACAGTACAACGTCACAGACACCCTTTATATAGAATGGTAAATCGTTAATATACACTAAGAATAAGAATGGGCCTAGAATTGAGCCTTGAGGTACACCTAACTGAACTGGTAGCTCGGAAGATTTCACACCATCAACATCTACACATTGGAACCTATTATACAAATAAGAATTTATTACTTTAAGAGCTTCATTTTGGACGCCGTAATGATTTAGTTTACGCAAAAGCGTGTCATGGTGCACGCAATCAAAGGCTTTGGAGAGATCACAGAAAACTCCAATAGCATTTTGCGAGTTCTCCCATGCGTTAAATATGTGTTTCAGCAGTGCAACATCCGCATCTGTAGTCGAACGACCTTTTGTAAAGCCATATTGTTCATTGTGAAGGAGGCTGTTTATATTAAAATGTCTTAGCAACTGCTTGAGTATTAACTTTTCAAATATTTTGCTAAATGCAGGTAAGATAGAAATAGGCCTGAAATTGCCAACGTCATTTTTATTACCTGATTTAAATAAAGGTATGACTTTACTACTCTTCATAAGGTCAGGAAAAGTTCCTAAATCAACACATTTATTAAAAGTAACAGCTAGATAGGGGGCTACGATGTCTATTAATAGTTAACAATATAATGATAGGAATGATTTTCGTCATCAATATTATTTTTGTTCATATGGCAATTATTTATTGACAGGTAAAGAAAATCTGTATTACTGTTACTGTATTTCAGTTTAGTTCTGTGGTTCAGTTCTTTGCTGTTGTTTTGGATTGTGGTTTGTGACTGCATCTGAGCAATTTAGCGAATTAACTTCATCATTATCAAACTGTTGCAGTACGCAGCTGGACATAGATATCTCCTAATACACCCCTCACTGAGTAGGTACGATTCTCATCTCAATCTACCTATTTAATAGTAAGTAGAACACTACAAAGATAGCGACAAGCAATCTAGAACATTTACTTTATCACCAAAACAATGTTTATGTACCTTTAAGTAACAATCTACATTGGTACACTAGTACATAACCTTAAAAAATATAACTCGTTATAACTTTTACGTCCCAACTTCTAAAAATCTAAGAATTTAAAAAGGGCTTGTCTATCTTATTAACTACCTATTAAAACAAAAAATATCCCAAAACACGAAATTTTATTAGCGGTACGAAGTTCCCATACAAGCCTGCCGTTCACCTTTCTAGGCGTGATTATTGATAGGCAGCTCAACTGGAAGGATCACATTGAAGCGAAGAAAATTAGTAGTTCATCTTATGCCCTGTATAAACTTGCTCCAACAGTAAACACAGATGCACTACTCACAGCTTACCATGGTCTTGTTGAATCTGTATTAAGATACAGTATTATATTTTGGGGTAACTCTACAAACAGAGAAGCCGCTTTTAAAGCGCAAAAGCGATCCATCAGAGCCATGTTGGACTACAAATAATGAACAGTTGTGAACCATACTTCAAAAAATACAAAATTCTGACACTCCCGGCTCTGTATATTTATGAAACTGCCTTAATTATTTGTTAAGTTGAATGGACACCTGTTTCCCCATCTATCAGATACTGTTAAACGTAACAGGCAGATGTTATGTTACGCGGACGGAGAGCAGAAACAGCCTTAATATGGAAAAGCATATTCTGCATAGCTCCGCAAGATTATAACAAAATTCCTAAATCAATCAAAGAGTTAAACTTAAATGGATTTAAAAATAAACTTAAAGACTTGCTATGTAATAAATGTTATTATAATTTATACGACTATTTGAATGATACTCGTACTTTGAAATCCTAATTGAATTGTAATCTTTTAAACTTTGACATCTAACTTTTTGATACTCTGACATTAAAATGATACTTTGACATCCTAAATAAATTGTGTGTTTAAGATATTATTTTTAACTCACACATCTCAAATTGTAATTTTAATAGTAACCTAATAATTGTATGTACCTAATATTTGCACGCCACGCTTGGCATAATGTGATGATACCATTGACTAATCTTAAGACCATAAAATGTACCATATTCTAAAAAATAAATGATTATGATTACCAAATGGTGCTTTCCGAGAGCAAATGCAGGAGTTACTATAAAAAATACCCAAATCGCAATAGGTGTTTATTAATTGGTTGTTGTTAATGTTTTTCACACTTAATCAACTAATTCAGTCGTGAAAATTTAAGTAGATACGCACTTTGAAAGATAGGGATGATTATCAAAAAATCAAAATCCCTTCCGGTACAGTTATAACACCATTTTACAGAGCTATGCCAAAAAATACACTTACGAACCCCTAAGGGTTAGGCAGAGGCGTACCTATAGACATAGTACACCCACATTTCGCCAGTTACCACGTAATAGCGGGGGTGAGCCTATTAGGGGTAGCTTTGATAGTGCAAATGTATCTTGAATTCTTAATGCTGTCCAAATATAACCTGATTGAAGGCTTTAGTAAAAAATAAATGCGCTGAAACTGTCGACGTCAGCAATGAAGAGGCATATAATGTTAAAGCCTGTGTGACTTTATCTGCGTTGTATTTTATCGCTGCGTTAGCAGGAAGCCATTACTCTTGTATTTAAATGTTACTGCCTTTGAATTTATTTGATCTGGTAGTTGGTTGCTCTAGTATCCTAACTATTCTAACTAATATTATAAACACTCGAAAGTGAGTTGGTTTGTTACGCTTTCACGCTAAAGTTGTTGAATTTGGCATATGGAGAGATTAGACCATAGGATATAGGATACTTTTTATCCCGGTATTCCTACGTGATCAAGACTTATGCGGGTGAAACCACGGGGTGCAGTTAGTTGTCTATATTTAATTGGTGGCTTTACAGATAAGGATCTTTCAAATGTATCAATATCAAAAATCTAAACTTTAACTTTATGCTGACCCTACAATTAATTAAAGTCCGACCGAAACATGATTTTCTCTTTTTCTCTTCTAGTTTCGGCCGAAACCGAAACTTATGACATTAAGTATATTTGGAGACCCGTGGCTTTTCGTAGATTTGTTACAAATATTTTGATGGGCTGATTTTTCAAGTACTTATCAGGTTTCTTTTATCCAAAGACAAAATTTACTTACGCCAGATTTTGTGTGAAAAACTGTCAAAAGTAATAACGATTAAAAAGAGGTAGCAGATATGCTACTGTTAGCTTTTGCGATTTAATCATTGAAGTGATGCTCGATTCAACTCTAAACACCGCTTAATTTTAGCTCGATATACCGAGGGCTGCACTAAAAGTATCGGGAATGGAATATTTCCACTGTTCCTGTCATATTAAAATCTTTTTAATTGAAAACTCCTTGGTTTTAAAAATCGAATACCATTTATTTATTTAAAAAAAGATTCTCGGTTTTGTCACAAGGTTTTTTCAAACTTGTTTAGTCGTTGAGAAAATGGAATTGACTCGAGAAAATTCAAGAGCGATGATTTATTATGACTTTCGAAGTGGTTTAACACAAAAACAGTGTGTTGACCGGATGATTTCTGCATTTGGTGATGAAGCCCCATCCAAAACCACAATTTATCGCTGGTTTGCTGAATTTCAACGTGGACGTGTCAAGCTCAGTGATGATCCCCGTCAAGGTCGTCCAAAAACTGCAGTCACCCAAGAAAACGTTGATGCTGTGCGTAAGCTGATTGAGGAAGATCGACATGTGACATACCTTCGCGGTATGTCACATGTCGATCTTCCTCAATTCAGGCAACTTTAGACATTGGCCTGAGTCAAATACAAATAATCTTGCATGAACAATTAGGTGTAAAAAAGTTGTTTTCCCGATGGATACCGCATTCGCTCTGTGAAGAGCAAAAAGCGGCTCGCGTTACTTGGTGCGTCAGAACTCTCGAAAGATTCCACGCAGGATCCTCAAATGCTGTATACAACATTGTATCAGGTGACGAATCCTGGATATACGCGTACGAACCCGAAACAAAAAACCAGTCACGAGTTTGGGTGTTCGAAAATGAGTTAAAGCCAACAAAAATTGTTCGTTCACGGAGTGTTGCAAAAAAAATGGTGGCCACGTTTGTCTCCAAAACCGGCCATGTTACGACTATTCCTCTTGAGGGACAAAGAACGGTTAATGCAGAATGGTATGCTAGCATTTGTTTGCCACATGTCGTTTCTGAACTCCGTAAAGAGAACTGCAACCGCCGCATCATCCTCCATCACAACAATGCGAGTTCTCACACCGCACACAGAACAAAAGAGTTTTTAGAGCAAGAAAACATAGAATTATTAGACCATCCGCCGTACAGCCCCGACCTAAGCCCTAATGATTCTATACTTTCCCTAAAATAAAGAATAAATTGCGTGGACAGAGATTTTCATCACCTGAAGAAGCTGTGGACGCCTACAAAACGGCCATTTTGGAGACCGCAACTTCCGAATGGAATGGTTGCTTCAATGATTGGTTTCATCGTATGGAAAAATGTGTCAAATTTCGCGGAGAATACTTCGAAAAGCAATAAATACATTTTTAAATAGTAATGTTGTCTCACTTCCTTGATTCCCGAAATTTTCAGTGCCGCCCTCGATACCTAGCGAGCGACAATGCTTGATGTCTCCGCCAAACAATTTAGCATCGTTACAAAACGCAATTTTTAAATCATACTCAATTAAGTCGCCAAAACGCGATTACTTGGGAGTCGCTGAAACGTGTTATTTTGCTATTGTGACTGAACCCAAAGTCACTAAGATGCATCTGCTGTTGCCCTTAGAGCTTGTATCAATCTTCCAGAAAGCGAATAAAGCCTTTTTCACTGTTCCTAAAACCAGCATGTCTGCTAAGAAACTAAATTACCAATTTTTATGAGTTTTGTACAAAAATGGTGAAAACGGGACCCCATTCTAAGTCTACACTGTTTGTCTATCTGTCAGTTATTCGTATTCTATCAAATCCGACATCTCACGAACGCCAGCCAGCCGGGCCGAAGATTCGGTCACTTTTTGGCCGAAACCAAAACTGCGGCCGAAACCTAATTTTTGCCCAATCTTGCTGAAACCTAAGCTTCTCTTAAGTATGTATGTATATGGTAAAATAGCGCTAGTGAAAAACCCGCCTGCAGTTTCCAACCCCTTATTTTACGACCAAAATGAAAGCGCTCGGTATTTGTGTAATTCGCTTTCTGGGAACCATTATAAAAGTAGTGAGTTTAGCGAGATGTTAGGACGCCTCTGACGGCTCTAGTCCGGTTAAGAAGTGACGACCTCTCAAGGTCAACTACGAGATGCCATTGAAAAAAAAAGTTAGGTACTCTACGACGCTCCTGAAGTTCGCTTCGGCCGAAAGTCGTAGTTAAAATTATTGTTTTATTATTTTCTAAATGTTTTGTTATTGGTAGTGTAAAACGAAGATTATTCAAATTAAAATTCTTTATTTCAGACAATGAGTCCATAATGTTAGTATCAACAAAATAACTTAATAACTATAAGATAAACTGGTCGCAACTTCCCCAAGTTCAATTTAACGGAATTCCTATTCCAGTAAGCGAAAAGGTTAAGAACCTTGGAGTTTGGATAGATAAACATCTTTCTTGGGGTCCCCAGCTACAGGACGTAAGTCGCAAAATTTTTGCATCCGGGAAGTCCCTGAGACGATTAAGGAATTTTCTTCCAACTGCAACTAAAACTGCGCTTGCACAATCCCTTTTACTACCCATCCTTGACTACGCTGATGTCAGTTATCTCGATCTCACTGAGGCACAATTAGATAAACTTGAGCGACTTCAAAACTTTTGTATAAGATTTATATTTGGCTTGCGCAAATATGATCACATTTCCGAATTTCGTACAAAGCTCAAGTGGCTACCAATACGTATTCGCCGGAATTCTCATATCTTATTTCAGCTCTACAGTTTTCTGTTCAATCCTAAAACCCCCTCTTATCTTAAAGAACGTTTCAAGTTCCTTCATGACACACATAATAGATATCTGAGGTCATCGGAAAACTTGAGACTAGAGATGCCGATGCATTCTACCAGTTTTTATGACAAGTCTTTTACAGTTCAAGCAGTACGGTTATGGAATGCCTTGCCCGTGTCGATAAGGCGTGCTCAATCTTTGTCCACTTTTAAAATTCTGGTAAAAAAACACTTTCTCTGTTCTTAAACAGCATCATTACAGAATACAGTTCCTTGATCTTGTTTCCTGTTTATTATTGTATATATATATTATGGATAAGTTATGCTTAGTGTATGTATGTATTTATTGTACATGTAAATAGTTCACCGCTGACTACCTGCAGTACTGTCTCTCCTTCTCTTTTTAATCCATCCAAAGGTTGTCTGTAAAAGATCGCTTTTAGCGATAAGACCGCCCATTGTGTCACCCTGTGTAAAATTTTCGACATTTATATCTGTAACTTCTATTCTATTGTTAGTATTAAGAAGTTCGAATATCAACTGGTATGAATTCTAACCCAGTGGCGCAGCATAGGGGAGTCCCACCGATCTGAGAACACGCTCAGGAGACCGTTGGTGGTGACGCGCAGCAGGCCGGCTTTGGAGAAGGTCCTTTTTCTTATTATGGCGTAAAAATCGACCGATCGATCGATCGTTTTCGTATTCTCTGCTTCACAGAAATGTATATTTAATATTTTGTTGTAACAGTTTGCGCGGGCATTGTTATCCGCACCAAATTTAATTTCGATAGTTTAAATAAACAATAGAGTAGCAAGTACTGTTGCTAGACCTAAAATGTAGGAAATAGTAGGGTGAAACTATTTTTCTATTTTTTTATATGGCATCTCGTAGTTGGCCTTGAGAGGTCGTAACTACTTAATCGGACTATCCTGTGGCTGCTTAAAGCCTCCAATCAGGGGCGTATTTCTTATATTACTAAGCGACTGCAACCTGCGAACCTATACAAAAAAATTAAATAAATAAATGTCAGTTCACGTCAAACAGTCAGTTTAGCTCTAGCTCCGCTAAAGTAAGGAAGCACTCTCTGGAACAACATATTCTTCTGTTTCATTCAACTACCAGCATCCGCCTGGTTTAGTTGTGGGTCAGAAGGGGCCTATAGAGGTATGAGGAACAGGGTGTAAAGTTCACTCATCCACCATAGAAAAGGGAGGATCCTCCGACCAGACGGGTGTCGTGTCTGGTGGGCAACTGCCCGACGGTTGATGTCTGGATATTGTATGTTAAGCTAGTTGCGCGGTAAACTCTGCTTGCACGATGCAGGATTTTGCGTGACGTCAGTGTGAAGCGTAGTTCGCATGTGGCGATATTCATGCCGCCACAGGCCCACAGGAGTACTGAAAGCCTACGAATGTCAGTGCACCAATCGAGCTTCTAACTTATTGTCCCACTGCTGCACTGCATGATACGGCCTTCTTTTCTCATACAGAGAAGACACGAGCATTGATCACCACGTTTGCTCAAGAAAGAAAAATCATTTATTGGGATTCGCACAGATCACAAATTAAAATAAAACACACTCATAAATATTATATAACCAAAAATAAAACCAAGTAAAAAAGAAAATAAAAACAGAAACTCCTGACGACGTCCTGTCAAGATGGGTTCGCGACTTCTGACTTACTTATATTGACTATAAGTCAAGGTTTCCTCACGTTGTTTGCCTTCACCGATGTCAGTAACGTCCAAGATGAAAGTCCATTTGAATTGAAAAAGTCACATTAGTATAGTCAGTGCGCTGTATAACCCGACCCCTTTCCCCTCTTCTTCTTTGTAAGAGGGTTCAGGTAATGGAGAGCACTGACTGTACTTGCCTGGATTTGAACCCGGCAATTAGCCTACAACTGAGCTTAGAATCATGCGTAAATGTTTTTTCAGCCATGCCCCGTCATGTTAAGTAAATATACTTAAAATTCTTTAGGCAGCTACCTGTGCCTTTCCAACTTCTGTCTTGAATTAAATAGCTTTGGAAACTACGGCCACAGACGGATTTGCTAAAGGTTCCTTTTCTTATAGCCCGAAAATAATTACGTGTTTCAAGAGTTCCATGCGGGGCTTGGAACCGGTACCAAAAGTACAGGTTCTGTACCGGTACTTAGCCGTTCTTCGGTATACGGTACCTGGGTATCGGTTCTAGACGGAAATCGGTTTCATAGGGCACCGGTTCCAAACGGGTACCGGTACTCCACCTAACAAGTACCGGTTCCAAATTCACGTACCCGCCGCGCCGCGTACCACAAATGTCGTATTTGTACGAGGAACCCTAACCTCTAATGCCTATTAACTACATTATAAAATGTTTTCCCACTCTAACTTACGGAAATATTGGTTTGATACCAGTACAGGTACCGATACTGATAAATAAATACCGTCCGGTACCGGTACCAATGGTACAGGTAATACTCTGGTACCGGTTCCCAAAAATACCAATATTACCAGTTCCATGCTCAAATCAGTAGGGCAGAATGTAAATGTCAACATTTAGAGACCCATCTCAAAGAAAAGAAATTAAATTGTGTTTATCAGCACAACTACAAATAAATAAAAAACACTGGACTACCTAGGTACTACAAAACTATTGAAATATGGGGGTCTACTACTCGTACGTGGATAAATCCGAAGTGTCGGCCGAATGTTCGGCCGTTTCCTGCTACGGCTGACTATGGCTGACTACGGCGAAAGAAAAAAAAAACGACATTCAAAGATATAAGTGAAAGTCAAAGAGATAAGTGAAAGTCTTAAATGTGACTTGAGGTCGGATTAGGACTCAAAGTCAAAAAAGGAAACTTTGGAAGTCAAGAAACGACCGAACATTCATCCGATACTTGGGATTATCGCTTCGGAGTAGGCCCCAAGGACATGACGATGTAGAACATACTGACATAGGCGGTATAGCCAATCATTCTAATGCCTCTCTTGAGAAGTGAAAGTTTTATAGAAATCGCGCCAATCACGCGCACGATCAATTTACAGCATCTAGCCATGATTTAAGTCTTTGATTAAAGCGCGTACTTTTGTGATCTACAACATTTTCAAATGACCTACATTTCCCTTTGACGGCTGAAAACCATGCAAAAGTTATATATGTATTACACTGCAATATGGGGCCGTGCACGAAATCGACTGATTTTGATAAATGTTCACTTTTTATAAGAAAAGGAAAAATATTTTTTTTTTTAATTCTTTGCGATTTGAAAAATCGCGTTCTTAGTTTTTAGAATATAAGTATTCTTGGGAAATCACTAATATTCGCAACAAGTTTTCCGAAAAATGACGCGAGACTGATGTTTGATCATCGTTTTACAAGAAACTACTAGTGATTTGGACCATGAAAAAATATCCTCAACATCATTTTTAATAATAACTAATAATAATAATTTCATAATAATTACCTACATTATTCTTATGCAATAGATAAAATAAAAATAACTAATGTACTATACCTGTATACACAAACCTAATAATATATATACAGGGTGGAATTTTGTAATGCCACCTGGAGGGAAAGTACTCTTAATACTGCAGATAGAAAGCTTTACTCAAAGGAAACATTCCTTTATTTTTGAATAGAAAGCAAACTGCATTCAAAGATTTTCGAAAATTCTCTTCACCCACACCCGGGTATCGAACCGGCTAAAATCTGAAAAAATTATACCCTGTATACATCGATCGTTAGGGTCAATTATAAGGATGAAATCTCTCTAACAAACATGATAAATTAAATGAAAGGAAAACGAGGAAATCTTAAATTAATTTAATTATTTACAAAAAATGGTAAACTAGGTAATTAGTTCCTCAAAATGGGCTCCATTCTCTTGGATACACAAATTTATTCTTTTAACGAATTCATTTCAAGTTGTGGTGAATATTATAAATCGTATTCTGAACTTCAACTCTCAACTCGTTGTCATTCGCATAAGATTTCATGTAAATTTGATTTTTTACATATCCCCACAAAAAAAAATCTAATGGGGTGAGATCTGGCGATCTCGCAGGCCATCTGATTGTGCCGTTTGTACCAATCCAGGTATTAAAATGGTTATTAATGTAGGCAGTAGTGATTTTGCTGTTATGTGCTGGAGCACCATCTTGCTGTAGAATTATTTGGTTTCGCTCTTCCTCGGGGAAACCATTTAACTCGTTTCTTAAGAGATCCAGTATTTCAATATACTTGACAGTGTTTAAATGACCTTCGTACACGTGGACTAACACTACATTATTTCTCATAATTCTGCACCAAACGTTGAAAGAAAATCTTACTTGATTGTTAGTTTCATGAACACGAACAGGATTCACTCGAGACCAATAATGGTTATTGCGGCGATTGTACATGCCATTATTGCTGACGATGGTTTTGTCAGACCATACAATGTTACTCAAAAAATTAGGGTTTCGGTCAATTTCTCCAAGCATGTTTTCACAAAATTGTAATCGTCTGTCACGATCCCCAATATGCAATTTTTGCACCAACCGACCTTCACGATAGCATTTATACTTATACTTTTTCAGCACTTTTAGTACGCGAGTGTGGGTTGTTCCTAATTCATCGGCAGCATCTCTACTTGAAGCCTTTGGAAATGATTCAAAGTATGTTAAAACATCTAGTTCAAAATCGAAATATTTTTGCTGAATAGTTTGCCGTCTCTTCTTGAAACCACCCGTATTCTTTAAATTTTCTACCATTCTTTTCAATACGAACCGAGTTGGTGCCTGTCGGTCTTGATATCTCTGTCCATACCACCGCAGAGCTAGATTCACGTTTTTGTTATTTAAAAAATAAGCTTCCATTAAATCAAACTGTTCTTGATAAGCCATTTTCACCGTGAGACAAAATGTGAAATGAGTTGTAAAAACAATCAAATGTGAATAACAACTATGACAATCTAATTTTCAAATTTTATCTAACATTCCATATTTAAATTACCTCATACACGCAGCTACGAGTATGTCGCAAAGGAGTCTGCATTACAAAAGATGGATGTTAGTTAAAGAGCTTTAACTTGACTCATTGAATTTGTAACTTCAGATTTCCTGGTTTTCCTTTCATTTAATTTATCATGTTTGTTAGAGAGATTTCATCCTTATTATTGACCCTAACGATCGATGCAATAAAAGTACAGGGTATAATTTTTTCAGAGTTTAGCCGGTTCGATTCCCGGGTGTGGGAGAAGAGAATTTTCGAAAATCTTTGAATGCAGTTTGCTTTCTATTCAAAAATAAAGGAATGTTTCCTTGGAGTAAAACTTTATATCTGCAGTATTAAGAGTACTTTCCCTCCAGGTGGCATTACAAAATTCCACCCTGTATATACCTATATACACATAATGACATAACTTTACACCCAACTAAACACATCTAATAATTTATAATAATATTGAGTTACTTGAATTTTATTGTTACTTAGCACTCCTCCTCTTTCCTAATGTTTGCTGTGCCCGACAGGGTCCATATTGATCATTTACTTTTTTATACCATCTATGTAATACATATGGAATGCAATAAAGAATTGAGAATTAGGGTTCCGTACCCAAGGGGTAAAACGGGAACCCTATTACTAAGGCTCCACCGTCTGTCTGTCCGTCTGTCACCAGGCTGTATCTCATGAACCGTGATAGTTAGACAGTTGAAATTTTTACAAATGATGTATTTCTGTTGCCGCTATAACAACTAATACTAAAAAACATAATAAAATTAATATTTAAGGGGACTCCCATACAACAAACGTGATTTTTTTGCTCGTTTTTGCTCGATATTGATAACGGCAACAGGTAGACGCTTGAAATATTCACAGAATATTTAGTTATATATTCGCTTTAAAAATAAATAATTAAAATAAAATAAAACAAATATTTAAGGGGGGCTCCCATACAACAAACGTGATTTTTTTTGCCGTTTTTATAGATAATGGTACGGAGCCCTTCGTGCGCGAGTTCGACTCGCACTCGGCCGGTTTTTTTTTACTTAAACGTGGCTTGTGCCAGATTAAGTTAAGGTTTTATACTGTGAGAACCAATAAAGCTTATATATATTATATTAAGCAAGCGCGGGGCCCGTAGCAAATTCTATCGTGGGGTCCTTGATCTGCTATGGGTTCTTAAGCATAAAGTGGTAAAAAAAAAACAAAAATATAATAAGAAAGTCTGTTAAAGTCTTACAAATTAATAGACAATTTCAACATTTTGAATAGAGCAATTTCGATTCTGCTAAGAATTGAAAAGAGCCATTTCAATTTTTTTTCTTTTTATAGGATATGATTTTCATAGTTATCGAGGGTGCTAAAGCCGATAGTGAGGTCAAAATGTAAATCCATGATGGCGGCTACGAAAATGTTCCAATTTTTTATCATGGGTAGCAATTTCATAGTTTTCGAGGGTGCTAAAGCCGATAGTGAGCTCAAAATGTAAATCCAATATGGCGGCTACGAAAATGTTCAAATTTTTCATCATGGGTTTCGTTTTCCTAGTTTTCAAGGGTGCTAAAGCCGATAGTGAGGTCAAAATATAAATCCAAGATGGCGGCTATGAAAATGTTCAATTTTTTCATCATGGGTATCACTTTCATAGTTTTCAAGGTTGCTACGAGTAAAGCCGATAGTGAGGTCAAAATGTAAATCCAAGATGGCGGCTACGAAAATGTTCCAATTTTTCATCATAGGTATCAAAGTTATGCATCGTATTACGTCTGTATAGCCGAACTAGCCATACTTATAAGCTTGTCGTAACTTGATACAGTGTTTTAGTAATAGGGTTTGATTCTTAGTGTACTACGCATAAACGGCCATGTGCCTAAACGTCACCAAAAAAAAAAGTGAGGCTTACAGTAGTCGTATATGATGTGTAACATCTGACATCTCACTTTCATATAGTGCTTATTCCAGGCTCAAGCTGTCACTTCCTGATACATACTTCCATCCCTTTTCACGAAATCACTCCAACAGAAAGCGAAAGGATAGATATTATTACAAATCAAAAACCCCCCTTACCCCCGTCAGGAACGAAGTTCCTTCTCATATACATGAGAAATTTTTGAATTTTCAAAAATTTTGTAGCCGCCATCTTGGATTTACATTTTTACCTCACTATCGGCTTTAGCAACCTCGATAACTATGAAAACCATACCCATGATGAAAAATTTGAACATTTCTTAGCCGCCATCTTGGATTTACTTTTTGACCTCACTATAGGTTTAAAGAATCTTTATTTCTCATAAGAACATGATACAGTTCACTTATATGAGATTTAACTTTTAACATAAATAATCGTCGTCTAATGACGAAGCATGCAGATGTAACATAACTATAACAACAACGTACGAGATCAACAGCAAGAAAAAAAAAGTGTAGGTAGATACATAATAAATATGTTAATACAGCTGGCCTATTTGACACCAAGGTACCCCCCATAAGTACTGATTATTCACTTCGTGAGTTATCATCACTATCACTATCGGCTTTAGCTCCCTCAAAAACTATGATAGTGATACCCATGATGAAAAATTGGAATATTTTCGTAGCCGCCATCTTGGATTTACATTTTGACCTCACTAGCGACTTTAACACCCTCGAAAACTATGAAAGTCATACCCATGATGAAAAATTAGAACATTTTCGTAGCCGCCATCTAGTATTTAAATTTTGACCGCTCTATCGACTTTAGCACCCTCGAAAAGCATGAAAACGATACCCATGACGACAAATGTGAAAATTTTCGCAGCCGCCATCTTGGATTTTCATTTAGACCAAATTCACTTTTTCTCTCTCTCTTTCTATCGAGAGGGAAAAAGTATGAACGTATTTTTGCGTGACGATTTCTGCCAGCTTACGCCACGCGCCGTTCCTAAAATACTTATTAGAAAAATAAAACAAATTTAACTTACCTATACTAATCAATTCTGTTTTGGGCCAAACTGGAAATGTAAATTATAATTGCCATCGACACAGTAAGAAGAAGAGAATTCAATTTGATCTACTCAATGCTCTATTCTGTGACGCAACTTAGTACCTACTTGAGTTCGTGAACTCTGAGCGGTACGCTTGGGCCGTTTTCCGTGCATCGTAACTTGTTACGTAACACTACTCGTTGCGGGGCCTGAGGTAAGCGTTAAATGCCTACAGCGCTCGAAGAAGCCCGCCTTAAGAGCAACTTTTTGTTGAACTTGTGCGTTTACCGTAGGAATTCTGTGTTTTATTTTGGCCAACGAAATAATTAGTTACCGATTGTCTGACGTGGATGGTCCTAGTCGGAAAAAGTGTTACGTTTCACGTTTTGTGACATCAAGTAAATTCAATATATCACGTCTTAAATAAGTTTCACTCAAAAAATTACGCTTAGGCGGAGGTGGGCGCTTTTGGATACGCGGGGCGGGACTTTTGCGCGGGGCCCGTAGCAATTGCTACTCTTGCTACGTGGTTGATCCGGCACTGCCGTGGCTGAACCACTTTTTTAAGTTTAAAAAAGTGGATGCGATGCAGAAAAATAATTTTGGAAAGCCATTTTTTTTAAAGAACTCTTAACATAACATCACGCCTGTAATCTCCGAATAGTTAGGCAGAGGTGTACCTATAGTGCACCCACGTTTCACCAGTTATTTTTAAGTCCCATGTAATAGGGGCGAGCCTATTGCCATCAACCGGATACAAATCCATACTCCGGGCTGCTACTGAGAAATTCTAAATGGAAAATCCAATAACATTTTTGCCCGACCTGGGAATTGAACCCAGGCCCTCATGCTTAGCAGTAGCGCTTGCGACCACTAGATCAACAAGGGTTTTTTTTTAAAGAAACTCTGTCAATAATTTATTTTTTTCTATTATTTAGCAAAATTTATGAATATAAAATATCTTCATTAAGTAAATCAAAGGTGAAATATAACTAAAAAAAAACTATTATTCGAGAGCTCTATGTTGATGAAACTATTAACAGGTGCTTCAGCTGTGACTGTCACGAACGGTTTTGCGCCACGAAAACTGTACCTACTTTTATAGTCACACAGAACTTCTGTTTAAATTATTTCAAGCTTTTTCACAATAAGAAATTGTGTGCACGGAGCCTCAAATGTACTTGTGGAGAACAAAGACGCATGTTCGATTCTTATCGTTATCTAAGGTAATCTCCCTATTTATATTATCTTTTATGTTGATCTTGTGACTATATGCTGATCAATTTTTAACGTTTGTATAAGTTATCTAAACTTATAAAAACGTTAAAAATTGATCAGCCAATCAGCTATCTGCCCTATCATTTATCAATCAACATAGTACAGTTTACATCATATCTTATCACATTTCATAAACTCACAATAAAGTGACAGCTTTGTACAGGAAAAATATGTGTAAACAAATACTCGTACCTACTTATTCAATCGCTCTCCATATCCGAGCAATTTAGCCGAACTCATGAGTCAATCGCACCGAGAGAACCGAGAATACTACGTTATACTATCGGTTTACAAACAATGCATCAGGAAAAAACATGGAAAACTATTATATTAAGTACTTATGGACGGACGGACTGGTGCTAGAAAAATCCCAAACATGCGTTCTGTTTCTGTGGGTACGTGAGTGTGGTGCATCGGTGAATAACCACACATATACTCCATTGGTTTAGATAGTTATTGTATAAAGGTAAACAAAAAAACCGACCAAGTGCGAGTCGGACTCGCGCACGAAGGGTTCCGTACCATTATCTTTAAAAACGGCAAAAAAATCACATTTGTTATATGGGAGCCCCCCTTAAATATTTGTTTTATTTTAATTTAATTATTTATTTTTAAAGCGAATATATAACTAAATATTCTGTGAATATTTCAAGCGTCTACCTGTTGCTGTTATCAATATCGAGCAAAACCGAGCAAAAAAATATCACGTTTGTTGTATGGGAGACCCCTTAAATATTTTTTATTCTGTTTTTTATTATTTGTTGTTATAGCGGCAACAGAAATGTGTCATCTGTGTAAATTTCAACTGTCTAACTATCACGGTTCATGAGATACAGCCTGGTGACAGACGGACAGACAGACGTCGGAGCCTTAGTAATAGGGTTCCCGTTTTACCCTTTGGGTACAGAACCCTAAAAAACCACGTGACGAGAGAGCTGTCAAGTAACCGACTAAACGTAATACCTGTCACTTCAGTTGTCATGCTACGTCACAGTTGTACTCTTCAATTTAGCAACGTTTTATTTCGTTGACGTTTATAGAACCTGTCAGTTTGGGCTATTTACATTAGCCAGATTACAAAATATTATAGTACTTATTATTATAAATCTAACAAAAAAATTGTGCTCAAGCTATTAGGTACATCTACGAAGAGTATTTTAAGAATAAATGATAAAGTTTACCTTACAGTAATAAGTTAATAAAAGAGGAAATTATCGTAAAAATTAAAAAAAAAAATTGGTTATATGTTACAACGTATTTTTAAACAAGAAAGTGTCATCTATAAAAACCCTTTTTATGATATGTTTACCTTTATTTAACTTCCTAAACCAATGGAGTATAATTTATCATCGTTACCTAGCTAGTAAGTTGCATTTTGAAACTTTAGGAAAAAAAAATCTCATAAACTAGGCGTTTGCTGGCTGTGAAATTGTAGACCAGGGTCAATGAAACCCATTGGAAAAGGAAGAGAATATAACAAAAACTAAAAGAAAAAATAATTTACGGGCGATCTGAGGTCGGGAAGTGGAAGGGGTTGAGTTTATAAGGGTAAAAAACAGTTTATCTCGATTTCCGGCAAAGCTACAAGTCCTATGGAAAAAAGTTAAATGGCAAAGTTGTAGGTAATAAAAAGGTCTACAACTTTTTTATTAACACTTTTTTCACATAACCTCAAAATAAATTTGAAAAATTGAAATAACCAAGTTTTTGGTTTTTTTATGTTTATCAAATTTTTTTTTCACGAAATTTTGAAATAACTTACCTTTTTATGTCCCAAACACACTAATTTTTTTGATTTAAAATATTCATTTTTTCACCTTATTTTGACATAATATCGAAAAAGAGCCCCAATTTTCAATCAAAAATTCTCCCGTCAAAATATCTGTACTGAGTACTACCTGCACAATTCCTAGACGTCATTTTAATCATAATAAAAGATGAATTAAACACTATCCATAACTCCATACCTGTTACCTACCTATGGCTTCCAAGTCATTGACGTTCATTCATATGATTTTCCAAATATTTTCAAGTGAAAATTTCAACTGTCTAACTATCACGGTTCATGAGATACAGCCTGGTGACAGACGGACAGACAGACGGCGCGCGGAGCCTTAGTAATAGGGTTCCCGTTTTACCCTTTGGGTACGGAACCCTAAAAACAACCAAGTTCTGCATTCAAATTATTTCAAATAAGACGTTCTTGTTATTAATTAAAACCAACCGTACGTTAATATTTAATACAGATATTTTGGATTGGAACTCAAAGTAAAAGGTTAGTTTACCGTTAATTTGTATCGATTTGTTACTAAACGTGTTTTGTAACAGCCGTGTTCTGAGAAATATGTTCAAGAATAACATATATTTTTTCCGCTACCACAAACTACATAAATAGATTTGGCAATTTTTTTGCTTATGTCCCAATTGCCGGATCCTATCGACGATTGTGGCAACCCCACGTGCCGCCAATTCGGCCGCCGCCTGATGTGAACTCCCCTGCGCCAGGACCAGCGTGTCGTCAGCGTAGCAGACTACGCTGACGCCACTAGGGAGGTCGGCGCGCAGCACCCAGTCGTACCCGATGTCCCACAGATGCGGCCCCAGGACCGATCCCTGTGGGACACCGCACTACATCTCTCGCCGGTTCCACTCTCCATGGTGACCGGGGTAGATGACGGCCCTGTCCGTCAAATAGGCCTCGACCACACGACAGAGGTAAGTAGGCATCCGGTGATACCGGAGTGTCTCCCTGATGCAACTCCAGGGCAGGGAATTGAAGGCATTGCCGATGACAAGAGATACCACCAAGACGAGCCCACCTCGGGCCACAGCATCCCCCGTCGTGAGAGCTCGAACGCGCATGATGGCATCCACCGTAGAGCGCCCCTTGCGGAAATCAAACTGGCTCTCCACCAAACCTGGCCCCACCCGCACCAGCCGCCTGACAAGGCGGTCTGCAATTACTCTTTCAAAGAACTTCCCCACCTCGTCGAGTAGCACGATGGGCCGGTAAGCGGACTGAGAGCCCGCCGGGTTCTCCGGCTTCTTAATGAGAACCAGTTTCCCCGTCTTCCAATGAAGTGAGAACTGGCCCCTCTCCAAGCATGCGGTTAGGAGCCCCCTAAGTCGAGGCCCAAAAGCCTCCAAGGCCAGAACCCAGGTTTTCCCAGATAAGCCGTCTGGTCCTGGGGCGGTATTTTGACATTCAGCCTACGTACCGCCACTCTCAAATCTACCTCAGTCTGACCCGGAGCATCGCCGTCGTCGTCGGTGGTGTGGTCCGCATCGGAAACCACAGGAGGCGGAGCCATGGGCGGGGGAGTATGTTTCCCTCGCGAAGGGAACACTCCCTCTCCGGCTATTTTTATGGGCTCCCCATGTTGTCAGGACGGATGGTGCCTGCCCTCATCTGTTCGGCAGAACACCCTCCAGTCCTAGCCACGGCAGCCACAACATCTTCCGCCATCACGTAGTCCAAGCCCAGGATGCGCATGTCAGCGCACTTGTTGGGCCTGGACACTCAGGCCTCCTCCGCATTCAGGGACACCCTAAGCCTTTCAGCCAGGGCGTCAGCTGTCGGGCCGCTGGCTGCACCGGGAATCTCGAGCATCCGGGCCCCAGTCGCCGTGACCTTCATCCTGAAACCATTGGCGACGCCAATCTTCCCGGGGTTCACCGCCTTTCACGCCTTGGCGAGCACTTTGGGATAGGACACGCCCTTCTTTTCCGCTTCCGGCTGCAGTGTGATCACTACAGCTGCGAATTTCGGGGCGCGTAGCCTAATCACGACGCTTCGCTTTTTGCGCCGCCGCCGCTTTTCTTTCCTTTTGGCCGCCCTTGCTGCCTTACCCGCTTTCCTGTTCTCCCCGGCTACTTGCCATTCGGCGTCGGCCGGAGAAGAATTAAGAACGCGACGACGGTATCGACGGGTGCAGTCAAGAGAATCAGGTCCAATCTGCGCCCACTCGACCTTCCCACTGTAAGCAGAAGGGGGAGTACGCCACTATCCACCCAGGAGGAGCATTACGCTCTCCCTCGCAGAAATTCGTCACAAACAATAACGTCTCCGAAAAACTCCACTACCTTTTTCGTAGAGACTATTGTCCATGCCCAGGGTGCACCGGCCCGACAACTGCTCTTCCCCTCGCACGCATCCATAACGGACCAGCAGGCATCAAGCATACGGGAAGGTTTTCTGCACGCACCCCTAGACCCATGACCTGGGTTAGGACTTAGGACATAGGATTGTTGATATAGTGGCGTGTGCTAGCAAACATTTATGGTAAATAACTTCATTAACTGACTTCACAAAAAGGAGGAGGTTCTCAAGTCGTCTGTGTTTTTTTTTTATGTTTTTCAGAACTCCGTTGTTTATAAACCGATTTGGAAAATTATTTTTTTATTTTAAAGGATATACTTCCAGATTGGTCCCATTTTTATCAAAATCCAGTTTTGATGTTGGGATCCATGAGTAACTGAAGGAACTCCTCAAATATTTTAGGCATACATATAGCGATTTTTATATTTTCATCAACAAGTCAATCATTTGCATTCAGAAAGTATAATTTGGTGAAGTGGAACCGATGAAGAAGGCCACAGATGGCCACCGGAATTTCTCAATGATAAGTATTTCACGGGTGGCGATAAGATATCTGGATTAAGATAGTTAAGCGAAGCAAATCAAAATAAATAGTTCTGATCAAAATGGTACCATCAAACTGATCTGATGATGACGCCGGAAGGTAGGCACTGGAACTCCGTAATAAAACAATGTATCCTACCCGTGTTTGGTCTTATTGGAATTGTCATGAGATGCACTCTGGCTATAAATGATTTTTAACCGAGTTCCAAAAAGTTGGAGGTTCTCAATATAATATCTAACCTTATATAAAAGGAAACCGTGACTGATTGGTCTGTCAACACATAGCTCAAACCACTGAACAGATTGGGCTGAAATTTGGCACACAGACAGTTTTATGACGTAGGCTAGCAGATGCCTACGTCAGAAGGGGTTTTTGGAAATTTAATTTTTAAGGGGGGGAAGGGGGGATTTTGTATGCATGAAAAATCTTTTTCCTAGAGTTAATCCACCTGAAACTTGGCACGAATACTTACCTAAGTAAATTATAAAGTTTGTAATTTTTTGTTTATCTTAAGAGGGCCCTTCCCGGTCCGTCTATCGTCAACGCGAACATGGTCGTACAGTATGTTGTTTCGTTCAGCGTAAGTGAGAACGCGATAGCATTGATCGAAAAATTGTGTGCGGAAATTTTATAAAACTAGTTCCAGGAAATACGTGTTTTTGCGTAGGTCTTACAAGTTTGTGAAATAAATTTTTATCATTTAGATTCTAAATGATAAAAAATTTAATGGAGATTCTAAATTTTAGAATCTCCATTAAATATGCCAGGTTTCTATCACAACGTTTTCTTTACTTTTACAATTTATGAGTACATTATGAACAGCCAAACTTCAGGTAAAATTTGTGCAAAAAGCAGATTTTTGCAGGCTCATACTGAATCCGTTTCTACAAATTTGTATTTTTTGCTTGTATAGAAACCTAGATATAGTGCAGAAGATATCTATTACTTCAAAAATTTTCAAAGAAAGATGTGGTACAACGCCACGTACGAGCGTTTCTATGAAAAGTATGACGGGTTGGCCGCTCTTAACTTCAATGGATGGGATGTCAAAGCTTGTATAGAACTTCCTGTCACTGTTGTTTTCATAGCAAGTAGTGGTATACGAATTGATGTGGGGTAGGTACCACGGCTAAAAAGTGAAAAATAAAAAAACTTTTTTACAAAAAAAAACCGACTTCCAAAAAAACACTAAAAAGTGAAAAATAACTTTTTTAATATTATATTTAATTTAATTTCGGAAGTCGGTGGCCAAAATGAAAATACAGAACCAAAGACACCGACTTCCCAAATTAAATTAAACATAATATTGTTTTAATTTATTATTAAACATGTAGTGTTTTTTTGGAAGTCGGTTTTTTTTTGTAAAAAAGTTTTTTTAATTTTTGTGTTCCGTAATGAAAATTAAAACATACTATTGTATATAATCAAGTTTTTCTAACTGAACAGCCAGCTGTGCTGCTGGGGAGTTTATTGCGCCACTACTTCTTCTTCCCAGCTAAAGCATTAGGAAGTGGTGAAAGCGGGGCATTTTTAGGGGACTGTCTTATGTAATTTTGACGTTCGAAAAATGCTGATTGTCAGCCTAGTTTGAATAAATGACTTTTTGATTTTGGATATTGTTTATTCCGGTAGTACGTTCCCGTGAGATTCCGACATCCACGCGGGCGAAGCCACGGGCAAAAGGTAGTGTTACATAATTCCTATGAAAGGGCTGGGGTTCCTATGAAAGGGTATGAAGAAGATGGGGGTCTACCATAATAATCCCTATTTACTTGCGGAGAGGCCATACCTACATACTGCGATCATCCATCCATCTGCCTAGCGAGGCCATAGGCTAAGGCATAAATACGTATGAACGTTTGTTACTATCATAATAAGAACCGTCCTGTTTCGCAGTTGGGATTCCGGTTCATATGATGACCTTCAGTACGAGTTAGTTTAACGATAGCAAATCAGTTGTAGATATGGAAACCTTTTTTTTTTTTTTTTTCACGCTGAGAAATGCATTTCGCATGCCCGCTCGTGGGGGACGAGTCGGGGTATGTGGGACTCCTCTCACTACAGTATACCCACTAAAACTCAGCGGTGTTCCCACATCGCCGTGTTGGGAGGGCTATGGGATAACGGCTCAGCCTTTTCTTCCACAACCCTCCCGGCATGCGCCGGTACTGGGGGGCTACGGGAATGGCCGGGAACACCGGGCCATTCCCGTCCGACACTGGTGGAGGCCTGTGCAATACAGGTAGGGGTGCCCCCGCACCCGTTGCCTGCTGGCCTCCACCTGGGAGGAGTCGGAGATGACGTTCAAACTGACGTCTTCTTCGACCCCTCCTCCGCCTTCGGAGCGGCGCCGCGGCAGGATCGTCCTCCCGCGCGCGCTCTGCCGCCTCCTTCTGGAACATGACGTGTTCGCAGAAGGAGGCGACTGCCGCCCAGGACCCCTCATCCCTCAGCATGGCGTTAACCAAGCCGGGGAGTGAGAGGTCCGATCCAATCACCGCGTTCAGACTGTGGCGCGGCTCGGACCACGACGGGCACACCTCGAGGGTATGCTGCGCCGTGTTCTCCCGTCCGATTCGATGCAGGTACGATCCGAAACAACCGTGTCCGGACAGCACCTGCACAAGACGGAACGAGAGGAACCCGTGCGACCGCTCGAGCCAGTCTGGCAGGACTGGCCCAATCACGTCGAGGGTTCGGCGGCCGAAGGCTGCAGTGACGAATTCCCCCGTCCAATGGACGACGATGGCGTCTTTCGCCTCCCGCCGGACCGCAGCCCGCTCTTCCGGGGCTGGGCGTTCTCCTCTCGCCCTCCGCCCCGCCGTCCATTCATACACTCTGGCGAGCACCCACGCCTCGAGTTCCCAAGGAGGGGTGCTGGGCAGAGCGCATGCTGCCGCAAAGCCCAACGTGCGATGGGCCCGCACCACACGCTGGGCTATGACCCGTTGGGGTGCCCGCAAGGCCGCGGCGTTCTCCCTCCTGTGGAGGGAGTCCTCCCAGATGGGAGCTCCGTAGAGGGCCATACTCCTCAAGATGCCGGCGTAAAGTTGCCGGCATCGCGCGCTAGGCCCCCCCAAGTTGGGAAGCAGCCACGACCTCTCGTGGCTGCTTCCCAACTTGCGCGGCCCGCGGCCTTCAGCAGGCGCGACGACAGCCCGCTAAAATGCGGACCGAAGCGCCACCTGCTTTGGAGTACAAGACCCAGATATTTCATCTGGGCCTTCACCTCAATTCTGGCGCCCTCCACAAATATGTGGGCGTCAGGTAGGGAGAGCTGCCGAGGGCCGTGGAAGTACACGGCCTCGGTCTTGTGCAGCGCCACCTTTAAGCCTAGACGGTGGATCCTCCCTGCGACCAAGGATCCGCCCGCCGATGCCAAGTTGGCCACCTCCCTGAAACTCCCCCCCCCCGGGCGGTGAGGAGAGTGTCGTCCGCATAGCAGACAACACTCGTACCCCGGAGGAGAGTTGTGGATATGGAAACCTACAATAACAAGGAAAATCTTTATCGTTAAAAATATGGGTTTCACCCACACACAATTTACCTAACTACCAAGTTCCGAGATATTTGAGACTGTATTTTTTTTTATCTGTTTGATATCATAGGAAAAGAAATACAGATCTTATGTTTAACTAGCTTTTGCCCGCGGCTTCACCCGCGTGGATGTCGGAAAAAATCTCACGTGGTCCGGGACTAAAAGTACCCTATGTGTTAATCCAGATTATAAACTACTAGCTTTTGCCCGCGGCTTCGCCCGCGTGGATGTCGGAAAAAATTCACGAGAACGTACTACCGGAATTAAAAGTACGCTATGTGGTAATGCAGATTATAAACTAGAAACTATGTTACCAAATTTCATCTAAATCCGTTAAGCCATTTTTGCGTCAATCCAAAACATAAAATCATCCCTTTTAAAATTGACTACCTCTTTCCACCCCGTTAGGAGTAGATTTTTGACAACCCTGATACACCTTTTCCTTTATTTTCGATCTTAAATATAAATACCGAGTATCAAGTTAATCGAACCGCGCGATATATCTTTCCATACAATTATTTCCCCCCACAAAATTTAACACCCCCCTTTAAAATATATATTCAATCATGTGTTATTCAATTATTTTGGAGTTTATCAAGACACACAGTAAAATCCTTCCCTAAAACTTAAAAAACCCCTTTTGCCCCGTAAGGGCTACATTTGAATAAACCCAAAACATTTAAGGCTTTATATTCTGTGAGCGTTAGGTATACAGGGTGGAATTTTGTAATGGCACCTGAAGGGAAAGTACTCTTAATACTGCAGATAGAAAGTTTTACTCAAAGGAAACATTCCTTTATTTTTTAATAGAAAGCAAACTGCATTCAAAGATTTTTGAAAATTCTCTTCTCCCATACCCGGGAATCGAACCGGCTAAAATCTGAAAAAATTATACCCTGTACTTTTATTGCATCGATCGTTACGGTCAATTATAAGGATGAAATCTCTCTAACAAACATGATAAATTAAATGAAAGGAAAACCAGGAAATCTTAAATTAATTTAATTATTTACAAAAAATGGCAAACTAACTAATTAGTTGCTCGAAATGGGCTCCATTCTCTTGGATACACAAATTTATTCTTTTAACGAATTCATTTCTAGTAACCTTTAATAAAGTGTTGTGGTGAATATTATAAATCGTATTCTGAACTTCAACTCTCAACTCGTTGTCATTCGCATAAGATTTCATGTAAATTTGATTTTTAACATATACCCACAAAAAAAAATCTAATGGGGTGAGATCTGGCGATCTCGCAGGCCATCTGATTGTGCCGTTTGTACCAATCCAGGTATTAAAATGGTTATTAATGTAGGCAGTAGTGATTCTGCTGTTATGTGCTGGAGCACCATCTTGCTGTAGAATTATTTGGTTTCGCTCTTCCTCGGCGAAACCATTTAACTCGTTTCTTAAGAGATCCAGTATTTCAATATACTTGACAGTGTTTAAATGACCTTCGTACACGTGGACTAACACTACATTATTTCTCATAATTCTACACCAAACGTTGAAAGAAAATCTTACTTGATTGTTAGTTTCATGAACACGAACAGGATTCACTCGAGACCAATAATGGTTATTGCGGCGATTGTACATGCCATTATTGCTGAAGTTCGTTTCGTCAGACCATACAATGTTACTCAAAAAATTAGGGTTTCGGTCAATTTCTTCAAGCATGTTTTCACAAAATTGTAATCGTCTGTCACGATCCCCAATATGCAATTTTTGCACCAACCGACCTTCACGATAGCATTTATACTTATACTTTTTCAGCACTTTAAGTACGTGAGTGTGGGTTGTTCCTAATTCATCGGCAGCATCTCTACTTGAAGCCTTTGGAAATGATTCAAAGTATGTTAAAACATCTAGTTCAAAATCGAAATAGTTTTGCTGAATAGTTTGCCGTCTCTTCTTGAAACCACCCGTATTCTTTAAATTTTCTACCATTCTTTTCAATACGAACCGAGTTGGTGCCTGTCGGTCTTGATATCTCTCTCCATACCACCGCAGAGCTAGATTCACGTTTTTGTTATTTAAAAAATAATCTTCCATTAAATCAAACTGTTCTTGATAAGCCATTTTCACCGTGAGACAAAATGTGAAATGAGTTGTAAAAACAATCAAATGTGAATAACAACTATGACAATCTAATTTTCAAATTTTATCTAACATTCCATATTTAAATTACCTCATACACGCAGCTACGAGTATGTCGCAAAGGAGTCTGCATTACAAAAGATGGATGTTAGTTAAAGAGCTTTAACTTGACTCATTGAATTTGTAACTTCAGATTTCCTGGTTTTCCTTTCATTTAATTTATCATGTTTGTTAGAGAGATTTCATCCTTATAATTGACCCTAACGATCGATGCAATAAAAGTACAGGGTATAATTTTTTCAGATTTTAGCCGGTTCGATTCCCGGGTGTGGGAGAAGAGAATTTTCGAAAATCTTTGAATGCAGTTTGCTTTCTATTCAAAAATAAAGGAATGTTTCCTTTGAGTAAAATTTTCTATCTGCAGTATTAAGAGTACTTTCCCTCCAGGTGGCATTACACAATTCCACCCTGTATATAAAATACCGAGTTTCGAGTAAATCGGACCGTGCGTTAAAATTCTTTCATACAAACTTTAACATCACCCAATCCCCATTTAAATGACAACAACAACAACACTATACAACGCTCTTCGGATCCAGTACAACAACGCGTTTAGGATTCTCTTCGGGCGGCCACGGTTTTGTAGCGCGTCTGCGATGTTCGCTGAGGCAAGAACTGATGGTTTACACGGTATAATTAGAAAAAGGAGTGCGTCACTTCTGCGCCGTGGCCGTTGCAGCTGGAACGGGCTCCTGAGTGTGTTGTCCGAGCGGTGGGACTCGCCTTTTTTGCGGAGGTGGCTGCAGCTGCATGCCAGCGCCTGCGTTTACATTTGATTTTAATTTTGTTTTATTTTTTTAATTTTAATTATAATTCTATAAGTTTGCGATTTTATTTTATTTTATTTTGTATTATGACATGAAACTTTTACCTATGGATATTAATCTGAAATAATTGATTTGATTTGATTTAAAAAAAAAAAAAAATTACTGACTTTATAATTTACTTAGGTTAGTATTCGTGCCAAGTTTCAGATTTGTTAACTCAAGGAATAAGAATTTTCATTCAAACAAAATCCCCTCACCCCTTTAAAGGTCGGATTCCCAAAAACCCCTCCTAAACGGATGCTTACGTCATAATGACTACCTGTTTGCCAAATTTCAACCCAATCCGTTCAGCGGTTTGAGCTGTGATAAGACTAGTCAGTGTGTGAACAGAATATTAATTCAGATTTGTTACAGTTGTCATGACAATCTTGTCATTTGGTTTAAATAGGTAGGTTTTTTTAAAATTATTTTAGTAATATTTTATATAGATTATTTTTTAAATTTGTGAATGTGAGAACGTTGTAGGCTTAAAAGACTGTAGCTTTGTAAACCATCTTCTATTTTGTTAAGTACTTGGTACTTGCTGACGGTCACCCACACTGTCCTCCCATACCTATTAACACTGTAACTTGAAAACATTGTAATATCCCATTCTTTTTATAAGAGTAACCGTGGAGTTTCTTGCCGGCTCTTCTCCATAGGAAACGACCATTGGAACCGTGCACCTAGCTTCTGACGTTTCATAAGTGCCCATGTAAAATATTTTGATTTTGAGTTACGGTTTCCTTTTTGACTACCCCTTTTCGGGTAGATTTTTACTAAACCCTGATACACGTTACACTATATTTTTAGTTTTAAGTATAAATACTGAGTTTCGACTTAATCGGACTGTGAATTAAAATTCTGCTACACAAACTTTGACATCCCCCAATCCCCCTTCTGGAGGGACTTTGAAAAAACTAATAATGGAAAACTTTATGATTTACTTAGGTAAGTATTCGTGCCAAGTTTCAAGTTTATCAACTTTATTATTTTACCTTGAATACAAAATTTTGCGAATGAACAACTTCAATACAAAACTTTATCCCCCTTTTAACCCCCTTGTTGGTTGAAATTAAATAAAAAAACAACGATTTACGTTGTATAAGCCAACCATAGCCGAACTATTAGTGAATTTAACTTAAAAAATAAAGAACTTTAATTAAAAACACAATTTCATCCCACTTTTCACCCCTTAAGGATTGAAAATCACTAATACCCTGCTCGCTAACACCGTTGCGTTAGCTTCCGACCATAAGCCTAGATAAAATTGAGTGATTTTTACGTTCTAAAATGAAGGACTTTCCATACACAACTTCATCCCTCTTTTTAACCCTTCGGGGGTAGAATTATCAAAAACACTGTATAAATTAATTTTCAATCGTCAGCCTAAACACAAAATTTGAAGATCCTAACTTCAAACTGACGGCCCTTCCTAAAAACTTCCATCCCATATTTTACCCCTTTAAAGGTGGAATTCCCAAAAATCCTTTCTAATTCCTTGTCTACATTATAAAGAGAAACTCTGTACAAAATTTCAGCTTTCTAGGTCCAAGGGTTTGGGCTGGGCGTTGATGAGTCAGTCAGTCAGGACTTGTCTATTTATTTATATAATAATAAATAAAGATATGTGCCAAATTTCATCTACATTCGTTCAGCCATGTTTGCGCCAAACTAAACATAAAATCATTCCCTCTAAAATTTACTACCCCTTTCCACCCTGTTAGGGGTAAATTTTTTGAAAACCCTGATACACCTTTTCCTTTATTTCCGATCTTAAGGCTGCAGTCTTGCAAAATTCACTCGCGGCGAATTATTTGCGCAACTTTGTATTTTTTTTAAAACAAAATGAATGAAATAAAATGAAATATTATGATTGCACATAAATAACCACAATATAAGTAACAGCTAATGATTTTTTTTAAGTTCATTTAGGTGGATTATGTTAGGTAGATCAAGCGATAAATACAGCTCTTTCGCGCCCAACAACATTTAGAGGTATGTTTGGGTGCTTGCTATAACGCAATAAAGAATTAATTTAAAAATCTCTTCAGCGCATAATTAGCTCAACATTCTCGTCTTCAAAATGCGCTGATTATATTTTTCTAATTATCTTTTATTTTCTTAATTCGGAGGTCACAATATCATCAAAATTCTCTGTTTTTATCTCATAATAAACGGTTTTTTTTCATAATAACAAGGCCTAGTATGCATGTAATAATTAGATTATTTGGATGCCAAGAGTTATATAAAGAAAATACCAAAAAAAAATGCACCTAAATCACCTTACCCTAACAATAATAATAATTTCAAAAGACCCCCGAAAAAGAGTTTATAAACAAGAATTGCGAGGGAAATTCCTTAGTGGCCGCTGCACGGTCGGAGCGTTCAGACGTGTGGTCCACGACGAATTTAAACTATTCCCTCTCGCTCTAACGTTGCTCTTGCTCTGACGTAGGTTGCGCACTGTTATGTGTCTAAAGTTGCTCTACTTTATTATTTTTTGCATATAATTTGTCGAGTGTTTTGTAAATATTTGTTTTAGTAATAGTTTTTGAAAATATTTGTGTAACAGTAATAGTTTTGTAAATATTTGATTTCAATATGGATCGTAAACGTAAAATACATGCTTGTACGAGAAAAAAAAAATTGGGTTCAAACGTAGAAGTGATGAAGAGAAATAGAATCCAAAGGTAAGTTGAATTGTTTACAGTATTCATGTATATTATGGTCTTAGCGGTTATGTCGCGCCGTCACGCGGCTGTGCCGCACGGGTGTTAAACCATATCCAATTAATTTTTCGTCATGAGTGTCATTTTTAACCGACTTCCCAAAAAGGACGAGGTTCTCAATTCGACTGTATATATATATATATTATTTTTTTATGTGTGTGCGGGCATAACTCCGTCATATACAAGGTCGCATTAAAATAGATGGACTTTTAACACAGCGTTCAGTACGTCTAACCAAAAAAAAAACACTTGATTAATAAGAAATAGTGATTTAATTTTGACCTAAAATTTGCATTGGGTAACCAACATTTTTAGTGTATTTTCGTTAGCAGGTTTTTTTTCTTGTAAGTATCTAATGCTTTTTTCTCATTATAATTTTTTTACCATTGTCCGTATTTTGGTGGTCTGAAAGATTTCTAAAAGTTTTCCATCTATTTTAATGGGACATTATATACACCGTGGCATTTTAAACTTTTTCCAACGGCAGCCCACTCCATGTGACTCAAGATCCAATGACTAATCATTCATGAAAGTAAATTGTTTTTTTATTAACATTTGAATAATTTTAAAAAAATAGGTGCTACAGCCGATAGTGAGGTCCAACTCTAAGAGTCCAAATCTAAGTCCAAATCTAAGATGGCGGCTGTCACAATTTTCTAGTTTTTCGCCATGGGTATCGTTTTTATAGTTTTTGAGGGTGCTAAAGCCGATAGTGAGGTCCGAATGTAAATCTAAGATGGTGGCTGCGACAATTTTCTAATGTTTCGTCATGGGTGTCGTTTTCAAGGTTTTCGAGGGTGCTAAAGACGATAGTGAGGTCCAAATGTAAATCAAAGATGGCGGCTGCAAAAATTCTAATTTATCGTCATGGGTATCGTGTTCTTACTTACTTATTTATATTCACAGGTCCGCCGTTGGCTCTTGTGAACCATTGTCAGATATTAGCAATATGTCAGAAGCCCAAAATATTAATCCTACCTCTTCTACTGCGGGAGTACCAGTAATGATTGAAAATATTGACAAAACTGAAAATGTAACAAACTCAAATAAGAAAATGAACCGGAAACGAAAATTTGAGGAGGCTTTTCCTTTTCGCCGAATTCTCGTAAGGAAGCGTCAACAACCTGTAATTAGTAGTGACGACCAACAACTACAAATTGAATATCAAACAGAAATGACCAATGATGACGAACTGTTTTGCATAGAAGGACGCAGAATCGTATCGATCAGATATTTTTTAGAAATCTTGGGGCAGATTGCTGATCACAACGAAAAATCTTTTGGATGCAGGTATAGAAATCTAAAATGTATCGGTGAGGGACGTAAAGGTTTTATATCAAAACTGCATTTCAAGTGTGAACTCTGTAATTCCGAATTTAACATAAACACTGAAGATCCTTCTAACACTTATGATGTAAATCACGGTATAGTTGCAGGCATTATTAGTATTGGCTGTGGGTTGGGCAATTTGAATGAATTAGCAGGTAATACTGATATACCTGGTATGTCAAAAAATTTATACGCTCAAACAAGTAAAAAAGTTTACGAATGGTTCCATAAGACGGCAGTAGAAGAAATGGCCAAGGCAGGCATCGAAGAGGCTGAACATGCAAAAGAAATTGGTAGTGTCGACTGTGAAGGTACACCAATGATTGATGTAATAGCTGACGGGTGTTGGTCTAAAAGATCCTTTCGTAATAACTATTCAGCATCATCAGGTGCAGCAGCAATAATCGGCGCATACACTGGTAAAATTTTATATCTTGGTGTAAAAAATAAATACTGCATAGTGTGTGCAAAAGCTGAAAACAAAAAAATTGAACCAGCAAATCACATATGCTATAAGAACTATTCTGGTAGCTCTTCCAGTATGGAGTCAACATCGCTTGTTGAAGGATTTGGTCACTCTCTTGAAACTCATGGTATAATATATGCTAGACTAATATCAGATGGCGATTCAAGTACTCATAAAAAAATATTAGAAAGCAATCCATATAAAAACTGCAAGGTTCAGAAGATCGAGTGCAGAAACCATTTGCTAAGAAATCTTTGTAACAAACTGAGAGCGCTTACTAAAGATACTCATATTCCTATTCAACAAAGGAAACTTTTAACTGACTTCAAAATCATGAAGTTACGCAGATACACAGTGCGGGCTATAAAATTAAGGAAACACGAAGACATTTCTGACAGTCAAAAAATGGTTAAACTTCGTGCAAATATTTTGAATGCATTACACCATTCTTTTGGTAGTCACTCTGATTGCGATAATGCTATTTGCCCTGCTACTGACAAAACTGACCGAAATACGGCACTTGATTTAGCTAACACAGTTTTGTGGAGGAAAATGAGTCAAATTGTGTTGTTTTTAGCTGCAAACGCTAAAAGTCTCATTTTTGACGTTGATAGCAATCCTGCGGAGACATTCAATTCAGTGATTGCCAAATATGTGGGGGGGAAACGAATTAATTACACCCTTAAAAATTCATACCAGGAACACCTTTCCTGGTATGAATTTTTAAGGGTGTAATTTTTCGGGTGTATTCCGCTTCAGTTATTTCCTTTAACACAAAACGACCAATAAACGCTATCCATAAATGCATATTTAGTAAACCTACTGGCAAATACACAAATGCATATGAGGCACAAAAAGCGAAAAGAAAAGTTTACAAAAGATCATTTCGAAAAAAAATCCGTAGAAATATGGATGATCCAGATTATGGACCGAAAGCTCAAAGACCAGATATGACCGATGAAAATTTTCAGATGACAAAAAATGATTTTCTTAAACAAATGGAACTTTCTGACCAACAAAGAGACGAGCTACAGAAACAGACTGTAGACCAAAGTTCCAGTCAAGAATGGTTAGATAACAGACAAAATAGATTAACCGCGTCTATATTTGGTAAAATATGTAAACGGAAAGAAAATATTAGCTGTGCTCCTTTAGTGAAAGCTATTGTGAAACCGCAAAACTTGACAAATGTCGCATCGATCACATATGGTAGAGATAATGAACAAGTAGCATTGACCCAGTTATCTCTGCAAGAAAACATTACAATTGTCCGCTGCGGTCTTTATATTCATAGAATACTCCAATATTTAGGAGCCAGTCCCGATGGTATTTATAAAGACAAAGATGGAAAAACAGGGCTGGTAGAAGTAAAATGCCCATTTTCTGCAAAAAATATGCAGGCTGAAGAAGCTATAAAAGAGAAAAAAATTAAATTTTGGAAATATAAAACTAGAAAAAATACGTTTGCGATTGACAAAAACCACGATTATTATTACCAAATTCAGGGCCAATTAAATATTACGGAGATGGATATGTGCTTATTTGCCATATGGACTGGAGAGGAGTACTCAATGAAAATTGAATATATAAAAAGAGACCCTACGTTCTGGCATGAGAAAATGGTAGCTCCATTGTCAAAATTTTATATGCATTGTCTGCTTCCTGAGCTAATTGATTCCCGCATTGCACGCTCGATGCCAATAAAAGACCCGCCATATATCATTCAAGCTATTGAGAAAAAAGTAACAAAAAATAAGAACGCGTCCACGTCTTCTGCCCCAGACCCTGTCGTGCAAGGAAATTAATTCCTGCACAGGTAATCGTTACACAGAGTTGCTTATAGTTTGAGAAATAAGAAACAAAAAAATTGGGTTTTGTAACTACTTCATGAAAAATAATAATAAAGTTTCTTTACATAAAAATATGGAGTATTATTTTAACCTTAAAAATAACGCTTCACACTCACACTCATAGGCTCCCCCCACTATGATTTTCTATGTCGAGTATACTACAGAACACACAAAAACACGGACAACTAACACCCGACCCAAGATCTAACATTCAAATATAAATAAATATTGAATAATACTTAGAAGAGTAACTTTCCGACCCTTTCAAATATTGTTTAATAAATTACGCTAGGTAGGATGAATGCGGGGACTGCGGGGAGCCCGCGTTCAGACGCTCGGCGCGTTGAGTCGCCGCACGCGATTCTTATATTGTGCACTAGAAGACTAGGCCCTTAAATAAATACTGAGTTTCAAGAAAATCGAACCGCGCGTTAAAATCATTCCATAGAATTATTTTCCCAGACAAAATTCAACACCCCCTTTAAAGGTCGTTTTCGAAAATGTATTTTTACCGTCGTTTTATTTATTAAGTATGCATTCCGATCAATTTTCAAGTTTATTGATCAAAGTAAACATCATTTTCATAAAAACTACGAGTATATCCCCCTTTTCACAACGAAAGGTTTATTTTTGAAAAATCTTCAATTAGGTGTTTCGTCATTTCATGTTTAAATTACTTTAGAGTTTATCAAGACGCGCAGTAAAATCCTTCCCTAGTTTTTAACAATAACTACGACGTATTATATCTATTATCACCATCCTGTAGAGCGAGACTAGACTGATGTAAAGATAATCTGCATTTCAGTAGATAATACGTTGCATGGACACGTGGTTCCAAACTAAGTGACAACATGAAAATCGTCCTACCCTTTCCTCAGATTACCGTCACCAAATTCAAGAAAATAAATCTCGACGGACATCACAGTAGAAATTCCATTCCCCGCTCGCGTAGACCCAAAACAATGCATTTCCAATCTATTCAAAACTTACTGAACAAACAGTTGCAAACGAAAGGCTATGAAAAAAATTTCGGACTGCCATTCCATAGTATAATCCCGAATTGCTTCCAAACGTCGCGCGTCGTCGTGCTAAATGCTCGAAGCTGCTGCATTCAATAGATGGAGCTCCACTGTGCCCCATGCTGACCGACATGTGAACAATAGCGCGCCATAAAACTTGATAGGTCCTTACCATCGTGCATCGTGTCGCTCGTAAATAGCTTAGCGTGTGCCGTGCTTAATAGCACCGCTTTGCTTTATGATGCCTTGGTATGGCTTACACGAGCTTGCTAAATATTGCTGATCGAGACGTGTGTATGTAGGAATGTATTATATAGATTTATTAGAAGATCAGCCAGGAACGGGGGAATTCGTGAAGTTAGAAAATAGATGAGATGAGGATCTGGTATAATATTAAAAAAAATAACCGACTTCCAAAAAAAAACTACAAACTGAAAAATAACTTTAATTTCGGAAGTCGGTGTCTTTGGATCTGTATTTTAGGTTTTTGCCACCGACTTCCGAAATTAAAGTTATTTTTTAGTTTGTAGTGCTTTTTTTGGTTAATTTAAAAAAAAAAAGTATTTTATTTTTCACATTTTAGTTTTGTGGGTCAGTTTTAAATTTACCTAACTTACAATAGCCTAATGTCAACTGCTCATCACCTTTTACAAAATATTGCTTTTCCCGATGCTGGGACGTTAATTGTTGAGGAGTTTTCCTGGTAACAACCAGGAGAATGCCACTGACCACATTGTGACGAGAATAAATTGCTTAGGAACCATATTAAATAACCTAATCGAATCGCAAGTTCGCAACCCGTTAAATACTTATGATTATGTTGTTCCGGTGGCCATCTGTGGTCTCCATCATCAGTTCCACTTCACCAAATGGTGATTTTCGAGAGCAAATGCACGAGTTACTATAAAAAATACCCAAATCGCTATAGGTTTGCCTGTAAAATTTGAGGGTTTGAATCAAATCATTATTATACTAACTAATATTATAAATGCGAAAGTAAGTTTGTTTGTTTGTTTGTAACCTTTTCACGCCTAAGCCACTGAACCGATCATCCTGAAATTTTGCTTATACGTTGTCAGGTGTACAGAAACGGACATAGGGTAACTTTCATCCCGAAAAAAAGTACTGTTCCCGAGAAAAACAATAACGTTCTTATGATAATAGATGGCGCCACGTATCTTTCGAATCATGATTGAATTATGGTATGGGATGTATTTATTTTAATAGCACTCCACTTCACCAAAATTTCAAATAGCAGAGTACAACCCGAAATGATCGTCAAATTCTAAATTAACGCGAGCAAAGTCGCGGGCGAAAGCTAGTTAGTAATATTTTTATTATTTTATTACTTTATATTCAAATTAATTTGTATAAATGTTCTTTTAAAGTAGATTAAATCTTGATTAAGAATTAATTTGTGGAAGAATTAATCTATGGCCGCCTATCATTGTAAACTTAATTTGAAACTCAAATAGAACGATAAGAAAGAAAAAAAACTGGCCAAGTGCGTGTCAGATCACGCACAATGAAGGGTTCCGTAGTTGGGATGTATTTATCCGAAAAACAAACTTAACATTGTAGTTGAAAAACATGTTCTCCCATACATCGATAAATACCACGGTCAATTTCCCAACTGCAAATGTAAGTTTTTAATCGCAAAAAAGTATTTTTTTTATGTGATAAAACTACAAATTTACAATTTTCGGACTTTTTCCTTTACCTGCTGTGAGACCTTGTTTCATGCCAAATTTCATGATTCTAAGTCAACACGAAGTACCCTATAGGTTTTGATTTATTTGCGTGTATCAAAATATATAGCATAAATCACCGTATTTTTTAATTGCGGTGACAGAAGCACGATTTTTTTAGAGCACCAAGGGACCGTAGACTTACGTATTTGATATTAATTTCAACTTGATACCTCCTCGCATTCCTGAGAAAAAGGGTCTTGACAGACTGACATACAGACACAGGGACAACGAAGTGATCTTTTATGGGTTCCGTTTTTGATCGTCTTTAAAAAAAAAAAAGTTTTTTGTATGAACTATTGAACGTGTCGGGTCGGCAGTTATTAGTAAAAAAGATTGTTTGAAATACTTAAAATACCTGCTTGATTAGGCAATATTTGCATTAGTGGAAGAATGGATGGTCGTGGATGGTAGAATGTACAAGGATTCTTTAATATTATTGTAACCACCTTATTGTAAATACCTATATTCTGAGCAAATAACCGAAAACGATAATTTGTAGTTTTATCAATTAAAAACATACTTTTTTGCAATTACTAACTTACATTTCCAGTTGGAAAATTGACCGTGGCGTATATCGATGTATGGGAGAACGTGTTTTTCAACTATAATGTTAAGTTTGTTTTTGGGATAAATTCATCCCAGCTTCGGATTTACGGAACCCTTCATTGTGCGTAGTCCGACACGCGCTTGGCCGGTTTTTTATCATGTCCCGCTTTTGACGAAAGAATCCCGCTTTTTTTTACTCAAAAGGTTTTATAATCCCGCTTTGCCCGTACAAAAATCTGGCAACACCGATACAGACATACTTTTGAGTATCACCACACGTAAAGGCTATTTTAATTCCAAGAAGGAAAACCAGAAACAAGGACAAATCCATGTCATGCCCTATGAACTTGAACTTTCCTTCAATTTGTTTAAAAAGAAGCCGGTCAATTGAAGGTGAGTTCTCAAAGATACAATCTGAATTCTAAAGTGTACTGAAAATAAATACAAATCAGTGTTATGAATTTATGATTGACGAGATTTATCTATTTAGTTTACACGGCTTAAGAAACCAATTACATAAATCAAAGTAGATATATATATATATCGGAAGATCCCGAGCAGCAGTGTTTTTAAAAATAGTGACGTCAGCAGCGCTGACGTCACACTCCTCCTCAAACGGGCCATCCATTTGGGGTTGCTTATCCATAGTAGCAATGAAACTCAAGATAGTGTTCAACTAGTTTATTTGCGAATACTACGAGGTCCGCACAGTACGACGGCTCGAACAACAATGACCCACATCTCTTTTTTTTTTTTTTTTGGTATGGCATCTCGCAGTTGACCTTGAGAGGCCTCGGCGGCGAGGACGGAATGACGGTTTGTGTTTGTGCACTGTAGTTGTGGCCCTATTGCTTTCGACCCACATCTCGGTTTGTCGCCTCTATTTATACTAGTCAACACGTGACTCAATGCACTGCGCGCACGTGGCGGTGCACGTGTTGTTTAGTTTACAAAGTAATTTCTTATTTTATTTCACAAAATCAACTAAATGTTAAAAACAATAATGATTACGTAATTTTAGGCATTCTTAATTACTAATTAGACAACTAATAAGTAATTGCGCCGATATATATATATATATAATAAGTACAAACATAACACATAAACATACTATTATTCTCACAAACATGTAGGCAAAATGTAGGTAAATTATTTCAATACAAGAATCTGCTATTGATGTTGCTTTCTCAGAATTACTTAACACAATGGATGTTTTTACTAGACAACCAAAAAAATGTTTTTCCAGATTACACGACATCTAAATGCATCATTTCATCATGCATTATCACAATGTTTAACTTAATTTTAATAATAACCACGCAAAACGCCAATCTCAGCTCTGTTAGGTATTGAAATATAATAAATAATCATAAAGCAGGCACAAAGCAAACCGCGATTTAAATATAGTGGTTAATTCCAAAAGCTCAGAACAATGAGAGTTCTAAATTGAGCTGACTACAGTTACTGGTATTCGGCACGTTGGCTGTTACCCTGGGTTAAGAGCAGGATGTTACAAGTTGTTAGGTTTTCCCGCAGACCGAGTGCCGAGAGCTACAGGTAAAATATTTGTGAAATGGGCTGATGGTGTTATTATAGTACTTAATTGTGTGCACCTCCATTTTCGGAAAACAAAGATATTTCCTGACGTGCTCAATTTTACCTGAGTATAGGTAATTATAGATTCTATTCAGCACCATTTTCAGTACCTACCTACTAGACCGCCTACCGGCCGACCTGTCCGTCCGTCGTGTCCGGCCTGCGGCGACCTAGTTTTTAGGGTTCCGTACCCAAAGGGTAAAACGGGAACCCTATTACTAAGGCTCCGCCGTCTGTCTGTCTGTCCGTCCGCCTGTCACCAGGCTGTATCTCATGAACCGAGATAGCTAGACAGTTGAAATTTTTACAGATGGTGTATTTCTGTTGCCGCTATAACAACTAATACTAAAAAACAGAATAAAATTAATATTTAAGGGGGCTCCCATATAACAAACGTGTTTTTTTGCTCGTTTTTGCTCGATATTGATAACGGCAGCAGGTAGACGCTTGAAATATTAACAGAATATTTAGTTATATATTCACTTTAAAAATAAATAATTAAAATAAAACAAATATTTAAGGGGGCTCCCATACAACAAACGTGATTTTTTGCCATTTTTATAGATAATGGTACGGAACCCTTCGTGCGCGAGTCCGACTCGCACTTGGCCGGTTTTTAACTATTGTTGAAAGGTTTTTGTATAAATAAAGATTTTTATTATTATCAGTATATTCAGAGCTGCAGGAAAACAACAATGTTTAAATACTTAACTCCTACACTGAAAGAAATGTGATATGGGTTTCCCCTGGTATCGTACGTGGCAAATAATTCTACATTGCCTATATTGACTACCAGAATGCTTTCGACACCGTATCACATAACAGCTTATGGAATTCATTAACAACCCAGAAGGTGGAAGAAAAATACATACTAGTTATAAAAAGTATATACAGCGAGAGTAAGAGCAGAGTACAACTAGAGTCAGCTTGCCCGTGGCTTCCCATTAAAAGAGGGGTTAGACAGGGAGACCCACTGTCTCCAAAGCTGTTCATAGCTATATTGGGATCAATTATCAATGAACTTGATTGGAAGAAATATGGTATAAGGATTAATAACACCTACGATTCGCAGACGACCTAGTACTGCTATCTGAGTCAGGTTCAGAACTACAATCTATGATTGAATCACTAAACGAAGCAAGTAAGGGAGTCGGGTTAGAAATGAATCTATCTAAGACAATTTTAATGACCAACAGCACAACACAGAAAATAACAGCAGGCAGTGTGGCTCCTAAATATACAGAACATTACGTACTCGTATATCTGGGAAACAAATTGGCTTTGATCGAATAAATAATGACCTAGAAGTAGAACGCAGGGTACAGCGCCCGGCTTGGGCGGAGCACCGCCGTGTCCTCACGGAGGCGATCGGCGGCGGCGATCTCTCGCGTCCGGCCCTGGTTCAGGCCATGGTTCGGAGCGAGAGTGCATGGGAGGCCGTCACCTCCTTCTGCGAAGCAGTAATGCTTGCGAAGGAGGAGGCGGAACGCGTGAGGGAGAGGCAGGGTTCGCGCCCTCACGCCCCTAGTCGTCGCAGGAGACGCCGTGGGCGTCGGGAGTCGCAAGCCGATTTCCGGCCACCGTAGGTGCGGGCTTGCGGACATTGAGCGATGGGTAGCTCACCGTCCGATAAGGACCAGGCCCGGGTCGACGGCGCGTTGTGTTCCACGCGCGCCTAAAAGAGACGTCAGCACGAATTGACGGGGTCCATTAGGGCCAATGCCTGCCAGGGTTGCGAATTTGTCCGAAAGGGATATCGTGGCCCTGGCACACAGGCAAATGAAGGAACACGGGTGGGTTTTAGTCAGTAAAAGTCTGACACGCCCTCCCGCTCCGCCAAGAGCGGGAGAAGTTATTTGATAATTTCCCACCCAAAAAAAAGGCTATAGCTAACTTGGAAGAAATATTGGGGCTTAAAAGAAATATTGAAAAGCACAATGCCAATCAACATTAAAACCAAACTCCTGAACACTTGTCTTCTGCCATGCTTAATATATGCACGCCAAACATGGAAATTTAATAAAAAAATAAAAACAAGATAATGACATGCTAACGAAGAATTGAGCGCAGCATGTTGAATATAAACAAAATTCTAAAGACCCAAAAATTAGAAAAATAACGAAATCCAGGGATGGGCTAGTACAAGCCCTAACACTAAAATGGAAATGGACTGGACATGTAGCGCGTCTGCAAGACCAAGGGTGGACGAAAAAGGTAATGACATGGCTAGACCCCAAGGAACACGCAAGAAGAGACCGTACGCCAGATGGGAAGACGACAGTAAAAAGATCATCATCATCATCATTTCAGCCGAAAGACGTCCACTGCTGGACATAGGCCTCCCCCAAGCACCGCCACTTCGACCGGTTCTGTGCTTCCCGCATCCAGCGGTTACCTGCAGCCTTCACAAGGTCATCGGTCCACCTAGTAGGAGGCCTTCCAACGCTACGTCTTCCGGTACGCGGTCGCCACTCCAGAACCTTTCGTCCCCATCGGCCATCAGTTCTGCGAGCAATGTGCCCTGCCCACTGCCACTTAAGCTTGGCAATTCTTCGGGCTATGTCGGTTACCTTTGTTCGCCTGCGGATCTCTTCATTTCTGATTTGATCACGTAGGGAAACTCCAAGCATAGCCCTCTCAGACTGACTTTTAGCCTTCTGATAAGGCCCATTGTGAGTGACCAAGTTTCAGTGCCATAGGTCATCACTGGCAACACGCACTGGTCAAAGATAGCTGGAATAAATTGGATGGAAACTAGTTAAGGTTGGCAAGAAATATAAGGCTTTAAAAATATATATATAATCTGGAAATACTCTGACCCGGGCAAAACACCATCATTAGTGCAGCAAAGAAGAGCTTTTCAGTTTTAAGTAATCTTTCAGGGGCTGGTGATAAGACCTTATTCAGGTATGCAATAATCTAAGTGTAAACGAACATAACCCGCTTTACAATATTCCTTGGGATTCTTGTGTTTTTTTTTCTATTTCTAATCTATTACGTTCTCTATCAAGAAAAAAGAGTAGGTATTTACAAACGTTTCAGATGACAAGAAGTTTGCTAGAAGTGAAAAGGGTTAATTACAAAAACAAAAAAAAATACTCCTGGGCAAAGGTCTCCCCATACTATACCATTTCTCTTTACCTGGTGCTTTCCGGATAATCACTGGAAAATAATTACCAACGAGTTTATACTAGTACGCCATTAAAACTTATGAAAATATAATTAGAAAAATAATGTTTGATTAAAACTTAGTTGAGTTCAAACAAGAGATGGTGACATCCCAGTAATTAATTAACTCCTAAACTTAGGTTTAACATGACAAGGTCGAGCTAGGCGCCCCAGGTCTTGACATTTAACTAGATAGGAGCTCCTTCATAAGGAAACTTATTTATTAAAAAAATCAACAGAGTTATGAAAGTTCAGAGATCAAACTGTTTGTTGACGAAATTATAAAAAGTTCCATTTAATTGAGAAGTTTTCTTGAATCTTTCGGTTCTACTGAAGAGAAATTTGTTTCGGTTTTGGAAACTGTATCTTATTTACCTATGTGTAGTTTAAGTTACATACATACATAAACTCACGCCTTCATCCCATGGGGTTAGGCAGAAACTATAGAACGCCACCTGCTATACGCTCCTACGCACGCGCAGTATCGCCGCGGGCGCTGTGCAAACTGAAAATATTTGGGAAACCCGGCTCTGGGTATAGGCTGTAAACACACATTTTTAAAATAAAAAGAAAGAAAATACGTTTATTCAAGGTAACACATGCGGCATCGATAAAACACAAAACCACATTACAAAGTGAAAAATTACAGTGTCTTCGGATCTGTATTTTAGGTTTTTGCCACCGACTTTCGAAGTCCGTTATTGTTTTTTTAACTAACTTCAAAAATGAGGTGGTTATTACTCGTATATACGTCTGTATGTTTTTTTTTTTTTTTTTTATGTATGATCACCGATTTCTCCGACACTTGGAGAAAGAATTTTTTTTAAATTGTTTGAAAGGGTATGTTCTTGAGTTGGTCCCATTGCCACCAAGTCAGGATGTGATGAGGGGATCCCATGGAAATCGAGGGAAATCCTCAAATTCTATAGGCACACTTATAGACTCACTTATATATTTATACTGGTAGGCTCACTTATATATTTGGGTATTTTTTATATACACTCGTGCAAATGCTCTCGGAGAGCACCATTTGATGAAGTGGAACTGATGATGAAAACTACAGATGGCCACCGGAACTACTTAATAATAAGTATTTCACGAGTTGCGATTCTATTAGGTACTTCTACTTTAATATGATTGCTATTTTGCTAAGCAATTTATGCTCGTCACAATGTAGGTATATGGTGAAGTGGAGTACCAGTACTTTTAGTTCTTACCAGGAGAACTCCTCGACAATTAACGTTCCTGCATCGGGAAAAGCAATATTTTGTTAAGGGAGGTGAGCAGTTGACATTAGGCTATTGTAACTTAAATAAATTACAAACTGACCCACTACAAAGTGGAAAATAACTTTAATTTCGGAAGTCGGTGGCAGAAAACTAAAATTCAGATCCAAAGACACCGACACCGACTTCCGAAATGAAAGTTACATTGTAAACTCCATTTAACGCCACTCGATTTAACGACGAACTCCCTAAAACGTCGAAATTACTTGACCCTGGTTGGCTACCCTTGTTGTCCATACAATGATACAATCTATGTGGCATCACACCCACTCTAAATAACGACAGCAATACGTCAATATTATGCAACAAACAGTAGGTACGTACCTACTTTCTAAGGTGCCGAAATTAATAAGAACTGCAGTTGTGTGCGTTCTTTTGTTTATTTTTTTGTTGCTTATAGGATGTCCGCCCACGAGCGACAATCGCCGAGCGATTATTTTGTCGCCGAATATAGAACATTCAGAGTTCAATACTGAAACGCCCACGTCCTACAAAAAATCGCTCATTAACAAAATTACTGGATTGTCGCTGTAAAATGGAACTTTTGTAAATGTACTAGCTTACGCACACTGCTCACCGACAATCGGCCGCGTACTCTTGCTAAGGAAGGACGTTGCGTCAATGTTCAGCGATGGATATTGATATCGCGGAAGTCGAAAAGCGGCCTGCTATATACGACACAGGATCGGCAGAGTATCATATTACCAATACAAAGAGAATGGTATGAGAAGTAATATGCTTAAAATTAAATAGTAGATGGGAAATACTTATTGATTTCGGTTGAACACGACCTATTCTACAAAGATGGACAAATAGACTTTTGGGTAAAACATCGTCGTACACATGTACGTAGGTACCTACCTACTTACCTAATTACTTATTTACATTTTTTTTCCATTATGTAGGTACATCGTACAGCAAAAAACATTTTTACGGTACTCCGTTTACACACTAGATGGCGTTAATGCCAATGAATGTTATTAATACGCGTTCATTCACAAAACTGAGTATAATACGATTTGAAAACGTAACTTCCGAATTTTTTTATTTTCTACTTAAATATAAGTACTTACGTAATAAGTTTTTGTAAGTACCTATGTGTGTGTGAAAGTGATAGAGAGGTAAATAGATAGGTAGATACTAAGATGGGTTTATAAATAAAATAGTTTAACAACTATTATAATTATATGGTATCTACGAAAAAGGTAGGTTACTTCTAATTTTTATAATAGTTCAAGTGTTAGTACTCATTTGAACTATTGATTTCGAAGAAAGAATGAAATACATTTTTTGGTTAAACGTCTTTCCTCTGTAAATCCATGACGAGCACTTCCCACGATAGCCAGCGATAAAGTAACAGACGTGTGCGTTGAGTCGCTCACAAAGTCGCTGACAAAATCGCCGAAAATATCGCTGCGACTAAAGGAGCTACAAAAAGTCGCTCGTGGGTGAGCACCCTTAACGGTGCCCCAGCCCGTCCGCCCGTCCGCCCCCAGGTTGTCTAGCTCGTATCGTATTTACCTCAACTGTCGGCATCATACGTCGCCGCGTCGCACGGTAGATCGAAAATCGGCTGTAGAAGACATAGGATCTCGATTTCTTAAATGTTATTTTTTTTGCTGGAAATGACTTCTGCTGATCATTACTGTTCTATAAAATGTCATATGAAGTAATTGTGTGCACAAATGGAAGAGTTATAATTTTTATAAGAAAAAAATGTATGGAGCTGACATGAAAAATCAGGATATCTCTGGAATCGCAAGGTTGGCCGTTATATCCTTGCACACTGTTATAGTACTATTTATTTGTGAATTTTTGACATACTTAATATCGCGGCATCACTTGCATTTTTTTTTTTAATCTTCAAAATTAAAAAAAAAAAAAGTATATGATACATTTTAATGCATATGGCTATACCAAGTGTAATTTACAATATTTTTTATGCTTTGACCAAAACATTCTAAGAAATCACAAAGTCGTATTACCTACTTATTTGAAATGACATGGTAATTATGAATGGCATGTATTTAACACGGCGACAAATTAATCTGAATTTGGGATTAAAAAATAATTAAAGCCGGTAGCAAAAATAATAGGTTGGCAGCAAAAATAATAGGTTGGCAGCTACAGCGAAGTATTATTTTAAGTAGAAAGTAGCAGCTCAATAATCAGTTTTTAGCTTTATTTTAATTTAAACTGGCATCGAATTTTTGTTTTGGTAACTGAATTTACCAACAATAGAGGGGATCTGGCGCTAGGCGGCCGCTACCGCGGCACGCTCGCTTCGCTCGCTCGCCTTCGCTTGTTGATGGTTACTGTTCTAACCTAACCTAACCCAAATGATTCAATAACAGTAGATGACTAATAATCGCTGCCAAGTTATTATTTTAGTAGCAAATAGTTAGTCGCCCTTTAAGTTATTAGTCGCCTGGAAAATTATTATCCATTATGAATTACATAATATGTAATCTTGTCTAATGCCTCAAGTCCACATTAGCTAATGATTAATAAAACTTAATACCTATATACCTGTTAGAAGGTTACGTACCATAATGAGGGTAATTAGATAAACGTGATCATTAGTCAATAACAATAAATGGTAAACTATTGTATGATTAAAAATAAAAGCAAATTATTAAAAATAAATATTAACTTAACCTAACATAAACAATAAAAGTTAACTTATTTTATACTTCGTCACCATCAGAATCCACTTCAGAATTTTCTGCAATTATGTCCCCTCCGTGAATCAACAATTTGTGGACGGTTGATGACATGTAGTACCAATCGTACAGTTCCACTTATTTTTCAGCGGTTGTTCTAACGTATTCTTTAAATTTCGGCACGTCTACAAGCTCTCCAGATATGATAGCTTGCAGAATCACAGCAAATCTGCGTATTAGGTCTTCATCTAATCCAGTGATCGCTGCAGTTTTATCAGGAAATTCAAAAAACCGCCTTGCCGTGTTCCCGTCGTTAGTTGTGCCTGATCCTTGCTTAACGATGTCAATCAAAAGGTTGAGATCATCTTTGAATCGATCTTGAATGAGTTTTTTTCGTGAATGCAATAACTCTTGATGACCTTCTCCTCTTGCAGACCACTTTTTGAAGTCGAGACGATACGCTATGTGTAGAAGACATTCCATCACATTAATGCGGGCATGAAGTGATGATAATCCGAACTCATACACACCAGAAGAAATGGTTTTTGACGCAATGACATCTAACTTATTCATTTCTGTAGGCTTAGCCAAACACAGGTAGCAGGCCGCATTTGACTTAGCTTCAGACAGATATGTACAAATTTTGCCGTCAATCATCGTCATCATTAATTTGTGGCTAATTTCATGTCCTTGACATTTTGAGGGAACGAGAGCTTCAATTTCGTTATCCATTGCAGTTTTTTCATTTATGACAACGTCTTTGGTTTCTTTCACAAAACTAAACTGGACTGGACGGCAATACCTAGGTGAGCAGGGTTTTGGATTCACCCATACGGTATCACCGTCAGCTGTCAACTTTAATGGAACCAAAGAGGTCATAAATATGCTGGAATCATCTTGACCACTCTCTATGTTTTGCTTATATCTACTTTGGTTAGATGCACCGTCAAATCCCCACTTTGATATTAATATCAATTGTTTATCTTGTATCGCATCAGGACTACGATTAGTTTCAAAAATTCTGTTCACTGTTAAATCTAGTAACGCTTGTAGTGCAATCTTAGCAGATGAATCCGTTACAGTCACAAATGTCTTCGGAGGGTAGCACTGTAGCTTAGCTTTTTGCACTTTATAGTAAGACGGATATATCTCCTTTGAACCTTCTCGAATAGTCGTTTCCCTTAATGTGATATATTGCCATTTCGATAGTTTTAATGAAAGTAGCAAACCCAGTGCTTTTTCTGGTGAAAATATTGTTGAAGGAGCTGGTTTGTTCAACATTTCCTTGATTTTTGCTGCTGCTTCTGGATTTTGGAGCATATGTTTAATAACAGATGCAATATCCTCACGACCACCTCTTTTCAAAAGTGCTGCAGTTGAATAAGCTACTTCATTAGGGTCATCGCCTATATGTTCATCAGATCGTCTCTTCTTCTGCTTGTTACTTAGATCTTCAAACGGCTTTCGAGATCTTTTTGTCATTGTTGAAGTTGATTTCATTGTTGAAGTTGATGGTACAGGTTCAGGTACAGGTTCAGTAGAAATATTTTGACTTGTTGATTCTTGAATGAGCAAATTGGTTTGCACGCAGTTTGGCCAGTCAATATTTGCCTCATGCCAATTACTGTAATCACGTCTAAAAACTTCACTTTTCCTGTGGGATCGTAACCATCTCTTTTGAACTGCCCGTGTAAACCTTCGACAAAATTCTTTCACGGTAACACTGTCTTCATCTGAAAGGCTAGAGCCCAGTCGAATAACAAGTGTGTTGAACAATATTTCATGATCGAAAGACGAAGCATCCTGATTGCTCAGAATAACAAACAAATCCAAATTTTTAATAATGCTTTCCATTATTCACGATCACTGAGTAAAAAGACACGGTAGGATAGATGTTAGTATTAGAAATGCTCTAAATGAACTGAAGTTGTGAATCCAATGTTTGACTATTTATTGTTATTGACTAATGATGGTATCACATTTATCTAATTACTTTCATTAAGTTAATCCTGCACTAATTGCTAAATTAGCGAGTACCCCAAATTATTTTGTTACGTATCCTTTTAACTAGGTATATAGGTATTAAGTTTTATTAATCATTAGCTAATGTGGACTTGAGGCATTAGACAAGATTACGTATTACGTAATTCATAATTACCATGTCATTTCAAATGAAAATCACAAAGTAGGTAATACGACTTTGTGATTTCTTAGAATGTTTTGGTCTAAGCATAAAAAATATTGTAAATTACACTTGGTATAGCCATATTTAAGCATTAAAATGTATCATATACTTTTTTTTTTTTAATTTTGAAGATTTAAAAAAAAAATCGCAAGTAATGCCGCGATATTAAGTATGACATTTTATAGAACAGTAATGATCAGCAGAAGTCATTTCCAGCAAAAAAAATAACATTTAAGAAATCGAGATCCTATGTCTTCTACAGCCGATTTTCGATCCACCGTGCGTCGGTACCGACCGAAGATTCTAAGAAAATCTTTTTTTATTGTAATTACCTTGCTCGGGTTTACCGCAACTGCTAGACTGTCGTTTGGGTTTTAGGCAGTAAAAGTCTGCCACGCCCTCCCGCTCCGCCCAGAGCGGGAGAAGTTAATTGATAATTTCCCACCCAAAAAAAAAAAGGTTGTCATGCAATATCAAGGTATACCTAAGTTATCATATTCTTAGTTGCTCACAAACTTTCAAACTATGAAGATGGCGAATAAGAGAATGACAAGGGTGCGCTGCCTGTTGCGCCCGCGATATCACACCAGTCAACAATAAAGGCTTGGTAATATAGATTTTTTTTCTTGTTTCTCTCAATAACGCCATAAAATGCGCAATCCCTTCAATGTCGCTATAAAGAGTTTGCACAGTATTTTTCACATCACGAGTCAGTTGTTTATTTTTTTGTTTTTTATTGTCCATTTTGTAGATAAGGTACACACGCCTACACATCAAGCTGTAATTTCCAGTATAAGCTCATCTCGCATGCTCGCTGCTGTCTTCTACTTCTTTCTTCTAGATTGTGTGTACCATTTAGGTAGGTACTTGAGGCTTTTTAGGGTTCCGTACCCAAAGGGTAGAACGGAAACCCTATTACTAAGGCTCCGCCGTCTGTCTGTCTGTCAACAGGCTATATCTCATGAACCGTGATAGTTAGACAGTTGAAATTTTCACAGATGATGTATTTCTGTTGCCACTATAACAACAAATACAAAAAAAAAACAGAATAAAATATATATTTAAGGGGGCTCCCATACAACAAACGTGATTTTTTGCTCGTTTTTGCTCGATATTTATAGCGGCAACAGGTAGACGCTTGAAATATTTACAGAATATTTAGTTATATATTTACTTTAAAAAAAAAAAAAAATTAAAATAAAACAAATATTTAAGGGGGGCTCCCATACAACAAACGATTTTTTTTTTGCCATTTTTATAGATAATGGTACGGAACCCTACGTGCGCGAGTCCGACTCGCACTTGGCTGTTTTTTTTTTTCACTTATTTTCCAGTGAGCAGGATATTTAGCATGAGTCTCTCAGCGAGTGTATTACGGTCCATCCGCCAAGCGAGCGTCGCTGAGCGAATACTCTCTTTGACGTGACCGCTCTCTATGTATGCATTAACCATTACGTCAATATGTAGATATAGAATACCCATACATTGTTTAAGTCCCTAAAACACACCAGCATCGCATCAGATCATTATCAGGAATATCAAGTACCTAGGACCCTAAACAAACATTCCTCTTTGGAACAAGTCCCAACGAGGATACAAACCCTCTTATCTGTAACGTAGGTATGTTAATATCTTAAACACAACTACAAAAAAAACTTACGTACCTATTTACGGTAAAACCCCAATAACGTTCCGAGCCTGGTCTCTGACCGCGGTCACCTGATCGTTTTTTTTGTACGAAGCAATGACCTGTACCAATGCGTCGCAGCTTTTTTTTTATCAGAATTCTATTAGGGTGAATACGAAGCTGTAGCCCGCGAAATTCAAATGTTCTTACGTTTTTTGCTATTTGCAGGCCAGTGTCAGGTTGTATTTTGATCAAAAAAACTTACAGCTTAACTACTAACTAGCTTTACAGCAACACTACAAAGTGAAAAATAACTTTAATTTCGGAAGTCGGTGGCAAAAAACTCAAATACAGATCCAAAGACACCGACTTCCGAAATTAAAGTTATTTTTCACTGTAGTGTTATTTTTGGTAGTCGGTTCTTATTTTTTTGTAAAAAGTTTTGTTATTTTTCACTTTTTAGTGGGTCAGTTTTGAATTTATCTAAGTTACAATAGCCTAATGTTAACTGCTCATCACCTTTTACAAAATATTGCTTTTCCCGATGCTGGGACGTTGATTTTTAAGGAGTTCTCCTGGTAAGAACCAGGAGAACTCCTTCACCATATGCATAGTGACGTGCATAAATTGCTTAATCGCAACCCGTTAAATAGGGGTACTCATTATTATATTGTTCCGGTGGCCATATGTGGTCCATCATCAGTTCCACTTCACCAAATGGTGCTTTTCGAGAGCAAATGCACGAGTTACTATAAAAAATACCCAAATCGCTATAGGTTTGCCTATAAAATTTGAGAGTTTCCCTCGATTTTCATGGGATCCCCTTATCTGATTCTGATTTTGTGGTAATGGTACCATCTCGGAAGTATACCCTTTCAAACAAAAAAAGGTTGTTCAAAATTGGTCCATAATTAACTAAGTAATCGCGTAACAAACATACAAAAAAAAAACTCCTTTTTGGAAGTCGGTTAAAAATAAGATTCGCGATTATAACAGATATGTATGTACAGAATTATAATCATTAGAATAATAATTAATACATCTCTCTAAGTTAGATTTGTTCCATTGAAGGACTTTTTCATGAAAACATAACATTGGGAACAAATCTAACTTAGAGAGATGTATTAATAAATAAATAAATAAAAACGTTTATTTCGACCAACACCAATCCAATACCAAAACCAATTTTGCACCAATTTTTTACAAAATTATAAAATAAATAAAATCACATTAAAAATAAATAAATAAAATACACGTAAGGGATTTTCTCGGGGGATGCAGGAATAAACTACGCACGGACTCGGTTAAACTGTTTGTATTGGTTTAAGCACGAAGACACACTCAGTCCTTATAACACAAAGTATGGCGTCCGCTGCACGATCGCAGTGTGCGCGTCTATCTACAGACGTAGCGGGGGGCCGACTGGCCACGCGAGGCCGCGAGCGAGCAGTCGAGCCTAACTATAAAGCGGCGACGCGGCGCGGGCGCAACACAATGGTACTAACACACACACACAATTAAAATGACCACAGCGTCCACAGCATAAACATATTACCGACCTCGATCGCTCAGTATGTGAACCTTACAGCAGTGGTTCAGGGGCTCAAGTCTGCTAATACAATAGTGTCAGAATGGTCGATCATTGATTTCATAATTGTTGACTTTTACAAGTTTGGTAATCTAATTATAATGCCGTCATTATGACTTTCCAATGGTCGGCCACTGACACTACATTGAAAGAAATTGCATATATTGGTAATCTCGTACCTAATGACAAATGAATGACATTTCTACTAATGGGTTTTATAATAATGGCAATACGACAATGCCATTATAATAACACAATTATATTACGAGAACATTGATCGACCATTATGAATTTACCAGATTACGAACTTTTAGCAAAATGACAATGGCATGACAATGGGATCGTGTTGGAATGACTGAATTTATAAAAATAGATGACTTGGGCCCCAGGTACTATGGCAATCGAACCTCTGCGCGAATGTCCTCAGGGTTCCGCCAGGGAGCTAGCCCGAACCCTACGCACCAGGGATGAGCATCGTTTTCGCATAGTAGAATAGAAACAGTCCACATGCGATTCGGCGAACATTCCTGATGCGCTGCAGAATCGGGGCAGCCTCATCAGCATCCTGAATACATTATTATATTGCACACGCAAGGCGTTGTACTGTCTGCGCGTGTATGAGACCCACAGGCTGCTCGTGTAGAAAGATGTACAATATGCTCTGAACCATGTTGTTTTCACTTTAGTTGTACAACGAGCGAACCTGCGGGCCATCATATTTGCCCATACAGGCAACGCCTTGCGTTCTCGCTCTCGTTAATGATTCTTATGATTATAATTCTGTAAATACATATCTGGTAAAGTCCCGAATCATATTTCGATCAAGATACAACCTGACACAGACCTGCAAATTGCAAAAAACGTAAGGAAACTTCAATTTCGCGGGCTACAGCTGCGGATTCACCTCAAGCTGTTTATTGTTATCGGGCGTTGTACGGACTTCTACTATGTTCCACCGAATTAGACATAGGTCGTGAAGCTAAGTAGTTTAAAAGTGAATTTTACGTTTCTTTAGTTAGGAAAAGCTGGCGGAACTATGCTCTACTGACACCACAAATGAATGTACAAATTAGAGTACATAAAGGTAAAGATTGTGATTTAACCGTTTGGGGGGTGCGGTGAGCGGTGGTCCGAAGAGTTCAAATTCAAAATTACTAGGAATGGTTGTATTCTTTGCAAACAAAAACCCTTTAGCCGATAACTCTCTCTAAATTCATACTTGGTGTCTCTATATCCATGCATGGTGATCGCGATAAGGAAAGTGTTATGTCGGTACTTCGATAATTAATGTATGTGGGTTGATCTAAGTTTTTAATAAAACAGTCGTTACCAGATCTCTGCCTTTTATTGTCGTGTACATAACATTGGCGCAGCCGGTCTAGAAAGTTCGGTACTTACGTTAAATTCTGTTTGCCATAATGCCGATTGGGAAGATAGAACCTTTTGATATCGAATGCCAACATTGGGACAGTTACATTCGTCGCGTAAAACAATTTATATTGTTAAATAGTATCGATGACAAACTAATAGTAGCTACGCTTCTGACATTAGTGGGATCCGAGTGCTATAATCTTATTTGTGATTTGTGTTCACCCGCTGAGCCGGAGACAAAGAAGTTCGAAGAATTAGTTACACTTGTTAAAAATCATTTGGAGCCGGAGAGATCTGAAATTGCGGAGCGACATATTTTTCGGCAGCGGACGCAACAGCAGGGAGAAAGTATTCGTGTTTACCTACATGGTCTAAAACACTTGGCTAAAACCTGCAACTTCGGTAGTTCTCTTGAAGAAAACCTTCGCGATCAATTCGTGTCGGGTTTATACAGCGAAGAGATGCGGTCAAGATTGTTTGCCGAAAAGAGTAATTATAAACTACAAAAGGGCTGTGGAGTTGGCCACGGCGCTCGAGGCAGCTGAGTGGCATGCGAGGACGGCATGCGCAACGGGCGGCGCGGGCGCTGGCGGCGCAGCGGCGGCGGCCTGCACCGGTTCGGCAGCGGCGCGGCTCCTGCACCTACGACGTCACAGCGTCGTCTTTGTGCGCGTTGCGGTAAGACCGGTCACGTAGCCGGCAAGTGTCGTTTTAAAAATTATACATGTGATGCGTGCGGCCAGAAGGGCCATTTAAAATTAATGTGCCAAGGTAAAAGTGAACATAAGAGTGAAAACGAGAACAAAGGTCAGTACTTTTTAAATAATTCGGACTCCGATGAGGACTGTAATTGTTTCAACTTGGTTACAAGTAATGACGGTGACGGACCGTACCTTGCGAATTTGGTAGTAGAAAAGGTGCCGTGTAAATTTGAAATTGACACGGGCAGTAAAATATCGGCTATTTCAAAGCGTTTTTATGAAAAACACTTTAAACATGTACCAATTCAAACAAAGTTATTATGTCTAAGATCTTATACGGGCGACGTTATCGAGACCCTTGGTTATATTGTGGTTATGGTTGTCTGTGGTTCCAAGTCTGCGATGCTTAAGTTATTTATTATTGGAAACGGTGGTCCGCCTTTAATAGGCCGTACGTGGTTAAGCAATTGAAAATTGGAATTGTAGCATGTCACAATATTAGCGACTTGGACTCGGTAGCAAAAGCTTTGAGAGAAGAACTCCCTGAAGTGTTTGCAGGAGGGTTAGGTACATTCAAGTCTCCTGTATCGCTGCACCTCAAGGTTGAAACCCCCGTATTTGTGAAGGCACGGCCGCTGCCATTGGCATTACGCCCGCGAGTCGAAAGCGAACTCAAACGGTTAGAACAAGAAGGAGTTGTTTACAAGGTCGAAAGGTCAGAATATGGTACACCTATTGTACCGGTTATTAAGTCGAATGGCTCAATCAGAATATGTGGAGATTATAAAATAAAAATTAATCCGATTCTAAAAGATTTTCACTATTCATTACCGCGGAATGAAGAACTTTTTGCGACCTTGGGGGGCGGCGAACAGTACACAAAACTTGATTTATCAAATGCATTCCAACAATGTTTATTAGATAATAAATCACAGCCGCTGACAGCAATTACCACTCATGTCGGAACGTTTATTTTAGTGAGGGTGCTTTTTGCCGAATGAAAAAAGTATTAAGCAGCGCACCAGTTTTGGCACACTACGATCCTGTTTTGCCGTTGGTGTTATCAGAGGACAGTAGCGCATATGGACTGGGCGCCGTGCTCGCACAGCGTTACGCAGACGGCAGTGAGCGACCCGTGTGCTGCGCGTCGCGTACACTAAACACTGCCGAGCAAAATTACTCGCAGCTGGACAAGGAGGCACTCGCAATTGTATTCGGTGTGCGCAAGCACCACCAGTACTTATACGGACGACAGTTTATTTTGCGTAGTGATCACCGTCCATTGAGTTATATCTTTGGGACGAATAAAGGAATACCCGTGACAGCCGCAAGTAGGCTACAGCGTTATGCTGTTCAGTTGTCTGCTTATAATTTTAAAATCGAATTTATAAGATCAGTACAAAATTGAAATGCGCTTTCTCGTCTTCCTTTGAATTCTATTAGAAGCAGAATCAAATGTGAGGACAGCGACTGTAGTTACCTTAAATTCGTGCGGGAGAATTTTCCACTTAGTTTTAAAGACATTAAAACAGAGACAACAAAAGATTCGTTATTGAATAAAATATATGATTACGTAATGTTCGGGTGGCCAAAAACTAGTAAGATTGAAACTGAAAAAGCATATTTCAATCGTAAGGAAAGTATTTTTGTGGATCAAGGTTGCCTGATTTGGGGTTACCGGGTAAAAATTCCGAAATCATTACGAATGTCAATTTTGAAAGAAATTCACGACGGCCACCCAGGCATTGTAAAAATGAAGCAAATAGCGCGGAATTACGTCTGGTGGGAAACTTTGGACGTTGATATTGAGCGAACAGTACAGGGAGTGCGTCGCATGCCGGTCGCAGCGCTCAGCTCCCGCCCCGGCTCCCCTACACTCCTAGCCGTGGCCGGAGGAACCATGGGCTCGATTGAATTTAGACTTTTTAGGGCCATTTAATAATAAGTATTATTTAGTTACTGTCGATGCTCATACTAAATGGATCGAGGTTGACAATGTTTCTGGTACGTCCGCTGCGGTGGTAATAGATTGTTTACGAAAACAATTAGCGCGTTTTGGCATACCAAAAATAATTGTAAGCGACAATGGACCGCTATTTTCCTCGGCGGAATTTAAAAAATATTTAGACACGAACGGTATTCGCCATACTCTAGTGGCACCTTATCACCCATCGAGCAATGGGGCGGCTGAAAATGCTGTGAAACTCGTAAAGAGGGCATTAAAAAAGGCCCAAGTCAATAATGAAAATGTAATCACGGCACTCAGTAAGTTTCTTTTCTCGTATAGAAACACTGAGCATAGTACCACCACTGGTCGTGAGCCCGCAATGCTTATGTTCGGACGGCGTTTGCGTGGTCGACTGGACCTGCTGCGGCCCGACACCCGAGACTTGGTGCGACAGCGACAGGAGGTTAGTGAGCGGCGACGGGACACCACCCTGCGGGTGGCCGAGCCCCAAGATCCCGTGCTACTACGGGATTATTCTAAAAACAGGGGAAAGTGGACTGAAGGGACGGTGGTACGTCGAGAAAGTCCAGTTTCTTATACGGTCAAATCGCAAGATGGGCATGTACAGAAAAAGAAAAAGAAAGAAAGAAAATACGTTTATTTGCGGTAAACATAACGCAAAGAAATAAAAACACAAACACGAAAGAACAAGTTGAGGGAAAATATGCGTCACATTCACGCAAAACGGCCATCGCTCAGCATAATGCTGCGACCCTATGCTAGACAGAGCCCCAGCGCTGGTTTTCAGCGACCGCCGGCGTTGACGTGATGACGTCAACCCAGAAGAGACACATTGATCAAATATTAACAACTAAACAACCAAAGTCAAGATTTTCATTGTCAAAGGTGCAAGAGGAAGAGTATGACAAAGCTGATGCAGAGCAAATGGCGGCGCCTGACTCTGATCAGGACGATCAAGTCGCAGAGGAATGGCAACTGGCAGAAGAGTCGCTTCCCTCGAAAACAGTATCTGAAAGACATGAAGATCCACTGACTATACTCGTAGGAAGGCTGCTTTACGCTGCATTGACAAATTTAAAAAGTTGTAATGATATTATATTGTGTATATTCATACATCACACTCATCATTGCACTGTTACTAACGTAGGAGTAAAACATATGTTGCTACTATCGAAATAACATAGGTAGATGATATCTACTGTACTATATTAGCATATTATCGTGCATATAATTATGTTTAAACTAGTTACTGTTTGAATAACTATGATTAGTGGATTTAACTGTGTTTCCTTTATAGAGGGTTGAATTGTCATTTTAGTATATTTGGTAAATGATAAATGTAGGTCTGCCTTTCGTTTGTTTAAGTTAGACTATTTAAAATATAGGGAGGAAGTGTTATGTCGGTACTTTGATAATTAATGTATGTGGGTTAATCTAAGTTTTTAATAAAACAGTCCTTACCAGATCTCTGCCTTTTATTGTCGTGTACATAACAGAAAGTCTCAACATAAAGGATTTACCCAAGTGAACGTCCATTTAATTAACAAAGTTAGATAATAATGTATGCAGATTACGCTATTAAAAAAATACAAAATCATTCAAATATTTAAAAGTGATTACAACATTGTTAAATTTTACCTTTGTAGAGTTAAACTAAAAGTTACTTTGTTAAGTTAAACTCTCTGAGAATGACCCAGCCACTGTTGTTTATGAAAAAACTGATATTTAAACTATAGGTAGTTGAATGAGATAAAGTTCATTCATGTCATTCAGTGTTTGGAATCGCATAATATTGCGATCTTTTCGCAATATTATGCGGTCCCTGCGCATAACGCGCCGAAGCAATTTATTGAAATCTTTAATTTTGGAAGTCGGAGTGTTTGGATCAGAATTTTAGTTTTTTGCCACTAACTTCCAAAATTAAAGTTATTTTTCACTTTGTAGAATTTTTTTTTTGGAACTCCATTTTTTTTTTTTTTTTTTTAAGTTTTGCATTTTTCACTTTTAGTGGGTCAATTTGTAATTGTGACAAGCTTAAATTGCTTAGCAACCATATTAAAGTAAGTACCTAATAGAATCTCAACCCGTGAAATAATTTTTATTTAATAATACCGGTGGCCATCTTTAGTCTTCACCAAATGGTGCTTTTCGAGAGCAAAAGCACAAGTTACTATAAACCTACCACCTCGAGAGCATATAACCCTTTCAAACAAAATCGGTCCACAAGTGACACTGAAATAGGTACGTATACATTTAAAAAAAACATACAGATGAACATAATAACCTCCTCCTTTTTGGAAGTCGGTTAAAAACATATTGAGTAGGACCTACTAAGGTAATACCTTACTCCAAGCTAAGTACCACCTAGTCTCTGTATTTTGTAATGTATGTATGTGAATGTTATATGTGGTATCTTTAATAACCTATTTTATACTGTGTGTACATCACTACATATTATATTATAAAACAAAGTCCCCCCGCGCCGCATCTGTCTGTCTGAACGCGATAAACTCAAAAACTACCGAACGGATTCTCACACGGTTTTCACCAATGGACAGGAATTCATAAGGAAGGTTTTGTGTAAATTGGCTGAAATATGACGATGTAAAATACTCCGATGAACATCAGTTACATTTTAACCTAACCCACATGCTCGACGCAACAGGCTGATACGACACTACGACAGAAAATAAATGTATATATGCTCTGCTAGCCGTGGGAAGCCGGGGCGGATTGGTAGTAAATAACAAAAAAAAATTAAAAAATGGCGTTTAATGTATATTTGTAGACAGATATGTAGAGGCGATTGGTAGAGAGATTAGAGTGCCTGCATGCGTTCCCTTGATGCACCTATTAGTAACATTGTTATTGCTATAAGCCATTTTGGTAATTTATCTAATATTGTTTGAAGATACTGCAGGTGTTACTGTAATTTATTATTATTTAAATACGACACAATATTTCGATGAGTGCCTAATTCAGCGAAATATGCCAGGGCACGTCCAATTCAGTCGGTATTAGCTGATGCCTTCCACCGCAGATCTCAGAGTTCCTTATTTTGAAGGATGAGGATGACCACCATGATGAGTGTTCAACGTTACCTTTGGACATTGACTCAGCACTCGGCCCGGCTGACGCGCGGCCCAGTTAAAAATATTGATTTGGTTGCATCTCACACGCATAGGACACAAAGATTTTATATAATAATGTGTGTGAAGAAAAAGTAGTATATAAGCTGTATCATTTTGTAAATAAATCAGATTTGAATTTTATTCTTGTTCTTGTCTCATTACCCTCACTGTGGCCAAGACACCTTTAGCCATCTCTGATCAGTCTCGTGAGTCTGCGCGACTGGCAGTGAGTTTACCCTTCCCAAACTTGGAAATGCAGTCTACTATCCGTCTGTAACCTTAGGTCGCATGGTGCAGACATCCTGAACTTATTTATATATTTATTTGTCACATACTAGGTATATGATAGGTTAGGGCTGTAGGGCTTGTAGGGCTTATGGGCGTAGGGACTGCTAGGCTTGTAGGTCTGTGTAGGTTCCCTTAACTTATCATATATTTTCATGTACTGTCACACCCTTACCAATATTGCGGCCTTATGTGACGTTTGTTAAGGGTGGACGTACAATGAGTTTGAGTCAGTCCGACGTTCCCGAAATCTTCACCTTCTTCATAATTATGGAATAAGCATCTAGTTGGTGTATATTCACAAGAAAGCCAGGTTGGAAGGACTTGGCTTATTCAGTGTTTCTGCTAATGTCTTCTTGTAGGTAAAACCTTACAGCCGCAACGGATCGCAGTGCATCGCATTCTAATACCAAAAGGCCCGGCGCAGCCCGCCTATAGTGTGCGATGGTTCTTACTTCATACAAAATGTAGGAAAGTGATGTAGGAGGATTTTTGCAATGCGGTGTAGCCCGTCTTAGCTGCGTCACCCTTTAAAGTTATCTATCATTATGGATAGATTCAGAGCATGGGGCATTGCTCTGAATTATGTGCGATGGTTCATATTTTGTATGAAGTATGAACCATCGCACACTATAGGCGGGCTGCGCCGGGTCTTTTTGTTACCTCCACAAGTGTATGGACCATAACCCGGACCCGCTCAATTAAGATATCTGTAGACCATTCAAATGCCATCCAAATACTTACCTACTTATCGTTGTTCCCAGCTGACATCCTACCGCACCCTAACCTGCGTAGCTATGAATCACAATCTGAATGATTTTGAAGGATCCATTGCTCCATATTTTCGGGAAAAAAATGTCTGCTCAACTACGTAAATAACGCAAAAAAACCCGATCACTCAACCCAATTCAGGTGATGTATGAATCACGTACCTTCCTCTATATCTTATATACGAGTATCTTCTGTTCCCTTTAATGACCTAGAAACGTATGTTTAATTACGAACGTGTCACCGACAGCACTATCGGTTAGTGAATTGTTTCATAACCTACAATTTGTTGCCACTATCTCTGTTTGATTACATTCATTGATGGGTTTTTCATGCCGGTTTTACCCACGACCGGTGTACACAGTATTGCTATTGCCACTCGACCCTGCGATTGTTTATCTCAACTAGAATAAACGTTCTAGATTTGTTGAATTGTACCAGATGTGGAGAACCGAAGTGTGATTTGTCGGCAGTTGCGAGCGTTCCTTACCTATGATGTAGAAGGATTCCGTCCTTCATTAGTATATTTTATCACCTCGTACTCCTCATTACTGCTCTGACCACCTAGCAATGCTCTGACCACCTAGCAATGCTCTGACTCTAGAAACCACAATGGGTTACACCGGCGAGGTGTCAATTTTTGTTAGAGAGAAGCCGAAGCGAAGCAGGTTTTAACTTACTTATCAAAAAAGCAAAAATTAACAAACCTAAAAATAAAAATCTTTCCTTTACTGAATTTAACACCATCTATCGTCCAGTATCAGAACCAAAAAGACGCTAGCACTACACAACAAAAAACGTGTTTTACAGAAATAAACTCAAGTACATTAGATACTATCATTCTAAAGAGCCCTAGAGTTGCTGATGCGAACCTCCGAAGGGAAGCCGGCAGGAATCGTGTTGTATGTGCTTTCGCCACTGATGGGTTACCCAAAACTTTTCTAGTCCTGGCAAGTCGCGACAATAAACTGACACTAACGTTTTTGCTTCACCTGTTTAGGCAAGCTGAAAAATTAAGAGTACCTTAGACAGTCTGCCGTAGTGCCGTCGGGGTTTATTAAATGCTCAATATATTTGGTTTTAGTCGGTGGTAGGTATGTTACTTGAAGTTACCCCGGTTGAATGGTTCTCTCATACGCCCTCTGTAATAAAGGTGTACATCTCGCATAAAGAACGTACCTAATTATCTGCTATCAGATATTACTAGCGCAGACACCAGTCTTTCACAAACTTTGTTACGTAGTTTGTAGGGCTTATAGGATCACTCGTGTGGCTGTCTGTCTGTCCGTCTCCGACCGTCATACACGGATGTGTAACGGAAATATATGAATTTTGAATATGGGGGTCACTTTTGGGGGTAAATTAGAAAATGTGACATATCAAATGAAAGGGCTTGGTGTAGCGGTATCAGATATATTTTTTTTTATAATCACACTAATATTATAAAAGCGATAATTTGTGAGTGTGTGTGTGTATGTTTGTTACTTCTTCACGCTTAAACGGCTAAACCAAATTTGATAACATTTTGTATGGAGGTAGCTGACACTCTGGATTAAGACATAGGCTACTTTTTATCCCGATATTCCCACAGGATCGAGACTTACGCGGGTGAAACCGTGGGGCGCAGCTAGTTTTAAAATAAATGCTTTTAAAGTTGGGTATTTAAGAAAATAGACGAAGATTGACAATCTCAGAAACTACTGAGCGTAAAATTTTGAAAAAAATATAGAAAATAGATATTTACTTATAGATTACAGGAAAACTTATAAGAAGTCTATGGTCTTAAAATAACATGGTAAATCTCTCAATGTTGTGCGTACAAACTTACAGTTGCAGTTGGAATGTGAACGCTAAGTTTGTTCTTGGGATAACTTCATCCCAACTGCGGAACCCTGCATTTACAAAAGCAGAAGTTGTAGTCAATTCACCAAAATCCTTATTTTATATCCAACTAAAACTATTTATTTTAAATCTACAGAAACCTAATGAGCACGTTTGAGCGTAACCAAACGGTTTCAGCCGTAAAATGTTATATTTATCGGTGGGAAAAACCTATTTGAAGCAGCAGTGTGATTCTCCAGCACGTGTCGTGAATCATAGGGCCTTCTGCAACTTTATGTTATTTCTTTAGTAGCAAAATAACCGTTTCTCAACGAGCTGTTCTTTTCTTGGACCAACACATCACTGCATTTGTCATGTTGCCGCTTTCAAAGAGTAGGCATTGATTCGAAAATAGTCGTATTATTCATATTAGGTAAATGTGTTTTGAATAAACAATTTTATTGTCTACTGAGAGGTAGATACACAATCATCGAGAAATGTCGCGGAAATGATGTGGCTGTGGGAAATTTAACATAGAATACAGTCCTTAGCTTTTTAGATATCTAAGGGGTTTTTTCAGTCAGGCTCTCTTAGTTTTAAACTTCCGACGCTCAGTAAGCCTCAGACAGTGTGACAGCTTCATCAGATATCATAGCGTTAATAAAGTAGATGGCGTTAATGTACTCGTGGCATGCCTACTTAAATAATATTGTAGTACGTTTTTGTTGGGCGCCATTTGTTGGTGAAAGATTGTTATCATCGTGTTTGCTCATACGAAGAAAATCGTTGTGACGTATGCTTACGTCCAATAACTCCTTTTTAGGGTTCCGTAGTCAACAAGGAATCCTTATAGCTTCGCCATGTCTGTCTGTCTGTCTTTCTCCGGCTTAGCTCAGAGACTTTTAGTACGAGAAAGCTGTAATTGGCATGGGTATACATATTAATCACGCCAACAAAGCGATAAATAATAATCTTGAAAAAACAATTTTAGGGTAAGTATAAACTCCCTTACAGGTAAAGTGGGGATGATTTTTTTCTCTCGTTTATCCCATGTTGTAGGGTATCGGTGGATAGGCCGTTCAACAATATTGAGGGTCTGTGAAGACCATTAGATTCAGGGTTCCGTTTGCGTAATATACGTAAGTTAAGCTTTAAAGTGCTCATTTTTGTTAGAGTCAAAGGGGGTGTGTGTGTCCCCCCCCTGCCAGCTAAATGGTTGTTTTTGGACATGTGAAAAAATTCATAGCAGTAGTACATAATTAACGAATTTAAAAGGAAAACTATCACAGCTAAGTAGCCTTTACAAGTTAATGAGTTCTATGTTATCTATGTTAGCGGGTTTGGTTTCCGCACTTAGTCCTTCATGTGGACCATTGTGCGTGGGCCATGGTGGCCGTCGGTTGATTATTCCAACCAGCCCACCTCTCTCCAGAAGCTGATTAGGTCTCCTGGTCTGATTAAGATATCCGTGAAGGATCTGGGTGACCCGAGGGTTTCTGTTCTGATCTGGGTGACGCCTGTGCAGTCAAAGAGCACATGCGCAATGGTTTCTTCAGCCTCCATGCAATTATAAAAAAAAACAAATATGCCTATTGTGTTGAAGTGCTTGTTTAGTGAGCAGTGTCCCGTAATGGTCCCCGTCACCAGGCCCTGTCCAGGCGTAGTGGACGCCTGGTTAGCCTGCCATCTAAGGATGGCATAGCTTTCCTGGACTGCCTGCAGCCCGGTGTCGAGGTCCACCAGTAGGTACTCCGCTTGTGTGTGGGTTGACTCCGGTAGCCACTTTCGATAGTTGGTTGAAAGGGATGGGTATGATAGGTTCAGGTCCACAGACTGACGTGGTGGATGCTCTCCTATGTTAACGAGTAATAGTCGACCAACTTACATTTGCAGTTGCAGATGTATGGGAGAACATGTTTTTCAGCTACAATGTTACGTTTGTTTTGGGATAAATTCATCCCTTCTACGGAACCCTGCATTGTGCGTGGTATGACAGTGACACGCACTTGGCCAGTTTTTTAATCAGGTTATGAGACATAATGCTTACTAACGTAAACATAAATTATTGAACTGTCGGTGTTCTTGTTACTATAATTCAACATAATATAGGTAATGGGGTTTTCAAGTTAATGATAATATTGAGTCGGCCTGCGACACATCAGTGATTCCCCTGAAGTTAGAAGTTAATTGATGGCTTAGAGTATATACTTTATAATCTAAGATTGATGGTGATGATTAGTTTTATGGCATTGTAGATCCACATCACTCCCCTTCGGAGACTGGAGGTCGATAGTAAGTTGAGTCTCAGGCGATGCTCAACCCCTAAAGTACCTATTTACTTTACGTTTGTCAAAAAACCTTTTTCAACACCTAAATGTGTTTCCATAAAAGTCACTGTACAAGAAAGTGACTCTTATGGCAACGCATTTAGCTTTATAATTCAGTTTATTATACTCATGTTCTTACATTAATTACTTACCACTGCACTACTGTGTTTTTTGAGTTATATTCTTATTTTTTTCAATCTCCGCACTTAGTTTTTGTCTAAAAACAATGAATATTATTGTGGATAAATAAACTATTTTAGGTTACTTATGATAAATCAATCATTTTCATAATTTCAAAAAGTCAATAGTCAAATTATTTATATCAAATACGGCACTTTTGAACGTCAATATTTCCAACAAAAAAAAAAAGAATTAATTTTAGTCGCCCCTTCCAAAAGATAGTTTCGTATGGAGAAGAATGGGCAAGAAACTCCACGGCTACTCTTTTAAAATGTTTTACAATATTTTGTATAGGTAGGTACACTAATTATATGTGAAGACGATGCACCTAAAATAAAATTGTAAGTATAGTAACTTTATTACACAATATGCAAAAATAATTAAAAATGAAGTAATGACAGATAAGTTTAATTATGTGATAGATACATAGTGCTCACTTATTTACAAATATTGTACAAATATACGTTTTCCTAAAAAATATATAAAATAGGTTAAAATAGTTAATGTAATCAGTATCACAAAATATAAAATAATGTCAAAAAAATTAATTATAACTACAATTAAAATAGCAACTTGTTTAATTTTGTCTAGACTCTTGATTGTTCTATGGAGCTGGACCAGCATGTTTCCAAGCATTCTTATCTTGGATATAATCCTCTAACTTCTAATAGGTTTTAGAAAGTGTACTTTTAATATGAGTTTTAAATTTTCTTTCATTTAATTGCAATAATTAATTGCAAGTAATCTAACCTAACCTACCCCATAAAAGACATGTATGATATAAAATAGATCAACCATGATCTATTTTATCTTTATTTCTAGTATTAAAATGATGTCTATCACTTATTTTATTAAAAAGATGTAGATTTTTACTTACATACCTAATATTTTCATAAATGAATTGGCAAGGTAGGTACCGTCATAATATTAATCCTTTTAAATAGTTCCCTAAGAGATTCTCGGCGACGGACGTAGATTATAAATGGCTCTGACAGCTCTCTTTGGAAAATAAAGATGGAATCAATGCCAGCAGCCCGACCCCACAGTAAAATGCCGTACGACATAATGTTGTCGAAATAGCTAAAATAGACCAAACGCGCGGTTTCTACATCTGTTAACTGCCTTATCTTTTTAACAGCTTAAGCCGCCGAGCTTGGCCGCCCCGCAAGAGATGTTATACAGGGTGGATTTTTGAGATGGGGCAGTAAGGGCAGCTACCTTAACCGTGGTAGCTACAGGAAAACGGTCTGAGGTGACTGTCCTTAACTGTTTGAGAAATTTTGATCAGCATTCACAGATTTTGAAAAAAATGTACAGTCAGCTCGAAAATGGGAAGTTTTCGCAAAAACTTTTTTTTATGCCAATCGATCCTGTTTCTTATAAGGATCAAAAACCTCTATTGGCCCAACTGAGGTTTGAGTACCTACTAGAAAAGTCGGAAATCGCAAAAAACTTCCTATACATTTCGCAGGAAATGAGACCTCAACTTAGTTTTTTATGATGGATCGCTATAATGTAGACACCGAAAATAAACAAAGAAAAAACTTCAAAACTTCGAATTTTGAACGAATACGCCTCATAATTTAATTTGCTTTGAAAACAAAATCTAGATAGTTTGTTGCTTAGTTGATTGTAATTTCTGAAATTCTGTGACAAAAATGTCCTCATTTAATTTAGAACATTTAGACTTGTTAGAAGCTTATTTTTTAAATAATAAAAACCCGTCAGGTGCATTGGAGTGGTACAGGATCAATTACCAGATGCGTCGAGTGCCAACTAGAAAGGTAATTACAAATCTTGTAAAGAATCTCGCAGAAGGTGGCTCGTTCAAGAAAAAAAATAGTACGACTTTCAAGTGTATTAGATGAAAATATGGTGATTGCAATTTTATCACTCGCGGAAGCGTATCCAGAGATTTCTTCTAGAGATGTCACTAGCGAAGTGGGTGTTTCGCACTCCCTTGTTTTGAAGGTATGGAAGAAGTACGGATACAAATGTGACGATGATGATGGTGAATGGTCGATGGTGAATGTGTGATGTGTGTGTGTGTGATGGCATGGACGAATAGTTCAAGCATTACATTTTGGAGACAACATTCGCAGACTTACATTTTGCAGAAAATTACGAGGGAAAATCATCAGGGACAATAATTTTATAAACTACATTATATGGTCTGATGAAAACCATTTCTTCAATAATGGCATGTACAACCGGAGAAACAATCATTATTGGTCCAAAGAAAATCCTCTCAGAATTTGGGTAAAATAATACCCAAAGTAAAAGTTATTGTTTTTTATTTGTTTTTCGATTAGTCTTTTTTGTAGCGGCCAGTTTATCGATGGTAAAAAAAATTAGTTGGAGTCTCATTTCCTATGAAATGTATGGGAAAAGTTTTTGGCGGTTTCTGACTTTTCTAGTACTCAAACCTCAGTTGGTCCTATAGAGGTTTTTGATCCTTATAAGAAACAGGATCGATTGGCATAAAAAAAAGTTTTTGTGAAAACTGCCCATTTTCCTGCTGACTGTACATTTATTTCAAAATATGTGAATGCAGATCAAAATTTCTCAAAAAGTTAAGGACAGTCTCCTAAGACCGTTTTCCTGTAGCTACAACGATTAAGGTAGCTGCCCTTACTGCCCCATCTCAAAAATCCAGCCTGTATGTGATCCCCATTGTAGTTTCTCGTCTAGAGTGATTCCTAGGAAAAAGTGTTTGATTAATACATTCCAGTTTTTCTCCATTCCATATGATATCACATTCACTACTTGTAACATACAAGGTATACAAGGTAATTTAAATCGAATGCATTTGGTTTTTTCTTTATTTAGTACCAAATTATTTACCGTAAACCAATCTTGGACCTCAAGAATAGTTATTCACATTGTCAAGATTTTGTGACCGTCGGTCTATTTTAAATATCAATGATGTGTCATCTGCAAATAACCTCATCTTCGGTTGCTTTTGTAGTAATTGGGATAAATCGTATAAACTAAAAAGAGGAATGCACCCAATATCGAACCTTGAGGAACGCCCATTGCCATTTCAGACCCCAATGCGTTTACGCCGTTCACTTGAACTTTAACCTTTCTATCTTTCAGGTATGATCTTAGTAAACCAAGAGCTGTATTCCTAATCCCATAGTGCTCTAGTTTCAGCAATGGTGTCTCATGGTTTACGCAATCGAACGAATTCCAATGACATCTTGTGCTTCCTCCCAGGCGTTAAAAATGTTCTTTAATAACGAGACACCAGCGTCAGTGGTACAACGCCCTTTGGTGAAACCATACTGTTGTTCATGAAAGATGGAATTTTTATTTAAGTGACGTAACATTTGATTGAGCATGCATATTGAGCAATTTCATATTATAAGTAATATATTTTTCAGTACATCATCATCTGCCTAGCCTTTTTCCAACTATGTTGGGGTCGGTTTCCAGTCTAACCTGATGCAGCTGATTATCAGTATTTTATATATATATTATACAGGGTGGAATTTTGTAATGCCACCTGGAGGGAAAGTACTCTTAATACTGCAGATAGAAAATTTTACTCAAAGGAAACATTCCTTTATTTTTGAATAGAAAGCAAACTGCATTCAAAGATTTTCGAAAATTCTCTTCTCCCACACCCGGGAATCGAACCGGCTAAAATCTGAAAAAATATATCCTGTACTTTTATTGCATCGATCGTTAGGGTCAATTATAAGGATGAAATCTCTCTAACAAACATGATAAATTAAATGAAAGGAAAACCAGGAAATCTGAAGTTACAAATTCAATGAGTCAAGTTAAACCTCTTTAACTAACATCCATCTTTTGTAATGCAGACTCCTTTGCGACATACTCGTAGCTGCGTGTATGAGGTAATTTAAATATGGAATTTTAGATTAAAATTTGTAAATTAGATTGTCATAGTTGTTATTCACATTTGATTGTTTTTACAACTCATTTCACATTTTGTCTCACGATGAAACCAAATAATTCTACAGCAAGATGGTGCTCCAGCACATAACAGCAGAATCACTACTGCCTACATTAATCACCATTTTAATACCTGGATTGGTACAAACGGCACAATCAGATGGCCTGCGAGATCGCCAGATCTCACCCCATTAGATTTTTTTTTGTGGGGATATGTAAAAAATCAAATTTACATGAAATCTTATGCGAATGACAACGAGTTGAGAGTTGAAGTTCAGAATACGATTTATAATATTCACCACAACACTTTATTAAAGGTTGCTAGAAATGAATTCGTTAAAAGAATAAATTTGTGTATCCAAGAGAATGGAGCCCATTTCGAGCAACTAATTAGTTAGTTTACCATTTTTTGTAAATAATTAAATTAATTTAAGATTTCCTGGTTTTCCTTTCATTTAATTTATCATGTTTGTTAGAGAGATTTCATCCTTATAATTGACCCTAACGATCGATGCAATAAAAGTACAGGGTATAATTTTTTCAGATTTTATCCGGTTCGATTCCCGGGTGTGGGAGAAGAGAATTTTCGAAAATCTTTGAATGCAGTTTGCTTTCTATTCAAAAATAAAGGAATGTTTCCTTTGAGTAAAACTTTCTATCTGCAGTATTAAGAGTACTTTCCCTCCAGGTGGCATTACAAAGTTCCACCCTGTATATACAGTATTTTACCTCCACAACGCAGTTATTACAGGGTAACACGATAACCCTTGGAAGACTGGTTGTCAGACTTTCGAGCTCTGACGACCCGTAGCAACTGTCAATGATCTACAAATGATGCCGGTACCAACGGCTTAACGTGCTTTCCGAGGCGAGGAGGGGTCTTGGTATGTAAAGATGGTTACCCATCTACGGACCAACCGTGGCAAGCATATAAGCTTAACCTGATCGATCGACCCGTGCGGCTGTAATTACTTAGCCACAAGGCCCTCACACATTTTTCACTACATAATTAACCTTAAATTTGCGTTTCTACCTATTCAATACATTATTTTGTGTTTGTTCTATTTTTATATAGGCTGTTTAGCGGTTTTGCCAGTGTCTTTATTTACACCTGCACGCGCATCGCTAGCGCCATTTTCCATAAAGTTAATAACAAGACAAGTCCGTTTTTTTCCTCGCAAGTGTGTTGAAAAACGTCGTATGAAACGCTTGCGCATTTGATCATTACACCCTCGGCTCGCGCAAATAATACCGCCTCGAGTGTAATGAGTATAATGACCAACATAGCACACTTGTATCATAATGTACTATTATGAAGTAGGTACGCATGTAAATAATTAGATGTTGTAGTCACATAGAGATCAAAGACTTGGTCTTTATTAATGGCTACATTGCACTCACATTCGCTACTCGTTCTGGTCAACATACGGTCTAGTTACCAGTATAAGACAATAAAACGAATGGTTTTAGTGCACTAAGTACAGTCACCAGCACATCAAGTTACCACAAACTGTAAAATTTTCTCATTCAATTTTGAACTTATCCATCAACATTTTAAGGTTTAAAATCATTTGGAGTTTGACAATTTGGTATAATCTGATGTGCTGGCGACTGTATATACTAAGTAGGTACCTATAATAAATCTTGGCAGCACCAGTAGGTACAGTCGCCAGCACATCAGGTTATACCAACCTGTCAAATTTTTCCAAATGATTTTAGACCTTAAAATGTTGATGGTTAACTTCAAAATCGATTGAGAAAATTTGACAGTTTGTGGTAACTTGATGTGCTGGCAACTGTACTTTTGCATTTTAACACCAAGTATCTACTTGGTGTTACCATGCAACCTCCGCGAATTTGTCATGTTACCGTGCAACCTCCGCGAGCTTGGTGTTACCTCGCAACCTCCGCGAGTTTGTTATGTTACCGTGCAACGGTGCAACCTCCACGAGTTTGTTACAAGATTATTAGACAAACAATACATAAAATAAAATAATATTATATATTAGAATATTAGAAAAACAATTTGGCGTCAGCTTGCAGAGCTGAAAGTATTTGTCGTGATGTAAAAACGTAGAACCAATTCTAGGAATAAGAACATAATTATTTATTTATTTATTCATTATCACATACATTTGTTTTAACAGGTAATACCCCTTTTTTTTTGGGTGGGAAATTATCAAATAACTTCTCCCGCTCTGGGTGGAGCGGGAGGGAGTGTCAGACTTTTACTGACTAAAACCCACCCGTGAACAGGTAATACCCAAGTTAACAAAAGTAGTCATGGATTTCTAATTGTTCGGTCCCAAATAACGGGTCCGGGTAAATCACAAGTTACACAGTGGACAACATACTAAGTGTCACCCTCTGAAATTCCGGCAAAGAGCAAGAAAATATGTCCAAACGACGAGAGACACTATTAAGTATTATTACCGCACGAATCACTGGTGCAAACTTTAATAAGTTTGTACGGGTTGCCGGAACTTTAAAAAGTAGTAGTAATATTATTTTAACTTTAAAAAATACATATTTAATTAAACGGCTTCTTCCACTGTACGCAGTCTGTAACGTACCTTACAATTATTATTCTATTATCTGATGCTGATTGATATCTTATTGTCAATTAATTGATTTATTCACTATCAACAAGAATGCCTAAATCCTGACCAGTGGCCTTCGTTTATCGGGTAATACCCAATAATAGGTAATTGGGTCGTGGAAAAACCCAGCCTTGTGATATTGCGACAAGTGAGATTGATACCTAGTACTGCCATATCATAGTTAGATTGTATCAAGCATCCCAATGACTCCTAGCTGTATAAAAATTAGTAGTAGTTTGGTAATATGGGTGTCTCCTAGTAATCCAAGGTGGGACGTAATCTTTCTTACAGCATTAGTTAGTAGCCGGAGGGGGCACTTACAGTGTGCCAGGTGGCAGCGTGTAATGATAGCCCCAGATGGGTTTAACATGCAACATTAATAGTATCGGAAAGAGCTTCGTATACCTCATCGAAAACTTAGCCAATCAGCAAGGGTGACTAACCTACCTCTGCATCCAGTTAGACTGGAAGTCGACCCAAATATATTTAAGAGAAGAATAGGTAGATGATATAAATTATAAGGTAGGTATTCAATAGAAGTAGTGTTATCAAAACGCATAGCTAGATATTATTCCTACACGTTTATACAAGACGTGAGACCATAACGCAAGGATTTTATCAATTACCTTTGCTCCACATTAATGTTACACACTCAGACATAAATCAAGAATAAACATTCCAACTTCTCGGCTAAAAATACACTCTACAAGTCCCTATGTAATGTCTATAAAAATATACAACAAACTATTTGAATGAATAACAAAAGAAGACAAAATTAATATATATAAAAACAATCTAAAACAGTTTTTAATAAGAAAATGCTATTATAGTTTAATAAGTATACGAATAAGTATTTAAATGACAAAAAAAATAAGTGATAACCTAATAAGTAGACTAGTAAGTACAGTAGACTATAAATGTAAAAAAAAATATTAATATAGTAATATTAGATTTAGTTCAGACGACTGAAAAACTAAGTCTTTCAAAGCTTCCTCTCTCCTACTATTTTGCTGTGCCCGACAGGGTCCATAATGGTGCGCCCACGAGCGATTTTCTCGGTGATTTTTATCAGAGGTAATAAATACATTCTGACAAAAATCGCCGAAAAAATGGCCGAGAAAATCGCTCGTGGGCGCCCCACCCTAAAGATCACATATTACAATGCAAATAAAGTATTGAGTATTAACCGCAGTACGGTCCTCACCGGACACGGTTGTTTCGGGAGGTTCCTGGCTTGTTCCGGCTTGGGCGGAGCACCACCGTGTCCTCACGGAGGTGATCGGCAGCGGCGATCTCTTGCGTCCAGCCCTGGTTCAAGCCATGGTTTGGAGCGAGAGGGCATGGGAGTCCGTCACCTCCTTCTGCGAAGCAGTAATGCTCGCGAAGGAGGAGACAGAACGCGTGAGAGAGAGGAGAATTTCGCGCCCTCACGTCCCTAGTCGCCGCGCCGCGGGAGACGCCCCGGGCGTCGGGAATCGCAGGGCGATTCCCGGCCACCGCAGGCGCAGGATTGCGGTCGGTGAGCGATAGGTAGCTTGCCGTCCGATGAGGACCAGACCCGGGTCAACGGCGCGTTGTGTTCCACACGAGACGAGACACAAGAGATGTCAGCACTAACTGACTGGGTCCGGTAGGGCCAATGCCTGCCAGGGTTGTGAGTTTGTCCGAAAGGGAATTTCGTGGCCCTGGCACACAGGCATCTGAAGGAACACGGGTGGGTTTTAGTCAGTAAAAAAGAGCGGGAGAAGTTATTTAATAATTTCCCACCCAAAAAAAAAAAATACGGGAATTATTAGCTGGGACGCTATGTGAAACATATTATCAGATCACACTAATATTGTGAGAGGGTGTGTGTGTGTCTGTGTGTTTGTTACTTCTTCACGCTCAAACGGTTGGACCAATTTTGATAACCTTTTGTATGGAGGTAGCTGACACCCTGGATTAAAATATAATCTATATAATAGGCTTTTTATCCCGATATTCCCACGGGATCGAGACTTACGAGGGTAGAGGGAAACCGCGGGGCGCAGCTAGTACAGGATAAAATTAAATTAGCTATCGAAACTCTGCAGGCGTGATGGGTCATAATCTGCCTAGCCTTTTCCCAACTATGTTAGGGTCGGCTTCCAGTCTAACCGGATGCAGCTGAATACCAATATTTTACATGGAGCGATTGCCTATCTGACCTCCACAACCCAGTTACTGGGTAACACGATATCCCTTGGTAAGACTGGTTGTCAGACTTTTGGGCTTCTGAGGACCCGTAACAACTGTCAAAGATCTACAAATGACAGTCGGGACCAACGGCTTAACGTGCTTTCCGAGGCACGGAGGAATCTTGGTATGAACAGATGGTCACCCATCCACGGACCAACCGCGGCAAGCCTTTTTTTTTTTTTTTTACGCTGAGAAATGCATTACGCATGCCCGCTCGTGGGGGACGAGTCGGGGTATGTGGGACTCCTGTCAATAAGTGACAGTATACCCACTAAAACTCAGCGGTGTTCCCACATCACCGTGATGGGAGGGCCATGGGAAACCGGCTCAACCTTTACATCCATGACCCTCTCGGTGCATGCCCGCCTAACCGGCGGGCCCCGCGTGCCCCCCATTCTCAATGGGGGGCTACGGGAATGGCAGGGAACACCTGGCCATTCCCGTCCGGCACTGGTGGAGGCCTGTGCAATACAGGCAAGGTTGCCGCACCCGTTGCCTGCTGGCCTCCACCTGGGAGGAGGCGGAGACGACGATCGTACAATCGCCTTCTCGCGCCTCCTCTTCGCCTGCGGAGCGGCGCCGCGAGAGGATCGTCCTCCCGCGCGCGCTCCGCCGCCTCCTTCTGTGACATTACTTCCTCGCAGAAGGAGGCGACTGCTGTCCAGGCCCCCTCGCTTCCCAGCATGAAGTTGACGACGCTGGGAAGCGAGAGGTCCGGCCCGGCCGCTGCGATCAGAGTCTGGCGCAGCTCGGACCAGGCCGGGCACACCTCAAGGGTGTGCTGTGCCGTATCCTCCGCCGCGCCACGGTCGTGGCACGACGAGGTCTCCTCCCTTTGGATCCGGTGCAGGTGCGATCCGAAACACCCATGGCCGGACAACACCTGCACCAGACGGAAAGAGAGGAAACCATGTGACCGCTCGAGCCAGTCCTTCAGGACCGGCCCGAGCGCGTCCAAAGTTCGGCGGCCAAAAGCGGCAGAGGAGAGGTCCTCTGTCCAGTGATGGACGATCGCGTCCCTCGCCTCCTGCCGCACGGCCTCCCACTCTTCTGCGGCGGGGAGCTCCCCAAGCGCCTTACGCCGCGCCGTCCATTCGTAAACTCTGGTCAGCACCCACGCCTCGAGCTCCCAAGGAGGGGTGCCGGCCAGAGCGCACGCCGCCGAGAAGCCCACCGATCGGTAGGCCCTCGCTACCCGCAGTGCAATGGCCCTCTGGGGCCTCCGGATGGCAGTGGCGTTCTCCCTCCTGTGGAGGGAGTCCGCCCAGATTGGGGCCCCGTAAAGGGCCATGCTCCTGAGGATGCCGGCGTACAGGCGCCGGCATCTCGCCTTCGGACCCCCCAGGTTCGGGAGGAGCCACGACAGGGGACCGCGGCAAGCCTAGCTTAACCTGTTCGATCGACCCGTGCGGCAGTTATTATTTAGCCACAAGCTCCTAAGTACGTGATGGGTATCATATAACACGATAAAATAAAAATAAAAAACTGGCCAAGTGCATGTCGGACCACGCACAATGAAGGGTTCCGTATTTATCCCAAAAACAAACTTAACATTGTAGTTGAAAAACATGCTCCCCATACAGTGATATACGTTGCGGTCAATTTCCCAACTGCAAATTTAAGTTGGTTGACTATTACTCGTTAACTTGTAAAGCCTACTTAGCAGTTTTCCTTTTAATTTCGTTATATACAGGGTGGAATTTTGTAATGCCACCTGGAGGGAAAGTACTCTTAATACTGCAGATAGAAAGTTTTACTCAAAGGAAACATTCCTTTATTTTTGAATAGAAAGCAAACTGCATTCAAAGATTTTCGAAAATTCTCTTCTCCCACACCCGGGAATCGAACCGGCTAAACTCTGAAAAAATTATACCCTGTACTTTTATTGCATCGATCGTTAGGGTCAATTATAAGGATGAAATCTCTCTAACAAATATGATAAATTAAATAAAAGGAAAACCAGGAAATCTTAAATTAATTTAATTATTTACAAAAAATGGTAAACTAACTAATTAGTTGCTCGAAATGGGCTCCATTCTCTTGGATACACAAATTTATTCTTTTAACGAATTCATTTCTAGTAACCTTTAATAAAGTGTTGTGGTGAATATTATAAATCGTATTCTGAACTTCAACTCTCAACACGTTGTCATTCGCATAAGATTTCATGTAAATTTGATTTTTAACATATCCCCACAAAAAAAATCTAATGGGGTGAGATCTGGCGATCTCGCAGGCCATCTGATTGTGCCGTTTGTACCAATCCAGGTATTAAAATGGTTATTAATGTAGGCAGTAGTGATTCTGCTGTTATGTGCTGGAGCACCATCTTGCTGTAGAATTATTTGGTTTCGCTCTTCCTCGGGGAAACCATTTAACTCGTTTCTTAAGAGATCCAATATTTCAATATACTTGACAGTGTTTAAATGACCTTCGTACACGTGGACTAACACTACATTATTTCTCATAATTCCGCACCAAACGTTGAAAGAATATCTTACTTGATTGTTAGTTTCATGAACACGAACAGGATTCACTCGAGACCAATAATGGTTATTGCGGCGATTGTACATGCCATTATTGCTGAAGTTGGTTTCGTCAGACCATACAATGTTACTCAAAAAATTAGGGTTTCGGTCAATTTCTCCAAGCATGTTTTCACAAAATTGTAATCGTCTGTCACGATCCCCAATATGCAATTTTTGCACCAACCGACCTTCACGATAGCATTGATACTTATACTTTTTACGCGAGTGTGGGTTGTTCCTAATTCATCGGCAGCATCTCTACTTGAAACCTTTGGAAATGATTCAAAGTATGTTAAAACATCTAGTTCAAAATCGAAATAGTTTTGCTGAATAGTTTGCCGTCTCTTCTTGAAACCACCTGTATTCTTTAAATTTTCTACCATTATTTTCAATACGAACCGAGTTGGTGCCTGTCGGTCTTGATATCTCTCTCCATACCACCGCAGAGCTAGATTCACGTTTTTGTTATTTAAAAAATAAGCTTCCATTAAATCAAACTGTTCTTGAAAAGCCATTTTCACCGTGAGACAAAATGTGAAATAAGTTGTAAAAACAATCAAATGTGAATAACAACTATGACAATCTAATTTTTAAATTTTAATCTAACATTCCATATTTAAATTACCTCATACACGCAGCTACGAGTATGTCGCAAAGGAGTCTGCATTACAAAAGATGGATGTTAGTTAAAGAGCTTTAACTTGACTCATTGAATTTGTAACTTCAGATTTCCTGGTTTTCCTTTCATTTAATTTATCATGTTTGTTAGAGAGATTTCATCCTTATAATTGACCCTAACGATCGATGCAATAAAAGTACAGGGTATAATTTTTTCAGAGTTTAGCCGGTTCGATTCCCGGGTGTGGGAGAAGAGAATTTTCGAAAATCTTTGAATGCAGTTTGCTTTCTATTTAAAAATAAAGGAATGTTTCCTTTGAGTAAAATTTTCTATCTGCAGTATTAAGAGTACTTTCCCTCCAGGTGGCATTACAAAATTCCACCCTGTATACTACTGCCATGTATTTTTTCACATATCCAAACCCAACCATTTAGCTGGCAGGCGGGAGGGACACTTGACCCTAACAAAAAATAGCACTTTAAAGCTTAATATTACGCAAACGGACCCCTGAATTGAAAAATGGTTTTAACAGACCCACAATATTTTTGAACGGCCTATCCAACAATTACCCATACTATAGACGAGAAAAAAAATATCATCCCCACATTACGTGCAAGGGAGGTACTCTAAAAAAAATACCTATCTATACCCATGCCAAATTACAGCTTTCTAGTACTAAGAGTCTCTGAGCTAAGCGTTTGTCCCCAAGACGGACGGACGGACAGACAGACAGACAGACAGATGGACATGGCGAAACTATAAGGGTTCCTTGTTGACTACGGAACCCTAAAAAGAATTGATGTTTTTGTTTTTGGGGTCAACTACCGCTTGTAGTGATGTTACATCTTGAAGTTTGAGTTGAGAAAATCTATTTTTTGTGATATCGTGTTTAGAAATTGAGACTCATCACGTCTGTGAAGTTTACACAAAAGAAAAAGACTTTCTTAAACTGATATTTCTACTACCTGCGGATAATGACCCTAAAAAAAACTCATCAAATTTTTTTTTTCAGCATGTTTAGATACCCATCCATACCCATACCGTCTGCAGAATTTCGATTGTTTAGTTTTCTAAAAGGCAACAGCACCCCTATCTGGACTTCGATGTAACCATTCAATATTAAAAACAAAGTTTTTTTATTAAGGTCAATGTGGGCAAATCCATCTACGGGGCAATTCCGTATACATGCATTTACTATACATTCCAGGGGGCCAAGTTTGCTAACGCAGTTGCGTCCGAATGGCCGATCATTGGCACCGTAATTGTAGAATTTGACAGTTTTGCTAATCTCCTAATTGAAAGGCGTCTTTATGATTTTCCAATGACGTGACGACAATTTTTCAATTTACAATTTTTCCAATGGAGACACCATTGGAAAAATTGTCTGTATTTGGTAATCTCGTACTGACAAGCTCCTATTATTTTGACTTCCCTATGGACCATGAAGGTATAGATAAAAGTGGAGGCAACACTCTTAATACCTAAGTGAAGACGACTGTGGGCCTACTCTCTCTTTCTGAATACATACATAAAAACGAGACAGTGATATGTGTTTTCTTTATCAACCAAAGTCAACTTACAAAAAAATATGACGGATTTGCCCACATTGAATTACCATCAGTTGTACAAAAACACTTATCTAAACACTATGCAGCGTTACAACTAAGGGAAAGAGTGTTAGTGTGTGTGTGTTGTGTGTGGGGGTGTGTTTGTGTGTGTGTGTATTCACGATTGAGTTGGCTGAGTAGGTCTCTATCTTGCAGCACACAACTCTATTCGCTATGAGACGAACACAAATCGTATTTAAGTCAACATTCAGGAAATGTTTTACGTAGGAAACCGACTTTTGTCCATATTGCTACAAAAATATTGGAAAGCAGTCAAAAATACAATACTCCGTCGAGCCTCACAAAGCAATCCCTGGCTGCAAACACTCAGTTATATGGTGTCAAATTACGTATTCCTGTATCGCGTCTATAAAACGGCTCGTTACGAATCAAAAATCCATTTGTGCAGCGCTGTTTCGTCCATTTTCACACGTTCGTGCCATATTACAGGGCCCGGCGGGCGCATCGATAACTGCTTTGTGACGTCACATGCCATGCCCATATTAACAGTATTAATACGGATAATTCAGCCGAATTAAAACATAAAGCTGCTCCATTAACAAGTATGCTGGACTTCATTGAATATAAAACCAATTAGTTGTTGGGAATTGATTTACGATCCCGAGCAATAGGTATTCAACATGGTGGCGTCATTTTAATTACCGTTACATGACAGCAGGATATTAGATGCTTTGCAAAATGCATTCTGGAAAGATTGATTTATTATCTTAACGAAAAGGTGATGAATTCTAACTTAGGTCTTATGTTTTACCCATGACTACTGCTATAACATGCTAGGTACTGAAGTTCTAGGATTGCCCGAAATAAATGAAAGATAACAAGTTTGGGACTCCCATCCTAATTGTGTAACACACTCGGTCACAATTTGAATGATTTTGAAGTATAAAGCTAATCCATTGCTTCATATGTTCGAAAAATTTGTCTGCTCAACAACGTAAATAACGCAATGAATGTTGTTGAACTGCTACTGATAGTGTGATAAGGCATCTACAATACTGGGGCGCAACTAGTCGCGCGACGCAACACGGGTAGAACAATTTCCTTGAATTTTTCATAGAAATTGTCCTACCGGTGTCGCGCCAGTATGTAGAAGCCTTTAGGCAATTACCCCGCAGTCACAGATGATTCATAGACATGACTGTTTCTATCTCACGAAAGTTATCAATTAGCTTATTTACTCACCGAACGTAGCAGAACGAATCATTAATTATGCAACAAATGTATGGGTCATTCGATAAGTAGGTGTATTCGCGAGTAGCCTGACGTCAGAGCAGTGACCTTATCTCGTGTCGTCACTGACTGCATGAACACACTGATTATACGGACGTTGACCTCAGACCTCACGTCATGATGATGACGTGTGGTCTTGGACCGAATTGTGCACAGAGCAGGATGTTTCAATCAATTCAACCTATGGCAGTCCAGTGTATAACCCCGCCTCCAGCAGTAAGTCTACCCCCACTACCTTGTTAATGTAGTCGAGAGGCGTTCTACATAATATTTGCTGGACAAAAGTTGGTTTCACTTATGACGCTGCTGCATGGTAGGTAGGGCTTCGTCAATCAGCGGCAGAAAGCGCCATCTGACTTTAAGAATTAGCTACTATCGTATGTTTCTTAGAAACAATAGTCAGTAATACAAAACTTTGAACACTTATTGCATCAGCCACTAATAAGAATGTCCATGTTCAGCAGCGAACGTCCCAGGTTGATCAGCTGATCATAATTTTAATTACATGATCTCATACATGAAAAACAAAAAGGATTATGGAAAAGTCCACTTACGTCAATAGATACAAAAGTGGTTATGTACTATCAGTTCCTATTTACCTAATAATTTCAAACCATATCTTTCTGTTGATTTACCTACTCGCTTGGAAATACCCAAATTAACAGCACACAGATCAACACACATTTACATTGATCGGATAGACTTAGCTTAATATTCCAAGTAAATACTGTTACTAAGAGAAATTGTAGGTAACACATTAAGTCATCAGAAAGAGCCGGTATTCCCAACACAACATTTATTATTATTTGGGAAAAGCCAAACACATCACACGGCCAAAAATACTTCAATAACATTCACTATAAGGATGCTAAATTGTATAAAATATTTCGGTTTATTATTCAGGGTTTTTTATTGGAAAATTTAATAACGTGTATGGAATTATAATGAGAAAAAACTGCAAGTTCCGCTTGTGCTTGTAGTAGGTATTCCACGGTGTACTTTTTGCAAGAAATAGGTAGGTAGGGAGAAAATGAAAAGGTCAATTTAGAAAATAATAAGGTACGAGAGATTCACCTAATCTCATTGCTGTTTTTTAGGCAATTCCTAACAAAGCTGCGACTAGGTGTAATACCATATAACATTACATAGCCGTTATTTACTTCTGGGTGCTTTTTTTTTTGGGTGGGAAATTATCAAATGACTTTTCCCGCTTTGGGCGGAGCGGGGGAGTGTCAGACTTTTACTGACTAAAACCCACCCGTGTTCCTTCCGTTGCCTGTATGCCAGGGCCACGATATCCCTTTCGGACAAACTCGCAACCCTGGCAGGTTGCTAAGATCGGGCACGCCCAAATACTCCGAAATGTTTTATTCCGAATTTCGATGTTCCGATTTTGAAGTCAAATCGGTTAATTTTTATTTACAAATTATTTTTGATACAATTAATATTTAGCTTCAAAGCTTTCAAAATTCAAATTCAAAAATCTTTATTGCGAACAAGTGTACAGGATTTTGTAGATGTTAACAATAGGTAGGTTCTAGAACTTAGTTGCCTGTTAAGGCATTGCAATTTAAATGGTTAAAATATAAGAAAAAAAAATTACATACTCAATATTACAGTTATACAGACTTAACATTATATTAAATTAATAATCATTATTCATATATTTTATATTATCATTATATTAATTATCATTATTCATTCATATATTATCACAAACTATTCATAGAATTTAATATCACATCATTATATCAAGTATCACAATCATTTCAATATTAAATAATTATTTATCTTCAAGGAATTCTTTTACAGAGTAGTATGCCTTTTTAATCAGGAAATCTTTTAGCTTCCTTTTAAAAATACCAATTGAATGCTGGTTCTTGACTTCAATGGGTAACTTATTATATATTTTTATGCCCATACAAAAAATACTATTGCTGTAGACGGCAGTGTGGGATGTTTTATTGCGTAGTGTATTTTTAAGTCTACTGCTTATTAATGTGTCATAGCTACTGATGTTTGATTTAACTAAAACTGAGGCCGCGTAGATATATAGAGCAGGGAGGGTTAATATCTTCACGTTCATAAAATGAGGTTTACATGAATCTGTTTGACGTATCCCACATATGGATCTAATACACTTTTTTTGTGCCTTGAACGCAATTTCTTTATCAGTCGAGTATCCCCAATATAGTAACCCCATAAAATAAAGTGGATCCCACATGGGCATGATAAGCACTTAGTAGTGTGGTTTGATTAGATACTTTTTTGAGCATGTATGGGGCATAAGAGAACTGATTTAATTTGCTACACACACTACTTACATGTGTTTTCCATGACATATTAGAATCGATATAGATACCTAGAAATTTTGTACTTGTAACCTCAGATACAGTTGCATTATTGTACTCAATAGATAATGGAATTAATTTTGCGTTTTTATTCTTGAAATTCATATAATGCGTTTTTGTAAGATTTATTTTCAGATTATTTATTGTAACCCAATTTATTATTTTAGATACGGAATCATTTATTTCTAGTTCATGATTTTTATTTTTGTTATTTGTCAAAAGAGCCGTACTGTCATCTGCAAATAAAACCATAGGGTGCCGAATAGCGTTAGGTAAATCATTTATATAAATGAGAAATAGTAGAGGTCCTAGTATCGACCCTTGAGGTACACCATATTTTATAATCTTGGGCTCGATATATATTTAATTTCTGTTTTTGTGAATGGACATAATTGTGTTATTTCAGTGAACTGTATTCTATTACTGAGATAGGATTTGATTATTTCTAGTGCTTTACCTCGAACTCCGTATATTTCTAGTTTATGTAGCAGTAGTCCATGGTCAACATAATCAAAAGCCTTTGTCATGTCCATGTATAGGGCTGTGACCTGATTTTTTTTATCTAGTTCCGTTATAATTTTTTGTAAAAACTGATGCATTGCTGTATTAACCGATTTCCCTTTTCTGAATCCAGCTTGATTATCTATTATTATTTTATTTTTTTCGAATTATTCACTAAGATTATTATATAGTACTCTTTCAAATATTATAGCCATTATTGGAATGAGAGCGATAGGTCTATAACATCGTACATCTTCCGTGTTTTCTTTTTTGAATATTGGTGTAACTACAGTAGTTTTCAAATATGTCGGGAAAATTCCTTCTTCAAGACACTGATTTATTATGTAGGTGATGATTGGTGCAATTTCGTACCCTACACGTTTTATTATTTTTGTGGAAATTTCATCATAACCTGGGGGCCGATCGCGCTAATTTTGAACGTTAATACCAAAACTAAACCACAACCAAAACGTTACATTAGACACATTTCGTATCGCGCTAATCATTTCAACGGAAACGATTTAGCTTTACTTTGGAAGATACGTTGGAGGAACGATCGATCGAACAATATTCTCACAAAAAAAAGCGCGATACCGTTTCTTACACCAGCTAAACCAAAACTAAACTAAAACCAAAAACGTTCCGTTCGAACGGTAATTACGTTGAGAAATAGCGCGATCGGCCTCCTGTACTGTTAGTGTTTCTCAATTTCATGATTATATTGACAACATCGTAAGGGGTAACTGGTGTCAAAAAACAGGAGTTTGGTTTGTTATACTCGTAGTGTAGAGTATTAGCGTAGTTTATTGTATTATTTGTTAATTTTGAAATGTCATCAATAAAAAAGTTGTTGAATGTTGGTGCTATAGCATCAGGAGCAGTTATTAATTGGTTATTATATTTTATTCTATTGATTTTTTCAGGGGGGTTATTGCTTTTATATTTATTGATTATTTGCCACACTGCTTTAGACTTATTTGTGGCTGTTTGGATATGATAGTTATTTTGCGACCTTTGAGTGAGTTTTATGATTCTTTTAAACGTTTTTGCATACTTCTTAAAACCACTCTTATCTCTATTATGACCTGATAGTCGATATGTTTTTAGTAGCATTATTTTACGGAGGGAACATATTTTTAATCCTTTACTGAGCCATTTAGTATTTCGTATGATTGGAACCTTAATTTTTATGTTTGGAAAGCAGAGGTCATAAAAAAGTTTAAATAGTTTATGGAATTCTTCAAAAGCAACATTTGGGTCACTTTTTCCATAGCTTGCGACATCAGGGTCATCACATTAAGTTCACCATTGATTTTGTAACAAAATATTAAATAATTAACGAAATATGTTCGAAACACTTTATAATTACGGTTAAGGTTACATATAAAATTACCCGGTTTCCGAGCCCTGGTCCCTAAGAATTATAATGTCTAATATTAAAAATCACGAAGTTTATTTTACCGAAACTCGTAAATGCGATTTGTTTATTTCCGATTTTCATACGTTCAAAGAATCAATCGCACCTTTAAAGACAAACCGTTACTAATTTTTTTTGTCATTGTTAATAAGTTCTTAATAATTTATTACAATCTAGCCTAATATACTAATAAGCAATTTAACTCTAACTTATTATTTTACGTGATAGAATACGTTATAACTAAGAATAATGTCAATTTGCACTGTTACACAAGTCCGTAGCACTTTCTTAGTCTGATAATTAATAAAAACACTTTGTTCATGTGTTACATGTATAGCACAGCATTGTTACTTTTATTAATTCGTATTTATACACTACAGTAACTGAAATGGTTTAGTTCTCTTTAGCCTACGCACTATGTCCGTGTTGTCTAGCAGCTGACTTGCCTCGACATTCACATGTCGGTGAAGTCTGTGTTCGTGGGCTTCAGCAAATTTTTGGATGATGGTGGTGACGAGTTCCATTTTAAGGTCTCGGTGGAGGTCGTCATTTCGAATATACCATGGTGCATTTACAGCGTCCCTGAGTACTTTATTTTGGAATTGTCGGATTATTTTAACGTTGCTTCGTTTAGTACAGCCCCAAAGTTGGATGCCATACGTCCAAATTGGCATAAGAATATGCTTGTATAATATAATTTTATTATGTATTGATAGGCTGGATTTTCTTCCGAGTAACCAATACATACATTTATAACGTATGTCAAATTCCCGTCTTTTCTTTTTGACGTGAGATTTCCAACGCAGTTTGGCGTCAAGAGTTATGCCAAGGTATTTGCCGGTTATATGGATTGGGTGGTAATCGCAGTGTTTGTTAGTGAAGTCAATGTGAATTGATTTTGACTCATTCAATTTGATCTTCCACTTTTGTGTCCAGTCATAAACTTTGTTCACAGCTAGTTGAACTTTTTCTACTGCTTCTTTGTGGCTTGACGGTAGCCATAATAGCAGTGCCATCTGCAAAGGTCGCAATCGTTTTGTTTTCCAGCTCTGGGATATCACATGTGTATAGCAAGTAGAGGATTGGGGCTAACACACTTCCTTGTGGTACCCTGGCTTTTATAGTTTTTAGCTCTATTTAGCTAGTTTTTAGATTCTAGAATATCTGCAAATTCTGGAGGTAGCATGCGTCTGAGTTTAAATATCAGACCCTCATGCCAAACTTTGTCAAAAGCTTGCGCGACATCTAGGAATACGGTGGCGCAGACTTGCTTGTTATCGAGTGTCTTTTCAATAATGTAAGTTATTCTGTGGACCTGGTCTATTGTAGAGTGTTTTTCTCTGAAGCCAAATTAATGGTTTGGTATTAGGTCTTTCTTCTATTATTTCTTCTATTATTGGTTTTAACCGTTTTAATAACAGTTTTTCAAATAATTTTGATAATATGAGCAACAGGGAAATGGGTTTAAATGATGATGCTTCTTGGGGTGGTTTCCCACCCCAAGAAGTTTTGCTTCAGGGTTACATGGCTTTCTCTTAGTAGAATTTTTTGACTTAGTCTTAGGATAATCGGGGAATGGTCCGAATTCAAGTGAAAACCTTCCTCCAAATTAATGTAATTGGTAGATATGTTTTTACATATAAAAAAGTCTATAAGGTCCGGTATTTTCTGGTGGTCAGTGGGCCAGTATGTTGGTTTGCCTGTGCTCATAACTTGACATGTGTATATTTAACTGCATTTAAGAGCTGCCTTCCCTTTGTTGTGGTTAGTCTAGATCTCCAGTGCGTATGCTTGGCATTGAAATCACCGCCTAAGATTAATCTCTGGCCTAGAAGTTCAAAGAATTGTAAATATCGCTCTTTTCTTATCACGACAAAATTTAGTTTTAACAGATACTGCAACGGCTTGAATGTCTGATTCTTCAATTTTACTCTGCTCGTAATGATTGATATATTCTTTGGTTATAACCACGCTACCTCCTCTGGCGGAGTTGTCAGGGTGGAGCGAGTTATATACCTTGTATCCTCTAAATTTGATGAAAGATTGTTTAGTGAAGTGCGTTTCGGAAATCAAACACACGTCTATATGTTCTGTCTCTAGGACTGCCTGTACCTCATTCAGATGTTTAAGGAGCCCATTGGAGTTCCCCATTATCTTTAGTGTTCTACTCATTTATGATTATTAAAAACAGCTGTTTTGGTGCTGGATTCTAGCTTCTCTAATCTTTTGTCAAATGTAATAATACACTTCAAGATCTGATTTATCTTATCTTCCAAATTCAAAGGTTGCGTGCCTTGTTACGCAGCTTGCGCATAGGAACTACTTCCTTAAACAGCTTTTGCAGTTTTCTGAAAACTTTATTTCCGTGCCTGTTGGTCAGAATTACTTATGTAAGGAGACTGTTGGGCAGTTGGCACAACAAGTTTCTTTTAATATTTTTATTTTTCATAATTTGAATCTCCTTAGCGACTTCACACCCTCTGTTGTTGGCTGGGTGGGGTAAGCCGCAGTGGACGCATTTTGGTTTCTCTTGCGGAGATTTAGTACAGTTGGCTGTAAGATGCTTGCCAGTGCATTTAACACATCTTGGCTCTTTTCTGCAGTATTTATGAGTATGTCCATAAGCCTGGCATCTTTTACATTGAGTAATAAGTTTCGGATTTTTGAGAGGGTGTATTTCAATTTTGCTCCCTAAAATGTGCTTTATGCCATAGATTTTATTTACATCTTCGTTATTATTAAATGATAAGACAAACATATTGAGTGGTTCTTTATTCTTCCAGCTTAACTTGTTGTCTACTTTTTCTATTTTCAGACCTTGAGATATTAAATCGTCTTTGATTCGATCTGGCTGGCAAGAGGAATGTAATTTTTTCACTACAACTCTAATTGGTGTATCCTGTTTATTCTCATATGAATGCCAAAGATATTCTTTTACTGACAAAAGCCTAGCAATCGCTCTATAAGAGTCCTCGGTTTTGGCGTTGATCTTCACACAATCTCCATTCAACATTTTTGCGGTGACTGATTCAGTTGGTTGGGTTTCAGTTAGTGAGTCGTAGAACATTCGGTAGTTCCTTCTATTATGATTGAGGGTGGTGGAGGCACTTTTTTGACTAATGCCTGTTCTTACTCACATTTTTGTTGTTGTTGGGCGCTCGTTCCGGGTTGTTGTGGTGGAGATGTTTAGCTTCCTTTTTCTTCCTAATTTTGGCCCTAATCCACTCAGTCTCTTTAGCGAGTTCATCCTCATCTATACAGTAGTCGACATTTTCTTTTTCAGATTGAGCAAATTGTACGTTGCTCTTAGCTTCTAAATCCGTGGTGAAAATGGACGCTCTTACGTCGGATATCCAGGAAGAGGCTCCCTGGTGTACAGGGTCGGTCTGGCCTCAGGGCGTACCGACACTTTTCCCGGTGGGCATTTTTATGTACAGAAAAGCCGTGCGTGATTAGTGACATCATTTACAGTGTTTCTCGCTGATGGCATGTGAAAAGGATATTCTCAGCAACCTAAATCCTGACGAGATTATTAACAAAGAGGCTGAGAGAAGCGACCGTATGAAGAAAATGCGGTTGTACGTTGTTTTATAGAAAATAGTTTCATAGAATTTCTTTTCATATAAAAATTTTCTCATATTATCATTTCATAGAATAATCAATACGCAGAATACTTACTTTGAAGAAATTTAAATCAATGATTTTTGTTACAAATAAAATTTTATGTTTTAATATTTATATCATAGAATAACAAATCAAATATTCTCTATCCTCATATCGCTTAGTTAATATCAAACTTATTACCAAGAAAAACATTTTATCGAGTGACAGTTTCTAAACGTTTCAATTCGTATCTTTGACAAAATGCATACCCAAACATGCATGCGTTCACAAAAACAATGCGGGTTGCAGGAAAACAATCTTTTTATTCAGTGTTTTTATCTTAGACTTCAAATTATAATTTGATTTTATTTTATTTTCCAGAAGAATTCAAGCAAACAAACTTGCAAAAAAATATGCGAAGGATTTAAAATTCAATCTTGAAATGAAATGTCTTATTACTCTTAGTTACTTGAAACATTCAAAATAATTCAAAAATAGAGGGAATCTGGCGCTCGGTGGCCGCTGCTACAGCACGTTAATGGTCACTGTTCTAACCTTTTTTTTTTTTTTTTTTGACGCCGGGGTGAAAATCCTAATGGATGTCCTCCACCCTGGGGTGGGCGGAGGGGTCTGTCAGACTCTTACTGACTAAAAACCACCCCGGTGTTCCCTTCCCACATTTGCACCGGGGAACTTGGGAGCTAGTATTACTTCCGTGATCCCCGGCTAGTGCCGGCCCGCCTCTGCGAGCCACCTCACCACTGTTCTAACCTAACCTAACCCAAATGATTCAATAACAGTAGATGGTATCTGACGCATTATGAAAAAATACACCGAACAAAAAATATTCGTTAAAAAATAATTCTACTGTTTGAAAAGTATGTTCTAAAAAAAAATGTTACTATAAAATTCATTGAATTGTGTTTCTGTGAAATATGTTTCATTCAACTAAATAGTCGTTGAAACAATATTATTCGAAATAAAAATACAAGGACCAAATATTATATGAAACATTTTCTACGAAACAAAATTCTATGAAATTTCTGTCTGCGAAACAAGGGAACACCAGAAAATGCTCATTGTTTAGTAATATTAGTAATAATATTTGATTTCATGTCATTAGAGGGTTTATGAGTACATCATAAACCCGTAAGTGAATAATAATAATAATAGAATTTAACTCAAATTTAATTTGCCAAGTATTAGTTGGGCAAACTCTCTGAAAAAGTCATTACAAACCACCTTCTTGGACGGCTGGTGCGGGTGGGCCCGGATTTGGCGGAGAGCCAGTTTGGTTTCTGCAAGTGACGCTCTCCGGTGGGTGCCACTATGGGGATGCTGTGGGCACAACATCCCCCGACGTGTAGGCTCAAATGCGACCCCACCTCGTCGTCTTGCCGGTGTCTCTTAACATTGCCAATGCCTTCAATACCCTACCCTGGCCCTGGAATTGCATCAGGGAGGCACTCCGGTATCACACCGAATGCCGACCTACCGCTGTCGCATGATCGAGGCCTATTTGATGGACAGGGCCGTCATCTACCCCGGTCACCAAGGAGAGTGGAACCTGGGAGAGATGTCGTACGGTGTCCCACAGGGATCCTGGGGCCGCATCTGTGGGACATCGGGTACGACTTTATCGACTTTCCTATCGCAGGTATGCTGGAAGAGATGTCTTTAGAAATAAGCATCACCTTTGTACGTATTTTTCTGTTCCTTTCTTCTTGTATGTTTATACAGGGTTCCCGTAAATAATGGATCAAACGTAACGGGTAGGTAGCTTACCTCATTTCCAACAACTAATTTGAACAGTAAAAAAAAAACCGATAAGGTAACCAAGATTTTTTTTTTTCGATTTTTACTATTTTCTGTACCAGCATTCAGTGTTTTTAATGCTGTTGCTGCAAATGGTATCATATTTAGGTGTGATTTTTGTCAAACATTTCTGAATAGTTTACTAATGTTATAAGATACCATTTTTTTAAATAACATTTTATTTGCCTTAGAAAAAAAATCTTGAATTGAAAAGTTTTGTTTTTACGATGAAAAGACCAGAATTGGAAAAATTCTCCTGTAAAAAAAATGTATGACACCAAAGTGTACCATTATTTTAAAAACTTGTAAAATTACTAAGGTTTGCAAATTGGTATAAAACTTACGCCTAGTCTTTGTCGTTACAAAGATATTGCTATGAATCTGACAGAGGTGCCAAATTACGAAATAAAATAAAATTTGAAAAAGTGTGCACAATTCAACTATTTTCTTAAAAATGTTTAGGTATCTCAGCGTATGAAAAAAATTAGGAGGTTAAATTAAAAAAAAAATACAAATAAATCGTTTATTTTTTACAGTAAATGTTCAAACTGACGTCCCCCTACGAGAATGCAAAGTCTGCACCTCCTAATAAAGGAAGCTCCTATCCGACGGACAAAATGGCTGTTGTTTATTTCTGATACAGCAGATTGGATGCGCTGACGTAATTCTTCTTCCGACGTTATTCGTTGTTTGTAAACTTTGTCTTTTAAACATCCCCAATAAAAAAAAATCTAAGGGATTTAAATCCGGAGATCGCGGAGGCCACAAAATTGGTCCTAATCGGCCGATCCATCTGTCAGGGTAAGTTTCATTGAGTTGCGCCCTTACTGCCGTCGCATAGTGAGCGGGGCAACCATCATTTTGTAACCACATTGCTTGCCGCACGTCTTCTGGAATATTTTCTAATAACGTTGGCAACTCATTCCTTAAAAAATGCAGATAGTATTCGGCGTTTAGAGTTGCTGGTAGTTCAAAGGGCCCTATTATTTGCCCATTTATTATTCCTGCCCATAAATTTATTTTAAATTGATGTTGGCTCCTGTCCTCTCGCATCAAATGTGGGTTTACCAGCTGCCAACTGTGCAAATTATGCAAATTGAGATATCCATCTCGCCGGCATGAAGACTCTTCACTCCATAAAATTTTATTAAAAAACTGTGGGTCCGCCCGTATCATTCTAAGCATCCTTTGGCAAAATGCTACTCTTTGCGGGTAATCACGTGACGTCAGCGTTTGAACACGTCGCACGTGATATGGGTGCAACCGGTGCCTTTTTAGAACTCGATGTACCGTCGATCTTGGAATACCTGTGCGTTGCGCTATGATGCGAATTGAGACCGACGAATCTTCCTCGATTTCTCGAATAATGATTTCGTCATTGACTTGTGACAGTCGCCCTTCACTGGCACTCCCAACTCCGGTGCCAAGAAGTCTTCCCTCAAGAAGCGCGTTATGCACTCTAATGAATACGTGATAGTCGGGATGTCGATCCCGGTTCGGGTATCTTTCACGATACAATCTTGCGGCCGCCCTGGCATTACCTCTTGCTTCTCCGTAGATAAAATGCATTTCGGCATACTCCCGTGGCGTGTACTCGTAACGAGGCATCGTACTACTGCACACACGTACAACCTCACACAAACCATTGTTTTCGAAGTCCGTAGGATTGCCAAGTCATTCGTCCAAAACACAAACAGTTCCAAATCGTTAGGCAAAGCAAAGTCCAAATACACAGCACAAGTTTAATTTTAAGGAACACAACAGTTTGGCACAGCGGGAGCGAAAGTAGTCTGACGTACGTATCAACTCGAAGAGAGATTCGTGTCAACTAAACAAATAAAATCATGCAAAAATGAAGCCCTGTTCATACAGGGCTTCATTTTTGCATGATTTTATTTGTTATGGTTATTGTGCAGGTATTTTTTTTTCACCCTTCACTCATGTGAAGGGTGAAGAAAAAAAAAATACCTGCACAAAGACACCGATTTACCAAAAATACAAAAGCAGCGCTATCTATCCCTTTCACACTGAGTCAGGTGCAACTCCGCAGGTAGCGGTCCCAAATTCCGAACAGGTGACGTCATCGGCTCGGAATTACGCTACACGCTTAACCACATGCTTAGATTACAAGCATAAGCCATTACGAGAAAGAAAAGTTAGATTGTACCATTTTAATTTCTGTTCTGTCTTCTTCATCACATTCATAGCAATATCTTTGTAACCGCAAGGACTAGACGTAAGTTTTATACCAATTTGAAAACCTTAGTAATTTTACAAGTTTTTAAAATAATGGTACACTTTGGTGTCATAAATTTTTTTTACAGGTGAATTTTTCCAATTCTGGTCTTTTCATCGTAAAAACAAAACTTTTCAATTCAAGATTTTTTTTCTAAGGCAAATAAAATGTTATTTAAAAAAATGGTATCTTATAACATTAGTAAACTATTCAGAAATGTTTGACAAAAATCACACCTAAATATGATACCATTTGCAGCAACAGCATTAAAAACACTGAATGCTGGTACAGAAAATAGTAAAAATCGAAAAAAAAAGAAATTCTTAGTTACCTTATCGGTTTTTTTTTTACTGTTCAAATTAGTTGTTGGAAATGAGGTAAGCTACCTACCCGTTACGTTTCCGATCCATTATTTACGGGACACCCTGTATATGTGTGTACATAAATGGTTAAATAAATAAATGGCTAGAGAGACGCAACGGCGTCCTCAACTTCCGCCTGACGCTGGTCGTCACCGGTTGTTTCGGGAGGTTCCTGGGGGTCTACTACTCTCTAAGTCCATCAACGAAGATACAGGCCCGTCCGAAAGTATTTGATCCGTCAAAACAAGTGACAAATTCATTTTTTGTTTTAAATGTACATCGGGATTAGGGAACACTATCAAATCATGTTGTCATTCATTTTTAATTCGGGCTCTGAACTAATCCTATGTCCGTAAGTGATACGGAGTAGGAAACGCCCAAAAGTTGGGCCGAAACTACGGATTTCGTGATTAGGGAGTAGACGCCCTGTTCCGGATAAGGCGGGAGGAAACGTCCGGGTGTTACTACTGTGTGGATCGCCCGGAGGATACGGTGAAAGTTTGCCCAGCTTGGGCGGAGCACCGCCGTATCCTCGCGGATGCAATTGACAGCAGTGATCTCTCACGTCCGGCCTCTGGTCCAGGCTATGGTACGGAGCGAGAGTGCATGGGAGGCCGTCACCTCCTTCTGTGAAGCAGTAATGCTCGCTAAGGAAAAGGCAGAACGGGTGAGCGAGGAGTAAATTTCGTGCCCTTACGCCCCTAGTTGCCGCAGTAGACGACCTGGGCGGCCACCGCAGGCGCGGGCTTGCGGACGGTGAGCAATGGGTAGCTCGCCGTCCGATAAGGACCAGGCCTGGGCCTGGGGCGATGGCGCATTGTGTTCCACGCGCGCCTCTAAGAGATGTCAGCACAAACTGAAGGGGTCCGTTAGGGCCAATGCCTGCCAGGGTTGCGGGTTTGTCCAAAAGGGATACCGTGGCCCTGGCACACAGTCAACTGAAGGAACACGGGTGGGTTTAAGTCAGTAAAATTCTGACACGCCCGCCCGCTCCGCCCAGAGCGGGAGAGGTTATTTGATACTTCCACAACCAAAACAAAAAAAGGGCACTCATTGGTAGGTATTATGATTATGACCTTTTATCTTTGTTTATGACCGTCTTATAGTACAATTCCGAAAATTCGAAGTAGGTATTCGAATAGTAACATTTTAAGAATTCGGAATATTCGAATAGTTAAAATGAGCGAATATTGGAATCCATATAATTATGCAACATTTAGGGACGACTCAACTTATCTCAAGCTTATCACAATAATTAAATATTACGTACGCATTAATGAGATGAGTAAACTCTTTTTCCTTTTTTTGTATTTTGTCATTTCTGACTAAACTCGATTTGCAATTTGAGTTCTACGAAATTGTATCACAAATACTGACTCATCTGGGGGCACGGCAGTGCCCCCGCCAAGACGAGCCTGCGAAGCGCAAGGGCACCCTACCTACCTTTTACATGAAATGTTTTTCGTGGTCTACTTTTTACCTTAATAGATATTTATGTTTAATATCGAATTATGCAAATAACTGATTTTTCAATATTTATGACTTATCCCCTTATACCTTAACACCACAGAAATATTAATAACAAAGTAGTTTTTAAATTATATCCATATAATCCCCTAACTTTTAATATTATGCTTGTTTACAAAGTGTACTTTTAATAAGTGTTTTAAATATTAGGAATTTTGAACCATTCGGAATTATGAGAATCGGTATTTTGAAATTCGTATTTGTGACTGTCGGAATAAAGTTTTTCGTATTTATGTAGTGAACCCGCTTAGATCAGCTGTTGTTCTATTTTGTAGAACAACCGCTCTTAGCACCCTAAATTTTGAGTTGCTTGAATTATCAGGTATTCTGGTTGGTTTTTGTTCACCCCTAGTTTCTATCAATTATTACGTTGTTTGCAAAATACTTTAAAAAGTATTAAATTTGTCGCTACACTCATCACTAATCTAGTGAAAAGTGAGTCATAATCGTAAAGTGTATCGATAAAATATTTATTTATAGATAGATAAATAATCTATTTTCACATCTTAATTCACTAACTCGAAATAAATGACGTAAGTTTATTCTAAGAAGTCCGGCTTCTAAGAAATACACCATTAACCACTTATGAACCTGGGGCCCAAGTCATCTATTTTTATAAATTCAGTCATTCCAACACGATCCCATTGTCATTTTGCTAAAAGTTCGTAATCTGGTAAATTCATAATGGTCGATCATTGGTCGGTCAATGTTCTCGTAATATAATTGTGTTATTATAATGGCATTGTCGTATTGCCATTATTATAAAACCCATTAGAAGAAATGTCATTCATTTGTCATTATGTACGAGATTACCAATATATGCCATTTCTTTCAATGTAGTGTCAGTGGCCGACCATTGGAAAGTCATAATGACGCATTAAAATAGTAGATTACCAACTTGTCAAAATCAACAATTATGAAATCAATGATCGACCATTCTGACACTATTGTAATAGCAGACTTGAGGCCCTGTTTGTCGTTTATTAGGGTTCCGTACCAAAATGGTAAAAAGGAACCCTTATGGTGAGACTAAGTAGACTAAGGGCTCCTGCCCACGAGACGGTTTTAACACGGCCCGGTTTTTTGCCGGCGCCGGGTAGAAACCGTCCGAGCTTGCACACAAGACGGTTTGTACTCGTGGGCATGAGCGTTTAGTTGGCACGCGCCGGGCGTAGATCCGGTCTCGTGTACATGCGCTCATACACTGCTATACTTTACTGCGCACCGGGCGTAGACGCGGCGAGCACCGTGCCCGGTTGCGCGGTGAGCCGGCGTCGTGTGCACGGCTTCATAGTGTCCCATACACAACTGACGACCGGACGTAGACCCGGTTTGACGCCGGGCTTAGCTCCGGCGAAAAATCGTCTCGTGGGCATGAGCGCTGAGTCTGTCTGTCTGTCACAGCTGGATATCTCAAGAACTACTAATGCTATCAACTTGAAATTTGGAATAGTTTTAGATGACGTTTACCTAACTATTTTGCAAAAAAGAAAGAAATTTAAAAAAATATACCTTTTTTGCAACAGGGTCTGAAAGGGGGGGTCTAAAAATTCGAATGGAGTCTACTAGGGCGGACGGAACGGAAGGTAGGACGCTCTCAGGCTAGGTGCAGCGACAATGGCGCGCAATTGGCGAGGCCTTCGTCCAGCAGTGGACTGCTGTAGGCTATTATTTAAAGGTACCTATAAGATGATGCATTTTGAATGAAAGAAAATTGTGATGTTTTTCTGATAGAATATCAGCGGGTTTTCTTCTGTCAGAAAACCCGTAGGTATTATGATAATAAGATCGTATTGTAAGATCAGATCTTTGACGTAGGTAGGTAATTTCATTGTGATTGCTAACGAGATGGAAACAGGAAAGTCGCACGATGAATGGTGATGAAGCTAGTTTACTCTTAAGATGGTTGTTTGTTTTTTTTAGCTTGTATCTCATGCGAATATTCTTATTCAATTCAGTACTCATTCATTGACGTGTCTCTTCATTCACATTGATTGTGGTGTGAATAAATATTCATTGAGAACTTTGTCCATAATATGCTCATTCTAGATGGGTCATTTATGAAGGTTCCTAAATCTTTCTTAATTGTTTAATGTTTTAATTAGTCAGTCTCGAAGTTTAATTCGGTCGGTTACAGAACTTACATAAATACATACATACATAAACTCACGCCTTCTTCCCGTGGGGGTAGGCAGAAACTATAGAACGCCACCCGCTACGCTCCTTACATAAATACTCCTTTTGCTTCGCCTTCGGTCATACATCAGTGCTATTCTGTAACCATCTCACCGTGAAAATTTAGGTGAAGTGAGCGTGGAGTGAACTGTCAGTGAGGGATCAACTCACTTCAAGCTCACTTCACCTACGTTTACACGGTGCGAATTTTTCAGTATAGATCGGCTGGTCATACACGCACGCCGGTTGCGAGTACTACGCACCTGACCTTTCTGAAGACAAAGAAATTTGGCTTTAATTCCTTCTGCACAATGTGGCTTCCCTGGTACCTCATTATGGCAAAAATATGTAAATGTCTATTAACTGCTCCCAAAGTAAGATGTTTTTTTTTTTTACTTACTTCCTAGACATAATCCTTTTTTATTTGACATTATATTCCTACAACACATTTTAACTAGCTGCGCCCCGCGGTTTCACCCGCGTAAGTCTCGATCCCGTGGGAATATCGGGATAAAAAGTAGCCTATGTCTCAATCCAGGGTGTCAGCGACCTCCATACAAATGTTTTATCAAAATTGGTCCAGCCGTTTGAGCGTGAAGAAGTAACAAACATACACACACACACACTCACAAACTTTCGCCTTTATAATATTAGTGTGATGTGATTATATTTTACATCGTTTTTAGGGTTCCGGTCAACAAGGAACCCTTATAGTTTCTCCGTGTCCGTCTGTCTGTCTGTCTGTCCGTCCGTCCGTCTGTCCCCGGCTTAGGGGGTCTACTCTCTAAGTCCGTCAACGAAGATACGGGCCCATCCGAAAGTAAAAAATCCGTCAAAACAAGTAACAAATTCAATTTTCCTAAAGGGTATAGACACATCGGAATTAGGTAACACTATCAAATCATGTTGTCATTAATTTTGAATTCGGGCTCTGAACTAATCTTATGTTCGTAAGTGATACGGAGTAGGAAACGCTTTGGGCGATTCCTACTTCGGCCGAAACTACGGATTTTGTGATTAGGGAGTAGACGCCTAGCTCAGACTTACACGACAGACGCTTAGTACTAGAAAGCTGTAATTTGGTATGGGTATACCCATGTTACCCATATTAACACGCGGAGAAAGCCGTAAAATAAAACCATGAAAAACAATTTTTTTAGGGTAGGTACCTCCCTTGCACGTAAAATGGGGATGATATTTTTTTTTCACGACGCGACGGGACAAAAAATAGCACTTTAAAGCTTAATTTTACGCAAACGGACCCCTGAATTGAAAAATGGTTTTCACAGACCCACAATATTTTTAAACGGCCTATCCAAAGATACCCCATACTATGGGATAGACGAGAAAAAAAAATATCATCCCCACTTTACGTGCAAGGGAGGTACTCTAAATAAAAAAAAAAATCAAGGTTTTTCTTACGACTTTGTCGGCGTGATTAATATCTATACCCCTGCCAAATTACAGCTTTCTAGTACTAAGAGTCTCTGAGCTAAGCTGGAGACAGAAGGACGGACGGACAGACAGAGAGGCAGACGGACATGGCGAAACTATAAGGGTTCCTTGTTGACTACGGAACCCTAAAAAGCAGTCTCGTGTATAGGTCGTGAAAGGTAGGTACTTAAATGTAAATAGGTACCTAATCGTCCTCATGAGTTTAGGCCCAAGTAGGGTTGGCAACTATACTGTTAAAACAGTAAAATACTGTTAAAAACAGTAAAATACTGTTTTCATTTCTCATACTCGGAAAGTAGTGATTGTTTAATCCGTGTAGCGGGTGGGATACGCTGCTCCCAACCCTTGGGCGGGAAAAGACTCATAGTAATTGCTTCCCTCTCTAGGGCGGCTACGAAAATTTTAACATAATAAAAAAAATCGATAAAAGAAAAAAAAGATAAAAAAAATATGCAGTCTTGTGAGTGTATAAACAGCCAGGTGAATTAAAAAAAAACCTATTAAGCGGGACGGCCTGCGGGTGACGCGGTGTGTTTCACTTTTAAATTTAAAAAAAGACTATACTTATAATTTGGCAGGATACTAACTTTATAAACTGCACAGAAATTCAAAATCTTGGTTTTATAGACTTATATTTGATTAATTAATAAAAATGAGTCTAAGCGATTCTGAAATGTTGACCCCAGATTCGGTTAAAGACAAGGCATATACAGTAGGTAATCGAAAATCTTTTGCCAGAAATTGAAATGAATCAAAATTTTATGAAGTGGTGAGCAAACAAGAAGAAAATAAAATTTTATAGAAAAACTAAAAATGTTTTCTTTCCTTATATTCGAAATGAAAAGTAGTGTTTAACACGGGTGAAAGTCACAATTTCTTTTTAACCCTAGTATAACAATCTACTATTAATACAGTAAAATACTTATTCAAAAAAACTTTTTACAAAAAAAAAAACAACCGACTTCCAAAAAAAACACTACAAAGTGAAAAATAACTTTAATTACGGAAGTCGGTGGCTTTGGATCTGTATTTTAGTTTTTTGCCACCGACTTCCGAAATTAAAGTTATTTTTCACTTTGTAGTGTTTTTTTTGGAAGTCGGTTGTTTTTTTTTGTAAAAAGTTTTTTATTTTTCACTTTTTAGTGCATCAGTTTGTAATTTATCCAATTTACAATAGCCTAATGTCAAATGCTCATCGCCTTTTACTAAATATTGCTTTTCCCGCTGCAGGGGCGTTAATTGTTGAGGAGTTCTCCTGGTAAGAACCAGGAGGACTGATGGTGACTTCACCATATCCATTTTGACGAGCATAAATTGCTTAGCAACCATATTAAAGTGTCTAATCGAATCGCAACAGTGAAATACTTATTATTAAGTAGTTCCGGTGGCTATCTATGGTCTTCATCATCAGTTCCACTTCACCAAATGGTGCTGTCCGAGTGCAAATGCATGAGTTACAATAAAACATACTGAAATCGATATAGGTGTGCCTATAAAATTTGAAGATTTGCCTCGATTTCCATGGGATCCCTTCATCAGATTCTGATTTGGTGACAATGGGACCACCTCGGGAGCATACCCTTTCAAACAAAAAAAGAATTTTCAAAATCCGTCCACAATTGACGGAGTAATCGGTGAACATACATAAAAAAAAAAACATACAGCCGAACATATAACCTCCTCCTTTTTGGAAGTCGGTTAACAAATATAAAGTAGGTTACTAGGTTACTGTTAACCCTAATTGAGTAACACATTTTGAATCACAATCGGAATGATTTTGAATTAGGTATATTGTTAATCCATTGCTTCATAGGTTAAAAAAATTGTCTGCTCTACAACGTGAATAGCGCAATGAATGTTGTTGAACTGTCAAATTGAAACCAATTCCTACTGAAAGTGTGTTACGCAATTAGCCCCCAGAGCTACAACTGAATACCTAGTCCCATCTACTTCGTAGAACATGATGCACAACGGACATTAGCCAGCCTTAATTTCGTTACATTAAAATAATACTTTAAATACTGTTTATTTTTCAGACATACTGTTTATTTTTCCTCTCTGACCATAATATACTTTATTTCTTGAACAAGAAGTTGGCAACCCTAAACTCCTCTGTCCAGGAAAACCTGATTTTTGTAGAGCGGCAAGCTCTGAAGTAGGGATTCTATAATTCTCAATGGGCGTACCCACGGAGGGGCAAGGTGGGGCATCTGCCCATCCCTGGACCATGCCTCGAAGCTAATTTAGGTTTATCAAGTAAAAAAAAAAAAATATAAATTTGGTAAAATTCAAAATTACCCCGCGAAACAATGCAGTAGGTATCGATATATCGAGCGCGCATACGTAGGACGTAAAGTTTGTTTTTTAATCCCAGTTAGTAAATGGACATTTCAAATCTTTGTTGTTTGTTTTAGGGTTAAAGTAAAAAAACGGAACCCTTAATTAAAGGATCACTCGTGTGTCTGTCTGTTACAGCCGATTTTTTTTGAATCTACTGATAATTCCAAACTCTGTGTCCACGGCGCTAAAGCAACTCTTGTGCGAAAGAGCATCTTTTACATATGTCTCCGACCATATTTAATAAATTGCCCAAATCATGGAGAACAATGCAAATTAAGGACTTTATTAATTGAAAGAACATATTATAGTATTTCGGAGTTTATGACAGAGGACAATTTTCTTCGTTTTTGAAAGTATGATGGTGTCTTTTATTTAAATTTGTTTTCCTCTGTGCAATTAGATCACACCATATTATAATGTATTGTTTTTATTGTTGATGGAATTAAAATTTGCAATGACTTAATTACCTACTAATAAGTATGGACATTGAATTGTAATAATAACTAATTATTATTTAATAAGTAATTTTATAGTGTAATTTTGATACATATAGTCGCGGTTTGTGCATCAACTCCTCTTAGGGCGAATTTCACCAACGAAACTGAACGCGATCAGCACATCTAAACCGAGTTCAAGAGCTGTCAGTATTAATATTCCAATGAAAATAACTACACTGACAGCTCTTAAACGTAGTTTATGTGTTGATCGCGTTCAGTTTCGTTGGTGAAATTGGCACTTAGAATTACTACTTCTCTTCAATTTGTTTGTACGCCACGCACGATACGCGTTTTTTTTCCTTTTATTATAATGTAGGGATATAAATACTATAGTAAATAATTATGTATGTATGTGTATTATAAGTTTATAACCTATTTATGTACTTGTGTGTTGTTTTATTTATAATTAATTATATTATAATTTAATATTTAATATATTATTATTTTCTCTCAATCAGAGCACCCGCCATCTTATCTCTTCACCACCCTTGGTTGACTGGTAGAGAATGCCTAAGGCATTAAGTCTGCCTTTGTACCTAATTGTGTGCGAGAAGTTTAAATAAATAAATAGAACATAATACTGTATTTAATATCTTGCATGCAATGTATGTACACCATGTTTATACAAATAAATAAACTTCCTTACTTACTGAACCGATTACATTGAAATTTAGTACTCACAAACACGGACGTTTAACGTGGGTCATTTTTGGGGGGCAAATTAGCATTTTAAAAAAAGTTTTGCAAACTATACCGTGTGACATAATTATCATCAAATGATAGGGCTTGTTGTGAATTTCTTGTTTCGAATATTTATTTTTATAATTTTTAAATCAAATAGTTTTATAGTTATTTAATAAAAATAGATGAAAATTGACCATTACCAGACAGCCGTGGTCGTATGCCACTTTGCCCTAAAGATTATGATCGCTTACTACTACGTTAGAATGTGTTGTTTTGATAGGTTAGGTGTTTGTACATAATAATTTCAGATGAGAATATTTTCATGTTTCATACTTTTTAGAGCGTGATTTTTCAGTAGTCGGGTTTTAGTTTTTGAACTTATTTTTTATTTAAATTATTTTGGGGTTATAATTTCGTGATAAAGTATTTGCAGAGGCGCTTTAATTTTTTTTTGGTTAGGTTGATTCGTGTGCACCTCATTCATTCATTCATTAGGTTTAATGTTTTATATGTACCTGTGTAATATACCATAGGTTTATGTTTCCAAATTTGAAAGACTTCTTAACCTTTCTAATTCCTGAAGAGATCGTGAGTCATGAGGATTTTTCAGCAATTTGTTATGATCCAAGGAACAAATAAATAATCCGTCTAAGGATCTGAGTCTGCTAAGGGTAACATAGGCCTGTCCCTTAGCGAATACTGACTTCCCTAAATCAATTACCGCTATATCTAGAGTGCACACATGCAACTTGTGTACAGTAACTGCCCAAGTAATGATTAATGGTAACATTTTGCGTTGAATTTTTCCTGATTCTCTTAATCCGTCAACTTCAGTCAGACAAGGTTCAACTCTAACAAGCCCATCTTCATCTGCATTTATAGTGCAATCATCAAATTGTATGAGAACTGCACTTGGCTGTTCTCCATGCTCCAGCTGGTCACGACGAAGAACAGGCCATATTAAGTTCCTGGCCACATTGAAATACGTATTTATTATAATATAATTATGTTTTTGTGTAGGTTTGGAGAGAAAATATGTTTGTTGTTGCTTATGATTTTATAGAAATTATACCTAATTATTGGGTACATGCAAGCAAAGCCATGAGCAACAGCTGAAAATATATATTTTTTTGAAATGTGCTAATTAAGGCCTTTCATTTGATATATAACCCAACATGAATAAATATTTTTTTGTTTTTAGTCTTTGACTTTATGTCCGCTAGAGGGCGCCATATTGAATTTAATGTGACCTCACATAGCCTATAACCAGCGGTCGATCAAGACGCTTTCAACAATACCTCATTTGTCAAATTATGACAAGCGGTTTAGAAGTAATGAGGGAACAGATGAACATACATACATACATACCGGTCAAAATCATAACCCTCCTTTTTGGTTCGCCGTAGTCGGGTAAAAATACAGTACACTAAGAAGTTTATGGTGTTAAAATAACTTGGCAAATTTCTCAATATTGTGCGTACAAACTAACATTTGCAGTTGGAATGTTTGGGAGAACATGCTTTTCAACTACAATGTTAAGTTTGTTCTTGGGATAAATTATCTTGGGATAAAAAGAAACATTGTAGATAACTTATTCATTATACGGAACCCTTACCATGCTAGTTCAACTCGCACCTGTACGGTTTTTCAATTTGGTGTTTGACATTTGCACCTGTCAAATTACGAACTCGCAGTGTCTAAAATGATTAAGATACATAATAGTAATAAGTACACACACACACTGCACACATACATTCAAACAATGTTCATACAGTCCACTCATTCAATATTGAAAGTGTAAGTTCAGTGCAAAATAAATGTCCTTTGAGTAAAGACGCATAACGAGTTATTATTTCACCGAACAAATAGATATAGACCTTATTGTCCTAAACACACAGGATATTATTGAAATAAGGTCAGTAAATTAAAAGCATTTTTAAATTTCTACTAGGTACTTATCGAGTCTATTTACTTCTGCCCCACCCCTAAACAAAGGCTGGGTACGCCCATGTTCCCAGGTAGGTAGGTATAGGCTTAACACAGTCCACACTGCCACTGCCTATAGAGATTACTTTTGTAAAACCATAGCATTCTTTTTCGGTGTCAGGGTTGTTATTTTAATGGACGCGTGCCAAAGGAAAGTCCAGTTCATTGTAATTGAAAATAAATAGACACACGGGACATGTGTTGGAAAATCCGCGGAGAACTAAGCCGCCTGAAACAGTCTGACACATGTTTACCTAATTATTTTGATTATGGATTTACTGGGTATTGTTTATTTCCAAATGGTAATAGTTACCTAGTTCTGTTTTTAGCGTTTGGAAATTTTTGAGTAAGTAGTTAATTTGGATATTCTTATTTCACAACACATTACCGACTACTGACCGGCCTGTAAAAATAAATATTCTATTGCTATCAACAAGAACTGGAGCTTTCAGTTAACCAAAATGAGACGTAAACATTAAACACAAAATTAAAGGCAATGAAGATCATAAGAAACTGCTACAAGACTAAAGAGATTTAGGCCTGAGAAGTTCATTAATGCATCACAAAGATAGCAGAAAAAGTATGTTCGAGTACCTACCTGACTAGGTACATTTATAACTTACAGAGTACGTCTACGCAGAGTAGACCAAAAGAAAATTAATAAGAGCGTTTTGACTGCGTGTCATATTGATCTAACTTGAAATAGGTACTTCTGTAGATGATATTGTCACTTCATCGCACCTAGTCGTATCCGTGAATATGACAAAACATTTAATGTAATCCAAAAAATTGTTAAAATATTCATAATAAAATAATGCGTGAATCGTACGATAGTCACCTTATTCCCACTATGATGCATGGACAATATCTACCTACCATTCTATGAGCAAAACCATTCGTCAGACTGCAAAACGGTAATTCGCAAAGCCACTGACTAACAATAATTATGTAATGATAAATTCCCATATTCGGCTGGGTTTTTTGTGTGCACCGCATTTGGGAAAACGCTGGCATTGGTACAGGCACGGGTACCTACAGCAGGTACCTAACCTTTGTCTGCAGACTGGGTTTCTCCGTGCCGTGTGCCCACATATTCGGGCATCTGGATATTCCGCCATTAATCATATTTATCAACACAAACGAAAAATCAACTGCAATTTCGGTCGCTGACCCGCTTATTTTCCCCCACCGGGCCAACGTTCTACTGGACTTCAAAATTGAGTGCATCCTGGTTCTTTTTGTGGTTTTTCCATGTGCAGTTCCAAATAAGAGTTAATTAGGTAGGTCGTTAAAGTAACCAACTCCGTTTAGGTAAAGTAATGAATAATTATTTAAAATTACTAATATATTATTTAGGTACGTATTTGGGTTTTTTAATATAAAACAATACGAACTTTGTATACAAGCAATACGGTTATCAATTGGGTTTGTCCAAAAATCTTCAAATAGCCTACGAGGGCGGGACTTTTTCAACACTTGCAGATAATAAGCGGTAAAAATAATAAGTAGATAGCACTTAGGTACGATAAATAATATTTTACTGAAGTATTTTTCATCGCGTCTTGTTTCCCCGAAGATTGAGCAGAGGTGTACCTATGTTACCTCCACCCACAATGTAATAGAGGGACAATGCCTATAGCCATCAACCGGGCACAAATCCAGACTCCAGGCTGCTACTGAGAAATTCCAGATAGAAAAACCCAATAACACTTTGCCCGAACTGGGAATGAAACCCAGGACCACATGCTCTACAGCAGTGCTTCCGACAACTATAATAGACCAACAAGGCATGAAGGCAGTCTTTGTTCTGTGAGTACCTAGCTAGGTACCCCAGCTAGGTCATGACCCACCAAGCGAGATCTGCTTTAAGCTATGGAATCATGTGGGGTAACTCGACCGATGCCGACAGAGTTTTTAAGCTCCAAAAACGTTGCATCTGGGTATTAAACAGGGCATGGTTCTTGGATAGCTCCCTCTTTCAAAAATTTAAAATTCTTCCACTGCCCTGTATGTATATTAGAGATATCGGCATTTTTACAAAGTCACACATGCATTATTTTAAGCTACATACCGAGGTTATACCAAGACAGCTAAGGGCTAAGTTTCGTAACCTTTTATATCATCCAGCTGGTCATAAAGATATTTATGAGAAAAACCAGCCAAGTGCGAGTCGGTTTCGCGCACGAAGGGTTCCGTACCATTATCTATAAAAAAACGGCAGTAAAATCACATTTGTTGTTGGTTGTATGTGTCCCTTAAATATTTGTTTTATTTTAATTTAATTATATTTCGACGTTTCATTCTTCAGATATATAACAACAACAATGTAGTAATTTTTATCCTACTGGCAACTTCGCACTGGTAAAGAGTAATTTCGTTACTTTTTATTTTTTTCTTCCTTCGGGTAGGCACTATGTCGGCTCGTCATTATTTTTTCGTGCGTGGCAACAAGCACACCAAATCGTAGTCGCTTAATAGTGTACTCCTCATCATCTGATTCCGAGGAAATACAAGGTGAGTTTATTTTTTCCGTTACAAAGTGAAATGAGGAAATTATTTTCTAGTAAGTGGAATTTATTTATGCGTTCAGCGTCTATAAGCTTCCCTGGAGGATCAACTGCGGGTTATCACGATGGGTTAGCATGACGCTAGAAAATATCAGCCTGGAGGTTCAACTGCGGGTTAACACAAAGGTTTTGATCTTGTAAAAACAAGAATAGGGTACCGTTTGGACCCTGGGGGCAAGGATCCCTTTATAAATCTACGATTAAACATCGTAAAAATTATATTTAAATACTTACAATCTGAATCGTCATACCATTTTTTTTCGTAAATACCCACAAAAAAAATAAAAATAAAATAATTTCAGATAACGGAATGCAAAACGAAGAGGAACACATTGATGTCGATGAAACACCACCAGAAGTGCCATCAACTTCAAGTCGCCCGATCACCAGCCACAAGCCTCGGAACAAGTAAACACTGAACCTGAACTTGACCCAGAGCTACTAGAAGCTTTGGGCGATGCTGTTGTCGATATTCCAGTTTACGGCCCGGACATACACGACAAGCTGGCTCAACGTTGGTTACCAATTCTTAAAAAAGGTATGCAAATCGAAGCCAAAGCAACGCTTCTGAAAGGATATACGATTCCTAACAATTGCAAGCTACTCAAAGCACCTACTTTGAACGTAGAAATATCGGCTGCTGTCACTGATTTAGTAAAAAACAGCTTCCAACCAAACAGGACCAACTCGGCCTGGGCATTTCGGCTATCAACAAGGCAATGACCCTGCTGCTGACCGGCGAAGACAAGGTACAAGCTGTAAAAATTTTGTCAGACAGCTGCCGAATACTTACTGATCTTCACTTTACCGAGACGCAAGTAAGAACAAAACTTATGACTCCAGGTTTGGATAAGTCGTTCTTAACCTTAATACAGGATCAAGACAGAGATGAAACCCTCTTCGGAAGTAAATTACCGGATAAAATCAAGGCCTCAAAAGCGATCGAGAAACATGGACTGCAAATAAAAAAGCACCTGTTCCGAAGCCGTCAACATCAAACATTCCAACGTCGACAGCTCGTTTTCAGAACCAGGGAAACTGGTCAGCGCCTTCTCGCTTCCCGTTAGCGAGAAGGGGGGGCGGACATCCTCGTACCGGGCACCAGCACACCAACCTTACCGCCGGGAGCCGCCTGCGCCGCCGACGTCGACGTCAGCGCGTGCCGCCGCGATCTCCAACAAGCGTGCCCCTACGAGGCAATAACTCAGGTACATGCTGGTAGACTACAGTTTTACTATGATTGTTGGCGAGGCATTACAAAGAACACGGTTATCCTGGGTTGGATTTATCATGGTTACCACATACCTTTTTCGCGTAACGTTGTACAGAGTACTGTTCCCCGAAATTATTTTTCCTTCAAGGAAAAACGGAACATGAAAGTAGCTATTCGTAACTTAATAGATTTAGGCGCAATTACAGAATGCAAACCTAGATTTGATCAATTTTTATCTAACATTTTGACACCAAAATCGGATGGTAGCTATAGATTTATTTTAAATCTTAAACAATTAAATAAATTCGTTTCAAATGAGCATTTTAAGATGGAAGACTGCATCAAAAATGATTCCAAGAAATGGCTTCATGGCAACCATAGATCTTAAAGAATCATACTTACTTGTCCCTGTAGCTAAATCTCATCGCAAGTATTTAAGATTTCAATTTGAAGACGAAAAATTATGCAATTACACATATGAATTTAACGCCTTGCCTTACGGACTATCCTCCGCACCTCGGACTTTCACAAAAATCATGAAAGAAGTTGTAGGTTATTTAAGGCATCGTGGATTTAAATCTGTCATATTTCTTGACGATTTATTATGTATAGGAGATACCTACGACGAGTGTCATAAGAATGTTACCGAAACTCTTAAATTACTGAATTGCTTAGGTTTTGTAATTAACTTTGGTAAAAGTAGACTACACCCACAACAATGCTGCAAATTTCTAGGATTTATGTACAACTCTATAGATATGTCAATAAGATTGCCGTTAGAAAAGCGACACAAAATATTTAAAGTTACCGATTTGTACTATTAGGGAATATTCTCGCTTGTTAGGGGTTCTGACCGCGGCATGTCCAGCCGTAAGATATGGCTGGCTCTATACAAAAGCACTAGAGAGACAGAAATATTTAGCTCTTAAAAAATATCAAACATACGAAGCTAAATTTAGACCTTCTGCTATAATCTTATCTGACTTAGAGTGGTGGATTAAAAATGTAAATTTCACATCAAATCCTCTTGAATCTCAAAATTTTGTTTTAGAAATATTTACTGATGCTTCTAAAACAGGTTGGGGTGCATTTTGTAACAACGAACGTGTCAACGGTGGTTGGAAAGATAGCGAGCGCAACCTTCATATTAATTATTTAGAGTTGCTAGCTGTCTTTCTTGGTTTGAAATGCTTCGCTCGAGACCCAAAGTACAATGATTGTAATATTTTGCTACGCGTTGACAACACCACTGCTATTAGTTACATAAATAAAATGGGAGGGATTCAATTCCCTCATTTAACTAACTTAACCAAAACTATCTGGCAGTGGTGCGAGAAACGGAATATCTGGCTGTTTGCGTCTTACATAAATACAAAAGATAACATAGAAGCAGATCAAGAGTCGAGAAAAATCAATCCCGATATCGAATGGAACCTCTCTAACTCGGAATATCAAAAGGTATTGGCAGTTTTTGGCGAACCAGTAATAGATCTCTTTGCTTCCCGCACTAATGCAAAATGCAAAACGTATGTCTCATGGAAACCAGACCCTGACCCATGACAGTAGATGCATTTACAATAAATTGGAAACACACTGGGTACTTCTACGCATTTCCACCGTTCTCTTTGATTTTGAAATGCATACAGAAAATTATTAAAGACGAAGCAATAGGTATAGTTATTTTCCCTTATTGGCCGTCACAGCCTTGGTTTCCTTTACTCAATAAAATACGACAGTCTGATATGTTATACTTAACGCCTGATTCAAATATTTCCTTGTCCTCTTTTAGGACCCCCCAACCGCCTATGAGACAGTTTACCCTGGCTGCAGCGGTGCTCTCAGGTCTGCCTTCGAGTTCAGAGGAACACCAAGTCTAGCGCTCGACTTAATGATGGCTTCGCTATCCCAGAATACACTGTCCCAGTACAACGGTACCTATAAACTATGGTGGCAGTTCTGTGAAACAAACAGTCTTAACCCTTACTCTGGTTCACAATCAGATATTATGTTATTTCTAACTGAACTATTTAACAAAGGTGCCGCTTACGGATCTCTAAATTCTCATCGCTCAGCTCTTTCCTTGCTGTTAGGCAGTGTTGTAACTTCTGACGACCAAGTTAAAAGGCTTCTAAAAGGCGTATATAAATTAAGACCTGCCACTCCAAAATACACTTGTACCTGGGATCCACAAGTAGTTTTAAATTTTGTCGCAGATTGGATACCCAATAGAGAGCTGTCAATTGAAAAAATCACCAAGAAGCTAGTGGTTCTCCTAGCATTATGTACAGCGCATAGAGCACAGACGTTCTCCCTAATAAAATTAGAAAATATTGTGGTAGGTTCATCTGGTATTCAGATAGGTATTTCTGATGTCATCAAAACATCCGCGGCTGGACGGGAACAACCTGTAGGTACTTATATTACCGTACTTTAAAGAGAATAGGGCAATCTGCCCTGCCACTATAATAGAAGATTATATGTTCGCCACAAAAGATGTAAGATCTGAAACGACAAACAGCCTTATATTAACTTATAGGCGTCCGCACAAACCAGCAACTGCTCAAACCATCAGCAGATGGATCAAGCAGGTGCTGTGTGCGAGCGACGTGGACGTGTCCGCGTTCAGCGCGCACAGCACGCGGCACGCAGCCACGTCCGCGGCGTCCGCCTCTGGGCTCTCGTTAGATGCCATTATGAAAGCAGCTGGCTGGACCAGTACTTCTCAAACCTTCGCAAAGTTCTATCACCGCCAAGTAGTGGACAAATGTAACTTTGCTCAGTCAGTATTACAGACAAGCAATAATACTTTGTGATTATAATTGCAAAAAATAATTAAGTAACTTAGAACAGAATTTTGTTATAATTATTTACATAACAAAAAAAAAATATGTTGTAATATTTAAGAAGTTATTGATTATATAGATTAGCATTAATACCGTACTTTACATGCCTGTATGAATAATAATTAATATTTACAGTAGATATTAATTACCTACAGAAAATAAAAGACGGTTCTTTTCCTTTCATAAATCTGTTTATTTTATTTCACAAAATTTTCAACTCTGAACATCTACATTGTTGTTATTATATATCTGAAGAATGAAACGTCGAAATATAATATATGATCAAACGAACTTGCAAAAGTGAAGTTCGATCGATATTACGAGGGCTGCACTAAAAGTATCGGGAATGGAATATTTCCACTGTTCCTGTCATATTAAAATCTTTTTAATTGAAAACTCCTTGGTTTTAAAAATCGAATACCATTTTTTTTTTTTTTAAAAGATTCTTGGTCTTGTCACAAGGTTTTGTCAAACTTGTTTAGTCGTTGAGAAAATGGAATTGACTCGAGAAAATTCAAGAGCGATGATTTATTATGACTTTCGAACTGGTTTAACACAAAAACAGTGTGTTGACCGGATGATTTCTGCATTTGGTGCCCCATCCAAAACCACAATTTATCGCTGGTTTGCTGAATTTCAACGTGGACGTGTCAAGCTCAGTGATGATCCCCGTCAAGGTCGTCCAAAAACTGCAGTCACCCAAGAAAACGTTGATGCTGTGCGTAAGCTGATTGAGGAAGATCGACATGTGACATACCGCGAAATTCAGGCAACTTTAGACATTGGCATGAGTCAAATACAAATAATCTTGCATGAACAATTAGGTGTAAAAAAGTTGTTTTCCCGATGGATACCGCATTCGCTCTGTGAAGAGCAAAAAGCGGCTCGCGTTACTTGGTGCGTCAGAACTCTCGAAAGATTCCACGCAGGATCCTCAAATGCTGTATACAACATTGTATCAGGTGACGAATCCTGGATATACGCGTACGAACCCGAAACAAAAAACCAGTCACGAGTTTGGGTGTTCGAAAATGAGTTAAAGCCAACAAAAATTGTTCGTTCACGGAGTGTTGCAAAAAAAATGGTGGCCACGTTTGTCTCCAAAACCGGCCATGTTACGACTATTCCTCTTGAGGGACAAAGAACGGTTAATGCAGAATGGTATGCTAGCATTTGTTTGCCACAGGTCGTTTCTGAACTCCGTAAAGAGAACTGCAACCGCCGCATCATCCTCCATCACGACAATGCGAGTTCTCACACCGCGCACAGAACAAAAGAGTTTTTAGAGCAAGAAAACATAGAATTATTAGACCATCCGCCGTACAGCCCCGACCTAAGCCCTAATGATTTCTATACTTTCCCTAAAATAAAGAATAAATTGCGTGGACAGAGATTTTCATCACCTGAAGAAGCTGTGGACGCCTACAAAACGGCCATTTTGGAGACCCCAACTTCCGAATGGAATGGTTGCTTCAATGATTGGTTCCATCGTATGGAAAAATGTGTCAAATTTCGCGGAAAATACTTCGAAAAGCAATAAATACATTTTTAAATAGTAATGTTGTGTCACTTCCTTGATTCCCGAAATTTTCAGTGCCGCCCTCGTATATGAGTACGTTTCATTCGAAGATATATACTCCCACCCTCCCAATACCCAGAAATGAACTGAAATGTTCATTTCTGGGTATTGGGAATACCCAGAAATGAACATTTTGAAAAATATCTCTAAAATAATGACGAGCCGACTTTTTTTTTTTTTTTCCTTCGGGTAGGCACTCTACCCGAAGGAAAAAAAAAAAAAAAGTAACGAAATTACTCTTTACCAGTGCGAAGTTGCCAGTAGGATAAAAATTACTACATTGTTGTTATTATATATCTTCGAATGAAACGTACTCATATAATATCGATCGAACTTCACTTTTGCAAGTTCGTTTGATCATATTTTTTTTTTTAAAGTGTATTTATGAGTAAATATTCTGTGAATATTTCAAGCGTCTACCTGTTGCCGTTATCAATATCGAGCAAAAACGAGCAAAATAATCACGTTTGTTGTATGGAAGCCCCCTTAAATATTTATTTTATTCTATTTTTTAGTATTTGTTGTTATAGCGGCAACAGAAATACATCATCTGTGAAAATTTCAACTGTCTCACTATCACGGTTCATGAGATACAGCCTGGTGACAGGCGGACGGACAGACAGACAGACAGACAGACAGACAGACAGACGGACGGCGGAGCCTTAGTAATAGGGTTCCCGTTTTACCCTTTGGGTACGGTACGGAACCCTAAAAAGACATTGGCGCGAATTCTTTAGAATATAAGTTGTAAGTAATTAGAGAAAATCTCTATTAGGGAGCATGTATTTTTTTTTTCACTAAATCAATAATACCCAATAATATAAACCTAAGAAAAGTATTGAAAGTTAAATTGAACTACTGATTGACGCTCAAAAAAATTATGAAACTCTTTAACAATTTTCTACTACAGTTCAAACGTCCGTTTCTGTCGCGGTCATGATGTGATGTCATTGTTCACGAAACTGCTTTGTTTACATCTGTTTTTTAGCCCCAGATCTTATTTATTAAATTATTGTTTATGCTCTAATCAAGTAGAAATCGCGCTTACATATTTTAGAGAAATTTCAAGCATTTAGCAAAGAATAGATTTTATTCACATGTTTTGTTTCGTCACTTCCGGCATTTTCGAAAAGGACGCGTTTTGAGTTTGCGTTCCGTTCCACCAAAAAAACGCAACATAAATGAATTAATTGTAAAATAAGTATAGCATTAAAAATTGTAAAAAATATTGGAATTTGTTTCTTGACTCCTACACAATGTATATTAAAATAATGGATATGTTTTGAATTACGTGCATATTCCCTATTGATGACCGTAATTTATTTTACAACAGTGAAAATGTAATTATCTAGAGAGAATGGAGACCCGTATTTGCAGATGGAAGAGAAAGGAAAATAAATAATTTTAAATCTGTTACGGTCTTGGATTATTTTATTTTCTCGCAATCGTAGTGAAAAGTATAGTGTAACGCACGACGCTAAAAACCCATTTTAACTCGGAAGTAAAACTACCTCGTATATAATGGGTCATTTTAGCCCCTTGTATAACAATCTACTATTACACGCGCCAAATAATATGTTTTTTTTTTTCTGTTTAGGGTTCCGTACCCAAAGGGTAAAACAGGAACCCTATTACTAAGGCTCCGCCGTCTGTCTGTCCGTCTGTCACCAGGCTGTATCTCATGAACGGTGATATTTAGACAATTGACATTTTCATAGATGATGTATTTCTGTTGCAGCTATAACAACAAACACTAAAAAACAGAATAAAATAAGTATTTTAGGGGGCTCCCATACAACAAACGTGATTTTTTTGCTCGTTTTTCCTCGATATTGATAACGGAAACCAGTAGACGCTTGAAATATTCACAGAATATTTAGTTATATATTTACTTTAAAAATAAATAATTAAATTAAAATAAAACGTATATTTAAGGGGGGCTCCCATACAACAATCGTGATATTTTTGCCGTTTTTATGGATAATGGTACCGGTTTTTACTTTAACTCTATTTGCAAGCCAAATCGAAAAGTAAAATCTTTGCTGTTAGTGTTACCTCCTTGATTGACATGTGTCCAAGTAAAAAGTTCGTTCTGTTTTTAAATTACACGACAAATATGAGTTTTAATTTTAGTAAGTATCTACTTAATTTATTCGGCCGCTGAACACGACAGTTACTTAGAGATTAAGCTTATAGATTTTCATACTAACATTACCGGCCGCCTGCTCGCATGTAGGTATTTGACCAGTAGGTACTTACAGCATTTTCGATTTATCTCGAAGAAGGCTGTCAAAATAATGCTCGAATTTCCAAGCATGTTTGAGAAAAACAGTAGGTATTTACGTAGGTACATAAGCCTCACTTAATTTGGTTTTGACGCTACAAACTCCACAAGGGGATTTTGTTTTTTCAGTGAACTACTTGCTTTTATAGATAAATCTTCTTACATCCCTTCGGCATAGTTACGAATTTAGATCAAATAAAGTAGTAGGGACCAACTTACGTAAAAACGAAAAGAAACACAATGGTGCCTATATACACACAAGCTAATGGGTAGGAGTGGTAGGACCTACAATTTTTTTTTTTTGTTATTATCTTGTAACTTAGGTATAGAATAGCAATTAAAATTTGCAACGCTGACTCACAGCCCATAGCTCAAGATAACAAAAAAATGCGATAAATTGCTGAATCGATATTATTAAGCGAGGCATTACTCGGACCGGGATAACATGGCAGTAAATTACAAAATTTGTCGATGTAACCCGCATGCACCGTGTCTAGACCGGCTCCCTGGCGGCGGCGCTCCGGCGATCCGGCTATCCGGCTGGTACGCGGCTTAACGGACCCATTGTAATCGCCCATCGAAAGGCGGAACATATTGAAACCTAAGGAAAACGGTCAAATACGTTGCCGACGTATAAAACCGGCCGTTTCAACGGTTTAATTAAAAGTAAGCCTAAGCTACGAAGCTATAAGGGCGGCTTAGATAGGCAGCCCTGACAGGATTAGATGTACGGAGGTATTATAGAAAGACACGACTGAGCCGCTGGAAATAGAAGTAAATTGTTTCTCCTGAAACTGAAGGCTGTAAGTGAACTGAAGAAATATTTTAAGCAGAAATCACAGTTTTGTTAAACTGAAAGCAACGCGAACCTCGGTAGAAAACATAAAAACCTGTCAAAAGAATAAAACTTTTCAGGAAAATCTACGTTTAGTTTGCAACTCACGAAATACGAAAACGCGCTAAACGCTGTGACTTTTTGTACATAACGAAGTTGGCAAGCAGACGGGCAACTGTCACCGCCAGGCGGGTCGTAGTGGTCACAAAAAAACTTAAAACTCAACTTGAAACGGAATAAAAATGTGCCAAGAATGAAAAGCACAGGTTGGCTGGACGAACCCAACTGAATAAAATACAAACTGAAATACGATTTTCTCTTTATTCCTGTCGACTAGTAAGTACTTTGAATGTTTACATTTTAAGACTATTTTTATTTGAAAAATCTTGTGTAGGTACATACGAGATAAAAGAAGAAGAAAGAAAGAAGATGCGTTTATTTGCGGTACCTAAACATCACGCAAAGAAATGAAAACCGGCCAAGTTCGAGTCGGACTCGCGCACGAAGGGTTCCGTACCTTTATCTATAAAAACGGCAAAAAAAAATCACGTTTGTTGTATGGGAGCCCCCCTTAAATATTTGTTTTATTTTAAATGAATTATTTATTTTTAAAGTGAATGTATAACTAAATATTCTGTGAATATTTCAAGCGTCTACCTGTTGCCGTTATCAATATCGAGCAAAAACGAGCAAAAAAGTCACGTTTGTTGTATGGGAGCCCCACTTTTTTTTTTTTTTTTTTGGGTGGGAAATCATCAAATAACTTCTCCCGCTATGGGCGGAGCGGGAGGGCGTGTCAGACTTTTACTGACTAAAACCCACCCGTGTTCCTTCCGATGCCTGTGTGCCAGGGCCACGATATCCCTTTCGGACAAACTCGCAACCCCGGCAGGCATTGGTCCTAACGGACCCCGTCAATTGGTGCTGATATCTCTTTGAGGCGCGCGTGGAACACAACGCGCCGTCGACCCGGGCCTGGTCCTTATCGGACGGCGAGCTACCCATCGCTCACCGTCCGCAGGCCCGCGCCTACGGTGGCCGGAAATCGGCTTGCGACTCCCGACGCCCGGGGCGTCTCCTGCGGCGACTAGGGGCGCGAGGGCGCGAACCTTGTCTCACCCTCACGCGTTCCGCCTCCTCCTTCGCTAGCATAACTGCTTCGCAGAAGGAGGTGACGGCCTCCCATGCACTCTCGCTCCGAACCATGGCCTGAACCAGGCCCGGACGCGAAAGATCGCCGCCGCCGATCGCCTCCGTGAGGACACGGCGGTGCTCCGCCCAAGCTGGACAGACCTCCACCGTATGCTCCACCGTGTCCTCCGGGCGATCCATGTCCGGTGAGGACCTGCGTCAGGCGGAAGGTGAGGACGCCGTGGCGCCTCTCCAGCCACTCCTCAAAGAGGGGACTTATCGCCACAATTGTGGCGTGCCCAGCGCTGGGTTGCAACAATCGCACTCTCCATGTCGCCATGAGATCCCTCCGGAGCGCCGTCCGCTGTGCCGCGATTTAAGCCCCCCTAAAAATATTTATTTTATTCTGTTTTTTTTTGTATTTGTTGTTATAGCGGCAACAGAAATACATCATCTGCGAAAACTTCAACTGTCTAGCTTAACAGACGGACAGACAGACAGACAGACAGACGGCGGAGCCTTAGTAATGGGGTTCCCGTTTTACCCTTTGGGTACGGAATCCTAAAAACCAACCACGAGAGAACAAGTTGAGGGAAAATATGCGTCACATTCACGCAAACCGGCCATCGCTCAGCATAATGCTGCGACTCTGTGCGAGACAGAGCCCCAGCGCTGGTTTTCAGCGACAGCCGGCGTTGACGTGATGACGTCAACCGGTGCAGCATTAACGGTGCCCGCCCACGAGCGTTTTTCTCGGCGATTTTTGACAGATAGTATACATTCAGAAAAACCCTAAATGAGATAAAAATAAACAAATATGAAATAAAATAAATACATTACTTCGTTCCATATATAAATATAATATCGAATGGCAACATTCCGTAACGACGGCAGCGACTCCAGCGCAGCGCGCCCGCGCCGCAATCTGTGTGCAGCTGTCATAAAGAATTTGACGTTTTTACGTAATGGTTACGTTTAAGTAACAAGGCGCTTTTGATGTGAAACATCTTTATGCGCACGTAAACCCGATTGCTGGCGGGGCGCCGCATGCCGCGTGGCGATCAGCCTCTATCACTGATACAGTCCATATGTATTAGTGTGTAAATGTATATGTAGTGCGATGTTTCACACACATCTGCCAGTCGTCCCGTGACGGCTCAATTTTCTGTAAAGAATGCTAGGATGTTATGAAAAAACAAACAAAGAATGCATTGGGTGATTGGGTATTAAATATGTATGGTTTTTGTAGGTATTTGATACGCACTCTCAAGGGGAAACTATTTCCAAACACAACCTAAATCATCTTTGTCGCCTCTTACATCTAGATACGCTACTACCTACTCTACACGCTCCTACATGAGTCCAGTTTGTCTAGTAAATCTCCTAGGTATGACCGAGTAATTGAGATGCCTAAATATGGGGCAAAGAATTTTCCTCTTAGCTCTCAGCTAGCCTTTTTTTTTTGGGTGCGAAATTATCAAATAACTTTCCCGCTCTGGGCGGAGCGGGAGGGCGTGTCAGACTTTAACTGGCTAAAACCCACCCGTGTTCCTTCAGATGCCTGTGTGCCAGGGCCACGATATCCCTTTCGGACAAACTCGCAACCCTGGCAGTCATTAGCCCTATCGGACCCTGTCATTGGTGCTGACATCTCTTTGAGGCACGCGTGGAACACAACGCGCCGTCGACCCGGACCTCGGATGCTACTCCAAAGCGCGAAGCCGAAGTATCGGCCGAATGTTCGACCGTTTTATAACTTCGAAAGTTTCCTTTTTTGACTTTGAGTCCTTACCCGACTTCAAGTTACAGTTTTGACTTTGGCTTATCTCTTCGACAGTCTTTTTTCTTTTTTTTGTCGGTGTCAGCGGTAGTTAGTCGTAGTAAAGAAACGACCGAACATTCGGCCGATACTACGGATTTATGTTCGGAGTAGACCCCCTGGTCCTTATCGGACAGCGAGCTACCCACCGCTCACCGTCCGCAAGCCTGCGCCTACGGTGTCCGGGAATCGGCATGCGACTCCCGACGCCCGCGGCGTCTTCCGCGGCGACTAGTGGCGTGAGGGCGCGAATTTTGCCTCTCTCTCACGCGTTCCGCCTCCTCCTTCGCGAGCATTACTGCTTCGCAGAAGGAGGTGACGGCCGCCCATGCACTCTCGCTCCGAACCATGGCCTGAACCATGGCCGGACGAGAGAGATCGCCGCCCCCGATCGCTTCCATGAGGACACGGCGGTGGTCCGCCCAAGCCGGATAGACCTTCACGGTGTCCTTCAGGCGATCCACACAGTGGTAACACTCGGGCATTTCCTCCCGCTTTATCCTGAAGAAGAACCTCCCCAAAACAACCGTATCCGGTGAGGACCTGCGTCAGGCGAAAGGTGAGGACGCCGTGGCGCCTCTCTAGGCACTCCTCAAAGAGGGAATTTATTGCCACGATAGTGGAGTGCCCAGCGCTGGGTTGCGACGATCGCACTGTCTATGTCGCCATGAGATCCCGTCGGAGCACTGTGCGGTTACGCCCCGGGGCGTTTCGCCTCCTCGTGCCACTTCCAAATGTGCGTGAGAACTTTTGCCTCCAGATCCCATGGCGGTAGTCTGGCAAGGAGACTCGTCGCCTCGCTGGAGACCTTGCAGTAACCCCGTACCAGCCTGATGGCCATGACTCTTTGGGACGCGTTCAAGCGGCGGGCAGCTAGCTAGCCTGAGAAGGGTTTAATTTATTTATTTAGTTAATTAAAACGGTACAACACCAATTACAATAATTAACATGGAAACATAAAAAAACATGATAATAAAAAAATAATATTAACATGCTTTTGACAGACAATTTAATTTGCATTGTTAAAACTAAAATGGAACAGTGGACTCCCTTGCATACTTCCGCTCACAGAACACCAGACATATACACATAATTTTTCTCCATTCATCCGCAAACACATCACATTCAGGGTTGGCAGTCAGAAGGGCATTGAGCATCTTCAAAAATTAAGTTAATTTAATGATGATGTAACCTAACACCGCTGACGCAAATTGCCGAATGAACAATACACCTCTGTGACCTCTGTCTGAAGGAAAAAGAGCATTATAGTCGCTATTAATTCTAACAAATATAATGTAATACCAAAACTAGATAGTTGGCAAACCGGTGGTGTTGGCGTGCCGGCCGCGCGCATTTTTCAGGGACACACTTTAGTGTCACATAAAATTAAATTATATCCTAAGTTGCAGTATCTTGCATTAGGTTATTACTGCCTGGTATAGTTGAATGACTGGTTTCTCTATATTCCACTATATTTGTTAAAAATAAATCTGACTGAACGCCTCATTGAGTCATTGGTCTAAATGTCTAAATTGCGACTGCTGAGCGTGAGGGACTGGGTTTAATCCCGATGGGTAGTGTTTTCGGTTTTTTTATGTATGCCTGCAGTTTGGATTTTTGGTTGATTTGATGGCAATAGGCAAACGGAATGGGGTGGTCACCCCATTCCATTCAGTTACATGGGTTACCTATAAACATAACTGGCGAAATGTGCGTGACTATTACAGCTCTGCCTAATGCTTATTACAGGTGTATATAGGTCATACATATTTCTTGTTTCCTATTTGATATTATTCCCACTTAAAACCAATATCAACGTTATGTTAGTGTAAATAAAGTTGATTTCAGAACAACTAGTACTATGCTATAATAATACTATGCAATATGAACTTTGTGTGAGCTTTTTTTTTTTTCCAAAAACACTATGCAAAAAGCAAAAAGGGTCCAGTTCCCGGCATTTAGTTTCACTGATTAAGCAGTTTTGTAAAGTTGGGTGAAAAAATTGCATTTCGCGATTTTGATTGATTATTAATTAATGCTCAATTATCTACAAGTTCATATTTTGAATGACTTTATATGATGTTTCAAAGTAACACATAATTTAGCATGTCAAATTTGAAAATGCTTTTTCTCAAATTAAGCTTTTTCAGTTTAAACTTCAAATGTCTGATAAAAAAAGTGCCTTTTTTTTTATCCTTAGGTATTATAAATTATTATTCTAGATACCGAATCTAGTCTTAACTCAATACCCCACTACTGGATCCTTTTTTCGTGGACGCCCACATAATTATTGTTTACATGTTTGAAAACTAAATTGTGAATTGAAATTGAATCAATCTTGTTCAATCCATAAATCCAAATTCTATGTCATGAATGGTATTGTATTAAAATATAAATAAACAAAGTATAATTTTTTTTACACAAATATAATACAAAACCAAGCAACCTCTTATTTTACTTTCATTACAAATACTGTACAAATATTAAGTGATTTGTTTCAATATTCCCTGTCGGATGAGTGTTTGACATTCTGAAGTTGGGAGGAAATGTCTGCTGTTCTTCTTCAACAAGATCACATCACCATCTTCCAACTCCAGCTTGCCATAATCAGCCATACAAAGAACTTCAATGTACAAGGATTTTGGGGGCTTAAGGTTTTCTGTTAAGTCAATCCCGTTATAGCCTATATCTTGACCTAAAGACCTCATGTAGGAAGCCAAATTCATGGAATATTTAGAGAACCACTCATATTCGTCATCTGATAGTAGTTCTCGTACATCTGGTGGTAATATAGCACCAAATTCCCATCTCAAGGTCTTGATTTTTGCCATTCTGCTGTAAAGGTATGCGAGGAGGCAGCGTTTGTTCCGTTCTAACGCTGAATGTCTTACTTGCACTGTTGTCCAAAGGGTTTTGTTTTCCATTGTTGCATTGCTGTAAAAGATTACTTTCGTGTTTAAGAATATGAATTACAACTACTAATGAACAATATAAAAACATAACCTCATCAAATATAAAATTAATTAAAAAAAGAGCATGTTAATTTCATAAGATATCATTTAAAGCTATCTTTATTGCGTTTATATTACAATAATTATTTTGTAAAAATTGAAGCTAGATTTTGCTAAAACCCAGTAAAGATTCTCAAAATATTATGACTTACGCATCGTTCATGTTCATCCTAAACAGCAAATGCATTTCTTCTAATATTTGCCTTATTTTATCATCCTGAAAATAAACCCCTTTATAATAATATTAGATTTAGTTCAGAGGACTAATAAGCTAAGTTTTTGAAACCTTCCTCTCTCTCCTACTATTTCGCTGTGCCCTACAGGGACCATAATGATCAAATATAATAATTTTTAAGTTGCCACCCTTCTTAGTACACATTGTGGACTGCAAATAAAGTATTGGGTATTGAACAAACTCGTTGTACTTGAGTTTGTTTTACAAACAAATAATATGGACAAAATGATGTACCAACAACATACATTGAATGGGTCAATAGTAACAGGGTTTCTTTCTGCTTCTTTTAATAATTCTATTACTTTTTCAGCAAACATTGTTTAAACAATACTTAGTAGTTAAATTATTGAAATAAATCCAAGTTTTCGCTAGTAAAACTGGAATAAACCTGGAAATAAAAGTTTTAGAAATCTAAGCGGCAACTGCCAGCTGCCTGACACTGACACTGACTGACTATCTAACACTAGTTTGACTAACAAAAGTGACAGTGACAGCTAAATAACACAGACGGAATTTGATGTATTTTTGGATACACACTGAACGCACAGACTATCCAATCGCTTTCAAAGACCAATAGGTATTTACTCGCTAAGCTGATTGTGAAAATCTGCAATATTTAGGAAGTAGGATTTATAACGTTTCAATATTTTGCTTAATATATAATACCCTGGATTAATTTTACTTCCTACTTAATAATAAAGAGTAATTCTAACAGCTGTAAATAGTTAAGTAAGTAATGATTTTTGTACTTGTCTAAATCTGTGTATCTTTTGTGTATTCATTGAAGACCACTGATGAAGACAAAACGAATCGAAAAACGGCTAAAATCAAAAATTGGGAAGGTGAATGCTAATAAAGAGGAATGAATAAAACTATTCACAGGGAAATCTTGATAAAAAAATAGAAGTGACAATTATACGGCATCTAAACTATATCTAAACGATATGATTTTTAACACCTTTAATAGAATCCGCAACCATTCTACTCATGTCATTCATCACAGAATATTTAGAGAACTCATTCATTAAACAATACGAATCACAGTATTTGTTTTTATTTATTTATTTTATTATTTATGTACACACAGTAAAATACAGAGAGATACGACATAATTATAATACTAGTACAAAGGTACTGCTTATTTCTTAAGAAATTTCTTCCAGCAGACCTGCGAAAGGAGAAATGAAAAAGAAATGTAGACAATAGTGTGTGAGAACAAGAAGACAAAAATATGAATATGCGAACATAATGACTTTTCTTTATATAAATCTGACGGACACCTTGTATCTATCGTAAAGTTATAACTCACTACTCTTTGAACTGACGGGGTTAATCCAGCAATATTCTTGCCTACGCTTTGGTACCAAAATAAAAACCTACAGTAATAAACGACGCGCAAAACCGAGCATCACCCGAGCATATTTAAACACAGCGCACTACAGATGGCATGGCATTCAGTTCGCTTTGCAACGGTCAGCGATACACACGTGTGTATATCCGAACGTAGTACGAAAACAGAGACACCCATTATCATCATTGAGAATGAGAATTGATCATTCATCATTCATTGCGCATGCGATTTCATTGTGGAACGGTTGTTTACTGTGCGACATATTTTTTCGTTTATTAACATGATTTCGCATAGTTAGAGTTACAAAAACATACGTGCATTCCAATCTTAAGTGATATAGACTCAAGTGTGACAAAATAAAAGCAACAAAATGAGTGCAAATAAGAGGAGCGATTTCGATACTAAGATCACGGAGGATGAGAACGTCGATTCTGGTTTTCTTTCGGGACCTTTGGACGTGTACCCAGGTGACGAGGAGTCGGACCCGGAGCCCGGACCCGCGAGCGAGGATAAGAAAGTGTGTGTGAGTGCAGTGCCCCAACCCTCCAATAACGAGAACGACAGTGGTATTCTGTGCATATCGGAGTGCCTCTCGGTTGTGCAGCTCACTGACACGCAGACCCCACAGATCAACATACTACCGCCAGAACAGAAGAACATCCCACCTATTGTCATATTCTTCCAACAGGACGCAGATGGCGATACGTGAGTATATCAATTTGGCCTTTACAATTTATCCAACTCAAGTGTCTTGTGTCAAACTAGAATTTTACTGTAGAATAATTATGTAGAACTGAAGTTGAATGTGACTTTTTAATGTGCTTATTACTTACTATTGATTTCATAATAAATTCTTATCAGTAAATAATGCATGGTTTTAAGGAACTATAAATTCATATTTCAAGGAAAGGCTCTGTTTGTAATCATTAATCGCTAAGTTTATGAAAGTATGAAACATAATAAAATACATGTTTTATACTTTCTGACTTACTAAGAGAAACTCAAACAACACAACACAAACAATCACTTGGCTTAATGAATTCCAAATATTGGTCAGATGTTTTCAAGAAAAGCTGAAAAACAAACGAGGATGGATATTTAATTCACTTATTAGTTTGTTTAGTATGTGTATTGTTTATACATATTATTATTATAAAGGTTCAATTAGCTTGTAAAATAACAAATTACCCCCAGTTTTTGGAATCCTAATGATCAATATTTATTATAGTTGGTTGCTCCATTTCATGCACCTATCATAATTCATGCTACCAATAGATTTAGCAAAGTCAAAGTCAAATTATTTATTTCAAATAGGCACATAAGAGGCACTTTTGAATGTCAACATTTACAAAAAAATAGAACTGATTCTAGTTGCCCCTTCCAAAAGGTAGTTTCGTATGGAGAAGAATGGGAAAGAAACTCCACCGTTACTCTTTTAAAAATGTTTTACAATATTTTGTTTGAGTACATTAATTATATGATTTTATGTGAAGACAATGCACCTAGAATAAAATTAATAATAGGTAAAAAGAATTAAAAACTAAGCAATGAAAAATAACTTAATTATGAGATAGATACATGGTGCGCACTTATTTACAAACATCGTAAAAGTATATTTATGTTTTCCTACAAATTTTAAAATAATAAGTCAGAGTATAGGTAATCACAGAATGTAATCATAAAAATAACAAATTATGAGGTTTGAGTACTAGAAAAGTCATAAATCGCTTGTTGTAGCGGTTCATCTATCCATCTTAAAAGATTAAGTTGTAGTCTCATTTCCTACGAAATGTATGGGAAAACTTTTTTGCGAATTATGACTTTTCTAGTACTCAAACCTCAGTTGGTCCAATAGAGGTTTTTGATCCTTATATGAAAGGATTGATTGGCATAAAATAAAGTTTTTGTGAAAATTGCCCATTTTCCTGCTGACTGTACATTTTTTTTCAAAATCTGTGAATGCAGATCAAAATTTCTCGAAAAGTTAAGGACAGTCTCCTAAGACCGTTTTCCTGTAGCTACAACGATTAAGGTAGCTGCCCTTACTGCCCCATCTCAAAAATCCACCCTGTATAGTATCAAAATTAGGTCTATCACTTATCTTATTAAAAATAAGTAGAATTTTCCTTACATACATAATATTTTCATAAATGAATTGGGTTTTAACAAACAAATGTTAAAAGACATAGAATGAAAATGATTCTCAATGGGCGAGGCTCCTAGGAACCTACCCTCATGTTAAACCAATATCAACAATATGAAATTTTCAATTAATATAATAAACGTCATATCAAAACAAAGACAATGTGATGATAACTTAGTGTAAAGTGAAAGTCTGAATCTGTATCTACTAATAATAGTCTGTCTAGCCTTGTTTATTATGTTTGTGATCTGCTTTAGTTTTGTTGGCCGAGTACTATATGATATTGTGAAGAGAGTTCCTTTCCCTCATCTACATGGACTTCAGACCATAAACATTTGCCCGCAAAGGTAAAATGTTTCATAAACTTGGTTTATTCCATAATAGTTAATTACCAAAATACTTATTTGATGATTGATAAGCCTAACTTTATTCTCGTGTAATACAAAATGTAAAGTAGTGCTTACTTACAAAATGTGTTAATGCAATATTAAATGTAATAAAACTCCCAATCATCAGACTACTACTTAAATAATAAGCACTATTTTAATACTTGTTGCAATTAAATATAATTTGTCCATTAAAATCCCTTTAGAGTTTTGTGTTGTTCAACTAAATACTGATAAAACTGGGAATAACCCATTGTTTAGATTAAATAGTTCATGTTTATTAGGGCAGATAGTGTTTTGCCAATCATTATACAGCCATTCAGCCCGTAAACAATTGGCTCCACACAGCCATTTTGCTGCATTATGTTGTCAGATTAGGAAAAATATTCTGTGAAGAATCTCAGAATGTTCAGTATGTGTACATGTATAAAGTGTAGCACATCATGTAAACAAGAAGTATTCATTATGCTAATAGTACATCACAGTATATTGCTTGGGATCAATGTCAATGACCTCTGGGCAAACCCCAAGGAGCGACCCTGTTCATAATGTTAAATGCGTAATGTAATGTATTTAACATTTATTTTCCTTCCATACAAGTAAGTTGTGATAAACTGTTTTGTTAATAAAATATTGTTTCATGACTTTACTGTTAACAGACACTTCAATCTTATTCATCATTACACTAAAAAGGTAGCATGAAAACATAGTTAAGTTATGCAGATCTGAACTTTGCTTTTAGTTTAGAAACCACAATATTATTTGAATGCTGTTGAGTTGAGAAAAAAGTGTTGGGTTTAGAACTGATGAGTGTTGGTGATGCAGCAATACTTCCTATTGTGTCTTTGACCTAATGTCTCCAGTACACAATCAATGACGACGTACCTACTAGGTGCTAGCACCTAGCTAGCACGAAAAACGCCCAAACATACCTATTCCAGTCTCTGAAATTAGTAGATCGAGATTGAGAGAATCGTTTGTTGATAACAAACGATTTAAGATAAATGTTCGCCATTTTATACCAATATTATTCGATAAAATTTCCATTAATGAAAAAGAAGTAGTTAAATGTTTAAACAAACATGTCATGTAATTTATTCTTGTTTCGTATTGGTACGTAAATTAATTATAAACATGAGGTCATTGGTAGCAGGTTTCTTGGTGTTTATGATTCAATTTCGTTAATATCATACACATTGGTTGTCCCCTCTAGGAAGTTTACACTTCTCTTACTTATTACATCATTAGCATTCATAAACAGTTCCTACTACACGCGCGTAGACAAACAGAAACACGTCGGCTGTGCCGTCTGTAAGCATGACATATTTAGCGCCTAACTGATTACCTACATTCGCCATTTCGCAGTAAGCTCATCGCTGTCTCGTAAAGGAATAAATAAATGGTAATATAGTAATGGGAATAAAGATGACTCAGATGTTGATGAAATTGAAAATTCCTTTAAAACAGGAAATATTTGCCCCGTAGTGTCACATCTAGAAGAGAGGTCTAGAATGCTGCGAGGCTTCTGGACAGGTTTGTTATGCCACGCGCAAACGCGGGCCCCACTCACGCACCGACCGGTCCGGTACCGTAAAGGTCGCAAGCCATCCCATCATACTCTATATTTAGAAAAAAATACAATACAATTGAATTTACAAGCAGCGGAAACTCTAACCAGGCTATTCCCTTGTTACAGACAATTACACATAGCATCTGTGCACGGCTGTGAAAAGTCAGTAGGAACACTCATCAGGGTGTGTCCAAACAAGGCGCTATTGGACGTACCTAACGACGATGGCCACACACCCCTACACCTGGCTGTGATGAGCGGGAACGCCGTTGTCACCAGGATGCTGGTGCGCGCAGGACTCTGTCTCGGAGCGAGAGATAGGTGTGGAGAGACACCCCTACACAAAGCCAGTTCAAAAGGACACGTTGAATGCCTACAAGCGTTACTCGCGCCTGTGCCAGAACAAGCACCTCGGAAGCTAGCCTCAGCCTCAGTACTGGATCAAAAAAACTATAATGGTAAGTGCCAGTTTTTGGATGAGCTACGTTGCTTCTTTGAGCGATGACCTCAGCGTCAGTAGTTTATAATCTTACACTGGAATTCCACTATCAAAGTTACTTGTAAAGTAGGTACATTTATCCATTCGGACTATCTGGGGCTGTAGGCATATAGTTAAGAATGACATCATCTGCTACTTATTAGGAGTTTTCTCAGGCAAGGAAGAAATGTTGGTGCTAGACAACGTTTCGGTCATAATTATTCCACAGGTGTCTAAAAGTGAGAACATCTAATTCTTGTCTTAGCTCCTCCAACCGTGTCCTCCGGATAACCTACTGTGTTATGGCAGGAATGTATCGTTTTATGACCACTGACATCATCCATTCCCATGACCTCAAGCTTGATATTATTTGTCCCTGTAAATGCAAGCCTTAAGAAAAAACCCAGAGCACGGTTACGACGATGCGAGGGTCCGTACCTTCAATTTAAACTAGGATAAAACTGCTAGCGATTTTGGCGGAAAGCACCATTGCTTTGAATGCTTAGGATGATTAATTAACAAACCTGATCCATTACATGATTAAAGCCAACATAAATAATATGAGGTTATTATAATTATTAATACATTCATACACAACATTTAGGTTCGCAACAGTTCATCTGAATCACGGTGTCAGAGTAAAAACCCGCTCAACGGTTTTTCCAGGCTGTAGCAAATGTTTATAACCATTTGTTCATAAAAATATAAATTTGGATCCATAAGCAATTTTTCTGATGGTAATTTGCGTTTTCTTTACTTTTTATGCTCTTTTTCGCTTCTGATCTGTTATCTACAATCCGGGCCCATGTGTCCTTACTGAATTTTGCACCCAATAATAGTGTTAAACATTGCCCAGAGAAATGTTACAATCGAAAATTCTAACAAGGTTGACTTAATATTTTACAGTAAGTATGCACTGCAATTGCGACAGCTTCCGTGTTCTCATTAGAGTTATTAAAGTTTATGTAAGTAATGTCATCCGTAATGCCTATGAAGTAGTTAGCCTTGATGTGTAACGGCATTGTCCTTGCAGTAGCTAGTAGCTACGTCTGGATCCGGACACGAACCGGCACGACATCTCACGTGCCTTGCACTGCAGAAAAAATACGGAGATTCTCTAGGATCTCTTGAATTAAGTCGTGTCTAGGATCAACTAGAACCTGTTTACTATGCTAAACAAAGGCACCGTACATTGTTTACGTGTGAACGCACCGTGTCTACTTGAGGCTGCTTGTGACGTTCGTCAAGGTCTTGATTACGCTCAATGCCATCAAAGTACTCTTGCTCAGACAATCCGCCAAAAAGTGCTCCAGTCGGTTAAAATATTCTGCCGCGTCTCTAATTCACAGTAAATCAAATTAGGAATTCCCTGCCTCTGTAAACTGCATTAAAAAGATATTAGCTCTACGCTCTTTATCGTCTCTGGTTTTCCCGAGCTGGCAAACAACACATACCCAACCCAAAAGAATTTCGGTGCTACCTCTGTCGTGCATAATTATGCATAATGAATTTATCTGATATGTTGACCTTGTGGAGACATTAGGTAAACTACTTATTATAACGCCCCAAACTCACTTCATTAATAGTTTTGGGGACCGCAACGGGTCAACATTTCTCGGTGGCCTAGAGAGATCGTCCAAGTCTGAGATCGTGTCGGAGGCTCTCGGCGCTGGCTCGATGGGTATTCCCAACGTTACGAGGGGCCGATCGCGTAACGAACACGGACGGCCGCTCACCGAGTGAAAGCAAACTTTTTGACCGTGTAACGCCGCCAGACGAGCGGTCCGTATACACAGTTTGGGTTACCCCGACAATTGTTCGAGCGATAATTGAAAAGCCATTACGAGTATGCTAAGTAGGCGCGGCGGCGTGGCGAGATGGTTTTTCCTGACGGGACAATTTCAATATCTTATGAATGTCGTAGCGCCAAACATGTACGCTCTTTGTATATTTATCGCAGTTTTATTTTTGTACGACGAAGGACGTCTCTTAAAACTAGTGGGTGTTTAATCTTTTAAGATTCATTAAATTTGAAAATTATTAACAGTCGACAGACCCTGTAGATTAGGGAAGTAAATTTAAAAAGCTATGCAGCGCCAATCATGCGGCGGTGTCCAAGGTGAGCATTTGAGCGAACCCCAGGAAAACCGCAAACGTTTGGCGTTGCTCGGATTGATGGTTAACTTCAGAACAATGGTGGATTTTATGATGATGATGGCCTGGGCAATACCCACGTGAAAGTGTGCCTCGCCACGGTTACATACGGACGGAAATCCCAAGCGCATGTATTATGAACATGTTACGTGGGACTGCGCGGGCGCACTTTCTAATTATATTTCCACCAACTAAATCAACTCTTAAATTAAGCCTCTAGCCTCTATCTCTCTTTAAATCGAAGAACTGTTGGTCTAACTAATGTATTTGTATACCTGAATTTTATGCGCTATAAGCGTCCGTTGCGCCCAGTGACAGGTGACCGGTTTTTTTTTAAATTTTGGAATATCCGGTTTTTGGATGTCTAGATAAACATGTTAGGTAGCTAATTTGAGTGCTGTGTTTGTTCTAAGTTTCTTACGGTTGCATATTTCCTCCCAAGGACAACAACTCTAATTGTTGTTTTATTTGGTTTTCCCATAGACGTAAACAGCAGATTTAAATAATATATATTAATAATTACAATCATTCTAGTATGATGTGATTATACAATAATAGTATTCGTTAGGAGTAAGAAAACATGCGTCGTATAGTTAATTGACTTTGACTTAACTAGAACAGAGAGCAATACTCTTTAATTATTCTTAGAAAATTACTTTCATAGCTTATTATTGATTTCCAAAATAATTAATAATGATACACAGCCTGAAGTGATTCACTACGCGTTAATTAAATTAATGGTATCACTTTAATTTCTTTCATAATGTTTGGAGGATCGTTATCTTCGTGAGAGCACGTAAGCCATTGCTATCTGTCCCCATTAAACACTCGTACCGTTGTATAAAGCCTGGGGATTTCCGACGCTCAACCTGGTTTTTTCAATGTCCTCAGACGCAATTTATTATCATGAAAATTTCAACACTACTCGACGTATACGTTACACAAGTAGTTGAGCACCGTTCTTGTAAACATTGTTCATACTTCAGCTGTGTTCTTATTTGTGGATCGTTTTAGATCTATTACTTAAAAAAAAAACTTTTTCTTTCTATCATCTGCATCACTGAAACCTCTTGTTGTGTCCAAATGTTTATAGGACTTGAACTGGCAAAACCAAGCGGCCATAGTAATCTTTGCACATGATTATAATCTCATGACTAGATGCCAGCGTGATTTAATTTGAACAATTTGAAGCTCCACCCATAAGGAAACTTTGACTTTAACCAAGTCGTGCTACATCCACAAATTATTTAGTTGGTAAGGAACTTTATTAACCCGTCACCGACATTCATAGGTCCAATCACGAGCATGAAGCGTGGACTCAATGAACACTACTAACGTTTGCTTTAAAAGTCAAAGTGACGTCTGTTAGCTTGCGCTTGCGTATGCCCTGTCCATTGTCTCCTAATTAGCTCTAGTGTGAACAAAGCTGGAAGTGCTTAGGACAGTTAACGTAAGACGTTATCCCCATATTTGTGTAAAATAACCCAAACAGGCAAACGACAGCTGTGGGCACGTCAATTAATTCTATTTATGTAGAAAATTTAAAGTTGAGAATCTGCTTGCGAGTTCTGTTCGCAAGGCTATGGGTTTTTACACGAAAACCTGTTGAAACATCCGCGCGGCCAGGGTTCCGCATGGACTTTTTGGAAATGTTACAGCCTCGTGAGAACTTAATATTGCTAATGATGCAGCTGCTATTTTTAGCTGATGCACAATTTGCATAAGGAACTTTGGGTCCTATTTATGGGCCGCATGATTCAGATGTTATGAGGAGATATTAATAAAGTGATTGCAGCAGGATATATTCCTATGACTACCTCCAAAAAAATGTTTTAACTAGGTGGTATTTCAACAGTTCCTATTATTGTTAATGGAATTTTATTTATAATAAGTTCCACACGATGACATCTGCCATCACATGAGCAATACCCTGGGTATCGTTGCGGTTAGCACCTACTGCCAGGCACTCGGCAACACTGTTAATGTTTTGACTCGTAAATAAGGAAAAAGTGTCGTTTCTCTATAAAAAATTACGTAATACACAGTTTTTTTTTTTTTTTTTTTTTTTTTTTTTTTTTTTTTTTTTTTTTTTTTTTTTTTTTTTTTTAAACGTTGCCCCACACTAGGAATTTCTCCTGTATCGTGCGTTTACAAACATTTAAACTCACATACACAAACAGCCAGACCCGGAACAACTACTTGTAGGTCATACAAATATTTGTTCCGTGCGGGAATCGAACCCGCGACACGCAGCGCGGCAGTCAATCGCTTAACCACTGCGCCAACCGTGCCGTTATTACCGTTATTACGTTATAATAATTTGAGAATTATTGACACCTGATAAAATTAATAGGGGGGAAATACCAGGTAGTACATTACCTAGAGTATAAAAAATTCCTTTGCTTGATCGCCGCTAATAGCCAGCTAATTGTTATGGAAATTAAGGTTAGAATCTGTGTGATATACGGAAACAGTGAAAATACAGTGGAGGCGCGCCATATTTGGCGAGGACAGTTGAGGCGCGTGCGTTGCCAGTCGCCGCGCCGCGGCCGCCACATTGTTGGGAAAACCCCATCAGGTCGCCGCGCCCGCGCCTCTCACCCCGCGCCCCCCCCTAGCCTTGCGTGACGACATCTTACACATGCCACTGTAGTGAACGTACTTGTGTCGGTTGATCCGTCAATTTACTGTTTATACACTACACAATATTTTCTACTTTCGAGCCTCTGGTAGGCCTTTTGGACTTCCACAATGCTTAGGTTTGGGTTTTTTCTACCCACATCATTTAAACATTCTTGGAAACATTTGACTGTTTACACTAGATATAACTAGGTAATTTGAATTTCTTTCTATTTACCTGAAGGTATCTGTTGCTTATGAATACAGCGCAATGGTTGTATGTCAAGGTTGCTGGGATCCCCGCAGCACCAACATTCTTGTATCTTTGACATCATACCGCACGAAAAATTTCCACCCATAAAAGTTTCCACAATATCTTCTTCATAATTGTCTGCATAATGTGCACAAATTGTCTATTATTACCATATGCAAATACGGAACTTTGTTGTTTACCATGCCATAAATTTCATACTACCACGCGGGGAAACATATTCATAAATTAGCGGATTAATGCCCAAGTGGATAGAAAATGATGACCGGCGGCATGACTGGCCCTGATGCGCGGTGAATTACATTATTGAAACAAAGTATAAAATCTGAACTTCATCATTCCGTCGTTTTCTAGGAATTTCCACTGACTCCTTGCTCTTACACTGATTGGATGTCGGTATTATTTTTATTCGTAAATCGTACAAACTGCCTCAATTTGTTATAGGTCTGTACGCTCGATACTACGTGTAAACTGTTAATGCAAATACTTAAAAATAGTTAGCAGTTACGCTATATCGAGATGTTTATTTAGTTCGGCACATCTTCCTTAAATCGCGACAATCGGTGCACGGTGCTAGGCAGCGCCTCTACGCTGCCTTGCACTAGAGACTCTTGTGTATTTTTTTTTTTAGATCAGTTGCCACCAAACTTGATGTTAGCATTCATCGGACCATCGTCGCCTTATAGTTTTGCGCTTTCAAAATCTTATGAACCGATTCGCTACTACAGGTCGAACATGTTTTCGAAATGGCCGATAAGATCGAATCGTCTCACGGTACCAGAAAGGATTATATTAAGCTCACCTAAATTCTTGAGCTTCAAAAAGAGCTCAGCCATTTTAGCGAGCGATCTATTTTAGATTCGTTTTAAATACATTTGGATCGGTTCCAGAGGCGTGAGCGCGCCCGACCGATCATTATGGACCATTTCTAAAAACAATGTTCTCAGCTTTTGCACATTGTACTCGCTGCGACCGTTTGCATACACATCTCATGAAAATATGAATTTATTGAATGAAATGTTATAAAAAAAAAAACTAAACGAATTTTGTTGCTTTGTTGTGGTCTTAATTTTACTTTATAATACTTGCCTGTTATTCATGGTTTTAAGCCAGAATATGTTACACTCGTATTTTCAGAAATAATTTACTTTTATATATATGTATTGTTTTTACAGTATATTCTATGACGTCATTTGTTCTTTTATAAATCTACATGTTTATTAATATGGAACCAAATAAACTGCGTGTTAGAATTATGTTATGACGTCTTATATTGTTAAAGGTTATCTAACTTTATTATTATCTCACTATTTTAATGAATTGTTCAAAACGAGAGCGTTCTTTATAATAATTTAACTCAGTTCGAAGAAACCAAAACAGCAGATTGTTATTTTTCCCGCAGGAATTTGTCCTTTTGGGAAAACTCACAGAAGCCACTCATTCTCTATCTATCTTTGACGTTTTAACAAGTGTTTTCCGAAGATGATTTTCTGTGGAATATGTAACGACTTACTAGTTGCTTATTATTTTGAGAGATTACTACATAGTTACTGTAGTCACTAAATACTTATTATCGTGCAACAAATTCCCCGCAATTATTTACTTAGATTATAATTTATTGATCGATCGATTAATTAATCGGAAATCAACATAATTTGTTGTATGTACTAAACTAATTATCTGCGTCAGTACGTACTTACTCACGAATATGACCTTATAACAATTTTGACTTGTCTCAAATCCTTAGTGCAAAGTGCAAACTGAAAGTACCTACAACTTATAGGATTGTAACGTTCATTCATCTGAACACTCGTATCCTTGAAATATTAGTGAATCCTGGATATTTATTGATAGTGGTAGGTATATACTTGCGAGAAACTAGTGATAAATCATGATTTGTCTCATTCAATGTATTGTTGTTTTGTTACAGGACAAGCGTGTGTGCATCTAGCAGCATCAGCAGGACACCTGGAGGCGCTACATGTCCTTGTGTACTACGGAGCGAATATCAATTTAGCGGTACGTTGACATACTGGAACAAGTCTTAACAAACTTGCATTTATTATGACTTCCTTCTGTAAATCAGTTACGATTTCCTCAAGTTTTCGTTTTAGCTTTTGGTCATCCAAATACCCAAGCAGATAAGGTACAAACAAAAGGAAATGTAAACTGTCATTCGACTTGCGGTTACTACGAACAGCTAGAACTTAAACCGCAAAATGAGTCAATACGGACTCGGGCTGTCCCGAACACAGCTTGTTGGGGACACGGTTTTCCGGAACGCAAATAACTCAATCACGGGGCAATCCATTTTAGCATATTCGTGCTTATAATTCATAATCACAATGACGGGAAAAGTTATTAAAAATAATGAAGGGGGAATACGCTAGAGAGTCGGTCAAAACACTCATCTAGCCGTAGCCGAAGTAGTAGGAACGACGGAAATAGATAATAGAAATAATAGATATGTGAATCAGCTTGCGTGCGATTTATGTCGAATCAAGGATGTTTGGCAACATTTGCGTTGTTTTATTGTCTTGAATAATATCTCCTGAAGCAGCGACAGATGCTTAACAGTGGTCTGAACAATGTTCATAGAACAATCGTTTTTCAGATTCGGAGTTTGCAATTTGGTCAACTAAACATACAACTTCACTCAAGTGTTAGCATATCGAAAACACAAACCTATTTACCTACATTATCACGACAACATCGCTGACCTTGTTGCAAAAAAAAACTAGCAGACACCCCTACACGGCCAACAGTAAATAGTTTGAGTCGAAGTGAACAAACTCCTTAGTCATTGCATGTCTCCTCGGCGAACGGCGGAAAACCCATTGCCATGCCATTCGTGTTAATCTGCTGATAGTGCCATATCTCTTGCGTAGGGGTTTTTTGTGTTTGTGCACTCATTTGTGTTTAGCAAACAATGAGCGGCTGTGTTGCGGCATTACTGCGAGGGATTATTTGGAGCGTGTGCACTGACTTGCCGCATTGTTGTCGCTTCAGGCTGCTCATGGTGCAGTATTTACCCATTACTGATAATGGGTCAATGCGACATCCTTGTTGTTTTATCGAGTGCCTGAAATAAATTGTAAACATTGCAATTAACTAAAAATAATAGTTTGCTAATATCTCTTCCGTGTTAAAGTCAGTTTATAGCAATACTGATGTCTTTTCTCTCTTGTCAACAGGAAAATCTAGCAGGTTGGACAGCGCTGCACATTGCTGCCCGCCGCGGTGACACGCGTCTCATACAGTACTTGCGCCAGAGATGCGCAGGAGTGACGTCGAACGCGCGCGACTATGCCAACAGAACGCCGCGCCGGCTCGCCAAGAAGACCGCAGCAGCTCGCGCGTTCGCCAACATGGCCGACGACAGCGATACAGACTCCGACTCAGACGATGATGTGAGTAAACCCTTATACATTTTCCAATAGGTAATCTAGTAATCTTGGGGAAGCCCACAAAAATATACCCAGATTCCTTTAATCTTGTTTATCTTTATTTACTAGATAGTTAATACTCTATGTAGATTAGGCTATAAACCTTGTGTTGGAAAATCCCAACTTTGCTTAGCTCTTTGGTCTTTGTTTATCATTGTCATTGAAAACAATTTTGTTCCAATCAGTCACGATAAGAATTATGAATGATAAAATAATATTTTTTATTTACGTTCGGCACAAATTGTCAATAACTGCGCCTACACTAGTGGGTAGCAGAAGGTACCCATAGTTATCGCAACATTTATTTATAACGCCACGTTCCAACTATTGGCAGATTTTTTTCCTGTAACCTTACAATTTAAATGAGCAGGTTGAGCACATAATTTGAAACTGTACATTAGTGTACAGGGATAACTTGCGTTTATCACGAGCTGTCTGGTGCGTTATCGTCGTCCGGGCGGCGGCGTCCTGTTAGCTGCTCGTATATTAATGTGTAGCTATCTTCCACAGGTGTACGACAGCGACAGTGAGAGGCAGAGCGTGTACCAGGCGCTGACGCGGCTGCGCGGCGGCAACAGTAGCACGCTGGCGGGCTGCTAGGCCGCTCGCCGCTCGCCGCTCGCCGCTCGCACGTGACAGCTAGCGCTGGCAGCCTATAACCGCGCCAGCTGAGCCCACAAACATCACACCTATCTGGACGACACTCAACCAGCGCTTAGTTACATTTCCCCGCCATGACTCGACAATCTTTATTTGTCATAGAAAATTTTGTAAAATTGTATTAAAGTTTTCTACAAATAGATCTGAACATTATTTCCTTGCTTGCTATCGATACAGCAGCTTAGACTATTCAAAACTAAACTTGAGCGCAAACTATTGTTTGCTATTTAAATTATATATTGCCATACAAATTGTATAGTAACCTATGTTAAGACAAACAGTTACTATAAATCTGTCCTTAATTGTAACCAAGCAATTAAATGCTACAGGTTTTCCGACCGAAACTGTAACAACACAACAATTGTTATACCGACGTACCTAACCTACTAGAATGACAGCGCAATGATTGCCTTGAATAAGAGCATAACTTGACAACGTCCCGGAAATTTCGGATGAATTCAAGTTTTATTTTGGACGGTCTAAGCTCCGTTTCGCGAGGATCTAGTCTTCACTCTCATTTGTAAATATAACCGAGGGGAGGAGAAGATATGTTGCCGAAACGGGGAATACAGTCCGCGGTAAACAATGGTGGGAATTTTCCGGGAAATATTATATGAAGTCATAATTATACGGATTTGCCCTCTATTTGTTTGACGGGACAAACGTATTTTCAATGTAAAGTGATCGGGAATTTTACGCTGTTCAACACAACATGGAATAACCCAACACTGTGTACAGTGAATCCCAAAATAGTTTTAAGTTATTTGTAAGACTCATGTACAGTCGTGGAAAGAATGTTAAGATTAGAAAATTATTTAAATAGTCTAATACGTGTAAAAATCTGTTATTTGTATATTTATTAGAGTCGAATAAATGTTGTTAACAATTTAATTTTGGTATTTTATTGTTATGTACTACCTACTAATGTTCTTTCCGCGACTGAACAGGTAACTGCTATATTGATAAAACTGCCGCACATCTTCAATAAATGAGGAATTGTGTTTTTTTTATGAATATTGCAGCTCTAGTTAATTAAGTGTAGCTGAAGAATTCAGCTTGTCTAGTTAGGTGTTCAATTAGAATTAGAAATGTTCTTGGAGCCAAACACAACTATTGTAACGAGTTAAATGATCGAACTTCAAGCTAGCTGGGTTTAAATGTCTTCCATTGGTTAATTATTATTTTTTCGACATTTTAATGAGTGGCGGCCCTATCAACAGTAACAGCTTCAATAGAAAACAAAAAAAAGTAAACAATGCTGTTTACATATTACAAGGTAGCATGAAGAATATAATTATTATAACAAGTTCATAATCTTTGTAATATACCAATTTGGTTAACATGGCCGTCACTTAGGAAAATTACAAGACGTTATATTTATTACGTTCAAAATAATCCGTAATATTACACTAATATTTTAGTCTTGCCCTAACTTTCCTGTGAAAGTAGGCGTTAAGGCTCCTAGTTATCTCTACTTTGGGGATATATGACTGCTCATGTTACAATCAACATACTTTAAGGCCATATCAGAGCCTCAATTATATATTTTATTTTTAATTAGACTACTCCAGTGTTACTCAATCTGACGCCCAGCAGTAAAGCTGAGAATTCTGTGCGGTCTGCAATACAATATTTATCAAAATGCGTGTATGACATATATGATTGCACAGACAGTTTGAGTATCGCTGTTGTAACGGATCTGCCTAACTCCCAAACTTTATTTGGAATTTGAGGCAAATCTTATCTAGATACGCATGTTCGAAGTGGGCGCCACGAGGCTTGATCGTCAAATGTGTAACACATGCCAAATAGGGATAGCGTATATTCGTAGGTGTAAGGGCAATATATGTAGCTCGGGAGCTGCTATAAATTTGGGTGTACTATAGGTACACCTCTGCCTAACCCTTCAGGGATTACAGGCGTTATGTTATGTGTGGAGCTGCTATTTGACGCTCCAGTTTCCGTGACGAGTACACGCTAAACAACATTTTGCGCAACTCAGCTGCTGAATGTCTGACTGTTACGTCTGAGTTATGCAGTTATCGTCGGTAACGACCGCTGTTAGTCTTTAGCTTTCGCTAATTATACAATTCGTTCTATAATATATATGTATATTGTATATCGTAGTGACCTCGACAGTACGTTCGTTTGAACTCGGGCTGTCAGCTCTTACTCAACAACGCTAGTCTAAACAAAAGCTGCCCAACGATTCTCCCAAAGTAGGAACGACGCTGTGATAACGCTTTTATTACATTTTGAACTATTTTCTTTTAATTTATCACTAAGTGGAGGTAACAAAAGGTCGAATCAGACATTCAGTATCTGAAACTTGCTCTACTATAATTTATTAGAAAATAGTAATGTAGGTATAGCTATGTATAATATTTGGATACCCTTCATGTTACTTTAAAAAAATATATAATGTTTAAATTAGCGTAGCATAACTAAGCGCATTATTTTATATTGTTGTCAGTTTATTTATTGATAAATACAAATTATAACACTATTTAATTGTTTCATTGATTCTCCGCAGTTACAAATTCGGCAATTACTGTTATTTATTGTGGACTAACTTTTGTCCGCGGCTTCGCCCGCGTGGATGTCGGAAAATATCTCAAGGGAACATACTGCCGTAATTAAAAGTTATGTGTTATTACAGGACTATCTGTGCGCCAAATTTCATTCAAATCCGTCCAGCCGTTTTTACGCCAACCCGGAACATACATCCAGACAAAAATTCTTCAGATAGTAATGAAGAATTTTTGTCAATATAATAATTATATAGTATGGAAAATAGTAATTTTATTATATGTATGTATAGATAGAGATTCTAGTGACGGCTGCGCGGGCGCCTTCGTCTTAAAATGATTCAACCGCTCGTCAAAACAATTCCTTATATGGTCTACTTGAGAATCAGATATACTTACTCACTTTTTTAAATTTAATTGTCTAGTATGATTCACAGTATCTACCTACGATACGATGATGTTTATGTAGGTACTGCTGAAGTGATGTCAGATCATTAATTAGTTTATAACAGGCATCTATCGCACTGTTATCTAATGACGAGTGCCACTTCCTTACTCATCAAGGGCCGGCCGGGCGGCCGGGTCTTTTCAGTGGAATACGGAATAATGTTTGATTTCAGTACATTGCTAAATATTTTAACGGTAAAATACTGTAGCAATGGGACTTTTGGTATTTGATAACCGGATTTAAATATACATTTATATTTAAATCCGGTATATATAGGTTTAGTGTATTGTATATTGTAGTAAACAATTTCAACAAACAAAGTTTCTAAGTAGGTACCTAGTTCATGGAATCCAGTTCTACAATAAAACAAGGCTGTAGTGTAATAAGTACGGACTCCAAAAGCTTTACAATAGAGTTCTAAATTAGTGCTGGAAGCAAACGATCAGAACTACCAAATGCTAGGCTATAGATTGGCTCTTTACCCTAAAATGCTGGTACTAATCTGATGATATTTCTTAATTTTTAGGATTTTTTTATACAAAACATTAAGGTCGACAGTTCCGTCCTTTCGAACACACAGTAGTAACAACATATTACCATTACCAAATTATACATTACTTAAGGGGGATGCGCTAAGGTAGCCCGCGAAATTCAAATTTTATTACGTTTTTTGCAATTTGCAGGGCAGTAACAGGTTGTATGTTGATCTAAATATGATTCGCGGCCGTAACAAATACTGCTTTACAGAATTATAATCATTAGAATCGGCAATACAACTAACGCCAGTAGCACACCTCCACCGCGAAACCATCACAGCAAAACCGCAGTAGTTAAATTGGACTGGTTCGCGTCATGTTCCGCTACTCGAATCGGATGCGAGTACCGAAACATGACGCGAACCAGTACAATTTAACTACTGCGGTTTCGCTGCTTTGGTTTCGCGACGGAGATGTGCTACCAGCGTGACTCTCTTCATAAAATCCTATTGAATGACTATTTCTGAAAAAATCATTCAGTAGGATTTTATGAACTTTGAGAGTTGATTCTAATGATTTTATCTCTGTAAAGCAGTATTTGTTACGGTCGCGAATAATATTTAGATCAACATACAACCTGTTACTGACCTGCAAATTTCAAAAAACGTAATAGAATTTGAATTTCGCGGGCTACCCTAGCACATCCCCCTTAAGTATTTAGTGTAACATTTAAAACATTAACTATACAGTACCTATACTAAGTTAGCACGGGAATAATAAAACATTTGATATTTCATAAAGATAGACTAAGCTAACTCTGCTCATTCACATACAATTTTATTCGTCTATCAATTTACGTTACGTTCTTATATTCCAAATGTCTGTATTTCTATTCTGAATGATATCTACTTGTAAAGTTGCTGTTAACAACTTTTATTTTACCATAAAACTGCAGACAAAATCATACACAGGCAGGCTGCCTTGAGAAACAAACATAGGTCACAGTCATAGTCATTCAATACATTTATATAGGTACCTATATCATATATTTACTAAATAATAACTTTTTATAAGCTTCACACGCCTAGTGGTCAAATGATACAGCTTATCTTTATACTTAAGTAGGGGTTATTTTTATGAACTGTAGGTACCTACATGACCTAAATGGAGCGAGTCTGATAAGCTTGACGGCGCAGCATGTGGCGCCGTCTATTTTTGTTTACATACTGGAATCACGAAAAGGTCGGATAAGAGTGACACTGGCTGCTGACAGTCACTCAAGCAGAGCCTCGCCGCATCGATGGTTAAGTACGTGGCGGCTGTCTTCTGATGACAGAAGAAGATGTGAGTGGAGCCGCTGTCGTACCACGTCCACGACGAACTGCTATATTCCGGCACAATCCTGATGATATTGAAGCTGCTGAACCACTAATACGATGACCACTTATGGTAAAGGCTAACCTGCGCCGTTATCAGAAGTAACGTGCAACAGCGGCATGATTGTTTTTTTTTTACCTGACTACGGCGGACCGTAAAAGGAGGGTAATGTTTTCACAACCAGTCAATAAGATTGTGACGTTACGTGGCCAATAAAAAAGTGTTGCTTTGCCGAGTCTAAGCGATGTTGTTAACGCTTGCTGTCGTGTGTACCAAGGTCAACATTATATGAAGTTAGATGCTGATGATTCAGATGCTAAAGCGCAAAAAATATCTTGAAAATGTCACATTCTTGGTGTCAAAAGATCGTGTTGCTACATATTTGACCAGTACGAACTAAGAGGTTTTTTTTATGGAGCGCACCGCTAAGCAAACAATGTTGTCTAGGTTTTCTCAAACTTATTCAAAATCGCTGTCTTGCTGATATCTTAAGATTACAAATCAGAGTAAAAGAAACTGCTTGATTTGATTGTGCATTGCGTATTAACAACCTGATGACCGCATACCAAAAACTGTGATTTACCTGAAGAAGTGACTAGGTACTGGATTTATAATACCTGTGTTATGTGAAAAGCAGCGTAGTGTGGTCATATGCGCGGAGGAACCTGAGAAATACCTAAAGTTGTGTTTTTACTGTTTAACGATAAACAAAAAACAGACTCTATGTGAAAAGTAAGATTATCGTCTATGGCCAGCCTAAAATTATAGTACCAACATATTTTATAAAGTGTTAAGCTCAACTACACACATGAAATAAAAGTGTCTAGTAGGTACGTTTTTCAGTATCTCTTATTGAGGATTATTATTTTAACTTTTTTGGATCGTCATTGATTATTTTTAGTGAATTTCGCTATTGGAATAAATAACTTTCTTTAAATTTTGATTAAAAGAAGTTAAAAAATCAACTGTCAATCAGGATTCCTATAAGTGTGTAATAGCGTTTTTACAAAACCATTACACATCGGAACTGAAAAAAAATTGCATGGTTAGGGAGCGACGACATCATTTGATACGAGAGATGATGAGAGCCGTCGGAATGTTGCAAGCTGGTTCCAGGCAAAGTACTGTGGCTTTCGCTCTTGGCATTACACAGAGCGTATAAGCCGCCTCTGGTCACGCTATCGTATCACGGACAGCGTGGCCGAACATGGAGGACGATCTCGCATCACCACTCACAGACAAGAAGTACCGGTACATCCAAAATACTTCTCGAAGGAATCGTACCATGACCGCCATGATGTTGGGTACGAGGCTCCACACCTCTTCAGGCTTGCTGATATGCGACCAAATCATCATCCCAAAAGGTTTACGTGAAGTGGGTCTGCGTTCCCGAAGGCCGCTGAGATTTGCACCTATAGCACCCCGCAATCGTAATGGGCTCGCGAACACAGCAATTGGGATGAAGAAGACTGGCTTTGTGTTTGCTTTTCCGATGAATCTCATTTCGGTATGAGGCCGGATACAAGATATTCTCAGGTTTGGAGGACCTCTGGACGTCAAAAACGTTTGAAATTTTGTCAGGAAGTTCATTCATATGGAGTTATTTATACACAATAATGGTTTGGGCCGGTCTTTGTATCGGTGGAAGAACCGATCTCATTTGGATCAGGGGCAACCTCAATGCTCAGATTTATGCGGAGAGGATTGTTTCAGACTTGATCACCCTTTGCGAAGCCGGTTGGGTGATTCGCTTCGTCTAATGCATGACAATGCACATCCACACACGGCTAGATTCGTAACACGCACTCTAGCCGATGCTCGCATCATCGTTCTGCCGTGGCCTGCTCAATCGCCAGACCTCAACCCAATTGAGCACGCCTGGGATATGCTCCAAAGAAAAGCTCCGCCGACTTTGGATGCCTACCCTACAACAACTTTCAGACTTATTAGAAAGAACCTGGCCGGCCATTCCTCAAAGTGAATTTGATGAACTGATTCTAAGCATGCCAAATCGCTGTGATTGTGTGATTCGTGTCAATCGTAAAAACACATATTTTTTATCTATACAATAAAAGTTTAAAAAATCCAAATATTCGCCTTTTTTGCCATTTAACATTTAATTGACGACATTACCTTAGGTTAATTTCCCACAATTTGCAAAAATTGATATTTTTCTTAATTTAAAGTTAAAGTTGTTAACTTAAATATGTTTAAGTTAACAACTTAACCCTATATTTTGTGAAAAGATTAGAATAGAAAAAATTTTATTATTCTTTTTAAACGTTTACGTATCTCGGCGTTGCGCCGGAGTTATGGGGTAGTACGGGCCGAAGCCAAGTGCTACCCCTGGAAATTGGTTATATTATTATGAGATGATGGTGTGCTCGGGGTTTGTGATGGTGATTGTGTCTGTTCATGAGACTGTGTTCGTGCGTTGGTTGGTGTACGCGTGTGTGAGGAGACGATTGATGTTTCGTTGTCATTTTGCAGAAATTTGCTGACAATCCTGCAGTAATTATCTGTGGTGACTTTAACATTAATATTTTAGAAAATAATTCAAATACCAGTAGATTGTTAAATTTGTTTGAATCATTTAATTTGTCAAATGTGTTTGTAGAACCAACCCGAATAACTACGACTACTGCTACATGTATTGATAATGTTTTTTGTTGCTGCGACTATTTAGATAAAGCTATAATTAATTATCTCCCTTCTGATCACAGCGGTCAAACCGTAACTTTTGAGTCCAACATACCAATACAGAAGGTGCAGATACAATTAAGACCGATAACATCTGTTAATTTAAATAGATTTAACAGCACTTTAATTTGTAAGTTAAGTGTTATGAACCTTACAATGAACAATGTTGACATTTTGTATAAAGAATTCTTTTCGGTAGTCCAAAGCGAGTTCAATATTTATTTTAAGAAGAACACTAAAACCATCAGCCCTAGGTTTTTATTTAGTGACTGGGCAACTAAAGGACTCAGGAAAAGTAGGGAAAGACTTTTCGAGCTGTATGGCCTTAAGCCTTATATAAACACGGAAACTTTTAATAACTTTGTTGCTACTTACTCTAGAACTTTTAAAAACACTTGCAAGGCCGCTAAAGCCTTATACATTAGCAACAAGGTTAAATCAGCAGACAATAAAATAAAGACGGTTTGGAAAATTATCAATAATGAAACGAATAGGAACAAAAAGCATGATTCTGATTACGCACTGGAGACGTCATGTGGACTCATTTGCGATAGCAAACAAGTTGCTCAAGAGTTTGTAAATTTCTTTACCAGTATCCCACTTAAAACTACTGAAACCTTAAATTCCTCGCCCTTGCTCGCTTTTGACTCTGTAAGGGCGAACGTTGCAGCCTGCCCGATTGAATTTAACTTTAAGCATATTAACCCCATAATAGTATTAAAAGCTTTTAAGCAAATCAAGATCAAATTGTCCGAAGATCTTTGGGGAATGTCCATTAAAGTCTGTACCTCAATAATTGAGACTATAGCGCCTTACTTAGCCTTAATATTTAATTTGTGTGTGGATCAAGGAGTCTTCCCGGATTTAATGAAATACAGTAAGGTAATACCACTTTTCAAATCCGGAGACAGTAAAGACACAAATAATTATAGACCCGTATCCGTTTTGCCGGTTTTCAGCAAGGTGTTTGAAAAGGTAATGCTTAATCAAATGCTCAATCATTTCAACGCGAATAAAATCCTTCACGATCAACAGTATGGTTTCACCAAAGGACGTTGTACGACCGACGCCGGTGTAACCTTATTAAGACACATTTTTAACGCGTGGGAAGAGGCCCAAGACGCCATAGGAATCTTTTGTGACCTTTCCAAGGCATTTGATTGCGTCGATCACGAAACCTTACTCTTGAAGCTTGAGCATTACGGACTTGGAAAACTTGCGCTTAGTTTAGTAAAATCTTATTTAAACGATAGACAACAGCTAGTTCAAATAAATGGTATCAATTCACTCGGTTTAAAAGTAAAAATGGGTGTTCCTCAAGGCTCGATATTGGGTCCTTTCCTCTTTTTAGTGTATATTAATGATCTTCTCCATTTATTAAAAAATCAACCACAAATGGTGTTATTTGCTGACGATACTTCCTTGATTTTTAAGGTAGATAGACGTGCTACAAATTTTGACGACGTAAATAACGCCCTACTGCAGGTCCAAAATTGGTTCACGGCCAATAATTTAGTATTAAATGGAAAGAAAACTAAGTGCATACGATTTTCTTTACCAAATGTAAAAAGTAGTGATTATGAGATAGTATTGACTCAAGAGAAACTAGAATTCGTCGATAAAACTGTTTTCCTGGGGATCACGCTCGACTCTAGGCTTCAATGGGGTCCTCATTTAACATCTCTTGCAGGACGGCTAAGTTCAGCAGCATATGCTGTCAGAAAAATCCGTCAATTTACTGATGTAGATACCGCGAGGCTAGTCTATTTTAGTTACTTTCATAGTATCATGTCTTACGATATTTTACTTTGGGGACGGGCTGCAGACATCGAGTCTATTTTTATTCTGCAGAAAAGAGCCATCAGAGCCATATATAATCTCCGCAGGCGCGATTCTCTTAGGGAACTGTTTAAGAATATTAACATCATGACGGTGTCTTGTCAATATATCTATGAAAACATCATGTACGTAAGAAAAAATTTACATCTTTTTAGTAAAAGAGGCGAAAGACATAATTATAGTACTAGAAGTAGGGATCTATTAGCTCAACCAGGTTTCAGACTGGCTAAAGTAGACTCATCTTTCATGGGGTACTGTTTAAAATGTTATAATAAAATTCCTCCCCACATACTTCAACTGAATGAGACGAAATTCAAATCTTGTATAAAACGCACACTATGCAAGCAGGCATATTATAGGCTGGGGGATTACATCGCTGATAGAAATGCTTGGCTCAATGCTGGTCCTGCTCCACAACGTCAACTAATTGATTAACATTTGAAAATACTGTTGGAGCTGCTGAAGATTGTAAGACTATCTTTTCATTGTATAAACTCAATCACCTTTGTATTATATAATTGCATAACACAGGTGTGAGTACTATGTACAATAGAGCTACCATTTACCGGGTAATATGTCTTTCATTGACTTGAATATGTCCTGGCAGCTGAGAGTATGTCATGCTCACTCAGATGTCTCGCTGATGGTGGCGTGTGTGTTGGATCATTTAGCTCCCTTCAAAATGGTTGAGCTGAATGGTGCTGATCCATGCGTCATGTTCGTGAACGGGCGCTGTCAGTTGGGACTGGTCATCTCTTAGCTGCCACGGCTTATTTTTAATTATTTTAGTTTTGAATTGTTTTTTTTTATCACGGACGCTTCTGACGTTTTGCATCGTTCTCACATGTATATTTTCAATAAGAATGATGTAACCAATACTTTGTATCAAATATTTTATTTTAAAAGAGTGTCTGTGGAGTTTCTTGCCCGTTCTTCTCCATAGGAACCTACTATTTGGAATGGGCAACTAGCTTCATATTTGTAACTGACCGACTTGTTGACAATTCAAAAGTGCCTGTAAATGGTTTAATTGAAATAAATGCTTTGAGTTGGGTATTCAAGATTGCAGCTTTCTGACGAGTCTGATATGTGTAGGGTGGTAAATCGAGTGTTTTCAAAGATTGATGAAGCTGTTTAGGTATTACACCATTTGTTAACAACACTATAGGAACTATGGTGACATTGCTAAGCCGCCACATTCGGCTAATTTCTATTTTGAGGTCTATATATTTTGAGAGCTTTTCTGCTATAGTATTTTGTAGATTGTGTGTATTAGGAACTGCTATGTCTATGATTTTCGCAGTTTTGTTAATTTTGTCTAATAATGTGATGTCCGAAATGTGACGGAAAGGGAAAAGGTGCACCAGATAAGTAAAACCACGTAAATTGTCAACATAATTTATTACAATATCACATAAAAGTGAAGGGGGTAGGTAAGTCTATGGTCACAAGGATTTCCCTAACTTCTCTTGGGAGTAGCACAGTACTCTCCTGGCTCAGCCTGGTGTGACGAAGACCGCGGCGGGTGCGCCACGCTGCAGACGCCAGGGATGGTGACGGTCGGCGGATGTTCACGTCGATCTATTGTAGTGTGTTGTTTTGTCGGTGAGAATAGCTCAGTCAAAGTACAGCTTGTGGGTGGAGTTTTCGAGTACAGTTTCAGGTTGATATTTATAATAAGATACAGGTGGTCTGGGAATTAATTTATATTTTATTGCTAATTTTTGGCGGATTATATTCGCTACCTGGTCATGTCTGTGTTTGTAATTAGTCTGGGGCCCAAGTCTGCTATTTTTATAAATTCAGTCATTCCAACACGATCCCATTGTCATTTTACTAAAAGTTCGTAATCTGGTAAATGCATAATGGTCGATCATTTTCTTTGCAATTTCTTTAAATGTAGTGCCAGGGAAAGTCATAATGACGCCATTATAATAGTAGATTACCAAACTTGTCAAAATCAACAATTATGAAATCAATGATCGACCATTCTGACACTATTGTAATAGCAGACTTGAGGCCCTGGACTATTGCTTTACACGCACCCGTGATGTGTTGAATGGTTTCGGAGGAACTATTGCATCGCCTGTATCTGTCTATGGTTTGAGGAACTCGCATTATGTGTTTTTGGTAATTGCGAGTTTCTATTACCTGGTCCTGAATCGCTATCATGAACCCTTCTGTCTCAGGGAACAGTTCTCCACGCCTTAACCATTCGTTCGACGCTAACTTGTCGACGTTAGGTTGATTAAGATCATGTCGATGTCTCCCATGCAGTGACTTTTTGGTTCATTCTGCGATTTTAGTCTGTCGGTCAGTCTGTTGTTCGTTATTCTGAGTTGTTTTCTCAAACATGTTCAACGGAGTAAGTTTTTTATCATTAAACGCTATTGCTCTATGTAGAGTTGAAATAGGGCTTTTAGTGTAAAAGTATGTTCTTAAAATAGTTATTTGTTTGTTATGTAGGTTAGTGATATCTATTATTCCTCTGCCTCCTTCGTTCCTTAGCAGCGTGAGCCTCTGTACACATGACCTGGGATGGTGTCTTCGGTGTTTAGTCAGAGTGGTATTTATCACCCGTTGCAAATGTTTGAGTTCGGTCTTGTTCCAATTTATGATACCAAAAGAATAGGTAAGAACAGGGATGGCATAAGTGTTTATGGCTTTTATAGTGTTTCGAGCGTTTATTTGTGTATGACATATTGTTTTTAACCTATGTTTAAATTGCTGAGTGAGTGTAGCTTTAATTTCCTTATGAAGAATCTGTTTAGCCTGTATATAACCTAAATATTTGTAAGTCCCGTTCTCGTCTAATGTCTCTATGAGTCTATGGTGTCACCTGTCTGCATGTGGTATGAATGTGAATAAGTTTGGCCCGCTCTGATTGAATTAATTTTATATTTGTCAATCCCAAACTCCATAGCGATATCATTTGAAAATTGTTCAGTAGCGTTAGCTAGTTTATATAAGTCGTCTGGTGATGATGCATACAATTTGATATCGTCCATATAGAGCAGGTGGTTTACTTTACAAGTTTGCTGGTCAGCCAGTATGTCAGTCGTTGTATCAATACACTGTAGTTGATACCCGGGTTTTAAAGCATTAAGTTTATTTGAAAGCGGATTTAATGCGAGACAGAACCACAGTGGGCTGAGTGAGTCTCCTTGGAATATTCCTCGCTGGATCTTAATGTGTTCTGTCTCAACTATTCCTATGGATGTGTTCAGGTGTAATCGCGTCTGCCATTTGTCTATTATATTTCCTAAAAAGTTGATGAGTTGTGGATGAATCTTGTACAGACTCAAAACTTTAAGTAACCACGAGTGAGGTACTGAATCGTATGCTTTCCTATAATCAATATACATAGAGCACAAACCTTTCTTAGTACGTTGGACATTTTTAAGTATTACCGCATCTATTGTTAACTGTTCTTTACAACCTTGACTGAACTTCCTACGCCCTTTCTGTTCTTCTGTCAATATCAGACAATTGCAGACATTTTAGCTGTGTCATTAGGGTATTTCGGAGGCATGTAAGTTTTACCTTCTGTAATGTATGACGGAATAATGTTTGGATCTTTTATAAAATCGTTAATACAGTTATAGAGGTGTGGGTGTATGTGTGTAATTTTTTTGTACCAATAGTTGTGTATGTGATCACAGCCTGGTGATTTCCAATTGTGTATCCTTTAAAGGACATCGTGGAAAGTTTCTACCTCTACCTGATCAAAATCTATCGCTACAACGTTGGTCTGATAGGCCTCCTCTTCTTTGATCCATTCTGCATCATTATGAGACACAGGATTTTCCCAAATTCCAGCCCAGAATTGCTGCAACTCGTCTGTGGCCGGCCACATTGTATGTGTGTTATTGCTCGGTGTGGTGTGGTTTGTTGTTGATGCCGTTAGTTTTCGGTAAAATAATTTTTCGTTATTCCTAAATTGGTTATTTTGTGTTTTACGGAGAGTGCATTTAGTGTATCTATAGTCTGCTTTTAATAACTGTTAGCTTCTGTTTAAGGGTGTCTAAAAAATTTGTAAGTTGTGTGTTAGGTTCTTCATGTGATGTATGCGTTTTGTAGTCTCTTAAAATTGTGTTTACTTCTTTAGTCAGTTTTTTGCTCCTATGACCTTGCATGTAATGTGTTAATCTTCCGATTTTACCTCTGATAACTTCTATTTTGTGGTCTAACCTTTTTTGCCATTGAGGCTTGCGATCTTGTTGTAGTCTACTTCTATATTCAGGAGGTGACAGTGAAATTTGACTGCCGTTGGCCTTGGCAGCTGTCGCCGCAGCGCAGTATATTATGATCTGAAGATGATTGAATTCAGTATCTCTGGTAACTTTTTCTGGCAAAATTACTTTGTTAATGTAACTAACTATATTCGCTAACCTTTTTGATGGTTTTTGTACGGATATGTAAATCCTCTTTGTTGGATAGGTGCCTCTGTAGTACTGTAGTGTTTCTGAGAATATTTCATCTATTTCAAGATTTCGTTCTTGGCTTGTTTGTGTATTAAAGTGTACGGGGTGTTCTGAATCAATGTCATTGAGGTTATCAGCTTCCGTTTCTACTCATATTTGTTGCGTTTGTGACATCTCTATATTTTCTACATCTATATTTAGTGTGTTTTTGGGAGGTTGAGTGAACATTTTCTGTTGTTGATCTTATACTATCAGATTGCCAATGAAAAGAGGCCGTCTCTAGTAATTCATTCTCTACTATAGATTTTAGTACCTGGAGCCGTGTTTCTGAAATCATACTATTATTAACTATTCCTCTTTTTTGGTCCGATATGTGCTGTTCTGATAAATGTGACAAATGAGGGTAACATTCTATAAATTTTTCCGCCATATTGTCATATCTGTTTCCATTTTTGTTGCCCTAAAAAAACATTTCATAAGTGTTTCATTGAGTTCGTTGGACCATTTCATCCTACGTTTAGGTTCTGATTGTGAGTACGGTTAGTAGTGTATTATTGGGCATTCTATACCACTATCGGCAAGTAGCTCGGCGAGTGCGCCTCGCTGCCGACAGTGGTATAGAATGCCCAATAATAGAAATTTGAGCAGTCTGAATTCTATCCATCGAATTCGCTGTCGCTTCGGACAGTGTTCCAGAATACCCAATAACGAACGTTCGACTTGATCGATCAACATACCTACGATCATTCGAACGTATATCGTATAATTGATAATCCTGACAGTTTTGTTCAGTACTATCATAGCATACTAATACATTCCCAATTAAACTGCTCATTTAATTACATAAGGCGTTTATGTAATAATTAAAAAGCGAGTGTCAGTAGCGTTGATCGATAGGTAGACAACTATTGTTTCGTTGGTAATATGACGACCAGGGTTAGTACAAAGGTCTGTGTAACAGACTGCTGTGCTGAAGGTTGTGGGTTCGATTCCCACCAGAGCGATAAACTTTGAAAACAAACATTTCAATGTTGGCTCTGGTCTGGTTACAACTGTGAAAACAGTAGTATAATAACATCACAAAAGTAACACATCACAATTATTAGTAATATACCTCATCATCGATCCGATACTCCTACGGTGGTAGAGACCTACTTAATAATTTTTATCGTTCATTAATCAAAACTGGAATCAATTTTATTTGTACCTATATAATGTTGTCTGTCATTCAGTTACCAAAGGTGCTCAGAAATCAATTAAAATCGAACATTATATTAAAACAATTTATCAATGTTACTGATTATTCTTATTTTAATCGTCTTATGTATTAGACGGTTGCAAAAAATGAAGTTTCTCGGCGAGTGCGCCTCGCTGCCGACAGTGGTATAGAATGCCCAATAATCGACACTCGACTCGACTCTCCACTCGACAGTTTGTTGCACCGTGTACTTGATTAGGAACGATTTACTCAACCAACGACTAGTAACTTCCATATTATGGCGGGTCAGTATGAACAATCAACTATCAACTCGACTGTAGTGTATACTGTACACGACCAATGATCATGCGAGCTCGCTATCGCTCTGAAAGGTGGTACAGAATGCTCAATAATGAACAATCGACTCGATCACTGACCAGTAACGCAAAAGAGGTTGTGGTAAGTTTATAAATGATAACGTTCTAAATACATTCACTCATTTTCAATTGATTCATTTCCGAGAGTAATCATGAAATTTGTAAAACAACCGCAATCGCTGCATGTTATTACAGTCTGCGATGATATTTGCAAGACAAGTTTTCGTCACGGAGAATTATTGCCTAACTCAGTACGGTGTATTATTTGCGGTCCGTCCAATTGTGGAAAAACGAATTTATTAATTGGTCTTCTAATACACGAAAACGGATTAAGATTTGAAAATGTTTATGTTTATTCAAAAACTCTGCACCAACCTAAGTACATTTTTTTAGAAAGTGTTTTGCAACGGGTGCCTGGTGTTTCCCTCCAGAAATATCAGGGAAATGAGGAAGTACTAAGCGTTCAGGACGCAAAACCCAACTCCGTGATTATTTTCGATGATGTTGCTTGTGAAAATCAGAGTAACATGCGTGATTATTTTGCGATGGGAAGACACAAGTGCATTGATTGTTTCTATCTAAACCAAACGTATAGTAAAATCCCTAAGCAGTTAGTAAGAGACAATGCGAACTTAATCATACTTTTTAAACAAGATGAAATAAATTTACGGCATATTTATGAAGAACATGTCAACACTGATATGTCATGGATTGAATTTCGTGAAATGTGTTCGAAAATATGGAGTGAGCCTTTCAATTATGTAGTAATTAATAAGGATTGCTCCAAAAATAAAGGATGTTACAGAAATAAATTTGACACTTTTGTTGTCTTTGATTAAAAATACTAATATTTAAGACCGGTACCCTCGCGATAATATTATTCTTCAGGCAACGCTTAATCAGTCACGAACTTTTTTTATTATTATGGAGAAATCACTGAAAAGACAAATAGTTGAAGCTGCAGAGGCTGTTAAAAAGAAAGTGCGAAAGATGAGAGATGTTGAGAATAACAATCAGCAAGTGCTGGAATCAGTGTTCAAGCCGGTAACAGAACCACTCAACCAAATTGCTAATGTCAGTAAGAAGGCTTCTCTCCTGCATAATATAGAAAATGAAGAAACCGATGTTCCGTTTATCGATAAAACTCTGCAAAAAGAAGACCCTATTAGTTCAGAAAGCAATGATAACAACGACAATGAAGACGAATATGAATCTGATATCGAAAGTGATTCTTCGTATAAATCATTAACTGAAAACAAGCAGAGATGTGATATGTCATCCTGGTCAGTGTCCTCAGAAGCACTGAAAGATATTCCGTTTGGTGTCCGAGTAGAGAGCGGTAAATTGATGTTAGGTTCTGCGCGTATAACGATCAGCGACGAGTATATCATCGTGGCTGGACGCAAATACCGAAATACGACTGGATTAAAACAATTGCTGCTGAAAAAGAACGTAGATTTAAGCATGGTTACAGAGAGTGATATGAAACATTATAAGTCGATGTTACTTGATACAAATGCACATCGACGAGACTATGAGCCCAGTAAACCAATAAAAAGTAATAAAGGACAAAAATATTTGCAAATTATAAAGCCTCTGTTCCAACTACGAAGTACAATTCAGGAACACCAATCGAAGGGAAAAGGACTACTACCTTTAACAAAAACGTGGAAGAAAAACGTAGATTTTGTATATTGGGACGATCCCAATGAACTGGTGGATAGATTAAAATTATTGATTGCATCTCGAGATGCTGGTAACACAGGATTAGATAATGAAATTATATCTATCATTGAAGAATTGCGTGAAAGTAAAGTTATAAATTAATAAATATTTTAAAATGTGTTTATTTTATTATTAGCCTCTCGATACAATACACCTTAAACATGAACGTAGACAAATTCGGACACTACATTCACAAAAGAATGCGTTTTGCTGAGTTATTTGAGTTTAATGAGAATGCTCTGTTAAAATTAGAAAACGGAGATTTTGATTTAAAAACTTCAAGACTGAGAGGAATTAGATCTCCAGTAGAAGCAGACGATGCTGTGAACAAGGATTATGTAGATCGATTGAATGCTAACACATTAAAAGAATTAAATAATTTGACTGTGGACAAGGATTATGTAGATCGTTTGAATGCTAATATGTTAAAAGAATTTAATAATATGATTGGATCATTCCGTTCTCAAATCATAAAAGACACAAAGGGTACAGTACAGGCTACTTTAAAAGCAAAGATACCTGAGGTTTTAACTCATTTGCAAGATAAGTTTTATACTAAAGCAGAGGTAGATAAATTACTTCAAAATAAATCTCCATAATGGCAAAACAGCAAATTGTTAATGAACTACACAAAGCAGCAAGAAGAAATTTCCTTCGACGTTCCGTCATTCTAAAAGGGGTCGATGACTTGTGGCAAGCTGATCTATTGGACATGCAAAACCTGAGAAAATATAATAAAGGTCATAATTACATTCTAGTGGTGATTGACTGCTTCTCAAAGTACGCTTGGGCAGAGTCATTAAAATCAAAAAATAAACTCGATGTTACTCATGCATTTAAACGAATACTGATTAACAGCAATCGCAAACCTGTTAATTTACAAACTGATAAGGGAACAGAATTTTATAACAACTCATTTCAAACGCTTATGAAGACGTATAATATTAACCATTACTCAACGTTTTCTAGCAAAAAAGCTTCGATCGTGGAGCGACTGATTAAAACACTTAAAAATAAATTATATAAATATTTTAGTTTGAATGGGAACTATAAATGGTTAGGTATACCATTAGAAGTTACGTTAAAGACTTATAACAACACAAAACATCGTACTATTAAATTTAAGCCAATTGAAGTTAATAAATCTAGTGAGTCAGTTATAAAAGAAAATATTAAAAAAACCTTAAATCATGTAACCATTCGTAGAAAACCTAAGTTTAAAGTAGGTGACTTTGTTCGTATCAGTAAATACAAACACAATTTTGAGAAAGGTTACACACCTAATTGGTCAACTGAAATATTTACTATAAAAAAAAAAAATCATACCATACCAGTAACATATCATATACAAGATCAGCGAAAGCAAGCCATATTGGGAACTTTTTACGAGCAAGAACTTCAAAAATCTTACTATCCGGGTATTTATTTGGTAGAAAAGGTTTTAAAAAGGAAAGGAACAAAAATGTTTGTGAAATGGTTGGGTCTAAACAACGAAGAAAACAGTTGGATCAACAAAACTGCAATAGTGGAATAAAACAATTATATAACAGTTAATTTTGCATTATTTCTTTCATTACACTTTAGACAATGCAAGGAGGTGAACTTGTTAATACCCTAATTAATAATCTGCCGTTCGAACTTCATTTACCAGGCTACAATTATTGCGGCCCGGGAACAAAACTCCAGAAACGTTTACTACGAGGTGACCAAGGTGTAAATAAGCTAGACGAAGCTTGCATGCATCACGACATTGCATATGCAAACCATACAGACTTACCCAATCGTCACAAAGCTGATTTACAACTACTTAATATGGTTAAACAAAGACTTAAATCGAACGATGCAGGGAAAGGTGAAAAACTTAGTTCGTGGTTAGTGAGCAAAGTTATGAAAGCCAAACTGAAATCTGGTGCCGGCGTTAAAACGTTTAAAAGTTTCGTATCAAAAATAAGAGCGAAGATAAAGAAACTGAAACCAAAGGACAGTAAAACTTTAATTAACGCTGCTTACTCAGCAGCAGTAAAAATATTTCCTAACATTCAGAAAATTCGAGTACCACGAGTGATACCCTTACCAAAGACTGGAGGTATTCTACCCTTAATCCCGATTTTTGCAGGCTTATCAGCATTAGGAACTTTAGCTGGTGGTGCGGCTGGTATTGCAAAAACTGTTAACGATTACAAAGCTGGTCAGCAAAATTTACTAGAAACACAACGACATAATAGGGCTATGGAGTCTTTAAAGTTAGGGCAGGGTTTATACATTAAGCCACATAAAAATGGAAAAGGTTTATTCGTGAAATCTTCAAAAAACTGAAAAATAAGCTACCTAATCGTCCTCTAACTAATGTAGACATCCAAAGGTATGCACGCGACATCCCTCACTTTCGGGCAGTGTACATGAGGGATCAATTACCAAGAACGCCAAATCCGATTGAATGTGGTATCGTTAACTTGGACGATTATAAGAACGACGGGACGCATTGGGTAGCTTATGTAAAAGTAGGCAATTATTGTGAATATTTTGATAGCTTTGGAAATTTGAAGCCTCCAATGGAATTAATACGATATTTTAAGAATTGTAATGTTTTTTATAATTATACAAGATATCAGAAATTCAACACTGTAAATTGTGGACACTTATGTTTAGAATATCTGTGGACTTTTTGGAATAAAAACATATAAAATCTATGATTTTCTTTTATTTCAATCATTTGCAAGATGTCACTCACATTATCGATAACTGGAAACTCGTCAACTTTATCTACTTACTATCCCAACACGTTGCAACTATATGAACAGTATGAGTGCGCCTTATTGCATTTCGCAACATTTAATTCGATTCCAAACATTGACAAAACGAATAATAAATTCTATTATGGTTCTAACGAAGTTATTGAAATACCGGAGGGCACCTATGAATTGCAAGATATTAATGATTATTTAAAATCTGAAATGAAAGATGCCTCAATCAAACTACAGTGCAATAACAATACTTTAAAAGCTGCTGTATATTGTACAAAGGACATAAATTTTAATAAAGAAGGTACTTTCAGGAATTTATTAGGGTTTAATAAACAAATCTTGAAAGCAAATAAATGGCATGAGTCACAGTTGCCGGTCAACATTTTACCTACAACTGTGATCAGGATCGAATGTGATATTGTAAGCGGCTCGTACACAAACGGAGAACCGAGTCACATTATCCACGAATTTGCACTCAACGTTCCTCCTGGATATAGGATTATAGAAATTCCGAAAAACGCGATATACTTTCCAATCAACCAAAACAACATTAGCTGCATACATATCAGGCTGTTAGATATAAATAACCGCTTAATAAACTTGCGCGGTGAAGAATTGCAGCTGTATTTGCATCTCAGAAGAAAAAAATGATCGACTACAATAAATATGTGCATCAGCAAATCAAAAATATCAGTTCCACTCAAGCTTCCAACCATATAAGAGCTCGCCCTAAGAAGAAAATAAAATTAACTAAAGACAACAAGGCATTTCTCAAAGCGATCGGTTTACTAAAATGAATATCTTAGACGTTTTATCCGCTCCGACTTACGACAACACGGTTGAAGGAATCGAATTTCACTCTTACAAGCCCTACGTAACTAGTTTCAATAGGAACGATGAAATTCGTATACCCATTAACCAGCAAGACTTGTATATACTTCCGTCAGCTAGTACCTTGTATTTGGAAGGGACTGTTATCGTAAGCAAAAAGGATATGAAAGAGAAAGCCACTAGTGTTAATTTTACGAATAATGCTCTACTTTACCTGTTCCAAGATATAAGATACGAGCTAAATGGAGTGGAAATTGATAGAATAAAAAATGCTGGCATAACTACCACCATGAAATCGTTAATATCAATGAGTGAAAGTGAGTCAAAGATATCTAATGCATGGGGCTGGAATATCGAAGGCATAAAAAATATAAATGGGGGTAGTTTTTCCGCGTCTATACCACTCAGTAACATCATCGGTTTCGCTGAAGATTTCAAGAAAGTCGTGATAAATTGTAGGCACGAACTGATATTGCTACGAAGTAATACTAACCTGAATGCGGTCCAACTTAACACCGGTGAATTTGTAGAAGACGTTCAAATAAATAAAATCATCTGGCGTGTACCGCATGTTAAAGTGTCCGACAAAGAGAAAATAAGTTTACTCAAACTGTTAGAAAAAGATCGTCCACTCCAGATGATATTCAGAAATTGGGATCTCTACGAATATCCAGCTTTACCTAAAACTACAAAACATACCTGGTCCATCAAAACTTCCTCGCAAATAGAGAAACCTAGATACATAATTATGGGCCTACAAACAAATAGAAAAAACAATTCAAGTTCTGATATGTCTCAGTTCGATCACTGCCATGTTCGTGACGTTAGAGTATACCTAAATTCAACTTACTTCCCCTATGAAAACCTAAATATCAGTTTCGCGAATAACAGAATCGCTTTATTATACGAGCAATACATTCGATTTCAACAGTCTTATTACGGACGTCGCCCGGAACCCTTATTAAGTGAAAAACAATTTAAAGATTTGGCGCCGCTCTTTATCATAGATTGCTCTAGACAAGCCGATAATGTAAAGACAGGTCCTATTGTGGATGTACGAGTGGAAATAGAGAGTGATTCGGACATACCAGATCAAACTTCTGCATATTGTCTTTTATTGAACGACTGCATAATTGAGTATAAGCCTCTAAGTAATACTGTGAGAAAAATATCATGAATCCGAATACTATCATATTAGATGTTCAAGGGTTTAAAGACCTGTACAATAATTTTATAATAAAAGAATTAGCTTTTGCTAGTCGTGATTATACTCAAACATTTTTAATAAAACCACCATACTTGTTTAAATACTTAACAAGTGATGAAAAGAAGCAGGTTAAATGGTTGGAAAGAAATAGGGGAATTTATTGGAATGAAGGTTATATTGACTACAGAGAATTTCGACGTATAATCGTTCCATATCTAGAAAATAAGGAAATCATTGTAAATGGTTTGGAGAAGGTGAATTGGATAAAGGATCTTTGTATGAATTGTAAAGTATTAGACCTTGGTAAAGAACAATGTCCTAATTTCTCTGTTTTGCATAAAACATACTGTGAAGGAAGATCTAATTTTAATTGTAATAAACATCTGAAGCATTGTGCGCTTAAAAATGTGCTTTGTTTAAGGAAGTATTTAGAATGGGCATAAAATGTATGCACTAATGTGTGTAATGTAGATTATTAGTTTTTAGGTTTGTTAAATAAAAATCACAATAAGTTATACATGCTTTTATTTTGCTAAACACTCCCCACACTTCTCCAAATAACTTAACACTACACGCAATTGAATAGAAATATCTTAATAAAATTATAAACATTAATTTACACAAACGATTATTAAAAGTCAGTATCTATTAAAGATTTCGATATTTTCTTAACTAAAGACTCAGTTTCGTCCATAACACTGTCGATAGCATCTTGAACAATATATTGTGCGTTTATAATAACGTTCTCACTGTCACTATCACTGTCTATGGTTTGAGGATTGTTATTACATAGATCTACGACTGAAATTTTTATTAATTTAATCCCTCTTCGCTGTAGTCGACTCATCGCGTAGGATTTGGTTGGTTTTAGTTTTTTCGACTTTTCCCTGCATCGTTGTTTTGGTTTTTTATCTTTTGTGACTGGTTTGCTGTGCTCGGGTTCGCTGCGAAACATCTCAGAGAATCCTTCGTAAGGATCCTGGGCATACTGGCTGAACATGGTCTCGGATTCAGACATCTGAAACAAAATATAAAACAATTATACCACTATTCCTTTAGTATAGCGCTCTAAAGCGTTATAATTAGGTTTTCCATGGAGTTCACTATATTCCTTTATTATATTGATTATTAACACTACCGCGATCACAATTGTTAGTTACAAAAAAAATTATACTCACCGACATGATTACTTTTGCTGAAGGTTAAAAAAATATATGAAACAGGTGTTCGCGATGAATAATATTTCGTTAATGATCGTAAAATAATTAAATACCGTGTAATAATTAATTACATGTCATCTAAGCATTTATGTCTCCATGCTAAGGCCAATGAACTGCAACGTAGACAATAATTATACAATGAAGAATAGTGCCTTGTAAGCGTGTTACTTAATCGTAAACGCTAGTTATTCAAAAATCAACCTTACGATGCAAGGTATCTAGGTGCATAGTGCAACTGAAATCAATGCAATCGGTATTTACTTAATTTACCGATTGAAAAAAAAGAGTGTAATTATATTTTAAAGTAAATAGAATTTCATAAATGAAACAAGTCAATAGTTACAATAATTCCAATTTTATTTAATTTTTGTATAATAGTTATTAACATTTATTATTTTCTAAAACTAAACTTATTACATGAGTAGCCTTAGATAATTACGTAACACTAAACTTAAATTATGATCAGAGTAATTCATTCTTAAAAATAAACGCATGACCCCAGGCTCGAGTTGAAATTTGATCTACAGATATCGATCGTTTGTCATCATTTCTAGATAAAGCAACTTTGTTGACAGTACGAGTAAATATTTCATGTTTTATCGATTTAAACATATAATTTTTTCTCCGGATTACTCCGCCATGAAATAAAATGGTTTCATAGTCTGATAAGTTTAAATCCCTGACCACGCTTGCTTTCACCCCTTTTGCTTTTTTAATAATATTATTAGGGGTTTTTATAGAGTAAAGTTTCGATCTCAAGCCAACAAAATCAGATATATATTTTCCTCCCATTTCATCTTTAAAGAGACCGGGTACCTTTTTATTTTTTAGCGGTATCTGTAAATCATTTGCGGCTTCATAGTTACTGCTGTCAAAATATTGTAAAAAATTATATTTCAAATCATGGTAAAAATCGTTAGTGTCTATTTTATAAACAAAGGAATCGGTATCTGTGTAACATAGCTGCACTCGATCTTTATAAAAAGGCTTTACAATATCGTAATGAAAGTAATACATGTGTGCTTTTGACAGTTCCAACACAGTGAAACCTATGTAGATAGGCTTATCTAAAATAATTTGATTAGGTTTCATTTGTATCGCAACTAAGTTTTCAGATAAAATAGATGCACTGTGGAAATAGGGGTTGGCTATAAGTTTCTCAGCGGATATAAATTTCTTAGTTCGATTGGACTGATCGCACCATTGATTAACTAAATGCACGGTTACTCTATTTTCAGTATTTTCTAATGTCTTTCCAAAAACACTGTTATTTAATAACTTAAAAAAGTCTTGTTCGAAGGAACTTTTTGCTTTTTGTCTTAATTGAGTATTTAACTCTATGTATTGTTTTAAATATGGAGCCTGTCTAAAAGTAATAGCTCTATGAATTTTACGTAAAATTAAACCATGTTCCAAACATTTTTTTAAATGAACGTAATGAATCACATAGTTGTACTTATTATACAAATTTGCTATGAGTTTCTTGGTTTTACCCCCCGGGGGTACACATTTTTCAGGACAAAATGGTAAGTCATTATGATGATTATGTAAATTTTCGGGATACAATAGATCGACTTCTAATATGAAGCCCCATTTTGCGTTATCTTCTATAGCGGTAACATCAAAATTAGCTAATTCGTTATCACCTAAAAATCTGAAACTAGAGTATGGTAAATACTGACACATGCTGAAACCGTAAAGATTATTACAATCTAAGTATACTATGAAACTCTCCGGTTGTGATGGATTATATTCAGGCATGTACTTGTGATTAGCTCTAGCATGCCGATGGGAACACATGCACAAACCACCGCGTATACCGCTTTGTATCATTCTGATGATAGCTAAGTCCGACACTAGCTCTAACTGAACGCCTGTTTTTAGCAACATCGCATCGAAAGATAAACTGGGTGCAGTAATGTAAAACGCGGGGTCAAGACTGTAATATTGTTTACAGGTTTTCCGAAAATTTTGGAATATGTCTGTTAACAAAAGCACATCCGTTTTTAAGTATAGGTCCGTATACTCGCCTAGGTTATTAATATTAAATTCAATCCAAACAGCCTGCGCGTGATTATAATCTTCATCACTAATGACTTCGTTAGTCAAAGAATTATAAAAATGATCCTTAGACGGCAAAAATGTTTGATCGTAACATCCCCAAGTGGTCATGTAATCATATGGATAAACACCTTTTCTTCTCAATAAATTAAACTGTCTTTCTTTGGAAAAATGAGACCGTAGATTAACGAAATCTTCCACCTGCAATGTTTTAGCGAGCTTGTCTAAACTTGTTCCCAAAAAGTTGAAGGAATCTAGAAACCTTATACAAATGTACTCGTTATCGGCAATAGGAATAAATTGGGTAAATGCTACATATTTTTCTTTAGTCTTAGGGATTATTTTAATTGAACCTGGAATTTCACCTAACTTTTTTATAAATAAATGACAATCGTATCCGGATAAATTGTGAAAAAATATTGGAATAAATTTTGGTACTTTATGCTGTAAATTACAGTGTCGATGTGCTGCACCTCGATATAGACCGGTAATATGACAATGGTCTCTTACTTTATCGGTTAAGAGTAAATTGTCGCAAATATGACACTTAACGGCACGTTTAAAATCACGAGAATTTTCATCAGTGAATATCATAGGCTCGCTTTTGGATATAATTTTATGTATTTGTTTTACGTCCTCAGTAAGAAAATGTATAAATTTCGAAACACAATCATTACCCCGATAACTTCTATAGCCCTCAACGGTGGCATTTTTATTTGATGACACGATATTGTAAGCGAACGCCGCTGGCACGTGGCGTTTTAAGTATGACGTGTTAGCGGTGTTGAATTCAGCGCCGGAAATTGGTTCAAGTAACGTTTCAAAGTCGGCATATATGACGAATGGAATATTTTGTTTTCTATCATAATTTTTAAATTTTAAAAATGACCCTTTTTCCGGTAAAACAGTGACAATCCCCCCACACAAGTGGGATTCAATTTGACTAAGCGTTGGAAAAAACAATAAACATGTTTCACAGAAATATAGTTTACCATGATGTTTGGTCATCTGATTTCTAACTAAACGAGATAAATCTTTGATGAGACAGTAATGAGAATTATTATTATTTTCTAAAAACAGTAGATGGATACTTTTATTAGACTTGTCATTCAGCGTTGTATACAATGGCCCAATAATTGTTTTCTCATTTTTTAAACCATATACAAATATATTGAGAGAAGGATTATTTCTCTCAAAGATAGCTATGTCCGAGAATGTAATTGGAAATGTTAAATTATTAACATTCAAAACTTCCTGAAAGTATGGATAAGACGAAATCCTATCGGGATGTCTGTTTGTGGGGTACAATGCCGCTACAACACACCACAAAAAGCAATACTCATCATTGTTTCGAATATTCAAACAAGCTCTTTTAGCCTTTATGGATTCCGGCAAAGTTAAAAATTTAGATCCGCTGAGTGGTTGATATTTATTAATATTTAATTCTAAATGCGAATTACTTAAAAATGTCCAACCACTATCTCTTTCCTCAAATTCCTCGATTTTTTTTAGTAGTACATTAACAGCTGATTTGTAAGTAGAATCAAAATCGTAATTAATTAGTGTAATAAAATTTTTTGTTCGGAATGATTTTATTTCTTGTTGATCATTTTTAAACATAAGAAAGGAAGCAAACAGTTCGAAGTTTATTTTGACAGAGGTGTGTTTCTGTATTGAACCTTCTATTAAATGCTTAATTTGTGGACTAATACTATTGAGGAACATTTCAGGAAAACTATGTATTTGTTCGCCTGTCGCTGTGATTTTATAACTTTTGATTCGTTCTTTAAAAGAAGAATTAATAATTGCCACATTATCATAAATAGGAGTTGAACTATTGTTTTTATGTACATTGCTACGTAAATGACCAGACCATCGGCGATTATCTACAAATACTTTGCAATCAGAACAGTGAGGCATTATGTTATTGTTGAAATCACTAACAAAAAGGAACACTAACAATTTCAATAAAATTAGATTAGATAATACTTACAACTATTATTCTTGATCTTAGGTATACCAGTAACAAAATATTTTATATAGGTAATTAGTACAACTTGATCAGGACTATTTTATGTTCGTTCCAAGATCCCTTGTGTAATTTCTTCTCAGGTAAGTCGGTAATTATGTTTAGGCAGAATGTTTCTGAAATAATAAAAAATTGGGTGCATTAGACACATAATCTAATTACATAGATAATAGTATAATCTGGAGAGAAAAATATAGATAATAATTACCTGCAAAATGTAAAATGATTTATACATAGGAATGTGTATCTACGTGATCCAAATATGGAGATATATTTCAGGTAATTAAATAATTCTTCACAGACGTAATTAATATTTTGTTTAGGCAGAATGTATCTGAAATAAAAAAAAATGTTTATTAGGTACCGATAAAGAATCAGACATATAATTGTAAATTCTGGGCTGAAAAAGTCATACTATTATGTTAATTGAAATTAAAAAATGATATTTGATAATTACCTGTACAATATGAAATGATCTGCTTTATCCAAACAGGTGTATTTCAGGCCCCCCTCCCACGATATACCGAACAGCGTTACTCCTGTTGAAATCGTGCGTATGTACTTTCTGGTGTGTGATCAATTAAATATTTATTTTTAATAATTGACTTAATTTTTCGGTGACAGTTTAGAAACGTGCTCACTCCGAGAGACCTTTGAAATAATAAATAATATTTTAAATTATATTTTTTGCCTAAAAATATTTCGTCATAAAATTTGATTTTGCGCAATTGTTACACGTGTGCTTACCTAATTATTTATTTCACATCCACAATAATCAGCTATTTTAGTTAGGGTTGACAATAACTTAGTATCATTCTATGTATCAGCAAAATACAAAATTTACACAATGCATTATTACGATTAAAATATATCATAGCGTATCGACAGATATGGATTTCCATGGTTTGACTCATGGCTGTTAGTGTAGTTATGAGAACTATATTATGTATTTATTTCAGGAAGTCTAGAAAAGTACTAGGTTGACGGCAATAAGTTCATATTTTCTACACAAGACCTAAACGTAGATGATAAAATAAGTACCTACCTTAGAAATATTTATTTACTTCTATAAAATAATTACATCAATGTAGTGTAACGATTCCGTGCTCGCTATCATTTAGCCAGCCCTGGCTAATTTCGCTGCACCGACATTCGATGCAGCATAAAATTTTCCTTCATCTTCATTTTACGTACATGTATAATCCGACTATAGAAAAAGTTACTTCAACACAACAATGCTAAATTGATTGAAGTGTTTTTAACATGCTTTATTTATAATTTGATTTTAACTTATAAGCTACAAGTATTCGGTACAAAGTATTCGCAGTCTGCAAGTGCAACGAAGTGCTCTGTTATCATCGGTATACAAACAGTCTGTGTTGTCTACAATATCAGCGACGACATTGTCGATAGCCTCCCGCTACCGCCATCCCAACCAAGTCATCAAACCGAGTGGAACTTCTGATTGAAAAAAATGTAAGTCTTATAAAATATTCTGTTCGTTGTCGTGGCTCACACTTGTGATCCGCTTGTAATTTACAGTTATGTTTGTGTGTGGGCGCGTTACTTCTCAGATCACACGAGCTGCTCATAGTATGTCGAGGTCGATCCCTCGAAGGAGTCATTATTTTTCATCCAGTCTTCTGTGCTTTGAACAGCATGTAAAGCCATCGATCCTGCACCCAATCTCTCTATGGGTTTGCTATCCCATGGGCATGTGGGAGAACCAATGTTTGCGCACACACTTGTGTTGTATAGTATGCCCTGCGCAATGGACACTACTCCATTGAGATAATTAATAATAATTGTGTGACTAAATTTTCCCTATCCTTATTTCAGGTCAGACTCTGAGTGTGATTACTCGCAAGCATCGGTCACCGGGCAAAAAGTGAAGTGCAGCCGCAAACCGTCTGCAGACAGCAATGGGAAACGCAAGATGCAGTCACAATCAACAACCGTAGCTCGTGCCAGGTAAATTAATTATCTACTTACTCTAGTCACATATCTACTGACTAAATTAAAATCATGCAATTACTATTACATATTATTTTAAAACAAGTGCAGGTTCACTTGGTTATTGTTTGAATCGATGGATTGATTTGATCGATTACAGTATTGATCAAGCCGAGTCAGTTGTTATATTTTTTTACAGCAGAAGGTTTTTTCTTGGCGTATGCATCTCTCGTTCTAAACATTAACTAATTACAGTTTTCTGTTATTGTTTCAGTAAAAAAGTGAATACTGGCATCGACATATTCGGCATCAGTAACAACCGCGACATCCCACACAAAGAAGATGCATCGGACCACCTAACTTCATTCTTTGTGAACCGGGTAGCCAGCGGCTGCGAGCGCCGAGCAACGAGCACCGACGGAGAGTACTACATCGACTGTAAGGTGTACAAGGCTGACGACGCTCGCCTTACCGACTCCGCCGAGCTGTGGAAGAAGGCGCTCGTCCGATTCAAGTTCCAGACTGACGCGGATTCTCCTCAGTGGCGAAAATTACAAGAGCTCGTGCGTGCGGCTGATATCTTGTTTCCAGGCAAACCAACATTTTATGATAATTAAACCAAATACAAATAACAATCATCAACTCGTTCACCATTCTATGTTAACAGTAAATGCAACTCGAGTGACCGGTTAAGTGCAGTGGTAAGTAAATGGTTGATTGTTCATCGTGCTCCGAAACGCGGCATACTGACCAGCCGTATGGAAGATAGTGGCAAGGAGCAAGTTACTAGTCATTGGTCGAGTAAATCGTTCCTAATCAAGTACACGGTACAACAAACTGTCTCGTTCGAGTTTATCGGTCGAGTGGAGAGTCGAGTCGAGTGTCGATTATTGGGCATTCTATACCACTGTCGGCAGCGAGGCGCACTCGCCGAGCTACTTGCCGATAGTGGTATAGAATGCCCAATAATACACTACTACGGTTGTGTGTTCGTTTGAAATGTAAGAAGTTCCTGTGGTGTGTGGGGCTGTAGTTGTAAGTCATTATTGGGTGTTTGTAAACTATTTCTTACTTCTAGCCTAATTGAATCAAGTGTAGTAGAAGGTAACAACTTTTTGGACACTATTACTCTCCTTTGATCTCCAATTCTTTGCTTAGAGACTTTCATGTTTGGGAAGTTTTCTGTGAATTGTTGATGTAATGATGTTAAGTATGCATTTATGTCAGATTCTAAGTTTGTGATGATTAGGTAGGTACGCTAAATGAATTCGTTCATTTCTTTACTCCATTTTTTTCGCGTATTTTTTAAGACAGCAGTGGGTGTAGGTTTATTGGCTAAATTAGCCTCCAACACAACATCTACTGATGTTGGTGATGATGTTGATGATGAACGTGATAGATATGAAGGTGGTGATGATGCGACTGATGAAAATATGGACCTCGGAGAGGCTGATGATGAAATTGTTGATGTTTCATCATCTACAGAAGGCCTATTTGCCTGAATACTTTTTTTTGTTTTCGATCTTATTATCATGATTAGTCCCACGAGCAGCTAGGGACTAACAAAGTCGACCACAGCAGAGCCCTGCATTCACTGTGGTAAGGGTAAGTAAAACTGGAGGTCCTATCCAGAGGTATTATCCAGAGTTGGTACACTAGCGACTAGCGCATTCCCCTAGCCATGCAGCCCTCGACGTGTACGACCTTGGCTTGAATTGTATCTCTCTTGGTCTGGCCCCTCACTATAGATCTATCTCGGCAGAGTAAACTCTACCGGCACAGACCTAGGGTTCATTGGAGCGCACAAGCCCCACCACGACGTCAACGTAGAGATACGACGGTGGGGATTATTATTATTATTATTATTGATTAATTGGTAGATTTTGTGTAATTCCTATGGGAATTAAAGTAAGAAGCTGGCCTGGAAGACTAGATTTGGTAAATATTAATTCGATATTTTTTTATAGTTAAAAATCACTAGACACTTTTGATGTGTGTATTTCGAATATTTGACAGTGTCTCACACAAGCGTCGATTGGGATGATTATCACTGATGAAAACTAAGAACTAGCAATGAAATCGATTACAAACTGATTCTCGGCAAAATTTAATTTCATAGGTCAACGACAATTTTACTGCGAGAAGCAAAAAGATCAGTGGGTCATTACAGTCTCAAGATCCAACGAAAACCAGTCAGTTTAGGTGGAACTGTGGAAGGCTGTCAGTGTGAATTGTCACTGACCCTAGGAGGGTTACGGTTATCATGTAGATTGGAGATATCATTCGGTGAGAAGTTTCCGTTATTATTTGATGATTCATCTTGATCGCTTCTTCACCGACTTCAAAAGGCAGCTATGTGTTTGACGCATAATCTGATACAAATTATTCACGATGCGTTTTTGAGACTGTACGCAATAACCTTGTTTACTTTAAACCGGTGTTTTTGTTGATTTACTAAGAATAATAGGAGCTTTGGAAACTTGAGTTTTCATTTCGTTTTTGACCGTGTAATTTCAGTAGGTATGCCTTGGGTACAGCCAAAGACATTATAAATAATTGAATGTCTTTGATGACATTAAATTATAAATAATTGAATGTCTTTGATGACATTAAATAATAAATAATTGAATGTCTTTGATACGATTTTGTTCGCTATGTCTATGACGGGACATATTCCGATAGATTTGTCGCTCATTATAGTGTGGTACGCCTGCATGTCAAGTCGCAATTCGCATTCATGTCCACCAAAACAAAATTATTTTCGCAGTATAATGCCTAATTGTGCAATATGGTATTGCAAATCTCGGTGTTCAAAGCGACTAGACGACTTAACCACGGTTTATTTTCGCTGAGACATAGATTGGTTGTAGTTTGGCTGTAGATAAAGCATCAAAGGTCACAGTCTATACACCAATGAGGCGCCTGGGATTGACAATGTTGACCTTAATAATGTTATACGGGAAAATCCAATATTTTAACATTATTTAAGGCAATCGGAAGATGACTAAGAGTGGAATGGGCACATTTATATATTTTTTTTTTAATATCCCTGTCAATTATAGGAATTTCAAACGTTAGGTACATTTGGTAATTTCAACAAGCTTACGATTCACTTTTAAATAAAAATAATTAAATTTCATAGATTGATTACGTTTTAATAGGTGTCCATTAAGATAACATAGTTTTACAAAATATTAGGCAATATTTTCTAGCCCTATTGTGCGGTCAACGACTGTTCATTGATAAGTATAAATACTAGGGGTGAGATATACTAGGTAAAATGCGTACGTACTGAGTCTTATAAGTACGCATCCGCCACTTATTCCAAAAACTAGGTCCACGAGTTTTTAGGCGTCTCGAGTTTATTGACGTATCCTTACCTAGCGAGTCTTCGGAAACTCGGGTTCGAGATCCAGTAATGGAGTATTTTACGGTTTATGGATTGTTTACGTCTGTTAGAGTAGAGAGTAGGTACGCGGTACGCGCGGGTATTCGTACCTTATTACTAGTATAGGGGAATTGGGAGTCACTTAAGGAAAACTCGTTATTGTAATCACTAATGATCAGTTTTATACTTTGTTCACGTTTACTTATCTTTAAAAACTAATCAGATATCGAGATAGATAAGTCTTTTTTGGCTACCATTACCCATTGGCCAAATTACTTTTTTGTTTTTCAATTGTAATTATGTGTATACATAATTACAATTGAAAAACAAAAAAGTAATTTTGACTCCAATTACCCACATGTAAGGGAAATGAGAGTCAGTCCATGGGGGAATAAGAGTCAAAATTATAAAACAAAGAAAGTAACAAAATTATAGTTTATTTTGTTAAACAAATAAGAATTAACAAAATTAAAAGTAAGAAATGATAACCCAATGCAATCAGAACAAAGAATAGTATATAAATCGAATTAAGTGCAAAAATTACAGCGAGAGCGACTTGGATCATCACATCCTGCTCATGCCTCATATGGGTCCATCCAGCACAGAGACGGCAACGGTATCAGGTTTCTCTCGGTTTTTCTTGTTCGAGAAATTGTGCACACAGACTGATCACGCTCTTTCTAGAAGTTTTGCTGGATGTTTAGCGGGATTTCAATATTTTATAAGTCACTATCACCACTCTCACCATAAGGAACCTGTTAATCAGCCGATTCTTCAGAAGAACTTGACTTAAATAAGTTATTTTTAACTTGTTTTATATTCTTAATAACTTTGACTGTATGCTTTTCTTTTTCATTTCATTTTTTATCTTTTTCTTCAAAGACCGTTTTCAGAGGTGTGGTAGTAAGAATTTCTGATGGTTGTGTTATTTTTCCTTCGCCTTTACCTTTTCCAATGCAAGGCAACTCGCTTTAGAGGTCGTTCTTGTCCAGTTCCTTGGTATCTGAAATTTTCAAAAACGTTTTATCATGATAAAAGACGATGCGGGGAATGGGGGTCAACTGACTCTCATTACCCCAATGACGGTTTGTTTGCTAGATTTGAATTATTACACAAAAAACATCAGCAAAATTAACAAATATAGATGCTCACGTTTTCGATCGAAATTTTGGAAATTTTACTACGGCTTGTCCCCTGTGACACTTACGTCGCTCCCGGTGATGCGAGCGCGACTGGAAGGCCGGTGTATTGGCCAGTGCGGGACTGGTGCAGAGCTAAACCCGGTGCGATATAGCCGTATTCTGTAAAGCTTTAGGTTCAATTTATTTTGAATTGACCCGCATTGCCCACTGACTCCCATTCCCCCCGGCTCCCCTACTATTAATTTAACACCTCCAGAGTTAGTGCAAGCGGTAGGTACTTATAATGCCGAATTGAGTTTTATTTCGGAAAAATCGCGCGAAAAGTTCCTACATAAAATCGTATTTGTTAAATGCATGGAGACATTCTAAAGGCGCGAAAAAGTTTTCGGAGACTATATATACAGGGTGTCCCGTAAATAATGGATCAAACGTAACGGGTAGGTAGCTTACCTCATTTCCAACAACTAATTTGAACAGTAAAAAAAAAACCGATAAGGTAACCAAGAATTTTTTTTTTTTCGATTTTTACTATTTTCTGTACCAGCATTCAGTGTTTTTAATGCTGTTGCTGCAAATGGTATCATATTTAGGTGTGATTTTTGTCAAACATTTCTGAATAGTTTACTAATGTTATAAGATACCATTTTTTTAAATAACATTTTATTTGCCTTAGAAAAAAAATCTTTTGTTTTTAATCTTTTGTATCAACTCGAAGAGAGATTCGTGTCAACTAAACAAATAAAATCATGCAACAATGAAGCCCTGTATGAGTGAAGGGTGAAAGAAAAAAAATACCTGCACAAAGACACTGATTTACCAAAAATACAAAAGCGGCGCTATCTATCCCTTTCACACTGAGTGAGGTGCAGGTAGCGGTCCCAAATTCCGAACAGATGACGTCATCGGCTCGGAATTACGCTACACGCTTAACCACATGCTTAGATTACAAGCATAAGCCATTACGAGAAAGAAAAGTTAGATTGTACCATTTTAATTTCTATTCTGTCTTCTTCATCACATTCATAGCAATATCTTTGTAACCGCAAGGACTAGACGTAAGTTTTATACCAATTTGCAAACCTTAGTAATTTTACAAGTTTTTAAAATAATGGTACACTTTGGTGTCATACATTTTTTTACAGGAGAATTTTTCCAATTCTGGTCTTTTCATCGTAAAAACAAAACTTTTCAATTCAAGATTTTTTTTCTAAGGCAAATAAAATGTTATTTAAAAAAATGGTATCTTATAACATTAGTAAACTATTCAGAAATGTTTGACAAAAACCACACCTAAATATGATACCATTTGCAGCAACAGGATTAAAAACACTGAATGCTGGTACAGAAAATAGTAAAAATCGAAAAAAAAAATTCTTGGTTACCTTATCGGTTTTTTTTACTGTTCAAATCAGTTGTTGGAAATGAGGTAAGCTACTTTATTTTATTTTATTTTATTTGGGAAAATAACGGATACACATTACAATGTTATGCTAAAGAACTTAAAACTAAAATAGGAGTATAAATGTATAACCAACAACATTTTCCACATAATATAAAAAAAAAAGTTGAACAAACACGAACGGCGTGCGATATAAATTACCCACAATGAGTAGAGAGTATGGTTAAAATTAAATATAAAAAATAAAACTAAACTGAAACATATACAGGAATAAATAATAATAATAGAAGAAAAAAAAATATAATAAAACATTTAAAATAGAAATTACGATTTTAGGATTGTGTACTTAATTCTGCTATAATTTTAAGCGCAACACTTCTAAATTTTCCAACGGAAACAGCAAAGAACTCAATATCCTGGAAAATCTTATTGAACTGGATAGTAATACGCCGTAGGGGTGCTCGCGATCCTGCGTTTGATCGACAAGATGTTACAGCAAACAGCGGTCTTGCGCGCACACCTCGACACATAGTAGTTCTGGGTACTACATAACTTATTCTATTGCATAAGTCTATACAATCATATGAATTGTTACATAAATCAAACAGAAACGTCGATTCCAACATTATACGTCTAGATTTAAGGTTTTGAAGCTTATAGTTATTAAGTAAGTCGCTGTAAGATGCATACGTACGAAAACAACGGAAATGCATGGCCTTTAAAAATTTGCGTTGTACTCTTTCTATCATGTTAGAATATTTTTCATAGAAGGGATTCCACACCGGGACCGCGTACTCCAACTGAGACCTGACCAAAGTTTTATAAAGGTATAAATAAGTACCAGGGCGTTTAAATTACCGAGCCGATCTCATCACAAAACCGTACATACGAAAAGCATTGTTCACAATTTTAGCAACATGAGCATCAAGATGGAGTTTATCATCCAACAAAACACCAAGATCACGGACCACTGTTTCTCTTGTCAGATCTATGTTGTTCAATGAATAAGCATATTTAAATACGTTTTTATTTTTAGTAAAACTAATGCAATGGCAATTGGATATGCTCAATTTAAGCTTATTCTTAACACAATATTCAGAGAATCTATTTAAATCTTCCTGCAAAAGTAAACATTCACGCAAATTATTAATGGGTTTAAAAATTTTTAGATCATCTGCATATAGTAATACTTTAGAATTTTGAAAACACGTAACTATATCATTAATAAACATAATAAACAAAAGAGGACCCAGTATAGAGCCCTGAGGAGCACCAGAAGTAACATTCAGGGTCGCAGAATTAAAACCGTTTATCACAACTTTCTGAGATCTGTTAAGAATCTATCTCAATAGGTCGCCACGTATGCCATTAAATGCAATTTTACTCAACAGCAATTGATGGTCCACTTTGTCAAAAGCTTTTTGCAAGTCCGTGTATATAGTATCAACTTGAATACGAGAGTCCATACTGTTAAATAAATAATCAACAAAAGTTATAAGGTTAGTGGCAGTTGACCTTTTTTTGACGAATCCATGTTGTTGCGGAATTATGTTATTATGCAGTAGAGGGTAAACTTTATCATGAACAAGTCTCTCAAGAAGCTTCGACAAAACCGATAATATCGATATGGGACGATAATTCTCGATATCCTGTTTAGGTCCCGACTTGTGAACAGGAGTTATGTTTGCGAGTTTCCATGCTTGGGGAAAGGCTCCTTGTGAAATAGATAAATTAAAAATAATTTGTAATGGCACACATAGATTAACGGCGGTCTGTTTAATGAACACAACTGGTAGGCCATCTGGTCCCGGGCCTTTAGACGGATCTAATACTCTTAGGGCACTTAATATTTCATTGGTAGTAAACTGAATGTTACTAAGGAGAGAACAGGTTTCAGAATAATCTCCGCACTGCGATGAAATACCGTCAATTAAAATGGATGGCTCGTATACCGAATTAAAAAAGCTCGAGAACAGATTACAGATTTCTTCAGGGTTACTGGCTGAATGGTTACTGCAATGCATGACAGAGGGGTAGCTTGTAGTGGATTTGCGGGAAGAAATGAACCCCCAAAAATGCTTAACATTAGTCTGGATACCATCCTCTACGGAGGCAATGTACTTTCTGTAACAGTTTTTGCACTCAACTTGAAATCTAGAGCGGTAGATGGAAAACTGCTCGTAGTCTGAAATGTTTTGATACATCTTCCATTTTACCCAAGCCTTGGCTTTATTTTTGAAAATATGAATGAGCGATTTTGAAAACCAAACTGGAAATTTTAAAGATCTGCAGCTAATCAATGGAACGTGTTTTTTAATAATGCAGAAAACAATGTCATAAAACGTGCTTAAGGTATCGTCAATGGTTTGGTTAAATAAGACTTCCTCCCAATTAACCTCTTTTAAATCACTATTTATGTCGTCATAGTTTGCCTTGTAATAATTATATTTTTTAATCATTCTGCGGGCCATCGAATTGTAGGGTACACTTAGATTAATAAAAACATTAAGTGGAGGATGGTGACCATCAAGCTGCAGTAAATAGTCTGTGGCTCTAGAAACATTGCAATCACCGTTACCAATAACCAAGTCCAATATTCTCCCACTTAGATTCCGTGTTGTATTATATTGATGAGCGTTGAGAAACGACAAAAGCGCACTCATGTGATCACAAACGGGGGAGTTACCACTACAAATATGAGCAAATAGTGAAGTACTCTCTGTACAAGCGATCCAGTCGATTTCTGGTAGGTTAAAGTCTCCTACCACATAGAAATTATCAATGTTTGTGTCGCCAAGCAGTGATTGTAGAAGTTCAAAATAATCAGCATAAGCAAATTCTGGCGTTTTTGGTGGTATATACACTGCAACAATAATTTGGCCCTTGCCTCGACTTGCGCTTGGCAGTTGCACCAAGATGTGCTCAATGCTGGCGTGAGTTGCAAATTGCGGAACCAGTCTGACTGAATGCAGACCTTTCAGTACGGCCACGAGAACACCACCTCCGTCCTTTTTATTGGTGGCAATACGGTCACGATCACAACGATGTACCACATAACGCTCATCAATAAACTCGTTATCTGATATCTCGGGCGTCAGCCAGGTCTCAGTCAAAATTATTATGTCATAACAATTGGCTAGAATATTCATATACAAAATATTTAATTTTGTGCGGAATCCCCTGCAATTTTGGTAGTATAAAACTAAGTTATCTATCACTGTAGCGTAAAACTGTATAGAATATGGTCATAAATGCATTAACCGTTACTAACGTAATCGTAACTAGCAGAGAATTATTGTACAGTAAAACGCTAAGAGAATGCGAACAAAATACAAGAAACAAAACATAACACTTAAAAAAATGGATTAACCATAACAACCAACTTACAATCCAGCATATGGACTGTGCAACTAAAGTTTCGCTTATACAAACTATTAAAAAGGCCCAGAGCTGTGGAGAACGATTATGCGATATAGCGAAGATTAAAAGATTTTTCATTATAGAGCTAATTTCCGACGGATACAGCTCTCTGGCTGTCAATTGGTGCTGCGTAGCCAGGTTTGATTTTAGTGACGTCTTGCAGGGTCCGAATTGCAAAAGACCTTGTCTACCTACCCGTTACGTTTGATCCATTATTTACGGGACACCCTGTATACTGCTATCATACTTCATTGAACTATCTAAAACAAGGAAATCAAGCACACTTTGGAGCATTTACTCAATGCCAAAAGCCACGATCAAAACAAAAAAATATTCCACATATACAATTTCGCTTTTTAGGGTTCCGTACCTCAAAAGGAAAAAACGGAACCCTTATAGGATGACTCGTGTGTTTGGCTGACTGTCTGTCTGTCCGTTTGTTACAGCTAATTTGCTCCGAACCTACTGGACCTTGAAATTTGGTACACATATGAACTTCTGTGACCCAAACACGGACGTGTAACGTCATCATCTGCCTAGCCTTTTCCCAACTATGTTGGGGTCAGCTTCCAGTCTAACCGGACCGGATGCAGCTGAATACCAGTATTTTACATGGAGCGACTGCCTATCGGACCTCCATAACCCAGTTACTGGGAAATACGATACCCCTTGGTAAGACTGGTTGTCAGACTTTCGGGCTTCTGACGAACCGTAACGACTGTGAAAGATCCACGAATGACAGCCGGGACCAACGGCTTAACGTGATTTCCGAGGGTCTCGGTATGTAAAGATGGTCACCCATCCACGGACCAACCGCGGCAAGCGTAGCTTAACCTGGTCGTTCGACCCGTGCGGCTGTTATTACTTAGCCACAAGCAAATAAATGAATTGAATATGAGGGTCCATTTTTATTTTAATTTGCCTGTCGCAAATTAGATAATTAGAAAAAAAGGTTTGGATACAAAAGTTACAAAAGCTTTTTGTTTTGGTTTGTTGTGAGTCTCAAATGTATATATTTTTTTTATAATTTTAAAATAAAAACTTTTAAAGTTATTTAAGAAAATAGATGAAAATTTACCCCTTATCTCCGAAACAATTGACCCCTAAATTAAAAAAAATACAGAAAATAGTTATTTACTAATAGATTACAGGAAAACCTATAACAAGTCTATACTTACTCTATGGTAAATCTCTTAATATTGTGCGTACTGTAAACTTACATTTGCAGTTGGAATGTATGACGGAATTGACGGAACATGTTTTTCAACTACAATGTTAAGTAAAGTTTGTTCTTAGGATAAATTCATCCCAACTACGGAACCCTGCATCTAATAATTGAATGCTGTTCCTTGGTAAGCGCATCACTTCAGAACGGCTGGACCGATTGGGCAAATTTTGTTTCAAAATGTTCGTAATAGTCCGAATCAGGAATAGGGGCCTACTCCGAAGCGATAACCCGAAGTATCGGAAGAATGTTCGGCCGTTTCTTGACTTCCAAAGTTTCCTTATTTGACTTCAAATCATTACCTGACTCACAGTTTGACTTTGGCTTATCTCTTCGACAGTCTTTTTTTTTTGTTTCGCCGTAGCCAGCGCCCCTTGTTCTTACGGAAAGAAAAAATTAAAACGTTGCCGGGAAAATTGGAAAAAAGAGTACATTATCTGTGGGAATGTTGTATAAATTATTGAAATTTAGACAGGACAACGCTGTCGGGTCAGCTAGTAATTAATATAATATTGTGGTCAAACTTGATCTCAGGGGGCCAAGTCTGCTATTTTCAATGATTGGTCATTATGACGACCATACCAAGACAACGCCATGACCATTGTGCCAATAGTTTGTAACCTCCTAAATTCATAATGGCGTGACAGTGGTCCATAGGGAAGTCAAAATAATAGGAGCTTGTCAGTACGAGAGTACCAAATACAGACAATTTTTTCAATGGAGTATCAGTGGCACGTCATTGGAAAATCATAAAGACGCCTTTCAATTAGGAGATTAGCAAAACTGTCAAACTCTACAATTACGATGCCAATGATCAGCCATTCCGACACAACTGCGTTAGCAGACTTGGCCCCCAGGTGTGTGGGCAAAGAACATTTGAAGCCCAGTTTTTTATATGGCTGACATTACTATACCTATGCTTAACCCGTTTATAAGTACTTAGATTTGACACAACACACCTATATTCGTCATCATCAACATCATTTCAGCCGAAAGACGCCCTCTGCTGGACATAGGCCTCCCCTAAAAGTAGGGGGGGTTGCCATAATCGCCACGCGTATGGTGTTAAAATGCTTATAGAACGCTACTGCCCATTGTCTACTAAGTTCCTTAGTCGCTTTTTAGGACACCCACGGGAAGAAATAGGATGGTGCTATTCTTTATGTTCGGCACCACACGGTCATAGTCATTTAATTATTCATAAAAAGTAACTTGTATCTGAATTTACACACAAAATTAAACAATTCCCTACCTATTATTACCTACTAATTAATAAATACTATGGGCACAGGTTTTTTTACTACTTACATGTTAGTTATGTACAAGTTATTCCATAGAAATAAAGTGCAAGAAAAAATAACTTTTGGTATGTTTTCCCTTTGATCGATTATTTACGTACTTAGTAGGTACAGACAATTCTTAGAGCCAGTGATCATGTTTTTTTCTGCAGACTGTCGTCATAAATGTGTACGCATATCTTGATAGGGAGAAGAAACAATAATAACATTGTATGACTATCAGGCCATAGTTGTCATAAGTTTATTTTATTTTTATAATAACTCTGGTTCTAAAACCTCCACACCAAAATTAGGTTCCAAACTAATAATTTTCTTGATAATCCATAATTTTAAATTAATATTTTCTACTTACATTATGAAAGGCACTTATTACACGACAACACATTGTGTGTACAATAAAAGTATTGTTTGAGACTAACAAATTGTTTTAAGTTATTAGTTATTAATTAGAGTTCATTGATTCCTTTGCTGAAAAAATTGCGGGAGCGAGAATCAACAAAATCTTTGAAGGTGTTTTGGACTGCCTCATCTGAATTGTTTTTTTTTTCAATTAAGATATTATCCAAATTTCGAAAAAATCGTAATCGGTTGGAACAAGGTCCGGGGAGTATGGTGGGTGACGGAGACATTCCAAACCTAGCTCCTCTAGTTTCGCCACCGTCTGTTGTGCAGTTTGTGGTCTAGCGTTGTCCTGAAACAGCAGTGGGCTAGAGCGGTTGACCAATCTCGGCTGTTTAACGGCTTGCTTTTCCATCATGGTTTCCAATTGTCGGCAATACAGATCTGCCGTAATCGTATGACCAGATCTTAGGAAGCTGTTTTGGATGACACCAACGCCGGTTCACCAGACACTAACCAGTACCGTTTTTGAGTCAACTTTCACTTGGGGCAGGATTTAGCCGGTTCGCCTGGATTTAACCACTGTGATGAGCGTTTCCGATTATCGTATAGGATCCATTGTTCATCACAAGTAATGATACGATTCAAAATACCCTCGTTATAGTGACTGTAATTGGTTTGCTTCACTTAGTTCATGCGTTACCCATTTTCAAGGTTTTTCACTTTTCCAATTTGTTTCAAATGATTCAAAATGGTTTTATCACTTACACCGAAGCCTGCAGCTAACTCTGACGTGGTTTGAGATGGATCCGCTTCGACGATCACTTTCAATTCCTCATTGACAACAGTAACTAGGGTCTCCGTTGCGTTGGAACCAAACTTTCTTTTACAGTGGCTTCTCCGAGTCCGCGTATCTCTGGTCAGTTTCCCTCACTAGTCAGTTTATTTAATTCGTCAGTTTCGCTAATTAGTCAGTTTTGCGGACTAGACAGTTGCGTCAACTCGACAGTTTCCAGTGTTCGCCAGTTTCGTTGATTCGTCAGTTTTATTCAATTCGTCAGTCAAAGTACAGTCGGTAGAAAACTGAACACACACCTGCTAATTGAATTATGTACATACATATTTCGTAATATAACATCACGCCTGCTTCCTCAAAGGGTTAGGCAGAGGTGAACTTAGAGTCACCAATATTTCACCAGATATGTTTACGTGCCATGTAATAGGAGGCGAGCCTATTGCCTTTAACCGGGCTCAAAACCAGACTCCGAGCCGCTACAGAAAAATGTTTACTGGAAAAACCCAATACAACTTTTTTCGACTTGAGAATCGAACCCAGACTCTCATGCACAGCAGTATATCGCTGACCAAACAATGCTAAATAAAATGAAAAACAAGTAAGTGCGTCGACGGCGCGCTATTATCCTACAGAGCAGTACAGGCTGCGTCTGACTTGCGTGCGTATCGCGTATGTATCGCTACAAACGCGGGTCAACGGAGCCTTTAAAAAACGTGGTGTGCACAGGCCCTTAAAGTTAAAAATATTAATTTTAAATTTAAAATGTTTTGATTTAAAAAATACAACTTTAAGTTTGATTTTAATTGGGTTAAGTATTCCTTACATGATCCACTTTTGTTTACTTAAACGTAAACATATATTTTTCGTTGACTGTAGATACTAAATTGACGAATCCACGAGTCTGGCGAACACTGGAAACTGTCGAATTGACGCGACTGTCTAATCCACAAAACTGCCCAATCAGTGAAACTGACTTATCAACGAAACTGGCGAATTAAATAAACTGACGACTGATCCCTCAGTCGTCAGTTTATTTAATTCTTTAAAAAAAAAAACTGACCAGTGATACGCGGACTCGCTTCTCATCATTAATCCATCGAGCTGTTTCTGCAGTGCTAGTGCCATGATGGAATTCGTATTCGAAAATAATGCGATATTATTTTTATGTTTTCCTTATTGAGCACAGAACAATGTCAAAGCAAAATTATATGGCGCGAAAACAAATGAATTATTACATTCGAAACACAAATACGCGAGCTTAAAATTTGAATTTGTAATTCTTAACTTTGATCTCAAAAAGATTTTTGCGTTTTTTTTGCGCCGGCTTTTTGAGATCAAAGTGGCCAGTTCTATAAAACATCAATTTCATAATTATGTAGAGTCATTCGGGTCAAGAGCACGCACTTTATTTTCTATGGTCTCCACGAACTATAAAAAGTGAGATATCGGAGTTGATTTGATAAAGAGTTGGTCGAGATTTTAAATATATTATCTTCATTACCTATTTAAGTTAATTTACGGTCAAGATTAATTTGTTTTTTTTTCTACGTATGTTTAAAGTAACATATTACGAACGCGTACTCTTGCTCCGTCACGCGGGTAAAATTACGCAAGCCTTAGAGGGTAAAACTACGCGTGCGGGGTAAACGTACGCATTTAAAAAATCTAAATGAATAGTAAAATAAAATAAAGATTGGCGACATTCAATATTTATTAAACTTTAAGAAGTATATAATAGTAACTGTAATACATAACTACAACTTAAAAAAATTAGGAACTTTGGACCTTAATTACTAAGTGAAGTTTAGTTTAAATTTAGACTATAGAGAGACAGATCAAAATTACGTATAGGTATATCTATCATCACATAATTAATTTTACTCATTACAAAAGTCGCAAGAACAATTCTTGTGACTTTTGTAATGAGTAAAATTAATTATTTTTATTAACCAGTTCTCATGAAACCAGTCATTACAAATTATGCATTGGATCCAATCTTCTGTCGGTGGTACTTCGTATTTCTCGCCACAAATCGGAGAATAAACAGATTCTTCATTTAGGTTTTTTTAAACATCTGTGTAGATTTCTTTTTAGGTTTATTATTTGTTCCCGATGGTCCAGCTTGAGTTCAAAGCCACCCTGTAACTTTTTTGCTCGTTTTCAATCGCTTATCTTCTCTTAATTTTTGCTTTTTTCCAACTGTGCCTTGTAAGGGCTTGAAGTTATAATTTTGAATCACAAGCAAACTCTAGTTTTTTTTTTTATCTGTGTTTTTTGGAAGTGTGCTTACTTAACTGAGCTACTGTCACAGTTTGAGATATTGAGGCAATTCAATATTTAAATAATCCACTCGTTTTTCTTCAGTCTGTGTCTTTTCAGAACCTTGAGTAATAATTATGCTTTTCTTGTTAGACACAGAGTGACTCTGTGTCTAACAAGAAAAGCATAATCAGGTTCAGGTTTAAAACGACCCAAAGAGGTTGGCTCGTGGGTAGACTTCAGCCTCTTTCGCAAAGCACCTTCACTGATACCAACTTCTAGTGCAGCACGTCTCGTGATTTCTTCCTTCTTGGATTAGTTTTTTTATATTTATTTGGTTTGGTTTAATTTTTTGTTTTTTGTCCATCTGAGATCACGGTTCGTTGTGTTGCTTTCCTTACATACTTTCTCGGCATTTTGATGTGTTCTGAAAGAATAAACAACTTTTAAATAACTTTCGATATTTTTATTTATATTGGAGTATAAGTACGCAACACGGGTAAAAATACGCATGCGTACTTTTGCCCCAACCAGCAAAAATATTAAATGATCGTTCACAATACGCAGGTCAATGAATTAGAGAGAATATGATACACTTAGATAAATACTACGATAATCGAACAATACAAATGTAATAAACTTACTGTCTTAGATCCATGTATGTTACTTCAGCACACTTTTCCCATGCACAAATGCATTTGACGTTTTCGGTGACCTGTGGCGACAAGTACATATTTTGCGCCGCCGCGACACGTGGCTCCGAAACGGCGACTCGAGCATCACTGTTCCGCGAACACAGACCTCAATCCTCCCACCTCTGTCGGAGATCGGACTACTGCGAACTTTTACCCGCCACGAGCTCTTACCCCGAATGACAGGACCTAATACTCGCAATTTATTATAGCATTGGGGTTTACCAAAAAAGGAGTTCGGAAAAATAAGTATCAATTATTGGACATTATGTTGGTCACTAGGCTACGCGATTAGCCTACTTGGCTTAATTGACTCCAGATTTACCAGTAGGTACCTACTAGTAAAAACCGGCCAAGTGCGTGTCGGACTACGCACAATGAAGGGTTTCGTAGATGGGATGAATTTATCCCAAAAACCAAGTTTTTTATTTTTCACTTTTTAGTGGGTCAGTTCAAATTTATCTAATTTACAATAGCCTAATGTCAAATGCTAATCACCTTTTAAAAAATATAGGTATTCCCGATGCAAGGGCGTTAGTTGTTGAGGAGTTCTCCTTGTAAGAACCAGGAGAACTGATGGTGACTTTACCATATGCATTTTGACGAGCATAAATTGCTTATCAACCATATTAAAGTGCCTAATCAAATCGCAACGGTGAAATACTTATTATTAAGTAGTTCCGGTGACCATCAGTGGTCTTCATCATCAGTTCCACTTCACCAAATGGTGCTTTCCGAGAGCAAATGCATGAGTTACTATAAAAAATACTCAAATCGCTATAGGTATGCCTATAAAATTTGAGGATTTCCCTCGATTTCCATGGGATCCCCTCATCAGATTCTGATTTGGTGGCAATGGGACCACCTCGGGAGCATACCCTTCCAAACAAAAAAAGATTTTTCAAAATCCGTCCACAATTGACGGAGTAATCGGTGAACATACATACAGCCGAACATATAACGTCCTCCTTTTTGGAAGTCGGTTAAAAATATGTTCTCCCATACATCGATATACGTCACGGTCAATTCTCCAACTGCAAATTTATGTTAATCGACTATTACTACTTAACTTGTAAAGCCTACATATCTGTGATAGTTTTCCTTTTAATTTCGTTATATATACTACTGCCATGATTATTTTCAGATATCCAGAAACAACCATTCAGCTGGCACGACTAACAAAAAATAGCACTTTACAGCTTAATATTACGCAAATGGATCCCTGAATCGAAAAATGGTTTTGTACAGACCAGCAATATTTTTGAACGGCCTATCCGACGATACATGATCATAATCAATCACACGATCATAATAAAGTGGGGACTTTACGTGCAAAGGAGGAAACTAACAATTTTTTTTTTCAACATTTTAGCATTTTGTCGACTTGATTAATATGTACACCCATGCCAAATTACAGCTTTCTAGTAAGAAAGTAGTAGTCTAAGAGTCTCTCGAGATAACCTGAAGACAGACAGACAGACGGTCATGTTGAAACTATAAAGTTTCCTTGTTGACTACGGAACCTGAATTTAAAACAAACAAAATTGACATATTTGTTCAAAGAAAATCATCATTCTCCTGCCCTTATCCCAATTGATTTGGGGTCGGCGCAACATGTCCCTTTCTTCCATATTTCTCTATTAGTGAAACAAAACACAAAAAAAAAACAATCAAGACTTGTGAGACGCCAAAAAGGCTCCTATCTCAGCATCATTCTAGATCAGAGATAAACACGTACCTCAACGTCTGTGCTGTGTAAACTCTTTAAATATCCACCTTGGTATAACTCGATCGGCTCTCATTGAGATACATCAAGAAAAATTCAAATACTATAGGAAATTTAAAGTCTAGGGTAATATTTCTGATCGGTTATATCATATCAATTACTTCGCGACAGTGCAATGATATTGAACAGCGTATAAGGCCTACATGACTAAAATCGAGTCCTCAATAGGTACTAACCTTAAACTATTCTGTTCGTATGTGAAAAGTAACGCACGAACAGTAATTTCCTATCGAGTATGTCATAATATGGTGATAATAGAAGTTACTCAGGGGGAGGAATTTGTGAGCTTTTTGCTAATTATGTACTTTCGCACAACCTTTCTAGATGCTTCTTCCGCAAGTCACAGCTGTGGATCGACCGGCTGTGTTTCCAACTATTATTTAAATACAGTTGGAATTGACATAGCGATCGTTCATAGACATTTAAGACCCTTGACTTAAACAAATCTGCCGGCTCTGATGCCCTACCTGCTGTGTTCATAGTTAAGTGCGCTGAGGAACTACCTTCTCCTGTATCACTTTCATTTAAAAAACCAATATCTGAAGTATTATACCCTTTTTATGGAAATATTTTGCTTTTATATCGCCCATCCATAAGAAGGGTGCTAAAGACAAAATTGAAAATTATACGTCAATTTCAAAACTCTGTCTGCGAGCTAAAGTATTTGAACGCATAGTTTATAACCAGCTGTAGGTACAGCAGTGTGGTTTCTAGCTTGAGTCCTCAACAACACGGGTTTCTGAAAGGAAGGTCTACAGTTTGTAACCTGGTTCTGTTCACTGATTATATTACTGAGCACATGGATAATGGATCCCAGATCGTCACAATTTATACTGATTATAGCAAGGCGTTCGGTAGGATCGATCATGACATTCTACCGAGGAAGCTTTTCGGCTTGGGCATTAGGGGAGACCTATACAGATGCGGTTTTCGTCTTATGTGCAAAATAGGACTTAAGCAGTGGTCTTCAGTGGCTTTATATCCTACTGGTCAACCATCCACTCTGGTGTACCGCAGGGCTCATTACTGGGGCCCCTATTATTTGTACTTTTCATTAATGATATCGGCGAGGGTTTCAAACATTCTAAATACCTAATTTCTGCAGATGACATTGAAATTTATACATCAGTTGAGAGTTTAAATGACGCTAGACTTTTACAGGCAGACATATCTAAATTAGTTAGCTATTGTCGAATAAATAAATTAGATATTAACATATCGAAATGCTTAGTTATCACCTTCACCCGGAAGAACCTATCAATCATATTCAACTACCTACTCAATTTCAAATCAGCCTTTATCTCGAACTCATGTCGCCAGAGATCTTGGTATTCATCTGGACTGTAAGCTCACCTTTGGGTGTCATGTTGACCATATCGCCAGAAAAAGCATCCAAAGCCCAAGATTCATTATCCGTAATGCCAGTTCGTACAATAAAACGAAAACATTGAAAATTCTGTATTGTGCTTACGTCTGCTGTCATCTCGAATATGGTAGTAAAATTTGGTATCCGAATTAGAACCAACACAAAAGAAGTTCACGAGATACTTAGGTTACACATTTAAAATCCCTTATCTGAGTTACAATTAACGATGCGCTCGATTCCACTTATTAATATATCTGAAATACGGTTCCTAGTGAAAATAGCACAATAAAGGATTGAATGTCCTGAACTTCTTTCTAAGCTGTCTCTGAATGTTCCACCACGAGATTCTCGTTTGAGAAATCTTCTTCATGCTCCTTACGCTCGCACAGTTTACCGTGGCAATTCTTATATGATTCCCTCAGTCAAAGCATTTAACCAATTTTTAAGAATGAACACTCCTCAATCGATTTGTTTGCAAACAGCTTAACGTCCATTACAACTGTTTTGTCTAAACACTATATTGTTTCTAATACATTCTAATAGTAAGTAGTTGCGTATGCATTTTTGCCTATGCAGGTACCAACTTAATTTAAAGTTAAGTAGGTAAGGCCTCCTCGAGAAGCTCCCTGTCGATGCGCTTACGCGCCCAGCGCGGACCGTCCCTTCGCGGGGCCGATAGACTACGGCCGTGGCCGGTGGTCTGGGTGGAGACGACGAATCGGATGTATCGGTGATTAATGTTAAACTTAGTGTTATGCATAATGAATAGTTTTTCAAATTTAAAAACTTGTACAGTAATTAATACTCTATTGCTAACTGTGGAAGCTTATAAATGGCTTGTAGCGAATTAACTCACTATTACTTCTGTATTGATAGCTGTTAATCACCCAAACTCAATAAAATAAAATAAAATCTGGCCAAGTGCGAGTCGGACTCGCGCACGAAGGGTTCCGTGCCATTATCTATAAAAACGGCAAAAAAATCACGTTTGTAACCCTTAAATATTTGTTTTATTTTAATTATTTATATTTAAATTGAATATATAACTAAATATTCTGTGAATATTTCAAACGTGTCTACCTGTTGCCGTTATCAATATCGAGCAAAAAAAATCACGTCTGTTGTATGGGAGCCCCCTTAAATATTTATGTTATTCTGGTTTTTAGTATTTGTTGTTATAGCGGCAACAGAAATACATCATCTGTGAAAATTTCAACTGTCTAACTATCACGGTTCATGAGATACAGCCTAGTGATAGACGGACAGACAGACGGCAGAGCCTTACGTACCCAAAGGGTAAAACGGGAACTCAAACTCAAAGCATTTATTTCAAATAAACCAATTACAGGCACTTTTGAATTGTCAAAGGGGCGGTCAGTCAAAGAGATGAAGCTAGTTGCCCATTCCAAAGCGAAGTAGGTTCCTATGGAGAAGAACGGGCAAGAAACTCCAGGGACACTCTTTTTAATCAAAATATTGTGACATTGGTTACATCATTTATGTTGAAATTATACATGTGAGGACAATGTAGAAAGACGTGCACGTTAAAAGCGTCCGCAATAAAAAGATAAAACCATTAAAAAAAAAACAATTAAAATAAGTTAAAATAAGCCGTGGCAGCCAAGAAATGACCAGTCCCCACTGACGGCGCCCGTTCACGAACATGACGCATGGATCAGCACCATTTAGCTCAACCATTTTGAAGGGAACTTAATGATCCAACACACACGCCACCATCAGCGAGACATTTGAGTGAGCATGACACAATCAGCCGCCAGGGCACATTCAAGTCAATGAAAGACGTACTTAGTAAATGGCAGGTACATAGAGCTCACACATGTGCTATGAAATTATACAATACTAAGAGATTGAATCTATACAATATAAAGATAGTATTTACAATCTTCAGCAGCTCCAACAATATTTTTGAATGCTAATCAATTAGTGTATGCTTAACGCTGGTCCTGTTCCACAAGGGCTGTGGAGCAGGACCAGCGTTAAGCCAAGCATTTTTGTCAGCGATGTAATCCCCCAACTTATAATATGCTTGGCTACATAGTGTGCGTTTTATACAAGATTTAAATTTCGTTTCATTTAGTTGGACGATGTGGGGAGGTATTTTATTGTAACATTTTAAACAGTACCCCATGAAGGATAAGTCTACTTTAGCCAGTCTGAAACCTGGTTGAACTAATTGGTCCCTATTTCTAGTCCTATAATTGTGTCTTTCACCTCTTTTACTGAAAAGATTTAGATTTTTTCTTACGTACATGATGTTTTCATAGATATATTGACAAGGTACCGTCATGATGTTAATATCTTTAAACAGTTCCCTTAGAGAATCGCGCCTGCGGAGACTATATATTGGTCTGATGGCTCTTTTCTGCAGAATAAAAATAGACTCGATATCTGCAGCACGTCCCCATAATAAAATACCGTAAGACATGATACTATGAAAGTAGCTGAAATATACTAGCCTCGCGGTATCTACATTAGTGAACTGACGGATTTTTCTCACAGCATATGAGCATATGATACGTCGTCAAGATTTGATGCTCGTCTATTTATCTTAAAGATTAAAGAAGTGTCGTCAGCAAATAACACCATTTGTGGTTGGTTTTTTAATAAATGGGGTAGATCATTAATATATACTAAAAAGAGGAAAGGGCCTAATATTGAGCCTTGTGGAACACCCATTTTTACTTTTAAACCGAGTGAATTGACACCATTTATTTGAACTTGCTGTTGTCTATCATTTAAATAAGATTTTACTAAACTTAGCGCAAGCTTACCTAGTCCGTAATGCTCAAGTTTCAAGAGTAAGGTTTCGTGATTTACGCAGTCAAATGCCTTGGAGAGGTCATAAAAAATTCCTATGGCATCTTGGGCCCTCCTCCCACGCTGTAAATATGTGTTTTAATAATGTGACACCGGCGTCAGTCGTACAACGTCCTTTGGTGAAGCCATATTGCTGATCGTGTAACATTTGGTTGGTGTTAAAATGATTAAGCATCTGATTCAGCATTACCTTTTCGAACACCTTGCTGAATACCGGCAACACGGATACTGGTCTATAATTGTTGGTGTCTTTACTGTCCCCAGATTTAAACAGTGGTATAACTTTACTGTATTTCATTAAATCTGGGAAGACTCTTTGATCCACACACAAATTAAATATTAAAGCTAAGTATGGTGCTACAGTCTCGATTATGGATTTACTAAGACCCTATTACTAAGGCTCCGCCGTCTGTCTCTCTGTCTGTATGTCTGTCTGTCTGACCGTCTGTCACCAGGCTGTATCTCATGAACCGTGATAGTTAGACAGTTGAAATTTTCACAGATGATGTATTTCTGTGGCCGCTATAAAAAAAAAAAAAAAAAAAAATAAAAAACAAAAAAAAAAACAAAATATTTAAGGGGGCTCCCATACAACAAACGTGATTTTTTTGCTCGTTTTTGCTTGATATTGATAACGGTAATAGGTAGATGCTTGAAATGTTCACAGAATATTTAGTTATATATTCACTTTTAAAATAAGTAATTAAATTAAAATAAAACAAATATTTAAGGGGGGCTCACATACAACAAACGTTTTTTTTTGCCATTTTTATAGATATTGGTACGGGGCCCTTCATGCGCGAGTCCGACTCGCACTTGGCCGGTTTTTTTCATTTATTAATATGGTAGTAATTAAATACTAGCACGTGAACAGGGACTTTAATCACGCTGCTTAAAAATTGTCCGCCGCCGTTTTAAGAGCGCCATGCGAGCGTATTTGGAACTAAACAAGCATCTTCACCAATTTTACTTTAGAGTCTGACTAACGAAAGCTGTCCAAAAAAAAGCGGCAATTTAAAAAAATCTGCCGTCAACCCTTGCTATACTAGACTACTCGTACATTACATTCCATAAATATAAAATACTCATGTAAGTATCGCAGAAAGTTTCTTGAATAATAAATAGTAGGTATCGACTCTGTCTAAAGAGTGTACAGCAAGTATGAGAGCTCATGATTTTTTTAAATTGCCGCTTTTTTTCTTGGATAGCTTTCGTTGGTCAGACTCTATCTACATTGATACTTTTGACAGTTTTTTTATTACTTTAAACATTGATATACTAAAAAGCCGATAACTTTAAATGGTTAATTACACAAATTCAGGATCTTCTTTATGATACAAGTAAGGAGATTAATCTTTACACGATTCTACACGACCCATGGTCTGTCAGTTGTATTTTTGCGGGAAAGCACGTATAGTGTTCTGAAATAATCTACAGGGTCAAATAAAATAGCTAGCGAAACTCCACAGACATGATGGGATATGTAAATGTAGTCACTTAAAATATCATCTTAAAAAAAAACATTTATTTTGTTTTTTATTTTGTGTAAACTTCACAGACATGATGGATATCGATATCGAACCACGACAAAACAAACAAAAAATTGATTTTCTTAACACATACTTCAAGTAACATCACACAAGCGGTCGTTGAACCTAAAAAAAAGAACATCAAATCTATTTTTATCATGATTAAATATCGATACCTCTCACGTCTGCGGAGCCTCGCTAGCTAATTTAATTTGACCCTGTATAGATCTACACTACACAGTTATGTCAAACTCACTCTTGTCTTGCCTTATCCTGTTGTCTTCATAAATATGTCTGAAATTCTTCATGCGGAATTCCCAATTTTAAAGTTATCATTTAACCCCTTATTTCAGAGTGATATCTTGAACAAAAGGCTAAAGGTTTAATTTGTAGGGTTCCGTACCTCAAAAGGAAAACACAGAACCCTTATAATCACTCGCGTGTCTGTCTGTCCGTCTGTCACAGGCGATTTGCTCCGAATCTACCGGACCGATTAAGTTCAAACTTGGTACAACACACATGAGTTTCAGTGACTCAAACACGGACGTGTATCGTAAATTAATTAATTTTGAATATAAGGATCACTTTTGGAGAGCAGATTAGAAAATTTAAAAAAAGTTTGTACACTGTAGGACCTACCGTGTGGCATATGAAATGAAAGGGCTTGTTGTCAAGGTTTCAAATATATATATATATTTTTTAATAATTTTAAACCATCAGTTTTAAAGTTATTAAAAAAAATTGATAAAAATTTACCATCAACGAAACTTACCCTTATCCTGTCAGTAGGTAAGATATTGCACATGCAGATTGCTCTTATCTGGCATGCGTTGGTTAAAATGCATTATCTTTGTTTTGCTTATATTTATTCTTAAGGATTTTTCGTCTAGCAATTTTATAATCGATTTTAAAGAAATATGAATGTTTTGTTAGACTATTACAAAAAAAAACATAATATAAAATAGATTGTAAAAAAATAGCTTTGTTTTGACGTATAAATGTGTATCTTACGATCTACCTGTGCTGAGATATACGCATAAAACAGTTATTTATTTATCTTGTAAAATTTAGATTTATCGATTACCATATTATTCGGTGGGGGAGCGAAATATTAAAGGTTTATTTTTTGTAAAATATGTGGTCACATAAATAGGTATATAAATCAAAATACTCGTTAGTCGATATCGATATTTTTATTTCGATAACACACATCCCTACTCGGAGTGGACCTATCGACATATCCGTAGCAAAATCTCATAATTCTATTCATCACTTTTGCAGGCACTTAATATTCCCTCCTAAACTTCTCACAACCTAGGTATATTGTGTTAGTATTGGAACTTTAACAAAGATGCTAAAACACATCAAATATTTTATGGCGTCATTGTTATTTTGACAAAAAATTATAATCAACAAGTATAATTATCATATTACATTTTTAGCTGACTTTTTAGAAACAATGTTTAGTTCAATAAAGTTAGTAGGTAGGTATTATTCAGAATAATCGATAATAATTATTATAATATAAAATAATCCTAGTGGCATTTTCCAAAGCATGCAATAATCGGCTTCTGGCTTACGCCATCAACCGATTCGAAAAAACATAGTTTTAAAATAAAATGGCCCATTTATAATGGTAGACACAAATCATGTTAAAAATATACGCTTAAATTTAAAGAAACCGAATATTTAAAATACAATCATCTGATTTCCTCAGCCATCAAAAAAATGTTTTTAACATCTTAATTATTTTAATAGTTTAAGTTTTAATTTAACAAGCTCGTATTTTACATTACTTGTGATGTTATAATATACAAATGTGTTTATGTGAACCTAAATAGACTTTTAATATATTAATAAATAAAATATCTGTGCTCAACTACAAAATGTTTTACTCATAAAATCGTGCATTGACTTGAGTACACACTCAAGCATAACCAGATCAATTTTGTTCTCACCGTTTTAATTTACAGACAATCGCACAGATGCCAGCACATCAAGCTACTACAACCTGTCAAATTTGTTTAAAATATTTTCAACTTTATCGTTAAAGCATAAGGTTCAAGGTTGATTGGGAAAATTTGACAGTTTTGAGTAGCTTGACCCGCTGGCGTCTGTACATAATATACTATAATTACATCTATCCAGCTTTTCATAAACAGCACCCTAATTGCGTAACACAGTTTGAATCACAATCCCAGAATTTTGAAGGACATTGCTAATCCATTGCTTCACAGGTTTGAATAATTCGTCTGCTCAACAACGTAAATAACGCAATGGATGGACATTACTGAACTGTCAAAATTAAACTCGTTGCGATCAATGGGGAATATGCACGAAATTCAAAACTTATCCATTATTTAAATATACATTGTGTAGGAGTAAAGAAACATTTTTTTTTCACTTTTTTTAATGCATTACTTATTTCACGAATAATTAATTTATGTTGCGTTTTTTTTGGTGGAACGGAACGCAAACTCAAACGCGTCCACTTCTAAAATGCCGGAAGGGACGAAAAATACTATGTGAATAAAATCCTAAGTGCTTGAAATCTCACTAATGTAAATAAGTAAGTGCGATTTCTGCTTAAAAAAAGCATAAACAATAATTTAATGTTTGTGATTTGGGGTTAAACAACAGATGTAAACAAAGCAGTTTCGTGGATAATGACGTCACATTATGACCGCGACAGAAACGGACGTTTGAACCGTAGTAGAAAATTGTTGTAGTTTCATAATTTTTTTGAGCAAAAATTAGTAGTTCAATTTAACTTTCAATACTCTTCTTGGATTTATATTACTGTCTATTATTGATTTAGTGAAAAAAAAATTACATGCATATTCCCCTATTGTAATTTTATGTGTGTTACGTAATTACCGCGCAGCTACACCAAGCTTTTATAAACTTTTCTATTATTCTATAACACAGCAGTGCCATCTACCGGTGTAAAACTATAAACCTACTATCCGTGAACAATATAATACTATATTCTATTAAAATACAATATAGTTAAAATTACTGGAAACTTGTAAAAATACAGTAAATTGAGAGGTCGGTACTATACAACTGGCGGCTTCGTTTCATGATGCGGCCAAAAGTCGTCTACTGCTGGACATAGGCCTCGGTGAAAACTCTATTATCAATCGATGGGGAAGATTACTTTCAATTAATTCCATTTAGATGTCGTTAAAACTTTGTTACACTAGACTGTCAATCTCTATATAAATTGTGTTATTTTATGTTTCCTCAAAATACGTAGAAGAAATTCGGTGTACATAAATTCTCGCAACGAAGTACCGCATTTTTTCAACTACGCCTTCTACTGGCGATGCTCTAGCTAATAAAATATAATACAAGAAAAACAACTCCACAATAACAAATGAAACGTCGATCATCACTGGTTGCCCAAAACAGACTCCGGTACAAATGCTGTATCCACTAGCAGGAATATCGCCCCCAGTAGTTCGCAGAGCGCTGGCAAGCCCCAGCAAAAGAGCCAAAATGGTCTCCGACACACAAAGCCCTTTGCACGACAACATCTTCCTGCCACAACGGCTGTAAAGCAGTTAAATAGTTTTTTAAAGTGTGTCTCACTGGCAAGCAATAAAAAAAAGACTAACGCTGTGGCGAGATAGTGCTTCCTTACCCAAAACATTCGTCCCACCTGCTGAAGATCACCCACCTGGACATGAGTTGCCTTGGATACCCTGGAAGTCTTTAAACAGACTCTGGAACCAGGTTGGCCGAAGCAAGTAAAACCTGTTCAGGTGGAGATTCCTAGACGACTCCTCCTTGGAGTGTAAATGTGGTGCTGTTCCGCAAAAGATGGGACCCCTAGTATCGTGTCCTGTCAGCTGCACGTTACAGGAACTGATGGACGCTAGTGATGGCGCCAAACACGTAGCCGAATTCTGGGCCGAGTCCATTTAGATTGCCATCGACACGCTAAGAAGAAGACGGGGCTTTTATATACAATCCAAATCTTTTGACAAATAACAACCGGATAGTCGTGGATTTATTATTAATCTGTGGTCTTTTCATTGTACCTTTATACAGCAACACCTGACAATGACTGACATGGTTTCTATAGTTTATAAAAATCTCTAAATGTTACGAAGTAGTATATACTTTGGATGCTAGAAAGTAAATAAAGAAGATGGAACGGCCATAGAAGTTGTTTCACTCCGAGTTTAGTCAATCCGGGACAAATTGGCGACCGTGACGAAAAAAAGTGGACCCACGGACGATGACATGACAGTCTGCGGCATCGTGAGAAAAACCAACCTCAAATAAGTTCTCGAGTTTGGAAAGGCTACACAACGCGTTTACGATCACACGATAATCGATATGGAGGCTGCAGCGGCGTTACGAGAAGTTCGAGAGCGCCATCAACTACGGAGACTTTTCAACAGAAGCGTTTTAGCTGTGGAAAAGCACATAGAAAATAAAGATTTCTCGCTGGCTGAAATAGACCTAGATTACCTTCGAGAAAAAGTTGCAAGATTAGAGATTTTAGACAAACAGATTCAGGACATTTCAGGACCGGATGCCCAATGAGGGAAACTACAAGGAGGAGGAATACACAGCTGAGCGTCTCTTCAAAATCAGAACCTTCGTCCCTGGAGAAGAAGCAAATAAGAAATTTCAAATTACCACATATCGAATTCAAAAGGTTTGATGATGATGTTAGGAATTGGCTCGGATTTTGGGCTCAATTCAGGAAGATTCACGAGGACACAAGTATGGACGAGGAGGACAAGTTCCAGTATTTACGAGTACTACAATCATTGAAAGAAAACAGCAACGCGTTGGCTTTGGTGGAGAGTTTCCGCCCGTCTGCAGACAACTATTTGAAGGCCGTTCAACAGCTAAAGGCAAGGTTTGGGAGGGAAGATCTTCTAATACAGGTGTACGTCAGGCAGTTACTTAGCTTAGTCCTAAATCAAAATAAGAACAATGCTTCGCTGAGGACATTATATGACAAATTGTCAACTTACCTGTTGTCCTTAGAAACATTAGGCATAGTTAAGCAGAAATATGAGACTATACTTTTTCCTCTAGTAGAATCTTCTATACCCGAATCAATTTTGGTAGCATGGAATAGGTCACATACTGATCACTCTTCTGACCAGCTAGCCAAATTATTAGACTTTTTATGATCAGAGGTTGAAGCATAAGAACGTATTAAACTTGCTATGTCCGAATTTGGGTGTCCCGATCCTGACTCTTCATTCCACAGACAGGCAAACTAGATTGCCTACAGCTGCAGCACTGGTGTCCAACACCAATACAAAGGCATCATCAACGAGTAAGTTTTTAAGTAATAATATACCTTGTTGGTTTTGTGATAAAGATGGCCATAATACCTTTGAGTGCAACAACGCTAATAAGATGTCATTAGATGAAAGGAAGGAGGCAATGAAGAAAAAGGGTTGTTGTTACATATGTCTGAGAAAGGGCCATATGGCTAACAAATGTAGAATGTTTATAAAGTGTACTTCTTGCTCAAAACGACATTACACTATCTTTTGCCCTGAAGTCCATAGTCACAGCAGTAAGGGAATGCCACAGAATGTACTTTTTTGTGCCAGAAACAACACAATGGCTCGTTTACAGAGGCTAGTAGTCAATATCACACATAATAGACGTGTGCAGAAGGTAAGGCTACTACTGAGACCTGGTCTAAGACCTGAGCATGCGGCCGACTGGCACGGAATGATTGGACACACACTTTTTGGTGGAGTGATGCAGTCTGCTGAGGTATTTGAATGTTTTGAATTGATGGTGAGTAGTTTGGACTACTCATTTAGTGTAAAGATCAAGGTATTACAGCAGACTGATTTGTGTGGATACCTACCGAAAGTTCAGAATGTGTCAATATTGAAGAAATTAAGAGACATAAATATTAAGATCAGTGATTTAGAATTTGCAGACACTGAAATAAGTCTCCTTATTGGGTCTGATCACTTGGGGTCCATATTTACAGATAAATTGGTTAATTTAGATGACAACTTTCTGCTACGCTGACGACACCCTGGTCCTGGCGCAGGGGAGGTCGCATCAAGCGGCGCACAGACTGGTCCTAAAAGTTGGCCAAAATCGTTTTTTTTTTTAATATTAGTTTTATTGCCTCTAAGCCATTGTTTCGAAAAACTAGTATAACCGCCGTATTACCGTTCGTCAAGTGTTCGTGTGATTATTCGATACGCTCAGATTTCGTTGTTTTCAATTATTTGCCATCTTGTGACTGAACGATTTTGTGTTGGTTTTCACTATGGATTGTGCACAACCAGGTATGTATTTTATTATATTTTAACAACTAATCTATAACCTTTCTTCATTTATATCCTTGAGAAGTATGCACCAAGAAACTGCTATAAAAAATCACATTATGGAATGTCAAAGGGAGTTTTAATATATTTCTCATGATTTCTAAGCCAAAATTGTAATGGTTTGTTATAGAGTAGACCTTTTAGGATGTAATTAAGCACGAAACAGCCACCCCAAAGTACCGCTCTATTTTTGGTGAAATTTTTCCTTCACATTCTATACAGATAAATACATAGATATGGTGGGTGGTTGTGATAATTATAGTATTGCTTTTTTATTTTTTGTATTTCTTGTGCGTGTCCAAAATAAAATATTTTTCTTTCTTTCTTTCTTTATACTCAGTAAATGAAGTTTTAGTTAACACGATTTATAAAAGAAACCACAAATGTGACAAATGAAGAGATTGATTACATTCAATCTGAAATAACAGCGCTCACTAAAAGCGAAGTCAACAGCTTTTCCATCAAGCATAAATGCTTTTCACTATGATTGACGGAAAAGTATACAATGCTGCTACGCATACCAAATCAACCATGAGATGCTACTCATGCGGCGCCACGCAATTACAGTTTAATGATTTGGAGAATGAAAGGCCATGTAAAAAAGAAAACCTGGAATTCGGCTAATCTTTGTTGAATCGGATACATTTTTTTTAGAGCATTTTACATGTGGCTATAGATTGCCCGTAAAAAAATGGAACTTTCGTGTTACTGCCGAGGAAAAACAAGCAGTGGGAAATAAAAAAAAAGAAATCCGAGATAAGTTCCGGGAGAAACTCGGTCTGTTGGTGGATATACCAAAAATCAACTTTGGCAATACCTATGACGGAAACACCAGTAGACGCTATTTTTCAGAACTTCGATATATCGGCGGCAGTTACGGGGATAGACGTAAATTTAATTTATCGATTGAAAGTGATTTTGGACATATTGTGCTGTGGTTTCAAAATAAACTTTGAGATGTTTGAAAAATATTGCCAATAAACGGCAAAGTTAAACGTTTCATTGTACAACTTTTAATGTCTCCGACATTACATAAAGTATTGCGTAATGGGGCTGAAGTGGTAGGGGAAGCAATTATTCCCATTGGACGTCCGCAGAAGCGGCAGAAGCCCGCAACAAACATATTAGAATGTTCCGGCTCAACTACGCCCGAAAATTTTCCCGGGTAGCCTGCAACACAGATGTTTTAACATACTTCTCTTGTCCCGACGGCCATGAGGAAGAGGAAGAATAAAAAACCTTTCGGCTTATGTTCTAAATTTGTTACTAGAAAGTGACATTTTAAATGTAAGTTTTAAAGATGACTAATAAATGCTTGTATATTTTACGTATGCCTCTTTTTTACCTTTTCCAAGCTAAACTGAAATAAAACATGTAAGACAATCATAAGCCTAAACTCATGGGCGCGCTAATAGCGTCGCGACTTTACAAAGAGGTTTTAGACTCTGGATTACTAGATCCTTGCAAAGACTACGAAGTCTATTTTTGGACTGATTCAGCGGTTGTTTTATCGTGGATAAGGAGACAGACGGAATGGAAACAATTTGTCTCGAACAGAGTCAAGGAAATATGCACAACGACTGGCATCATCTACCTGGCGAACGCAACCCTGCCGAACTACCGTCGCGCGTCGCGCGGATGTAACGCAAAAAAGTTATTTGAAAGTCACTTGTGGGAAGTGCCTACTTGGTTGAAACAGGCTCTGAAAGAATGGCCGAAATCAGCGACAATAATGAAGATGACGTGCAGAAGCAAGACAAAACGACGTGATATGCTTAGGTACAACAGAAGAGCCTTTCAGTGGAAGTTTATTTTTCGAAATACAATCGCATAGTTACAGTTGCAGCTTGGATTTTGCGAATGAGTAGTAAAATAAGGAAGAAGTTCAACATACATAAATCCGATATTATAACCAATGATGAGTATATAAACGCAGAGAAGTCATTGCTGAAACTACTACAGAAGGAGAAAGTTACACATGAGAAGGTACCAAAGAATTTAAATATCATCGAAGATGACGAAGGCATACTTCGAGTAAGAACAAGATTAGAATTGAGTCAAGAAGATAAGAATTTCGTGATTCCAGTACTGTTGCCTGGTAAGAATGAAATTGTACAACGGATGGTACGACAAAGACAAAAAAAACCCAGTCACGCAGGGACACAACTATTATTGTCAAATCTTAGAAATGATTTCTGGACCTTGAACATAAGACGTCTTGCAAGAAGTATTGTGTCGAGATGCATTATATGCAAAAGGGACAAGACTAAACATTATGATGTGCCCGAAGCGCCGTTGCCGGCAGACTGAATCGCAGCTGCCGCCTTTCAGGGTTCAAACAGGTAAACTGGATGGAAGTCGAAGCTGCAACCGCCGCTGCTCCTCCACCAATAAGATGGCGTTTTTCACCACTAAGAGCTGCGTGGTGGGGAGGATGGTGGGAGCGACTTATAAAGGTAGTGAAGGAGATGTTACGAAGGATTTTGGGTGCTGATGGACACAACAGATCCGTGAGAGTGCAGACTGCGACTGCCGAATTGGTAAGAGCTTGTCAAAGTCTTTATCCACTGGAGTTGACGGCGGTCACTGATGAGTGGCGTAGAGACAACAGATGGAGGTGTCATTTACCAGAACCCATCTTTGGAATTAGGGTTTTGGATCCGGACACCCATTCAGACTCGGACATAATTGACCACACTCAGCCGCCTTCAGCCACTACTAGATATGGTAGAGCAGTCAAAATACCTCGACGCTTTTTGGATTAAGATTATTGTAATTTGCTGGGTACAATGAGGAAAAAATGTAATATTTATGTTTTACGGCAAATTGTACTAGGTATTCCTGATTGTAATAAGTCGTGTATAGAACTAAGAGGACTATTGTACATGAACGATAGTTGAATTTGATCTGGTATTAGAACTATTATGACAAAGTTTTAAGACAGCTATCATTTTATTGTGTTATGTACCTATTGGAATTGTGTACATTGTATTGATATCAATTTGATAGTTTCTTACTTTTTGGATTATAATGATGAACAATAATGTAATATATTTATAACTATGACTGAGAGAGCTTTTTTGTATTTTTGACATGATAATTTGAAATGTATCGAGATATTTGTGTAAGGAATATAATTTTCGAGGCGACTTACAACTTAAAGGGCGACTAATTATTTGCTGCAAAAAAAAATAACATGGCAGTGATTAAATATTATTTCTTAATCGCTGCAAAGTCATCTACTGTTATTGAATCATTTGGGTTAGGTTAGGTTAGAACAGTAACCATTAACAAGCGAAGGCGAGCGAGCGAAGCGAGCGAGCGAAGCGAGCGTGCCGCGGCAGCGGCCGCCGAGCGCCAGATCCCCTCTATTGTTGGTAAATTCAGTTACCAAAACAAAAATTCGATGCCAGTTTAAATTAAAATAAAGCTAAAAACTGATTATTGAGCTGCTACTTTCTACTTAAAATAATACTTCGCTGTAGCTGCTAACCTATTATTTTTGCTACCGGCTTTCATTATTTTTTAATCCCAAATTCCGATTAATTTGTCGCTGCGTTAAATACATGCCTTTGTATAAGACCTTTCTGTAAAGTTATCAGAATAGCTTATCAATTAATTTGAAAATAATATTATGTAGGACCGTTCTGTTAGTGATCGGTATTGTAAATGTATGTAAACCTCTCTTAACTCTCTCTGTCGTGGATTTATTATTAATCTGTGGTCATTGTCTTTTAATGGTACCTTTATAAAGCAACACTGACAATGGCTGACATGGTTTATATAGTTTATAAAAATCTCTAAATGTTGCGAAGTACTTTGGATGCTAGAAAGCAAATAAAGATGGAACAGTCATACAAGTTGTTTCACTCCGAGTTTACCCAATCCAGGACACCCTCTGCTGGACAAACTTTCGGTAATCTTCCCCATTATTCCGGTAATAACTTTACAGACGAACCATACGTGGTATAGTTCGGACCAAAGTAAAAACATACTTCAATTAAAAATAGAAAACTAATTCCACACAATCATTCAAACATCAACGAACATCATTCGTTTATTTTCTATATTTATTCATTCAGCACAATACTCGACAAACATGCAATCTCATGAAGACACGTGCTCATGTGCTCTCTCTCTCTCATCTCTCTCAAGTGTGAATTTAAGAAGATTAAAGATGACTTTGACTAAGTCTAGATATAAAAACTTAAGATTCAGATATTGCTTATTTACGTCCATTCAAAAATATTCATTCTTTTTAGATCCCCGACATTCTCATTAAAATTACTTTAACAATATAAACTGATAAAATCCTACACCTAAGTATAGCAAATACCTTCGCCATCTCACCGTAACGCATCGACCGATAACCACGCACCATCGCTTAAGACCCCGCTATATGAACAATTAGCCCATAACGACTAGAAAACAAAATTAAATCTCAGTATAGTACGTAGGCCTGTTGATCTTCAACAAACTGAACACATTAGGGAACACGTAGGTCGTGTTGAAACCTATCATACCGTAAGTAAAGTATTTATAACTAAGCTCGACTATTATTTTGTTTTTGTTGTCTAAACTGTTTTCGGAATTTCTGAGTTCGTTTTTGTCTTTCCCTAGGAGGGCACAGACGAAGGCGTATGACACAGATTTGCCTATGGCCCTGGTGGCGAGTACTCCGCAGAAACCTAGTATGGTTCTAAGAATGGTGCAGCCCAGCATCTCCTTGGAGGGCCAGATGATCTCGTAGGGCGGGTCGAGCGGGCTGGCCACCATGTTGCCGAGCTGGTAGTTGGTCCAGGAGCCGAACAGGATCCCAGCACACACGCTCACTATCATCGTTGTGTCGCCTCTGGAAATTGAAACGGATTACCAATAAAACATATTTTTCTCAACGTTATCAAGTCCTGAGGCGCATTTCAAATTGTTTTGAAAAAACACAAGACACTGCCTTATAATGCTGGTAATCTAACAAAACGAAGGAAAGATCTTGTGGCGCATATTCAACATTCTAGAACCAGTTTTTTCTGGTATGCAATATGACAGAAAAATTACGAATGCAAAAGACTTTTAACTAAATCGATTTAACTACTTACATATGAGGAAACCGAGGACCTCTTGCAGCACGCATCGTAATTCTGTCATCCACAAAAACACATACACTCCACACTCACTCACACACATACACCCCACTCACTTATCACAAAACACAATCATTTATTTTGTTAAACATAGGTAAGGTTACAGATCGGTCGGTCGGTCGGTTGTCTAAAAATATGTGCACTATGTTTTGCCAATAAATGGCGTACAAAATTAAAATATACAAGCAATTACAATTAAGGTGGCATGCCATCAATAGATTTCATTAAAAAAAAAAAAAAAAATGTCAGTTGATAAACAGGTCATTACAATTTCAAATAAATAAACACATTCACACATTATCAATAAATAAAATCATAAATGTTTAATTAGCAAGTCGGATTCGTCATATCTCTGTTTATCAGTAATAAACTCAGTGATGGAGTAGTAACATCTATCTAAAAGAAATTTAAACAAAGATCTCTTAAAGGATCCCAGACACTCTTTGTTTCTAATAGCTGCTGGTATACTATTATATATTTTTGGGGCCATACCTAGCACACTTTTGCTGAAAAATGCAGTTTTATGAGAGGTAACATGAATGGTATTCTGATAACGGCGACAGTGCAGTTTTTCAAATAAATGCAGGTTACAGCGAACAAACATTCCCATTTCATATATGTACATAGACGGTAGAGTGAGCAAACTAAGTTCCTTAAACAATGGTTTACAACTATCCATCGATTGTAATTTGGTAAACGATCGCAAGCATTTCTTTTGAGCTTTAAACGCAATATCTCTGTCAGTGGAGTTTCCCCAGAAAATAATTCCGTACCTAATGCCAGAAGCCACATAAGCATTATAAGCAACTTTTACTGTAATGCGGTTAACCGTTTTGGATAATTTGTACAGAGCATACGCAAATCGACTAAGCTTCTTTGACAGAGCGTCAATATGATGTTTCCAAGTCAGATGACTATCTATGTAAAGGCCCAGAAATTTTGTGATGTCACTTTCAGAGATTGCTACGTTATCATATTTTATATTCAGTTTCGGTTTATTTGTTCTTTGATTAAATGTCATTATCTTAGTTTTATTAAGATTTATTTTTAGGTTATTATTAACTAACCAATATATTATATTTTCAAGATCGTCATTTATGTAATTTTCAAGAATATTAATGTCATTACTAGAGAATAAAATAGTGCTTACTAACCTTAGCCATATCATTTATGTAAATGTTAAATAATGGAGGGCCAAGAACCGGAGGCCTTGGAGAACACCATAAGTAGTTTTCCTAGGACGTGACATGTATGTTCTTTCAACTTTCGAGCTCACACATAGCCTATCAAGTGCTGTGATTTGAGTGCGATTACAGAGATAGGATTGTAATAGGTTTAATGCAGTTCCTCTAATCCCATAACGCTCCTATTTGTTTAGCAGTATATAATGATCTACATGGTCAAATGCTTTATACATATCCATAAACAAGGCCGCCACTGGAGTTCTAGCATCAACACTAGAAACAATTTTACTGATCACATCATAAATCGCCATATTAATTTAGTCACGCCGTATTAATAATTAATATATATAGTATTAATATAAAATAATTCGTCGCCATATTAATTTAATCGCCATATTATTAATAGGATTTACCCTTCCTGAATCCGAATTGTTCTTTGACTATGACATCATGCTTTTCAAAAAATGCATGCCTCTACTATATAAAAGTTTAATATAAGATTTATTTATTATTTATTTATTTTTAGTTAATTAAAACGGCACCTGCACGGCTCCAATTACATTAATTAACATACAATTATAAAAATTAGAATAAAATAAGCATTCAAATAACATACAATATAAAAATTAAATTCAAATTCAAAGATATACAATTCGTGGATAAAATTATTTATAATTATTTGAGTAAATGGTTAAATAAATTAAATACATCATAACTAACATATAACAGTGGACACCCTCGCATATTGTCTCTCACAAAACACCAGACAAGCACGCATTATTTTTTTCCATTCATCAGCAAACACATCACATTCAGGGTCGGCAGTCAGGAGGGCGTGTAGCATCCTTAGGGTTCCACATACTGGGGATTCAGCCCTAGCAACAGATCTAGATAGCGGTAGTGCGAACAGGTTATGTATTAACTGCTATAGTACATTTTTTGCTTTTGTCAACTTTCATTCTTATGATAATAACATTCAAAATTGTTGGTACACCACGTAATTTTGTAGCTTCGGAAGAGCGAAGTGTCCTAACACAGACAATTTTTGTCTAAAAGGTCACTTCAACCACTAGATGTAGTAGGTACATAACTTGTGAAAGAAAATAAATTATGCTTATTGCTATTTGAATAATTTCATGCAGTATTTTGTTTTACCTCTAAAATAGCTTTGCAAGTTACTATGTTTTTGTCATTACCTTTTAATAGTAAAGACATTTTACGAAAAACAGGATGAGAGAAAGAGTTGACATTCCATACAAAAGCAAACAACAAATCGAATTCCAAAACTTAAATTTCTCGAACTACCTAGCAACGTAATTATGTTCAGCATTAATAAAAGTTACGTGATTAATTTACTGTTTTTGTTATTTTTACTCGTGTTTTTAAGTATTCAGCCGAATAAGGATTCGATATTCGGCCAAATATCAAAAATTGATTTTGATTTGATTGTTCGCAGGTAATATTTATTTATTTAATCGGTTCACCAACAATTATATACACTGGTTTATGCAATTGAAAAAGAAGCTACAAATCAGAATAGAGTGTAACAATCACTTATAGGTAAACTCTGCATGCACACAAAACATTGTTGTAACAACAAACAAAAAAAAAAAAGAAATAAAAGACTATATTATAAAGTTGCACTGAATAGAACGTATACACTAAATTAAAACAAAAACAAATTAAAACAAAACCAAAACAAACAAAAACAAACTAAGTAAACAAAATTAGGTAATACAAAAAAATATATATATATAAGTAGCCTAAATTCACCCACCCAGTGAGATATCGCAGGGCCAAGAAACTCAATGTTCATATGGGAAGAAACTTATAAAAGCTGGCTTTCAATTTGCCTAAACTGTCAAAATGAAGGTCGATCTGATCACTGCAATCGTTCACAACCCTGCAAAACCTCGCGTAGGGAGAATTAGCACCCAAAACCGTTCTTCTCTGCGGAGGGCAGAGTGGCGTTATAGGATTGCGAGGAATTCTGGAGGGGGCGCGGAAGTTAAAATTATTTAATATTTGCGGACAGTCAATTTTATGGGCCATTACTGTGCACACAAACATCGCGTCATTCAGTCGTCGACGTTTGTCAAGAGAAACCATATTAAAATGTTTAAGCCTATCACTATATGAACGTATTTTCTTGGACAAACCGCTAGCATAGGCTAGGTGCCCCAGAAAACGTTTTTGTACACGCTCAAGACGCAATGAGTGAGTAGCATAGTGTGGGCGCCAGACCACGCTATAATACTCCAACATGCTTCGACTTATAAAGGATAATTTTTGTTTTACAGTTTTTAAATTGTTTCGTGTTTCTGATAACAAAACCCAGCATTTTGGAAGACTTTTTCACTATATTATCAATGTGAGGAATAAAAGTTAATTTCTGATCAAATATAACACCAAGGTCTTTTATTGTGGCTAATTCCTTTATTTTATCGCCATCAATATAATAATCCTGGTCGATGAGATGATGTTTCCTAGTAAATTTTATATGGTAACACTTGCTAGGATGTAGGAGCATCTGGTTTACTTGGCACCATATCACCAATTCATCCAGATCGCTTTGTAATTCAGAGGCATCATGCTTAGATTTAACTATTTTGACGAATTTTAAGTCATCGGCAAACATAAAAAATTTACAGTGGCGGAAGCAGTTTGGAATATCATTAATAAAAAAGTTAAATAAAACCGGCCCCAAATGAGATCCTTGTGGCACGCCCGAGGATATGTATCTGACGGTCGATCGAAAGCCATTGATCCAGCGATACCATAAGTTCTTAATTTGTCAATGAGAATTTGATGCGAGACTCGATCGAACGCTTTGCTGAAATCTGTGTATATGACATTAGCTTGATGGCCAGAATCTATTGCTGCCGTTAACAACTCAGTAAAAAGTGTCAGATTGGTATTTGTGGATCGAGACTCCACGAAGCCATGTTGTCCCTCGCTTAAGTAGATTTTAAGATGATTTAAAGAATAAAATAATACTTAATAAAAAATGTAAGGTGCATCATTCATTACGTAATACCCGGAAATGTAAACAAGTGAAAAAAATACATTTTACTAAGTATAATTATGTTTACAGAGTGAGTAACAAAATTTTGTCGTGAACACCCTCTGCGTGACGCATGTTAGCGAGATGGTCCACCATATAGATAACCAAACTATATAAATGTTTTACGCATTAGTCATTGTTTTTATTGTCTGGGAAATACATACATAAGGAAAGAGTTTCACAAGGAAACATTATCAAACTACGTCTTTAAGTAAGTGATTGTATTTGCGTTTCAGTATCAGATATTACAAAAAATAAAACTAAAAACTAGCAAGAGCGGCCGGCTGATTTGGGCAACCACTACCATCTAACTGACTGGCTAATATTTTTACTATGGCATGATCTAATTATAATGTGCAAATGTCAGAAAATTTATACGCGTCGACTTGAGAACCTCCTCCTTAATTTTGACGGTTAAAAAGAAGAATGAAATGTATTCGTACCTTGTAGGCGTCCATTTATCCGCATTGGGATGGTACACGATGACGAGGATCGAGGCTGCGATGACGAGGAACGGTGACAGTTGTGACGTCAGCAGGAACCCATCCAGCCGGTCCACCAGCGGGATGAGCACGGATACCAGCGCGGTGGCTAGTAGCAGGCCGGCTGCTATGTCCTGGAATCATCACGTGGAGACTAAATTAATAATGATCCGTCTGAACAGACTCGTTTCATGGTAGGCCTCATCCATCGCTTTCCATCAAGCGAGATCGAGGTCATAATCAGGCCCATTAGGCAGTAAAAAACAAAAAATATAAGGACATAATTATCAATAACATCACCAATGTGAGTAGTACGCATATTTCGCCAGCTTGCGACGCTAGCCTATTGCCCATAACCGGGCATAAAACCTTATAGCACAATCTCATTGCCCGACCTGGGAATCGAACCCAGAACCGTTCAGCAGTCGCGCAGACCACAAGGCCAACGAGGCAATAATACTATTATCATTCTCTTGTTTTTACCACAATTTATTTGAGGTCAGTGCTAAATTTGTTCTTCTTCCATACGAGGCAAAGAGGCAATAATACTAATGGGTTAACAACTAACAAATGCAAGGATGCTTTAGCTAGGCTTAAGACAGCATACTGCATAGGCTAACAAAAAGTCTATTGTTGGCTAATCTTCGCACATTCAAACAACTACCTAAAGAAAAGCATTGAAATGTGAACGTTATGTCGTGTGACGTAAAGTTACATTTCAAAAATTACGACTTAGCTTTTTCGGAAGTATAAATGGGGTCAAGTAGCATTCCAACTAGACGTGGCCGAAAATATTTTTTTTGGGACGGGACGACTGCTATTTGACCTCCGCAACCCAATTAATAGTAGATTATGTCTGAGAGGTTGTCCGCTTTTCGGTCTTCTTTTTTAACTGGAACATAATTTATGAATACGGGCATACGGTCGCGCATCTCGTAAAAGGCCCACTAATACACTTGAACCAGACGAACTAGTTGGCATTATTACCACGATTGTATCCCACTCGTATGCTGCAATCATAGACACAATACAAACTCTGTTGTGTCTGGCGTAGATCTACATTCGATACAACGACGGGTTAAAATAAAAAAAAATCAAGATGCTATGTCTTACATGGGAAGTTGCCCCAGTAAACTGCACATGATTGATATTTACGTCATAATTGGAGCCATTACTCAGAGCTAGACTTTCCTTGATGTATTTAACACTGCGTTTCTTTTAACAGTAATCTTGATTGAGACTTCCTTCCTCAATCAAGTAAAAACCCTGCAATATTGTTGTGAGGATTTACCATTTTAATGCGTGGTGGCTGAAAACATGAGTATTTCTTATAAGATTTTCCTTCCGTGACAATATAACCAAGACAAACATGCTTCAAATGTATTGTAATGTCTAGGAATGCACGCGTAATAAACTCAAATTGTATAAACAACTATTAGAACTTTTATGAATAATGTTATTAATGAACCACTATTAGGTATTAGTTCGTAAGTAATTCAGAATCTAACACAACAACGCAGGTAAAACAGGTATTTTATGCCTTTTTCGGGCACCAGTCTCTCACAAATGTTAACCTTTTTTTTTTTTTTTAGATTAAGCACTTTTTGTCCAAAACAACATTTGTGATGAGAAAATAAATAAATCTGTCTGTTTTAATTTAATATAATTTTTGAAATCTTTTTTTTTTTATTACGGATGCTTTTGACGTTTTGCATCGTTCTCACATTTCAAATTTCAACATGAATGATGTAACCAATATTTTGTAACCATAATTATGTTCATAATTATGTATGGTTGTTTTATGTGTTCATAGGAATGTAAAAGAGTGTCCGTGGAGTTTCTTACCCGTTCTTCTCCATAGGTACCTAATAAGCTTTGGAATGGGCAACTATAGCTTCATCTCTATGACTAACCGTCCCCTTGAAAATTCATAAGTGCCTGTAATTGGTTTATTTGAAATAAATGCTTTGAGTTTTGTCCGCTAGCTAGACGATACTAATATTATTTTTCTTCTTCGTCGTGCCCTCAATGGTGAGGATTGCGACCACATTCGACGCGTCTCCAAGTGATGCGGTCTTCTGCAGTGTGGACCGCTCGGTAAATGCTATCTCCAACAGCCTTCTTGATCGTTGGACCATCTTGCCGGTGCTCTGCCTTGAGCGCGGTTTCCTACCACCCGGGCCAGTATCATAAGCCTTTCCAGACTATGCTTAGCTGAACGCATAATATGTCCGAAAAAGCTGAGGGCACGCTCCTGACATATTGTAGAAAGTCGCTTGGTAATACTGAGTTCCTCCAGTATGGATTCATACGTTCTCATGGCGGTCCATGGTATACGAAGTAGCCTCCGCCAACACGACATCTCGAAAGCATCGATCTTACTGCTTTCGCGGCTTTTGATGCACCAAGTTTCAACACCATATAAAAAAATGGGAAAAACTAGAGCATGGATCAGTCGTATTTTAGTATACCGACGGATGCCACGATTCTTCCAAATTTTCCCTAGACTGATCATAGAATAGAATAGAATAGAATACTCTTTATTATGTACACCATAAAAGTCATCATCATTGCACTTTTGGCCATACCAGTACGACGGCGGATTTCCTAAAAGCAGCTGCCCTCATTCGTGATCAAAGATCCAAGATATACGAACACTTATAGAGATAAAATTTGTGAGTTCGTGTGTCGAGAGTAATCTTTAAAACTATTGATCCGATTCCAGAAATTCATTCACTAATGGAAAGCTACTGTATTGCAGAGTGTCACAGGATATAATATATTATGTTAAAACATTTCACTCGGACTAAATTATCTTTTCTTAATTAATTTTTCTCGCATTCTACAAAGTCATCAAAGTTGAGGACACTTAAAATAATGAAAAGTACGATAGATACCTAACATTAAATAAGCACGAAAAAAGTTAATGAACTTACCAATACACTATGCATTCCCAAATAGATCCTGCTCACGCAGATAAGCGTGCACCACGAGACGGCGATGATCAGCCCCCAGTGAATGGGGTACTGGTATCTGTCCATAGTATACAGCAGAACAGAGAACGGTATGGACACGCCAACCATGGCGTGGGTCGACGGCATCCCGTACTCCACCGCCCATTTCGTTTGTAGCTTCTTGACTGGGTAGCCGGGACGAGGCCAGCGGATTATGTCTTTGAAGCCTTGACCTGGAATCAGAAAACATCATAGTTTGAATAAAGAAGCTAGGCATGGTGGTTTAGCCGTTGCAATTACGACTGCAGAGCGTGGCGTCCAGGTTGAGTTTCCTTTCGGACATTCTCAGTTGCAGCTAGGAGACCGGAATTGTGCTCACCTTTAGATAATGGGCTCGCTCCCTATTACATAGAACAGTGTTTCTCAAACTTATGTCCCGACGTACCCTGCGAAACTTCCCAAATGAATGCGAACCCCTTACCCCAAAAGAAAATAAGAAAGTCTAGCTGTTTAACAAAATAAGGTTGGTTAATTTTTTTAATCGATTTACAAAAAAAAACCGACTCAAAAATCACTACAAACTTTAATTTTGGAAGTCGGTGTCTTTCAATCTGTATTTTAGTTTTTTACCACCAACTTCCGAAAATTAAACTTATTTTTAACCGAATTCTAAAAAGGAAGAGGTTATATGTTCGGCAGGTATGTTTTTTTTTATATATATAGCTATATGTTCACCGATATCTCCGTAAATTGTGTACCGATTCAAAAAATTTTTTTTTGTTTGAAAGGGTATGCTCTCGAGGGGATCCCATGGAAATCGAGGGAAAACCTCAAATTTTATAGGCCCACCTATAGCGATTTGGATATTTTTTACACGACTGCCCAAAAAAAGGAGTGTTATGTTTTCAGGGTTCATGTATGTATGTATGTTTGTGAGTTTCTTTATTCCACCATAACTTCTAAACGGCTTAACCGATTTTAATGTATGTGGTATTGTTAGAAGCGTTGAATTATTCCGGGTAACATAGGCTAGTTAACATTTAAAAAATATACAGGGGGACCATGGTTCATAAAAAAAAACCGGCCAAGTGCGTGTCGCACAATGAAGGGTTCCGTAGTTGGGATGAATTTATCTCTCAAAAAAAAAACTTAACATTGTAATTGAAAAGCATGTTCTCCCATACATTGATATACGCCACGGTCAATTTTCCAACTGAAAATGTAAGTTTGTAATCGCAAAAAAAGTATTTTTTATGTGATAAAACTACAAATTAACAATTTTTGGACTTTTTCCTTTATTTCTTGCTTCGAGACCTTGCTTCTTGCCAAATTTCATGATTCTAGGTCAACGGGAAGTACCCTATAGGTTTTGATTTATGTACGAGATATTCGCAATTTTTTTTATGTGATAAAACTACACATTTGCAATTTTAGGACTTTTCCTATACTTGTGCTGTAAGACCTTGCTTCTTGCCAAATTTCATGATTCTAGGTCAACGGGAAGTACCCCGGTTTTGATTTATTTGCGAGTATCGAAATATGACGCAATAATGTCGCTTATATCGCCGTATTTTTTATTGCGTTGACTTGGAAGCTTGATTTTTTTAGAACTTCAAGGGACGTATTTGATATTAATTTCAACTTGAACACGTAGAGGTACTACGTGTTCCTGAGAAAAAGGGTCTTGACATACTGACAGACAGACAGACGAACAACGAAGCGATCCTATATGGGTTCTGTTTTTTCCTTTTGAGGTACGGAACCCTAAAAAACGGTAATAATTTGTTTTTTTTATGAAAATTTGACTACGTAAACTATCATCGTTTAGAGCTTGCTTTGTACATAACAAAAATATATAAGAACCAGTGCACAAGCTGCAAGGGACGACACTGGACAGAGCACATTTCGTGGCACAAAATATTGTTTTATCACTAAAAGGTATTATAAAATAAAAAACAAATAATAAAAAACACGCCTGCCATATCAAAAAGTGAAATAAAAAATAAAAAGAAAACCAGTATCCTTTAAGTAACAAAAATAAATAAATGCAGTCAGAGGCAAATTTTAAGGCGTTCGTAATATCCTAGATGCCTCCGACTGCATTTATTTATTTTTGGTACTTAAAGGATACTGGTTTTCTTTTTATCTTGTTTCCATCTTTTTAGTTCACTTTTTGATAAGGCAGGTGGCAGTGGCTTTTTGATAAGGCAAGTGTTTTTTAATTTTTTTAACTATTTGTTTTTTTTATAGTAACTCATGCATTTGCACTCGGAAAGCACCATTTGGTGAAGTCGAACTGATGATGGAGACCACAGATGGCCACCGGAACTACTTTATTAATAAGTATTTTACAGGTTGCGATTCGATTAGGCAGTTTTTAGTATGGTTGCTAAGCAATTTATGCTCGTCACAAGACATATGGTGAAGTCAACATCAGTGCCAGTTCTCATGGTTCTTACCAAGAGAACTCCTCAACATTTAACGCCCCTGCACCGGGAAATGCAATATTTTGTAAAAGGTGATGAGCAGTTGACATTAGGCTATTGTAACTTAGATAAATTAAAAACTGACTGACTAAAAAGTGAAAATCATCAGATTCTAATTTGGTGGCAATGGGACTACCTCGGGAGCATACCCTTTACCCCTCAATTGACGGAGATATCGATGAACATACATAAAAAATAACATACAGCCGAACATGATAACCTCCTCCTTTTTGGAAGTTGGTTAAAAAACGGTGATAATATAGTGACGAAAATTAATACGTTATTAAAATATTAATGTGATGGGTGGGCTTGATTCTTGTCGCAAATTGAGTCGGATTTAAGAGCAATATTAATCTTAATTTTGACTCAACAAACAGCAAGTCGATTTGATGACATGACCAGACCAGGCGCAGGTGTGAAAAATGTTGCGAAGGGTAAAAGGAAATTCACCGCTTTAAGTGAGAGTACGGGATATTCCTCCTGATCCTTTTTAATAAGCTTGAAGAGTTACATCTGCGGACATTTCTAGCAATGCAAAATACTCAAAACCAGCATTAATTATGCTCTCGGTTGTGACCAGTTGTGACCATAACTGGGTTTCGAATCCAGCCTTCATTAATATCAAAATACCTTCTCAGTTCGCCGGAGAGCTGAGAAAGATGAAGAACAATTACAACACTTATTTCGGCACCCACGGTTAGGGTGTTCGTCGTAGCCATAGATATAAATATTTCTATGGTCGTAGCAAATTCGTGCAGAAGAGGAAAACATTCAACAATATTAAATCTCAAGAAAGTTTTCAAAAACTCTATTTTTTAGGGTTCCGTACCCAAAGGGTAAAACGGGAACCCTATTACTAAGGCTCCGCCGTCTGTCTGTCTGTCTGTCTGTCCGTCTGTCACCAGGCTGTATCTCATGAACCGTGATAGCTAGACAGTTGAAATTTTCACAGATGATGTATTTCTGTTGCCGCTATAACAAAAAATACTAAAAAACAAAATAAAATAAATATATAAGGGGGTAATAAAATAAATATAACTGCAACAATCACGATATCATTATATAATTTTATTTTATGAAAGTATGAACACAACATAGTATGATTTTACTGTCAATTATTAATTTTGTAATTTAATCACACATTCTTTATGTCTTAATCTGAATGTGTCAGTGATAATGACAAGATAATAACTGAATTCCAATAGAGGCCTAATCCTATGACTATAGATAAAATAAAAAAGTTATTTCAGACTAGGTTTTTGTCTCTACTACCGTTTGTTACTTAAGGGGGATGCGCTAAGGTAGCCCGCGAAATTCAAATTTTATTAGGTTTTTTGCAATTTGCAGGTCAGTAACAGGTTGTATGTTGATCTAAATACGATTCGCGGCCATAACAAATATGGCTTTACAGAATTATAACCAATAGAATCAGCATTACAACTCTCTAAGTTCAAAAAATCCTACTGAATGATTATTTCAGAAATAATCTTTCAGTAGGATTTTTTTAACTGATGATGATGCTTTTTTGATTCTAATGATTATAATTCTGTAAAGCCATATTTGTTATGGCCGCGAATCGTATTTAGATCAACATACAACCTGTTACTGTCCTCCAAATAGCAAAAAACCTAATAAAATTTGAATTTCGCGGGCTACCTTAGCGCATCCCCCTTAACTGCATGAAGATGCTGCATGTGCAATTGTGCATAGCTGCCTATGCATGTCATGTCACTTTATTAATTTTAATTGAGAATTCCTATGTAAGTATCTGATTTATATCTGTACCTAACTCATGAGTTTTATTGTTCTGAGTTTTATACAATACAATAGTGAGTCATTCAATACACAAGAATGTCAATGCCATGTTACTAACTAAAATGGCCTTGTTTTGTATACTTAGTTTACACAAAAAAATAACAATAGTTACCTAAAAGTGTATACTTATTTTATACTAACCTTATTCAGGAAAAGTTAAGTAAAAAATCAAGTCATTACATTTTTTATTTAAGGGGAATGCCCCAACGTAGGCCGCGAAATTCAAATTTTCTTACGTTTTTTGCAATTTGGAGGTCAGTAACAGGTTGTATATTGATCTAAATATGATTCGCGGCCATAACAAATATGGCTTTATTTGTTATGGCCGCGAAGAATTATAATCATTAGAATCAGCATTACAACTCTCTAAGTTAAAAAAAATCCTACTGAATGATTATTTCTGAAATAGTCATTCAATTGGATTTTTCGAAGAGAGTTAGTTGTATTGCCGATTCTAATGATTATAATTCTGTAAAGCCATATTTGTTACGGCCGCGAATCATATTTAGATCAACATACAACCTGTTACTGACCTGCAAATTGCAAAAAACGTAATAAAGTTTGAATTTCGCGGGATAGCGCATCCCCCTTAAGTATTTTAAAATTGTAATGCAAAACTATCATGCAATGACTATGTCATTCTAAAGAGCCAGAACATTTTCCCACACATATTCCCCAGATCCAGCATTTGTGGCCTATATCTAGACTTGTCTTACTTTTACAGGCTAATATTTTGTAGTTCATGGCCATATGACATCATAATAGACCATTTGTTTTACATCCATGCCTTTCAAATGTGGATATGTTCTAGAATCATGCCATAAAAATAATAATGCATTAATTATTATAGAACAGGATAATGATGAGGGTTTTATAGATATGCTTTAATGTATTACTGCATGTTAGTTTCTATATTGGTAATAGTATGATAATTATGAAGCTTTGATGTTCTTTACGTGGGCAGTGCTGTGTTGTTCACTGTTCTGAAATTGGCTGACAATTACACATACAATTTTTATTCTGTTTTGTATAACAGTAAGTCTTCCAAGGAGCTTAAATAAATAACTGACCGCCGTAGCTTGGACCCATTTGCTGGTATTGGTGGGCTACTATTAAAATTATTTTTAAATTTTATAATATTTGAAAATATAATTTATATGTATTCAAATGAAATAAAGGAAATAATTATAATTAAAAATAAGTATAATATGGCCTGCTATGGCTAAAGGTCATTTGTTTTCATTCTATTTTCTCAGTAAACCAGAACATTACCAGAAACAGACATCAGTCCTGATAACAAGTTTATCTCAATGCAGACTTATTGATAACATACTTTTAAAACCAGCATACATTTCAACCTATATATACACATCTTATACGGTATGTATAGTGCACCTAGAACATCTAACTGATTATTGCACCAACATTATTAGAAATAATTAATTTAACTGGACTGCTGAAACTTTGTATTTCCTCTCAGTGTGCAATAAAGTAATGTTTGTCAAAACATTGGAACACAACTGGAAAACAATGAACAAAATTGAAACTCCTGTACAGATATGGCTGTACATAAGTGATGCTTATGTATCATGTATGTATGTATGTGTTGTGATTGTCAAGTGTTTGCTCACTGATATTATCAAACATTCCATCGTAATGTGATTGTTTGCATTACTCATTGAGTAAGACCAGGTTTCACAGTCCTCTGCAGAAAAGAAAATAAATAATGCAACGTCTTCCACTATTCATATTTTATGCTATGAATTTGATTGGGGAGGTTACTGCTAGTAGATTGGTACTGCATTAATTACTCATGTGGCAGCATTCAATTAGAACAAATAAAAACAGCGTACTTATGTTTTCATTTTCTGCTACAACAAACATTTTATTTCAAAATGAAACAATAATTTAAATAATTTGTTTTCTTTCTTTTCTTTTTTTTTAAAAAACGTTGCCCCACACTAGGAATTAAAAAGAATTAGGAATTTAATTGAATACATCATAGATAATTATGTAGCTGCAGTCATGTAAAATATAATTCTATATTATTTTATAATAATAAAAATACACTAAAACTGTACAATATTCCTCTATAATATTGTTTACAATATATAAGCAACACAAAAAAATACATAATATTTTTTTTTTAATCTTCCACATTGTTTTAATCATAATAATATGTACATAACTAACCTACTTAATTCATTAATAAAAATAATAAAATTATATCCTATCTATGGTGTCGAAAAATTCATCCACATCACTGTCGACTGGTAATGTACCCAAGAGACTGGCGGCATTGCCACGTTGTATGGCAATGCTTAGCCTCTGGCCAAGGTAAAAGCCAGCCCTTGGGTCACGGGAAGTGTCAACTAGCCATTTTGAGATTTCATTAAACAGACCATGAGCACTCGGACACACCATATAATAAAATAGATAAATACAATATATTAAAAAATATATATTCATATATACAGGGTGGATTTTTGAGATGGGGCAGTAAGGGCAGCTACCTTAACCGTTGTAGCTATAGGAAAACGATCTTAAGAGACTGTCCTTAACTTTTTGAGAAATTTTGATCTGCATTCACAGATTTGGAAAAAAATTACTAAACTAAAATTTCTAGGTGAGTCCAAATGTAAAGTTTCAAGTTTTTTATTTTAAGGTAAACTATTACCCAAAGTAAAAGTTATTGTTTTTTATTTGTTATTCGATCAGTCTTTTTTGTAGCGGCCAGTTTATCGATGGTAAAAAATTTAAGTTGGAGTCTCATTTCCTACGAAATGTATGGGAAAAGTTTTTTGCAATTTCTGACTTTTCTAGTACTCAGACCTCAGTTGGTCCAATAGAGGTTTTTGATCCTTATAAGAAACAGGATCGATTGGCATAAAAAAAAGTTTTTGTGAAAACTGTTCATTTTCCTGCTGACCGTATTTTTTTTCGAAATTTGTGAATGCAGATCAAAATTTCTCAAAAAGTTAAGGACAGTCTCCTAAGACCGTTTTCCTGTAGCTACAACGGTTAAGGTAGCTGCCCTTACTGCCCCATCTCAAAAATCCACCCTGTATATAAAATAGGAATAAAAAAAAAAAAAAATGAGAGAAAATAAAAAAAAATGAGAGATAAAATAGATATAAATATATATTGTAAAATTTATTTGATATAAAACAAAGAGAATTTTATCAAAGAAATTTAGAACTGTAGACTGCCAAATTTTGATGAAAATTCAATATTAATAAGCAACATTGCTTAAAAATAAGTAACTTTCATGTTAAACTTTTTTGCTGGGCACCTACTAGCTGGGTGCTCCTCAGTATTTTTTTTACATAATAATAACACAGGGACTATCAAATGCCAGTTTAATGAGAAAGAGCACACATAATGTTTTCAGCGCAGTTCAGGGTAAACTGTTAATATTTAACTGAGTATACATTTAAATTAATATACTCACCAATATACATGACTACAGTCCAGACCAGCACCACTCTGCGGCCGACAGCTCCATCTATGTTCCAGAACCAGAAGGGGATAAACGTCGCGTAGAAGATCTCATCACCCAGCTCCGTGCCCAGCAGGAACAGGTAGTACCAGAACTTGTTGTTTACACTGCACTCCACCGCATCCTTCCCGCCGCTGTCGCCAGAACTATCCGTGTCGTACGACGACTGAGAACTACTCGATATATTACTAGGAATCCTCTTGTGCTGCTTGATATCAGACTCCTCGTTCACACGCTCCACTCTATCTGAATGTATCACTTCAGATGCCTCTTGTTGATGCGTGCTTTCATTACTTTTGTAAGTAACACCGAAAAAGTTTTGCACTTTTATCACTAATAGTGGATCTTTCAAATATTCTATGATCTGTTCCCACATGATGGTTCTATACGTTTTTATAGCCAAGCCTAAGCCAAGATTTGTGTACAACACTCTTCCTATTCTAACCGCGAATCAAATTGAATCACCCGTTTTCTCGCCAGTTTCTCGCGATCTGTGAAGTTTTCAATTACAGATGTTAACTGTCAGATTGACAGCTGACAAGCCCGCGATAGTGACGTTAAGAAAATTATTGCCCACATGAAAATGATAACCAAAGAAACGTTATATTCATATAAAAATATGATATATATGTGTGAACGTGTGTGAAAGATGATAATTATGCTTTTAACCTGTTGAGGAGCACTCGCATTTGACGAACTCTATTCAGGGACCGCCCTTTTTTATGGCCTGTCATTTTTATGACAGGGGCCGCCGGCTCTCATAAATATATTTTTCAATAAATAACAAAAGACATAAGACTTAAAGAGTATTTTTTTCCGAGAAGCTAATTAGACAGGCCATAATAAACAATTACAACAATGGATCTGGGAAGTGTATTGTTTTTCTAAAAAAACTATGATTTCAGATAACAGCTGTCATTGTTTTGGTCTATGTTATGTCTATTTCTGGTAAAACGACTGTTTCAATTTACACGAAATTTTGCACCTTGCATTATGAATAGATAAGTAATCTAACAACAGTGTTTTTTAGAGAGTTCTATGTAAAATTTGCGTAATAATAAATCCCAAATATCACAGTGCATAGGGCCGCCTTTAGACGTATGATTTTTCGAAACATTTCATATGTATTTATGATATAATTAGTGATATTATTATCTAAAACGATGAAGTAAGTATTATTTTATGATTATTCATCTATTTCCAGGCGATAAAACACAAAATGAGCCATATTTCGTAAAAAAAAATGTACTCGGCGGAACGAATTTTCTCGTAACATTTCTTTGTTCAAAAATTTAAATTTTACGATGTGATTTCGTGCAATTATTAAAACGATGTAATAATAACATATAAATGAAAATAAGTCCACTTACCCCGATTTCACAAATAGGTGTTCTGAGATGATATGGCTGTATGGAAGACAAGACATGTTGCGTCGAATAGATGATGATGGAAATACCATGACCCTTGGTTATATTTTTCCAATGCTATCCGTATAATTATGCCGTTTTTGAAAGAAGAAGGCAAGTGAAAAATGGAATGCACTCATTCCTATATAAATATTGCTTTACTTTAGTTCAAGGAATATACTACTCTCTAACGAGAGCTTTATTTTATTATCCTGACTTGGGAGTTCATTTTTTTTTTTTACAGAAAGATCTTATTATTAGAAGCCACGTAAAGTTTTAAGTTGCGCAGAAATTACTTAACGTGAAAAATAAATAATCAAAATCGTAGAAATTTTGTAATAGATAGTTTTTATCCATATTTTAGTATATTACATATATTTCGCTTCATTTGGGTTAGGTTAGGTTAGAAAAGTGACTGCGGGTGGCGAGGGCCTACCGATCGGTGGGCTTCTCGGCGGCGTGCGCTCTGGCCTATCTTCGTTCTGGTATCTTCGTTGACGGCCTTAGGGAGTATACCCCCCTTGAACGCTGTGCACTACGTTTCTCTCCTGTGCCCGGGAACTTGTAGACTCAATCGCTTATTGCGTTATATACGTTGTTGAGCAGACAATTTTTTCGAACATATGAAGTAATGGCTTAGCAATATCCTTCAAAATCATTTAGATTGTGATTATTGTGTGTTATGCAATTAGAGTACTGACTTGTCCAGATACATGACACAAAAAAATAATAGTTATTGAACATACTGACTGAAAAAGTCATTTGTTTTAACAATCATTCACTCACGTTGTCCCAGCAATATGCAAATCCTTACCATGTACTGCGTTTGTGCTACCAACGTATCACTGTATTTTTTCTATCGAAAATATCATAATGATTAATTTGACATTGTGCTAAAACCATATTGATGTATAATTTATACCCACATGTGTTAGCTTTTGGTTTTAATGTAACTAAATCTTTTTGATTGGGTGCAGATTATTTTGTAAATGTTTTATTTAATTCTTTGAGACTTTTTGCAACCGACTTCCGGTGCTGTAAATACCGTCTCCGGTTATTGAACGGAAGTCGATTGCAAACTTGACTAAAATAATATTTAATATTTTATTTCCGGAAGTTGCTTGGCACGCCACCTGTTTGCAGTTTTTAGACGTAGAAAGGTATAAAAGCAAATGTCAGTGCATTTTAAAGTTAGTTCCGTGTAGAATAAAGAGCTTTATCGTTACGCTGCTCGTTTTCATGTCCCAATCCGCTATGGTTTCTATTATCAGAAGTGGCATAAGTACCTAAAGTGCAAGTGAACTGAGAATTAATAAGATTTTAATCTAAAAACATTTTTTTTTACATAACGTCTTTCTGAGTTAAAAAAAAAAAAATAAAAAAATAACAGACGTTGTTGTAAACTATACGGTGTGATTCTGTGGTGAACTTAAAAAACGGTGCGGTGTGTTTCTGTGGTGAACTTTACTATGCCCAAACGCACTCGTGATGTAAGTAGTGAGAGTGACTGTTCATCAAGTAAAAGAAGTGAATATTCGTATAGAGAAAGACATTCAAAACAACGAAGGGATAAAAGACATTCGAACTCTAGCAATCGTACACGTACCCACAAAAGAAAAAAAAAATCCAGAAGATCACGCCGAACGAGAGAGAGCAGCAAAAGTCCGAATGGAAGAACCTTGAATGATGGCAGGTCATGTGAAACTCCAGTAGGGCAACCAGGAGGCATGGTTGCTTCTGTAGCGGTTGCAGATTGCTGTAATGTGCCTGAACCAGGACCCGTGGAAGGAAATAGGAGCTATGCTGCGGAAACTGGACGAGAGGCAGTGCCAGGATCTTCAGGAGTTCCAGATGGAGGTTTGGAAAGTAACCCACTTAATGTTAATTTGCCAATCAATTTGCATGATTTAGTGAGCTTTATTTCTTCTCGTGTGAAACCTGATCATTCTTCATATTCGTCATTAAAATGCGATAAAAATATTATTCCTGAATTTGACCCGTCCGTTAAAAATCAAAGAATAGATACCTGGCTATCTAAAGTCGATGAATGTGCTCATATTTATGGTTGGTCTGATCAACAAACGACCCATTTTGCTTTGCCACGACTAGTAGGTCATGCCAAAAAATGGTATGAAGGGCTTAAAACTTTAAAATATACGTGGTTAGAGTGGCAACATAATTTAAAACGTGCGTTTCCTTCGGACACTAATTACGGTGCTTTGTTGTTTGAAATGCTAGAAAAGAAATTTAAAATAGGTGATTCGCTCGATGATTACTATTACGACAAAATGATTTTGTTGAATGCATGTGATTTATCGGACAAGAAAGCGGTAGATTGTATCATTTACGGTCTTGAGGACCGCACCATTAGAGCAGGTGCATCTTCAGCCCGTTTTGCTCAACCTGAAGATTTGTTAAAATATCTTAAAGACATGTGCCGTGATCAAAGCGAATTGGTACCTAAAAATAAGTCTGAAACCCCTTTGCTAAATAATTCCACCATAATTTGTCATATTTGTAGTAAGAGTGGTCATCGTGCGAACCAATGCAGGCAATCAAACAATACTCCTTCTGTATGCTTTAATTGTAAACAAACTGGCCATAGAGCTTCACAATGTCCTAAACCCATTATTAAATGCGAAAATTGTCAAAAATATGGACATAAAACTGAAGACTGTTTTTTAAACAAAAATAGAGAACAAAATAATAATGAAGATAACCGGGTTTAATGAGCACTCTACTGATTTAAATAGTTCACAAAATAAATATTACAAAAATGCTTCTATTAATAATAATTATATTCAAGTTTAATGCTTTTTATCAATTTCGGAACATTATTGAAATGAGAACCGAAGTTAGAACACACATATTGAAATACCAATGTAAATAGAAAGATAGATTTGATTAGGAACGTAAAGAAGCTAAGATATATGCAATAGGGGACTTTAAAATTCAAACTATTAGGTACCTGTATACTTGGGCCCTTACAGAAACTCAATAGATTTAGATAATGGTAGGTTAAAGTCTCAAATATGGATGTAACATTGGGAAAAAGTAGTATTGTAATATTTAGGCTGTGGATCTGATACAGCCATGGATAAGCACAAGTATTAATGAAATAAGCTCAGGATCTGATTCTGATAAAGAATGATCAAGTTGATTAGGTAGGTGATTAATGAAAGACACATTAATCGTGGAGTATATAATTGGTCATAGGTTATACAAACTGAACATTGTGTTACATCATTAAGGAAATCTGACAGAAGTTTATGATTTACATTTCTTCACATGATACGGTTAACCTGAAAGAAAAAAAAATCATAATTATGAAAGCTAACATAAGTAATCGATATAGTTAATCTATGAATTTTATGATTAAGTTACTGCTGGAAAGTGAAGAGGAAATGTGAAGTAAATATGTTGTTTTGTTAAAAGTTAGTCTGTGTTAAAAGAAATAGAGATAAAAGTAATTATTTATACGAGACTGAAAAATATCGGTATTAGTTTAGTTATGGTAAAAATGAAAATACGTAGTTACTTACCAGAGGTATATATGATTAGGAGATGGAAGTCGTGGGGTGGTTGGCTTGATAGATAAGTGTTGATGAAGAAGCTCACGTTGAGTGGTCAACCGCCAGCGAAGTCCCACGGTGCATTTCCCACCCAAAGCATAGGCCATTTATTGGAAGTCGTACAGTGGCTGGCAAGTGAGAGTGCTTGGCCAGTGAAGCTTGCGGTGCAATGTTTGGCATATGCAGAATGTGATGTCACTTATTGGAAGTCGTACAGTGGCTGGCAAGTGAGAGTGCTTGGCCAGTGAAGCTTGCGGTGCAATGTTTGGCATGTGCAGAATGTGATGTCACTGATTGGAAGTCGTACAGTGGCTGGCAAGTGAGAGTGCTTGGCCAGTGAAGCTTGCGGTGCAATGTTTGGCATGTGCAGAATGTGATGTCACTGATTGGAAGTCGTACAGTGGCTGGCAAGTGAGAGTGCTTGGCCAGTGAAGCTTGCGGTGCAATGAGTGACGGATATAAATTATTATTGAATAATATGAATGAGCTAATGAAAATGAGAAGTTAACTAAATTCGATTATGTAATATCTTAAGCGGTTCCTGTGCTTTTGGCACAGAGTTTGGTTTGGTTTTGAGTTTTTCACTAAATTATTAGTTCATAGTTTCTGAGATTATCGTTAGCTGAGGCTTTAATTAGATACTGTAATAATTACCTCTACGACATTCAAGTCTTCTTTAATATTGATTGAACAAGCAAGCACCATTGTGTGCAAATGTTGTCTAATTTATAGTTTGAGGACAAACTTGATGTCAGGAAGGCCGAATGTTAGCTTTTGGTTTTAATGTAACTAAATCTTTTTGATTGGGTGCAGATTATTTTGTAAATGTTTTATTTAATTCTTTGAGACTTTTTGCAACCGACTTCCGGTGCTGTAAATACCGTCTCCGGTTATTGAACGGAAGTCGATTGCAAACTTGACTAAAATAATATTTAATATTTTATTTCCGGAAGTTGCTTGGCACGCCACCTGTTTGCAGTTTTTAGACGTAGAAAGGTATAAAAGCAAATGTCAGTGCATTTTAAAGTTAGTTCCGTGTAGAATAAAGAGCTTTATCGTTACGCTGCTCGTTTTCATGTCCCAATCCGCTCTGGTTTCTATTACATGTGGTAGGAAACACTATGGTTTCGTAAATCTGAAACTTTTTCTTCACATGGGGGGTTTTACATCACCCCCACTCCCACCTCTTAAATCGATGAATGATAAACCGAAGTCCTACCAGTCCTACCACTCCTATCATAGGAAGCCGATAATAACCCAATTTATTATTTTTCAACACATTTGCTCCAAAAATGCATTTACGAAGCCTGTATACATTGTTCGAAAGCTAAAAATTATGCACCATACAACGGAATGTGCGGTAAAATAGGTACCCTCGCCTAAGTTCATGTTTTACCGCACCCTCCGTTGTATAGCGCCGCGCTTAGCCTTTACGGTTTTTTTTTAATTACATAAAAATATATATAAGAATTCCATCAAGGAGTTTTAAAATCGTCTACTCGTTTGTAAAGACCAACTTTCGCACTAGTATCATAAATAACTATCAAGTACGTCATCGTTTCAATTTAGTTAACAGCTGATGAGAACATCACTACAACTGTCAAAGTTGTCAAAAAGTTTTACCCGACAGCGAGGTTGTTTGAGTTTGACCCGCAAAAATTATTATTTCGAAGCTAATGAATTAACTTTTAGAATAAATAATAACTATAATCTGATATTAATCTGTTTTTTGTAATCAAGCTGTTGGCTGATTCGTGATTTGAGCAGGTGTTTCATGTGAGTGTTCATTCATAGATGACTTTGATATTCTGTATCTGAACATTTTATTTATCTGTTTATTTATTCTATAATTTGTAAAATTGTTTAATTAGATCTTACTTATTTACAGTGTTTGCTCATGAAGGATTGGTTTATTGTAATGATTAGAATCTCATTGGATATCATAACAAAAAATAACCATTTCTTAACTGATTTTATTAAAAAATTATAATGGGTAAGATTATGCTGATAATTTAAGTCTATTACTATTATTTATGCAAACCAGTATACAAAAATGAATTATGTAACTTTTGTTCTAAAAGGTGTAGGAATAATATAATAGTCCTGCTTTAAATATTAAAAGTCAATGTCAATAATTAAAAGTTTATTTACGTTTGCCTAATTTTAGAAGCTTGTGTTGCCCACAATCTTATAATGAGTAGACAAAAACTTAGTTAATTTCGAATATAGTATTGCTGGAAAATGTTACACAGAAAGCAAGTAATTTCCTTAGGTCTAATTTAGTATCTAGAATTAGATTATTCAAATGAAAACAGGTTACGTTTATAAATCAATATATAGGACTATTTACACTATTTTTACCTTAATAATATTGCATTCATACTTCATGCACAAAACTAACAAATAAATGCCATAAGCTTTCAAAGCATTATACTTTAATCACAAATGAAATAGCAGTGAGAGGATGCAGGCTATGAGTAAACAGATCGTTACCATGCCCATGTTACCTAGATTTATCATTCAGGAAAAAACCCATCAGTTTGTAACTAGTAAATCTAGTGACTTTTGAAACAAAATTATAATTATTTGCTGTAGCACTCAGATCATTTAATATGCAATGTCAAGTAGGTATATAAGTACAACTCCATATACAATGTTTTTAAGGTACTTCTAGTTCAATAAATTAAAAATACTATTTTCTACTATTTAATTTAATTCTGAGTTTGTTTCGTCCTTTCTTTCCAGAGTAGTTGGATAGGAAACACCAACCTCATCCAGTTTATAAAATATGATTGAAGTATTTCTACAAACCTACTTACAGAAATAAAATCATTTATCAATTGCTGAAACCAATGCCAAAAATATATTGAGTTTATAGAACTTATTTAAAATGGCAACCCCTCCCCCACCCCCACTTTGCTTAAGTAATAGATGTGTTTTGCTAGGGGACTGTCTTATGTAATTTTGAATCTCAGCCAAATTTGAACAAAATAATTTTGATTTTGAATAATTGCACTGTAAAACATCAAAATATTTTGCAGAACTATACACGTCACATATAAATTAATTTCTACCAGAATCGAAACTTTCCCGCGACAGCGACTGATAACATATTATCAGTCGCTGTGTTTGTGGTATTTATTTCATTGAAACACAAATCAGCAGACTACAGGGCAATTAAATTGTTAATCAATAATGTATTATTATGCCACCACTTCCTAATACTTTAACTGGGAATAAGTGGCGCAAAAAACTTCCTAGCAGCTGGCTGGCTCCCTCTATCTGTAGCCTAATTGATAAACAGTTCCAAGTAATAGTTAATTGTCTAAGGTTAGCTAAGGAAAGTTTTACAATAAATATCTGCATCCCAAAGTATTTGTTTGTATTTAAAAATAAACAATGAGGACATCTGGCTGATATTGCGATGATAATTTTGGTATTGGACAATGGCCTCAGTTGCATTATGCATGACTGTACTTTGTAATTAACTACATTGCTCACTTTATTGTGTCAGTGTAGCGTAGCTCCTCAATAAATCAATTCACCATTTCTCCAATGCTAGTTGTTCTCATATTTAGGTAAGTAGTATCACATAAAGTCATCTATAATAGGAGAATTATGTTGCTCCCTGAACTATCCTCAATTGACCCCTTGTTAACTAGCAACCCATGATGCAGGTACAGAAACATATAATAGGTAGGTATCTAAAACCCCGTAGGTATACATGGGGTGTTTGAAGTTCTTTAGAAGTTAAATTCTTAATCATAAGTTGTCATATTTAGTATTTCATACTAAAAGCGCATAATCTTGTGTTAAATTACTCCTTTTTACCATCTGTAGCGTCCCTTCGTATCAAAAACACACCTACCTACTTCAATGAAAACATTGTTACATACAAAAGCAAACAACAACTCAGTATTACAAAACCATACAATTCGAGCCACTATCTCAAGTCAGTCAGTGAACTATCAACACACCGTATCAAACAGAAGCTTTTTACCAAACCTATCAGTTCTGATTAGATTCGTAACATTTGTTTAACATAATTACTTGTAGATACGAGTACCTACATCGTTAAACTACAAGTGAATCTCGCGACAGATAAAGTTATAACGTACGACAACAGTTGCTGTTATCAATTATTCTTCTCGTCTCCAATAATAGTGACCGCACTGATAAGGCTTCTGTAGTCAGTCGCCAGTCAATACTCGACGCTCACTATGTAACTACGTATTGTAGGTACGCGAATGTGGACAGACAGTATTGGAACTTCAGTGTTAATTCTTGGATTTACAGTGAAAGGATTCATCATGACTATTATGTGTGTCCTGAACGCCTGACGGGCAATAATTGAGATAATAAAGTGTTAACAAGGCGTTAGGTAGCTTCCTAATAGGTAGGTAATGGAACAATGCAACACACAAATCAAAAGGTACCTACTGAAACACTTTAAATCAGGGATTGACAACCAAAGTTTCAGAAATTATAAAACTGAAACGAAGGTTAGAACGATACGTTCAGTACTTAAATACTTCATAATAATAAGTATTACTTAGTAACAATTCTAATTTCAAAGCTGGCTGGAGATATACCCCATATTTACTACCACAGAGACACACTACTTATTAACTTAAACTAAGGGTGATGAAAGATTCAATAGAGTGTCATCATTGAGCAACTTTACATATCAGCTTAGAGACCCTAAATTCGCTCATAATGAGCAACATTTAAAAACATAACGGAAAAGGTTCCGGTGCCTAAATGTTTCAGGCACTAGACTTTTCCCACCTAAAAGACCGGTTAAAGATGTTTATATTTGCATTTGTAACGCGCGTAAAGATCGTACGATCTGACCCGAGGCTAAAGCTTATGTACTTACATATGTATGGCTTTCGAACAACAATCGTCATAGATTGATAGAGTAATTGATCGTTATCACCGTGTCATAGGTCGGAAAACAACGCGAATGGCGGCGGAGGAGGACATCGACACTCTCAAACTATACTGGGATCACTTCTTCAAAGCGGAGACTGGCACTTATGAGGTAAGATTTCGTAAGACTTAAATGATTAGAAATAGAGAAGTTAGCTAGCTACTCCACTTGGGTAGGTACCTACGCCTTAAGAACACAGTTGCCCTTGCCATCCTTGGGAGACAGGATAGATACCCATTCAAACGGATGATCATCATTAACTTAAAACAATACATTGCTAGACGTGTGCCGATGCCGCGAGATTTAATTGCGATAGATTATTTGGGGGAATGCCCCACTTGCTTGTGCCAACGGACACTGAACCTATAATGCTAAGGCTAATCTATGGCCTTGGTCACTTAAATATCCCGACAGCACAGTTGGACGGGGGATCGCAAACGTTTGTCTTAGAACAGCTTGTTTCTTTTTTCTCGTATCAGTACGTACGAACTATGAGTATAACAGAATAGGCCATCCTATAAAATATCAGTTAGACGCCGGAAATACTTTAAGCTACCGAAACTATGCAATTGCAATTGTGGAGGCAATTTTGATGGACCCTAGAAAACTCAAAAACAGGTTGTTTTTGGGTTTTCTAGGGTCCATCAAAATTGCCGCCATGAGTTACAATTTTTGCGCTTTGATCAAACGCCAATATAATGTCTAGTATTATCCTTCCCTCCATAGCTCTATTTCAAATATATTTAAACTAAATAACTTAGTTAAATCGATAAACTCGCTATCGTCGTTTCGCGATAGACCACGAAATACGAAAGCGGCCGAGCTATTATCCAATTGAGTTGCAGTCACGCTCGACTGGCTACACTCAAATGATCTTTGCACACAACATCACGCTATTCTCCTTTGCGCGATCCAAAGCACCCAAAGCACTTCGTCCACGACCGTTGAATTTCGAGTAGACCGGCTTTATATGAAAACTGTCGTATATCTGTGTTCAGTACTAGGCCGCACATCAGGGGTAACATTACTAAAACCAGTATCAGGTGGCCTCTTATTATATTGAAACTCCGTACAACGCCACCGTCTACTCCGAACATAAATCCGAAGTATCGGCCGAATGTTCGGCCGTTTCTTGTCTATGGCTAACTATGGCAAACTACGGCGAAAGAAAAAATAATAAACGACAGTCAAAGAGATAAGCCAAAGTCAAAAATGTGACTTGAAGTTGGGTAAGGACTCAAAGTCAAAAAAGGAAACTTTGGATGTTATAAAACGTCCGAATATTCGGCCGATACTTCGGATTATCGCTTCGGAGTTGCCCCTGGTCGGCCATGGTCAAATGTTACCTCTAACGTCCGATCGTCGACTGTAGAATACGACGCAGCAAAACTCTTTACCAAGAGTATCACAATAACCTGGTTTTTTATGTGAAATAGCCTGTACTCAGAATTCCGAACCGGAACCACCGGAAAGCCCGAACCTACAGTGACGCTCAACCAGAAAAGCCTTAGTACAATGTAGGTAATGGAGCTCGACGAGCGAGTCTCACCCAGGGCAATCACTGGATAGGCACGTCAGCATCCATGTGGTACGATTTTTTACCAAATTACACAACACTATAATAAGAAACGAAAATCTTGTCCGGTATAGGTACCGTTCGTAATAAACATATTTATTGCAGAAATCGACATGGCTCGATCTGTTTCTGGCCGAGTTCCTGATCCGCGTCAACGACGGTGCCAACCCCAAGGAGCTGATCAAGTTCTGGTAAGGAAATAATAACACTTTGTTTGGTCGATCAATGATAAACAAATATTGTGCCTGGGCGGAAGTGCCACACCGTCTGCCTCGTGTTTGGAAGTAAATTCCCACGATACGAGATTGTCATAATATTTATCTATCTGATACCTTAACGCTGATAGCAGTAGACAGTTGTTCAATTGTACTGATTCGCGTCATGTTCCGCTACTCGCATCCGATTCGAGTAGCGGAATATGACGCGAACCAGTACAATTGAACTACTGCGGTTTCGCTGCTGTGGTTTCGCGGCGGAGGTGTGCTACCAGCGTTAATTACCATATCATTAATTTAGACTTTAATATCACTTAACAATCGCATTAGGCTACCTAATGTTAAAATCTTTTTAAAAATGATGATGGGATCCTGTAGAAATCGAGGGAACTCTTCCAATATTATAGGCACACCTATAGCGATTTGGTAATTTTTATAGTAACTCGTGCATTTGCTCTCTGAAAGCACCATTTGATGAAGTGGAACTGATGATGGAGACCACAGATGACCACCGGAACTTCTCAATAATAATTATTTCACGGGTTGCGATTCGAATAAGTACTTTAAGGCGCTGATAAGAGGCAAATGATAAAAGTAGGCTTGTCTTAAACCAAAAAAAATGCCAAATCTATATAGTATAGCGGAAAAAATATATGTTATTCTTGAACGTATTTCTCAGAACTTAGTTGTTACCAAAACACGTTTAGAAAAAAAATCTCCATACTAATTAACGGTAAACTAACCCTTTACTTTGAGTTTCAATCCAAAATATCTGTAATAAATATCAACGTACGGTTGGTGTTTAATGAATAACAAGAACGTCTTTGTATGCAGAACTTGGTTGTTTTTACGGTTTCGTACCTCAAAAGGAAAAAACGGAACCCTTATAGGATCACTTCGTTGTCCATCTGTCTGTCTGTCAGTCTGTCAAGACCCTTTTTCTCAGGAACGCGTGGAGTCATGTTGAAATTAATATCAAATACGTAGGTCTATGGTCCCTTGAAGCTCTGAAAAAATCAAGCTTCCAAGTCAACGGAATAATAAAAACCGGCCAAGTGCGTGTCGAACCACGCACAATGAAGGGTTCTGTAGTTAGGATAAATTAATCCCAAAAACAAACTTAACATTGTAGTTGAAAAACATGCTCTCCCATACATCGATATACGTTACGGTCAATTCTTCAACTGCACATTTAAGTTGGTGGACTATTACTCGTTAACTAGTAAACCCTACTTAGCTGTGATAGTTTTCCTTTTAATTTCGTTATATATACTACTGCCATATATTTTTTCACATATCCAAAACCAACCATTTAGCTGGCAGGACACTTGACTCTAACAAAAAATAGCACTTTAAAGCTTAATATTACGCAAACAGATCTCAGAATTGAAAAATGGCTTTCACAGATCCACAATATTTTTAAACGGCCTATCCAACGATACCCCATACCATGTATTAGATGAGAAAAAAAATATTATCATCCCCGTTTTACGTGCAAGGGAGGTACCCTAAAAAAAAATGTTTTTCATGGTTTTATTTTACGACTTTTTCGGCGTGATGAATATGTACACCCTTGCCAAATTACAGCTTTCTAGGACTAAGCGTCTCCGAGCTAAGCCGTGGACAGACGGACGGACGGACAGACAGACAGACGGACATGGCGAAACTATAAGGGTTCCTTGTTTACTACGGAACCCTAAAAACGGCGATATAAGCGACATTATTGCGATAGATTATATTTGGATACTCGCAAATAAATCAAAACTTCCCGGGTATTTCCCGTTGACCTAGAATCATGAAATTTGGCAAGAAGCAAGATCTTACAGCACAAGTAAAGGAAAAAAAATTCACTGTGTAGCGTTTTTTTTTTATTAAGTCAGTTGATTTTTTGGAACAAAGTTTTTTACCTCACGTAGCGACGCGCACTTTACTTGCGGTTACCAAGTGTACAATACAAACACGCTGATAATGTGTGCGTAAGCGCAGGAGCTTCCGGTCGGTACCGTTCGTCCGTCCGAGACACGGACGAAGTCGCAAGTGTGTGTGTGTTTTACGTGCTGACAATATCTACTCGTCTCCAAGCGCGCGTCTCTTCGTAAGATAAAAATACTGTACCACACATTCACATTGCAGGTGAGTGATAATTTAAAAATAATTAAAAATATGGGGCATGGGTAACTTAAATTTAAAAACGTGGGTCTACAAACCCTACATAACAGTAGTCTTATATATTTTGTATCTATTAAATTAGTAGTCACACTGACAATTAAACATGTTGTATGTTAAAAGAGGTGATTTAGCCTATTTAACATTGCTTGGATAATGTTAGTTTACATTTAGAATAAGATCTTTTTGTTAACTTGTAATAACCTTTCTGTTAATAAAGACCTTTAAAAATCAAATCAATTAACTTGTCAAACAAAACAGGTACAACGCACCGTGTTGCTTATTATAGAGCTCTAAAATATTTAATTCTGGTAGGCTTGATGATCAGTTTCTATAGAAAACTAGCTGAACCGACCGACGCGACGCGTCCTGTTTCAATAATTCATACAAAATTCCCATTGGATCAATTTTCCCGGCAACTTTTCCAAGTTTTCTTTCCGTAAAAACCTAATTCGAACATTTTAAAACAAAAAACATTCTAAGTGATAACGATGCTGAAAATTTAAAAAATGTATTGGGAGTGACGACAGCTCCCGAAAAGCTTTTGTCAACCCTGTTAAACTCGAAAATATGAAACGCATTCAAAACCGATAGTCACTTGTTTAGTCCCTCAGGTTTGGTTATCTTTTTCGTCGTGTCAATTTCGTTATTATATCCTCTCTATTTGTTCCAATACAGTCCAGTGAGTGGCGTGGTGACGCTGGTGGGTTGCGAGCTGCTGTGCGGCATCCACCGCGTGACGTCATCCATCAACACGCACTACTCCGTGCCGCTGCCGTGCCTCGACACGCATGCGCCGATCCCTGATAATGCACTGCCAAATATTGAGACACACAATGATGCCGGGTGTGAGTATTTTACAGATTACAGTAGGTGCTATAGAATTGAAAGATTAAAGAAATACTTAGACGCCGCCTTATGCAAAAGTTTTAGTGTCCAAAAAGCCTAAAGGCTCGTACAGCCTAGTGCGATATCGCGGGCGGGATACAACTCTAGTAGTTCATTTTCTTTGTCGCTGCCCTAAATACTTTCTCATAATCTTTGACAAAAGGCTAAGGGGGTCTACTCCGAAGATGAATTCGAAGTGTCCGCCGAATGTTCGGCCGTTTCCTGACTACGGCTTACTGTGGCTGACTACTGCGAATGAAAAAAAAAAAACTACGGTCAAAGAGATAAGTCAAAGTCAAAAACGTGACTTCAAGTCACGTTTTTGACTTTGACTTATCTCTTTGACCGTCGTTTTTTTTTTCGGGTAAGGATTCAAAGTCAGATTGGGAGACTTTGGAAGTCAAGAAAGGGCCGAACATTCGACCGATACTTCGGATTATCGCTTCGGAGTAGGCCCCTAGGTTACAAAAGAAAACTAAAGTTATTTCAGTAAGGCCATTAACACACGGCACCGCGCACCGCCGCGGTAGGCGGTCAAGCGGACCTCATGTCGCATTGGCCTCTTAAGAAATCCGTTGATGCGTAACACACGTATACCGCCCGACCGCGCGGTCGAGCGATGCTCTAACCCTCTCTCACCGCGCGGTGCGCGGTGCCGTGTGTTAATCGCCAACACCGTACTGTGCAACATGTAACACGCAAATGTTGCCTGCGACGCAAAAAAATGTTGTTGAATCAATGTGACGGCACGGTTGGCGCAGTGGTTAAGCGATTGACTGCTGCGCTGCGTGTCGCGGGTTCGATTCCCGTGCGTAACAAATATTTGTATGACCTACAAGTAGTTGTTCCGGGTCTGGCTGTTTGGGTATGTGAGATTAAATGTTTGTAAACGCGCCCACGATACACGAGAAATTCCTAGTGTGGGGCAAAGTTTAAAAAAAAATATGTTTTTTTTTTTACCCATAGATACTGGGCTAACTAAATATGTGGTGTCACTTCTACTGCAATTTTGACCACTGTTAATTCCAACTTTAGAAATAGAAATTCACCACTTCTTCTACCAAAGCTGCTTCTAACCTTCTACGGCTTTTACTTATTTGTGTAGGTGCAGAACAAAAGCCTGAAGACCAGAAAGCGGGTCCAACCAGCTTGTTTACGCGCAGCAACACGCAGTCTTCGGAACAGATCCTCAGGAAGTACCTGCTGGGCGGCGTGGCCTGGAGGTGCCTTGTGCTGCTCAAAACCCTAGGAGTTGAGGTGAGGAACGCATGTGGTGACCCATTGTAGCCCATATCATAGACCACATTTCTAGTATAAAACAAAGTCACTTTCATGCCTGTCTATGTGACTACTAGGTATATAGTATGGATTCTGCTCCGTGTGGTGCCGGACGTAAAGAATAGCACCACCCTATTTCTTCCCGTGAGTGTCGTAAAAGACGACTAAGGGACTTACTAGAGAATGGGCAGCAGCGTTCTCTATGCAATTTAATACCATACTGCGAACGCTAACCCGCCTGTCAAGTCCTTTTGGGGGAGGCCTATCTCCAGCAGTGGCCTTCTTTCGGCTGAAATAATGATGGATTATGCACATAAATTCTCTGTGAAAATCAAAATCTGTTGCGTAGTTTAGAAGAACAACGTGCTCATTCAGACAGACACGAGAATTGACTTTCATTTATAATATGTATTGATTTGATCATAAGCAAATAAATAAGAATGACGTCGGTGAAAACCTGAATAAAATTCAATATGAATTGCAGAAAAGATAGTAAAAAAAACACATTTACGACTCCCAGTTTAACGATAAAGTAATAGATCGAACAAATCTACCCACAATTGAGAAGGTAGAGACATCCGTTCTTTATTCTTGACCTGCGATAATTATAATTGTTTATTACTGCGTTTTATTGATTTTTATTACGAAGGTAATTAAGTAATTTCTATTCTTTGATTACTGTGGCACTCTTTCTGACGGACGCGCGCATTACCCGGTGCATGTGAACTTAAGTTAACTTTCTTTGAAATAGTTTATATTGGTGCACAAACATCTTTTAAGATTATTTTTCCTCGGCCATTGCCCGCTGTCATTTTTACATTAAACAAGTCATAAAAATATATCGATACTCATATTTATTCGGCGTATATTGACCCTGGCTTGATGACATTAGTGAATCTCTATCGCAAGGCCACTAATTACTGATTCTAAGTTAGCCGTTCTGTTAATTTATGTTATTTAGTGCAACAAACTTTTGTAAAAAGTTTAATAATAATAAAAAATTAAAGCTTCTAAAACTTCCTATAAACTGAGATATCGCTAATCTTGTTGAATACCATTTCGCAAGTAATCAAACCCGTACGTTGTTTTTGTGGAGTTCCTTGTTCCTCTATTCAAAGTTATAACAGACAAGCACTGACTGCCCCAGTTAAATAATCATAATACCGTCTTGTCTATAAACTGTGTCGCTAACAAATATGTATACAGCAACATTAATAGGTTTTACTATTACATTATAGATCATCATCATCATTTCAGCCGAACGATGTCCACTGATGGACATAGGCCTCCTCCAAGCACCGCCACTTATGGGGGTTATAGATCAGATCTTATAAATTACCCAACACGGTACTTTCTACTAGGTACTTGTAGATCTATTCAAAATGTAGCCACGAGCTCGTAATCGGATTCAGGGCCAGCCTTACTTAACCATCTAGGCGCCTCGGGCGAGTCATGCATTTGGCGCCCTTTTATATTTCATTAAAATTAAAAAAAAACTTAATTTAAATTTTGTACCATATTTATTATTGAATGACTAGAAAACTACAAACATGTAGGTATTTATTATTATTAATAATATAATTGTTTATCCATTAATTATCTAAAAAGCAATGTAGGTATGTACTTATCTACCTGCACACATTAAAATCTAGGGATCAAGGTATTTTTTAAATAATTATATATTATGGGCAATAAAATATAATTATTAAAAAAATACCTTACCCGTTTTTAATCCTGAAAATGAAATGGGACAAAAAGAAGAAAAAAAAAAGTATTTATTGCTTAAAATTAACAATTAGTAGTTGTGTATTTCCGCCGTTAACGCGTATAGTACAATCTCAGCGATTCGGCATACTCAATATGAGTTCATCCAAATCACGTTGTGGAATGGCCGCCCACTTCCGTTGTAACAAGCGAAAAAGATTTTCTGGTGTGTGTACGGCATCCATATTTGGCAGATCTCTTCTTTGAAGCATATTCCATGCGTAATCAATGGGAATCGAGTCACAATTCAAAGTGAAAAAAATTGAATCTGCACGGTCATTGTACGATTTCGCCCAAAGTCGACTTATAATAACTCTGCGTAATGCCCAGAGTGAACATTCCCACGGCTCTGATAATTTCTTCTCGGCTCAAATGACGTCTTCTCTCCATAATAACGTTCTTTTGTTTTGATTCCACTCAGAATTATGGCAGAAATTTTACTGTTTTTGGCTCAAACCTAGGCTGTTACAGGATTATGTAGGAATACGACTTGGCAGAAGATTTTCATCTACCTCTATCTATTTACCGAAATTCTAAAACTATTCTCTTTTCAAATTACGAAATTATGAAAAAAAAAACTTTTTAAATAGTAGCGATGAACTAGCTATGGGTTTTACCAATCAGCCGACTAATTTAGACTATTTAATAGTGACTAATTAGATATTATGTATTTGGTTGAATTTTCTTTCGTAGACTGGGAACGTCTTTAATTAGATAGGTATAAGAAGTTTAACTTTTTTGTAGATTTCCACCAAAATCAAAATGGTTTTTATTTCACATAAACCTACATGGGCACTTATGAAACGTCAGAAGCTAGGTGTACGGTTCCAATTGGTCGTTTCCTATGGAGAAGCCGCAAAGAAACTCTTTTAAAAATAGCCCCTATATAAGGTCTAAAAAAAATACCTGGACCAATTTTAACAAGGCACTGTACTCATGCATAGCATGCTAGCATGCATAGCTAGGTCTAAGAAGTTAATAGGTAGTTGGGATAGCTCTTCTCACTCTAGTAGAGTAGAACTACAATAGTCGTAGCATAGAAACACAAGTAGATAAAGTTGGGATAAGGTATTTTCAGGGTACCCGAGGTGCTCCATGCGCGCCCCTTTAAGACGTCGCGGGGGCGGTCAAACACCTCACCGCCCCAGACTTGAGGTAACCCGCAGAGGCGGGCAGGCACTAGCCGGGGAACACGGAAAGTTTCTCTAGCTAATTTAATTTGACCCGGTAGATCAAGTTGCGATAGGTCTTCCTAAGATAGTCGGTACCTACAATAAGTAGTAGCTGCATCGCGATTCGTGTGACGTCGTGAACAGTTATCGCCAGGGCGGCACCCTCGACGGAAACATAGGTACATGTAATCAGGACGCGGCGCGATCAAAGTCGCTGCCACAGATTTAGAGTAGGCTAGATACCACAACCCGTCCGACCAAGCGTGCCCCAAAATTTGTGCTGTGCATAAAGGAGATGTCCGCTTTTTGTATGGGCGTTGGTTTTTTATTCCGAGAAAAATCTAACCAGCGTCAAACTACACCTAAATAAAAGCAACAAAAATATGGAATTTGTAACCACTGAAATAATATTTTTAGATCCCTCCATTTAAGAGGAAATTATAAAATATTTAATGTTTTTCATATATTTTATTTGTTGATGGCAACCCAAATAAAACAATTCTAAAAGGTTAGACTAAAGCTAAACATTTTTGACTGAAAATATCCCATTTCATCATATTTCTTATTGTTTACATTGTCTTAATCGTAGACAGAGAATGCTCTGTCTACGGTCTTAATCAACGATCAAATATTTAAAGACAATCATAACAGTGCCATGTGTCAATTTTGACAAGTTTTCTTTTTGTTGGTGTGTTCACTTTAATACACTAGTTAGTAAGAAAGGTTTGTTCGTTTTAGGAGTAAATTCACACTAAAATAAAAAAACGATTTTTCTCAAAAATGGAAGCCTTTAAAAATGTATGTTATATTTAGAACCACTAGCTTTTGGGTTCTCTACCCAAATATATTTAACTGATCCTGGTTAGAATTATTGAATAATAAAAAACCATTTTTGGACATGTCCTTTCAGGGCACGCTTGGTTGGATTATTGCATCCACTCCTGACAAAGTCTATTAGCTCACAGATGCGCTTACCGATTGAAATTATTTTCTGATTCTGTTTACGTTGAGCACATCACTATAGCTGGGGTGACGTCATCGTAGGTATAAAAAGATGACACGCTCGGTTTTCATACTATCTAATGAACATGCGGTATCTAGCCTACTCTAAATCTGTGGTCGCAGCTCATGTATTATGAGTATCTTTGCAAGATCTGTACCGTCTTAGCTGTACATTACAAGCCTTTATGATATAATGTGTACAAATTTAATATGGAGCTATCCATCACGAATCTTCTTTTCACGTATCGGCACAGTCAGCACGGTGGTAGCGGGTGATGGGCCATGCGGCTGACGTAGATACATTTAAAAATGTATGTATCTGCCTATACAAGGTTATTTTTAAGTCGTCAATAACCTCTTAAGGGGGCATTGTACTCATCATTATGAACAACTTTTACTATGGGACCAAACCTGAAATCGCGAAAAAAAAAAAGAAAAAAAGTTTTTTAGACTTGACGAATAATAATGACACTAATATTATAAATTCGAAAGTTTGTGAGTGTGTGTGTGTATGTTTGTTACTTCTTCGAGCTGAAACGGCTGGACCAATTTTGATAAAATTTTGTATGGAGGTAGCTGACACCCTGGATTAAGACATAGGCTACTATGTATCCCGACTTACGCGGGTGAAACCGCGGGGTGCAGCTAGTTAATTATAATGTATTTGACACGTTAACACAGAAATCAATAGTACCTACTGTGCGTTCACTACCTATAACATGACGCGTGACGCGTTGGTAGCACTGAATTTTGCAGTCATCTGAGCGGGATCTTCTTGGCGGGAAAGTGAAGCTTCATGTTTAGCAGTTTTGTTAAATTTTCCAAAATTTGTGTTTAGCTGAATATGACTACTACTAGCTACTTTTTATCCCGATATTCCCACGTGATCGAGACTTACGCGGGTGAAACCGCGGGGTGCAGCTAGTTTTAAAATAAAATAAAGATGGGGAAAATATGTGGCAGGATCTTCTACTGCGACCCATGGCCACGCTATGCACGAATGCTTGCCCAGCAGACGAATGAACCACGGAGCTAACATAGCAAACCTCTCCATGCACTCTTCGTAGCAGTGGACGATCGACATAATGCACTTCACAATCAAATACACAAGAACGGTATCACAGTTTAATAAACAACGTACTTACATAACACGGCATTCTTCGCGTGGCGATACGATTCGATGAAGCATTACAAATTAAATTTTATTGAAACTTATTTTTTTTTTTTTCTCGTATATTCCGTATAATATCTTAGTAAAATAAGTACCTATTAGGATTAAAAAGTAAAATGAATTTGCATGCCCGAAACAGGCAAAATATGGACTGTACTTAAACCACCAACTCTTACAACTGGTAACACCAGTATATTTTCTGCAAATAAATGATTCCGTAGCGGAAATCATGACCTTCCACTACTAGCCAAATTATTGTCTGTGGGTAATATAGGAGAGGAAGCATCCACATAATAATTGCAATAAAACTCGCCCACTTTAAAATAAAAAATAGCGATTATTTTGCGTCACAGGTTTTACTAAAACTAGGCGTACCAGACGAAGTAGTAGCTGTCTTGTTACACGTGGCGCGTGATTACTGATAATTGTAAGAAACATTTTTTAGAATAATATTATTCTGAATAGTAATGAAAAATAAAGCTGTTTTAAACATTAGTTTTATTAGATAACTCAAAATATTTGTTTACATATGTATCAACAAAATAATTGTATATTGACAAATAAATATTACTCATTCATCACCACCGGGAAAACCCCTCACCCCCCCCGGCCATGGTCCCCGGGCCATTAAATGAAAGTGTTTATTCTGTAAATAGGATATCAGAATTACTTTTACACGTCATATTAAAAATAGGCTAGATGGAGTAGACGATGGAGTAAACTTCAGAATTCAGGCTCCTAACAGAATTTTTTTACGCGGAATCGAACCCAGGGTCTCACACTTACAGCAACTGCCAACACTCTATTCAAAACTGTTTTAAAAAAAATAAGTATACCGGGGAATACCTTTACCCTAAAAAATAACTCCATGGAAAACAGAACATAGAATCTGAGTTGTCTGATTGATAATGTGATAACACAGTGAGTGCGCTTGCGCATTATCAAGTAACGTTTACGCGTAATTGAAACTGTTTGACTGTTTGTCAGATAGTCAGAAATATAAACGTGTTCTCATGCATGAATGAAATTAACATGTTAGGAGACCCCTTTATCGGTCTGTTTACTGAACGCTGATTATTTAGGGTACTAGCTTTTGCCCGCGGCTTCGCCCGCGTGGATGTCGGAAAAAATGTCACGAGAACGTAGTACCGGAATTAAAAGTACGCTATGTGTTAATGCAGATTATAAACTATGTAATAGATTTCATCTAAATCCGTTCAGCCATTTTTGCGCCAATCCGAAATATAAAATCATCCCCTTTAAAATTGACTACCTCTATCAGAGGCGGCTCGTGACATTTATTTGTAGGGGTTCACTAAAAAAAGAAACGTAGAACTAGAGCTTACCATTTATTTTATTTGTAAAGTAAATCCATTCGGCGATCTTTATCGATTTTCATCAACGCGTTCATTGAACTCTCTAATAGATTTTCGATACGCAGAATCGAGCGCCTTACGAATATCTTGACGGCCGATAGATGCCAATTGCACTTCACATAAGATATGAAATCGAGATTGCGAATGTTTTTTCACTTTTATTGAAAGATGCGCTAAATCGTCAACACGGCCGTTTCCGTCCATGCAGATTCACCACCACTGCCGGCGCCAGCTCCAAACACCGGACACGGGAAACAAAATAATTTGTTGCTTTCTTCACATCCACACAACCAAGGTGTTTTGAAATATTGTTCAGATTTAAAACCACGCGTAAAAGATTAATTTTTCGTAACACATTTTTGAGAAAGTGCAATTTCGGGACGTGGTGGTCCCTTAGCTTTCAGTTCGATACGCATTTCGAGTCTTTTCACAATTTTTCATAAAAGATACACTGTATTGTTCCATTTTTAATACAAATGTCGCGCACAAACTATTTTTAATAATTATTTAGAATAAACACTGCGAATCTACTGACAGCCAAGTTGAGCCGACCGTTTGTTTACATAAGATCGGCAACAGCGCATAGGCATAGATCGCATTCCCGCGCGCGGCCGCTTGGCAACGTCGCGCGTGAGCGGCGCTCCAAATTAGGCTAATTTCTCATACAAAATCTTCTGTGTCACGCGTCGGACTGTGTCGATATTTCTCTTTCGCACTCATTGAATACAGTGCTAGAAATCGTACTGAACTTTGTTTCATAAGAGCGCAATCGCTGGCGCTCCACACGTTACAACTTGACGTCAAATGTACGCGTAGGAAATGGTTTTCTAGTAAACTGCTATTGTATGCGTATGGGCATAGTAGAAAGAATGTATGTATAGGATTATAATAAAGAAATATAGATTATGCTATTTTCGTGGGAGTGCACTGCACCAGCGCTCTTTATGAGGAGCCGCCTCTGACCTCTATCCACCCCGTTAGGGGTAGATTTTTTGACAACCCTGTACACCTTTTCCTTTATTTCCGATCTTAAATATAAATACCGAGTTTCAAGTTAATCGGACCGCGCGATATTCTTTCCATACAATTATTTTCGCCCACAAAATTCAACACGCCCTTTAATAGGTTGTTTTCGAAAATGTCTGTTTATGATCGTTTTAATTATTACGAAAATATACGGGTCAATTTTCAAGTTTATTGATCAAAGAAAACATAAAATTGATACAAACCCCAAAAGTAGTTTATTTTTGAAAAATATTCAATCATGTGTTATTCAATTACTTTGGAGTTTATCAAGACGCACAGTAAAATCCTTCCCTAAAACTTAAAAACCCCCTTTTGCCCCGTAAGGGTTACATTTGAATATACCCAAAAACATGTAAGGCTTTAAATTCTTTGAGTATTAGGTCTATATAAAATACCGAGTTTCGAGTAAATCGGACCGCGCGTTAAAATTCTTCGATACAAACTTTAACATCCACCAATTCCCCTTTAAAAAAACTTAGAGTTTTCATATAAACGAAATCCTCCCTTTTCACCCTTTAAAGTTCAAATTCCCAAAAACCCCTTCTTAGCAGACGCCTACGTCATAATTTAGAGTTAATCAAGCCACGGAGTAAAATCTTCCCTTGTCAAATTGACTACCCCTTTTCACCTTGTCAGGGGTCAAATTTCGAAAAACTCTGATACATGTTATTCTTAATTTTTGTTGCTAAGTATTAATACCAATTTTCAAGTTAATCAAGCCACGCAGTAAAATCCTCCCTTGTAAAATTGACAACCCCTTTTCATCTCGTTAGGGAAAGATTTAGAAAAAAAGCTGACACATTTTATTCTTTATTTTTGGTTTAAAGTATAAATACTGAGTTTCGAGTTAATCGGACCGCACGTTAAAATTCTTTTATACATACTTTGACATCCCCCAATCCCCCTTTAGGAAGTAGTTAAAAAATACAAAAATTACAACTTTATAATTTACTTCGGTAAGTATTCGTGCCAAGTTTCAGGTATATTAACTCAAGGAATGATTTTTCATACAAACCAAATCCTTTCACCCCCTTAAAGGTCGAATTTTCAAAAACCCCTTCTTAGCCGACGCCTACGTCATAATAAGTATATATGTGCCAAATTTCAACCCAATCCGTTCAGTGGTTTGAGCTGCGTGTTACCAGTCAGTCATGGTTTCCTTTTTGACTGACTAACCCTTTTCACCCCGTTAGACGGACCCTGATACACGTTATTCTATATTTTTGCTTTTAAATATAAATACTGAGTTTCGAGTGAATCGGACTGCGAGTTAAATTCTTCTATACAAACTTTGACATTCCCCTTCGGGGGGAACTTTGAAAAAACTAAAAATGGAAAGCTTTATTATTTACTTAGGTAAGTATTCGTGCCAAGTTTCAAGTTTATCAACTTTATTATTTTTACTTGAATACAAAATTTTGCGAATTAACAACTTCAGTACAAAACTTTATCCCCCTATTCACCCCCTTGTAGGTTGAAATTAAAAAAAAGAAGTTAAAAAAAAAAAAAACAAACAATAAGCCGAACAATTGATGATTTTAACTTAAAAAATAAAGAACTTTAATTAAAAACAAAATTTCATCCCCCTTTTCACCCCTTAAGGGTAGAAATTCTAACAACCCCGTTGCGTTAGCTTCCGACCATAAGCCTTGATAATAAATTTTGTGATTATACATTCTAAAATGAAGGATTTTCCATACACAACTTCCTCCCTCTTTTTAACCCTTCGGGGTGGAATTATCAAAAACACTGAAACACGTGTATATTAATTTTCAATTGTCAGCCTAAACACAAAATTTGAAGATCCTAACTTCAAAGCTGACGGACTTTCATATAAACTTCTATCCCCTATTTTACCCCTTTAGGGGTGGAATTCCCAAAAATCCTTTCTTATTCCTTGTCTACATTATAAAGAGAACCTCTGTACAAAATTTTAGCTTTCTAGGTCCAAGGGTTTAGGCTGCGCGTTGATGAGTCAGTCAATCAGTCAGTCAGGACTTGTCTTTTTATTTATAGAGATATATTATGTAGGTTTGTTGTAACGAGTACTTAATTAAAGTTCGGTAACCTATCGCTGTGGACGGCTGATATGACGTCACTCACAGCACCACCCGAACGATAATGTAGCAGTCTAGGCAGGCATGCCTGTTCGAAAGTAATCACTTTTTGATTGGTATTTATAGCCTGTAACCACCAGAATCCAATCTAATAAGTAGTATTATTCTAATTTGGTTTTCTAGTTGCTGGAATAATGAACTTCATGCCATAAAACTTACATTTTTTTGAATGGCATCTCGCAGTTGATCTTGAGAGGCCGTGACTGCTTAACCGGTCTTTCCTGTGGCTGCCCTAAGGTATTAGCTTAAAGCCTCCAGCCAGGAGGTAAAACTTACAATAGTATCGTCAGACTTATACATGTTTAAGTAGTTAGAGGGGCATCTGCGGTCGCTGAAAACGAATGCTCTCACAACGGAAACTATCAGCTATTAATACCATGTGATTATATACCTACTTAACTATATTCTGGCAAATAAATCATTCATTCATTCGGCCATTGCCCAGCAGGCTTAGCACGGGAACCGTAGAGAAGCGTTTTGTCGACTGAAGATTAGACAAAAATGACGTGTACACTACACAGTAGAACATTTAACGGTAGACAAGCTATTTCTATTCTACAGTAAAGTAGAAATAGAAAGCATCAAGCTAAGCCTGCTGCAATGTATTGATATCCTTTTTCTTACGAATTGTTGGTTTCCAGGACTTAAGAACAGTTTTACATCCTTCTTACAAATAATTATTTTTCTTTCTTTCTATATACAGGGTCTATCATGCTGTCGGCAGCTGAGCTCCGTGCTCATCTGGTTGTTTGGCGAGCTGAGCGGAGCGAGCAGTAACGCTAGCACAGATGTAGCGCAGCCGGCCACGCCGCGTACGCCTATACACCAGCTCTTCTCAAATAGGTATGTATAATCTGGTTATTGATTTTAAATAAAGAAAGAATGAAAGAAAGAAAAATATATTTCCTATCCTATTTTCTTTTGAGAAAAGATTTTCCTTTTTTTTTAAATTAATCTACGTCAGGTTAATAAAAAAGATTGTAATCATGCAGTTTTCTTTGAGCATTGCCTAATCAATTCATAGGGAATACAGGGACGGAATAACATAGCTGTGTTAGGTAGACTCGGTCTGGCCAGTCAGCAAAATACCCTGATGTCCCTGAAGCACTAACTACCTGGAAACATTTTCCTACTATATTATAACGAACTACGATAGAGTAATATTAACATGCTGCCCGTCGCAAGTCACAACCTGTGGTCGGTTTCAAACGTCAACCTCGGTAACCGACGTGTATCATTATTGCAACAGACATGACCTGCTCTCTACGTAAGAGTAAATAGACCACATACTATGTCATTTGTTGTTACTTATCTCGTATACTATAAAAACTATAAATTGCGTACATCTGTACCAACTTAACCTTAGAATAAGAAATCATAGAAGCGAAACTTGTTCCGAATGCATTAAAATTCGCGATATACTTTTGCGGCGTCAGAAACGTTGACCTCCTGCCAGGGTTGCGAGTGTGTCCGAAAAGGATACCGTGGCCCTGGCACACAGGCAACTGAACGAACATGGGTGGGTTTTAGTCAGTGAAAGTCTGACACGTGACACACGCGTGTCACGTGGTATGTGATACTGTCCAACCCAAAAAAAAAAAATCTGGGTTGTGTCATCGCTAGCCGCACATCACTGCCCTGTTTAAGCTTGGACGGGCTCGGGTCATAATCTACATAATAGATATACAATACAATAAAAATCTTAAACTCACTGACAGACAAAGCATAGCCTGAATCGTTGGATCTAAACGCAAGAGATTTTGCCCAAGAGTTATAATATAACGAAAGAAAGCACAAGAAAGGATTTTTGAAAATCCATTACTTCTCTCTTTTTTGTGTGGTTAGTGACTATTTTAAAAGAGTAACGGTGGAGTTTCTTGCCCATTCTTCTCCATACGAAGCTACCTTTTGGAAGGGGCGACTAGAATCAATTCTATTTTATTTGTAAATTTTGACGTTCAAAAGTACCATCTATGTGCCTATTTGATATAAATAATTTGACTTTGACTTTGACTTTTAATCTGGTGTTGAGTTTTTTTTATTATCATCCATGGGCCTCTGACTTAGCTTCACATGCCGTCGAGAAATATCTCAGGCATGCCGGTTTCCTCAAGATGTTTTCCTTCACCGTTTTTTAAGCAAGTGATAATTATACAATACGCACATTGAGATTTTACTTTTATTATTTTAATAATATTTGATATAGTTTAAAAAAAAAATATTTTGTGAATGTGAGAACGTTGTAAGCTTAATAGACTGTAGATATGTAGACCATTTTCTATTTTATTAAGTCTTGTACCTGGTACTTGTTTACGGGCCTACACTGTCCACCCAAACCTATTAACACTGTAATTTGAAAACATTGTAAAAGCCAATTCTTTTTAAAAGAGTAACCGTGCACCGAACTTCTGACGTTTCCTAAGTGAGGTTTAGGTGAAATAAAATATTTTTATTTTGCACATGAATCCGAAAAGTCAGAGGTGCGTGTCTTGGGTTCGAACTCGAGACCTATGACTTGGTAGTTCGACGGTCACACCCACGTCACACCACAATAGGCTATCACTGTACATTACTTAAAGGGGGGTTGAAAGTTTGTATAGATGTGCGTAATTTTTGCTGATGAGGAATCCCTTCGGGCACATGGTAGTAAATAATAATTAGTAGTGGGTATCGATAGGTTTTTGTTTCTGTATTATCGGCGTAAGTACAATCAGCCTGAGTCAATTTGACGTATTATAGCCATTTCATACAATGTTCAAAGAATTACCGTTGTAATTTGAATATACGAACAATTTAGGTTGGTAGTCATTTTCTTAGACTTTACAAGAGTTTCGCTTCTAGTTCTTATTCTATGCCTACAGTGATAAATACTGCTACAATGTAAATAAGTATACAATGTAATCTTACCGGGAGGAGCTAGTACAAACAGACCTTGTCTGCCCTTGACACGGGGATACACATCAAAAATAGACGGAATACTTTCTGCACCCAATTATAAATATATTTTATTGCCTGTTTACTTCAAATGATAAAAGTATTTTATGACTTCACTTGATCTATCTGAGTTAAATAAAAATAGATTTAAGATTTTAATTGCCTATAATATTTTGTCTAATGGGTATATTAGTGTATTGTGTATTTTTGTATTTCTTGTGCGTGTCCCAAATAAAATATTTTTCTTTCTTTCTTTCTTTAATTGAAGACATTTGTTACGGTAGGTTCAATATAAGATTACATACGGTGAATAAGTGTTAGCAACGTGCTGTGCAGTCTGACTGTCGCATTAGTATCGTTTGTTGTAACAGTGCATGCAGAAGGTGCGTGTTCCTTCGAGCGACAATACAAGCTGTGAATAGAGCTGTAATTCACTAACTTAAGATACTATATATTACTGTGTTCTGTTTCAGAATATGGTCAAAACAGAAGCCGATCGGTGGGCAAACGTCCAAGGTGCACTCGGCCGCCTCTTCTGACAGAGGATCAGTCACTGGAAGGTAACTGACATCATTAACATTAGCATATTAATCATCACATCATTACTGTTATCGCTGCACAATACTTTTCGTAGTAGGTTAAGGTCAGTTTGCAACAGAGCAGATGTAACTGAAATCAAGTTATCTCCACAATTAGCCACTGTATTTTTAACCGAAACTGAATGATGACTTCGCGTTGGAAAATACAATAATAACATACCTAGATATCGTGTATAGACATTATTTATTCTACAATGTTGTCGTATCTACAGGTCGAGACACTCAACGCAGCCTAAACTCGACTCCCTAGAACGAACTAAGAAAAGGCTTTCTAAGCATACAGACCAATCATCAGAGTCGGGAGACTCCAACGATGACCTGCAGATCCTGAACCGCTCTCTGACCATCAAGGTGAGCACGCCCAACGATGACTTCGAGTATTTCAACAGCACGCGATCCTCCAATGAGTACCCTAATGACTCTTACTACGATCCCTTCTACACCCCCAGAAAAGCCAAGCCAAAAGCAGATGATTACATTAACGACAAACACAGAGAAATCATCAACTCCGAAATAACAACATTCCAATTTACTTTAATTATAACTGATTTACTTCAGGAGCTGTGCAAGGCTGAAAGCAGTTTGTCCGGATCAGAAGGATCGCAAATCTCTATGCAATGTATAAACTTTTCCTTACGTAATCTATGCTCGTTACAATTTAGTTCAGTGCCTCAGTCACATCAAGGTAATACTCAAGAAGTATCGCGAATTAAAGTAGCCCTAACAGAACTGCTGATGGTGTCTTTAGACCAGGTACTAATCCACTCGGACCTTTGTGCTAAATTAATCAACAACGGAATCCTGCCAATGTTGCTCCGAATACTCGAAGACGTCATCTCGAAGTGCCGACAAAATAAACTCGAATACCAGAATCGTAAAGAGGATAAGACTGAATCGGAAAATTTGCTCAAATTCGTATTTGGAATCGCGTATTCAATTACAGCGTTCTTCCATTGTTTGCTGATGCAATGTCGCAGTGTGGACAAATTACGGGAGTTTACAGATCAATTCAAGTTGTACGGAGAGTGTTTGAAAGGAGGGCTCTTGAAGGAATGTATAGAGTTAATGATTAGGATACCAGCGGAGGAAGAAGAGAGCGTTGTTTTAATAAAAAAGTTAATAGAGACAGTCGGGAAGTTGGTGGTTGGCATGAAACGCGTGCGCAGTGAGGTGATACATTCCGCCGCATGTCCTCGGACGAGGCACAAAGTGTGCCGACAGCGCGTCGCCGCGGGCATGCACCATCATCACGACATCCTCGGAGAAGCCAGCACTAGACTACCAATGTCTTCTGGATGTTGTGTATCAGTTTTATACGGAACTCTGACGTCACTACTCACTGATGAGGAAGTATCAGCGCAAAGTGTACTAAGGAATAAGATTTTAAAGGTGATGTTAAACTGTGGAGTGTGTTGCTGCTTCTCACCAGGGCTATTGATGGAAAGCGTTGTTAGACTGATGCTAACACACAGCAGCGTCGCCCCCTTATGTCTACAACTCATAGAACATACTGTATACGGAGAATTAGGAGCGAGTATACTCATACAAAAAGTGACAGATCAGCTCCCGTGTTCTATTTGTGAGCCCTGTGATGAGAAGAAGGAAGTAGGCAGGAAGTCCTGCTCGCACGGCATCAGCCCAATAGAGAGGAAGAGTGTGTGGTCGTTTCTGTACCATTACAACTCTTTGCTACAGCTAGACAACCATAATAATGTTCTACATGCGACCGTCAGCCATCTTCTCAGGGTCACTCCCAAATGTAGGATGGAAATGAAGTGTGAACTACTCTTCAGTGTCATTTACCCAACCTTTATTGTCGCCAAACATCGATACATCATACGTGTGGAAGAATCTGCTTATTTTCTCACCGTATCCTGCCTAAACATCTTCGCAAGTCTCCTCAACACGGTATCATTCGCCGAACAATTCATACAAAAAGGTGGACTCAGTTATGTATTGGAATTAGTATCATTATCGGAATTTTCCAATCAGTGCTGTTCTATATTAGAGATAGCAATCATCGTGGAGGTTTTCAAACTAATAAAGGAAAATTCCGAACAGACTTACTTTAGAGAGATGAGCTCTTTAGCATCCGTACAGATGCTGTTCAAATCTTTGACAGAAGTTACTGACAAATGCTTCAAGATTTACGAACTCAAACTTCCTGAGGACAAATTCGGAGACTTATGTGACATCAGTAAAGAACGTGATATGTTAGCATTCATTCATCCTACAGAGCTGCGATCAAGTAAGCACTCTTCGCCGCAGTCAATAAAGTCTAATTTCGCATCAAGCGAGAGTGTAGTGGAAGAAACAATTGCAGACCACATAGAGATTTTGAAGAACGTGTGGACTTTTTGGAAGACTTGTGCGTGTCTATGCCTGTACAGTCCTATGTTTAGAGAGTACGTGGTCAGTGAGAGTGTGTTCCTAGACAGTTATGCCTTACTGAAGGTGTTGTTATATTATCTGTGTAATTGTGAATGTGGAGCAGCCGAGATGAGGGTCCTCATCAAGATCACTGAAGCGTTGCTGACTGTGCAGCTTTCTGCGTCAGGTGAGTTGAATAGTTATACAATTTTTTAATCATGTCCTGTCATTACTTGCCATAAAACACTTGTGCGTATATTTTAGCTGTACAAAAACATTAAATTGAATGCCATCAAGGAATGTGAACAACGTCTATTTGCCTAACGTTTTTAATCATAACTTGCTGTGATATTATGTGTGGCTTCAAACCCGTTACAGTTTAAACGAGTGTCATAAAAACATAATTAAATAAGTACATTAGTGCATTTCTGTTAATTGCATTAGAATGAATCACCTATGATGATGACTCTATCCATATAAGCCGATCAACTGGTCCGACTAACCACATAACTAGTATAGACTAGCGATACACTCAATCGTACGTCAATTCACATTTTATTTTAACTACATACAAAGCTCTTACTGCTACGACATAAAGGCGCTGTCTATGTTAAACTGGTACCACTTGCGTGCGGTTGACTGTACAATAACCCGCAGTAAGGCGATATCCCAAGCTCAAGAGCAGAAGCCTTATAGAGTTTCAAATAGTATGAAATATAACCAATATTACACTTTAATTTGTAAGTTCTAAGATTCATGTTTGTACGAAGCTAAAATTGATTAATATCACAAACGATTCTCTATTTTAAGTTAAAGTTGTTTATTGAACATGATGAACGTTGGTTTGGTAACATCCAGTTTGCCATCACATGTCGACGCACACACACATCACAACGCCTTACCACACATATTTTTTATTTGATCTTCGAGCCATTTCACATTGACCTTGAATATGTCATTGACCTCATTAATGCTTGGAAATCAATTTAGACTCGTCACGTGATCTTCCCCACCTAAGAATACTGCCATTATCCCACCAATCCCGAAATAAACTTTTGGGGATTTTTTTCTCAGTGCCTATGGTTTTGCGTGCTTTGGGGATTTCAAATATACACTAAAAGGGGCTACTATCCAAAAATAGTTGCTATAAAAAGCTACGGGTTATAAAGTGCAGTAGTTCCGAGTATTCTTCTCTGAGATAAATATATATAAATCATTTTCGTTTTGGGCGAGCTTGAATCCCTCACAAAAATCTCTAAATCACTGCACTCAAGTATCTAGTCTTAACTCCGTCGTTTCGCCCAGGAGTTAACTCTGGACTCACTCGCTTCGCTTGGGACCACTAGAATCCTTCATTACGGTCGGGATTTAATACAGTGACCGTGACATAAGGCACTGGTTTGTCCCCTTGGGGAATTATCTTCTAATAGGGACGCCATCTGGCTTCGAGGACTCCCAGAGGTATTATGATGTTAGGGGGATCGTTTACTGATAAAAACTTGACTTTTCCACTCAGACGTAACATCAGGGCGTTCAAAAGACACGAGCTGTGCGCTGGTGCGCGCGGCGCTGGCGGCGCCGGCGGGCGCGCTGGCGGGCGGCGGCGGCGTGCGCGCGCTGTGCGAGGCGCTCGTCCGCGTGGCGGCCGCGCGCGCCAGCCGCACGCACGCCATGCCGCGCCGCCCGCATGTCAAGGTAACGTACTCATTCATTTCAGGCCACATTACTCATGAATATGAGCTCAACTCTTACTACAGCGGGGCGAGTCACACATTTTATCACATTTTGAGCGATAAAACGGTTTTGTCATAAAATGCTAGTATAAATTGACATGACATAATTTATCATGTCTTGTCACAAACGTCTTGGCACGCCCGTGCTCAGCCCGCAGGACCAACTCCAACTCCATAGCCTGCAAGACGCTCCATGCACTATTGACGCACTTGATCTGTATGCTATGCTGGCTTGCTTCTTTATCCCAGACTACGGTAGGGTACACTTGATGATCTCTTAGATTCAAATCCTACAAACGTTTGTTTGCGGATGAATGGAAGAAGATTTTATCGGCATGTCAGTAGTACTGTGGATTCATGAAAATGTTTTTTTTTTTTATTTGTTTTACCCTGTACTTTTAATTTTCTATTTTCTTTTTATGTGGATCTGTGGCTGTCTCTATAGCTTTAATTATTGTAATTGGGTTTTAAATGTGTCAATAAAAAAAATTACTGTTCCATACAAAAGTACAATACAACACGTCCGTGTGCACGACTTAGGGCCAGCTTACAGTAGTGTAAGTCTCTTGAGCTCAGGGAAAGGTTTCGTCAATCTTGACCTAGAAACTCGTCTTTACGTAGGTACCTACAGAGGCATGGATAAGGTTCGTTTTCGTTGCCCATTTCCAAATTAGGATGATAACGACTTTCAATACATGCCATTTCAAAAAAAAAAAAAACCGATGTAAAAAAGTCTCCAATGCGTTCTCAATACATAAATCAATTGTGCGGCATAAAATGCAGAACCGCTTTGATGAAAAAGAGCTTTTTTGGAATGGCTTCGAAAATTTATAATAAAATACCCGATATTATAAATAAGTATTAAAGTTTAAGAAAGCTCTCAGCTCGCTATTAATTGAAAAAGGTTATTATAGTGTTCCAGATGTTATAAATGATAGTTTTTAATATTTTTTAGTTTATTTTGTTTTATTGTTTGTTTTATTTAGTTTTTATTTTACTTAATATTTGTACGCCTTCACGGCAAAACATGGCGCCCAAATATAGTAATCTAACACCTCTATGTAAATACCTATGTTTTACAAATAAATATTCCGATTTTGATCCTGCCATGCTCTATGCTAGGTACTGACATGTTTAATTAATGCATGCACTTTTCTCCTAATATTCTTCAGCTATCACATGCGATCGGTATTACCAATTAGAAATACTTGGATTTAAACTTCGTTTGTTATTTGATTTCGTTGTTTTTTTATAAACAGTTATTATTAAAATATGTTCTACAAATCAAAGATGATTGTATATTATGCACTAGATCGCCTAATATTGCCTCACTGGACCGGTTTCTGCACAATCGAAACTGTATTTAATTGTTACCGATAAATATAATGTAGTTCTCTCTAAAATCCTATCTTTAAAAATAATATTTATTTTAAAATCACGACTGAAAATATTAAATTATCGAAACGGTAGGACGGAATTTCCAGGAGACTGTAGGAGTAATAATTTCTTCGTACTTATTTTTTAAGGGTTGATTACAAATTACTGTAAATTTGCTGGTAATCTCGCTTATTTTTTCTTGTTTTTCTCATACACGTTATACCTTAAATATAAAGTAAGGTTATACATAATGCTTCGCACTTGACCGATTCGTATCAAAATATCAGAATGCGGAATTGAAATAATTGGTTAATAATCAAGTACATCATACATAGCAATTTGAACGGTGATCCCCAAACTAGACGTTAGTCTGTATCTTGGGAATCAGAGTTGTACATTTTCGTTATATCTAAAAAGATCGTACACGGTGATTATTAACAAAATCAAACTAAAAGTTAAGTTAACGAATTAAAGATAAACGAGAAAAATATAATTAAGAGTGAATAACTTAATAGTTAGCAGTGCGGCCGCTCATACGAAGATCATTCATTTACCGACGCGACGCTCTTGCACTTGGGTGCACACAACATTTTATATTAGTGTCTGTTTTTATATTTTAATAGTGCAATATAGGACTCAATAGTGCATGTGTGCTTTACTACAGATTTGTGTGCATGTGTGTTTTACAAATTGACAATAAGACAATTATGGAGCTGTCTGCAACCAGCGGCGATTGCTTGACATCAGGTATACCATCTTTTCCTATTTAAATTAGACCTATTTCCCTCTAGCCAGCCCCCCAGTCAGTCTTATTTCCTGAAAAGTGTTCTTAATCACACTACTCTTGAGGACATAACCAAATATTTTGCATACAAAAATAGAACTTCGTAAAACCTAACAGGCGTGCAAAAAAAACTTTTAATTATTTACTTATTTCAGGTAACAAAGTCCCTTAAAAAATTTTTTTTGCCTAAAAGAATAGCATACATATAAAAAAAAACCGGCCAAGTGCGTGTTGGACCACGCACAATGAAGGGTTCCGTAGTTATAAAAATGTGTATATATTATTATTTGAATGAGTAATACTAAATTATGGAAATTATTAATGTAAAATTGTGTCAATAGCATAGTTATTTTAATTTTAATTTGTAACGTTAAATAACCGTCAAATTTGCGATGCCTGGAAAAGGCCTCTAAGTTGTAAGTACCTACAGTATAAAATAATAGCAAAATGTACACTTAGTTTGCAAATAAATCTTTGACTTTGACTTTAGTTGGGATGAATTTATCCCAAAAACAAACTTAACTCTGTAGTTGAAAAACATGTTCTCCCATACATCGATGTACGCCACGGTCAATTTTCCAATTGGAAATGTAAGTTCATAATTGCAAAAAAAAAAAAATAAGTGATAAAATTACAAATGATAGATTTTCGGACTTTTCCTTGACTTGTGCTGTGAGACTTTGCTTCTTGCCAAATTTCATGATTCTAGGTCAACGGGTCAACCCTATCCCCCTTATTACAAAACAAGATTTATATTTTGACATGGCTTAAACCATGCAGCCAGTTTTTGTAATAAGAACGTAACTGTGATTGAAATACCGTTCTTTATACACAACTGAAAACTTAGTTCGGTACTAAGTTGTCAGTTTTGTATTAGGAACTTTACCATAGACGGAATAAAGTTAGATATTCAATAATGGCTCCATGGGTAAAACCTGGGTCTAAAGATAAACCTTGTTTTGTAATAAGACGGTTTAGGTTTTAATTTATTTGAGAGTATCTAAATATGACGCAATAATGTCGCTTATATCGCCGTATTTTTTTATTACGTTGACTTGTAAGCATGATTTTTTTAGAGTTTCAAGGGACCATAGACCTACGTATTTGATATTAATTTCAACTTGATACCTCTACGTGTTCCTGAGAAAAAGGGTCTTGACGACTGACAGACAGACAGACGGACAACGAAGTGATCTTATAAGGGTTCCGTTTTGTCCTTATGAGGTACGGAACCTTAAAAAAAAAAAAAAAAAAATACTTATAAATAAATTAAAAAAAGCTATAACATGTCGCATACATACAAGGTGGCAAGGATCATTGGTCATGTTATGTTAAAGTAAAACAAATCTACTTTTTGCCGATGGGAAAAGCTACCGCTTTAGGTTAAAAAATGAAGGCTTATAGTAGGGGGTGAGGTACTAGAGCAGACCATTGAATATTTATTACATAACAGAGATAGCACTGGTATGACACAAAACCCGTCCAGCCATGAACCGATCACGTTCATCGAACTGGAACTATCGCATCGACGTAAGGTTCAAGTTTGATGTAGGTGAAAAGTATCGGATTTCCTGCGGCGTTGGACACCTCAACTAAAAGATACCAGAGAACAGTAAGGCTGTTTGTGGTACGGCCCTGGGTATTCTACAATATAATGGAAACATTTGAACGAGATCTAACTGTTGATTTACGAACGACGACTACTGTCATACCTCATTTAATTACCTAAGCTTTCGATAACATTCTACAAGATATTTAAGAAACGTATTAGTTGCTCTCTTAATGCAACAGATAAACACAAGCCCCAGATATTAAAATGCTTTTATGGTTCATCTGAGAACAACATCATTGCATTTTTAATAAGATGTTATTCAAGAATCCTTGAACTGGCTTGCAAACAGACCAATAATGAGTATCTATCGTTAGAAGACGGAAAACAACAACTTTTTTCTCCATCAAATCGAAACAATGACTGCCGAGTTCCACGTGTAGAGTGTAGACAATCTCGCGGTTTATTAATATACATATATAATAGTTTAGTATTACTTAAATCAGAATTTTTTGAAATCCAGATTCACCATATTTTCACAACATCTTTCACCCGCATTGACATTTAAAACGACATAGTTACTCATTGGTACTTCCAATTCCTTATTAGACTTTATGATAATATTATATTAGTCGGATTAGATAATACCTAATAATACAATACCTGTATAGATGGATATTATGCTTTATATTTTAGTACGTTTGATTATAATAGTGTTGTTTTTCAAGTTCAGCTAAACTTACATGGCTTCGCTCACGTTCCCAATATTTGCTGTTGGGGTTTATTAAGAAACTACAGTCGCGAGTCGATGTCTGTGATGTCTGTTATTTAGTTTGTGGTTGGTTATCTTGACCTTTAAATTCCTCGAGTTGCTAATATAAACGGTCTGTGTCTCTTCATCAGGTTTCTTAATAAACAGTGTCAAAGAACTCCTAGCTGGCAGAAACAAGGAACTAACAAAAGCCTCTCAATGAATTCAAGTACACTTGACAGGTTTCTCAATACTGTTAATTGGATAATAGCCCTCCTAATTTTATTGAGTTCAGACCGTAAACCGAACCACTACTGCGTTACTATATCATCCCAAAAATAACTACAAAGTTCACTGACGTTCTTAGGCAAGACCTAGACCTCGGAAGATGGCGAATGGCAGAAAGCGCTAAAATTTATTATTTCCATATGACATTATAAGTGCCTGGTGCTTTTAGAAGTCTGGTGCCTTAAGTAACCTGGTACCTTTCGTACCCTGACGCCTAGTGTTTCATTGGGTGACTCGTGAAATTGATAAAGTGCAGTGTGTGGACAGGTACCGCCGCTGCTGTGCGCGTCGGGCGGCAGTTCCGCCGACTGCTCGTCCAGCGAGGACAGCGTGGCCGGGCCCTACGCCAGCGAGCACAGCGAGCCCTGTGCCACCAGGCCGGATGAGGGGTACGAGGTGGGTATACTAACATTCAGCTAACTATCTTCGTTTATAAGCGGAACGACTACAGTCCATGCGTTGTTTAGTGGGGCTGACAAACAAATGTTGCTGGAAGTATTTGGAACTGGGTTGTGGACTGCGATTAGGCTGAGTTGACGCGTAGAATTTTGCTTAAACCGCCTTTGATATTCGAATACTAAAAGGTTTTAGCTATCACTGTCCTTGGGAATGTGTATGCAATTTTTTATAATTTCGGAATCGCTTAATCAAATGTAAATGAATTAGCTGACAAATTTGTTAGTAAGGCGTGGGCTGCCAGCGACGGGTATGTTTCACAATGTTTTACACAATGACGCATTGAATGGTCTAAATCCTTCATAGGAAACTAGATTAAACATACTTGATATTTTGCTACAAAAATGAAATACATAATCTGCATTTCGATAACATTAACTAATCGAATCGGGGGTCTACTCCGAACATAAATCCGAAGTATCGGCCGAATGTTCGGTCGTTTCTTTACTACGGCTAACAGACGCTGACTACGGCGAAAAAAAATAAAAAAAAGACAGTCGAAGAGATAAGCCAAAGTCAAAACTGTAACTTGAAGTCGGGTAAGGACTCAAAGTCACAAAAGGAAACTGTGGAAGTTATAAAACGGCCGAGCGTTCGGCCGATACTTCGGTTTAGCGCTTCGGAGTAGACCCTAAGGTATTAAAACTAACACTAGTGATAAGGTATTTTACTAACAAATTGGACCATATTGTTGTCCGACCTGAATAAATAAATAAAAAATAAATTAAATTAGCATCTCATTTTAATTTTCGGCGTGAACAACTCGAGTCTAGAGAGATGCTAATAATAAAAGCTCTGACGTGTTTTTAAAGGTACCTAATCTTGGGCGCTCGTTATACTGTATCGATGTTATAAATATATATTTTATTGTATTAAAATTAAGAGTCACGTAGTTTCGCCGTAATTCTCGCTGCGAAACAAAAAAAAAAAACCGGCCAAGTGCGCGTCGGACTCGCGCACGAAGGGTGCCGTACCATTATCTATAAACACGGCAAAAAAATAACGTTTGTTGTATGGGAGCCCCCCTTAAGTATTTGTTTTATTTTAATTTAATTATTGACTTTTAAAGTGAATATATAACTAAATATTCTGTGAATATTTCAGGTGTCTATCTGTTACCGTTATCAATATCGAGCAAAAAAATCACGTTTGTTGTATGGGAGCCCCCTTAAATATTTATGTTATTCTGGTTTTTAGTATTTGTTGCTATAGCGGCAACAGAAATACATCATCTGTGAAAATTTCAACTCTCTAGCTATCATGGATCATGAGATACAGCCTGGTGACAGACGGACAGACAGACAGACAGACGGTGGAGCCTTAGTAATAGGGTTCCCGTTTTACCCTTTGGGTACGGAACCCTAAAAACAGCGATCGAGTACCTAATATAAAGGATGCATTCTAATTTGAATGAAGGCTTTTAGTCATCTTCTAAAGGTTTTTTATTTATTGATGTACAGGCATACGATGGTTATAATAATTCGTCGCCCGTAGCTTGAAACTAAACACGAAAACGTTACTGAACAGTAGTGTTTTCGTTTTCACGATCGATCTTTTTATTAAACTTACAAATTAAAGGTAGCCTGCGAAATTCAAATTTTCTTACATTACACATACTTACATCAGTGTCAGGCTGTATGTTGATTAATGAGATAAAATATGTTATTTGAGGAGCTTGTGGCTAAATAATAACTGCCGCACGGGTCGATCGATCAGGTTAAGCTACGCTTGCCGCGGTTGGTCCGTGGATGGGTGATCATCTGTTCATACCAAGGTTCCTCCGTGCTTCGGAAAGCACGTTAAGTCGTTGGTCCCGGCTGTCATTTGTAGATCATTGACAGTAGTTACGGGTCGTCAGAAGCCCAAATGTCTGACAACCAGTCTTACCAAGGGATATCGTGTTACCCAGTAACTGGGTTGTGGAGGTCAGATAGGCAGTCGCTCCATGTAAAATACCGGTATTCAGCTGCATCCGGTTAGACTGTATGCCGACCCCAACATAGTTGGGAAAAGGCTAGGCAAATAATGATAAAATATGTAATTTAAATGATTCGCGACCGTAACAAATATGGTTCTACAGAATTCTAGTCATTAGAATCAGTAATAAAACTCCTTAAAGTTAGAATTGGCCTCAAATGTCATGATTTCATGAAATAGTCATTCATTTGGATTATATGAACTTAGAGAAGAGAGTATTAATAATCTTTATGATTATAATTCTATAAATAAATATTTGTTACGGCCGCGAATCATATTTAAATCAACATACAACCTGCTTACCTGCAAATTGCAAAAAACGTAAGAAAATTTGAATTTCGCAGGCTACCGCCTGCAGCTCTGCGTTTGTTTTCGATCTAATGATCGTAATGTCTTTCTCTTTGGCAGGCTGATGTCGAAGTGGGAAAACTGGATGTGCCTCCGCTCTACAGAACGAGGAAGCTCTCCGGCTCCATGTCCACAACACCTTCAGGTTTTTACTATGCACATTTGATGTATCTCTTGCAATACTAATGTCCCAGTATCCAAATCTTTGAAACCTCTCAAGCTGGAAGCTTTAAAATATATTATATAAACTAGATATGCGCAAAGAAAGATGATATGGCTAGAAAGGAAGTGACTACGGAGATGACTAATAGAGACGTATGGTAGAATAGAAAAGACATGCGCTGACGCCGAATAAATATGAATAAGGGCAGGAGAATGGTGTAGTGATGGGTCATTGACGGTTTTGCCGTTAACGAAACGTCAACGTTGATTTACGTTTATCAACTAGTCGATCAACTAATTAAATTCGACAACGAGTTAACGTGCTCTTAGTGTCAACTTGCAACATAAACATAATGATCCATTCGTTCATTGAGCGGTTTTTATTCAACGCTGGTTCGTAAACGTATAAAAAGTAGTATGATCTGGGGGCCGATCGCGCTAATTTTGAACGTTAATACCAAAACTAACCCACAACCATAAACGTTACTTTAAGTTACGTTGGAGGAACGATCGATCGAACTTTTAGTATTGGGTAACGTCAACGATTTTGTCGCTCAGAGAAAATAGCGTGATACCGTTTCTTACATCAGCTAAACCAAAACTAAATTAAAACCAAAAACGTTCCGTTCGAACGGTAATTACGTTGAGAAATAGCGCGATCGGCCCCCTGGTTTCTCTCAGGCGGCGCGAGCGGCGTGCCATTCCACTAATATCGTCATACTTTTCTTAAAATAATGTTTCAAAAACCAACTCTTATAAATATAATATAATGTTACTTAGGTGTAAATTTAAATTTCTATGGCTGGCTCGCAATCTATGATGTTATTTTCAATGTAAGTTTTTTAATTTGTTCAGTTCGTTGTTTGCGTTCTCGAATAACTGTTTAAAAATCAACTAATTAATACGTTGACAGGAGATCATCGGTTGAACAAGTTCGTTGATGGAACGCTCGTCGCTAGAATGATGATGATAAAACTATAGGTTGTACGGGTTGTAGTAGTTAACTCCGTACATTGATTTGTCGTGAAGGTTTGTAAGTTTAGTTAGTTCAGAGAAACAAGTTCCACTAAGGTGCTCTAAGTAGTTCAGTTTATTTAAGTTAAGAGTAAGTAACAGTACTAGCGTGAAAGGCGATTATTTCTCTGTTGTTGATAGCTACACAGTTATAAGTTCACTATATTTAAATTCGTTAGTCATGTTATTTTATTATGCTAAATTATGACGCGCATCGTTGACCTAAAGTAGGTTACAGAGTAAGCAGAAAAATGTACGGCGATGAGACCGTACAAGGTATATTATGCGCAATCGACATTATTATAATTTTGAAATCAATATAATTTTTTGGATTCCATGCTGAGTTGATATCTTTGTTTATTTATATTTTCAATAGTTAGATATAACTAATCTAATGCCATTGCTAAGCATTGCAACATTTGAATTATATTTATTTTGTCCGACTTCATTCACATAAATTAGCCTGGTTTTTATCTTGCTGATAAGATATCTAAGATCTAAATCAGATGACTATTTAGGGTTTCGTGCCTTAAAAGGAAAAAACAGATCACTCATGTGTCTATCTTTCTGTCCGTCTGTCACAGCCGATTTGCTCCAAATTTTCTGGACCGATTACGTTTAAATTTGGTACACATATTATGAATTTCTGTGACCCCCAAACACGGACATGTAACGTAAATAAATGAATTTTGAGTATGAACTTGAAGTTAATGAACTTTCGACACGACTGAACTTTCGACTTTTCGGGACAAATTAGAATTAAAAAAAAAGTTTTATAAACTGTACCGTGTGACATACCTATCAATTGAAAGGGCTTGTTGAGAGGGTAATTTTTTTTTAAATATTTTTAAAATAAATCGTTTTAAAGATATTTAAGAAAATTGATGATAATTTACCAGTAAAAAAAGAACCGTGTCGGACCTCCAAAATTTTAGGGTCAACCGTTTCAGAGATAACCGAGATATCCGGTTATCTCCGAAATGATTGGGAAAAGGCTAGGCAGATTCATCTCCGAAATGGTCTAAAATTTTGAAAAAAATACAGGAAATAGTTCTTTACATATAGATAACAGGAAACCTATAAAAAGTCCATGGTCTTAAAATAACATGGTAAATCACTCAAGTGTGCGTACAAACTTACATTTGCAGTTGGAATGTATGGGGGAGCATGTTTTTCAACAACAATGTTAAGTTTGTTCTTCGGATAAATTCTACCCAACTACGGATCCCTTCGGATAAATTCATCCCAACTACGGAACCTCTCATTGTGCGTGGTCCGACACGCAGTTGGCCGGTTTTTTTTACTTAATACAACTAATATTATCTAAATGCGATTAGCGTTAAACTTTCATATAATTTATTTTAATTTTTTGAAATCTAGTAATAAAATAACAAATTAAGGGCTTTTCTTTCTACGGCCTATGAATTATACAAGACATGTCGTGCCTTGTCGTGTCGTAAGTTGTAACTTAGACAACACAACCTACTAGTTCTTTCCGCGCCTATTTTTCGTTGTGCGTGGTCAGTGACTCCGCGCCCGCATACCGACATCGACATGCCGGTATCTATCATTAACTTCGTCGCGACTTTCGAAAATAATTAAACTATGTTTAAGATGTGAAAAGTTTAGAATAAAACTTTTTAGTTCTGTGTTTTGTGAAAGGACCATGGATCCGGAAGTGGGCCTAATGGATAGTTCAACCAGTTTTGATTACGAAAACCTTTTTGAAGGTAAAAAAAAACTTGTTATCGTTTACGAATCTTCCTAATGTTACTAGCGCGACCCACGAGTTGTTGTTTAAGTTATGTATATTTTAACTTTATTTTGGTATCTATCTATCTTAGACTGTTTTTTTTAAGCCGAACAGTGGCTATCATCAATATTGTATAGTGGTATTATTTCTACGTGGTCCAACACGAGCCAAACAAAAAACAAAACAAAAATTGTGGGAGAAAGTTAAATGGAACTTGTTGTATTTTGATGTTGGCCAGAGGAGGAGAAATCCTCGGTGTAATTTTTATCCATGAGAATTAAAAAATTCTAATCCCTCGTGTGTGTAATGTGATGCAGTTTTAGCCGATGGCTGTCCCTCGTCTGCACTGGCCTTCATTAATGCGGAACAATGTAGCTTCCTCACCGAAATAAATCTTGACTTAAGAATCACAAAATTGATAAATAGGTCGGCTCCATTCAACAATTAAAAACAAGCGCGCACGCACCTGCCAGTGCGTAATGCCGCAGCAGTAAGCAGTACATGCATGCAGTCTCGCGACTCGAGTGCGCTTGTACTCGCTGAACGTAAACACGTGATTATTCTGTTTATATGTGCGTGCGTTGCTGCTCGGTGCATGGAGCCGACCTTCTGCAGCAATCTCGCTGTATTTTGGGGTCGTCTTCAATAATATGGTTAAAACCAATCTAGGCTTATAGTCTTCCACTATAAGGATTAGAAATGAATATAATAATAATACAGTCTAAAACATGCCAGAATTCAAAATATTCAACCACAAGTTACAGAGATTTAGGAAAAAATCACTATCCATGCCGAGTTGTTTTTAATTTTTACTTCTTAATTATTTTTTTATTGTTTGCTACCCAGCTAATTATGCTAATCTTTTTAAGTTTTAGTTTATTATATTAATAAAATTTCAATGCCGCAATATATTGTGTCGAACGCTATGTACGCCTTAATTCTCATGTATGTACCTACATCAGTCCTTTAGTTATTAAGATTGTTACTAACATAATTGTAATGTATGTGTTATAGCTATCCTTTTTTAAATAAATGAATATAGTATTTATAAACCCAGGCATTTCGTCGGCGCCGGGCGAGTTGAGCGCAGAATGCGGCGAGTACACCAAGAGCGGCGAGCTAGCGCACCCCGAGCTGTGTGTCATCGTCGTCGATATACTCACGCAGCTTATACACAAGTATTTACTTTAATATTACCAGCCTATTATTGTCCCACAGCAGGATAAAGGCATCTTTTCATACAGATCACCACGCTTGATCACGACGGGTTGGATTTCAGAATTATAAAATCAGAATCAAAATATTTTGTTTCACATAAACCTACATGGGCACTTATGAAACGTCAGAAGCTAGGTGCACGGTTCCAATTGCTCGTTTCCTATGGATTATGGGTTTCTCTTCGTAAAATCCTATTGAATGACTATTTCTGAAATAATCATTCCGTGGGATTTTGTGAACTTAGTTAGTTGTATTGCCGATTCTAATGATTATAATTCTGTAAAGTCATATTTATTACGGCCGCGAATCATATTTAGATCAACATACAACCTGTTACTGACCTGCAATATGTAAAAAACATAAGAAAATTTTAACTTGTTTATATGTGTGGATCGAATGTTAATAAAATTATGAAATAGCTATTATGTAATTTGATAAAAAAAATGTTTCTGTCTAGAGTTTTGAGTTCGATTCTTTGCGTACTAAAATGTTACGCAATCAAATCATTTCAAAGCTTGCAAAACATGTTTAGGATAGTTTACTGTTTTGTTAATAGCTATTTAATCATTCTTAAAACTAAATAGAAGTTACGGAATCTTATATAGGTACCATACCATATTAAGAACCGAGGATTGTTGATTAGTGTTAATACAAGGTCTTTTTCTTGAGTAGTGTTGGCATTAAAGCTGTGTTGATTCGCAAGTTCAATTAATTAAAGACAGTGCTAAGATATGAATATGAGAATTTTATAACTCAAACATAAATAACGAAATACCTATCGCCCGAGTGAACAGCTATCTAATTCATATCCATACTTACTAATATTATAAATTAATGGTGTCAGGTAACACATTTATATATGAAATTATCAAATAACTTCTCCCGCTCTGGGCGGAGCGACAGGGCGTGTCAGACTTTTACTGACTAAAACCCACCCGTGTTCCTTCCGTTGCCTGTGTGCCAGGGCCACGATATCCCTTTCGGACAAACTCGCAACCCTGGCAGGCATTGGTCCTTTCGGACCCCGTCAGTTGGTGCTGACATCTCTTTGAGGCGCGCGTGGAACACAACGCGCCGTCGACCCGGGCCTGGTCCTTATCGGACGGCGTGCTACCCATCGCTCACCGTCCGCAGGCCCGCGCCTATGGTGGCCGGAAATCGGCTTGCGAGTCCCGACGCCCGGGGCGTCTCTTGCGGTGACTAAGGGCGCGAACCTTGCCTCACCCTCACGCGTTTCGCCTCCTCCTTCGCTAGCATTACTGCTTCGCCGAAGGAGGTCACGGCCTCCCATGCACTCTCGCTCCGAACCATGGCCTGAACCAGGGCCGGACGCGAGAGATCGCCGCCGCTGATCGCCTCCGTGAGGACACGGCGGTGCTCCGCCCAAACAGGGCAGACCTTCACCGTATGCTCCACCGTGTCCTCCGGGCGATCCACACAGTGGTGACACCCGGGCGTTTCCTTCCGAAACAACCGTGTCCGGTGAGGACCTGCGTCAGGCGGAAGGTGAGGGCGCCGTGGCGCCTGGGTTGGAACATAAAATATTTTTTTATCGCGGTAGTACGTTCCTGTGAGACAATTTCCGACCTCCAGGTGGGCGAGGCTGTGGGCAATAGCGCCATGCAAAGCATGAACCCAAACTATTCCCTCAGACTAGTCCGCTGCAAGGAAGAGGGCGGCTCGTCGTGGCGGCTGGGCGTGAGCGTGGCGCGCGCGTGGTGCGGGCGCGTGGGCGCCGCGCTGGGCCGCGCGCGCGCCGCGCACCCGCCGCTGCTGCGCCGCCTGCTGGCGCCCGCGCCCGCGCAGCTGCTGGCCGTGCGCGACGAGCGGCTGGAAGGTACGCCACGTCGTTATCAGCACGACTTTATCCACTGCTGGATATATTTTTCTATTTTTATTGTGCCTATTTCCACGAGGAACGTGCCAGTCTCATTCAGATTCTAACCACGATAGCAACAATGTCAACATCAAAAACACAATGCACTATAAAAACTCGTTATCAAAGTCAAAATTATGCAGGATGACGTACTTAGTGATACAAAAACTCTTCGATCTATGCGAAAAAAGTGGTTTACAGAAATAATAACCTCTTAAAAATCTGAAATAATACACTGCGTCCGATTTATGAATGTCTAGGCCAGTCTCGGAGCAACAAATATTGACATAATTGCTTTACCAAAATAACCAATTACAATCATTAACCTCCAATAATTTCTCTACAGACCTACAACGCAGCATATTAGAGCTGATCCACGTGCTAGCCTCCCAGAGTATCGAACCCACAGAGTTGGCCGCCTTTCTCAAACTCTTCAATGCAGAGCAGCCTCCGCTGACCATGCTGCTCAGCTCACTACATAGACTGGTGGCTACAGCTACATACAACACTCCTGACTGCATACTTACCTTCCCGGTGGATAGTGAAAATACTGGTAAATAGTTTACTGTTATTTAGATAGACCTCCTCCTCAATAATTCTCCCAATGTTGAAGATTGTGATGTAGAGAAGTCCTTCTTATTTTTTGAACGGTAGATTTCCATTACCAAGAATCTACGCTATGGTTTACAATGTATTAATTATTAAAAATCAAAACACGACGATGTAGACTCTACCAAGTTTACATCGTCAGTCTTTTGACTTAATTTAATTGATTAAAAGTGCAGTTTGTGATATGGCGTCTTTTTAAATGGCTTTGTTTGTCTAGATAGATTATGACGTCAATTCATTTCAACAATTTGTGCAAAAGAGTGTTTTGTTTTTATTACCTTTGATAGATTGTGTGCTGGTTGTCCACAGATGGCGTTCAGTCGCTGGCGGAGGAGCTCAGTTACCTGGTGGTGGACACCACGACATCGCAGAGCCATCACGCAGAGAACTGCGCCAAAAGGTTCCACGAAGCACACACTAGGGCTGGTAAGTCACTAAATTCTAATGATAACTGATAAATGATTTATTTCTGTAAGTAGGTTTGTACAAACACTTTTACACGTCAATCATATTAAAAAAAAACTAGATGAGGTCGGCGTTTCGTATCCGACTACTCTGAGAAGAAAGGCCGAAACAAACTCAGAGGTCACAGTCTCTTTTTAAAGTCCAGACATAATCTTGGTCAGATCATGTGAAGACCATGTAGATTGGTGCCTGAAATGATCTTTTGACGAAAGAACCACACAGGTTGAGGGGACCTGTCCAGTCAGTGCACGCATTTGTCAGTAGTCGTGCAGCTCAACTAAGAACTTAAGGAGCTCAACGATTCAACGAACAATACCAAAGAAAGGACATTTGGGTAGGCCGCATAAAATCACTCAAACTGCCAGACTATGATAAAAACTAACTGAGAAAAAAAGAAAAATGAACAATAACCCACATAGCCTACACATTTACAATACTTAAAACAATATAATGTAAATATTCATGTCATTGTATATATAAAATTAATCAATGTCAATGTGTATATAAAATACGGATATAATCTTGGTCAGATCAATTGAGAACCATGTAGATTGAATCAAATCAAAAGTCATTTATTCAAACTAGGCTGAGAATCAGCACTTTTCGAACGTCAAAAATTACATAAGACAGTCCCCCAAAAACGCCCACCCTTCACCACTTCCTAGTGCTTTAGCTGGGAAGAAGAAGTGACGCAACAAACTCCCCAGCAGCACAGCTGTCTGTTCAGATATAAAACTTGAATCTATACAATAAAATGTAAAAGAATTTGCATTACGCAACACAACATTAGATTATTTGCCTTATGTTAGCTAGCACACGCCACTATACCAAAAAAAAACATAAAAATCGTCGAAAACTATACTCAAGCAGAAATAACGTAAACAGAACGTACCTAAATAAAAGCCTCCAGGCATAATGGGCGTGCCCGCCCACACAAAGCTATAGCTGCAACTCGAAGTCAAAAATGATAAACTAGCACCATCGTAGTAAAATAAAAAACAGTTAATCATTAATATCAATAATAAAACCATGGTCAGCAAGACGACCAGTCACTACAAGCAGCACCCGTTCACGAGCATAACGCAAAGATCAGCCATCACCCCCCTCGCCATATTTGAGGGAAGGAGGCAACCCGACCCCCGACGCTACCGCAAGCAGTGACATCTAAGGGAGCATGACGAATTTGCTGCCGGTTGCTCAGGCAAGAATAATATAATCAATTGTCTAGGTCGCTAGCTAACCACTTATTGCAATACAACTCATAAAAAAAACATTTTCATGAGTATATTATGTCACTAATAAATAAAAATAAATTGACTTAGACAGTCAAATAAAAATAAACAATTATATGAACTCATATAACCTGTCAGTAGGTACGCTAATTCTGGAGAAAGAACATGAACATTGTCTTGAGTTAATCACAGCGACCAACTATTCTTATCGTTTAAGTAGTCATTGATAGAATAGTATGCCTTTGAACAAAGATTGGATTTAACTTTAACTTTAAACGCATTAAAAGGCAAATCTAACAAAGAAGAGGGTAGCTTGTTATAAAAAGTTATACCAAGTCCAACAAATGAGTTATGAACCTTATGAAGCCGGTGAAAACGAGCACGTAATTTATCCTTATTTCTGGTGTTATATTGTGAATATCACTGTTTTTAGTGTATAAGTGTATATTTTGCCTAACATATAAGATGTTGGCGAAGATGAATTGTGATGCCGCCGTGAGTATACCAATATCCTTAAAAAAATCTCTTAGAGAAACTCTGGCACCCAGCTGGTAAATTGCTCGAAAAGCTCGTTTTTGGAGTACAAAAATATTTTGAATGTCAGCTGCTTTACCCCACAGCAGAATACAGTAGGACATAACGCTATGAAAATAACTAAAATAGACTAATCGGGCTGTATCAACGTCAGTGTATTGTCTTACTTTCCTGACGGCGTATGCGGCCGAACTGAGCCTTCCCGCTAGGCTTGATATATGAGGTCCCCACTGAAGTTTGGCATCTACTGTTATACCCAGAAACACTGCCGAGTCTACAGTTTCAAGCACCTCTTTATCTAAAACGATGTTGGGACCTAAATTTCTAACATTCGGTAAGGCAAACTTTGTACATTTCGTTTTCTTGGCATTGAGAACTAAATTATTTGTCGTAAACCAATCCGTAACCATTGAGAGTGCAATGATTACGTCGTCAAAATCTTGTCTATTCCGGTCTACTTTAAAAATAAGAGAGGTATCATCTGCAAACAGTACAACGTCACAGACACCCTTTATATAGAATGGTAAATCGTTAATATACACTAAGAATAAGAATGGGCCTAGAATTGAGCCTTGAGGTACACCTAACTGAACTGGTAGCTCGGAAGATTTCACACCATCAACATCTACACATTGGAACCTATTATACAAATAAGAATTTATTACTTTAAGAGCTTCATTTTGGACGCCGTAATGATGTAGTTTACGCAAAAGAGTGTCATGGTGCACGCAATCAAAGGCTTTGGAGAGATCACAGAAAACTCCAATAGCATTTTGCGAGTTCTCCCATGCGTTAAATATGTGTTTCAGCAGTGCAACACCCGCATCTGTAGTCGAACGACCTTTTGTAAAGCCATATTGTTCATTGTGAAGGAGGCTGTTTATATTAAAATGTCTTAGCAACTGCTTGAGTATTAACTTTTCAAATATTTTGCTAAATGCAGGTAAGATAGAAATAGGCCTGAAATTGCCAACGTCATTTTTATTACCTGATTTAAATAAAGGTATGACTTTACTACTCTTCATAAGGTCAGGAAAAGTTCCTAAATCAACACATTTATTAAAAGTAACAGCTAGATAGGGGGCTACGATGTCTATTATATTACTTAATAGTTTAATGGAGATGCCCCAGTAATCACCAGTGTTTTTAGATTTAAGTGTGATAAAAACATTAACTACATCATGAGGTGTTACATGTTCGAAGCTAAATAAACGACTATATTTAGGCACACTACTATGCAAAAGATTTTCAGCTTTAGACAGGGATGAATTTAAGGAGCGAGTCGTAGTTATAGGTATGTTGGCAAAAAACTCATTGAATGCTTCAGCTACGTCAGCTGCATTATTAACTAATTTGTTTTCGACCATAATTTCTAATTGTTTTTCTTGTTTAACAGACTTACCAGTTTCATTGTTAATAATTTTCCAAGTGGTTTTTACTTTATTATTAGATTTTTTAATTGTATCGCTTAAAAATTTAGATTTAGCAAAAACACAAATCTTTTTAAATCATTTTGAATAATTTTTGACATACTCTAGAAAAGGAGTATCAAACCTGTATTTTTTCAAACCATATAACTCGTATAGTCTCGCTCTACTTTTATAAATACCTGGGGTAGCCCATTGATTAAAGCCAACGGAGGTACCATTAATGTTAATGGATTTGGTCTTGAAAGTAGATTGGTACTCCTTTTGTACAACATCAAAAAGGGCTCCATAGATGTCATTAGGATTCTCGTGTTCTACTATAGATGGTGTAATTTTATGTGCTATATTATTTTTAAACTTGTTGCAACGACTAGCTGTATAAGGCCTGCATTTTATTTTATGCGTATTTTTACGTAATATAGGGAAGCTAGCTAATAAACCACAGTGGTCAGACGTTAAGTCACTTAACACTAATTTATTTTTGGCATCACAATCACTAAATATATTATCTAGACAAGTCGACGAAGATGCCGTGATCCTAGTAGGTTCAAAAAACAAGTTACTTAAATTATAAGACCTAAACAGATTGAGTAGTCTAATACTTAATGGAGTAACATCTAAAATATTAATATTAAAATCTCCACATAAAATTATACTTTTATTACTAGATTTTAACCTATTCAGTGAATCCTCCATTACTGATTCAAAACGAATAAAATCCCCAGAGGGGGGTCGATAAACGCAAATTATAACTTGAATTGAAATTGGTGTCTGACATGGTCTTTTGACGAAAGAACCACACAGATTTGAGTGGACCTGTCCAGTCAGTGCACGCATTTGTCAGTTATCGTGCAGCTCAACTCAAAACTTAAGGAGCTCAGCGATTCGACGAACAATACCAAAGAAAGGACAATTAGTTAGGCCGCATAAAGTACTCAAACTGCCAGACCTGCATTAAAATTTTTTTTGATTGAGAATAAAAATAAAAAAAAACAATTCACATAGTCCTCACATTCATAATAATTAAAATAATATAATAATTTACAAAGTAAATGTTCATGCTATAGTTTAGGTATTTAAAAATTTCAATCAAAAGAAAAATATAAATAGTTGGCAAAAAAATCAAATCAAGATTCACTGTAAATTGGAGCAGCTCAATCCCAAGCCTTTTTGTCCTCAATAAAGTCTTTAACAGTATAAAATGCTTTCTGGCACAGTTTCCGCTTTATAAAACATTTGAATTTATTAAGGCTTAATTCTTGAATATGGCTAGGAAGTTTATTATAAAAACGTATACACTGGCATCTAAACGAGCCACCTATTTTTTTAAGCCTGGTTTTAGGAACAACAAATTTGTGCTTGTTCCTAGTATTTACATTATGGATATCACTGTATTTTTTAAACAGATTAATATTTGTGTACTTATAATTTAATATTAATATTAATATATATTAATATTAATGTACTTTCTAATGTTTAACTTTAATGTATTTTTAATTCAACCTGCGTTGTCCCATTTCTGTGCAAAGAGAATGTGACATAAAACTTCAATGTATGAACCTATCGACGTACACCCACATTTATTCAATTAAAGGCATTTTTGAATTCTCGGTCGCTCAGTTAGAAAATTGAAGCCATACACATCTACCATACTATTCATCTATGTGTATGGAGAAGAACGGGCAAATAATTCTATAATCCAATAAAAATAAATAAAATAAGTCCATAGGTATAACCGTATTTATGTGTTTGCAGGCATTCGCTCCCCGTGGTCGTGCCACGCGGTGCGCTGCGGCGTGGAGGGCGCGGGCTGGGCGCCGTGGCTGGCCGGCTTCGCGCTGTCCGCCTGGCTGCACGCCCCGCCCGCCCCGCCCGCCCCGCCCGCGCCGGCCTGGGGTGAGTGTGCGGGCCGTTGCTCACGAGTTCCACAACTCTTTCATCTAACTCACTCCTGTTCACCCACTTCACCAACGTTACCTTACCTGCCAACGCTTCTCTGTCCAGTGTGTTGGCAATTCTAACAGTATCGTCATGACACACACAATTTTATAAAGAAACAAAAGTGGGGTTTTTACAGTATAACACGGTTATTCCCCCTCAAGTTAACTCATTTGACATACAAAAAACATTACATCATGACATAGTTTTCGAACTTAGAAGAGAAAGATCAACCAAGACGAGAGATTAATAACGTCAACATTGGTAGCATCTCTCATTAACAACATTCAATTAATTTCAGATGGCGTAGACGAGATCAACGACGAACCCTCGGATACAGAAACTAACAAGAAAAAGTCTCCTAAAAAGGAAGTTCCTAGCAAGCCAGCTGAACTGTCGCACGTACTGTCGGTGGGACACGAGTCGCTCATGTTGGAAATGTGGCTCGATACTAATACAGGTATTGCCATTAAACTGCTTTGTGTAAAACTGTATTTTATCCTGCCCCTAAATACCACGGAGTTTCTCAAAACTCGTCAAAAAAACTACTTGCTTGGTCTCAAAACTCTTCCGTCCGTCTCGTAAAATATTTTATAATTTCCATTGTGTTTATTTTTTTTAATATATATAAATAAATGCTTAGGAATCGATCAAAAAATTTCGTTAAACACTGCCACTCCGAGTATAGCCCTCCCCATTGGCCTTCGGGTGACTTTTAGCCTTCTGATAAGGCCCATTGTGAGCGATGACGTTTCAGTGCCATAGGTCATCACTGGCAACACGCACTGGTCAAAGACTTTCGTCTATCAGAAATGAAGAAATCTGCAGACGAACCTAGGTAACCGACATAACTTGCAGAACAGATGGCTGATGGGGCCGAAAGGTTTCGGAGTGGCGACCGCGTACCGCAAGACCTGGCGTTAGAAGGCCTTCTACAAGGTGGACCGATAACCTTGTGAAGACCGCAGGTGTCTGTTGGATACGGGAAGCACACAACCGGTCGAAGTGGCGGTGCTTGGGGGAGGCCCATGTCCAGCAGTGGACGTCTTTCGGCTGAAACGATGATGATGATGACACTAGACCATAGATGCCAATTTTGCTAAAACCATTCACTTTTAAGCAATTTAAGAAGAAGCAGAAATGGCACGAATCCTTATGGACCGACGTCAGGCCATAGGACATACGGTGGGTTAAAGTCCCAACTACAGTATCATTGTTTATGTCTTTTATTGTTCTGAGAGACCATTTTATCTTTTCCAAGTAATTTTAAATACATACTTTTATTACTAAACCACTAATTATATTTCCAGGCATGTTCACCTTCCGCCTGTCCCGCCCGGAGCTGGGTCTGAACCGCGTGGTGAGCGAGGCGCGCGTGCAGGGCAACATGCCGGCGCGCACGTGGAGCTGCGTCGCGCTCAACGTCAAGGAGCTGGTCTATAAGAGACATATCTATGTGCAGGTTACTAAAAAATATAGGCTATATTAGTAGATTATTCATCAAGGGGAGAGCAGTGTTTTATGTCACGGGCGCTATATTTGTGAGCTTGAGGCCTTCGCTCATCTCGGGATTCTCTCTCTCTCTCGCTCTCTTAACTTTTGCTCAGGAGGGCCTGGAAGCCTATATACTAGGCGCATTTTAACGTTGATTTCATACACTACTAAAAATCAATTTATTTTTCGAATATTTTTTAAAAGTTTTCATACACATTTTTAATTAAGTTTTTATCTTATTCAAATCACATTATTGACTAGCTAATTATTACATTATATATAAAGGCCCGGCTATAAAGACTTACTTTAGGTTTACATGACATTTAATTTGACATCATCGAGTAGGTGATGTGAAACAAATGTTTTGGATGGGGGAATTCATTGTAGGCCGATTTCAAAGTCAAATTGGTTGCCGACGCAGGCCTGGGCGTGTAGGGTGGCCAAATACCGTTTCAATGTGACTCATTCGCATCATCTAATGTGAACATGATCTTCAAATATCTGCATGATTTTATATAAATATTGACATTGCAGAATATTATATACAATATTACATTAATGTTTACTTTGAAAAGTATTATATTTACTGCTTTAATTTATTGTGAATGTGAGCACTATGTGGGTCATTTTTTTTTTTCTCTTTAAATATTTTCCTATTATTTTATGCTTTTTCTCAGTTTTAATGGTGGTCTGGCATTTTGAGCACTTTATGAGGTCTACCCAAATGTACTTTCTTTGGTATTGTTCGTCGAGTCGTTGAGCTCCTTAAGTCTTGAGTCGAGCTGCACGATTACGACAAATGCTTGCACTGATTGGACAGGTCCACTCAAAATTGTGTGGTTCTTTCCTCAAAAGACCATTTCAGACACAGATCTACATGGTCCTCACATGATCTGACCAATATTATGTCTGGACTTTAAAAGAGACTTTGACCCCTGAGTTTGTTTCGCCATTTCTTCTCACGGGTAGTCAGATAGGAAATGTCGACTACATCTAGCTTATTTTTTACTTTTTAATATGACGTGTAAAAGTGATTCCGATATCCTATTTACAGAATAAACGATTTCATTTCATTTCATTTCAAACTTTTTTAAACCATGAATCGGCCATGTTAATCAAAGTATTTACAGGTTTAAAATATTTCTTCTTTGATTTACAGGTGACGCTTTTCGTCAACGGATACGAGTGTGAGACAGTAACCCTACCAGTACAAGGTACATATTTATTTATTCTACATGTTGAACATTAAGCCCGAGTAGCATGGTTGTTTTTGTAACTTGACTTTGTTTTATCGCGCCCTGCATTTACAACTCTTGGCGTTGAGTCGAGCGTTGAACCAACAGAACGGAATGCGTGCGCGGTATAAAACGCTGCGATTAAAATGCTACTCGGCTCGGTTTTTACTTGATACTGTGGCTAATGTAATTATTTTCACTCGGCAGGCATCCTCGTCCGCAAAGTGACGCCTACGAGCGTGCTGCTGGGCCACGCGCGCGCGGGCGGCGCGGCCGGCGCCTGGCACCTGGCGGCCGCGCACGTGTACCGCGCGCCCGTGCTCAGCACCTACTGCGCCCTGCACATCACTGCGCACGGACCGAACCACGCCTGCCAGGTACTCATTTAATAGTGCCAACTGCTTTGACCTGTAACTGAGTTTATATTTCCTACAAAAACATTTCAACATACTGTTGTATCAACCAAATCCAACAAAATACCAGTTTATGTAGAACACTACTGCTGTAAGGCTCTAATGTGGGTGCGATAAGGGGTAAGACGTAATCAAGCGGAACGCCCGGTGGCATATTCAATACTCAATATCTTTATTGCTTTACCATAATAAGTACTTAGGTGGTAACTATATAATTTAGATCATTATGGACCCTGTAGCCTGTAGGACACAGCAAAAGTGTACGAGCATATGTAACCAAGTGACCTTACGTGACCTTTGAACGATATAATGACTAAGACGATTTGTTCCTACTTCATCCAATACAAATGGGAGCTCGTATTTTACTGTTTTCTATCCGCATCAAAATTTCATCATCATCAACATTATTTCAGCTGAAATACGTCCATCACTGGACATAGGCATCCCCCAAGCATCGCCACATCGACTGGTTCTGTGCTTCCTGCATCCAGCGGATTAAAATATCAAATTTAAATAATCATGTTTTCTTGCCACAGGTGCAGTGCGAGTTGCCCAACTTTCCGTTGTTACTGACACCAAACGTACTCGACTCCAATATTGATTGGGACCAGGTGATTTTTACCAAAATTTGCCAAATTATAAATAAGTATAGTTTGACCGACACCGCTGTACCGCGCCTTAGGAGTGCGCGCGCTCTACGGCCGCCCGCGCACGGGCCTGTGCAGCGGTGAAGTCCGACTATAACACAAATATGTATTTACAGAATTAGAATCATTAATACATCTTCCTAAGTTAGAATTTGTTTTAAATGTCATGATTTCATTAAAAAGTTTTTCAAGAGACCAATGCTTTGCGCATCCACCTTAAGTGGTGTATATAATTACTAACAAATTGGATTTTATGATCTGGAAAATAAATGATTAATAATAATAAATGCAACATAATTATATTAAACATTATGTAATTAGGCCCATTGTTACTATACTCTTCTATAACACAAAATACTCATTTTGCAGGTATTCGAGATACCGTCGTCGACGCTGCGCGAAATGCACGACAACTTACTGCTGACTTTCTCTGCTAGCGCGCCCAACATTATGAACCTTTACCATCAGACCGTTGCATTACCCACAGGTTAGTTTTGTGTTATTAGGTTAAATAATAACATAAACAGTGATTTTATTGACTGTTGTTGTTTTTGTCCAACAATAATATTCAGGAAGTTGTATACTTTAAAAAAATCATGCTAACATACCTTAATTTCCTCTTCCCCGCGGACTCTATGCAGTACAGACGTGTCTACACAAATACTCAGTCAATTTTTAATATTTAATTTAATTATATCAAAATAATCGGAAAATAGTAGCCGAATAAATCAAGTGAAGTACCAGGAGCGCATAGCATCGTGGATTACTAAGCACCCGGCGGCGGCGGGCGAGAACACCCAGCGTAGGACAAAGAGCGATATATATTCGTGTGAGTCGTCTTCAATGTGAACAAATAACTCACACTCAATTACGCATACTTTCACCAGCAGCGAGCGAGCGAGAACGGTCCGCGCGAGACAAAGACAGATATACTTTCACGTGAGTAGTCTTCAACTGTGACAGCATAGCTTACGCCCATGGACACATGCACTTACCGCTCTGCGCCTACGCAAGTTGCTCTTTCACGTACCTAACGCTACGGCTAGCGGCGGCGCGCAGTGACTCACATCTCTAGCCACAGTAAGATTGCCTCGCTGCCCGCGGCCGATACACTGCTTCACGCTCGCGACTGCGTTTTGGGCGTGGGCAGCACACGACTTAAGTTTTGCTCCACAAAAGATCGTATTGCTTCGCACTTAATATGAATTCACTTATGAACAAGTCGTTGTCGGATACGGAAATAAGCAGTGCGGGTATGGATAAAACACCACCAAACTATGTATTTCAGCGTACTAAAAGGAGCATGGAGGTTTCTATTGGGCAACAACTGGATGAATTTAAAGAGGAAATGAAAAAGATATAGAACTTATGAACACAACATTACAGGAGATTCAACAATCTAATATAAATTTAGAAAGTTCAATAACTTTTCTTACTGCACATAATGAGGAGTTACGAGAGAAAATTGCCCAGCTTGAAAGACAGACTAGAGAAGATAATACATATATCACTATCCTAGAAAATAAAATTGAAGACCTGCAAACGGGAAGCCGCAAAAGTAATCTGGTGGCTAAAAACGTACCTAGGAAAAAAGGTGAGACTAAAGAAGATGTCGTAGAAACTGGCTCCACGATCTTGAAGACTGAAATACTGAAAATGGCAAAGACATTTAACTCAAAGCATAAATACAAATTATCGTGTAAACATATGGGTTTTAAAACTCAAGAAGATACTCCAGTATTTATATCGGAACATCTGACCGCCAAAGGCTCCCGTCCCCACTTCCTGGCACGTGAACTAACCAAGTCTGGAACCTACAAGTTTTGCTGGACAGCCTACGGCAAAGTCTACGCTAAGAAGGATGAAATTTCCCCATCAATAGTCATTAGAAGTGAAGATCAGGTACACAAACTTTTACTAGAAAAATGACTATTATCCTGTAGTTATATAGCTAAGTTTGATGTCACTGCTAAATTAGTAATATTATTGCCTATATTAGTTGTGCCAGTTAACCAACTTTTGGTTCTGTTTTGCCATTTCTGTGATGATGTTTTGCCTGGTCCTTTAAGATTTTTTGTTAATGTCATTAATACACGTATTCAGTCAGTACACAACCGAATCATATCCATACACTCAAACTCAAAGCACATATATACAATATATACACCCATTTGTTTACTCAAACACCGAAACTTTCACATCAAAAACATATTCCTCACTCAAAACTCATATTACAATAATTATTACGGTAAGTAGTATTCTATTGTCTCATTGTATTGAAATATACACTTCCTTGATACAGCTATTCATCCTAGATTCACTCTGTTTTAATGGATAATATTTTACAAACTGTATCTGAGTCAGACAACATTGAAATTGCTCGTTCTGTCTCCTGCGATTATTCAGAACTCCACGATCACGTCATAATAAACAAAAATGACCTTACTATCATATCTCAAAATATAAGAAGCATACATCGTAACTTTGACGATTTTATTATCAACTTGTCTACACTTAATCTCGAACTAGATATCATTATCCTGACAGAATGTAGATTAAGTTCTAACAAACCTATTCCGCAAATAAACAATTACCACTCTTATATTATGACAACTCGACAACTTAACCAGAACGATGGGGTTGTTGTATATGTAAAATGTTCTATTAAGCACAAAGTCCTGTCTACGGCTGGATGTCCTAGGTTGTGATGTGTATTGTATATACCGCTCACCTTCAAATTCTAATATTGATGGATTCACTGACTCTCTTAGCACACAACTTAACATGAAATTGTCACATAAAAACACTATTATAGCTGGAGATATAAACATCAACATCATTGCTAGAGAGACTGAATCATCCCAAGATCGCAAGAATAGAGTTGGTTACCTAAATATGCTATCTCACTTTGGTATACTGCCTGGACATACACTTGCCACCAGGGAACAAAACAGACCATTTTATGTTAAATATAAACAAAAAGAAGTTCTCTGCGTCTATTGCTGTTTTATACTCAACTATCACTGACCATCACACCACATTCCTATCTCTAGCAAAATTAAAAAATATTTACACGGCAAATAGAAATACGACTACAATAAATTACGAGCTAGCTCTGAAAGATCTAAAGGAGAAGAAATTATCAGATCTATTATTTTGTGATGACTCAGACTTATTAATTATTATAATAGAAGTTAAGGTATTTTTTATAAATACCTAAATATACCTAATAATTAATAAGTCTGGGTCATCACAAAATAATAGATCTGATAATTTTAAGGTATTTATAAAACATACCTTAACTTCTATTATACATGAAAACACGATAACGAAAAAAATTCCGAATATTAAACGGATCATCAAACCATGGATCACTATGGGTATACTACGATGTATTAAGAACCGGAATCATCTACAAAAACAGAGTCGCATTGACCCCTACAATGAAATACTAAAAATAACGTATACTAGATACAGGAATTACTGCAATCAGCTTATAAAAAAATTAAAAAGGAAATATGAACGAGACTTACTTGCTAATTCTGTAACTAATAATAAAATACTATGGAAGAACATAAAAAATATCACTTACTCTAATAAAATAAAAAGTCAAAACTTAGAATTGTTAAATATAAAACCCACCTCTCATGACTCGATAAATTATATCAATGATTACTTCGCTAACATTGGAAAACAACTAGCCTGTCAAATTTACCCAACTTTAAATAACGTCCATATCCCTGTTCTTCCAGATACATCTCCGCTAAACACTTTCGTACTAATTGACACTGACGAATCTGAAGTAAACGCTATATTAATGAATTAAAAATCTGACAGTGCCCCGAGCTGGGACAACATTTCAACTAAATTCTTAAAGTTTGTAAGAAAAGAAGTTGTTCCTGTAATAACCCACCTTGTAAATCTGTGTCTCCAGCAGGGCGTCTTCCCGGCTCCCCTAAAACAATCTATAATAACCCCAGTACACAAAGGGGGGGACGGGGGACAGAGACGATGTCAATAATTATAGACCTTTTTTTTTTTTTTTTTGGGTGGGAAATTATCATATAACTTCTCCCGCTCTGGGCGGAGCGGGAGGGCGTGTCAGACTTTTACTGACTAAAACCCACCCGTGTTCCTTCCGTTGCCTGTGTGCCAGGGCCACGATATCCCTTTCGGACAAACTCGCAACCCCGGCAGGCATTGGTCCTAACGGACCCCGTCAGTTTGTGCTGACATGTCTTTGAGGCGCGCGTGGAACAAAACGCGCCGTCGACCCGGCGAATAATTATAGACCTATCTCGGTCTTACCAGCCATATCAAAAGTTCTGGAAAAGGTTATTAATTCTCGACTAACTCAATTCTTAAACAAATTCAACTTACTATCTCCTTCACAATTTGGCTTCAGACAGGCTGTAAGTACCGAAGATGCTGTAACTTCATTAACTTCTCATATTATTGGGCATCTTGACAAGGGGAAAAAGTGCCTATCCATTTTCCTTGACCTCAAAAAAGCTTTTGACACCGTCTCTGTCCCTATCCTAGTGAACAAATTACAAAAAGCCGGAATAAGAGGTTGCACTCAGCCTGCTCAGAGATTACCTCTTCAACAGAAAGCAAAAAGTTAAAATAGGACAATACACTAGCGACAATGCAGAGGTAACATACGGCGTACCACAGGGTAGTGTTTTGGGTCCTACCCTGTTTTTAATATACATCAATGATCTGTGTAATATTAAATTAACAAACGCCAGGGTATTTGCATACGCCGATGATACTACTATTGTATTTGCTGGTGATTCTTGGCAAGATGTTAAACTGAGTGCAGAGGTAGGGATTGCCCACGTAGCTGAATGGCTGAAAAATAATTTACTAACATTAAACACCACCAAGACTAACTACGTATGTTTTAAGGCTTACTTGGATCTTCAAAACATTAAGATACGTGGCTTCGACTAAAATGTTTAGGAGTGATAAGCGACCTAGAAATCTCCTTAATGAAATTATTTTGCTCTAACACAATCCGTCCTTCTATATTGTATCCCCATTTGGGGTGGCGCAGCTAAAACTAGATTTTTGGACATGAAACGTGCTCAACGAGCACTTATAAAGATTATGTATTTTAAAACTAAAAGACACTCTACTAAAAACCTATACGAAATCAGTAATTTACTCTCAGTTAGAAAACTGTATATAACTCAAACGGTTCTAAAAAAACATAAAACCCTCCCTTATCATATGAATAAGAAACACAAAAGGAGAAAAGATATCATTGCAGTAGTTCCCCCATGTAAAACCAAATTTAGTAGCAGACAATTTCACCATCTCTCAGCTCAAATATACAACAGGATTAATAAAAACATATATATACACAATAAAAATAATCACGACTGTAAAAAAGTTATAACAAACTGGACCAAGTCTCTTAGTTATGAGGATACGGAAGCTCTCCTGGTTTATCATGAGTAACATAATCACACACCATAACTATACAAACCTTACTGTTCTCCATATACTACACTACTCTACACCTCGCCACACCAACACTACACCACACCACGCTACACCAACCACACCACGCTACACCAACCACACCACGCTGCACCACACCACGATACACCAACACTACACCACACCACGCTACACCACACCACACCACACCACGATACACCACACCACGCTACACCTCACCACAATACACCACACTACACTACACCACACTACACTACACCACACCACGCTACACCTCACCACACTACACCACACCACACTACACCACACTACACTACACCACACTACACTACACCACACCACACTACACCACACTACACTACACCACACCACACCACTCCACACCACACCACACCACACCACACCACTCTACACTAAACCACACCGCACTACACACCATACCACACATCACATCTAACCGCACTACATCGTACACACACGCCACGCCTAACTAAAGCACACCACGATTCACGTGATACATATTCAAGATGTTAGAATGAGAAATAACAAATTGCCGTAATATAAATATGTAACATTAGTATATCTAAGATATGGAGGAGCGGAGTCTCCTCACACACAGGCATTGTTTGCCTAAAAGGAGGCTCCAAACACAAATCATTGTATATGAAGCATTTCGTTTAAATAAAAATATTTTTCTTTTTTTTTTCTTTTTTTCAATGCCTTCTGGCATAAGTTCCTCTTTTTCCTCTTTGTCATCGATATTAGACCAGGTGAGGCTGCAATCGTTGCAAATTTTTTTATTTATCAAAAAATTATATCAACTTTGTGATAACATAACATCACGCTTGTATTCCTGACGGGTTAGGCACAGGTGTACCTATAGTACACCCGCATTTCGTCAGTTATGTTACACTTACAGTCATGTTGTATTTTGTGATATTGTCTTTAAATAACTTATGTTGCGGTGATGATGATTTAACTAATTTCACTATTAATGGGGAATTTGTTGGGCCACTTCTTCTTCCCATCTAAAGCACTAGGAAGTGGTAAAGGGCGGGCGTTTTGGGGGACTACCTTATGTAACTTTGTCGTTCAAAAAGTGTAGATTCTCAGCCTAGTTCGAATCAATGATTTGATTGAATGTTCCCAGTATTCGCCGGCCGCGTAGCTTCAACAGCGGGCCTAATGTCAGCGTCAGCATCAGGCCTGCCGGCGTCCGGCAGTGGGCCGGTGTCGTCCATCCCGGAGACGCTGTTCACGACGTGGACCGGCAGCCCGCTGGCCAGCCGGCACCGGGGCGTCACGCCGGCCATCTACATGCTAGGGGGAGCTGATATATTGCTTTATTTATATGCTAGGGTGAGTACATAACGCAATACCTGCGCGAGGGTCTGTCATCATTTGCAAAGGCAGTTCTGTGTAGAGCAAGTCAAGGTGACAGAAAACAGTCCTGATGGACAATCAACAAAAATCGATCAACTCAGCTTATCGCAGTCCACTGCTGGGCGTAGGCCTCTCGCAAGCTGCGCCACCACACCCTGTCCTTCGCCTTCCGCTCCCAGTCTGTCTGCGCCACCTTTTTAAGGTCGTAGGTCCATCGTCGCTGAAGGGTGTCCCACACTACGCTTGTCGATATGCGCTCCAGAATTCGTCAGCTCTGTCGTTGTGGGCGGAAAGTTTACCCACATAGCGGCAACGTTTGTATTAAAGTTGACCTAAGAATTATCACTCGGTCATAGTCAGTTATTGCACTCCTACTTAGCACTTACGATGTATATTTAATTTAATAGCCTCTTCTCTTCCGTCTTTTTACAGGTGGTAGAACTAGAAGGCAGTGCCACAGAGCAGGCGACGGCGCTGAGCATCCTGCTGCGCGCGTGCCGCGTGGACGTGCGGCTGCACGGCGCGCTGTACGCGGGCGGCGCGCCCGCCATGCTGCTCACGGTGCTGGCGGCGCCCGCCTGCGTGCTGTCGCACCATGCGCTCAAGGTACCGGGAGCCCTCAGTCAGGTTGTGTGTCTATGTGCACGGCGCGCCCGCCATGCTGCTCACGGTGCTGGCGGCGCCCGCCTGCGTGCTGTCGCACCATGCGCTCAAGGTACCGGGAGCCCTCAGTCAGGTTGTGTGTCTATGTGCACGGCGCGCCCGCCATGCTGCTCACGGTGCTGGCGGCGCCCGCCTGCGTGCTGTCGCACCATGCGCTCAAGGTACCGGGAGCCCTCAGTCAGGTTGTGTGTCTATGTGCACGGCGCGCCCGCCATGCTGCTCACGGTGCTGGCGGCGCCCGCCTGCGTGCTGTCGCACCATGCGCTCAAGGTACCGGGAGCCCTCAGTCAGGTTGTGTGTCTATGTGCACGGCGCGCCCGCCATGCTGCTCACGGTGCTGGCGGCGCCCGCCTGCGTGCTGTCGCACCATGCGCTCAAGGTACCGGGAGCCCTCAGTCAGGTTGTGTGTCTATGTGCACGGCGCGCCCGCCATGCTGCTCACGGTGCTGGCGGCGCCCGCCTGCGTGCTGTCGCACCATGCGCTCAAGGTACCGGGAGCCCTCAGTCAGGTTGTGTGTCTATGTGCACGGCGCGCCCGCCATGCTGCTCACGGTGCTGGCGGCGCCCGCCTGCGTGCTGTCGCACCATGCGCTCAAGGTACCGGGAGCCCTCAGTCAGGTTGTGTGTCTATGTGCACGGCGCGCCCGCCATGCTGCTCACGGTGCTGGCGGCGCCCGCCTGCGTGCTGTCGCACCATGCGCTCAAGGTACCGGGAGCCCTCAGTCAGGTTGTGTGTCTATGTGCACGGCGCGCCCGCCATGCTGCTCACGGTGCTGGCGGCGCCCGCCTGCGTGCTGTCGCACCATGCGCTCAAGGTACCGGGAGCCCTCAGTCAGGTTGTGTGTCTATGTGCACGGCGCGCCCGCCATGCTGCTCACGGTGCTGGCGGCGCCCGCCTGCGTGCTGTCGCACCATGCGCTCAAGGTACCGGGAGCCCTCAGTCAGGTTGTGTGTCTATGTGCACGGCGCGCCCGCCATGCTGCTCACGGTGCTGGCGGCGCCCGCCTGCGTGCTGTCGCACCATGCGCTCAAGGTACCGGGAGCCCTCAGTCAGGTTGTGTGTCTATGTGCACGGCGCGCCCGCCATGCTGCTCACGGTGCTGGCGGCGCCCGCCTGCGTGCTGTCGCACCATGCGCTCAAGGTACCGGGAGCCCTCAGTCAGGTTGTGTGTCTATGTGCACGGCGCGCCCGCCATGCTGCTCACGGTGCTGGCGGCGCCCGCCTGCGTGCTGTCGCACCATGCGCTCAAGGTACCGGGAGCCCTCAGTCAGGTTGTGTGTCTATGTGCACGGCGCGCCCGCCATGCTGCTCACGGTGCTGGCGGCGCCCGCCTGCGTGCTGTCGCACCATGCGCTCAAGGTACCGGGAGCCCTCAGTCAGGTTGTGTGTCTATGTGCACGGCGCGCCCGCCATGCTGCTCACGGTGCTGGCGGCGCCCGCCTGCGTGCTGTCGCACCATGCGCTCAAGGTACCGGGAGCCCTCAGTCAGGTTGTGTGTCTATGTGCACGGCGCGCCCGCCATGCTGCTCACGGTGCTGGCGGCGCCCGCCTGCGTGCTGTCGCACCATGCGCTCAAGGTACCGGGAGCCCTCAGTCAGGTTGTGTGTCTATGTGCACGGCGCGCCCGCCATGCTGCTCACGGTGCTGGCGGCGCCCGCCTGCGTGCTGTCGCACCATGCGCTCAAGGTACCGGGAGCCCTCAGTCAGGTTGTGTGTCTATGTGCACGGCGCGCCCGCCATGCTGCTCACGGTGCTGGCGGCGCCCGCCTGCGTGCTGTCGCACCATGCGCTCAAGGTACCGGGAGCCCTCAGTCAGGTTGTGTGTCTATGTGCACGGCGCGCCCGCCATGCTGCTCACGGTGCTGGCGGCGCCCGCCTGCGTGCTGTCGCACCATGCGCTCAAGGTACCGGGAGCCCTCAGTCAGGTTGTGTGTCTATGTGCACGGCGCGCCCGCCATGCTGCTCACGGTGCTGGCGGCGCCCGCCTGCGTGCTGTCGCACCATGCGCTCAAGGTACCGGGAGCCCTCAGTCAGGTTGTGTGTCTATGTGCACGGCGCGCCCGCCATGCTGCTCACGGTGCTGGCGGCGCCCGCCTGCGTGCTGTCGCACCATGCGCTCAAGGTACCGGGAGCCCTCAGTCAGGTTGTGTGTCTATGTGCACGGCGCGCCCGCCATGCTGCTCACGGTGCTGGCGGCGCCCGCCTGCGTGCTGTCGCACCATGCGCTCAAGGTACCGGGAGCCCTCAGTCAGGTTGTGTGTCTATGTGCACGGCGCGCCCGCCATGCTGCTCACGGTGCTGGCGGCGCCCGCCTGCGTGCTGTCGCACCATGCGCTCAAGGTACCGGGAGCCCTCAGTCAGGTTGTGTGTCTATGTGCACGGCGCGCCCGCCATGCTGCTCACGGTGCTGGCGGCGCCCGCCTGCGTGCTGTCGCACCATGCGCTCAAGGTACCGGGAGCCCTCAGTCAGGTTGTGTGTCTATGTGCACGGCGCGCCCGCCATGCTGCTCACGGTGCTGGCGGCGCCCGCCTGCGTGCTGTCGCACCATGCGCTCAAGGTACCGGGAGCCCTCAGTCAGGTTGTGTGTCTATGTGCACGGCGCGCCCGCCATGCTGCTCACGGTGCTGGCGGCGCCCGCCTGCGTGCTGTCGCACCATGCGCTCAAGGTACCGGGAGCCCTCAGTCAGGTTGTGTGTCTATGTGCACGGCGCGCCCGCCATGCTGCTCACGGTGCTGGCGGCGCCCGCCTGCGTGCTGTCGCACCATGCGCTCAAGGTACCGGGAGCCCTCAGTCAGGTTGTGTGTCTATGTGCACGGCGCGCCCGCCATGCTGCTCACGGTGCTGGCGGCGCCCGCCTGCGTGCTGTCGCACCATGCGCTCAAGGTACCGGGAGCCCTCAGTCAGGTTGTGTGTCTATGTGCACGGCGCGCCCGCCATGCTGCTCACGGTGCTGGCGGCGCCCGCCTGCGTGCTGTCGCACCATGCGCTCAAGGTACCGGGAGCCCTCAGTCAGGTTGTGTGTCTATGTGCACGGCGCGCCCGCCATGCTGCTCACGGTGCTGGCGGCGCCCGCCTGCGTGCTGTCGCACCATGCGCTCAAGGTACCGGGAGCCCTCAGTCAGGTTGTGTGTCTATGTGCACGGCGCGCCCGCCATGCTGCTCACGGTGCTGGCGGCGCCCGCCTGCGTGCTGTCGCACCATGCGCTCAAGGTACCGGGAGCCCTCAGTCAGGTTGTGTGTCTATGTGCACGGCGCGCCCGCCATGCTGCTCACGGTGCTGGCGGCGCCCGCCTGCGTGCTGTCGCACCATGCGCTCAAGGTACCGGGAGCCCTCAGTCAGGTTGTGTGTCTATGTGCACGGCGCGCCCGCCATGCTGCTCACGGTGCTGGCGGCGCCCGCCTGCGTGCTGTCGCACCATGCGCTCAAGGTACCGGGAGCCCTCAGTCAGGTTGTGTGTCTATGTGCACGGCGCGCCCGCCATGCTGCTCACGGTGCTGGCGGCGCCCGCCTGCGTGCTGTCGCACCATGCGCTCAAGGTACCGGGAGCCCTCAGTCAGGTTGTGTGTCTATGTGCACGGCGCGCCCGCCATGCTGCTCACGGTGCTGGCGGCGCCCGCCTGCGTGCTGTCGCACCATGCGCTCAAGGTACCGGGAGCCCTCAGTCAGGTTGTGTGTCTATGTGCACGGCGCGCCCGCCATGCTGCTCACGGTGCTGGCGGCGCCCGCCTGCGTGCTGTCGCACCATGCGCTCAAGGTACCGGGAGCCCTCAGTCAGGTTGTGTGTCTATGTGCACGGCGCGCCCGCCATGCTGCTCACGGTGCTGGCGGCGCCCGCCTGCGTGCTGTCGCACCATGCGCTCAAGGTACCGGGAGCCCTCAGTCAGGTTGTGTGTCTATGTGCACGGCGCGCCCGCCATGCTGCTCACGGTGCTGGCGGCGCCCGCCTGCGTGCTGTCGCACCATGCGCTCAAGGTACCGGGAGCCCTCAGTCAGGTTGTGTGTCTATGTGCACGGCGCGCCCGCCATGCTGCTCACGGTGCTGGCGGCGCCCGCCTGCGTGCTGTCGCACCATGCGCTCAAGGTACCGGGAGCCCTCAGTCAGGTTGTGTGTCTATGTGCACGGCGCGCCCGCCATGCTGCTCACGGTGCTGGCGGCGCCCGCCTGCGTGCTGTCGCACCATGCGCTCAAGGTACCGGGAGCCCTCAGTCAGGTTGTGTGTCTATGTGCACGGCGCGCCCGCCATGCTGCTCACGGTGCTGGCGGCGCCCGCCTGCGTGCTGTCGCACCATGCGCTCAAGGTACCGGGAGCCCTCAGTCAGGTTGTGTGTCTATGTGCACGGCGCGCCCGCCATGCTGCTCACGGTGCTGGCGGCGCCCGCCTGCGTGCTGTCGCACCATGCGCTCAAGGTACCGGGAGCCCTCAGTCAGGTTGTGTGTCTATGTGCACGGCGCGCCCGCCATGCTGCTCACGGTGCTGGCGGCGCCCGCCTGCGTGCTGTCGCACCATGCGCTCAAGGTACCGGGAGCCCTCAGTCAGGTTGTGTGTCTATGTGCACGGCGCGCCCGCCATGCTGCTCACGGTGCTGGCGGCGCCCGCCTGCGTGCTGTCGCACCATGCGCTCAAGGTACCGGGAGCCCTCAGTCAGGTTGTGTGTCTATGTGCACGGCGCGCCCGCCATGCTGCTCACGGTGCTGGCGGCGCCCGCCTGCGTGCTGTCGCACCATGCGCTCAAGGTACCGGGAGCCCTCAGTCAGGTTGTGTGTCTATGTGCACGGCGCGCCCGCCATGCTGCTCACGGTGCTGGCGGCGCCCGCCTGCGTGCTGTCGCACCATGCGCTCAAGGTACCGGGAGCCCTCAGTCAGGTTGTGTGTCTATGTGCACGGCGCGCCCGCCATGCTGCTCACGGTGCTGGCGGCGCCCGCCTGCGTGCTGTCGCACCATGCGCTCAAGGTACCGGGAGCCCTCAGTCAGGTTGTGTGTCTATGTGCACGGCGCGCCCGCCATGCTGCTCACGGTGCTGGCGGCGCCCGCCTGCGTGCTGTCGCACCATGCGCTCAAGGTACCGGGAGCCCTCAGTCAGGTTGTGTGTCTATGTGCACGGCGCGCCCGCCATGCTGCTCACGGTGCTGGCGGCGCCCGCCTGCGTGCTGTCGCACCATGCGCTCAAGGTACCGGGAGCCCTCAGTCAGGTTGTGTGTCTATGTGCACGGCGCGCCCGCCATGCTGCTCACGGTGCTGGCGGCGCCCGCCTGCGTGCTGTCGCACCATGCGCTCAAGGTACCGGGAGCCCTCAGTCAGGTTGTGTGTCTATGTGCACGGCGCGCCCGCCATGCTGCTCACGGTGCTGGCGGCGCCCGCCTGCGTGCTGTCGCACCATGCGCTCAAGGTACCGGGAGCCCTCAGTCAGGTTGTGTGTCTATGTGCACGGCGCGCCCGCCATGCTGCTCACGGTGCTGGCGGCGCCCGCCTGCGTGCTGTCGCACCATGCGCTCAAGGTACCGGGAGCCCTCAGTCAGGTTGTGTGTCTATGTGCACGGCGCGCCCGCCATGCTGCTCACGGTGCTGGCGGCGCCCGCCTGCGTGCTGTCGCACCATGCGCTCAAGGTACCGGGAGCCCTCAGTCAGGTTGTGTGTCTATGTGCACGGCGCGCCCGCCATGCTGCTCACGGTGCTGGCGGCGCCCGCCTGCGTGCTGTCGCACCATGCGCTCAAGGTACCGGGAGCCCTCAGTCAGGTTGTGTGTCTATGTGCACGGCGCGCCCGCCATGCTGCTCACGGTGCTGGCGGCGCCCGCCTGCGTGCTGTCGCACCATGCGCTCAAGGTACCGGGAGCCCTCAGTCAGGTTGTGTGTCTATGTGCACGGCGCGCCCGCCATGCTGCTCACGGTGCTGGCGGCGCCCGCCTGCGTGCTGTCGCACCATGCGCTCAAGGTACCGGGAGCCCTCAGTCAGGTTGTGTGTCTATGTGCACGGCGCGCCCGCCATGCTGCTCACGGTGCTGGCGGCGCCCGCCTGCGTGCTGTCGCACCATGCGCTCAAGGTACCGGGAGCCCTCAGTCAGGTTGTGTGTCTATGTGCACGGCGCGCCCGCCATGCTGCTCACGGTGCTGGCGGCGCCCGCCTGCGTGCTGTCGCACCATGCGCTCAAGGTACCGGGAGCCCTCAGTCAGGTTGTGTGTCTATGTGCACGGCGCGCCCGCCATGCTGCTCACGGTGCTGGCGGCGCCCGCCTGCGTGCTGTCGTGCGTGGTCCGACATGCACTTAGCCGGTTTTTATAGGTTGTTTTACGCCCTTGACATGAAAAAATTACCGTCGCTAGCCTTGCCATTAGCCCATATAGCTACGTCATCATTATTTATATTATCAAACCAATTTATTTATTTTAACATTAGATACCTAATTTCAAGTTCCTTCTTTATATCATTGCCTTGCAGGTGATCTTAGACGAAGCTTGCAGCACTCCAATACTGAGCGCGTGTGGGGACAGCGTGCAGCTGGCGTCCCGGACCGACGCCGTGCTGCTGCAGCCGGAACTGCTGGTCTTGCTGGCGAACGCGTGGAGGCACCTGGATACTGAACAGGTTGGTCAAATATCGCTCTGTTACGCGTTAATGACGCAGTGCTTGCGTAAGTGTAACATTTATTTTATGTTCGTGGGTGATAAGCAGTGATCGGAGTAGGTAGATTGATTTTTGGTACTTGTATCATAAATGCACACAGAAAGAATAACATGGATAAGCCATTTTTCCGGAAAGTAATTCCGGTATTTCCGAATTCAATTAAATATTGTTAATGTTGGTAGTGATATTATTACTACTCAATTCAAAATTTAAAGGAAGGTATCAAAACTAAATTAATTCATTATTTATCTGTTGAATAATAAAAACAATCGAATTCCGATCGAAGCTTTAATATTTATTTTTTATTTTTGTCCGTATATTCGAGCCAAATCGTGGTTTAGAGCAGATTCCAGAAGTCAGTATGTACACAAGCCAGGGTCAAGTAACGTTTTCACAACACAGTAACAAACAAAGATGCGCACTCTACGAACCGAAGTAAACGAGTGAGCTACCTGGCATATCGTCGGCGGGCGTACGCATTGTTCTGATAACCGGTTATTGTACCACCCATGATCCTTCGTTCTGATTGGTCGTTGGGTTTTGTCAAATCGTGACTGTGTGCCGTTAAAAAAAATATGAAGAATCTCTATATTGCTCATTTTATTACAATTCCTACCTTTTTTTTTTTGAGGATGGCAAATCATCAAATGACTCCTTCCACTCTGGCAGAATACAATTCCTACATAAGTTCCGGTTTTTTTATTAATAATCCACCAATTCCGGAGGAATGTCCATATTAATATATACGGTTCGGATCAATGGCCCCAGTTCAATCTACCTACTCCGATCACTGGTGATAAGGAATGATAAGACAATAATTATGTTCTGATAAGGGAGTTACGTCGGCCAACAGAATGCTTTGCAGTTTGGCAGACGTAATGATGTATTCCGTGTGGAATGCCGGACGTAAAGAATAGCACCACCCCATTTCTTCCCGTGGGTGTCGTAAAAGGCGACTAAGGGGCTTACTACAGAATGGGCAGCAGCGTTCTCTATGCATTTAACACCATACTGCGATCGCCAACCCGCCTGCCAAGCGTGGCGATTATGGCAACCCTCCCCCGTCCTTTTGGGGGAGGCCTATGTCCAGCTGTGGACGTCTTTTGGCTGAAATGATGAATTCTTATAATTATTATGTCTGTGAATAAACACTTTTTCATTATATTTTTTTTACATTAGCGCTCAATTTGCGCTCTGCTCATAAATTAGCGCAATGTTAACCATAGTAACAGTTGTGTATCAAGTTTCGTTTCCGTTCTTGAATGCGACGATACTACGCTGTGGTGGATAATAAAATGAAACACAAAAAGTGGACTGTATTAAGTGGAGCCAAGAACAAAAGATTTTTGCCGGCTTGTTCGGGTGGGCCGGAGCGAGCCCTCGTGTTCTGTAGCACCCGAGATGAAGTTGAGTTTCTGATGACTCGGCCATATTACGTACCTTTGTAATCAAAATGTACTATGTCGTTTTACTGTGTGTACTTAAGTAATAAATAAATAACACATTTTTTGTAGGAATTAACCTGGGAAGTAGAGAACATGAACGGCACCCGCGAAGTCCAGCGCGGCTCGGCGTGGGCGCTCACGCTGTGCTGCGTGCGCGCCCTGCTGCGCGACTCGCACCCGCGCCGCGCCTTCAACCACTACCAGATGAACCGCACCGGCCTGCTCAACCATCTGCTGCTGGCCTGCAAGGTATGACACCTACGAGTACACTAGGATACATATTATATCTACTTGAAATTAATTTAGGTACAAAAACCTGACCTGTTCTGGTCTCTTTTACCCTCTTCATGATCATATCATCCATACGTCATGTACTTATTTTTTTTCTTTACTGTGGACGCTTTTAACGTGCTAGTCTTTCTACATCGTTCTCACATTAGGTATAATTTTAACATGTAACTAATGTTTTGTAACTATATTTTAATTTAAAAAAGTGTCCGTAGTCTCTAGCTTATTCTTTTCCAACCTACTACGCACTACTAACTAGCTTCATCCTTCTGACTGACTGACTCCCTAACATTTCAAAAGTGCCTGTACTTGCTTGAATTGAAATAAATGCTTTGAGTATTACAGACTCACGCTCGAATACCGAAAACAGACCTAATATGAAACTCGGGTATAAAACCCAAACCGGTGCGATTTCTCCAAAGACTATTCATCAAATTAATATGAGTATCTACAAGAATTTATAAGTGGTCCAAAGATTTTTTGGTCTGCTTAAAGAACGAGCAAAATCGAACCAAATTGTAAAATAGGTTATGGAAATAAATAAATAATAATAATCATAATCATCATCATAATACCGACGGTCTATAAAGTTCTTACATCCATTTTGAGAGCTAAAATTAACAATCATATAGACACCAACTCCATCATGTCTGCCTCTCAAAAAGGATGTAGGAACGGGTCTCGCGGTACTAAGGAGTTACTCCTCATTGATATGGCCATTAGCCAACAGGTTCGACGTTCCCGAAAGGATCTGTCGACATGTTGGGTAGATTATAAGAAGGCCTATGATTCGGTGACACATACGTGGCTCATGAGGGTGCTGGAGTTGTATAAAGTAGATGCAACTCTGCGCACCTTCCTGATGTCGTGTTTGAGGCAATGGAGGACGGTCCTTGGCTATCCAGGATGTCGTAATATCTAGAGGAATAGCGAACCGATAAGGATCGAGCGAGGCATATTTCAGGGCGATAGTTTGAGTCCGCTTTGGTTCTGCTTAGCCTTGAATCCTCTAAGCACACCACCTCTCCTCAACCACCACCTCTCCTCACCCGATAGCCTAGACCACCTCTCCTCAACCGATAGCCTAGACATGAATCCTCCAGCAGATTCATGTCTAGGCTATCGGTTGAGGAGAGGTGGTCAGGTTATATCTCACCTCCTCTACATGGATGACCTAAAACTCTTTGCTCCCAACAATTTGCAACTGATGGAGCTACTGAAAGTAACTGAAACTTTTAGTAGCGCCATCAGGATGGAATTTGGTGTGGACAAATGTGCGGTTATGCATGTAAAGCGAGGGAAGATTGTGGAATCCGAGGGAACCCAACTCTCGGATTCCATAAACCTTAGAGCTCTCTCCGCATCCGAAACCTATAAGTATTTGGGTATGTCGGAAGCGTTGGGCATCAATGTTACTGACATGAAGCAATCGTTGAAGGAGCGCTTCTTTGGCCGCCTGAAGAAAGTATTAAATAGTCTTCTATCAGGCGGAAACAAGGTGCGCGCCTTCAACGGTTGGGTCATGCCGGTTTTGATGTACACTTTCGGCATACTCAAATGGACTCAGACTGAACTCGACGCCCTGGATAGGAAGGTCCGTACGCTGCTGACCGCATATCGACTGCATCACCCACGGTCCTCGGTAATGAGACTGTATATCCCGCGAAAGTGTGGAGGCCGAGGCTTTTTAAACGCTAAGACCCTCCACAATCGCGAGATGCAATCTCAGGGAATATTTCCTAGAAGCCGACGTGGGGATGCATCGAGATGTGGTCGTGGTGGACAACGGCCTCACCCCGCTCTCCTTGGCTACCGAGAACTGGCGCAAACCTGTAGTGCTTGACACTAACGATCGCAGGGAGGTATGGCAAAGTAAGGAGCTTCACGGACGCTATTTCCGGGCCCTACATGAACCCGATGTAGACTTTTTAGCGTCCGTAGCCTGGCTGCGTTTCGGTGACCTCTTTGGGGAAACCGAAAGTTTTGTCTGTGCAATTATGGACGAAGTTATCATGACGGAATTACCGGAGGTTTATTGTGAAGGTAGCACGGTTGACGTGTGTCGGGCATGCCACCGTCCGGGAGAATCAATCCGACACATTATCTCCGGGTGTTCTCGTCTAGCTAACGAAGAGTACTTGCATAGACACAACCTTGTAGTCAGGGTTATCCATCAGCAACTTGCTCTGAAATACAGCCTTGTGGAATCAGAGGTGCCGTACTACAGGTATGTGCCCGACCCAGTTCTCGAGAATGGAGATATCACATTGTACTGGGACCGATCTATCATCACTGACAGGACTATTGTTGCCATTAAGCCTGATATAGTGGTGGTGGATCGAATGGAGCGGCGCACAATGATTATTGACATAACGGTCCCTCATGACGGGAACCTCGTGAAACCCGAGAAAGATAAACAAATCAAGTATCTTGACTTGGCTCGCGAGGTTGTCGGCATGTGGGATGTGGACTCAGCAATCATTGTGCCGATAGTTGTATCAGCCAATGGCTTAATTGCCAAGAGCCTCGACCAACACCTAAGGAGGCTCTCGTTGGGCAGCTGGATTAAGGGCCTGATTCAGAGAGCGGTACTTCTGGACACGGCTCGCATTGTTAAGAGGTTCCTTTCTCTGGAGCCCTGACCGCCGGTAGCTTGGACCTTATCCCCGATACCGGTGGGCTATTATTTTTTATATTTTTAAATGTTTTTATATATTTTTTATATTCTAATATTTAAAAATGTAATTTATATGTATATGATGAAATAAAGGAAATAATAATCAAGAAACCAGTTAAATGTACACGTGGTGGAGGTGTTGGGTCACTACAAAATTTTATACATTGCCTAGAGGCAACATCGCAAAGAGGTTACATCGCAACAGTAAATCCATTGTGTGATTACAAATTGTTACGCGCTAAAACAAGTACGAACATGCTCGTACACTGCCCGTTGGAAATTACGACGTCCACGGGCGTAGTGTGTATGCTAGAAAACATCCAAAAACTATCCATGTGTGCGTAGGACACACTATTGTTGAATGTTTTTTTTTAACGTCACGATGTGACAGTAAATTATATCTGCGGTGACACTACAGAATGCCCTTCCTTGTATTAGTATAGAAAATAGAACGCCGCAAGCCGTACTGATTGTATACAAGTCATTTTACAAAACTTTGACACTGTCGACAGGCGTACTGTCGTCGTATTATTGTATATGTCGTGAGGCGTTCTGTCCGTCAACGTGTTAAGTTCTAAAGTGATTTTGTTTCTTAACAGGAGCGGTTCCTAAACTCAGAGTGCGGTCCTCTGGACGCCGTGGCCAGCAGTGCGCTAGTGGAAGTAGTACGAGGGCTGGTTGGCGCTCCGCCACTTCTACATCGCCTAGCACTACTCTGCGACTTCCTGCTGCTCATGCATCAGGTAAGTCATGATTATGACAGATAGGTTGCCCACTGCCTAAAGGCACTGGCGCTCCCCTTTTATTGAGAGCGTGGTGTTCACAAGGCGACAAGAGTAACCATAGAGTTTCTTATTCGTTATTTTCCCTAACGAATCTACGCAGGACAAAACTTTAATAGTGGGGACCAGACCTTAAATAATAATTGTTGCCTGCATCTATTTTGAATAAGAGCAAACTCTCAAATAGTATGTTAAAATGTTTAATCATCGTCTTTATTATAAAGAAATATTTGTTCGACCAGGCCAGCGACACGTTCGTAACTCACTCCCGAGCAAACTTCTACTTCCTGCTAACATCAGAGATACAAGAGATGACCGAGTTCTCCTCCAGCTTCACCAAGAAAAGACCTTCCAAACGAGTCAAGAAGAGAGTCGAAGAAAGACCCAGCGTGTCCAGTACCTCCACCGAAGAAGTGTTGAACGATAGTAGTCTTAATTCCCTGAAAGAAAAGGGCCAGAGTCTTGATGATCGGATAGACAGCAGTTGCGGCAGTACTGAGTCGACTAAACAAATGAAGTCTATGATCAATACGCAGATTAAGGAAGGCAGGTAATGCGCTTTATTTAGTAACTAGCTTCTACCCGCGACTTCGTCCGAGTGAAATTTCTGGTTTTAACATAAAATATATCCTATGACACTCGGCAATACAGTAGCGTCCCTTTTAGTGAAAGAATTTTCGGAATCAGATAAGTATTAGTTCCGAAGAAAACCCCTACATACAAACTCATATTTTTTATTTATTTTTATTTTCATATATTTTTATTTATTTATTTAAGTACATGGACTTACTGTTAATAAAAACAGACAGAAAAAGGAAACCATAGTCACTAGAGAGCCAATTACAAACCCTCACGTTTCTTAATATACATATATAATTCTTCTGTACGTGTGTTTGTCACCTAACTCCTCCTAAACGGCTGGACCGATTTGGTTGAAATTTTGTATTTATATTTCAATGGGTTTCTGGATGGTTTGAAAACACAATTGGACCCGGTAGGTGGCGCTGCTGTCGGTATAAGGCGGTACGAAGTTCGCCGGGTCAGCTAGTATACTTATAATAATGTGAGCACAAAAACAAAAAACACATCGCCTTAATTAAACTAAGAAGAATACTTGGCTTGAAATAATAGTGAAAATAAAAACAAATAATAAACCTACCGCTACTTGAAAAATTTGAGGCTTAAGCACCTTCTGGCCGAATTCACACTAATTGTGAATAACAACATCATATACGTTTATTATATTAGTTGTCCTATACGTTGAGTGGATGTATGCTCTAACTAAGTTTGCATGAAAATACTCTTTAATAGTTTAATGGTACCTATAAAATACTTGATGACAAACTTTTACTCGGAATCTTTTCATTTTAGGAAACACACCGCGTCTTCTGCGTCAGAAAATTCAGATACTCCAGTAGCCGGTAAGTGTATGAAGTAGAAGGGATGAAGTATTAAGTTTTAATAATGTTATTCATATTGTTGATGTGTGTGTTGTTACCGTCATATCGTGAGTTTCATCGCGGCGACTTAAGTATCATTTCGGTAGACTTTATCATAACCACAAACCATTTTGTTAATAGCAGCTGCAATGCAGTAAAATAAAGAACAAATATGGACATGAAACTCCAATAATGTGACCGAATTCTAAGCTTATGTAGCACTATACGAGTAAAACACCATAGAAGGCACTGCATGCAAAATCAAAAATAATTCACGCGCTTTGGTTTTGTAGTATGCACACAGCAACATCAGAAACGCTAAGTAGATTTTCACTGTTTTATTTGTTATAAAACACCCAGCACATGTGATAGTAGAATGGCGCAAAAAAAAAGATCATTGACACATCATAGCCTTCAAAAACTGGAACACTCTTTCCAGCTTATGCAGTTATGATCTGGAGCTGGGCAACACATTCTGAAGGTGGATCTGCAGATGTAGCTTTAAAAAAAACTCTTACGTTTTTTGCAATTTGCAGGCCAGTGTCAGGTTGTATCTTGATCAAAATATAATTTACAGAATTATAATGTTTAGAATCATTAATACATCTCTCTAAGTTAGAGTTGTTCCATTGAATAACTTTTTCATGAAATCATGACATTGGTAAACAAATCTAAACGCGGGCTCAGCTGCGGATTCACTAGTAAGTAGTAGTAAGAAGGGCTAGTGTCCGCAACTCCACGTCCAAGCGCGTATTTTGCGTACGGCAACATCACTTTTGTGTATAAACCAGGGACCGTGCAACCCCGGTTAAGAGTTAAGCCTTTCGAAGGGGTAACCCATTCAATGGATTACCTTTAGCATGATGTAACCCTTTGAATGGGTTTTATACTAGAAACCCAATGAAAGGGTTACATGATAACCCATTGAATGGGTTCTATACCTACTTGAAACCCAGTGAAATGAAAAAATCATAATATTATTGTTATTTCGATATCCGCTCAGCACGCGTAGCATGACCAATTCTATATCTATTCTACCCAGGGACCATTTTGGAAAAAACCCTATCGAAAACCCTTTCAATGGAAAGGGGTTTCGATGGGTTTTTGTTTAACCGCTTAGGAACACCCTATCGAAAATCCTTTCAATGGGTAACCAAAATGGTCCCTGGTATAAACTGAGGTCTAGCAGTAATTGCTTATTCGTACACACGTACACACTAACAACATCCGTCGCAAGTAGTGTAGCTAGCTCCAGTGTAGTAAGATACCTGAGTAGGTAGTCTTCTTTTTCCGTATCGGCACGAGCTATGTCAATAGGTCATGCACTTGCTTAGTAGTGGGTGGTGGTTACAGACAGCACTGCGGCGAGGGAGGGCGAGGGCGCGGGGGGCGCGCCGGCCGAGCTGACTGAGTACATTGTTGTAGACTCCGACGACGTCAACCACACCACCGTCGAGATGTACACCAGCGGGATCTACCACCAGGTGAGCAGCAAACGTTATACACATGGGTCCATATCCTGATGCTAGACCATGAATCTCAATTTAAATTAGATTCGAGTAAACAGTAGTTCTGCCAGTTTTTAATCGAAATTACAAGCTTATTTTTCGCCCAATATATAAATAAGGTGTATCTATTCATACACGCAATCTCTTAAGGGGCCATTGTACTCATCATTATGAACAACTTTTACTATGGGACTAAACCTTAACTCGCGAAAAAAAAATCAGCTGTTCCCTACATTTATGTTCGCTTAACTCGGCAAAATGTAGGAAACAGCAGATTTTTTTTCGCGATTTCAACTTTGGTCCCGTAGTAAAAGTTGTTCATATTGATGAGTACAATGACCCCTTAAGAGATTTCGTGTATGAATAGATACACCTTATATATTGTCCTCTTCGCCGTATCCGGTGACAGCGACCAGCAGACTAATTTTCTTTCCTTTTCCGTCTATAATACGGGCCTATATAATACCCCGCAGTTTCTGACAGGCTAATCGACTCAACAGCTAATGCGAACTGACTGTTAAACTCGGCTCATGTGATATTATTGACTCTTGTTATGTGTTATTTTAGTCGGCATTAAATCACACACAATCACATCAGTTTTAGTTTTTACCTAGAGTATATAAAAAACCGACCAAGTGCGAGTCGGACTCGCGCACGAAGGGTTCCGTACCATTATCTATAAAAACGGCAAAAAAATCGCGTTTGTTGTATGGGAGCCCCCTTAAATATTTATTTTATTCTGTTTTTTAGTATTTGTTATAGCTGCAACAGAAATACATCATCTGTGAAAATTTCAACTGTCTAACTGTCACGGTTCATGAGATACAGCCTGGTGACAGACGGACAGACAGACAGACGGCGGAGCCTTAGTAATAGGGTTCCCGTTTCAACCTTTGGGTACGGAACCCTAAAAATGACCAATCATTATGCGAGTTTTCTCCTTTAATTTAAATGGGCATCCCTCATCAATCGTTATAATAACATAACATAACATCACGCCTCTAATCCCCGAAGGGTTAGGGCAGAGGTGTACCTATATTACACCCACGTTTCGCCAGTTATGTTTAAGTCCCATGTAATAATCGTTATAATAGTCTGCGCAATCCTTGTTTACTTGTCGCAAGCCGACCACAAACATGATGCGTATTGACCCTAGTTTGTTCTCCTGTAGCGTCGCGTGCGAGCGGGCGCTGCATCGGGTTGGTCAGCGTGTGAGGGACTTCTGCTGCTGCTGCGACACGCGCTGGCGTTGCTGCCCGACCACGCACACCAACAGGTAACGTGCCATACCGTATTACACAACCGGCTTAATAAGATTTTTTTTAAAATTTATTAACTCACTGACCGACAACACACAGCCAAAACAGCTGAGTCTTTAAGGTGAATTATAATTAAGATTTCTTCCTTATGAGATTTGTTCTTAGGGGACAAATCTATTGAGAGAATCTATAGAGATGTATTAATGATTCTAATGATTATAATTCCGTAAATACATACATATCTGTTACAGTCGCGAACCATATTTTGATCAAGATACAACCTGACACTAATAAGAATACCTTAGGCTTCCTAAACACAAGGATCGGCTGCAGCGATTCTGTTAGGTACTGCTAATAGAAAAAAAACCGGCCAAGTGCGAGTCGGACTCGCGCACGAAGGGTTCCGTACCATTATCTATAACGAGTCGGACTCGCGCACGAAGGGTTCCGTACCGTTATCTATAAAAACGGCAAAAAATCACGTTTGTTGTATGCGAGCCCCCCCTTAATTTTTTATTTTATTTTAATTTAATTATTTATTTTTAATGTTAATATAACTAAATATTCTGTGAATATTTCAAGCGTCTACCTGTTGCCGTTATCAATATTGAGCAAAAACGAGCAAAAAAATCACGTTTGTTGTATGGGAGCCCCCTTAAATATTTATATTATTTAGTTTTTTTAGTATTTGTTGTTAGCGGCAACAGAAATACATCACCTGTGAAAATTTCAACTATCTAACTATCATGGTTAATGAGATACTGCCTGGTGACAGACGGACAGACAGACAGACGGCGGAGCCTTAGTAATAGGGTTCCCGTTGTACCCTTTGGGTACGGAACCCTAAAAACTACTGTTACCACCAACAGAAACTATTTTTTTTTTTTTTTTCAAATTAAAATATCTTTATTGCAATCCATAATGTACACATACAGGTGGTAAATACTTCTAAATAGAAACAATTATGGACCCTGTCGGGCACAGCAACATTTTAAATAAGTAGGAGAGTAAGAGCGCTTTACTGATTTTCCTAGTTACTAAATATTAAATTATTTTATATTTACAACAGTATTCATTATTATAAATATTATCACTCATTAATTTTTATCTAAATATAATATGTGTTGGTCAATCTATTAATTTATTTTTGTATTAGATTTTATGTTAATATTGCATTAATGATTCACTTAAATATTTTGTATTGAAATTGGTGTTTAAAGTATAGATACATGTATAATTAAATGAATACTTAATAAGTTAATTATATTTTAGCTCATTTATTTTTATTGTTTTACTTATCTGGTAAACAGTTACATATATTTATTATTGAATTTATCTGATAGATATTCGTCTATTGTGTAATAACTTTTATTAATTAAGAGTTGTTTTATTTATTTTAAAATATATTGTTTTTGTTTTCTTGTTTTATGTTTTGCTGGTAATTTATTATACATATATTTTTATTGACATAGCGTATAGATGTGAAGATGTAGAAATCATAGCCATATTTTCTGTATGCCTGCATGGTCATTCTAGAAGTCAGGATATCCAGGGTCATCAGCTCAGCAGCAAATGTTTCATAATATTATCTTAGTTTTTATCGCAAATCGTGCATGTTTTTGTTTCATTATGTACCTAAAATTAAATTTATCTCCACACCTGCTGCATCTGAATACTAACACAATGTTTCAACCACTCTTTAACATTTTTAATCATTTCATCTCGTAAACCCCCAAAACTGTAGTCAAATTACTTAACCTTACACACGCTACGCGATAAATACTTAACCCAAAAATGCTAAACAAAGATCTTTGTAGAATGAATTGAATTAACCACACATTTATATTTTGTCAATAAAAATGTACCTGGATACATACATAATTTTTACGGCCACTATATTTATCATACAAATAACTTATGAATAAATTTACAACCCGTTTAACACTGTTTTAACATCCGTGTACTCAGCTGACGCATGGTATTTATACGAGAGTCCGATCTAATTTTAATATTTAAGATAATATGAAAAAAGGAACTATTTGCCTCTTGCTAGAGGCTATTATTAATATGGCCCAATATGACCATTCCTATACAATACTGTTTTAACTGTTTCTTGTGCAAAGTAAACAAACAAAATCTCACATTCTATAAACCACGTTTCAGTACTGAATGGATTCCGTTTCTTTGTTATGTCGTTCTAACGGTGTTATTTTCTGTTAAGTGTGAGTGGGATAGCATACAAGCAGATGTCATTTATCCACGATTTACGGACGCTGGTTATTTTCCTTGTCGGCCATGACAGTTTAGTTCCAATAGCCTCGATAGATGGCGTTGAAAATTTACGTCACGTTTCTGAATCGCGGTGTTTAGATTCTCCGGCGCTAAACGACCCTCGAGATTTTCTGTAACATATTCATACTTACCTGGCATAGGGGATACCGTGATCAATAAGGCGGTTCCCCCAGGGCGAGGCCTTCCCATTGCACTGCGGTTGGGTTGACCCCTGCGATTATCCCTAATGTGGATAACTCGGATGCGTTATTTTTGGTAGTGGGGACTGCGTACGCGCCGTCCCCCTCAGAATTCCCCGTACATGTTTAATTTGAATTAATACAACTGTGACCTGTCTATGTTGCAGTTACTTATTACTTATGAGTGTTTGCGAATAAACACAGATAATTATCTAAGATAAATAAAATGATAGACTATCTGTACTGTTAATAAGATTTTTACCTGTGAGGTGTTGCTCTCGGTCGTGATGTAGGATGATAATTTTTACAAGGCTATACAATATTAGTTTTAGTATATGCGAAACCCGAAACACGTGTCTAGTATTTTTATGTAAAGAATCTGTACATAATTTCAAAACTATTATGAAAAATCACAAAGTTTGTTATGTTACCGGGTTGTCCGTACAAAAACAGCGGCACGGCGCCCGCGCCTCCAGAGTCGTCTTGCGTTCATTGATAATAATTTGGCAGTAGGTACCTAACCGTATGGCCATTGTAAGTAATTAAATGGTGATAACATTTTCCATCACACTTAAATATTTTTAGGAAAAATATAACATGGTGTAAAACATATTGAAATCGATTCACTTCCTTATTCTGAACAAACTATATTCAGGTTTCGCATATACTAAAAATAATGTTGTATAAGTATGTATTACACACATGTAATGGTCTTTCTTGTATTTATTGGTGCGTTTATTTATAGACAAAAAAAAATATATAAGAAATAGCTTCGAAAGAAAGGGATGCTCTTCATCTATTTGGTGAGGCTTACGGCGCGGCGTCTTCTAAATTGATTAGTAGTGCGAGTAGCACTAACGAAATTATGTATCTACTTTAAAAAAAACAAAAATTCTGATTATTTTTTCGAGATTGTTTATTTCCCCACTTTGACCAAAATATACTTTATTCTTGTACAAAAAGTTGGCAACCCTATTCACAATAAAGCACTCGCAGGCGATATCCGGCGCAGTGTGCGCGTCCCACCTGGTGGTGCTGAGCAACCAGCGCACTGTGCGCGCGCGCGCCGCCGCCGTGCGCGCGCTGGCCGCGCTCACGCGCCGCGCCGGGCCCGACGTGGCGCGCAGGCTGCAGCTGCAGCACTACTACATACATCTGGCTAACCAGGTAATACAGAGCGCCGACACTTAGGCGAGCAACAGCGTCAATGCAGCCATGGTATTACACTCTCCCGTATTGACCATACCGTAATTTATAGTCTTTCTATGTCTTATGCCCCTTAAATTTTATAAATCTTTTAATTTTTATCAGTTAGGGATTTGTGGAAAAATGCTATCCCATAGAGTATTTCTGATATTGATATAAAAGCGAAACTTATAATTTTGCAAGCAGCAATATTACAAAGTAAGTACTTACATTTCGTAGAAATGCATCCGTATATTATAACTAGTAAATATAGAACAACCAGCTAATAAATAATTAAAATGAACTTGTACATAAATAATTTGACTAAAAAACGTTTTCAAGAAAAATATTTTAAAATAACAACATATCAATATTGTATTAACATGACTAGAACTAATTCCACAGATATCGCTATATGAGGGTTCGTGGGAGCTAGCGAGCGCGTGCGCTGCGCTGCTCACCAAGTGCGATGTGCCGCTAGAAGATCAACTGGATGTGAGTTATTCATTCATGACTTATCTAATCAACTATAATGTTTGTTTGAATGTTTCGTAAAATATTCAAAACATTGTCTCTTGACGACAAAATAAATAACCTACTTGAGTTTAATCCAAGTTATATTTACAGCTATAACGTTGCAGTTTCTGAAAGCATAATCAAATTGTCAATAATTTAATCAAATTTCATATTAGGCTGTTGTGGTTGCTAGACCAATCCTCTTAATAATTAATTAAATATGTGAACATAACATTTTGTGTAAGATTTAAATAGTTGAGCGTATAGAAACCTAATTGTAATAAGTGTACCCAATAATTTTATAAGTTTTTTTTCTTGGTTTTTCAGGACGACATCTGGGTGGACGTGACAGAGGAGTCTCTTCATCGAAGCCCTCCATTGCTAGCATTACTGCCGTGCTGTCTGGGCGATGTGCCCCTAGCGCATAACATCACGCTGCTCGCGAGGAGGATCATCGATAAGGTAAGCACTTGCTCCCCTAATGGACACAAATTATTATATGTGTGTCACACAGATAATAATTTGGATCTAAAACATAGTGTTAAAAAGACAAAAGTCTTACAGAAAATTTGCACGATGAAAACTTACATAATTAAAAAATATCAAGCGTTTATTAGCATCCACTGCTTAGCAGTAGCGTTTGTGACAGCTAGAACAGCAGCCTCATTGTGTACCACACTATCAATGACAACTAGAATGAATTTGAAGTGTATTGCTAATTCATTGCTTCATATGTTAGAAAAAATTGTGTGCTCAACAACGTAAATAACGCTATGAATGTATGAAACCGAATGCTACTGATAGTGTATTACGCAATTACCCCACAGGACTACTAGGGGGGGGGGGGGGGGGGTTACTACAAAGTAATAAGACAAAAAATTAAACTTATTGCTAAAAAGATTACAAATGTTTTACATTGGCCCCAAACTAGGCAAACCTGTATCTTGGGTACTAATATGGAGGGTTTCCCATTTAAACATTTATTTTGAAAACATGCTCGTTAAAGGTAATAAATACTAAGTCAAATAGTAAGAATTGCTTCAAATTACAAAAAATGTGATAATCAAAATTAAAGAAAACAACAAACCAATTGAGAATAAAAGTAAAATATTAATAATAAAACTAGAAAAATCGCTATTATGAGTAAGTGTGTGATCATGTGTTGTGAATGTGTGTGAGTGTGTGTGGTCATGTGATGGTGAGTTTGAGCGAGAGTATTTTTATGTGACAGTGTGGGACAGACTGTGCGAGTGGTACGAACGAATGTGCGCAAAATTTATTTTACTACTGTAATTACCTTTTATGCTTCGCCGTATGACAAGTTTAGTAACCAGGATGCAGTCAATTTTTTGTTTGCGAGTGCAATTTCTTATATTGCACTGTTTGATCACCGCGTTATAGACGTGAACATGCAGAAAAAGTGGGAGTCTTTGTGCAAATGCGGATTTTATTGGGGGAATTGGAACTCTGAATCTGCGTTTGGCCTGTAAACTACATAAATCACTACTTTTCGAAGTTTGGATGTGGGTCTTCGTTGTTACGTTCAGTTTAAACTATTTTCTTACTCTCACCAGGGAAGCTTCTGCGTACAGGTTTTCTGTAGGAAAACAGTATGGTTTGTGTAACAGAATTTTGAGGACAGCGCGTTGTGCTCTTTCGAGGATTATTAGATGAGTATTTGACGCTCCTCCAGATTACAATGCAATATTGTAGGTATATTGCATTATTATTATTTTATTTTTGTATTATTTGTTTGTTGTTGTTGTGTATTGTATTGTAAGTAGTCAATCGTGTTACGGTTTAAGATCCACAACCTTGTCTTTACTCCATAGGCATCTCTAAAGGCGCTAAGCGAGATATCACTGGTAGAGGTGGTGGCGCGATCCATCCGCGCGGTGGGGCAGATGGCCGCCAGCTCGTTCGAGGGCCGCGAGCTGCTGCTGGCCGACCTGTACGAGCTGCTCAACAGGCTGGCCGTGAAGGCGCTGTCCACACAACATAGCATGCAGGTTTGTAGGTTTAGTGTTATGGAAGGAAGTTGACTCAATAATATAGTACGATGAACATACTATTTGATTATTTGAGCTTGTAGTTTTAAGGTTTACAACTATCAAGTTGCCACCTATTCTACTTACAGCTGGAGTAAATGAAAAAAAGAAAAATAATTTTATTTGTCACAAAAACACGTGCATACGAAAACATAGTTAACTCGAGTAGGTAAACAAAAACATTACACAAAACAGATCTACATATAATCACGAGCACAAAAACAAATAGTCGGCAGCTGCACGTCAAGACTGTGATACTCCGGCTTGCACTCAGCATGATGCTGTGCTATGGACCCACAGCGCAGCGCTGATTTTCAGTGGTCACCCGAAAAAAATATATCGGTCGGCTCCTCCACTCAATTCAACTGAGTATCAAATTGTAACACATGCACACAATATCGTGTAGTCTTAGCTTTGGTTCTGTTTACTGTCAGCATCTAAAAGATTTTGCATTTGAATTGCTACGCTACGTGATCGGTCGACACTTTGAATTTGATAAAATCGTCGTAACTCCAGACGATATCCGAACTCCACCACATGCTGACATACATCGAACTGTCAGGCGACGCGCGAGTGATGCGGGTAGCTCGGGACGCCCAACTGTCGCTGTACAACGCGCAGCTGGACCACCTGGAGGATAAGCTGCATACGTCCTACAACGCGCACACCAAACAGAACTACTTTTCTACCGGTAGGTATATTCATTCAATCTACGTCTAAGTCTTAGTCGTACTATTAATAACAAACTGTCTCTGCTGCGTAGAACACATCTACGACTAAGTGAACGCAGCGTAGTATGGTCCAATCATACAAGTTAAATGCACGACCGTGAAATTTTTTGTTCGTTCTGGCGTCAATATTTTGATTGTGTCTTTTCGTTGAGCATGTTCATAACTAACAATAAAACCTTTTACTTGATAATTTCAGCCAAAACACGTCCACTGCTGGACATAGGCCTCCAAAGAAAACATAAAATAAACATGATTTCATGAACAACTGATTAATCGGAGGTGCTGACTTATTCCTGCAAATATTAAAAAGGCATGTATTTAATGCGGCAACTAAGTAAAATGAATATAGGTTTTAAAAAAAAATAGAGTGGGTACCATATATAATGGGTTGGCAGCTAATAAGGAGGATCGTAATAAGTAATAGGTAGCATATTAATATATCAGTTTTTAGCTTTATTTTAATTTAAACTGGCATCGAATTTTTGTTTTGGTAACTGAATTTACCAACAATAGAGGGGATCTGGCGCTCGGCGGCCGCTGCCGCGGCACGCTCGCTTCGCTCGCTCGCCTTCGCTTGTTAATGGTTACTGTTCTAACCTAACCTAACCCAAATGATTCAATAACAGTAGATGACTTTGCAGCGATTAAGAAATAATATTTAATCGCTGCCAAGTTATTATTTTAGTAGCAAATAGTTAGTCGCCCTTTAAGTTATTAGTCGCCTGGAAAATTATTATCCTATTAAAAACATAAAAAATTGGTATTGCGAGTCGTAATATTAATAATCACCACTGTATTAGGTAAGTGGGTAGGTACCTACATGTATTTAAAACACAAAATTTGAAAAACAAATAGAAGTAAACAAGTAAATAATTTTTAAGTACCTAAGTAGTTATTAGGTAGTTAAAAAAATCATACCTGCATATCTGTATATTCTAAATAGTGTTCTATTTTTTTCTAACATAAATAACATATATCTAACCTAAATCTTTTGAAGAAGTCCTCATTGTCATATTTCGTGAAAAAATCCCGTCTTTCGCGATAAATATGTGGCCGTCTGTATAAACTTTGACTCGTAACTAAATCCACAGTTTCGATAGCTTCTAAAACTGTCAATAAAATCTTCCATTTCGTCTCAAATACTCTCATTCAACAACAAATCAACTGTCACTTAGCGCTAAGATGCCAGGTATCGGGCCCCTATAATTAAGGGATCCCTTAGGACCAGAGGCGGCTCGTGACATTTATTTGTGGGGGTTCACAAAAAAAAGAAACTTAGAACTAGAGCTTACCATTTATTTTATTTGTAAAGAAAATCCATTCGGCGATCTTTATCGATTTTCATCAACGCGTTCATTGAACTCTCTAATAGATTTTCGATACGCAGAATCGAGCGCCTTACGAATATCTTGACGGCCGATAGATGCCAATTGCACTTCACATAAGATATGAAATCGAGATTGCGAATGTTTTTTCACTTTTATTGAAAGATGCGCTAAATCGTCAACACGGCCGTTTCCGTCCATGCAGATTCACCACCACTGCCGGCGCCAGCTCCAAACACCAGACACGGGAAACAAAATAATTTGTTGCTTTCTTCACATCCACACAACCAAGGTGTTTTGAAATATTGTTCAGATTTAAAACCACGCGTAAAAGATTTATTTTTCGTAACACATTTTTGAGAAAGTGCAATTTCGGGACGTGGTGGTCCCTTAGCTTTCAGTTCGATACGCATTTCGAGAGTCTTTTCACAATTTTTAATAAAAGATACACTGTATTGTTCCATTTTTAATACAAATGTCGCGCACAAACTATTTTTAATAATTATTTAGAATAAACACTGCGAATCTACTGACAGCCGAGTTGAGCCGACCGTTTGTTTACATAAGATCGGCAACAGCGCATAGGCATAGATCGCATTCCCGCGCGCGGCCGACGGACGTTTGGCAACGTCGCGCGTGAGCGGCGCTCCAAATTAGGCTAATTTCTCATACAAAATCTTCTGTTTCACGCGTCGGACTGTGTCGATATTTCTCTTTCGCACTCATTGAATACAGTGCTAGAAATCGTACTGAACTTCTGAACTTCTGTTTGTTTCATAGGAGCGCAATCGCTGGCGCTCCACACGTTACAACTTGACGCCAAATGTACGCGTAGGAAATGGTTTTCTAGTAAACTGCTATTGTATGCGTATGGGCATAGTAGAAAGAATGTATGTATAGGATTATAATAAAGAAATATAGATTATGCTATTTTCGTGGGAGTGCACTGCACCAGCGCTCTTTATGACGAGCCGCCTCTGCTTAGGACTATAGGTGTCCATTATGTAATGGTGAAAACGAAACTAACACTTAAAATTTCTTAGGTGCCTCCCTAAATTTAAGGACCGATGGTGAAAACGGCCATTAGTCGCCTTTTACGACACCCACGGGAAAAAATGGGGTGGTGCTATTCTTTACGTCCGGCACCACACTTGATAAATGATTTTTATTACTGTAAGTAGGTTTGTACAAACACCTTTACATGTCAATCATATTTTGAAAACTAGATGAGGTCGGCGTTTCCTGTCTGACTACTCTGAGAAGAAAGGCCGAAACTAACTCAGAGGTCACAGTCTCTTTTAAAGTCTAGACATAATCTTGGTCAGATCATGTGAAGGCCATGTAGATTGGTGTCTGAAATGGTCTTTTGAGGAAAGAACCACAGATTGAGTGGACCTGTCCAGTCAGTGCACGCATTTGTCAGTAATCTTGCAGCTCAACTCGGAACTTTAGGAGCTAAACGAAACTAATGATATACTTTATCACTAAAGCTATCAATGGTCCAATCATTGTTTTACCTAGTGTTATCGTCTGCCGTGTCGCTGGGCGGCGACGGCTCGTCCCGCAGCGAGCGCGGCGAGCTGGCAGCCCGCCACCTGTCCACTGTGTCGCGCGCGGTCAGCTTCTTACTGACGCACTCTCCGAGAGAGCCGCTACATGCTGATGCACAGTTGTTGGATAGGCTACTGTCTACGCTGTTATTAGGTAAGTGAGAGATTTTGAAAGTAAGCAGGGATATAAAAATAAGCAACTTTATGGTGATGTTAACCGAGATTATGAGAAATAGTAAATAAAGTCTACAAAGGAGTCATAAAAAAAGAAAAATCAGAAAACTGTAAGTTATAATTTATCCAAAGTTTTACCCGTCCCAAACTAAATCATTTTTACAAAATACTGTTTTGTTTATATTGTGTGATCGTTAAGTGTTTATTAACTTCTGTACGCCCCCACCACAGTTAGTCGCAATTAAACAGTCTTGAAGCAGACACGCATTTTAAATTACCAAATTCCTGCTAATTAAGTGTTAGTGGTAAGGATCAAATTCTGTAAAGCTAAAGCTCAACACACACAGGCAGCGGGTGCGGGTCGGGGCTTTTCGTGTGGTGTCATTCATCTGTAATTATGTACAGAGAATTCAGCCCGCCGTACTGCCGCTGCTTTTGGGTGTTGAGCTTAATTGATGAGTAAAAAAAAAAAGAATTTGTTTTGTAATTTTGTTTTTACTATGAACCAATTATCTCAGTATGTTTATTACGGCATTTCTTGATGTGGATGTTACTTTACGATACGTTCTGTACATTCCTATCCAGCTGTGAGCGGCTCGAACGCGTCCCGTCCTAAATGGTGGGTGAGCAGCAGCGCGGACTGGGCCAGCCCCCTGCAGGAGCTGTTCTGGTGGGCCGCCGCGCCCGCGCCCGCCGCGCGCGCCCTGCAGCCCGCCCTGCTGCGCGCGCTCTACCATGCGCCTGCGCACGTGCTGCACGTGCTCACGCCGGCCGAGCCCGCGCAGCTCAGGAAGGTGAGCGGCGACAACATCTGTAGAAGCAATGTACACACATTACCGTTCCCGAAACTAATCTTAAATATCTTATGTGCGTGCTTATGTATTCCTCCCGTCGTGTTCCAGCTAGCCGTCTACCTCCTAACAATCCTCAAGCACATCCACGGCACAGCAGAATGCGGCACCCCCCCAGTGGAGCTGCCCATCACGGACTGGGCGCGCGCCTGGGCCGTGAGCACGCAGGCCGGGCTCAGCGAGCGCGTGCCCAGCGACGCGCTGGCGCCCGAGGCCGCGGCCTTGCTGAGGCAGGACGAGGAGCGCTGGGCCCGGCAGGCCAACAGGACCCGGTCGGTTATTGCCAAGTAAGTTTAACTTGTATTAATACTATACATTTTGCTGGTACTCATATACATTTGGTTCTACTTACTGGCGAAGTTCATGAATTAAAATCTTTAGCACTGGGTCCAAAAGTGTCGTGATAGCCCAGTGACCTCGCCTCTCATGCACGAGGTTTGTCTGTTTAAATCCGAGCGATACCGACAACGTGAGGAAACAGGGCTTATCTATACATATAATAAAATAGTTACAGAAGTCAAAATTGTACATTGATTATTTTTGAAAAAGTAATTTCTACGAATCTGATGCCGAAAATATAGTTTTTAGGATTTTTTGGTACACAGATAGTTTATATTCTGGATTAACACTTAGGGTACTTTTATTTATTTACATATACATACTTTATTGTTTTATTCAGTTTTGGATTGTGCTTCATTCTCACGTTTCATCACTGTTCTCCGCAGAGTGGTGTGGAGCAAGGACGGACTTGCCAGCAAGGTGACGGAGAGCGCCATGGCGGTGACGCGGGGCGTGGTGGACGCGCAGAACTCGCAGCGCAAGGCCTTCATGGAGCACCTGCGACGTGCGCACGCGCACCACGCCGCCGCCGCGCAGGCCTGGCAGCGCCTCATAGACACCTATACACACGAGCAAGGTAAGCTTCCACTCGCGGCGCAAGGCCTTCATGGAGCACCTGCGACGTGCGCACGCGCACCACGCCGCCGCCGCGCAGGCCTGGCAGCGCCTCATAGACACCTATACACACGAGCAAGGTAAGCTTCCACTCGCGGCGCAAGGCCTTCATGGAGCACCTGCGACGTGCGCACGCGCACCACGCCGCCGCCGCGCAGGCCTGGCAGCGCCTCATAGACACCTATACACACGAGCAAGGTAAGCTTCCACTCGCGGCGCAAGGCCTTCATGGAGCACCTGCGACGTGCGCACGCGCACCACGCCGCCGCCGCGCAGGCCTGGCAGCGCCTCATAGACACCTATACACACGAGCAAGGTAAGCTTCCACTCGCGGCGCAAGGCCGTCATGGAGCACCTGCGACGTGCGCACGCGCACCACGCCGCCGCCGCGCAGGCCTGGCAGCGCCTCATAGACACCTATACACACGAGCAAGGTAAGCTTCCACTCGCGGCGCAAGGCCTTCATGGAGCACCTGCGACGTGCGCACGCGCACCACGCCGCCGCCGCGCAGGCCTGGCAGCGCCTCATGGACACCTATACACACGAGCAAGGTAAGCTTCCACTCGCGGCGCAAGGCCTTCATGGAGCACCTGCGACGTGCGCACGCGCACCACGCCGCCGCCGCGCAGGCCTGGCAGTGCCTCATAGACACCTATACACACGAGCAAGGTAAGCTTCCATTCGCAGCGCAAGGCCTTCATGGAGCACCTGCGACGTGCGCACGCGCACCACGCCGCCGCCGCGCAGGCCTGGCAGCGCCTCATAGACACCTATACACACGAGCAAGGTAAGCTTCCATTCGCAGCGCAAGGCCTTCATGGAGCACCTGCGACGTGCGCACGCGCACCACGCCGCCGCCGCGCAGGCCTGGCAGCGCCTCATAGACACCTATACACACGAGCAAGGTAAGCTTCCATTCGCAGCGCAAGGCCTTCATGGAGCACCTGCGACGTGCGCACACGCACTACGCCGCCGCCGCGCAGGCCTGGCAGCGCCTCATAGACACCTATACACACGAGCAAGGTAAGCTTCCACTCGCAATGCTTTTATTTATTTTATTATTCATGTACACACAGTCAAAAGCATTAAGAAACAAACAAACTAGTGTTTCAGTTGTTTATGTAATTACTAACAAATTGGATTGTATTTTCTGTAAAATAGAAATGATTATTAATAAAAACTTTCGAGTTCAAAGGTACTGTTTATTTGTAGCAAAAATTCTGCAAGCAAACCTGCGAAAAGACCCATCATTGTTCCGTTGTGGTAAAGAGATTTCCTAGCTCCATTTTTCTCTCACACTGAAGCACTAATGGCTTGTAACACGTCATCGTGCGGCCTCACGTTACTTATGCGTACTCGCTCAGTCCATAAACAGATGATTTGGTCAGCAAGACTTGTGGAATAATAAGTTGTTTTACTTTGACTTTACAGCGGTGTGGCACTCGCCGCGCTCGTACCCGCGCTCGTGGCAGCTGGACGCCATGGAGGGCCCGGGCCGCGTGCGCGTGCGCCTGCGCCGCGCGCATCTGCACGTGGCCGACAAGTTCCTCAAACCCCAGCATCGCCATAAAGCTGGTAAGATAACTATCACTTTTTACTTGTACCAATTTGATAAAAACTGATTAAATCATATTTTAGCACAGAATTCTGAAATTCATATATTTTTATTTGTAGAACATAGGTAAACGAAAAATACAGATATTATTAATCAAATGAACGCTATGCAAAGAGATTTAAGTTACCATCTGTTGCGCACAGCAGGCAGTACGCGATTAGTCGGGTAAAAATGAATGAAAAACGGTTTACAAGTTTAAAATGTCTGAGGCCCTGCGTCGGCGACAATGTGCATTTAAATCGCTGGAGTGCGCAATAACACGCGCACTGTACGGTGGCGAAAGACGGACTGCCTGCGGTCGGGCGGGCGGTGCGCGGTCGGAGCGCGCGAGCAAGATGGCGATATATTTAAGGTCGCAGTGGCCGGGTCTCAATACTTATTTATTACAAAATACACAAAATATGTTATAAAATGTTTCCCATACGTAACACCATCTATAGAGCTGTGAGAAGAAATATCATAGAAAACCTGAGATCTCATCTAGCATTACATAGCAAAATGACATAATAGCCAAGTTTGGATACACTTTTACCGATACCAACCTTTGATTACCAATCGTCATATAGTTTGAGATATCTAATAAAATTCTAATCTAAATACTCGGTAAATTATAAAGCAACTAAAATAAACCGTAGAGAAGTCGAATCTTTTAATCATTACAAAGTTTGCATTATCACAATGTTCAATTCGGCTTTGAAAATAGTTTTCATTTGCACAAAATGCGACGTGCGGTGTGGGCGTCTCGACACGACACAGATCTAAAACGAGCGAGGTGCAACCTGTAAGGAATACCAAGTAGATTTTGACGTTGTTCACTTTAGCCCGTCTATCGTAAGTATATTGAAATGTCTTTGACGCTATGTCTTGTCGCCGTATTGTAATTATAATTTCTTTTACTAAGCACACGTGTCGCGTTTCATCCGTGCTATCCATCGCGTCGTGTTCCAGAAGTCGTGTCGGCGCCGCCGCCCCTGCTGCGCGTGGTGGGCGGCTGGTGGGCCGTGCGCGACGGGCTGGTGGCGCGCCTGCAGCTGCACGAGACCGTGACGCACATGGCGCGCGCCACGTGCGTCACGGTGGCCGCCGAGCTGGACGGCGAGCTGCTGCTGACGGACGAGTGCATCCACTTCGTGCCCGACGACGCGCCGCCCACGCTGCCGCCCCGGAAGGACCGCCTGTGCATACCGGAGGTGCAGGCCGCGCCGCAAGCGCAGTCCTGGGCGCTCGAGGATGTGCTGCAGGTAACAACTCGGGTGTCAGTACACACGACACTTGAATAATTCGTCCTGTATTCACATAGAACATTACTTGTTGAACAACACTGTTGACTGGTGTAATAAAACAGCAGGTGCTCTTTTTTACGATATCGATTGCCGGATAGGTAAATATATTTTTTCAATAATGTAGCAATGCAGTTATAGTTTGAGTGTTCTTGTTCAGGTAGCAACCCGTCGCTGGTGCCTTCAGGAGCGCGCCGTAGAGCTGTTCCTGAGCTCGGGCCACGCGCACATGCTGGCCTTCAGTGACACGCACGAGCGCGCCGCCTTCCTCAAGGCGCTGGCGAACACGCAGCACCCGCCTGCCAGGTGACGACACATTCCCAAGCGGCGCGTGGAGCTGTTTTCCGGAGCTCGAGCCACGCGCACGTGTTATGGAGCTGTCCCTGAGGACAAACAATCTGTATATTCTGTGGACAATATGTAATACGAAATAAGGGGACTTCTTGGCGGGAAACTGAAGCGTCATGATTAAGAGTTTTGTTTTATTTTCTAAAACTTGTGTTTAGCCGAATATTAATGTGTAATAATGGTGGATTATTAACCATTAAGGGTTCGTGAACGTGCATTAGTGTAGGCAAATGAAACAAAACAGTGCAACATATCACTTCAAGTTCTTTCAAGAAGTCCGCGTGAGGTCTCAGTAAAGTGCCACGTCTTTACTGAAACTTAAGGGGAGCGTACGGGTGGGGATATCATCTATCATGCATTGTTTAAAAATTCATTTTATCATTACCTATAACTATACAAAGTAACTAAATAAAGACTTGGCTAAAAGGTCACAGCAACCAGGCCATTAAACTATTATTAAAAAAAAAAAACGAAATAAGGGCCGCGGCACACACATGTTACATCCGACATCGTCGTATCGTGTTCATTGGATAAACGATAAAACGTAGCTGCACGTAATATACACCGATCTAGTTAAATAGGTGTCACTGGGAGGAGTTTCACTCGAAGTCTATTGTTTTGTCTATGGGAAGAAGAATGAAATGTGGCCAAAAATCTGAAATCATTTGTGCATCAAATATGGTAGGTAAATATTAGTAGATAAGGTGGGTATGTTAGTTTCAAAAATTATTATATACAATGGGCAAGCTACATTCACTTTGCATGTTATAAGTCAGTTACCAGCTTAAGGATTACACATTGCCATTATTTTTTATGGCATGAAAAGAAATCAAAGCTTTAGCAGTAATGGGCTACGCTATCACACAAAATGTTAACTTAAGACGCTGACAACAGCTAAACCGCGGTCACTGTCAGACTGCATACAAAAGAAAGAGAAAATTGTACTATTTTACTATTCAAATTGTACTATTTAGAATCGAGCCCGACACGTTAACCGACGCCATGAGCCAGTGGCGCGCCGGCAGCATCACCAACTGGGAGTACCTCATGCGGCTCAACGGGCTCGGCGGCCGCTCCTACAACGACCTCATGCAGTACCCCGTGCTGCCCTTCGTCATCGCCGACTACACCTCCCGCATCCTGGACCTGACTGACCCGGCGTCGTTCAGGGATCTCAGCAGGCCCATGGCGATACAGAACAAAAATAGAGAGCAGCATTATATTAGTATTTATAATGTGAGTAACTTTTGGCATGTCTGTTACATATCTTTTGGTGTGACGGTTTTAGCTTGAAACTCGTACATGACAGACAACATTTGGATATAGTTTTCTGATTATGATTCTACGTGAGACAAAAGTAGCTTGAAAAAAATATATATTGTCCCTTAAAAACTTAAAATTCCGAAACATTGTAATGCAGGGTTTAAATATTATGCAATTGGTACGCACCACAATCGAGCTTAAAACGTCTTTGTTCAGCGCTATTCTTTATTTGCCATAGAATGGAAGAATAAAATAGAATATTGTTGCTGCAGGTACAAAAAATAAAGTTGGTTATAATTAAAAAAAAAAAAAACTATATATGCAACATTCTTATAGGGTGTAGAGGTACTTGTTGTGATGGTAGTAAGGTTGCAAATTGTTTGGTTGGATTTTGTGAGAATGAAATACGTTCTTACTTGGCGACACCTTTAATGCGACTAAATTAAATGACCATTGGCTTACGCCTTTATACACAGATATTCAACATACCGGCCCCCAAAGGACTAACATGTCCTTTTAAAGATTTAATAACAGAAACTAACATGCAAAATCGTATTATTAATAGTTAAGAATCATCATTACAGTCCACAGGTAAGTGACACAATTTACTAATGCATCTTTTGATGACACTGTCTCCACTTTTTACACTGTAGACTCTGGTCAGACCATCTGGTCCAGGATGTTTTTCCATTATCCTTCCTAAATGCCATTTTCCAGGCGGTAAGTTGTCTGTTTTTATAAGTACTATTTGTCCTTTTTCTAATTCTGTCTCTCGTTTTATCCATTTAGGTCTTTGCTGCAGACGTGTTAAATATTCCATTTGCCATTTTTTCCAGAAATCTCCCAGAAGTTTCTGCGTGTGCTGCCAACGTGAAAGGTAAGTGAATTTTATATTTTCTAGGTTTGAATGTGGCACTACAATTGGAGATTCTCCAATGAGAAAGTGACCTGGGGTTAGCATTTCCATTGCATCGATATCTGACTCATCTGAAGGTGTGAGAGGGCGGGAATTTAAGCAGGCTTCAATCTGACATAATAAGGTTGTCATTTCTTCGAAGGTTAAGTTAGTCGTAAGGATTCTCTTCAAGTGGTGTTTAACGGATTTAACTCCTGCCTCCCAGAGTCCGCCGAAGTTCGGACTGTACGCAGGTATGAAATGCCATTGAGTTCCATCCTTTGCTAGTGAGTCTGCTACGTCTCTTGGGAGCTCACATTGCGCGTCTTGTAATGCAGTTATGAGATCCTTACTACTGCCAACAAAGTTCCTGCCTTGATCGCTCCATAAGTGGGCGCATTTGCCTCGTCTAGATGTAAATCTTTTAAATGCACCAATAAACGCTTCTGCCGTTAAATTGCCAACCAATTCAAGGTGTATTGCTTTGACTGCCATACAGATAAAAATGGCGATATATGCTTTGTTGGTTCTAGCTCCTCTCCCTTTTGATATCAATACTGGAAATGGCCCTGCAAAATCGACTCCACTATGAAGGAATGGTCTAGCTGGAGTAACGCGCTCTTTCGGTAGATCACCCATTAGTTGCCTTTTTGCTGTGGCGCTATGTTTAGCACACACCAGACATTGTTGTATGCATGCCTTCACTACGTCTTTTGCTCGTAGTATCCAGTATCTAGATCTAAGATAGGCCAACATCAATTGCGCCCCTCCATGAAGTGTCTCTGCGTGTGCATTCTTCACAATCAATCGAGTCAATTCGTTTTTGTTTCCAAGTACGATTGGGTGTTTACCTTCAAATGCAATGTCGGCATTTCTCAATCTTCCTCCTACTCTTATGACTTCATTGGTATCTAAATAGGGGTTCAACGATTTCAAAGTGCTTCTTTTCTTGACTTCATTTCCGTGCTTTAGTGACTGAATTTCCTCTTCAAAATCGTTTTCTTGTGCCATTTTTATACATCTATGTAGTGACTCTTCTAGTTCTTTTGTCGTGATATGTTTCTCGGATTCAGAAATAACTATGTTGCTTTTATAATCGGAATCTTCGACCGTAGCAGATGACTGTAAGCAATTCCTTCAAATTATTGAAATTTTTAAACTGTTCTGTTAGTTTTGTGTAATCCTTGTCCATGTTATCAAGTTTTAAGTTTATTTGTAACTCTTTGATTGTTTTCCTTTCTTCATCAGTTTGTGTGCTGTCCAACCGACTGAATTTGATTTCTTCTGTGCTCAGCCAGCTTGGCCCCTTCCACCAGAAATTACATTCTTTTAATTGTTCTACTGGTAACCCTCGAGAAGCAATATCGGCGGGATTTTCATTGGATGACACGTGATACCATTGATTGCAGTTTATATTGTCCAATATCTCCACCACCCGGTTCGCCACGAATGTCTTCCACCTGGAGGGTTCTCCAGACAACCACGCTAAGACGATTGACGAATCTGTCTAGGCGAAGATCTGCGATTTAGGTATTTGCATAGCTCTGCTCACATGATTTAATAATTGTGACAACAGCAGTGCTCCACACAATTCGAGTCGGGGAATCGAAACGGTTTTTAATGGAGCAACTCGTGTTCTAGCTGCCATCAGATTGGTATGGATTTCACCGTTGGGGCAATTTACTCTCACGTACACAACCGCTGCGTAAGCACGTGTTGATGCATCGCTGAATCCATGCAACTGAATACATTCTTTGTTTTTGGCTGTTGTGTGTATCCATCTATCAATACAAATGTCGTTAATATGCTCAAAGTCAGATCTTATGTGTAGCCATTCATTTTCTAAGTCCTGACTAATTTTGTCATCCCAGCTGATTCGTTCCAGCCAGAGTTTTTGCATTAGTAACTTAGCTGTAATTATGCTTGGGGACAACCATCCCAGAGGATCATACAATTTTTGCACATCTGAGAAAATGCTTCGTTTGGTTGTATCTCCTTCAACAGGTTTCAAGGTAAATTTGTATTCAAATTTGTTTGTTTTCAGGTTCCAAAGGATTCCTAGCGCTTTCACCTTTCCAGCGATACTCAAATCAAGGAGTGCATTTTGAGATCGCTCGTCTGGTGGTATGGATTTCATGAAGTCCACATTGTTTGACGACCATTTCTTCAATATGAAACCGCCTCTTTTCATCAACTCTTTCAGTTGGTGACTGGCTTCAATAGCCGTTTCTAGCGTGTCCGTTCCAGATAACAGATCGTCGACGTAAAAGTCTGATATCATTTGCGCAGCGATAGGATAATTTTGGCCCTCATCATTTGCCAGCTGGAGTAGTGTTCTGCATGCTAAGTAGGGTGCTGGAGCTGTGCCAAACGTAACGGTAAGTAAACGGTAATCTTTGACAGATTCGGACGCGTCTCTTCTCCACAGGATACGTTGGAAATCCGTTTGGGTTTTGGACAGCCCTACCATTCTATACATTTTTTCAATGTCGGCTACAAAGCAAACGGCGTGCATCCTCCATCTCATTATAATGCTGCAAAGGTCGTCTTGAATTATAGGTCCAACTAGTAATTCGTCATTAAGTGAGATGTTATTGGAACCTTTGCAGGAAGCATCGTAGACAACTCTAGTTTTGGTAGTCTCTTTATCACTGCGCACAACTGCGTGGTGAGGTAAGTATACAGCTTTCTTTGTGTTTAATTCTTCTGCAGGTACTTCTTCCAGGTGATTTAGCATTACGTAGTCTTCTATAACTTTCTCATATGCCTCCTTTAAGTCTGGTTGTTTTGTAAATTTTCTTTCTAATTGTAGCAATCTTCGCATTGCTATTTCTCGTGTATTACCGTCTGGTGATTTAGGGTTTTCAGTTTTGAAAGGTAAGGTGACTACATATCTACCTTCTTCATTCCTAGTATATGTTCTTTTGTAAATATCTTCACATAACTGCTCTTCTTGTGTGTATTTTCTTTTCGTTTCAGTATCTATTTCCCAGAGTGTTTTTAACATATTATCCATATCTACCTGATGGTGCATGACAAGGAACGAGTTATCTTCGTCTTTGTTTTTTATCTCTCCAAATAAAATCCAACCCAGGCTGGTTCGTTGTGCGCATGGTGTGCCCGGTGGACCTTTGATTAGCTCCGGTTGTAGAATGTCTGCATATTCTCTCACTCCTAGCAGAAGATCGATCGACCCTGGTAAATGGTAAGTCGGATCTGCCAGGTTTAGACATTGTATGTGCTTAACATCATTGTATACAGCGAGTTTTGGTAATTTAGTGGTCAACTGTTTATTCATCACATAGGCTTGTATGTTAAGACAGAAATTGTCTTCTACTCTTGATATAACCTGTAGCTGAACCACTTGCTTGACATCTGTTCTAGTAGATCCCACTCCGATCACACGGTCTCTCGCTGACTGCCTTTTGAGTTTCAGAAGCTGAGTCGCTTTCTCGCTAATGAAACATGCTTGCGATCCTTGGTCGATAAGCGCTCTCAGTACAATGGTGTGTCCTTCTTTATTCTTACATTTCACCATTGCAGTTGCTAGCAGCGCCGTCACCTTTGTGTTGTTGTATTGTGCCGCCATTGTTATTGTTGTATTTTCTTCTATGGTATGGTTCACAGACACACTTGGCGTCGTAGCAGCTGTAGTAGCTGTCTCATTTTGTGTCTTTGAAACGTCTTCTTTTTTCTCGTGAAGAAGAGAATGATGTCGCTTCTTGCAGATGCGGCAGTTAATAGGGACTCGGCATCTGAACACTGCGTGGCCTGGTAACAAACAATTAAAGCACAATCTATTTTGCTTCACGTATTCATTCCTGTCTTTTACATTCATGTCCGTAAACTGCTTACAATGACACAATGTATGTTGTTCTTCGCACTTAACACATGTTTTTTCAGTTGACGGAGTAGCAGTGGCAGCAAATGTTTTTTCTTTAGGTTTTTCCCGTGCAGGTGCAGCTGGTGACACAAGCTCAAGAGTGCGGAACTTTGACTCAAGAAACTTCTTCAGGCTCTCCCATGAAGGTAACTCCTCTAAATTTTCTCGATAGGAATACTCCTCCCAGTCTTTGTGAGTTTCTTGGTCCAATTTCTGTACAACAAGAAATATTATCATAGGATCCCAAGACTCCGTGGAAACTGTCATATTGTTGAGGTTATTAATGCACTCGTGAGTTGTATCTAACAATGATTTTAATTGACTGGCACTCTGTGTATTAATTTTTCTTTGATTAAACAAACGTTTAATAACCGCGTTCACTATGAGTCGTTTGTTTCCATACCTTTGTTTCAGTGCAGTCCAGGCTTGCGAGTAATTGCTTTCCGTTATCTGAATGTGTTTCAGTAACACCTCTGCTTCACCACCAATGCTAGATTTCAAGTAATGTCGTTTTTGTACATCACTAATTGAAGTATTTTTGTGAACTAATGACGTAAACAAATCGTGAAAAGAGGACCATTCTTCATACCGTCCCGTAAATTTTGGTAGTTCAATATTCGGCAACCTAAGTTGTGACGTAAATGTCCCTGGCGATTCATATACACCTGAACTATGTAACGGGCTGCCGGACGAAACTTGTAAACATAAGTCTTTCAGGTCCGCTTCACAGAGTACTTTATACTATACTGAAATAGAGACCAATCTTGTTCCGTGGAACGGGTCATTCGCGTTCGTGAAGAAACTAGCGCCATCTTATATTTATAGTTAGAACTACATACCGATAGGATACCGGTGTGGCTATAGCTACGTATATATAGTATAGTATGTACTCCGTGGTAGATATAGGTATATTTAATTTTCTGTAGAATACAGTGTTCTTTTCAAGGGTTGATAAATGAAATACAATTTAGCTAATCATGTTTTTATTATTAAGTACCTAAGTAATTATTATCCTATGAGATACATGACATAAGTATTGGATTATGTACTGGCTAGAGGAGTGGATATTTCGAAAATTACAATTTCGTTGCAGTTTTAGTAGACACATAGCAAAATTAGACACGAAACTCATTTTCGCTATTACTAGTATTAGTAAAGTATTAAATTGTATGGCCAAATTAATATTCAAGTTTAGGTGGAAAAGGGACTCTCGTAAATACATTGTTTGACTAACATTATAAATTCAGCTAGTTTCACCCTGCTTACGGCTATACGTTTCATTGTGTGGAACAAATCCATTTATGATAAATTATGCTATTATGTGCTAGTATTAGACAAATTTACTAGAAAAAAAGCGTAGCCTGGCTCAGTTGTCTCCATATCTAATATTAACCTATATTTTGCGTACCTACTACTAGCACTAAATAGCACAATAAACAGATTTCCAGCTGATAATATTTTGTATACTTTCATATCGCCTTTTGGCTATGTGTGTTACGAAATTAGGCTGCTGAACTGTGAAAAACGATAAAGTTATTCAAATTGTATTATTCTCAAAAATATGGGAACAATTTTATAGTTTTTTCCAGTTCTATACACAATTGAGCCATCTACAGCATGTACAGAAGCTGAGGACGATCCATACACCTATAGGAAAATTGCTTATTAAAATGGATTTGAGCAACATATCGGAAGGAAAATTACATCTTAACTTAAACTTTAGATTCCAGTACAACATTCTAGACTCCCCCCCAACGTTTGAAATTTGACATGGGGTATTTCTTAAATTTGCAGTAAGTGTAGGTATATCTACCAGTCAGATTTAAATAAAAATAAAAAATAACATTTATTTTTTTACACAAACTGAATGTAAATAAATATTAAAAGTAAACTTTACCAAAAACCGACGTGAAATTTCAACGCTGAGGAAGGAGTTCTAGAGTATTATATTATACTGAATTAAAGGTATAATACATAATTTAAGGTAACATTTGCATTTTCCTTTTAAAACATTTACTGTGATATTTTTTTGCTTTCATTTGTACTTTAGGTATAATACATAATTTAAGGTAACATTTACATTTTCCTTTTAAAACATTTACTGTGATATTTTTTTGCTTTCATTTGTACTTTATCTTCTTCATCATCAACTTGTCTCCTCCCAGATAAAATTTTATTTATCACTTTGCAATAATTAAAATTCATAAATCTAATCACAGTAATTATTAAATAATCTATCATTTTTTTTTTATGGGTAACACATTTTATAAAATCAAAGTTTACCAAGGTCAATATAGACATTTTAATAATATCGTTTAAATATTGAGCTTCTAAGTTTTCTTTTAGAATGTGATTAATTATGTCTTGGAAATTGGATATAAGTTTGATTAAATTTTTACTGGGAGTACAAAGCCATCGTCGACCTGCATATTCCCTGTACCTTATGTATTCTATTTCATCTTCGTCTGTGAAATCATTTTTGCAGACAGTACAATTTTTAAAAACCTTTGTTTTTGTTTTTTTCAAAAAATATCCGCTGACGTACTGTAGAGGTGCCAGAATTCTAGGGTCTTTTTCTTTAATTTCTATATTTTCAAAATTAATTTCTAAAATACTTTCTAGATCAATTGTACAGGTCGACGTGGCTTCAGTATTTTCGTTGAGCACAAAGGAGCATAAAGCATCACAAAGGTCATTTTCACAATTTTTTCCTTGGGTGTGGACACTGTTTAAATTATTTATAAGTAGAGTGGTAAAAGCAGACTCAAATTGGTCGCATGTCGGGTTAACGTTGCGGCACCCGTGACTTCTAACCGCTCCAAAGAAGTTCTCTAGGGGATCTTGGTTAAGGTGCCGCAACCAGACTGATGTTACCCCATATTCTTTTCGTAATTTATGAAGTAAATCTTTTATTCCCTCCAGTGTCCACACCCAATTTTTTAAGGTAGGAACTGTTTCGACCCTGCCAGCAGAAGTCACAAACTCCATGGAGTTAAAAACCTTTTTTGCTTCTGCCCATGTATTTTTATGGGCAGACGTTGACGTAGCTGGGCCAAGTAGTGGCTTAGCATTTTTATTTTTATTATGACTTCCATTGACAGAGTCAAAGACGTTGTCCATAAATAATAATAGATCTGCGGTTTCCCTGCATTCTGCGGGTAGAATTCCTTTATCTGAAAAAATAAATAATAATGTTTTAATTCATTCATTGAATTGTCAGTACGATTGTAAAACTTTATAGGGCAGCAAATCGTAGGTTTCGGTAATTATGTGTTACGTTTGGGGAGCTAGTAAACATTTGTACATTAAATGAGAATTTCAAGAAAAAGGAAAAAAGCGCTAAATATAAATTACCTGCTAGGTATCCCATATTGGATGCCACAGTGCGACTAAACACCTGAGATGCAAATTTAACTTTCATTTTGTTTAGTTTTTCAGGGTTTAAGTGGTATTCTGTTAGCTTTGGTATCAGTCTTATGCCTTTATAGCCAGGGTTTTCTTTAAGGAGTTGCAATAAATGAGACCATTTGGCAGTTTTGGTCATGCCATCTTTTTTAAAAATCAAATTTTTTGTTACTAAATTGTTCCTCATACCCTTGAGAAGGTGTGGGGGGTCATAAAGGGGAAAGATTTCTTTATCATTTATTAATATAATATTTTCTTTTGGAGTTTCTCCTCTTCGTAAGTAGACCCCCCTGGTCTCATTTATTAACAAACGTATCGCCTGACGATTGTTTGACCCTTGGTCACAGACTGATGCTACCACTATAAACCCTGCTTGTTGCACCTCATTAATTACATTTTTTATCTGTTTGGCCAGCTCTGGCCCTTTTGTGGCACTTGCTGAAAATGTGTAAAAAACGGCTTGTTTGAAGTTTTTAATTAAACCACGCACCATGAAGACTTGGGCATGGTCAGCAAATTCTGGTTGTCTTTGCTGCCCATTATCAACAACCCCTGTAATTTTATCCTTTTTTTCATTATATGTTATTTGAGCTTTTAATGATACTTCGTCAAATAACAATATGCACAATCTTTGTGAAATTTTCATTTTTTCAGCCTTCTTTTTTAATTGCAGAAATATATTTTTATTTAGCCCAGGACGAAGATTGCACTTTTGTATGACTTTTGCGAGTGTCTGATTTGCGGGCAATATAAATATTTTTCTTAAAAATCTATATGCCTTTGGACTCTGCTTCATAATCGATAATGCTGCAATTTTTTCTTGTAGCGTGAATCGTCGTCCTTTATCCTTTTTTTTGTCTTCTCGCCACTGTACTCGCATTAATAGTTTTGCAGTGCTTGAGCAATTTTGAAGCACATCTAGTACTGCAGGATTGGCAACAAATTTTTTTGCTGCCTTTATTTCTGCCGTCTGCTTTTTAACTTTATTTTTTAATTTATTTATTCTTCTTTTGGCAGCCATTATTTTCAGCTGTAGATTTCTTTCTGCCCTGGAGAGCTTAACCGTCCTAGCAGATATTTTCATGCCTGAAAAGTAGAAAATGAAATGATTTTGTATGTAAAGTAAATCGGTTTTAAATAAGTTTTGCTTGAGAATAGCCATAATATGAACAGTGTACACAGATAAAAAAAAAAAAAAATTAATCAGGTAAAAAGGTAAAATACTAAATACAACACATAGACATACAGTTGTCACATTATTCATATAACAACTGTCATAATTTTATGTACAACTCGCTGCTGCCTGCGGCATCGCCCGCGTGGTTTTTTCTAGATATGTAAGTAGGTAGCCTAACTTACTCCTTACAACATCAGTTATCTGCTAGGAGATAAGCCAGAACAAACATACAAACAAAAAGTTTACAACAACAAGACACTTAATTTAAGACAATTAATTTATTTGAAAAGATCTATTACAAATAAATAAAATTTAAGTGTCTGTTTGTAAAAGAATTCAAGTTGTTTGTAAAATTAAATCTCCGGAAAGTTACACTATTACGGAGTGACATAGGACACATTTTATGCCAGAAAAATGAACGGTCCTGTGATAGATAATTGTGAAGATTATGTATCATCAAACTTATTTTATATATACATGAAAACAAAACTTACCTAAATTTTGTTTAGTACTTTGAGAAGTAGAAGCCAACCCCAACATAGTTGGGAAAAGGCTAGGCAGATGATGAATTTGAGAAGTAGAAAGTGGCACTTGCTCACATACTACTGTTTCCGGATCTGAAATATTAACAAATCAACGCTAGTCAAGTGTATGTAGGTCATGCAATAACATTAGGTATAACTATTTGTAGTATAAAGTATTTAAATCACTGACTATTGGCTAGAAACACAAATATCATCAGACTAATAATGTTCCCACAACTAGCTAGGCCTCGTCTTTGTTAGAAGGAGCACCCTAGTAATCAATCATGCAGATCCAGTGCTGATTGGTGGATGTTGTGTCTTTGAAACTTATGACTTGTTGTAAGTCGTAATACATTACAAAATTTAAAGGATCCAATGAAAGAATAATAAAGTTCTTTGAAATACAAAAGTTTGCGAATTATGTGTTCTCTTGCTACTTCTAAAGTAATGGATTATGACGTAGTTTATGGGGTAGGTATTTATTCCGTGAAACAGACACGTGTGTAACGTTGTTTTATACTATTAAGGGCTGATTGACCAAAGTCAGATAACTTTTACTTAACCGTGGAATTAAATTGACATCTTGACAGTTTTTGTATGGAAAAATTTAAAATTTATTTCCAGCATAAGACTAGGTTTATAGTAGGTATAAAAGCTTGGCCAAATTCGCCCTTAGTGATAAAGCCAGCTATGTAACCCTAAAAATATAGACACAAACACAAAATAATTATTATATTTAGTACTAAATAGTACTTACCAATATTTTCTTTTTGCATTGTATTTTCTACAATGCTTGTAGATATGTAGAGTAACTGCTGATGTGATTCAGGAGCTAAAACAAAAATATACAAATATAAGTAATGCCTCATGGTAAAAAAGTTAAATCTGTAATCAGTAAGATTATTACATTTCTTCAAATATTCAATTGCAAACCTGCCAAGTGCAAGTCGGACTTGTACACTAAGGGCTCTATTCCACCAAAACTATTACTCTTTACCTAATTTTATATACTATGATAGAGGCCATAGTGACACATATTCTGATATGGAACTCTAGAAGAATAATATAAAAATCATAATATAATACCTGTAGAAGTTGATGGAATTGGCTGATTTACAAGTCCTTGCAATGGTTTTCTTCCAACACATGGTAACTTTGGCTGTGAAACGTGATTGAAACCTGAAAAAATTATAAAGGAATAACTGCATTAATAATTATGCTAAGATGCTATAAAGAAAACATTTAATTTAATTGAGTCTAAGACCTATGCTAAATATGTTTACTATTTAGTATTAGTCATTTTATTTTATTCTTCTAATATAAAGTAGCATTATGTAATGAACAAACCTGGTAAATATAATGTTGGAACTGCTATATTGCTTATTCTGTTATTGCGACATACATATTTATCTTGAAAGTGTGTGTGACACACTCGACGGTACTTAAATATGTGTGCATTTTCAAGTCCCAAAATATCACTTCCAATCGAATATAGCCAGGTGTTGAATCGTAATCTGTCTTTTTCAGGGTTCGGAAATCCATGAAGAACTGCATGCATGACTGAAACAAATAGCATACAAGTCTTAATTTTTATTTCTATCAGTTTCCTTTATAATTAGGTAATTCAATTCAAAATATTGGAATTATTATAAACGGAAGTTTGACTGAAAGAGAAAAATTGAAACATTGGTATTGGAAACATAATATTGTTTTTTCGAAACAAATTGAGTTTTATATATTAAAGAAAAACAAAAACTAAAGAAAACTGTAGGTACATAAAATGACAAAAAGTAATTTTGAATTGCGTTCTAGGCAAAGTTCTAAGATCCAAGATTTAGCTATGAAAACGTGACATACCTCCACTGTCCTTGCACCCAGGAACGCAGCAGTGCTTATCCGATGACATGATGCAATATAAAAGTGTAATCACAAACTTTACACTGGAGTCCTATCTCAGTTTTAACACAACCACTCACAAAATTACTTTCTAGTCACAAATATAGATTACCCAGAGGAACTTTGGCTCAACTCAACGACAAACACACACTATAACACAGAAAGTTCACAAAAATAACAAAATATCGCAAAACACCGGCGCAAGCGTCAGACATTTGCAGACATTTGTATTGGGGTTACCAGTTTATTGTCAATAAAACCACCAAGGGAATTCTACCACCACCGTTTGCAAAATTGTTCGTGTTTATTGCATTATGTGTTAAAATTTATCAAAAAATAATAAAATGTCATACTGTGAGATAAATGTAATTAAAACCCTCGACGATGATCCAATATTGAACATATTTTTTGGTTACAGTAAAACAGAAGTCGGTTTAAAAGTATACTATTTTAGTAGTAATGAGCTAACGGGCTACGCAATGTTGACAAGGTGTGATTTTGTTTAGCGCCATCTATTCGAATTACACGTTAACATTGCTTCAGAGCTGCCATCTCTTTTCTTTAGTTAGTGTAGAGTAAATCTTCCGTACCATTATAATCCAGCTAAATTAAAAACATAATATTCCACTTATTTTGTACAGGGACTACATATACTTCGCAATTTTGTATCGTTGTACCCAATACTGTCCCCAGTTTTTTGTACTAAGATTGAGGACCATGGTCCGCTTGCATAGATAAGTAAAGATCTTCGCATAAATAGTAATCTTCGTTCACAAAATAGCTCATAGTATTTCGAATTTCACGTGTTGTACATTTTATTAATTCTTGGTGGGTGGTAGTAAAATTATTCCAATATTCTTCTAAACATTTCAACCTGGTTTCAATGTATCCTCGCGTCAATCTCTGCTTAGGACATTTCTTTAAGTTTATTTGTGTTTTTTGTAATAACTTAGCAGTTTCTTCTAATACTCCAAGTAATTGTTCTGACTGCGACATCTTTTATAAACACAAATAACTTAATATTCTTCAAAACAACGTTATGTTACGATGCGTAGATTCGTTTATATTAATATTGTAAATAATTTGCACAAAAATCTTCAAACTCCGCTAATGACGGTCCGGGCTGGCTCGTTTCTTATCTAAGGAATGCGATGTCTTTTGTTCTCGACGCTCGAACACAATCACTGTGGTACACTATAATCCGGCTCGATTTTCGACCATGTTGTGATGGTAGTAAGGTTGCAAATTGTTTGGTTGGATTTTGTGAGAATGAAATACGTTCTTACTTGGCGACACCTTTAATGCGACTAAATTAAATGACCATTGGCTTACGCCTTTATACACAGATATTCAACAGTACTAAATGATCATAGTTTCAGTTTTCGCTCTGAAGTCTCATTACTATACAGAGAAAAGATTTGATTTTTTGTTTGTTTGTAATGGATAAACTCAAAAACTACTTAACTGATTTAAACAATTCTTTTACCTATAGAAAGCTACATTATCAGCGAGTAATGTGGGCTGTATTTTACCAAATAAACAGTGATTAATAGAATAATAAACCGTAATATGAACCGTGTTTGTTAAAACTACGACTTTTATCTGAGTATGAAACGGCCGTCAGGACCTGAAGGCGGCCCGCCGCGAGGGCTGCAGCCCGCTGCTGTCGCGCCAGCCGCACCACTACGCGTCGCTGTACTCCAACTCGGGCGGAGTGCTGCACTATTTAGTGCGCATACCGCCTTTTACTGAGCTGTTCCTCAACTACCAAGGTAATCATCGTTCTATTATTCTATTCTTGCCGATTCGTTGTGCACACTGATCAGAGACATTATCATATTCAAAGGATGAGAGGGATTGATAACGCTAAAAGCCGCGTTTGTTGTAAGGTCCTGTGCTATTCTTGACGTAGTGTTGAATAAGAACATTTATCTTACAAGACTTAAGCGCAGGCCACACCGCCAGCTAGCGGGCGGGCGGGCGGCCGAAGCGAACATCGTTTCACCTCTTTACATACGTCGGTTCACACCGCGAGCTACCCATTTCGCGTAGTTTGTATAGTTTCTTTGTTCGCTTCGCCCGCCCCACACTGGTCCCGAATGATAAAAAAGTGGACATTAAGAAATTTTTGACAGAAGGTCAACGGATTCGGCTGATTTTTTTTTTGTAGACAGCTGATGCAATTACAAATCACTTTTATAGATTGAGTTTTTGCCAAATAAGCCGTATTTTCAGAGAAAAAAAATATTGAAATATTTTTTGTATGAAAGAAATCCTAATTTTGTCTTTATCTTCCAAGATTCAAACGTATTCAAAATAAAACTTAGCGCAGCTTGTAGAGGTGCTAATTGCTCACCACTTTGTCATAGACACTCTTCTGCGATTTTGTGCTCCTTTTGAGTTACAGGCACTTTAAATATTTTTTGTATAAAAAAATTCTAATTTTGTCTTTATCTTCCAAGATTCAAACGTATTCAAAATAAAACTTAGCGCAGCTTGTAGAAGGGCTAATTGCTCACCACTTTGTCATAGACACTCTTCTGCGATTTTGTGCTCCTTTTGAGTTACAGGCACTTTAAATATTTTTTGTATAAAAAAATTCTAATTTTGTCTTTATCTTCCAAGATTCAAACGTATTCAAAATAAAACTTAGCGCAGCTTGTAGAAGGGCGAATTGCTCACCACTTTGTCATAGACACTCTTCTGCGATTTTGTGCTCCTTTTGAGTTACAGGCACTTTAAATATTTTTTGTATAAAAAAATTCTAATTTTGTCTTTATCTTCCAAGATTCAAACGTATTCAAAATAAAACTTAGCGCAGCTTGTAGAAGGGCTAATTGCTCACCACTTTGTCATAGACACTCTTCTGCGATTTTGTGCTCCTTTTGAGTTACATGCACTTTAAATATTTTTTGTATGAAAAAATCCTAATTTTGTCTTTATCTTCCAAGATTCAAACGTATTCAAAATAAAACTTAGCGCAGCTTGTAGAGGGGTTAATTGTTCATCACTTTGCCATAGACACTCAATTGCCATTTTGTGCTCCTTTTCAGTTACAGGCACTTTAAATTTTTCGTTGTCGGATGAGCTTTACTAGTTTTTTGTAGACAGCTGATACAATTACAAGTAACTTTTAAAGATGTATTTTTTGTTAAATAAGCCGTATTTTCAGAGTTAAAAAATTAATTCAGGCGGATTAGAAATAATCTTGTTAAAGATAGACTAAGATGTAATAACATTTTCTTCATTAATAAGTAACTCTTATAAATGTCTTTCTATTAAAAAAAGTCTTATTTTAAATATATCAAATAAACAACTTGGATATCTCAAAACGTGTACAGACATGTTCAGGTACAGGTAATTTATTGTGTGACTCATATTCAGATTATAAGCATTTTTTGGTAATGAGTCATTGCTTAATTAGCCGATTACTTACAATTTGGGCTATATTTGGTCATCTAACGCTAGTGAATGCGTCGGAAACGCTGAATGATAAAAAGGTATAAATTGCAATTAAAACTTTTCCTTCGTACTTTAACGGGCTTAGGACCGTCAAAATACAAACCTATATAATAATATAGGTTGAATACGTTTGAATCTTGGAAGATAAAGACAAAATTAGGATTTTTTCATACAAAAAATATTTAAAGTGCATGTAACTCAAAAGGAGCACAAAATCGCAGAAGAGTGTCTATGACAAAGTGGTGAGCAATTAGCCCTTCTACAAGCTGCGCTAAGTTTTATTTTGAATACGTTTGAATCTTGGAAGATAAAGACAAAATTAGAATTTTTTTATACAAAAAATATTTAAAGTGCCTGTAACTCAAAAGGAGCACAAAATCGCAGAAGAGTGTCTATGACAAAGTGGTGAGCAATTAGCCCTTCTACAAGCTGCGCTAAGTTTTATTTTGAATACGTTTGAATCTTGGAAGATAAAGACAAAATTAGGATTTCTTTCATACAAAAAATATTTCAATATTTTTTTTCTCTGAAAATACGGCTTATTTGGCAAAAACTCAATCTATAAAAGTGATTTGTAATTGCATCAGCTGTCTACAAAAAAAAAATCTGCCGAATCCGTTGACCTTCTGTCAAAAATTTCTTAATGTCCACTTTTTTATCATTCGGGACCAGTGTGCGCCCGCCCGCCCGCTAGCTGGCGGTGTGGCCTGCGCTTAACGCTATCGTATTTGAAACTTTAAGGACGCTATCACATTTTGAACTCGCTCGAGTTTAGGTATCCGAATCGCAACACAACAACATTACGCGCACGCACACATTGAAACCGCTGACCGCTAACTAATCTTGGTACTTGAAGGTGTATTTTTTTTAATTTTACTGGTATTGATTGAGTAAAGTAAGTTGTAAGTTTGCAATAGAATTTTAGTAACTGTGGCTAAGTACTATCTGCGTGACAATTATGTTTTTAGTATTTTTGAAGTTCATCAGCCACTACGTAGCGTAGGTAGGTACCAAAAAATTTCAAGCGCTGGCCATATGGATTAAATACCATATTTTTACATAACTAACAACCTAAACATTTTACTATTACAAGGAACACCTACGATTATTCCCCAGGCTACTATTAGTTAGAAAAGATGTAAGTAGGTACTTGTAAATATTATTTTTGCTGGCAAATGTTGGAGCATTACATAATCAAATACTAGCCTGGGAGTTTATGGTAGACTTTCGTTGTGATATTTAAAAATAATCATTGCCTTGTGAAAACAGTATTTTATTTACAGAGACTGGGGCGCGATTTCAGTACTTTTGATAAAAATTAAAACCAAAGTCGGTAGTAAAAAGTATATTTTCATTTCATGTTTCAAAGAAGTTCAAATTTAGGGTGAAGGCCAGCTCTTTCTAGGGTTCCGTACCCGAAGGGTCCAAGCGGAGCACTATTGCTGTCACTCACGTGTCCGTCTATCACACAGGTTTTACAACCAAACGGTTGATGAAGCTACAGTCTTTAAATTTTCACAGTATAAGCATCTTGTTAACCCTTGTTTTTTCTTTATTCATGATGAGATACTTCACGCCGCAATCAAAAAGAGGAGTGTGGCTACAAGGATTAGCTGCTCAAAAAGGAAATCCATCTCGATTATTTTTGTGCCTTTTGGCTTATATTCTCTTATTGCGCATTCTTGCTCCTGAAAATAAAAAACCGGTCAAGAGCGAGTCGGACTCGCGCACCGAGGGTTCCGTACGTATATATGATGTTGATGATTTCTGAAAAACTGTGCTATTTAGAGACATCGTTTTATTTTTCCTAATAATTTAATTTAATTTAGAGAAATACCTGACGTAGCAAAACAGTCGGTGTCGGGTGTTTTCGAATCATGTGCCATAGAATTAATACATCATAAGATTATTATTATTTGTATATCTCGAATACCTAAACACAATTATAATATATTTTATGAAAAATTAGAAAATATATTAAGAAAGTTTTGTTCACTTTCTAATAAAAAGATAATCTTAACTGGCGACTTTAACATTGACATCTTAAAAAGAAATAAATTCACATTTGAATTTGAACAATTTCTAAGTCAATTTAACCTTAACTTAGCCCTTTCCAAGCCTACTAGATTAAGCAGCAACTCCTGTTTGGATAACTTTGCACACACCTACAGAAAAGACTGTAAAGCACAAATAATAGACCTAATTCTGTCAGATCATACATCTCAAATACTAAGTGTACCCATTCATAAATCATGTAAACTGAAATATTTTAAAACTCAAAAGCAAGACATAACAGCCGAAAATTTAAAGAAGTTTAAATAATATTTGAGCAGTTTGTCCTTTACGCAAGTGTATAACACAAATGATGTGAATGAGGCGTATGACTTATTTGCAGAAGATTTTTTGATGTTATATAAATTATGCTTTCCAACAAAAACTGTCACGATAAAAACGAATACTAGAACCAAGTGGATATCTCGTGGTATAAAGGTCTGTAGTAGGAAGCAAAGGAAATTACTTTGGACGTATAGATTTAAACCTGACAGTAAAAATAAACTTGATTTTAAGAATTATACTAAGATTTACAAAAATATAATACAACTAACACAGAAAACTCAAAATAACCACTTCATAAACACTTCTCAAACTTTAAAAGATGGCGTGTTTAGTCTGGATTCCAAAATGGTATGCCACTTACTAATTGCTACTTCTTAATTGAGGAAAAACATTTTTTTTAATGAAGTCGGATTTCATACAAGTTCGATTGAGACAAAGAGTGACGTTATTTGACTAGTGCGAGCGAGATAGATGGTGACGCTACTTTGTTGAGTGTGAGCGAGATAGATGGTGACGCTACTTTTATCTAAGAGCGAGACGGATTGACACATTATTTCGTCTGTGTGAGTGAAACCGATAGAGACGCCACTCTGGCGAAACAGGGATGCGTTAGGGGGTAAATTGTGCAATACTGCAGTACGTTACGCTCTTTCGTTTACTACGCATCTTTCCGTATAATTTGTATTGACTTCGTACTTACAACTGTGGCTTTGTTTATTGGACTTGATTTGCATTGTGATTTGGATTTATCTGCACTGTTATCGTAATCCCGTGTTTTGTGAAGTGTGTTATCATGCCATCTCGATACACCGCACAGGAATACGCCAACATGCATCTCATTAATGGAGAATGCTTATACAACGCCAATGCTGCAGCAAGAATGTATCGTGAGAGATACCCAAATGCTGTGCGTTATCCCGATCATCGAGTATTTATCAATGTGCCTCGGTCACTATCAGAGGGTCGATTCCCTAGTCAAATGGTTAGCGAGGGTAGACCCGTATTGCCCTACGAGGCCGAAGTCCTGCAAGCAGTTGAAGAAGACCCAAGTATCTCAGTACGTGGAATTCAACAGAGCATAGGAGTCCCCAAAAGTACTGCACAGCGTATTTAAAAAAAAACCGGTTTCACCCATACCATGTACGACGAGTACAAAGTCTGCTACCCCGAGACTACCCAGAGAGAGTGCGATTTTGTCAAACGATGTTGCAGAAGCACCGAGAGGATCCGCGATTCTTTGAAAAAATTCTATGGTCAGATGAATCAACATTTAAAAAGGACGGTTACATGAACCTCCACAATTTGCACGAATGGCACGTGGAAAATCCAAATTTGATGCGGGAAGACAGATCGCAGTACCAGTTTAAAGTGAACATGTGGACGGGAATTTTGAATGGTAAAGTTATTGGTCCAATCGAGCTGCCGGAGAACTTAAATGCCCAGGGGTATTTGGACTTTCTACAAAACCAATTACCAGAGTTGTTGGAAGAAGTACCACTGAACATTTACGGCAGGATGTGGTACCAACACGATGGCTGCCCAGCGCATTATGCTCTAACAGTACGTGAGTTTCTCAATCGGGAATACCCCGATAGGTGATTGATGCTACCTCTCAGAGTAATGAATATCTTAATCTGCTTGCCTCACATGGACTTCTTCCAGCACATCAATTCCCCACACGCGGAAGGAACTGTATCGACCATGTCATGGTTAGATCTGATTTGAAATCATCCACACTTATCTTTGACACCGCAATTACAGACCACTGCCCAGTTTTACTATGTCTTGGAAGCTCGGCGGCATTTTCCGCGGCCAAAGTGAAGCGCACGGTAATAAATTACTCGGCTGTCATTGCAGAAGTAAACGAGACTGATTTTAGCGCTGTTACTGGGGTACTGGAGGCGGATGAGGCCGCTGGACTCCTGGTCTCTAGTTTAAAGACGATTGTTGATAAACATACAAAAGTTATTATTAGCTCGTCAAAACACACGATCCTAAAGCCATGGATCACTCCAGGCCTCTTACGATGCATCAGAAACAGGGATCAAATTAATCTTGAAGTTAATAAAGAACTAAATAATTATATCCTAAAAATAACCTTCACTAGATATCGCAACTTCTGCAACAAATTACTAAAGAACCTGAAAATAGCATATGAAAAATCTGAATTTGAAAGTGCCAAAAACAACCCCAAAGCTACCTGGAACATTATCAAACAAATAACAAATACAAAACGCCCATTGTCCACATCCACTGAACTACTTAGCGTATCTCCTGACAATATCACGGCCGTAAATAGTGTCAATGATTTCTTTTCAAATATTGGCAAAAGTCTGGCAGAAAAACTGATAGTAAGAGCGCCATATGCTGCGGTACAGACAGAAACTACACAATCACCACACTCATTTGCTCTATGGCCTACTGATGAAGCAGAGGTTCAAAGCATAATTCGTGGTCTGCGTACAGACTGCGCGGTTGGCTGGGATGGCATATCTTCAAAAATACTCAAATCCTGCTGCCCAGTGTTAGTTCCAGTTATCACTCATGTTTGTAATTGCTCAATTTCGTCAGGTCGTTTTCCTAAGGTGTTTAAAAAAGCACTGGTGCATCCAATTTATAAGGCTGGGGACAGACGCGATGTCAATAATTACAGGCCAATCTCGGTACTGCCTTCCATCTCTAAAATTTTAGAAAAAATATTGAATAATCGCCTTACTAAATATCTTGAATCCCACAAGATTCTCGCTCCGAATCAGTATGGTTTTAGGGCTGGAAGGTCAGCCGATGATGCGGTTGGATGCTTTGTGGATAATACTGTCGGCCTTCTTGACTCGGGAAAAAAATGTCTAGGTATTTTCCTAGACCTTTCCAAGGCCTTCGACACCGTGTCTGTTCCTCACCTATTGCGGAAGTTGAAGGGTCTGGGAATTCGTGGTCACGCCCTCAGAATTTTTCATGACTACCTATACGATCGAACCCAGTGCGTTAATATTGGTAATGTTGTCAGTGACAGCAATTCCATTGTTTACGGCGTGCCTCAGGGCTCTGTGATTGGGCCGACTTTGTTTCTGATATACATTAACGCGCTCTGCGGACTCTCCCTTCCCAATTGCTCAGTCTTTACCTACGCCGATGACACTGCATTGCTTGTACATGGCGACAGCTGGACACAGGCATTTGAATGCGCTGAAAAGGGTCTTAGGACCGTCATGAACTGGCTAACTAGCAACCTTCTCACATTGAATCCTAACAAGACCTTGTACATGACATTTTCTATAAAAGCCTCCTCCCAACCAGACCAGGATTCTTTTAATCTTAAAGTCCACAACTGTCCGGTAACTGCCCCTGGCCTTCCTTCCTCATGTTCTCACATTATCCGGACGGATAATGTTAAATATCTTGGGGTACAAATCGACAATCAACTGACCTGGAAACTCCACCTTCGGACATTGACTGTGCGAGTACGTAGACTTGTCTCTATAATGAAGAAACTCAGACATTCTGCTGTCATTGAGACACTACAAAATGTTTACTGTGCACTTGGTCACTCAATCCTAAAATATTGCATAACTGCCTGGGGTGGAGCGGCCAAAACTCATATTTTGCAGCTGGAACGAGCACAAAGAGCCGTCTTAAAGGTTATGACCTTCAAGCCCTACAGATACCCTACTACACAACTCTACGAAAATTGTCAAATACTTACAGTGCGCCAACTTTTCATCCAACAAATAGTGCTAAGAAAACACTCTACTCTCCCATTCCTTGCAAACTACACACTAAACCGTAGGAAATATCAAATCTGTACCAACCAATACTCCAGAACAGCTCTTGCTCAACGTCACTACAATATTATAAGCAACCACCTGTACAATATCGTAAACAAAAACTGCAACATTTATCCAATGACTAGGTTCGAATGTAAGAAAAGTGTTCAAGGATGGCTACAAAAACTTAATTACGAAGACACCGAACATCTGCTTAAGATATCTACTTAGTCACTCACTGTAACTTATACACAATTTCTCATTCAAGTCTAATTATTTTAAACTTACGACATTACACATACATACACTACACATACATAAATTACATATACATACATTACACATCCCTAAACATTCACTCACCCTCACACACTTATATACGTTGTCCACTTTATTTTTCTGTATGATTTTTACTGTTTTATATTTTTACTTAATTTCTCTGTGACAATGAAACTGCACTAATGCCCTGCTGTCCCTCGTGGGAACCTGTGTACCTTTGTGTAATAACTTTTGTTGGAACACTGGTACTCATAACACAAGTTAGATCTTACTTTGAGTACCAGAGTTCAAATTACGCTAGTTTTGAAAAAAAATCTGGTAACACACCTCTTAGCATTACTAGTGTTATTGTTAACTTTTTTTTTGCGAAATAAAGAAAAAAAAAAAAGAATTATTTATTTAGTATAAGAACATTGCCCCTATCAAAATTTAAGAAAGCTCTTTCCTCTCTATTAATAGAAAAATGTTATTATACTGTTCCAGATTTTATAAATGATCATTTTTAATATTATTATTTTTTTAGTTTATTATTCGTTTTGTCTTTATTGTTTTATTTTTATTTAGTTTTTTTAAGTATTTTAGTTTTTTAATTTCTATTTAAAATTTGTATGCCTGCGCGGCAAAACATAGCGTTCAATTATGTTAACCTAACACCTTTATGTAAAAACCTATGTTTAACAAATAAAGGTTCTGATTCTGATTCTGATCCTGTAATCTTTACATAAACTTCTATCACATAGAAAAAATTCAAATTTTTATCTATGCAAACTTCCGAGATAAGAAGAACGGTTTTTTTTTACATTTTGCATCCAAAGACGGAAACTACGCTGCCTAAAAAAAAATAAAGATTTTTGAGAAGGTGCAAACAGCGCGCTTTCATATGATACCCCACATGCCCTAGTAGCTCCATTTAAAATTTTTAAGACCCCCTTTCAGTCCCTTTAGCAAAATAGGTATATTTTTTTTAATTTCTTGTTTGCAAAATAGTTGGGCAAACGTCATCTAAAACTATTCTAAAGGAGAGGTCAAAATTGGTATAATATTCCGACGATTTTTAAACGCTAATGTGATGTACCTTATTAGAAAGCTTATTTATTATGCTACTCGATTATAGTTAAATCTGATTTTTTCAGGCGCCCGTTTTTGTGAAAAAGTGAAAAATGTTTCAATACAAAAAAAACGCACATAGTCTTTATTTATTAATTTCTATGCGATATAATTATTTTATGTGGCTAATGTTTCCGTTTCTATTAAATACTTTGAGATTTTATTATAATTTTAGCTGCAGCTCCATGAAATGAAGACAAAAAATATTGATTATCATGACAATGCAATAACAAAACGTATCGAAAAAAGTCAAAGCTGTAAACTCGGACTAAACATCCGCTGTAAATGTCTAGTCGAGTCCTGCTGACTGACGTTGCCATTGTCACGTCATTTGCCACAGGACTGCCATCCCAAAAATATAAATAATGCTTGTAGAACATTTTATTTTTCAACACTTGTTTTAAAAAAAACGGGCGGCTGTAAAAAAAAATTAAATGCCCAAAGACAACAAAATAATTACCCTCTTTCAGCCTATATAGGTCAGAAGGCTGTTTAAATTTTCAATTATTTTAGTACCAAGTCCCATACATTTCGTGAACTATCCAAGTGTGACAGACAGGCAGACTTAGTCTCACCATAAGGGTTCTTTTTTACCATTTTGGTACGAAACCCTAAAAAGACAACATTAGTAAGTACCTAAGGTAAATCAAATAAAACAAATTACCAACAGAGTTCAACAGACGTATATCAACGTCTGTAACAAAACTCCAGAGTAGATTTGTGATTTCTGAATGAAAATACAGTCCCATTACTTTTGTTTACTGCTACGTGTATGGTTTTTTTTTGGCCTTTATCCAAATTTCTGAATTCGTGGCATCTGTAATAACAAATGTAAATATTTTAGCAATGCACACCACAATCAAAAACCATACTTGGTGTCGAAAGTTATAACCATTTACTATTCTGGATTTATGAATTGACAACTAAGTCGATTTATCACCAAAAATCCGCCATCATGAATCAAAAGTTGGATGGTATATTTGTAAACACCACCTTCAACAATTGATAACAATGTCGAATTTTTATTTAAAAAATACACCCGCCATCTTGGATAAAAAAAAATATGACATACGTAACCACCACCCCCAAAAGACCCAAAATTGACTATATATCGAATATCTCAAAAAAAAAAATATTTCCGCTATTTGATTAAAGATAATATAATTATTTACACAATGTTTATCCGTAATCTACAACCATGATTCATACAAAAAATTGAACTATGTATTTATTTTTAAAACAAATTCCAATAATCGTACTTACTTTTATTTCGGTCCGAAAAAGTATCAACTTCGTCCACCCACAGTACACAATACAGCACACACTTCTGTACGTAAATATTTATTTGCGAAAAATCGATACACCGGTGCTTCCACGAGCGCGTCTGAGCGCGGAATGACGAACAGCGAGTAGAAAATGTATGGAGAAATTTGAGGGCGCTTCTATTTTAATGATAAATAAAAAAGTTATTTATTTACTTACAAAATATTTAGTTGACCGTATAGAGGACTATATAAGCAACAGTTTGTTATTATTTTTATGTATAACTATGCAGTGGATTTAGCTATATTGGTTCCTATTCAGACGTCATTTTTTTTCATTTGTTGGTTTTATTGTGATTGTTAAAACGTATTTGTGTGAAAAAAATTAATGTGCCCATTCTGGAGATGAATATATTTTCTTTAATTTGAGACAATGATATCCTTGCAGTTGTGACTCCTAATTCATTAAAATGGTACCTGAAAAGGACTGATATTTGAGGAAAAATGTGATAGCGTCCTTAAGCGCAAGTTTTCAGCGCTGGGTTGTGCTTATAATAACATTGCCCATATTTTCGAGTTATGACACTTATGTTCGTTATTGGGGGCTCGTGGCTAAGAAATAAAATCTGCACGAATCGATCTTCAAGGTAAAGCAACGCTTGCTAAGGTTGGTCCATTGATGGGATACCATCCATTACATACCTATATCCCGCCGCACCTCAGGAAGTACGATAAGCCTTTGGTCCCGGTTGTTATTTGTCTTTGCCAGTCGTTACTGGTAGTCAGAACCCCAAAAGTCTGACAACCACTCTTACCAAGGGGTATCGTGTTACCCAGTATCTGAGTTATGGAGGTCAGATAGGCAGTCGCTCCATATAAAATGCTGGTATTCAGCTGCATCCGGTTAGACTGGAAGCGTTCCCACCTATGTTAGGAAAAATCAGATGATGAGTTATGTTCCTTCTTGCAGACAACAACTTTGACATGCCAGACCGCACGTTCCACTCGCTGGCGACCACCTGGCGGCTTATCACCAACGACTCGCCCACCGACGTCAAGGAGCTCATCCCGGAGATGTTCTACCTGCCCGAGCTGTTCCACAACAACGAAGGTATTACTCATTTATTTATAAACGTCGTTCGTCGGTCGTAGGTTCGAGCCCAGTCAGGCTTTACTACCACTGCTCTCAAAATGGTAAAGGAAAACATCGGGAGGAAACCGGCATGTCCTAGAACCAAAAAAATCGAATACATGTGACATCTATCAACCTGCACTGGGCCCGCATGGTGGATTACGGCCCACTCCCTGTCACTGAGAGGAGGCCTGTGTCCCAACAGTGGGAACATTATAGGCTGATTATGCTTTGTAAACGTATTTTATTTCTTTCTTGAAATGAAATGTGGGTGTATGGCTGAGGTACACCTCTGCCCAACCCTTCGGGGAAACAAGGCGTAATGTTATGTTCTTTCTATTTCAAGCCGTGTGCCGAATGGGATGTCTCATCGGCAAAATTGACGATAAACTTTCATCTTCTAACGTTATTTGTTCCTTTATTTAAAAAAAATCCTTAGGGCTCACCTTTGTTATAACTGGAACTCTTGTGCAAATGTTGTGCGCTGTCTGTCAATGAATTTATGAACTTTATTAAGTAGATTTAAGTGTACATTACAGATCAAAGAAACCCACAACATTTTGCAATTTACAAACTTCCCACACTGTTACATACGTTCAAAAGTAGGATGTTAATTTATCTAGAATAAAGTATAATTAAAATATAAAATAATATTAAATATATATTGACATATTATGTCAATACGGGGAACCCAATGGGAGACTGGCCAAAGACAGCCCGTCTCTGGCCAGTCTCCGGTGTAATTCTTCGTGATGGCAGATTAGGTAGTTGAATTTCAATCACACAACACATAACTCAAACCATTTATTTCACTTAAAACATTTACAGGTACATCATTTAGTGAATTTGCCCCGGAAGGTTGATGTGTATAATACATTAATATTAAACTTAAAACCGTGGGAAGCAGGGGCGGGTCGCTAGTAGTTAATAGAAGTCTGAAATCGCCAACCCGTCTTGAGCAAGCGTGGTGATGAATACTCGCGCCTTCTCTGTATGAGAAGAGGCCGTTGCCCAGCAGTGGGACAATAATAGGCTGCTATTATTACAAGCACTTTCAGATTTTCCCGAATTCTCCAAATTTCCTCCAAAATTCCTTTACTCCGGACTATAATTCGGAGCATTTTAAAAAAAGAACCATATTCGTTGAGCCGTTCTCAAGTAATGCGCTTACCAACGAACAGCATTTAATTTTTATTTATTTGAACATTATTCCTACGTACGAGAAGTGACCTGGCAATGGGACAGTTGCAGGCTGGTGTTACTATAGTTAAATGTGTGTTGTGCAGGTCTGAACCTGGGCACGCGGCAGTGCGGCGCGGCCGTGGACGACGTGGAGCTGCCGGCGTGGGCGGCCGACGCGCGCCTGTTCACGCTCATGCACCGCCAGGCGCTGGAGGCGCAGCACGTCACGGAGCGCCTGCCGCACTGGATCGACCTGGTGTTCGGCTACAAGCAGACCGGCCAGCCGGCCCTCGACGCCGTCAACGTGTTCCCAGCCTGTGTGAGTACAACTGGACAGTTATCTGTAACAGGTATCAAGTATACCTGTAACAGTTATACTTATAAAAGTTCTAGATTTAATTGAACACTCTGCGAAAATGCATAATTGCCATTTTACCATAGATTTAGTTATATAGTTTACCATTTTTTATCCAAGTGTTATAGTGATTCAATATAGCAATTTCCCTTACAATTTAAGACTTAACTTTTCCCAAATATACCATATTCTATCAAAACAAGAAAAGTCACACCGTAGCTCCAAGCACTACTTTTTACATATAACAATAATATACACAACTATAACACTTCAATATTTTAAACTGTTTATAGCAAATACTATTCATCTACAAACACACTACGTATCGATACAATATAATCTGTCTGACTGGTGGAACCTCCTTTATCACCGTAACACACACCCATACGGAATACTTTGTTTCTCTAGATGGCCTTGTTTATTTATATTTTTTTCTGTTTAGACCTACTACGGTTTCGACCCATCTGCACTGGAGGAGGAAGTAGACCGCACAGCCGCAGCCGCCATGGTGCGCACGTACGGGCAGGCGCCGCGGCAGCTGCTGCGGGCAGCGCACCCGCACGCCGCGCACGACCTCACGCAGCATGCGACTGACCAGGTGCGGACCATTTATTTATTCATTAAGGTTTACCTATAGCTTCTGTATACAAAAATAATATCCTCCCGACCGATTTTCGTCTCGGCCAATCTCAACGGAGATTAACCAGGTAGGCAGGAGATCTTATAGTGCAGGCGTGTGTGCACAAACACAGGTGCACTCGCTGATCCATTACTCCCATAGTCTTCAGGGATTCCGGCAATCCGCCACTCGTAGGGCTCCATCAGCCGCCGGCCACACGGCGCCGTGTGCGCGAGCACGGAGCTACCACACCACGAACTTCCAAACTCTGGATTGCTACTGACAAATTCCGAATGGCAAAACCCAATAACACTTTTCCCAGCTTGGGAGTCGAACCCAGAACCCCACGTTAAGCAGTCACGACTGAGAAACCAGTTTGTATTCTAACTATAATATTATGCAAAAATGAGTTTGTTTGTTTGTTACTTACGCTTTCATGCGAAAATGACTAAACGGATTTTGATGAAATTTGGCACATGGGTAGACCATGACCTGGATTAGGACTTTTATCCCGATATTCCCACGGGATTAAGACTTATGCGGGTGAAACCACGGGGCGCAGCTAGTATACATTCAAAAATAAGTGATTACACAAAAGTGATAAGACAATTAGCTAGAATTCAGGTATAGCTAAATTAGAACACAAAAAATAACCAGTCAAGAGCGAGTCGGACTCGCGCACCGAGGGTTCCGTACGTATATATGATGTTGATAATTTCTGGAAAACTGTGCTATTTAGAGATTTTATTTATTTTCCTGTAATCTTTACATAAACTTCTATCACATAGAACAATTTCAGATTTTTATCTATGCAAACTTAAAAAATGACGCTCTACATAATTATGATGACCCTCAAAGTAGTCACATTTATTGATTTATAATATTTCAAAATAAGCCTGTAAAAGTTATAAATACAAGAACTCACCCTCACACTCCACTTACTGGAAGATTTAAACAAAATGTACGGAAAACAAAATAATTTATTTGTAGACACAAATCCACAGAGCCAAATAAATGTTCCATAATTTTGAGTATTGAAATGACGAGTACGAGATGAATTACCATATTTTTGGATTAATTCTCGTAATTCAGGTACACATCTACCTTTAAACACAACTTGAATCTTATCATTATACGATAATTGAGAAAACTTATTGCATTTAACTTCTAACAAACACACATTATCAGCGCACACTTCACAAATTAATACCATTTTCAAGTGATTAAAAGAATTTTCAAAATCGGTCCACAATTGACGGAGTAATCGCGTAACAAACAAAAAAAAAACAAAAAAAAACATACTGCCGAATTGAGAACCTCCTCCTTTTTGAAGTCGGTTAAAAACACCAACAAACAATACACAAGTAACATTTACTGTACTTTTCTGTTTCAAAACAAATTATACATAACTTAATAGGTTAAATAAAACATTTAGGAAGTAAGAACGCGTTATAAATTGCTTATCACGATGAAACAATATTATTTACGAAAAATATTATTTTGAAAATGTCGATGGAAAAATACTTGCAGATAAAATTGCGACATTTTCATACGAGTTGCTTTACAAAAGCGGGCAACAAAATTTCGCCGGGTTATGGGCATCAGCCAGGCTGCATTCCGAATTAGAACATAATCGCTGCCAGCGGTCACATCGTTTTCGCGCTCAAACTATAATTACGGTGAGTATTTTAGCGCGCTCAAATCGATTACAGTCTAACTCGGAACACACCGCAACTGTGTAGCAGCCATGAACCAATCACAGCCCAGCTCCACTCAATGGAGTTACGCCCATAATCTAGACATGTGTGCCGTTCATACACACTAAGTATGAATCAGTGTGCTTAAATTTATTTATGAAAAAGTTGCAAAATGAGGAAATACGTCTTGGAGCCTATACAGTCTACGTACTGATTTACGCTATAAGTGTTCAAACTAACTAAGAGTTTTAACATTTTTTTTTATTTTTATTATTTTATAACATACTTAAATAAATGCACTTGAGCTAGGGTAGGGTAGGCTAGGTCTAATTGCCTCTATGGACGGCTCGCCCCCTGCTTATTGTTATCGCGGAGCATATGACATTTCAGTATTTGTTTTTTTTTGTGTTGATTCTTTACTTTATAACTTTGCTCAGATCTTTAGCTCTCTCTCAGTCTTTTATGTTCAAGTTCAACAGGCTGCGTTTCATGCCTCTTTGGCAAGACGTAATTATCTGCAGGGTTTTTGGAGTCAATGCCCATGTTTGACAGCCGTATGTGAGGCATTTATTAAAAAGTTTTATTTTGGAGCATATATGATATTGGGCATTTTTCATTACTTATTTGAGTACCTGTTGCATGTGCTGGTTTTGCGTCTTTCTATTTCTTGTACCATTTGCGGGTTGAACGAAATCAGCTTGTCCGAGAACAAGAAGAGTTCACATACTCTATACTTTCTCTGTGTATACTGATGGTCTCTTCAATGCTAGTTGTAGTTACTTATACCAAACTTGCCAACAACTCTATCCTCGTTAGGTGTTCCTATTTTTCCGTTGAAGTCTCCCATGATTATAACGTTTTTGCTAGTGCGTTGTAGAATATATCTTTGTCTTGCGTTTTTGTCATCTCTATTGGGGCGTATATTTGTATGATTGCCCATTATTTTGTTCTTGTAACCTGGTAGGTTTATGTTGAGAACAGCAATTCTCTCGTATATACCAGTAATGTCTTCAATATATTTCTTAAGGTGATTCTAAATTAAAAATCCTATTCCAAACTGTCCTTTAGTTTCGCATTTGTAAAACAAGATGAAGTCGTTATACTCCTATGCTGTATCCTATTCTGCGTACTTCGCTGAGTCCCAGCATATCCCATTTTATGTTTTCTAAGGCGATTTCTAGTTCTTGCAGTTTTTCATGTGTTTTGAGTCTGAAAATGTATTTTTTTTGGCCTATTTTAGTATTTGAAGCGTTGTTCACTTGTTCGCGATTGTTAAAGATGATGGTTTATCTCCAGGAGGGTGGTGGTCATGAGTCCCCACGGTGACCGGCCGGATTGGGGATCTATTTCTGTTTTCTTCTTTTTTTTGAGTTGATGTTAAAATATTCATAATCATAATCATTTATTTGCATAAGGCATGGTATACATACAATGGTGTTAAAATAAATTACAATGGTACAAACATAGCATGCAAAAAAAACGAAAAAAATAAAAGAAACGGAAAATTAAATCAGTTGGATCCAGTAGGTGGCTACGCTAATCGTGGCATCAGTGGCGTTTTTAGGTCCTCAGAAATGCAGGAGTATGTTGTTGTGTGTTGTTGCTATTTTATCATTTTAATCTGATGTTCTGATATCGAAGTGCGCTAATTCCTAGTTTTCTTTTATTTCAGTGAGTGACTTTCATCTTGCTATGTACATTTCCTCAAAATCATTTCTACAGTTAGGCTTTTTAGAGGCATTGTTTCTTGTATCGTCAGCTGTTTTATCAGTCGGTGAATTGTCTTTTCCTTTTGTCTCGATTTTGTTCTCGTTTCTTTTACAATATGTTTATCTTCCCTAAGGTATGCGATATGACCTTTTTTTCCTTTCTTCCTGTAGTTTAAGCATCAATTCCTTCCTTTTCTCTAGTTTCTTCGCTAAAATCTTCGCTTATGCTAATTCCTTTAGGGACTTCTTGTTCTTCAAAACCTCGACTTTTCTCTAGTTAGTAGTGAAACTGACTATGGTCGTACTTTAACTTTTTTCATTCCTAATCTATGCGCTTTAATGATTTCATGTTTGTCGATATTAATCATGATTTTTCCTTAAAGATAGATCTAACTATTTTTACGGGTAATGTTTCCTTTGCTTCTTCTACTCCAAAGATTATCACATTATTATTTTCTTATCTCATTATGTCTCAAACCTCTTAATTATGTTTTGATGTCTATTTCTTCTCTTAACTTAACGTTTTCTTTCTTCAATGGTTCAGTCTCTTATAAATTATTTCAAGGATATTTTTAGTTACCGAGTTTGTTATTCTAATCGTTTGCTTTTCCATCTGAGCTCGAAGTTTTTCGAATAAGGTTTCCATTTGACCTCCTTCCATTTTGCGTGAAAGGACAAACGATTTGTAAACATACGTAATATTCCGTTGGAATTAAAGTGAGGTTAGAATAATTTCGAGTTAAATTTGGATCATGGAATTTATGGATGGACGGTTGGATGATTTGTTGTGGTATTTATCTTCCTTTTGTTGCGGTATTTATCTTCCTTATCCTAACAGCAGTTTAATGATACAGGACAGATAATCATTTTGTGCACTATATTTCTGTAATTTATTAACGAGCAAAATCAAGTACGTCTGTTCGGTAAACACACTGGAAACGGCGCGCGGCGTTATAATATATAATTACGTGCTCGGATATAAAATGCAAGAAACTATTTTACGCAAACTAAATAAGAAATTACGTATACAAGACTTTTTGTTATTTTATATCTTTAAGGTAAATAGTTTTTAAGTAAACTAGGAAGAATTTTAATGTTAAATGTTTTTATTGTAGGACAATAGAATTCTATTGTCCTACAATTACCATAAAGTATGAATTCATGCCGCCTGTGATATCCTAGTACAAGTATCTAACATTATAATACCTTTGTAAATTGTTTCAAAGATTTTATGGGACACGAATGAGAAATGTATTCCTATTTGACGCTAATGTGTGATGTATATTCCACAGGTGCCGGTGTGGGCAGGCATAGTAGGCGCGCGCTGGGGCCGCTACTGCGGCTCGCCGGCGCTGGGCGGCGTCAGCGTGGTGGCGCGCCGCAGCTGCGCGGGCGCCGCGCGCCTGCACGCGCTGCCGCACGCGCGCGCCGTGGCCGTCGCCGCGCGCGCCACGGCGCTGCTCGCCCTGCACGGTAACACGGTGCATCTGTACCTTCATTCTGTGCACAATCATACACCTAAAGTGCAGTTATTGATTAACCCTAATGCACCCCGTCAATTCGTGCTGACATCTCTTTGAGGCAAGCGTGGAACACAATGCGCCGTCGACCCGGGCCTGGTCCTTATCGGACGGCGAGCTACCCATCGCTCACCGTCCGCAGGCTCGCGCCTACGGTGGCCGGAAATCGGCTTGCGACTCCCGACGCCCAGGGCGTCTCCTACGGCGACTAGGGGCGTGAGGGAGCGAACCCTGCCTCTCCCTCACGCGTTCCGCCTCCTCCTTCGCGAGCATTACTGCTTCGCAGAAGGAGTTGACGGCCTTCCATGCACTCTCGCTCCGAACCATGACCTGAACCAGGGTCGGACGCGAGAGATCGCCGCCACCAATCGCGTTCGTGAGGATACGGCGATGCTCCGCCTAAGCCGGGCAGACCTCCACCGTATGCTCTACCGTGTCCTCCGCGACGAACAAATTTTGGGTGACGAACGGTGACGAACATATTATATAATAATGAACTACAAATGATCAGCTATCTCTATGTCAGGCGACGCAGCCAGCAGCCCGCAGGCCGGCTCGCAGCCGCCGCTGGCGCTGGTGTCGTGGGGCCACTCCGACAACATCGTGCGCCTCAAGCGGCGCCGGGACGCGCGCCCCGACCTGCTGCTGCACGTGTGCGCGCTCGACCAGGTACGACGTCACGCGCTTACTAGCCTAGTTGACACTAAGAAAAATACCTTATGAATTTTGTTTTGTAGAATGGTTCGGAGTTAAACAAAATATCACACTCAACTTCATTTTGTAAATGATTTCAAATTTAATTTAGTTTTGAGAAAATCTGCGTAAAATTTAAGTCATTGGCCACGTGACGTACATTGATCATAAATTAGAGCGCGACTAGCTTATTCACACAACTATTAATTATCTTTTTATCTTACGGATAACTTTTGTCTTGTCGGTTATGGTAAAAGTTAGGTATTCATATTCCGTAGATTGGTAAGACTTATCTAGTATGACTTTACCTTGATATTGATCGCAACGTAAGTGTCCATGTAAGTGTCAACAATAATGTTGCTGTGATTAGTTTTCGATGATAAATCATCATCAAGTGGCTTTTGTTATAATAATAATACTAGCCTGTCCTACTGCAGGGCAAAGGCTTCTTTTCATACAGAGTAGGCACAAGCGTTAATCACCACGCTTGTTTAAGATAGATTGGCGATTTTAGACATAATTTAATTATAAGTACAAGCTTCCACACAAATGTTTCCTTCTCCTGCTTTCCTTTGAAGTCTAAGATAAACTTAGAAAGTACATATGAATTGAAAAAGTAACATTGGCACTTGCCCGGATTAGAACCCACACACGCAACGACGTCCATAAGAGTCTAGGCCTGAACCACTGAGCCATCACGACGTATAGTGACTTTCGTTGCTGACTGTTTATTGGTTTCCTCACAAACAAAATCGACCAGACCCAAATAAATCATGCATACTTTTATTTCAACTCTATATGGGATTTAAAAATACCCTTCACTTATCTATTAACTACGAATTCTGTACATCAAACTAAGCTACATTGAGCAAATCCCATTTGCTGGGAAGCGACTTGTTTTTGGTGTGATAAATCGTTTTATACGGCAGTGCGCAATGTTTTTTTTTGTAATAATATTTTAATGGCTTGGTTGCTGGGACCTTTTAGCCAAGTCTTTATTTAGTAACAAACTATGTTTAAATATTGATGAAATGAATACAATGCATGATGATAATATCCCCGCCCGCTCTCCTTGAGTTTCAGTAAAGATGTGGCACTTTACTGAGACCTCACGCGGACTTCTTGAGAGAACTTGAAGTGATGTTGCACTGTTTTGTTTCATTTGCCTACACTAATGCACGTTCACGAAATCCACCATTATTACACATTAATATTCGCTAAACATGTCACTTCACTTTCCCGCCGAGAACGTGCGCAATGTATTGCTTATTATTCCACAGATAACAAAAGTAGCATCGTCGTGCGTGACGGCCGGCTGCCCGTACCCGCTGGTGCTGGGCTACGCGTCGGGGCGCGTGTGCATGGCGCGCGTGCGCGGCGCGGGCGAGGCGCGCGTGCACCTGCGCGCGCTGCACGCGCACGCCGCGCCCGTGGCCGGCCTGCACGTGTGCGCGCGCGCCGGCCTGCTCGTCAGTGCCAGCACGGACGGCCACATCGTGCTGTGGGATCTGTACAAGTATGTTATGAACGATATTATAATGGAACATATTTTTAATTGTCATGTCAATTAACTATCTGATATGTACTGTACTGATGTGGAAATATGTCGTATGTACAATACTTTCATAATATGACACGTAACGAATTTCAATAAGAGACTCACATAAGACTATACAGGGTGGAAACTTTCAGCGGGGCAGTAAGGGGAAGTACCTTATCCGTTGCAGCTACGCGAAAATCGTCTTAAGAGACTATCCATAATTTTTTATGGAATTTTGATCCCCATTCACAGATTTTGAAAAAAATTTACAGTCAGCAGGAAAATGGGCAATCTTCACAAAAACTTTTTTTATGCCAATCGATCCTCTTTCTTATAAGGATCAAAAACCTCTATTGGACCAATTGAGGTTTGAGTACTAGAAAAGTCATAAATCGCAAAAAACTTTTCCCATACATTTCGTAGAAAATGAGAAGTTCCAACTTACATTTTTTACCATCGATAAACTGGCCGCTACAAAAAAGACTTATCGAAAAACAAATAAAAAAATATAACTTCTACTTTGGGTATTATTTCACCTTAAAATTAAAAACTTGAAACTTTACATTTGGATTCACCTAGAAGTTTTACTTTTGTGCTCTAAGTTATGAGGTGTTCAGAATGGTAACCGTTTTGACGTAGGCATAGGTTTATTCTCTTTACTACAGACTGGGTAGCAGCTGATAATGTGCTAGGATTAATTCCATAGAGAATCGTGGTAAGTAAATCTTTGAGTTCCTGAACAGTGTTGTATTTCTTTTTATAAAGTTCAATTTTTAAATAGCGCCACATAAAAAAGTGTAGAGGCGTGAGATCAGGACTGCGAGGTGGTCACGTTATAGGACCATCATTATTTTTGTATCCTTTGCCTTGCGAATAGCCGGAATTCGATTTCGAAATACGAAGTTTATTTATTTTTGACCAGTCTTCGTTGTAGCGGTCCATCTATCGATCATAAAAAACTAAGTTGGAGTATCATTTCTTACGAAATGTATGGGAAAAGTTTTTTGCGTTTTATGACTTTTCTAGTACTCAAACCTCAATTGGTCCAATAGAGGTTTTTGATCCTTATAAGAAAGAGGATCGATTGTCATAAAAAAAAAGTTTTTGTAAAAATTGCCCATTTTCCTGCTGACTGTACATTTTTTTCAAAATCTGTGAATGGGGATCAAAATTCCATAAAAAAATATGGATAGTCTCTTAAGCCCATTTTCGCGTAGCTGCAACGGATAAGGTACTTCCCCTTACTGCCCCGCTGAAAGTTTCCACCCTGTATAGTGTTAATAAAACTCTTAATATTTCTTTTATATTTATTGAGCACAACCATTAATGATGGAATCCTAGTTCGCATGATCTGCTTCCACTCAAGAAGGGTTCCCTGCACCACAGATTGTACAGTCCAGATTAAACAAATAATTACAACACAGAACAACTAATATAAGACGCTATACAAAGCCGAGTTTTTTTTAAACGATATGGCGATATTAACTACACTATTATATTATTGCTGACACCGGTGCAAGAATACATCGTGAGGAAACCTGGACTTATATCACACTAATATTGCAAAGGCGAAAGTTTGTGAGAATGTGTGCGTGTGTTTGTTACTTCTTCACGCTCAAACGGCTGGACCAATATTGATAAAAGTTTTTATAAACATATAGGCTACTTTTTATCCCGATATTCCCACGGGATCGAGACTTATGCGGGTGAAACCGCAGGGCGCAGCTAGTAATTAATGTAAGTCTGAAATCGGCAACCCGTCTAGTTCAATCGTGGTGATCAATACTCGCGCCTTCTCTGTATGAGAAGAGGCCTTTGCCACGCAGTGGGACATTAATAGGCTGGTATAATTATTTATTATATATGACATATTAAGAGCAGGCTGTCTAAATCAAATTTTCCCGCAAGCTCCGCCCCTTGCTCACCGCCCCTCCGTTATGTGCTAAACGCTAACACATCAGTAATAAAGTTGAATATCGCGTGCGCTTTTTGATCGTGATTGAGCACGAAACTAAATAGCGTAGGTCTCAATTCTTTTTTCATTTATAGATAAAGTAATAATTGGTCCAGAGAAAATATATCTGGTGTCTGGATAATCACATCACACTAATATTATAAAGGCGAAAGATTGTGAGTGTGTGTGTGTATGTTTGTTACTTTTGGATTAAGACAAAGGCTAATTTTTATCCCGATATTCCTACGGGATCGACTCTTATGCGCGTGAAACCGCGGGGCGCAGCTAGTAAACTATATTTTCTTGCTGTGAATATTTATTTTGGACATAAAAACCAAACAATTGTGTTTGATTTTTATAATTATCCTTAAAACAGACATGATTTTCCAATAAAAAATGTATCGAGAGAAAATATTATAATTACGTAACTGTCTTCAACATGGAAAAAAAAGATCCAATAAATCAAATACTAAAGTTTAATTTTGCTAGTATGTGTGACTGTTTCAGAATATTCATGCAAATTAACATAAAAATAGGGAGCCTCCTCTTAACGAACAACTACGTCTTGTAACTTTTCACGAGCAAAAAAAATACACAATCACCACATTATTCAAGTAAATTATCAATGGGACTACACTGCGATTACATGGAATAAAATAGTCGTCTCTTAAAACAAAATTGTCTGCTCCTTTCCAGATTAATCTACATCCGCACCCTACCCAACCGCGATATGCTATCAGTCACCGACGTCACAATCAGCGAGACTCTCTGCGACATCGCGTCAGTGCACGACATGGCGAGCAACGTCAACAACTCTGACGCCACCAACACTGGCGTCAGCGGTGACGTCACGCCTGATGCGACCAACGTGGGCGATAACCACTCGGAGGCCTACGAGAAGGACGCAGCCTACAAGTACAAGTCGCTGATCAGAGTGCATACTGTCAACGCGAGGTTTGTTGGTGAGTACTGCAACTATATTATTATTAATATAACCTATAACAATGATATCACACCAGCATACCCAATTATAAGCGTTCAATACGTTTCCATGCCGAATCGAGCATCAACTAATGTTGTTAAAGAATCCTCGAAAAGGTGTTCACAAAACTAAAACCCAAAAATTTTGTCAGTTCAAATCAAATAGACGACCGCCATTCTTCCGACGGCTATGTGCTGTCGGGGGCAAGGCAAATTAGTAATTGAATTGGTTATGAATAGCTATGCAGCTCAGATAATAAATAGGTGTTTACGGAAAAAGCTGACAATAAGTGAACCGGTATTCCCCTTTGCTCTAAAATCTGGGCAGCTCTGATGCTCTGAACTTAGTACTGAGCAAATTATTTTGTACTTCCCTTGAGACAAAGCAGCTTACATCCGCGTTTTTTCAGTATCCGTCAACAGCTGCCTTAGGGCTATTATTATTAGGATATGCTGATATTTATTTACGATATACACATGCGCAACATAACTGATTTAAATAATTTATTTTAACATTATACTGCTATGTGATGAAATCACTTGGCAGTTTATTATTTATTAATGTTAAAAGAACATTCAAAAGTACTCGGAAAATCAGCTGTGTCAAAGCCCAAGTTCACGAGCGACCGTCGCAGTGTTTAGGTACCAAACATGTGGACGCGTTACTGTAGGTATCGCTCACTCAAAGGAACCGAATAACCGATGCAATATTATTAATATTATTAGGTATAACAATTTATTCACACTTTAACCCACTTTAATACAGACAAAAAATGTTGTCTACTGAAAAAAATAAGTCATTTTTAATTATATTACATCTAATTTGAAACCGAATGATGAACTGTTATTAACAATAACCTTTGTTTTGAACCATTCACCAAAGTCTAAATCACTTCCAATCAGACTTCATTATTTTTTTATATATTCCCCACGGCAGTACATAATTACTTTTATAGGTAACGTGGGTGCGTTTACAAATTCCAATCTCACCAGTATCTTTCTGTGGGGCAATCGAATTTGCGACACGTAACCCATTGTTACACAGAAAAGAAAAAACAGTAGAAGTCGCAAGTAGGCGGGGCCCGCGTACCGCAACTTTTGCGGAGTTCCACATATATCTGCTACGCGCATGAACGTCGCACATCAGTCTTAGCGGCTCTCCACTCGGCGCAGCCTCCAGATGCACTTGGGAACGTGCGAGCCCGCCCTGAAACAAGGCCCCGACATAAGCGACATCCATGCGGAACTAATGCTTATACGGCAGGAGATGGCATCACGGAGTCGGCGCCGAACAGGGTCTCCAGATGCCGACATCAATATCAAAATCTCAGTGGACGAAATCAGGGTAGCTGTGCAAGAGGCTATTCTAACCACCCTTTTTTTTTTTTTCGCTGTGAAATGCATTACGCTTACCCGCTCGTGGGGGACGAGTCGGGGTATGTGGGACTCCTGTCAAAATACAGTATACCCACTAAAACTCAGCGGTGTTCCCACATCGCCGTGTTGGGAGGGCCATGGGATAACGGCTCAGCCTTTTCTTCCACAACCCTCCCGGCTCATGCCGTAGCTGGCGGGCCCCTCATGCCCCCCGTTACTGGGGGGCTACGGGAATGGCCGGGAACACCTGGCCATTCCCGTCCGACACTGGTGGAGGTCTGTGCAATACAGGCAAGGGTGCCCCCGCACCCGTTGCCTGCTGGCCTCCACCTCTGACCACCCCTATCCCATCCTCATCCAACACGAAGGACATCCAACAGATCCTGCAGACATGTATGGGAACGCAAGAGGCAGTAGTAGGAGTGCAAAATGGTGTAGTCATGCTTCAAAGCGCGCTTCTGTCATGTGAATCTGCTGAAGTTCTGGGGGCAAAGTTGGAAAACTGAGACGAAATATTCGGGAACTCCAGGATACCACGGTGGAGGCGGCAGCGCCAATAAGGACATCTGTGGAACACCTGCGGGGCTTGATTGAGAATAGAATCAGCTCCGACCATACACAGTTACCGGCAATGGACAGAATGACCACACAGAACTTCGGGATGTCTACGATAGAGCCCATCCAAAAAAAGCACCGGGAGCTGACGGCTTTACGGTGGACATTTGTTTCGAAGCATACAAAGCCAACATCAACTTCCAGTTGGCTCTGACAGAGCTTGACTATTGGCTATTACCCTATCGCCTGGAAGGAAGCCAGGATCAGAGTGATCCCGAAGCCTGGTAAGCCGAACTATACAACGGCTAAGTCCTACCGCCCGATTGGTCTCCTCCCAGTTATGGGTAAGGTGCTGGAGAAGCTGGTCGCTAATTCGCTGCCTAGACTTACCTGGATGCTAGAAAAGGGAAATCTTTTAAGCAGACGGCAGTATGGCTTTCGACCGCAATGCGGGACGGAGGATGCGTTATACGACACCGTGGGCTACATTCGTCGAGGTATTCGTGCCAATAAAATTGTGGCAGTGGTGTCGTTAGATATAGAAGGCGCATTCGACAATGCTTGGTGGCCAGCCATACTGCAGCAGCTATTTAGTAAGGAAATAGACGGGCAAACGCTGAAACTTTTGGACAGCTATCTGTCAGATCGGAGCATCACGCTGGAGTACCTAACTCACATTGTCTCGAAGCCCACCACTAAAGGCTGCATCCAAGGATCTATCTGTGGTCCCATATTTTGGAACATCCAACTGGACCATCTCTTGGTCGAAGCAGATGAACTCAAAGCCCATATTCAGGCGTACGCTGACGATTTGGTGGTCCTGGCGCAAGCAGACACAGTGACAGAACTTGAAACCATAGTCAACGAGGCCCTTTTAGCAATTGCGGAGTGGGGAGAGAGGTACAAAATGAAGTTTGCAGCACACAAGACACAGGCGATGATTGTAACCAAAAAATTAAATTATGATGAACCAAACTTTTCCCTCTTAGGGACTCCACTAACCGTCACCAGACGACTTAAACTACTTGGTCTCACAATGGATGCAGGTCTTACATTCCTCCCGCATCTCGAGGAAGTTACTAAGAAGACTACTTTGAAAATGGTCGCTAAGGCGTTAAGGCCCCATTGTACCCGTGCAACCCGCACGGGTACAATGGGGCCTTAACGCTAACATCCTGAGGATCATCTACACTGGAGTGGTTGAACCAGTAGTAACCTATGCAACGAGCTCTTGGGCGGAAGTTGCCGGGAAACTTTATGCAAGGAAAAAGCTGAACACCATCACCAGGATGTTTGCCATCAAAATATCTAAAGCCCACAGGACCACCTCACTTATAGCTGCTGCAGTCCTTGCCAGAGTGATTCCCCTGGACCTGAAGGCAGCTGAATACCTCCAACTGTATGAGGTAAAAAGAGGTAAGACCCTGGATGAACTCCCTGGCGAGAAGCTGGAGAAACGCGCGCACCCATTAGAGCTACCACATCACATGTTCTGGGGTTCAAACTTATATCCGATTTGAGAGACCTAGAACGCATCGGAAATCACTGGCGCCGGCTTTATACCGATGGCAGCAAAATAGAGGGAAAGGTTGGTGCTGCGGTGTCATGCTGGGACCATGTAGGGGAAGTTACTAAGTTGGAGCTCAAGTTGGCAAATTACTGCTCAGTGTTCCAGGCTGAAATGGTCGCAATTTTGAGGGCACTCACTTACGCCGCTGAGAGAAAGCCACTAATTTCGGCTAATATTATATCGGACTCCAGATCAGCACTGGAGTCAATTGCCGACCCTAAAACTTATAATCCCATGGCAATAAAAATACAGCAGGCAATCTCCAACGCTAAACTTCAAGGCAGAGAAATTCAACTCTTCTGGGTCAAGGCACATGCTGGTATACCCGGGAATGAGAGAGCAGATGAACTCGCCAAGCACGCTGCTCTACATAGGAAATAAAAAGAAAGAAAATAAATTTATTTGACCCAGGTTACGGCACACAATATTCACACAAAAAAAACAGAAAAAAAAAGCTTAAAATAGTATTGAGTTCCTTACGGCTGCGCCAAACTGCCCCGGTCTATGACAGATTCCCACTGTCCTACGCAAAGCGATCGATCAGGGAGTCAACGCTAGACAGCTGGCAATCCCAGTACTTAGCCGAAACTAACGAGGACAGAGGTATACGACTGTTCTTCAGTGACATCAGGAAGGCATACAAGATTCTGGAAAAGATAGGGACACCCAATAATCTAAGAGCCCAACTGTTTACAGGTCACGGGGGAATCCGCGAATACCTCCATATATTTAAGTTGTTGGGGACTCCAGCCCGTGTTTGCGATGATGCCTCCATTGAAACAATAAAACACATCCTCATTGACTGCCCTAAGTCAGACGGGAAAGGTATGACTGCGAGCAGAGGCTAGGACGCCCGTTAGATGTGATGGTGACGACAATTGCCGGACACATTTCATGGGTTTCGCAGAAAGAGTGTTGGCCAATGCTGCAAAAGCCAAAAGATCAACACTGCCATAGTTGTAAGATGGGTGGCGATGGGAAGGCGTCTATGGTTATTTTGTTAAAAAAAAATGCCTCTGCAGCCTCTAATCTTCGGTTACATGAGGAAAACAGGGGAAAAAAAAAAGTAGCGTGATAATTTACTTGAGCAATTTAATTTTCTGAGTATAATTGTATAGTTTTAGAATTAAGTGGCGAATTTAATATTGGCAATAATACTGCTGCCAAGAAAAAAAAAAAAAAACCTCACGGTGACAAAAACTTGAAAAAAATTCAAAAATTATTGTGCCGTTATAGAATGTAAACACGATAGCAGAACCAAACATTTATCAAATGACGGTTTAACATACCATCGGTAAGTCGTAATTTCGTATTTCGATTACAATTTGAAAAATAATATTTTACGGAACGTTGCGGTTTTTTTCTGTTCTGTGCATTGCAACGATGGGTCCATGAAAACTGTCCATACGATCGGGTCTAAGATCTTCAAGACCCGATGAAAGTACAAATAGAAACGATAAGCTTTCTGATTTTACTTTACAGCTCATGGATAAGAGGCTCGAGTTGATCCGTCGTCTTTAGACGCTGCGCTCAAGTACAGCTCAATAGACGGATCGCCAAGTCCTTGAATAGCGACATTCGCCGCTATGGTGCAGTCCGTATTAAGGACGCTAAGGACGCTATAGAGTGAAATAAAGGCTCCAAGGTCTTTGCAAGAGATCTGTATATTGGGTGGAGCCAGCTTAGAAAACTGAAGAATGATGATGGCAGGATTATCCGCCAAACCTGAGCTGAGAGAGATCGAGAGGTTCTATGGACAGTTATACACGTCAACATGTGACCCCGTTTCGAATTCCGCAAATGACCCAAGAACTAGATTGACGCGACACTACACCGAAGACATCTCGGACGTCAGCTTGTACGAGATTAAGACGGCTCTGATGCAGCTCAAAAGCAATAAGGCGCCGTGTGATGACGGAATTACGGCCGAACTCCTAAAGGCCAGCAAACCCGTTCTTAAGGCCCTCCAGAAGCTGTTTGATTCCGTCATACTCGAGGGCTAAACGCCACAGGCGTGCAACAGAGGTGTGGTGATACTTTTCTTTAAGATGGGCTAAAATGCCTTTCTTAAGAATTATAGGCCCATCTCACTTCTGAGCCATGTCTACAAGCTGTTTTGAAGAGTTATCACGAGCTGTCTCGCGCGCAGGTTTGGCGACTTCCCGAACAAGCCGGATTCCGTAGAAGCTTTAACACCATAGACCACATACGCTGCGGCAGATTATACAGAATACCGAAGAGTATATCCTGCCTGTCTGCTTAGCGTTTGTGGACTACGAGAAAGCCTTCGATTCGATCGAGATATGGGCTGTACTGCAGTTTCTTCCACGGTGCTAAATTGACTATCGGTACACCGAGGTGCTGAAGTGTCTGTATTAAAACGCCACTATGACTGTCCGACTCCAGGAGCAGACCTCGAAACCTATCTTGTAGCGAGGTGTAAGACAGGGAGACTTTATCTCTCCGAACCTGTTTACCGCTGCACTGGAGGATGTGTTCAAGGTTCTGGACTGGCAAGGGCTAGGCATCAACATCAACGGCGAGTACATCACTCATCTTCAGTGTACCGACGTTATAGTTGTCATGGCTGAGACTATGGAGGACCTCAGTGCAATGCCCGTTAACCTCAGCAGAACTTCCGAAAGAGTTGGTCTTAAAATGAACATGGACAAGACAAAGATCATGTCAAATGCCCATGTAACACCCACTCTCATGAAGATCGAAGACGCTACACTCGAAGTTGTGGACGAGTATGTTTACCTAGGACAATAATTGCCAAACTTAACTTGGCAGTGGGCAGGGCACATTGCTCGCAGAACAATAGATGTATAGGGCCGAAAGGTCCTGAAGTGGCAACCGCGTACCGAAAGACGGATCGTTGGCAGGCCTTCTTAAAGGCCTTCCTTGGTAAAGACCGCAGGAATCCGCTAGATGCGTAAATCACAGAACAGGTCGAAGTGGCGATGCTTGGGGGAGGCCTATGTCCAGCAGTGAACGTCTTTTGGCTATAATGATGATGATTATGAGGTACCTACTTTGTTTCTGGTTTCTGTGGTGTTATGTTCAAACTGAAATAGCAGCGGAAGCGTTAATTGTATACTCTCTAATACTAAAAAATTTCGACGGTGTTATATTCCATAAGAAAACCGTTTTTTTCATTCTTGGTTTAATTATTGACTACAAAATGTAAAAATAAAACGTGAATGATGTCCTTTGTCAGCTAGGTCAGCTAGTGTAAAAATAAAAATACAATAGGGAATATGCACGTAATTCAAAACGTATCCATTATTTTAATATACATTGTGTAGGAGTCAAGAAACAAATTCCAATATTTTTTAATGCTTTACTTATTTTACAATTAATTAATTTATGTTGCGTGTTTTTGGTGGAACGGAACGCAAACTCAAAACACGTCCTCTTCGAAAATGCCGGAAGTGACGAAACAAAACATGTAAATAAAACCTATTCTTTGCTTGTAATCTCACTAAGGTAATTAGGTATGTACGATTTCTACTTGAATAAAGCATAAACAATAATTTAATATCTAAGATTTGGGGCTAAAAAACAGATGTAAACAAAGCAGTTTCGTGAACAATGACGTCACATCATGACCGCGACAAAAACGGATGTTTGAACTGTAGTAGAAAATTGTTGGAGTTTCATAATTTTTTTGAGCACCAATCAGTAGTTCAATTTAACTTTCAATACTTTTCTTAGGTTTATCTTTATATTACTGTCTATTATTGATTTAGTGGAAAAAAAAAATACATGCATATTAAGAGAAAGTACAATATATTTTTTTAATGCATTCAATAGTATATTTTTATGAATGAGACTTTCTTCGCTTTACAGGCAGTGTAAAGGTCTGCGAGCGAGTGACGTGCATCTGTTACTCGAACGCGCCGGAGGGCGTGAGCGTCAACTGCGTGGCGGCCGGGCTGGGCTCGGGCGCCGTGCGCCTGTACTCGTCGTGGGACCTGCGGGCCCTGCTGTACATCCCGCCGCCCGACATCAGGGCGCCGCTGCTCAGGTACTCAACATACCAAACTATATTGGAAATTCTTTATCTATATTAATATAATGAAGCCGAAGAGTTTGTTTTTGATAGGCTATTTATCCATATTCAAGAATTAAGCCTTAATAAATTCAAATGTTTTATAAAACGGAAACTGTGCCAGAAAGCATTTTATACTGTTAAAGACTTTATTGAGGACAAAAAGGCTTGGGATTGAGCTGCTCCAATTTACAGTGAATCTTGATTTAATTTTTTTTGCCAACTATTTATACTATTTTTTGAATTTAAATACCTAAACTATGACATGAATATTTACTTTGTAAAGTATTACATTATTTTAATTATTATGAATGTGAGGACTATGTGAATTGTTTTTTTATTTTTATTCTCAATCAAAAAAATTTTTAATGCAGGTCTGGCAGTTTGAGTACTTTATGCGGCCTAACCAATTGTCCTTTCTTTGGTATTGTTCGTCGAATCGCTGAGCTCCTTAAGTTTTGAGTTGAGCTGCACGATAACTGACAAATGCGTGCACTGACTGGACAGGTCCACTCAAATCTGTGTGTTTCTTTCGTCAAAAGACCATGTCAGACACCAATCTACATGGTTCTCAAATGATCTGACCAAGATTATATCCGTATTTTATATACACATTGACAGTGATTAATTTTATATATACAATGACATGAATATTTACTTTGTTAAGTATTATATTGTTTTAAGTATTGTAAATGTGAAGACTATGTGGGTTTTTGTTCATTTTCCTTTTTATTCTCATTTAGTTTTTATCATAGTCTGGCAGTTTGAGTGATTTTATGCGGCCTACCCAAATGTCCTTTCTTTGGTATTGTTCGTTGAATCGTTGAGCTCCTTAAGTTCTTAGTTGAGCTGCACGACTACTGACAAATGCGTGCACTGACTGGACAGGTCCCCTCAACCTGTGTGGTTCTTTCGTCAAAAGATCATTTCAGGCACCAATCTACATGGTCTTCACATGATCTGACCAAGATTATGTCTGGACTTTAAAAAGAGACTGTGACCTCTGAGTTTGTTTCGGCCTTTCTTCTCAGAGTAGTCGGATACGAAACGCCGACCTCATCTAGTTTTTTTTTTAATATGATTGACGTGTAAAAGTGTTTGTACAAACCTACTTACAGAAATAAATCATTTATCATTTATCATTTATCATTTATCATAACGCGGAGGAAGTCGCGGACAAAAGCTAGTAAATAAATATAAAGGCACTAAAGCAGGAGCAAACTTCTTAGAGTATTTTATTCTCGGGACGCTTTTAGACGCTGTATCATCGATGACGTTTACAGGAGATTTCTCCCATGTATATGCCTGAAACAGTAAGGCAGTGGGTTTAGGCTTGAACGGTACTCTCGATTTTACATGACTATCAAGAAAAGGATTGTTATGTTTTCAGAGATCATGCATGTATAAGTGTGTGTTTGTTTATTTAAAATGTGAGTGTTACCACCGTATCGTTTTCCCCAGCCTGACGTACAGCAGCGACTCTGCGCTGCTGTTCGGCTGCTACAGCTCGGGCGTGGTGCTGGCGTGGGAGAGCGGCGCGGCGCGGGCGGCGCCCGTGCGCATCGTGCCGGCGCACGCTCTGTTCTGACGACGGGCCGCCGGGCCTGGCCTGCAGGCCGTGCTGGCCGACATCGTGCCGGCGCACGCGCTGTTCTGACGACGGGCCGCCGGGCCTGGCCTGCAGGCCGTGCTGGCCGACATCGTGCCGGCGCACGCGCTGTTCTGACGACGGGCCGCCGGGCCTGGCCTGCAGGCCGTGCTGGCCGACATCGTGCCGGCGCACGCGCTGTTCTGACGACGGGCCGCCGGGCCTGGCCTGCAGGCCGTGCTGGCCGACATCGTGCCGGCGCACGCGCTGTTCTGACGACGGGCCGCCGGGCCTGGCCTGCAGGCCGTGCTGGCCGACATCGTGCCGGCGCACGCGCTGTTCTGACGACGGGCCGCCGGGCCTGGCCTGCAGGCCGTGCTGGCCGACATCGTGCCGGCGCACGCGCTGTTCTGACGACGGGCCGCCGGGCCTGGCCTGCAGGCCGTGCTGGCCGACATCGTGCCGGCGCACGCGCTGTTCTGACGACGGGCCGCCGGGCCTGGCCTGCAGGCCGTGCTGGCCGACATCGTGCCGGCGCACGCGCTGTTCTGACGACGGGCCGCCGGGCCTGGCCTGCAGGCCGTGCTGGCCGACATCGTGCCGGCGCACGCGCTGTTCTGACGACGGGCCGCCGGGCCTGGCCTGCAGGCCGTGCTGGCCGACATCGTGCCGGCGCACGCTCTGTTCTGACGACGGGCCGCCGGGCCTGGCCTGCAGGCCGTGCTGGCCGACATCGTGCCGGCGCACGCGCTGTTCTGACGACGGGCCGCCGGGCCTGGCCTGCAGGCCGTGCTGGCCGACATCGTGCCGGCGCACGCGCTGTTCTGACGACGGGCCGCCGGGCCTGGCCTGCAGGCCGTGCTGGCCGACATCGTGCCGGCGCACGCGCTGTTCTGACGACGGGCCGCCGGGCCTGGCCTGCAGGCCGTGCTGGCCGACATCGTGCCGGCGCACGCGCTGTTCTGACGACGGGCCGCCGGGCCTGGCCTGCAGGCCGTGCTGGCCGACATCGTGCCGGCGCACGCGCTGTTCTGACGACGGGCCGCCGGGCCTGGCCTGCAGGCCGTGCTGGCCGACATCGTGCCGGCGCACGCGCTGTTCTGACGACGGGCCGCCGGGCCTGGCCTGCAGGCCGTGCTGGCCGACATCGTGCCGGCGCACGCGCTGTTCTGACGACGGGCCGCCGGGCCTGGCCTGCAGGCCGTGCTGGCCGACATCGTGCAGGGCCTGGGGCACCTTAGGTACAGCTTGTAAAACGGAAGCCAAAAAGACCTATCTACATTCTACAAGTGACTGTAGTTGGTAAAAAAATCGCCACTAAGTCATCAGTCATCATAGTAAAACTAGCCGGCCTGGCTTTGATATAATATAACATACTTTACCTCTCAAAAGTTTACCTAACAGATATAAAAGGAGTATCTAGTTATCTAACAACCAATATGTATTTTATGATAATATAATATGATAATGGACGAACAAAGGACTGCTAATGTGTGATGATTATTTAAAGACTGCAAGGATAATCTCCCAATAGATTGTGTAGGCATTTGTCATTTGCTTATATTTGTATTAACTTAAAGAGAAGCTGCATTTCACGATGACTTGCGTGAGTTCTCGTATTGGACGTAAGAGTCAAATTTTATTGATTAACGTGTCTTCGTTAAACAGAACAAGAATACTTATACTGCTTCATTCAAGATAGATTTAAGTCAAAGACAGATGGATTCTACTATGCAGCCTGTAAGACACTACAGTTATAAATATTGCTAATAAGTAAATATCAAGATTAATAGTAGTCTTCCTCTATATCTAAGCTTTATATGTGTAAGACACCAGATAAAGCAATAGTTTTGTAGCCTTTGTGCCAAATATCGGAATAGTTACGAGTGGATGCTACGAGCCAGATACTTTAAGAAGTAGGTATAGCGGGAAGTATTTAAAAAAGCCACTTGACTAAATTACTTACAAGTGGTTTTTTTTTAAACTATGTTTTGGGATCTGTGACTAAAATAAATAATTGATTTTTATTTTCGTTGGTGATTCATCATGTGATTGAATTTTATAACTAGGCAGCTCGACATTTTCTCCAAATAGAATATAAGTTATAATCTGAAATACGACCATTAGTCTCGATCGAAAGATTATAATATGCTTGTCTCGAGTTAAATATAGTTTTAAACCAAGATAAATGACTTCCAACGTAGTTTGTCCGTGCAAGCAAATTAGAGAGTAGAATATATTTTTTTAACAAGGATATTTAAAAAATAATTCATATCTTACGAATTTATTACCCGACTATGGCCAAGCCAAAAGGAAGGGATGATTTTAGCTGTCTATAATTGTTATTTTAGATATATATATGTCACCATAAGATTGTGAGAACTATTAGTTTATAATCTATCGGTATTATTTCCATTAGATTATAAACGAAAAATTGTGAAATGGGTTATGTTAGGTTAGAATTGTGACACGAGCCGAGCGAGCGAAGCGAGCGGTGCCTCGGCAGCGGCCGGCGAGCGCTACTTCCAAGTTGCTCGCATCTAGGCAGGCTATTTAGTATTAGTGCAAGGTGCGTTACGTCGCAAACAAGTTTGATACCAGTTCACAATTTGTTGGTTTCCCATGGATAGATTATAATATATCGAAAAATAATGCGTTAAATTGTAAATGGTTTGTTGCAGATCACACTTTTTCGACCGTTTATAATCTAGCGGAAATAATACCGATAGATTATTAACTAACGAAGTTCATAATTATACGGTGACATATACAGGGTGGAATTTTGTAATGCCACCTGGAGGGAAAGTACTCTTAATACTGCAGATAGAAAATTTTACTCAAAGGAAACATTCCTTTATTTTTGAATAGAAAGCGCATTCAAAGATTTTCGAAAATTCTCTTCTCCCACACCCGGGAATCGAACCGGCTAAAATCTGAAAAAATTATACCCTGTACTTTTATTGCATCGATCGTTAGGGTCAATTATAAGGATGAAATCTCTCTAACAAACATGATAAATTAAATGAAAGGAAAACCAGGAAATCTGAAGTTACAAATTCAATGAGTCAAGTTAAAGCTCTTTAACTAACATCCATCTTTTGTAATGCAGACTCCTTTGCGACATACTCGTAGCTGCGTGTATGAGGTAATTTAAATATGGAATGTTAGATTAAAATTTGAAAATTAGATTGTCATAGTTGTTATTCACATTTGATTGTTTTTACAACTCATTTCACATTTTGTCTCACGGTGAAAATGGCTTATCAAGAACAGTTTGATTTAATGGAAGCTTATTTTTTAAATAACAAAAACGTGAATCTAGCTCTGCGGTGGTATGGAGAGCCACTCGGTTCGTATTGAAAAGAATGGTAGAAAATTTAAAGAATACGGGTGGTTTCAAGAAGAGACAGCAAACTATTCAGCAAAACTATTTCGATTTTGAACTAGATGTTTTAACATACTTTGAATCATTTCTAAAGGCTTCAAGTAGAGATGCTGCCGATGAATTAGGAACAACCCACACTCGCGTACTTAAAGTGCTGAAAAAGTATAAGTATAAATGCTATCGTGAAGGTCGGTTGGTGCAAAAATTGCATATTGGGGATCGTGACAGACGATTACAATTTTGTGAAATCATGCTTGGAGAAATTGACCGAAACCCTAATTTTTAAAAGTTTTAAAATAAAGGAATGTTTCCTTTGAGTAAAATTTTCTATCTGCAGTATTAAGAGTACTTTCCCTCCAGGTGGCATTACAAAATTCCACCTGTATAATGGTAGGTATATAATGCAACTTGTGATTGAACATTAAAATAAAATTATTTTATCTTTAAATATTTTGTCTACCTATATTATAAGAAAACTGTTTTATAATTTCAATAGTTTGTCTAAGTGAGTTGAGCAATAATGCATATAATTATGTTAGCTAAGTGTGTTGTAAATATGTTTTGTATGAACATTCCTGTAATTGAAAATGTTGCTCAGAATGCATTTTAAATCGCATCTATACAATAATAGTGATAAGATTCGGTGTACTGTACATTATTTATTTGCTTCATTTATATATTATGTATATATTTTATTTGTTTTATCCTTAGCTGTCAAATGTTTAGTGGCTATAAAGCTCCATGCCCTAGACTGCCCTAGAGTATTATCATAAACGTGATTGTTGTTTAGATATTTATTTGAGCATTTATGGTCGATGACAAGGCGAAGCTACGTTACATTGCCGTCCTGATGTTATATCTAACATTTGTACAATGGGCAATAACAAAAGATGGAATAAATATCCTAATGTTTAAATAGTAAATAAATTTATTCTTGCCGTGTTTTTAATTGTATACACAGATAACGAGGCTTTGTAAGTTATTATTAGATGCTGTTGAGTTAGACCAATAAAACATATTTTAAAATTTATTTTTTATTTCATTTCCAATCGGTTACGTATAATAACTTTCTTGCTTGGCCTAACTGATATTATTTAAATAATAATAAGGCGCCTGCAAATCTACCTGCAACTTTGAAGTAAGGGCCGGCTCACTGCCGGCACGGCATGGGATGGCATGGCAAAGGATTTTATTACTAATCAAGTTATTTTGAATCTTATTTCAATGAGTTTAAGAGTTCATGTTACTTTATTTCGATACCACGATGACGCGACGCTCCTCGGCATGCCGCGGGATGCTGCGACATGACGAGTCATGCCGTTTCATTCCACGGGTTGCCGCGGCACGCCATTGCATTTAGCGAGACGTATGGGTCACTTTGTGTCGAGGAATTATGATTGCTAAGCTAGTTGAAATAATGTTGTAACTTGTGCAGCGGTCATTTCGGTTAATGGGACGCAGTGCGGTCGGTGCGCGGGGGCAAGGGAAGGAGAAGACGCACAGGCGCGCGCCGCGGAATGCCGAAGCACAACCTGCCATGCTACGGAACGCCGCGGGATGCCGCAACACAATCTGCCGTGCCATGCCGGCAGTGACCGCTGGCCCTAAAACTTCTTTACCCACGCTTGACTTGGGGAGTAAGCTGATGAATGCGTGACGAGAGCGCTACGGAAGCGAGCGGAACAAAGTTGAGAGGGAGATATAAGTTAGTAGAGAGAGTTATTTGTAAGTTTTACTTCAGTCGTGTGGTCTAAAGCGCAGGCCACACCGCCAGCTAGCGGGCGGGCGGGCTAGGCGGGCGAACATCGTTTCACCTCTACATGGTTAGTCGGTAGCTCGCGGTGTGAACCGAAGTATGTAAAGAGGTGAAACGATGTTCGCCCGCCCGCTAGCTGGCGGTGTGGCATGCGCTTCAAGCAAACTTGTTTTTTTACTTCTAGTATTTTTGTTCGTTAAATTATTCAGGCGTAGAAAATGACAAAAATGAAAAATAATTTTTGTAAAAACACTGATCTCCGTCACCCACTGTTGATTTTTGGAGGTACTAATAATATAATAATATAATGTAATTCGTTGTAGTTTTGGAGTACAGGCATGGTCTCGTCATTAGAACGCATCATAATCATCATCATCAATGGCGGGACCAGTGTTATCGTGAAATCCCGTTTATGCCGTGTGAGGGGCAAAAATTTCAAGACAGTACAAAATAGTACTAAATATAAGTGGTAGAATCTTTCAAAAACATGAGTTGGTCCCGCCTTTATGACGTTTATAAACTATCAAAGCTGAGACGATAAGTATGCTTTATAACTTAACGAGTAATAGTCGACCAACTTACAACTTGCAGTTGGAGAATTGAGCGTGACGTATATCGATGTATGGGAGAACATGTTTTTCAACTGCAATGCTAAGTTTGTTTTTGCGATAAATTCATCCCAACTACGGAACCCTTCATCGTACGTGGTCCGACACGCACGTGGCCGGTTTTTTCTCCTATAGATTTGAGAGTTGTCCTTTTGGTGAAGTCAAATGTTAATTATTATACGTTTTTTAACATATTTTATAAAGGTATTACTAATAATAATTCAAAATAATAGGTACCGTTATGTTTTTTTTTTTAAGATTTTATTTTAGCACTTGGTCGGCGTGATTATTATGTACATCCTTGCCAAATTACAGCTTTCTAGTACTAAGAGTCTCTGAGCTAACCTAGGGACAGACAGACGGACATGGCGTAACTATAAGGGTGAGGACAAATGAGCGCATTTTATTCAGTTACTATCCAACGTTTAAGCGCAGGCCGCCAGCTAGCGGGCGGGCGGGCTAGGCGGGCGAACATCGTTTCACCTCTTTACATGGTTAGTCGGTAGCTCGCGGTGTGAACCAAAGTATGTAAAGAGGTGAAACGATGTTCGCCCGCCTAGCCCGCCCGCCCGCTAGCTGGCGGTGTGGCCTGCGCTTTATAGCGGATGTTTGTGTCATGCAATGGAACCAATTTCTTGGAATCAATTTCAATTATCATTTTTTCTGACTCCAGCATTTTGTGAGTAAAAATACGTGTAGACTCTCACGCAATCTGTACCTGACTGACGCTTTGCTCGGCCCGCGTCAGCCTCCTCGCCCCCCGCAAACTCAATTCGGTCCGAATAATGCGTGTGAGTCGGCAGACAACTCATTTTACGTCGTCGTGTGAATCAAATAGGACTTTTTTATGAAACCGAATGCAGCAGTATTTCTGCGACTCACAAAATTACGTTCGTTTGGCTTCACCCTTAGGGTTCCTTGTTGACTACGGAACCCTAAAAAGGAGGTAAGTTATCAAATATAAATTAGGTAAACACGTTATCTTCTTCGGTTTTCTTACAATAGATGTGTTAATCCTGCACGAGGCGTCTACGAAGAGTGTTCGAGATGCCTACAGAGGTCTAGCGAAGAGAATTAAAACTTGAAACGAGGCTACCAGTTTCTCGTTTGGCAGTGCCGTGGGGAATAAGCACTTCATCTACATTAATTTGTACTCTGAATGAAACATCAATTTGTCGGTCTAGTATTTATTTATTGCCACAAAATCAGGTCATACGAAAATATACAAACAAGTTGGTTATCAATTATTATTACTATTGGTGTTCTGTGTTAAGTTGTATGCTAAAAGTTTACAATGGTTACTGCATTATTACAAGTAAGGCTGGTTTAGTGGTTGAGCTGAGCTATTTGATGGGTTCCCTTGCACTGTCGCTTCACATTAACACGGCACACGGCTCCACCCGAAACCGGAGCGTCACTAACACTTGACACTAAAGAACGTTCGTGAGAACGTGATGAGAGTGACGCATAGCTGCACCACTGGCACGTGTGAGTACGTTGTCGTAGTAAAACATGAGCCGCGATGTGCTCAGTGCACTCCAAGATACAGTACGTGACAGCTCACGGCTGTAGTTAGTATAATATGAGGCACGGGCTACTAACATATCTCATTGAGGCGGCTGTACTATTTTAGAGATTAATTTAAAAAGCAATTGATGCCGTGTCCTCATTGTGTCGCGTACTGCAGTGTACGCCGTACGGTGGTGTTAGTTGGCGTTCTCGCGCTTTACGCCGCTGAGCACGATGTACGGCGACTGTGTCTCGCGCTGCTTGTCCTGCAGCATCTGCAGCGTGCCCAGGGGCGTGTCCGTCGAACTCATCTTCTTCATTAACTGGAATCAGAACAAGGCTTATGAATTGAGGACATAGGACAGATTTTTTAGTCTTTTGTATGATATCAATGTTATAAAGTTTTTGTTTATTGACCCAAGTGAACAATAATCATAGCAGTTCCCATGAGATGATGGGCCTACTGTCCACGCATCTGCAGCTCAGTCAACACAGTTGCGGATGTTAGCAGCAAGCAGACGTAGTGTGATACAACGATCTTTTGACGTTAGGATGACATTGACAGACGGCGTTTATTTTGTGCAAGTGTCACAGAAAGAGTGTATTGATTAAAAAAGATGGCGGCGTTAGTATCACTTTTAGCCACGCGCTAGAAGAACCTTGCAGCATCATTGTTCACCATGAGTGTAATGACATCTACGCGTCAAGCCACCGTAGGTAGGCAGTAGGCCTTAATGTGAATATTGTGTATAAGATGTGGAAGTACATGTAGGATGAATCTCACCCCTTCCTGCACGGCCTTCTTTATGCGCTTCTCCTGCTTGTTCTTGCCGGGCCCTTTGCCGTGGAACTTGTGTGACAGGTAGCGGAAGGCCTCCTTGGGGCACAGCGGTCTGCCGTCGTCGTCCACGTACTCCAGCTTGATGTTCGGCCGGAAGTTGTTCTTCTCGCGGAAGTCCTGCAGCGGGCCCGAGTGCCCGCCGCGCTCGCGACGCCCGTACTTATCGTCCTCACTGAAATTGATTATTAGGTTATAGATATAATATTGTTATTAAATTGAATGTATAAGAAATCAGTTTAATTAGGGAAAAGCTAAAGATAAAATTGAATTATTTATCAGGGCCTTTATAGTGTCATGCGAATTTGTTAAGACCCGCGCATGACATTAAAAATGCCGTTTCACTTTTATGCAAAATGTGGACCATCATGCATCCATGATACTAAATGTCATAAGGAATTCTATAAGAGTGAAGTAATATTATGTATAAAATAAGTGCGGCACCCGTATGTCTTGTCCTCGATGGAGTAGTGCCTGGCGGTGAGCAGATGCTTGGCCACGGAGTTGGTCTGCGGCGCCAGGCCGGCGCGCTCCAGGTAGCCCTTGCTGAGCGCCAGCTGCAGCGCGCCCCACACGCCGCAGCCCAGCGACGGCTCGGCCGCCAGCCCCACGCACGAGCCTGCACCACACGTGACGGTCAGCGAATTCAAAAACTTACACTAACACTCTTTTTTTTTTATTTATATTCTAATAAAGGTTGCTGTCAATACTCAATATCTTTATTGCTTGTTAATTCGACATTAATCAAAAGTGAATGCTATTTTTTGTTATCAAGTAATTAAATATAGTTTTCTTTGCAGTAGTCTGCTCAGTGCCGCAGCTGCAAAAGTTATAATGTGTCAAAGTCAAACTATTTGTTTCAAATAGGCACATAAAAGGCACTTTTGAACGTCAAAATTTACAAAAAAATAGGAGTGATCTTAGCCGCCCCTTCCAAAAGGTAGTTTCGTATGGAAAGGAATGGGCAAGAAACTCCACCGTTATATAATAGCAATTTATAATCTCCGTCGCCGCGAATCTCTTAGGGAACTATTTAAAAGGATTAATATTATGACGGTACCTTGCCAATTCATTTATGAAAATATTATGTATGTAAGGAAAAATCTACATATTTTTAACAAGATAAGCGATAGACATAATTTTAATACTAGAAATAAAGATAAAATAGATCAACCATTTTTCAGATTATCTAAAGTACATACATCTTTTATGGGGTACTGTGTTAAATGTTACAACAAAATACCTTGTGATATATTGAAATTAAATGAGAGAAAATTTAAAACACATATTAAAAGTACACTTTGTAAACAAGCATATTACAAGTTAGAGGATTATATCCAGGACAGGAATGCTTGGAAACATGCTGGTCCAGCTCCATAGGACAATCTAGAGTCTAGACAAAATCAAACTGGTTGCTATTTTTATGGTAAAATCTGTTATTTTTATGATATTCATTTTACATTCTGTGATAACCTATACTCACACACTGACTTATTTTTTTAGAAAAACATACTTGTATGATGTTTGTAAATATGTGAACACCACGTATCTATCTAATAATTAAGTTATTTTTCATTGCTTAGTTTTTAATTCGTTTTACCTATTATGGTATAGTAATTTTATTCTAGGTGCATCGTCTTCACATATAATCATATAATTAATGTAATCAAACAAAATATTGTAAAACATTTTTAAAAGAGTACCGGTGGAGTTTCTTGCCCATTCTTCTCCATACGAAACTACCTTTTGGAAGGGGCAACTAGAATCAATTCTATTTTTTTTGTAAATTTTGACGTTCAAAAGTGCCTCTTATGTGCCTATTTGAAATAAATGGTTTGACTTTGACTTTGACTTTGTTACTCTTTTCAAATGTTTTACAACATTTTGTAGTACATTAATTATATGTGAAGACGATGCACCTAGAATAAAATTCTATACCACAATAGGTAATAAGACTTGATAAGGTACAAATTGATAAGTGGCGAAGATACAAAAGACTAGACTGTACCTGCGGCAAGGTCGGCGGGCTTCTCGTTGTCCACGTCAACGCGACTCCACGCACCCGCGTTGCTGTCCACTTCGGGCTCGAGCTCCTCCTCACGCTCGAAATCCTGCACACAAACATCAACACTACACTTTCTTGCTAACAAAATTCGACGAATTAAGCAGTAGGTGGACCATTTTTGGAAAACAAGTCATGTCTTTTGAAAGTTGATATCTTATGAGGAATAACTATAATACCAGCTTATTATTGTCTCACTGCGTGGCAAAGGCCTCTTCTCATACAGGGAAGGCGCGAGCATTGATCACCACGCTTAATCTAGACAAGACGGGTTGGCTATTTCAGACTTATATTAACTGTCCAGGTTTCCTCACGATATATGCCTTCACTGATATCAGTAATGTGCAAGATAAACTCAGAAAGTATATTATATGAATAGAAAGAGTCACATTGGTACTAGCCCGGATTTGAACCCACAACCTCGCGCATGAGAGGCGAGTGAGTTATGGTATTGTTATAACAAAATTATAATATATAAAATGCCTCTCAACCGAATTCCTCTCGCCAGTCGGTCAAACTTCTAAGATATATTATGTATCTTCCGAATCAGTCGATCGATCCGCTAAGGTTGGATATAAATAAACGATTACTCGTTTTATGTTATTTTATCGGAAACGCTCGATGTACGGCGACCGACGCGAAAAATTCGCGACTGTCAGGGGGAGGGTTCCGTATCTCAAAAGGAAAAATCGGAACCGCTATAGGATCACTTGTGTCTGTCTCTCAGTCTGATACAGCCGATTTGCTCCGAATCTACTGGACCGATTAAGTTGAAAAAACTTTTGGGAGGCCAAATAGAACATTTTAAAAATGTTTTGCAAATTGTACCGTGTGACATATCAATAAAAGGTATTGTTGTGAGGGTCTCAAATGCAAATTTTTATTATATTAAAATAACTTTGACACTATCTAGTTTCAAAGTTGAAACTATTTCGTTTCAAAGTTATTTAAGATGAAAATAGATGAAAATTGACCATTACCTCCTTTCAATGGCTCCGACGCAGAATGTCCACTTCTCAAAATGTCCACTGGTCGCTAAATGTCCTTTTCTCAGAATGTCTCTTTCGCAGAATGTCCACTTCGCAAAATGTCCCTTTCGCATATTGTCCCCTTTTTATTTCTAACCTAATGTTTGACAAATGAACGTTTAAACTATAACTTGTTTACGAACTAGTACTTTTAACATTTTTTATTTAGTCAAATATTTCAGTTGGAATAACAGTTTTTACGCAAAATCAAATAATAATATAAATAAGTAATTAACCTAATCTAAATAGTTCAGATCCAGGTAACCTACTAAAAACAATCTCTTTTTTCTATTAATGCAAGTCGTTTCTGGCACTCGCCGGCCGCTGCCGCGGCACCGCTCGCTTCGCTCGCTGGGCTCGTGCGTAGGAGGTCACAGTTTTAACCTAACCTAACCTACCCGTTCATTTGTCAAACATTAGGTTAGAAATAAAAAGGGGACAATATGCGAAAGGGACATTTTGCGAAGTGGACATTCTGCGAAAGAGACATTTTGCGAAAGAGACATTCTGAGAAAAGGACATTTAGCGACCAGTGGACATTTTGAGAAGTGGACATTCTGCGACGGAGCACTTTCAATTAAAAGAAAATTTACCTTATCTCCGAAACTACTAGGCTAAAAATAAAAATACAGAACATAGTTATTTTCTTATAGATTACAGTAAAACCTATAAGAAGTCTATGGTGTTATAATAGCATGGTAAATCTGTCAATATTGTGCGTACAAACTTACATTTGCCGCTGGAATGTATGGGAGATCGTGTTTCTGCTGTGCGTTGTGTTCAGGTTTCTATCAAGTAGAATATTTATGAGTAGTATTACCATGATCTCGGCGTCGTGGTCCCGGTTGCCGGCCAACCCGTACGTGGGGATGTCTCCGAGCGTGCGACAGAACTCCGCCGTCGCGTCCAGCACCATGGCGCTGCCCCCCTCCTCTCCGGCCTCCTCCTCCTTCACGCGCTCCAGGATCTCCTCCACCTGCGTTTGTACGAATATATCACTATGTAGAATAGAATAGAACACTCTTTAGTTAGTATAACATATGAATTACAAACATAAATGTAGAAATATTACATAGGGTGACACATTGGGCGGTCTTGTCGCTAGAACGTAAAGTATCACGTTCTTTTAAAGACAATCGTTGGATGGATTTAAAGGGAGGAGAGACTACAATACTGCAGGTAGACCATTTACAATAAATATGTATTTTTGTATATGTAAATGGTATTTATGTTTGTACAAACCATACATACAAGATGCTTACATACGTAGAAACCGGAGGAAACACTATCACCAGAAATTGTGAGGCTAACGTTAGCTAGTTTCCAGTTCAGTAGAGGTTTTTTACCATTTTGACATTTCGGTTATCCGTTGTAACAAAGCAATCGCTAAAAGAAGAATTAAAGTCAAAATAAAACTGAACAACGATTAGTGCTGTCAGTGGAACATTTGAGTAGTTTTATGGGTCAAGGTAACGGGGAAATCCTAACTAATATTATAAATGCAAAAGTAAGTGTTTCTTTGTTTGTTTGGCTTAACAGAATTGGATGACATTTGGCACATGGGCAGATCATGACCTAGGTTAGGACTTATCTTTCTATTTTATAATATTTCTTAATTCTATAATAGATTGTATCCCGGTAGTACGTTTCCGTGGGATAATTTTCGATCTCCACGAGGGTGAAGCGGCATGCTGTTTTGACCGCGAAAGACATCATTCGACAAGCATCGGCGGCATGTGTGCTATCGTCGCGGACAAATGTCCATGGTCTGCTCAATGCCTTATCATCTTTAGTCCATGGAGAGTGTCCACTGTCCACTGTCCCCTCACCTTGGGCATGCAGTGCGCCTGCTCCGCCAGCTCGGCCTGGCGCAGGCGCCGCGCGCGCGCCAGGGCGGCCTGCAGCTCGGTGTCGGGCTCCGTCTCCTCCTCGTCCACCTCCAGCGGCCGAGACAGCTGCTCGGGCTTCACTTCTGCAAATAAACCACGTTTCACTCACGATCAGCTCGAGAATAGTATTGACACACAGCAGAGCAACCAATCCAAAGCTAAACCTCCCACACAGACAAAAGTAAAAAACAAAAAACCAGACTGCAACTAGAAGTTCACTTTTCCAGCAACTACAATGTGGCAGTACTGTTTCCTTTTTTTTTGGAGACATTATTTATTGACGTCTTACATCCGCCATTTTTATTTTATAAAAACAAAACCTAGCCTATAACCATCGACCGACCTAGACGAGTCAACTCGTGTATTAAAATCCATCCAGCCGTTAGGATGGTTCGCTGCGAGGGTATAAAGAATCCCACATAACAAAGCTACATAGATACGCGTGAAAACATAACCCTGTTCTTGTTATCGCGCAGTCGGGTAATAAGTACAAATACAAAATACAAAAATGTTTATTTCAATATTACACGTTGTACATACGTTATACAGTTGGTGGCGTCCCCTTTTAAGCATATAGATGCCTGTGCCAAGAGGCGCCGCTCCTTTATATCTTACTATTAGTGTAACATTTTATTAAACAAAATTTAAACAAAAGTTATTAAATAAGTGGAGTACGTTACCGGTATCGTCAGTGTCAAGCGGCGCGTTGGCTGCGTCGTAGTCATCCACATCGATGGGCTCGTGCTTAGCCTTCTTGCGTATCTTGCCCTGAACGGAAACATTATATTATTCATTGTTTTACTTTTATGAACAGCTGAACTGTATGTTAAGCCGAGAATCTCTGAATAATAATATTATGCTATAGGTATGCAATAACATCCAAGAAATTGCACAATTAAAAGATAATGGGCAAACGTAATCCCAATGTCCACCACCAACGATACCTGCACCCTAATTGCTTAACACTTTCAATCTCCAATCCCAGAGTTGTGAAAGATATTGCTAATCCATTGCTTCATAGGTTTGAATAATTCGTCTGCTCAACAACGTAAATAACGCAATGAACCCATTGCGATCAATTGTATATTATGTGTATTATCATTTTATGTGTGTTACCCAATTACCTCACTGAATAGTGTATTAAATAAGGAGTCATTTTGATTATGACACCTATAAAAATGAGGTACCAAATGGGATTTGTACAGGAACGAATTATGAGAAAAAAAAACCTGACGGATTTCAGCCACTATTGACTGCAGTCTAATGTAGTTTCAGTTAATCATGGACTACCATACTCATTTCGACAAATACAAAATGAAAGGCGACTTACAAAAGGTATTTACAAGGCAGAAGTGAGTGGAAACGCTGGGAGGACATATAGTGACCTAATTGGTGATATTCTTCAGAAAGGCCAGGTGCGTAGCACTCGCAACCGGCGTGAGTGTATGACCAGATGTATGAGCGTAAACGAAACAAACTGCTTATTTTAATTATTTCAGTTTCCAATTGTTTTTTTTTTGTTTGTTTCTATTTGCTATACTATGAATGCGTTTTTTTATATCGTCCTCACATTTAGTTATAAATTCAACATTAAAGATGTAACAATATTTTTGTAACATTTTAATTTAAAAGAGTGTTCATGGAGTTCCTTGCCCATTATTCTCCATAAGTATGTACCTACTACGCTTTGGAATTAGCAACTAAAATAGAATAGAATACTCTTTATTATGTACAACATAAATATTACAGATATAAATGTAATTAGCTTCATACTTCTAACTGACAAACTCTTTAATAATTCAAAAGTGCCTGTAAATGGTTTATTTGAAGGTTTCTTGCCCGTTCTTCTCCATAGGTACCTACCTACTAAGCTTTGGAATGAGCAACTAGCTTCATCTTTATGACTGACCGACCCCTTGACAATTCAAAAGTGCCTGTCGGTTTATTTGAAATAAATGGTTTGAGTTTGGAAATAAAATCTAAAATCTTGTTATATTACGGTTTGTCGATATTGAGTTTGGTAATCTAAATGATATTGTGAAACATCCCCGACACACGTGTCAGGTGTCTCACGGTACCTTTCTCTTGGTCTTCTTGAACTGCGCGTGTATCTCGTGCTCGTCCAGGTAGTCCTGCGCCAGGCGCAGCGCCGGCAGCTGCAGCGACTCCAGCCGCTTGTCGCCGCCGCCCTGCAGGCGCTCCTGTCTCTGCGCCGACAGTTATGTTGAGTTAGAATAACTTAATACTGCTGTTATAATGATAAACCGAAGGCAGGAGTCTTATATTATTAACAATAATTACAACACATATTATACATTAGTTGGTAACTTCTAGACGTAAAAATTTAAAAGAAATTTAAAAATTGTCGGAGTCACACGTCATTACTAAAGGTCATGTTATATAATTAAGGCATAAATCATACAGATTACGTGTGACTCCAGTTTAGGAGTGATGAGGGAATAGATAAACATACCATACATACAATTGTTAAAATTATAACCCGCCTTTGGCTTTGGCTTTGCCGTAGTCGGGTAAGGATGAATGTGAATTGGCAATGGTCAGTAACTTGCCCTGAGTTTGTTTTAAGTTATGTCTTGCAGAGCTTTGACTTCCATAGACTTCTATTTAGTAGTATGGGATGATATTGGAATTTATAACCAACACAAATCCTAACCTAACCAACACAAAGGCCACGTTCACATGGTGTTGATCAGTACAATATTTGACTGTATAATGTTAGGATTACATGGCAGTACCGTACAGTACAGCGCGCACTGCGCCCGCGTGCTGCTTGCCCTCTCACATAGACATGGGCAAAATGTATCACTAAAAAGAAAAGATTGAAATGTATCTTTCGATCACTGGGATATGTATCACACTTTTATATATTTATGTATCAGTAGGTCACGCTCGCGCGCACGACCTATTATAATGGTCAAACAACTCACTCTCTCCGTCTTGCGAAACCGCGACAGAACATTCTAAATAGGGAGGTGCGAAAGAGACGTCTGAACTTTCCGAAAATTTGTTTACAGTGGCTGGCTATGCGGTTGCGTTGCGATACAGATTGAAGAAAAAAGCCGTGAGTGAATGAGTTTTAAAGATACATTCGGATGTGAATGGATATAAAGAGTGATTGATGGAAACGAATTGATTCATGTCTTTTTTATCTATCTCTCCTGAGTTACCCATCTCTACTCTCACAGACAGGCCTATGCCCAACAGTGGACACACTACACAGTATCATAGAGGTGAAGTATCTCACCATCATGTCTCTGAACTTCTTGGCGTCGAGCACATCGTCGTCTCCGATGAGGAAGCCCCTGTTCTTGGCGTCCTTCTCCTTGTTGATCTCGTCGTCGTACTTGCTGAGCACGGGCCGTGCGAGGCCCAGCGACGCGGCCTCCAACTCCGCCTCGTCGTCGTACGCGCGGTAACCGGCCTTGGCTTTCTTTGCTTCGAGAAGATTCTGTGAAAAATAAAATAATCAGTAAAAATAGGATTTTTATATATTTCTAAACAGTCAAAAAGCAGCAAGGAGCATGTTTCGTGTCATGATCATTTGCAGGTCTAGTTGAGAGTAATAATTGCACCGCACATGGTGCAAATTCGCCTGACACTTCACTTTTTGTAATTTTATATTTTGACCTATTTTCTATCAAATATTGAGAACATGGCATACCCTGCAGATTAGGGTTGCTTTTACTTGTATCATAAAAATGCAAATTAAACTTTGCGCCTTTCAATCACAATGTTATTAATCAGGGAATGTCTAATGTTTAAGTTTCAGTTTAAGTTTTAAGTTTTTTATTTCATAATCAACAGGTTTTAACAAATAAGTCGTAGAGGCCTTCTTTTAAGTACAGAGATACCTGTAACAGAAGATCTCCCTCTCATGTGTCATTAATTCAGAGCTGGGTGAGACATTCTAATGATTGTATAGTAATTAATTGTTTAATAAAATTAGTGGTAAGTATAGTAATTTTATTCTAGGTGCATCGCCTTCACATACCTATATGTAATTATATAATTAATGTACCTATATATAAAAATTAACTTAGTTAATTCACAATATAATAAAATATTGTAAAACATTTTATTTTGTAGGGCACGCCCTAGGAGGACATATAGTGACCGAATTGGTGATGTTCTTCAGAAGTCAGGTGCGTAGTACTCGCAATTGGCGTGCCTGTATGACCAGATGTATGAACGTAGGCGAAGCAAAAGGAGTATGTAAGGAGCGTAGCAGGTGGCGTTCTATAGTTTCTGCCTACCCCCATGGGAAGAAGGCGTGAGTTTATGTATGTATGTAAAACATTTTAAGAGTAACGGTGGAGTTTTTTGCCCATTATTCTCCTTACGGAGCTACCTTTTGGAAGGGACTAGAAACAATTCATTTTTTTGTAAATTTTGACGTTCAAAAGTGCCATTTAAGTGCCTATTTAAAATAAATAATTAGACCGTGACACGTTACCTTCTTAGTCCTCTCGTCGTCGACGATGTTAACGTTGACAAGTACATCCTCCTTATCATCAGCGAGCACGTCCTTATCAGCCAGCGTCAGCACCACCTCGCGCTCGTCTCCTATCTGTACACAACAAAACAGGTGGATTTAGCTTGAGATATTTACTGCTTTGTAGCTAATATTAATAAAACATGAGGACATAATTAGACATTATTAATTTAATTTATTTGGTAAAAACATGCACAACTTTACAGATGTAAATCCAAATTATTGCACAGTTAAATTTCAATGAAAAACAGATATAATTTACAATAAGGAAGAAATAACAATAAGAAATATTTCACAAAATTAACTAATGTACATATCACATAATATTTTCGAAGTGGCATACCGTAGAATAACAGAGAACTAGACATGGCTACTTCGCGACTTAGTTTAGCGCTTAAAGTAGCGTTGTGAAACTCCACATTGCAAGAGACTTAGGTTTCAGTGCGTAATGACGATTCATAGAGATAAGTTGATGCTTGGTTTAATCAACTGTACAACGCTAAAAAATTCTATTGGCGCGTGGCCAACATTTTAACTGAGGCCGCCATCTTGTTTTGTCAATACAATTTCTTTGATGCAAGAGCCGAAAGGTCCTTGTATTGCACTCTAAGGCCCGGTTTCTTGAACGAACGTAACACAAAAATTAGCTCACTAATTGTGACCGTAACCGTTTTCACCGTAAACAGCTGTGATTGGTTGAATTAATTATTGACAGCCAATCGCATCGCATCACTTGACTTGAGTTTTATTTTGGTAATGTCTGTTCCAGAAACTGGGAGTAGGTTCTTATAGGAACCGTCCTTCATGTAACTCACCGCGTCGATGTCATGCGCTACCCGCAGGCCGCGCAGCTCGTTGTGCGTGTAGCTCTTCTGGCGCTCGTCGCGCTCCTCCGCCTCCACCAGCGCCGACACGCCGAACACCTCGTCCATCTCGTCCAACATAGCCGCCTGGAGCATACATGAGACCACATATACATAAACCACCAAACACCAGAATATTAGCGAAACTAAAGCCGAATGTACATTACGAAACTAGCTGAACAAACTTAGTTATTAATTGATAATAGTCCATTATTGCACGGCGTTCGGGCGCTAAACGCTGTGCAGGTAAAGTTAAATTAAGTTTTTATCGCAATATAATCAAGTAAATACACACAATAACAGCCAACTTATGTAAAACAAAGCATTTTAATTTACTAGTGTTGTAGTAAGTAACTGAGTAAACTAAGTGTTTTAATAACTTCTCTTAGTTGCAGCGTACGACATTTTGAAACGTAATAACTTTAGTGATTAAAGACCATAATGCTTTTTTTCTTGTGAAAATATATTTTGCTGCTTTCTTGTAAGTTTTGTGACTCTAGAGCGTTCTGTCACATCATCACTTAACGAGCGAAGAGATGCTTATGGCTGTGGGTATGCTGGAAGCAGGCCGCACTCAACGTGGAACAGCCAACCGACGCTGTCAACACGCAACAAGGGCTACAGATATTGCTAAACGTCACCACGAAAGTTACGACCGCTTTCTGTAAAATGCTGCGAATAGGCAGCCTCAAATTACGGTTCGCCAGTTGGTAGAAAGACTCCAGTCTCAGCGGCTGTTTGGTCACTGATGACCACTTATCAGTGACCAAACTACCAGCAGGCTTAGCATGAGATCCGTAGAGAAGCGTTTTGTCGACGGAAGAGTAGACAAAAATGACGTTTCCGTGTATACAGTTGACAGTTTGAGGATGGTAGATAAGCGATTTCTATTCTGCAGTAGAGTAGAAATAGAAAGCGTCATGCCTAAGCCTGCAGGGGAAGATTACATGAAGTTAATCTTCACTTTCGCAGAACGCTTAAAGTTGCAGCTCTTCGACGCGCAAATCGAGTGCATCGATTTTTGTGGGCTACCACACATTTGCACTGGGTTTCAATGGAGCCAGAGTGGACCCGAGCATCCTCTGGAAGTTCATCCGTACCAGGGCGGAACCATTATGGCATGGACTGGAATTCGCCTGAGTAGAAGAACAGACCTCGTTTTGATACGAGGCAATAAATGCAGCCTATGGACATCCCTCACCAACAGAAGTATGGTCAAGATTTCATGTTCATGCAAGATAATGCGTGTGCACACTCAGCCATGCTGGTGCTGAATGTGCTCTGCGAGAACAATACCACGTATTAGAGTGGCCCGTTCAGTCCGCTGATCTCAATCCCATAGAGCATGCATGGGATTTGGTCGGGAGAATAGCGTTCAGAGTGACCTTCCCCAAAATTTAAACACGGAAGATGATCTTTTTGCATCTTTCCAGAATATGGAGTGATATTCCAGAGGTGACAATAGACAACCTACAACGTCGATGTAGAGCCGTCGCTAATGCCTTAGGAGGACCAACAAGTTATTAATAAGTTGCTGGGAATGTTTTTTTTATGTTGTCTGGGTGTTACTTTTATTTCACCTACAAAAAAAGTGAATTGTTGTTTTTGGTACCATTTTAAATTATCATAATATTTTTTTATTTTTTCAGTAACTACCCTTATAAGTAATCAAGCAATTCAAATCTGTATTAAATTACGCTTCTATTGATATAAAATACGTTACATAATTGTTAAAATTAAAATAATTACTAGGAATATCTTTGTTCCCTAGACTTTGTTGAGTAGTGTAGTACGCAGGATAAGCAAGACTACATTCTTGTCTACTTGAGACAAAATTATTTTCTAATCAAGAACATAATAATGTGAATTCGAGCTGTCTTAGTAAGCAGCTCAGAATATAATTAGACGTTTCTTATATTGCTGGTATTTAAATAAGAGATAATAAGAAAACAAAACATTAAAAAAAAAAATTTTTTTAAGAGTTGCTATTGAGTTTCTTGCCAATCTATCCATACGAAACTACCTTTTGAAAGGGGCAAGAGAATTAAATCTTCTTTTTTCTTCACGAATTTGTGACGTTCAAAAGTGCCTTTTAAATGTGAAAGAGAATTTGTACAGAATAGCTGTCAGCGTATACCATATTAGATAGTCTGTGACAGACACTTGTACGCTGGTACTATCTGATGTAGTCAGATCATACTTTCCAAAGAAATCGTACAGTGACAACCGTCTTGTTACAACTGAGGTCAGACAAACAGTTTACATAATTATGCAAAAGAGATAAGAAGAGAAAATATATTTCTGTCTTGTTTACTCTTACTACTGGATCTGTGTCCTTGTCTCATTATTATTAATTAGTTACTTGTCTATTCCTATACTCTGTCTTCGCTTTTATTGGTTTAATTGAAATATACAATTTGACTTGGACAGTTTAGTGGGTGGCTTGCGGAGTGGTTGTAGCTGGAGTGACCAGTGATCCTTACCCTCTTGGCAGCTTCCCGCTTCTGCTTATCGATGTCCCGCGAGCGCCGCACCCAGGCGGCCGCGTCGTCTTCGTCAGATTCCTCCGCCAGCAGCGTCGTCTGCAGCCTGCACAACAAGTCATGTTATTTTTAATTTATATTAATCTTTGTACAGGTACAAAGACAGACTTAATGCCTTAGGAATTCTGTACCAGTCAACCAGGCATGGTGGATGGATAACATGCACCGTTTATGAGTATAACATAAGAATATTAAAAAGGTATCATAGTTATAAATAAAATAGGTGCACAAGTACATAATTATTATATGGGTTAGGTATTGGTAGCCATTTCATTGAAGCATCACCACCATCTATTCAGCCGAAAGACTTCCACTGCTGGACATTGTGTTATTGAACTTGTAGTTTGGATGACAATACTGTAATTTGGTATCTTGGAGCTGATCTGATGACTGAGCCAGGAGGTGGATAGTGGAACTCTTCAGTGGCTACAAGTAAACCCTTCGAGTTTGGGCTCATATGATTCAGTTTGACGAGTGTAATAGATTGAGCTTGGTGTCGAAAGTATCATGATGGAGCCAGGAGCTGGATAGTGGAATTATATATTAATAATAAACCCCTCGAGTTTGGGGCCATATGATTCGTTTTGATGAGTCCAATATATTTGTACTTGGTGTAGAGGGTCTAATTATGGAGCTAAATGGATCTCTTTAGTAGGAACTAGTAAACCAGTAAGTCATAACTTCGTTGACTTAGACAATTAACTGAATGGAAAAAAAATACTAGACTAAAAAGTATGTTACTAAGTAAGTAAGTAACTAGTTTAAGAAAAACCGAAACACGCTTTTTCCATGTACTAAAAATGCAAGTCAACGTAATTATTTTGTTTGTATTAGTCAATGATGTATAAAACTATAGATACGTTGTCCGCACTCTAAAATGGCAACATGAAATGAAGCCAATTGGCCACATTGCGCTCAGTCACGCACCAACCTGTCGCGCGACGCTACGTTTGTTTTTAATTTATATCGTGTGTGAAAACCTGTGCAAAATATAAAGAAAACATGCCGTCGTGTGTTTTCAGAGGATGTACAAATTATACCCCAAAAGTTAAAGACAAAAATGTGTCATTTCACGCGTAAGTTTGCAAAACTACATTATTTTATTTTATTTTGTACGACGCTGCGTCTAATGGCGGCCGGCGCATGAAGTTAGTAGTCACGTGACGTTAGGGGAGGTTGAGACACTAATACACAAGTTTTTTTTTGTTGTTAGAATTTATAATATTGTTTGAATATAATATGCACTTGTTATGTTATGAATATACATTATTGTTTTCCGTTTCATTTTAGATTGCCTACAGATGGGCTGATAAAAGAAAAGTGGCTTAAAATGATAAGGGTTCAAAGACGTGAAAACGATTGGCTACCAACTCCCTATACTAAAGTTTGCTCAAAGCATTTCTCAGCTGACGATATTTATGTGACGAAAAAAAATTATCGAAGAATAAAAAAAACTGCAGTTCCTATAATTATGGTAAAATTATACGTCATTTTTAAACACATTATTTAAAAGTATTGGTTTTTGTGAAATAACCGGATTGTTTTATATATATTTTTTTTTAGCAAGAAGCACAAAATATTATTTCATCACCGACGAGTTTGGAACATGTTCAAGTGTCGGAAGAAGGTTCAATTTTTGAAACACCAAGGAAAGCTATTTTGAAGAAAAAGATTAGTAAACTTTCCTTAGAAAAACGCAAGTTACAGTTTAAAAATTATAATTTAGTAAGAAAAAGTAAAAGGCTAAAAGAAAAATGCAATAACTTAAAACAATTAGTTTCTGAGCTCCAAAAAAAAAATTTTTTTACTATTGACCAGATCAATGAACTGAATCTTAAAGCCGAAGCAGTAGAATTTATAAATAGACTGGCTCAAAAGAGCAAAATTAAGGGCTATCGCCAAAAATATACGCCAGCGTTAAGAAAATTTGCTGTCACCTTGCACTATTATTCCGTAGCTGCCTACAAATATGTAAGACAGATATTTAATGGATCTTTACCACATCCTCGTGTCATAGGGAAATGGTACGAAAACAGCTCAGGTGATCCTGGGTTTAATAAACAAGCATTAGATGTTTTAGAAAAGAAGTATAAATATAGTGGCCAGCGAATATTGTGCACCTTAATTGCAGACGAGATGGCTCTTCGTCACCAAACTACGTGGACAGGAAAAAAGACTGTAGGTGTCGTAGACTTTGGTGCTGGATCAGCAAAATCGTGTGAAATAGCGACTCAGGCATATGTTTTTATATTAGTCTGTATGAACGAAAGTTGGAAAATCCCGGTAGCATATTTTCTTGTTAACGGACTGTCGGCTGAAACTCGGGCAAATTTACTGAAAACATGTCTTAGTGAATGCTACCGCGTGGGAGTTGACATTGTAGCCATAACATTTGATGGCTGTGCATCTAATATAAATGCAGCTAATTTATTAGGTTGTGATCTCAAACAACCATCACACCTAAAAACAACATTCAAACACCCTGAATGTGATTTAGATGTTGCAATTATGTTTGACCCTTGTCACATGATTAAATTAGTAAGAAATTCATTTGAATCTAAAAGTCAATTTTTTGACGGGAGTGGAAGGAAGATTCGCTGGCAGTTATTAGAAAATTTAGTTAAGCTTCAAAAAAATGTTGGACTTAATTTTGCTAACAAAATCACCCCTCGTCACATTTATTTTAGAAATGAAGTGATGAAAGTCAAATTGGCAACACAACTCATGAGCATGAGTGATGCAAATGCTCTCAAATTGTGTGATGAGATTTTAACGTCTTCTCTTTTCGTGGACACTAAAGGAACGGTAGATTTTATAGAAAATTTTAATCATTTATTTGATGTTTTTAACTCCAAATCATCCGACTTGTACGGCATGAAAAAACCGCTTTCTCTAAAAAACGCCAATAACATCATAGCTTTTCTAGAAAAAGCAAAACAATATATATTAAATCTTTATATTTTTATTAAGTATAGACGCGAGGTTCGTAAACGAATCACAATAAAAATAATTAAGAAAAAAATTGTGGAATCTAAAAATAAAACAGGCTTTTTGGGCTTCCTTATTTGTATAGAAAGTTTAAAGCATCTATACACAACGTTGGTCGAAGGACAACGTTTGCAATATATCGCAACTTACAGGTTGTCCCAAGATCACATTGAAATGTTGTTCGGTGCTATCCGGCGACATGGAGGTTATAACAATAATCCAAACGTTATCCAGTTCAAGGGAATTTTCAAAAAAATCCTTCAACACCTTGAAATGAAATCTTCGTTTTTAGGAAACTGCCTACCGTTAGAAGACATAACTGTATTAACGTGTTCGTCTGCAGTTCACAACATTAATTCTACAGTAAGTAGAAGAAATATGGATGAGGAGATTGACTCGATCGAGAATGACTCTCAGTTAATAAATGCAACTGCTGTAGAAGATGATATTAACACAAATGTCGAAGTGTTTTCGACAATGTTAAATCAAGAAGGCGTTAAAAAAACCACTGAGCAGATTGTCGGTTATATTTCAGGATGGGTATCCAGAAAACTGGCTTCAGTATTGAAATGATCGACATGCACCGATAGTCTGTATTGTAATAACAAATTGTGGTTTCACAAACTGATTATTTAAAAAAATATGGGTGGACTATGTTTCCCGAGTGAGGATGTGTTCCGAATCTGTCTGAAGTCAGAATCTATAATTAAAAACCACATTAAAGAAATGGGTCACATTATCCTTCCCGATCACAAAGATATCCAAATTTTAAAAAACCGTATTTTAAAGTCGTTTATCAGCTGCAATGACGTATTTTGTTCTTTACATCAACATTCTTTAGAGCAACATCCCACATTTGATCACAGAGTGCAGCTTATTCGCGCGGTCATTGAGAAATTTATTAATGTTCGCCTACATTTCGCACACAAAAGCTCTGAATCAAATTATAAGAGGCAAAAAAGAAATAAATTAAGTTTGTTTGAAGGAATTTAAAAATATGTATCTACAACATAAGTCGATAATATATGACTTCGATTACCATAGTGTTTGATTGTCTATCAATATGTTAATATTTTTTACATTATTAAATAAAGGCTTTTTTATGTTTATAAAGATATTTTGTTTTATTTTTAAATTTAATATGTAACAATAATTACTGTTGCGGAATACACCATTAACATTTAAAAGATATAATATTGGTATTACTTTATTCGTAAAGTAGGTAACACGGTACAATTATAAATTATTTTATTAACTCTAGAAAATCGAGTGTCCTTTTTTCCCCATATGCCTCTGATAGCTACGTCACTCATGCGCTCGACCAATGAGCATGTAATTTTACTATTACTTATCCTGTGACGTAACTGAAGATGTTTATTTATCTCCCTCTAGCAACAGGCATTCCGCCGTACGGTGTCATATTTTCTTTCCCTTTCTTTACGCGTATAAGTAGTTATCTAGTATTTTCGCCGTTTTTAAGCGCCGAGATGTTTGTTGATAACGTGTCTATATATAATACGTCATTGGTATTAGTGCATAATGTAGCTGTTTGTTGTTCCTATTTAATCAAATAAAAATACTGACTTTTGTTCAATTTTCCTCTTTTCCTTGTGCAGCTGCAGCTTCTCGCGAATCTTCTCAGACTTCTTCAGCTGCGCGATGTTGGCGGCCGGCTTGTGGTAAAACTCGCCCAGGTCATCCTTGATCTTGCCATCCTCTGTAACGCGTCACACAATTACTTATATCTCTTCCTTATAGATACTTGTTACGGCTATGGCTGTTGGTGTATCTCAGATTTGTTATTGTGAGTTTGTGCCACACAGAGTTTGTCCCCTGTTTTGTGGGCAAAAGCACTAGTGAGTAGAGAAAGAAGTTTTCATGATAAAAAAAATGGTAATCAAGGAACAAGGAATTAAAATGAGAATTATATCTTTCACTATCAATCAGAATTAATGTGACTTGGCTTCTTGGCTACAAACAATCAGCGCCCACTGAACAGCAAAATGTTCATCAAGGTCTTTGCAATCAATTTTTGAGCAACAATATTTAAATGTGAATCCGTCACAGGGAATTATCTCTTGCATGCATCATAATTTCAACTGTATTGTTGGAGTTGTTACTTAGTTCATTACACTAGTCAACAGTAATTTTGTTGGTCATAATTAGAGTGGCTTTAGGTTAACCATATACTCACGAATATGGAACTACAAACAGTTTTTAGAAATTGGCTCTAGTTTATTTTAATTTTATTATTGCTGTTTTCATAAATGTCAATTAAATAGGAACAATAGCTCATACACTTATGAGTCGTTTTTATTTTGGCTAGAGAATTTGGTGTTACTGCCTCGTTGGTCCAGTGGCCGCTAGCGGTACTGCTGAGCATGAGGTCCTGGGTTTTATTCCCAGGTTGGGCACAGTGTTTATTGGGATTTTCCATTAAGAATTTCTCAGCAGTAGCCCGGAGTCTGGATTTGTACCCGGTTGATGGCAATAAGCTCGCCCTCTACTACACGGGACTTAAACATAACTGGCGAAATGTGGGTGTACTATAGGTACACCTCTGCCTAACCCTTCGGGGATTACAGGCATGATATTATGTTAATTTGGTGTTTGTGATGTGTAGTATGTAAGCATGTTATAGTAAGAGTGTGTGTGTTTATATTATCAATGAATGGACCAAATATATGCAGTGTCTAACCAGCATTCGAGATGTTTCATTCAGTTTAATACCCATCCTTATATGTTAATCTCTTCAGTATTCCACCTAATTCATTAGAATACTTATACAGATATAAAAAAAAAAGAGAAAACGAATGGTGTGTGTCGAAAAGGTACAGTCACATCCAAAGTAAATTGTAGCACTGACAGAATCTTACAATTTAAGAAGAATGGCAGTTTCAGTGTCGCTTAATTTCAGAAGCTTCATGAATGAAAGTATGTACATTATATGAAACAGTTACAGGGCTTTACTTTTTATGCATCAGCTTTTTTATTACCTAAACTGCATAAAAAAAAAGAAGAGACTAATATTTTATTAAATCTGACTATCAAAAAGCAATTATTTGCAATAAACTAAACACAAGAGTATTCAAAGGTTTGGGGCCAGTGACTATTTGTATTTGCAACATTTTGATGTTAATAAATATGTATTACGTAGATTATTGTTAATGAAAGTTAAATGAATCCACTATTTAATATGTTATTGGAGAATATAGCTTTTATGACAACAATAAAATCTTTTGATGTCTTTCTTCAAATCAGAAATGTTGAATGTTGTGTAAACATAACATCACGCCTGTAATCCCCGAAGGCTTAGGCAGAGGTGTACCTATAGTACACCAAAAAATCAGAAATGAATGTCACTTCTCTGTCCTAATGTTTGTATCATTGTGAGTTGGTTTGTTTACTAGTTTTATTTGGTTTGTCAAATCAAAGTCAAATTATTAATTTCAAATAGGCACTTATAAAAATTATAAAATAAATATAAAATATTTGAATATTACAAATACCTAATATTTTAATATATACAGGATGGAATTTTGTAATGCCACCTGGAGGGAAAGTAGTCTTAATACTGCAGATAGAAAATTTTACTCAAAGGAAACATTCCTTTATTTTTGAATAGAAAGCAAACTGCATTCAAAGATTTTCGAAAATTCTCTTCTCCCACACCCGGGAATCGAACCGGCTAAAATCTGAAAAAATTATACCCTGTACTTTTATTGCATCGATCGTTAGGGTCAATTATAGGGATGAAATCTCTCTAACAAACATGATAAATTAAATGAAAGGAAAACCAGGAAATCGGAAGTTACAAATTCAATGAGTCAAGTTAAAGCTCTTTAACTAACATCCATCTTTTGTAATGCAGACTCCTTTGCGACATACTCGTAGCTGCGTGTATGAGGTAATTTAAATATGGAATGTTAGATTAAAATTTGAAAATTAGATTGTCATAGTTGTTATTCACATTTGATTGTTTTTACAACTCATTTCACATTTTGTCTCACGGTGAAAATGGCTTATCAAGAACAGTTTGATTTAATGGAAGCTTATTTTTTAAATAACAAAAACGTGAATCTAGCTCTGCGGTGGTATGGAGAGATATATCAAGACCGACAGGCACCAACTCGGTTCGTATTGAAAAGAATGGTAGAAAATTTAAAGAATACGGGTGGTTTCAAGAAGAGACGGCAAACTATTCAGCAAAACTATTTCGATTTTGAACTAGATGTTTTAACATACTTTGAATCATTTCCAAAGGCTTCAAGTAGAGATGCTGCCGATGAATTAGGAACAACCCACACTCGCGTACTTAAAGTGCTGAAAAAGTATAAGTATAAATGCTATCGTGAAGGTCGGTTGGTGCAAAAATTGCATATTGGGGATCGTGACAGACGATTACAATTTTGTGAAAACATGCTTGGAGAAATTGACCGAAACCCTAATTTTTTGAGTAACATTGTATGGTCTGACGAAACCAACTTCACCAATAATGGCATGTACAATCGCCGCAATAACCATTATTGGTCTCGAGTGAATCCTGTTCGTGTTCATGAAACTAACAATCAAGTAAGATTTTCTTTCAACGTTTGGTGCGGAATTATGAGAAATAATGTAGTGTTAGTCCACGTGTACGAAGGTCATTTAAACACTGTCAAGTATATTGAAATACTGGATCTCTTAAGAAACGAGTTAAATGGTTTCCCCGAGGAAGAGCGAAACCAAATAATTCCACAGCAAGATGGTGCTCCAGCACATAACAGCAGAATCACTACTGCCTACATTAATAACCATTTTAATACCTGGATTGGTACAAACGGCACAATCAGATGGCCTGCGAGATCGCCACATCTCATCCCATTAGATTTTTTTTTGTGGGGATTTCTGTGAATTTGGATTTTTGTGAGTTGAAGTTCAGAATACGATTTATAATATTCACCACAACACTTTATTAAAGGTTACTTAGAAATGAATTCGTTAAAAGAATAAATTTGTGTATCCAAGAGAATGGAGCCCATTTCGAGCAACTAATTAGTTAGTTTACCATTTTTTGTAAATAATTAAATTAATTTAAGATTTCCTGGTTTTCCTTTCATTTAATTTATCATGTTTGTTATAGAGATTTCATCCTTATAATTGACCCTAACGATCGATGCAATAAAAGTACAGGGTATATTTTTTTCAGATTTTAGCCGGTTCGATTCCCGGGTGTGGGAGAAGAGAATTTTCGAAAATCTTTGAATGCAGTTTGCTTTCTATTAAAAAATAAAGGAATGTTTCCTTTGAGTAAAACTTTCTATCTGCAGTATTAAGAGTACTTTCCCTCCAGGTGGCATTACAAAATTCCACCCTGTATATATTAAAATATTAGGTATTTGTAATATTCAAATATTTTATATTTATTTTATAATTTTTATCATTAAGTCCACTGTCAAATATTGTCAGTGATAAACGGTGAGTTGCACGAAACCAACATTAGTTTAGCGGAGACTTTAACTTGATGCTGTCACTTTATTTTGCATACAAAATGTAAGGGATGGCATGAATTTAAAGTCTTTGATCTTTGTTATCAAGTTATTAAATATAGTTTTCCATGCAAAAGCCTACTCAGTGCAATAGTTTCAAAAGGTGTCCGGACTTGATAAAGGGAAGAATTTGAAAACTGACGAAGATATAAAAGACTCGACTCGAACCTCCAGGCTTCTCAGCGCGTTCCAGGGGCTTAAGGCCGAGCTTGGCGCGCAGCTTGTTGGTCTCGTCCACCGACAGACTCTCCTGCGCCGCGCCGCCCACGGACGGCGGCGACTGCGAGTGCTCGGCCGTGCGCACCTCGCTCTCTGAGCTCTTCTCCCTGAGACAACATACAAGCATGTTAATATGCAACCAATTGGTAAGGTTTTGGAAATAGCGATGGATGGATTGTGAGAAAGATAATACGACTAAAACGGGAGTGACTACTGAGATGGCTGGAAGTAGTTATGCTCTGCAAACCTGAAATAAATTGACAAAATCGTAAAATTAATAACCCCACTCTACGTTGACGTCGTGGTGGGGCTTTGGGGCTTCTGAACTCTGTTTCTTTACCGGTGGAGTTAACTTTGCCGAAACAGGTCTAGGGTGAGTAGCGACCGCACAGATCCTATCTCCCGGGAGAAATCTTGTTCATCACCTCTGGCTTGTCTTTATTGGCCGACTGGAAACAACACTGACGAGGAACAGAGCTCCACAGAGCTCCCACCACGTTCTTGTCTTTATTGGCCGGCTTGAGTGGAGATTCGCAAGGGCAAATGTGCCCGAAATGCACGAAGGAAGTATTCCAATAAAATGCTGGTAGGGATATTGACCGTATCCCGGACCTTGGGATCGTCCTGATAGCCGTGGGGTACCTCTCCACTCCTCAAGTACCTCAGAATATGTACCGGGGCCGCATTATTAACTGTGCAAGTCACCCAGCCCCTGCCATTTTATCCATGTAATATATTAAACATTGTTCAGGCAGGGGCCATACACAGTCCTTCCAAAGTTCTTGGTAACCAGTTTACTTTAGCCACTCTAACCCACAGCTCAATATCTTTCTTTTTCATATCCTGCACCACCAACCGGGGGTTGTCCTTGGGTGCACTTGCATAGTGAGTACAGGGATAATCGCAGGTTGGTGCTATTTCATTAAAAACGTCTAACGGGCTTCTACCCCTCAAAAGGCTTCCAAAGGTCCAGGACCCGGGGTCCCGAGAAATGTCAGAAATTAATCATAAATGAATGATGAATTTATTAATAATTAATTATATTTCAAATAAATTGGAATAAGGTCAGGGGATGATGACGATAAGTTAAACACAGGCTGGAAATGAAATGGTATGGTTTTAGATAAGGTTCAGTTTAACTGTTTACCTGTGATAGTCAGCATCATCTTTGTCCTTGTGCGCGCGATGCAGTTCCCGCGCGCGCCGGTCGCGCTCCTCGCTGCTGCTGCGGCTGAGCGCGCGCGCCGCCGCCTCGCGCGCCAGGTGCGAGTCCACCGGCACCTCCTCAACTATAACAACCGAGAGAGCCGCTTTATATACACCCAGGTAGCCTCCACATACGCATACGTCATGACAACTGTTGTTACAACATGAGGATTATTTTATAAACATAAATCAATTTTATACATTGACTTCAATGAAAACTTACTCAACAATCTGATGAATGTTCCATGCTGGATTAGTTCACAGAACCTTTTTAAACTCATAATAGATTTATAACAACTAATTCTATAAACTCTTCATTTAATTTTATACAATAGTTATTAAGACTGACAATAAACTTGGTCCGCAATTAGAATGAGGAATGTCTCCTATTCCTGCTACACCCTGACATCAAGAGTATACCCATAATATAATTATACAGATACGTCAGTAGTTTTAGTATCCTATTTTAGTTAAAAATGCAAGAATACAATAAGATGGAGCACGTGGACAGGCTCCTTGTAGTGGTCCTCGTAACATCACAACATAACGTTAAATGTTACGAGCACTATACAAAGAAGTATTATTGAATTCATACATTTTAATTTCAAGTACATATTTTAAATTTGTAAATTGATATCACAGTCCCCTAGTCAACATGTCTATTGACTTAATATGGATATAAAAATTACACTCATATTGGCTATGTTGTAGCACCATTTTCATATCAACTAACAGCTTTATTTGGTAAGTAACATCTCATCTTTTAATTTTTTTTATATCTTTCTTTATTTTCCTATTATATTAGGCTAGAAATATTTATTTTTACAAGACTTATTGTGTTATTTTTGTACCTAATAGAGACCTTGGTTTTATTTAGTATTATTTTTTGGTCAATTTATTTTTTTGTAGTTATTAATAGAAGTCATTAGTTGTGTAGTTTAAATATTTTGTGTTATTAAAAACATGTCTTGACAAAAAAATTAAAAAGAAGACTTCAAAATAGCTGTGGATTACAGAACAAAATGTTGATGCAGGACAATCTGTATGATTAAGATTATACAGTGCCAAGTGATGTCATATAAGCAATTTACTTTGAGAGACTGGCTTTTGTAATAAAAGCACTGGATGATATCTGTGTATAGAATTTAGACAATACAAACCGCATTTTCTCTTGAAAATGCGGTTTGTATTTTTATGGTTAGATTTACTAAGATAGTGTGATAAAAAGTGCGAAAAAATCAATTTTCGGTAAATGATCCATGAAGGAGGATGTAAGTGATGTAGCATGTGGCTTTCAGTAGTTTCTGCCTCAGCAGTGGCCTTTTTATTAAGTTTATGTATGTTTGTATTTTCATTTAAAGGGTTTCTTCTACCTACAATTTGATTCCATGATGAATTGAATTAGTGAATTAGTAGAAAACTATGTAACATAGAATTAAATTGTAGTGTTTGTAGCGTTCACATAAATCCGTGGCTTTTGGCTTTTTTAGTTGATTGTCCACAGTGGCACCACTCCACACAGCTCCGTACAATACCTACCTGACGTCAGCAGCGCAGGGACGCGGTGGAACTACTCGAATACCACCGAGTCTGAAATAACGAGCAAACAATGCCATTATTTTGTTAAATGTGAATACCGCCGACACCATTAATGATTTCCAAATTAATTTGCGAAAATATTATTAACAAAAACAATAAATTTTTCTATCGCGCAAAACAATACGTAGGACGTATTCATAAAAAAAATGGAAATAATCATCGGTGTCTGGCGTATCTCATTCTAGAACATAAAAACTGCAACTAACCGTCTGGAGAGCGGCCTCGCTTGCGATCCTTGTGTTTGCGATGTCTTTTACGTTCAGTACGCTCAGTACGTTCACGTTGAACTTCCTCGTTTTCCAAAGGCGATCGAGACCGACTCCTGTGCTTCTTCTTCTTTGAATCCTTCTTATGTTTCTTAGAACCCATCGCTTTGTTTATTTATGTGTTCCACGTTTTTATTTAATAATATTTCCTTCGTTTACAAACTGATAATCACGTTGCGTTTTATCTCTAATCATCAAAGATTGTCATACTTCTAAAGTCAAATCGCCATGTCAATGCATCGCCATCTTATTTTTCAATAGGTACATCATTTGGTACGTCAAAATAGCGTGCTGTCTCTTTTAAGCTTATTACAAGGTTGGTATTGCTATTTCATTAAGATACTAAAGATTAATCTTGAGTCAATAACTGGAACGCAATTTTTTTGTTAAGGTTGCGTTCCCATTGTTTCAAAGTTTAATTCTTTTACAGTAGCGTTCTGAATTCTATTGCTCAGGCTGCAACTGCTGCAAGTCACTGCTCGAAAGGCTAAATAGCTTACAGCAACATGGGGTTAAAAGAGAGAAGCCTAGGCTCTAAAAAATAATAATTAATTAGTAAAATTCCTTATTCCATAGGGAATTTTACCGATGCCAGTACTACACTGTCCATCTATGAACACAGACCAAGTAGTACTATCTTTGAATGACCTAAGCCCGTGACATAAGTCCACAGAGTAGAGTACATTTTATACATAAGTCTAAGAATTTTTCCCATAAAAGTCATCACTTATAAAGGATTGGGAAATACATGGGTCCCCGTATTTTTGCAGTCAACAGATGCGCAATATATATTAATTAATTATGCGTAAAAGATGTCACTACTTCACAAAAAAAATATGGATTCTAGGACTAGTGTTAGTTAACACTTCAAGTAAGCTTCAAGTCTTAGATAATTGAGACCTCACGCGGACTTCTTGAGAGAACTTGAAGGATAAATACTCAAAGATCAAGTTCTCTCAAGAAGTCCGTGTGAGGTCTCAGTAAATTAATTTTTTTTCAATTGTTAGTAACATTGTTCTTATTATTAGTATCTAAACAAACACAGAAACAAAAACAAAAACAAAAAAAGCAAGGTTAGCTGTGAGGTTTTCTGACCAGCACCTCCACAGCGTGTGACAACCAAGGTGCGTCGTACTTTTCTATCAACATACTTAGGATGCCGTTAGAACTAAACCGCGCTCTTGACAAGATGGAATTTGTTTTTTTGCGCATTATGGCGTGAAAATCATCGGTATGCGTAAAAGCGAACATACCGAACGCACTACAATAGCGCGGCAGTCCCAACAGCACCCTGAAGCAGTTATTATATTGAATACGCAGGGCGTCTAGCGATCTCTTAGTATGCCTTACCCACAGGCCGCTCGTGTAGAACGATTGGCAATACGCTTTAAACTGCGTAATCTTTACCTCAATACTACAATGAGCGAACCTGTGTATCAGCATGTTGGCCCTGACCGCTAGCGCCCTGTGCACCCGATCTATATCTTCATCGTCTTTGAGGTCTCCGGTTAGAAAGTGTCCCTGGTATTTTTTGTCAACTCTTTTGAGTGGCAGCCCGTTCAGCATTACAACTGGCTCGCTAGAAACACGTCTACCGGAGGCCTCAAAAACCATGTATACACTTTTGTTTACATTGTAAACAAGCCCATGACTCGTATTATATCGCTCATACACGCGTAACAGCTCCCTGATCGAGCCGGCCGTCAGGCCCAGCAGCACCATGTCATCTGCGTAACTTAAGTTGTTTACACAAACGTTGTCTGTCCAGCATCCGAGACGCATACTGCTGAGTCCGGCGATCAGCCCCTTTATGTAGGTACCTACAGGTTGAAGAGCTTTGGCGAGGTCAAACCACCCTGTCTCACCCCGCACTCCAACCTGTACGTTTCGGACAGAGATCCTCCCCATCGAACACAATTAAGCTGATTAGTGTACCAATTTTTAAAGATCTTCAGAAGTTCGATTGATATTCTCGCTTCCCACGTCTTTACTGTAACTCAAGGGGAGCGCACGGGCGGGGATAATATATAATTAAGCGCACGGGCGGGGATAACATTTTCGTAGCCGCCATCTTGGATTTACATTTTGACTTCACTATCGGCTTTAGCACCCTCGAAAACTATGAAAATAATACCCATGATAAAAAATTGGAACATTTTCGTAGCCGCCATCTTGGATTTACATTTTGACCTCACTATTGGCTTGAGCAACCTCGAAAACTATGAAATTGATATAAACTCAGCCTATAACAGTCCACTGCTGGACATAGGCCTCTCCCAGGCTACGCCACAACACCCTGTCCTCCGCTTTCCGCATCCAGTCTGTCCCAGCCACCTTTTTAAGGTCGTCGGTCCATCTAGCTGGGGGGCGCCCCACACTACGCTTGCCGATACACGGTCTCCACTCCAGAACTTGTCTGCTCCACCGGCCATCGGTCCTTCGACAAACATGGCCAGCCCACTGCCACTTCAGCTTGCTTAGTCTGCAGGCTATGTCGGTAACTCCGGTTCTCTTCCGGATAACTTCATTCCTGATCTTATCCTTCAAAGAAACTCCGAGCATAGCCCGCTCCATAACACGCTGAGTGACCTTAAATTTGTGGACCAGCCCGACTGTTAGTGTCCACGTTTCGGTACCGTATGTCATAACGGGCAGGACGCATTGGTTGAAGACCCTAGTGTTCAAACACTGCGGGATCGACGACGACAAGACTTGACGAAGTTTTCCAAATGCTGCCCAACCCAACTGGATCCTTCTGTTGGCTTCCTTCTCAAAGTTGTGCCTACCAAGCTGGAAAACTTGCCCTAGGTAGACATACTCCTTCACAACTTCGAGAAGCGACCCTTCGATGTGGATTGGACTCGGCAAGACGTGCGAATTGTACATGACTTTCGTCTTGTCCAAATTCATGCCGAGGCCAACCCGCCGAGAGGCTCCATTTAGGCTGTGCAGCATCTGGTCTAACTGTTCCAGCGTCTCTGCCATTATGACGATGTCATCGGCAAAACGAAGCTGTGAGATGTACTCGCCGTTTACGTTGATACCCTGTCCAGTCCAGTCCAGCGTCTTAAAGACGTCCTCCAACGCATTGGTGAACAGTTTCGGGGATATCACATCCCCCTGTCTCACCCCCCTGAGTAGTTGGATGGGGCTGGTTTCCTTATCCTGAACCTGGACAGTCATTGTTGCAGCGTCATACAAACACCTCAACACTTCGATGTAGCACCAGTCAATTCGACATCGTTGCAGAGAGGCCAGAACTGCCTAAATTTTGATGGAGTCGAAGGCTTTTTCGTAGTCAACAAATGCCATACACAGCGGCTGATTGTACTCTTCGGTCTTCTGCATAATCTGCCGAACAGTATGGATGTGGTCTACGGTACTGAAGCCTTTTCGAAAACCGGCTTGTTCTGGTGGCTGGAACTCGTCAAGTCTCCTGGCGAGACGGTTCGTGACGACCCTCGAGAACAGCTTGTATACGTGGCTCAGAAGTGAGATGGGTCTATAGTTCTTCAGCAAGGTTTTGTCGCCTTTTTTGAAGAACAGAACCACCGCACCTCTGCTCCACGCTTCGGGCGTTGTACCCTCTTGGATGACGGAGTTGAAGAGACTCGCTAGCTCTCTCAGGACTGGAGCCCCGCCCGCTTTAAGGAGCTCTGTCGTTATTCCGTCATCACCAGGTGCCTTGTTGTTCTTTAGCTGCTCGAGAGCCGCCCTAATCTCGCAGTGGTCGACATCCGGGATGTCCTCCGTGTAGTGGCGCGTTAATCCGGCTCGATGGTCATCTTCACTATGCGCCGCTGGTTTTGCCGTCCGCGTTGAATATAAGTGTCCGTAAAAATCCTCGACTTCCTTGAGTATCTCGGACTTCGAAGTCACGATTCATAACTCATTTGTTGGACTTGGTATAACTTTTTATAACAAGCTACCCTCTTCTTTGTTAGATTTGCCTTTTAATGCGTTTAAAGTTAAAGTTAAATCCAATCTTTGTTCAAAGGCATACTATTCTATCAATTACTACTTAAACGATAAGAATAGTTGGTCGCTGTGATTAACTCAAGACAATGTTCATGTTCTTTCTCCAGAATTAGCGTACCTACTGACAGGTTATATGAGTTCATATAATTGTTTATTTTTATTTGACTGTCTAAGTCAATTTATTTTTATTTATTAGTGACATAATATACTCATGAAAATGTTTTTTTTTTTATGAGTTGTATTGCAATAAGTGGTTAGCTAGCGACCTAGACAATTGATTATATTATTCTTGCCTGAGCAACCGGCAGCAAGTTCGTCATGCTCCCTTAGATGTCACTGCTTGCGGTAGCGTCGGGGGTCGGGTTGCCTCCTTCCCTCAAATATGGCGAGGGGGGTGATGGCTGATCTTTGCGTTATGCTCGTGAACGGGTGCTGCTTGTGGTGACTGGTCGTCTTGCTGACCATGGTTTTATTATTGTTATTAATGATTAACTGTTTTTTATTTTACTACGATGGTGCTAGTTTATCATTTTTGACTTCGAGTTGCAGCTATAGCTTTGTGTGGGCGGGCACGCCCATTATGCCTGGAGGCTTTTATTTAGGTACGTTCTGTTTACGTTATTTCTGCTTGAGTATAGTTTTCGACGATTTTTATGTTTTTTGGTATAGTGGCGTGTGCTAGCTAACATAAGGCAAATAATCTAATGTTGTGTTGCGTAATGCAAATTCTTTTACATTTTATTGTATAGATTCAAGTTTTATATCTGAACAGACAGCTGTGCTGCTGGGGAGTTTGTTGCGCCACTTCTTCTTCCCAGCTAAAGCACTAGGAAGTGGTGAAGGGTGGGCGTTTTTGGGGGACTGTCTTATGTAATTTTTGACGTTCGAAAAGTGCTGATTCTCAGCCTAGTTTGAATAAATGACTTTTGATTTGATTTGATTTGATTCTGAAATTGATACCCATGATAAAAAATTGAAACATTTTCGTAGCCGCCATCTTGGATTTACATTTTGACCTCACTATCGGCTTTAGCACCCTCGAAAACTATGAAATTGATACCCATGATAAAAAATTGGAACATTTTCGAAGCCGCCATCTTGGATTTACATTTTGACCTCACTATCGGCTTTAGCAACCTCGAAAACTATGAAATTGATACCCATGATGAAAAATTGGAACATTTTCGTAGCTGCCATCTTGGATTTACATTTTGACTAAATTCACATTTTCTCTCTCTCTCTATATCGAGAACATTATTATTTTTCGTTTATGCCCATTTTATTTTACAAAATTTTATCTATCTATTATAAAATAACTATTTAAAAACGAAACTATACGTAGAAGGTACCTATGTATTATTATTTACAAGCAATTTTTCTCAGCCGGTATCAGAAATTAGCGGGGGTTCGAAAAAAATGGGATACGTCCATCCTCCAACACGTTCCACTTGGGACTAAAGCACGCGAAGCGAGCGCATCAAAAGATGAAAACCCTTTATTTTGGAATTAGTGCTATAGGTATTTTCATATTTCAAATTATGACGGCCGACAAATATCTGAAATATCACATTTTTTACGACCTTTATTATGGTATAAGTTTTATTGTTCAAAGTCTAATATAACTCAAATGAAATGATAATTAGACCATAATTTAGACGTATCTTTGCGATTTAATTGGATGCAGTAAAGTGCAAGTAATCGTGAATCCCACGGCCGAAATATCTAGATTGAAGAAGTGTGAAATATGTAATATTTTTTTTTCAAAATTTTAATCCTGGTTATCTACGAATAATACACAATACAAAACGACGATTTTTCGAAGAACCCCGCCTTAAGGCTTATGACATTGTCACGTTCAACTATCGTCAGTAAACCGACTTTACAGACAACCGATTTTTTTGATGTGCTGTGGGGTGCGCTCTGTTGGATTCTCAATTCACGGATCAACATCGACAGTTGAAAATCCAGTAAGCGATAAAAATCGTCGTGTTTTAGAATATGGATAAATACTGCCACTTGCTCATTTCAGATGTCGTTATTTATTATATCACTAATCCATTTTTTTCTTCGCCCTAAGGGCAGGCTGTACGGCCCATTCATGAACTTGCCGCGGTGAGCGGCGGCTAAGCGCAGGGCGGCGAGCGGTAAGAACAAAAGTATGAAAATGTTTGAAGCACGCCACGAGTCGCCGCTCATAGCGACAACGCGCGCGATTTTGTCGGAGCGAAATGCTGCAGCGGCGCGCGGTGCGGGCAGCGGCGAGATCAAAAGTACAAGCGAATGAGTGCGACACCACGAAACAGAGCGGCGCGGATAGCGGTGTAGGTGTGACTGACTCGGCGGCGAACTTATAAACAAAAAATTTTAGCCGATTTTGTGGCGGTAATGGATACCGAGGCGTTTATAACTGAAATTCACACTCATTCTTGTGTACTCATAAAACTTATCCGGATATTTTCTGTAATCTTCGTATAGGTCACGAAATTCGCCATTTAAATATCGATCTTTATTGAGTTCGTGCACTCCTTCTCTCATAATAAGAATATCTTGTTTTAAAAATATACTGCTTTCTAAACACAGAAGGGATAATTTTGATAAGGCCATAATTTTGAGCACGTTCTGACTACTTATATCCGTCCACTTCGGCCGCTGCCGCTAGCCACTACTGAGGGTACGTGGCGTGTAAAACGCACCGCTTGCCGCCGCCGCACGGTGGATCGAAAATCGGCTGTAGAAGACATAGGATCTCGATTTCTTAAATGTTATTTTTTTTGCTGGAAATGACTTCTGCTGATCATTACTGTTCTATAAAATGTCATATGAAGTAATTGTGTGCACAAATGGAAGAGTTATAATTTTAAGAATTAAAAGAATTTTGTCGAAGATTTACACAGGCAGTTCAAAAGAGATGGTTTTGATCCCACAGGAAAAGTGAATTTGATCATGAACAATTTGCTCCAAAGTATTTTCACTTGTTGATTCTTGAATGAGCAAATTGGTTTGCACGCAGTTTGGCCAGTCAATATTTGCCTCCGCACGTCTAAAAACTTCACTTTTCCTGTGGGATCATAACCATCTCTTTTGAACTGCCCGTGTAAATCTTCGACAAAATTCTTTCACGGTAACACTGTCTTCATCTGAAAGGCTAGAGCCCAGTCGAATAACAAGTGTGTTGAACAATATTTCATGATCGAAAGACGAAGCATCCTGATTGCTCAGAATAACAAACAAATCCAAATTTGTAATAATGCTTTCCATTATTCACGATCACTGAGTAAAAAGACACGGTAGGATAGATGTTAGTATTAGAAATGCTCTAAATGAACTAAAGTTGTGAATCCAATGTTTGACTATTTATTGTTATTGACTAATGATGGTATCACATTTATCTAATTACTTTCACTAAGTTAATCCTGCACTAATTGCTAAATTAGCGAGTACCCCAAATTATTTTGGCACGTATCCTTTTAACTAGGTATATAGGTATTAAGTTTTATTAATTATTAGCTAATGTGGACTTGAAGCATTAGACAAGATTACGTATTACGTAATTCATAATTACCATGTCATTTCAAATGAAAATCACAAAGTAGGTAATACGACTTTGTGATTTCTTAGAATGTTTTGGTCTAAGCATAAAAAATATTGTAAATTACACTTGGTATAGCCATATTTAAGCATTAAAATGTATCATATACTTTTTATTTATTTTTTAATTTTGAAAATTAAAAAAAAAGAAATCGCAAGTGATGCCGCGATATTAAATATGTCAAAAATTCACAAATAAATAGTACTATAACAGTGTGCAAGGATATAACGGCCAACCTTGCGATTCCAGAGATATCCTCATTTTTCATGTCAGCCATACATTTTTTTCTTATAAAAATTATAACTCTTCTATTTGTGCACACAATTACTTCATATGACATTTTATAGAACAGTAATGATCAGCAGAAGTAATTTCCAGCAAAAAAAATAACATTTAAGAAATCGAGATCCTATGTCTTCTACAGCCGATTTTCGATCCACCGTGCGGCGGCGGCAAGCGGTGCGTTTTACACGCCACGTACCCTCAGTAGTGGCTAGCGGCAGCGGCCGAGGTGGACGGATATAAGTAGTCAGAACGTGCTCAAAATTATGGCCTTATCAAAATTATCCCTTCTGTGTTTAGAAAGCAGTATATTTTTAAAACAAGATATTCTTATTATGAGAGAAGGAGTGCACGAACTCAATAAAGATCGATATTTAAATGGCGAATTTCGTGACCTATACGAAGATTACAGAAAATATCCGGATAAGTTTTATGAGTACACAAGAATGAGTGTGAATTTCAGTTATAAACGCCTCGGTATCCATTACCGCCACAAAATCGGCTAAAATTTTTTGTTTATAAGTTCGCCGCCGAGTCAGTCACACCTACACCGCTGTCCGCGCCGCTCTGTTTCGTGGCGTCGCACTCATTCGCTTGTACTTTTGATCTCGCCGCTCCCCGCACCGCGCGCCGCTGCAGCATTTCGCTCCGACAAAATCGCGCGCGTTGTCGCTATGAGCGGCGACTCGTGGCGTGCTTCAAACATTTTCATACTTTTGATCTCGCCGCTCCCCGCACCGCGCGCCACTGCAGCAATTCGCTCCGACAAAATCGCGCGCGTTGTCGCTATGAGCGGCGACTCGTGGCGTGCTTCAAACATTTTCATACTTTTGTTCTTACCGCTCGCCGCCCCGCGCTTAGCCGCCGCTCACCGCGGCAAGTTCATGAATGGGCCGCACAGCCTGCCCTTAGGGCGAAGAAAAAAATGGATTAGTGATATAATAAATAACGACATCTGAAATGAGCAAGTGGCAGTATTTATCCATATTCTAAAACACGACGATTTTTATCGCTTACTGGATTTTCAACTGTCGATGTTGATCCGTGAATTGAGAATCCAACAGAGCGCACCCCACAGCGCATCAAAAAAATCGGTTGTCTGTAAAGTCGGTTTACTGACGATAGTTGAACGTGACAATGTCATAAGCCTTAAGGCGGGGTTCTTCGAAAAATCGTCGTTTTGTATTGTGTATTATTCGTAGATAACCAGGATTAAAATTTTGAAAAAAATATATTACATATTTCACACTTCTTCAATCTAGATATTTCGGCCGTGGGATTCACGATTACTTGCACTTTACTGCATCCAATTAAACCGCAAAGATACGTCTAAATTATGGTCTAATTATCATTTCATTTGAGTTATATTAGACTTTGAACAATAAAACTTATACCATAATAAAGGTCGTAAAAAATGTGATATTTCAGATATTTGTCGGCCGTCATAATTTGAAATATGAAAATACCTATAGCACTAATTCCAAAATAAAGGGTTTTCATCTTTTGATGCGCTCGCTTCGCGTGCTTTAGTCCCAAGCGGAACGTGTTGGAGGATGGACGTATCCCATTTTTTTCGAACCCCCGCTAATTTCTGATACCGGCTGAGAAAAATTGCTTGTAAATAATAATACATAGGTACCTCCTACGTATAGTTTCATTTTTAAATAGTTATTTTATAATAGATAGATAAAATTTTGTAAAATACAATGGGCATAAACGAAAAATAATAATGTTCTCGATATAGAGAGAGAGAGAAAATGTGAATTTAGTCAAAATGTAAATCCAAGGTGGCGGCTTCGAAAATGTTCCAATTTTTTATCATGGGTATCAATTTCATAGTTTTCGAGGGTGCTAAAGCTGATCAATCAATCAATCAACTCAGCCTATAGCAGTCCACTGCTGGACAAAGGCCTCTCCCAGGCTGCGCCACAACACCCTGTCCTCCGCTTTCCGCATCCAGTCTGTCCCAGCCACCTTTTTAAGGTCGTCGGTCCATCTAGCTGGGGGGCGCCCCACACTACGCTTGTCGATACGCGGTCTCCACTCAAGAACTCGTCTGCTCCACCGGCCATCAGTCCTTCGACAAACATGGCCAGCCCACTGCCACTTCAGCTTGCTTAGTCTGCAGGCTATGTCGGTAACTCCGGTTCTCTTCCGGATAACTTCATTCCTGATCTGATCCTTCAAAGAAACTCCGAGCATAGCCCGCTCCATAGCACGCTGAGTGACCTTAAATTTGTGAACCAGCCCGACTGTTAGTGTCCACGTTTCGGCACCGTATGTCATAACGGGCAGGACGCATTGGTTGAAGACCCTAGTCTTCAAACACTGCGGGATTGACAACGAGAAGACTTGACGAAGTTTTCCAAACGCTGCCCAACCCAACTGGATCCTTCTGTTGGCTTCCTTCTCAAAGTTGTGCCTACCAAGCTGGAAAACTTGCCCTAGGTAGACATACTCCTTCACAACTTCGAGAAGCGACCCTTCGATGTGGATTGGTCGCAAGACGTGCGAATTGTACATGATTTTCGTCTTGTCCAAATTCATGCCGAGGCCAATCCGCCGAGGGGCTCCATTTAGGCTGTGCAGCATCTGGTCTAACTGTTCCAGCGTCTCTGCCATTATGACGATGTCATCGGCAAAACGAAGATGTGAGATGTACTCGCCGTTTATGTTGATACCCTGTCCAGTCCAGTCCAGCGTCTTAAAGACGTCCTCCAACGCATTGGTGAACAGTTTCGGGGATATCACATCCCCCTGTCTCACCCCCCTGAGTAGTTGGATGGGGCTGGTTTCCTTATCCTGGACCTGGACAGTCATCGTTGCAGCGTCATACAAACACCTCAACACTTCAATGTAGCGCCAGTCAATTCGACATCATTGCAGAGAGGCCAGAACTGCCCAAATTTCGATGGAGTCGAAGGCTTTTTCGTAGTCCACAAATGCCATACACAGCGGCTGATTGTACTCTTCACTCTTCTGCACAATCTGCCGAACAGTATGGATGTGGTCTACGGTACTGAAGCCTTTTCGAAAACCGGCTTGTTCTGGTGGCTGGAACTCGTCAAGTCTCCTGGCGAGACGGTTCGTGACGACCCTCGAGAACAGCTTGTATACGTGGCTCAGAAGTGAGATGGGTCTATAGTTCTTCAGCAAGGTTTTGTCGCTTTTTTTGAAGAACAGAACCACCGCACCTCTGCTCCACGCTTCGGGCGTTGTACCCTCTTGGATGACGGAGTTAAAGAGACTCGCTAGCTCTCTCAGGACTGGAGCCCCGCCCGCTTTAAGGAGCTCTGTCGTTATTCCGTCATCACCAGGCGCCTTGTTGTTCTTTAGCTGCTCGAGAGCCGCCCTAATCTCGCAGTGGTCGACATCCGGGATGTCCTCCGTGTAGTGGCGCGTTA